>JAWWQZ010000202.1:2694198-4041297 GCA_033815515.1 Cryptocheilus praepositus
ATTAGCTGATCGGTACATGCTAAATTTAAACTCAGATTTCGTGGTTCGAGCACAATAACGTTGAATATCCAACATCTGCGTGCAATTTTTTTCTTAGATCGAATCGTGTTTCGCTACTGACGGTTTTAGGGTTTTGTTCAAGCCCGTTATTTCTATTTTCCGCTTTATCGACAATCGGGTTTCGGCACGAAGCATTTCAGCGGAAAAATCCTCCTATAGTTCTGCTGAAAATGCGTAGCCGACTTTTGATGCGAGGTCCACGAGTGCGGGAAGTGAAGGGGCAGCGAAGAAGAAGCGGGAAAGTGAAGAAGTGGAGAAGATGCCTGGGGGGCACTCACCGAGTTCCTTCTCGCGGTCATCCTCGCGGCAGTCACTTGACTACTGCTCATAGGCGACGCTCCACTTCTTTCATGAGGACACTCCGCTCGTCAGAAGTGCTAGGGACAGAGAGGGCGAGAAAGGGCTAAGGGGCGGTGACGGCGTATTGCGCCATGAACGATTGAAGTAGACGTTCGTCTGGAGTACCATCCGATCGCACCGAAAGGAGGCGAAAAAATGCCTCCGGGGAGAGAGTCGCAGAGTTTTGGATGATCACGGAAACCTCGTGGTAGCGACGAAGGAAATGACGGAGAAGAATTTTTGCCGACAAGCAATGCTGGACTACGTGCAATGTTCACAGGCTAGGTTAACCCTTTTAGTGCTGGGCGAAAATGAGGTGCCTGTGCGAAGATAACCGGCTGAATATCACGATTTTACTAGGGTTTGGAAGAAGGTTCATAAAAAGCAAACATATTTATATCATTCGAAAAGCAGTGTATTAATGACCTCGGGCTTTTCGTAGTAGATATTACATATATATCATCGTACAGATGAGATGGAATCATTTAATATGTTTGCAACTGCTTGCTTTGTTCTGGGTTTTTATCAACTCTGGAACTGCATACTTGAAAATTGGTCGGGATAACTTTTACACGTGTATGTAAGTAAGAAAACTACAATAATACGATGCCACGGCTGAAATGCCATATTTTCAGTTTTGCGACAAAAGAAATTAAATAAAGGTATTCGGCTTTTTCGCTGTTTGAAAACTTTTTATTCGCGATTCTGTATATAATTTTAGATGTCTTGGGATATTTGCTTAGGTTGTGACTGTTTTAGGATCTCTGCAGTACATTTGTTGGTTTTTTATTGTAAATTAGAAAATTATGTAATTTATTACCAGGAATAATGTAAGATTCATTACGAAGAAACCGCATGTGACCGTTCTGCAGACGAATAAAAGAATGCGCTGTTTATCGCAGGGTTTTGTTTACGTGCCGATAGAGGACATGTTCTATAATTGTCACACGGACAAGGATAGCGTGTTTAGACAGGACAGAGGGAATGTCAACAAGTGGGCCTTGGGGTTCATAGAGATTCAGTCGGTTTTGGACCATTGAATTGCGCAGTTTGGTTAGAGTCTGGAAACCGCAAAAATTTGGAACTTTCGAAATTGTTCGTTTGTGTCCTGCGTTTTAGGGTGGCTTTGCCAACAGTAAATATAGTATTCTTCATTTTATATATTTACTCTTTCATATATATTTCGTTTTATATATACTCTTATATACATACTTTCGCATCACTTCCTGTTTTGAATTTCCTCGTTCGATTGTATTTAAGTACACGACCCAATTCAATTTATAGCTGTGCAATAATAAAACGACGAATATGCGAAGAACCTAAGCAGTACTTGATTACTCCAGAAGAGGAGATCCAATGGTACTGAAGCAAGTAAAATATTACAGGGAAGGTTATAAATATAATGTTCCGGACGTGGAATAAACGCTAAATTTCTTGTTGGACATAATAAAACTATGTTGGAAGAACACATCACAAGAAGTTCAAACGCTATTATATTTCGTTTATATTGTAACGGCGATCCCCAATTTTTTGTTTAATGTTGGCATATCTATGGTAGGTACTAAAGTTATTGACGAGTTAGAAGCCGCAGCAATCTTCTTGTTCAGAGGAAAAGAAAATTGTATTCAACGCTACTATCGTTCAGTAATTACTCGAAATGCTCCGGAAAAAGTCGCACGATACATTCCAAATGCATTAATTTAGACTTTCTATGTTTACACGATCCCCAGATTATTTTCATCCACTGAAAACATTCCATGCATATATGCAAAGGGAACTTGTACAATTTTTTACTCTGACAACGTGATAAAAGCGACGCTTTCCGGAAATACCCACTTCGAACTTCTGAAGTATTTGCATCCTAATTGAGGCGGGACTTCCATGTACTCATGTTCGAGATTGGAAAAGGTAATGAGATTGCGATCACGATCTGCCTCCTTGGGAAATGTTCCATTTGAATTGTGATACGACACGGTAGACTGTCTGTAGAATCTTTCAACACCCCTCGTCGATACGCTTCTCATCGTCGACGCATCAAATGTGCCACAAGTGTGTTCAATTTCGCAATCTCTTTGAATCGCGCTGCGAGGATTCATTATCGCCGTCTGTCCTCGGGGGCTCAAAACAGCTCACATTAGTCTCTCCGTCTTCCGTTCTCGCATCTCGGATCCCGTATCGTTTGTCGGCGTTCGACTGCTTCTCGAATTTGCACTTAGAACTAGCGAACGAACGGCGATGTTACCGTCAGAATCCTTGAGAATTCATGAGAATTCGTTTACTGGTATCTGATTAATTTATGGATCTTTATGTAAATACGTGGTTTTAGATAAAATAACTAGAGGATGAGGGTTATAGGGGTTTTCTTTTATCGCAAGACTACATTAATAACGTTTTTTTTTACATATTTAGCAGAATGCACATAGCTTGGATATTCCGCACGTGTAGTATGTTATAGTACACCGGAAGCGCTTTAAAATGAGCCCTCGCGGACCTCTCTAGCTTGTCTAGTATCGGAGATATCGCACTTTTAAGATTTTGGCGAAAAACGCGAAAGTTGTCAATACCCCCCACGTCGTACTTTTCGGCCCAAATCGGCAAAAAAAAAATTTTCGATAATCGCACCGGACTTTTTGCCAGTGCTAGTAGACTCAAAACCATCACGAACGCAACTTCCCGGACCGTTCTAAGTCGTTTAGTTCGCGAGGAAAGTGGATTCAAAGTTCGAAGCGAAATCGCGAAAAATGGCCAAATTTCCGGCCTTCGCCAGCGGCGTAATTTTCGAGTTGGACAATCGCCCTTATGGTATGTTATAGTACACCGGAAGCGCTTTAAAATGAGCCCTCGCGGACCTCTCTAGCTTGTCTAGTATCGGAGATATCGCACTTTTAAGATTTTGGCGAAAAACGCGAAAGTTGTCAATACCCCTCCACGTCCAACTTTTCGGCCCAAATCGGCAAAAAAAAAATTTTCGATAATCGCACCGGACTTTTTGCCAGTGCTAGTAGACTCGAAACCATCACGAACGCAACTTCCCGGACCGTTCTAAGTCGTTTAGTTCGCGAGGAAAGTGGATTCAAAGTTCGAAGCGAAATCGCGAAAAATGGCCAAATTTCCGGCCTTCGCCAGCGGCGTAATTTTCGAGTTGGACAATCGCCCTTATAGTATGTTATATCACGCTTTAAAAGCCCTCGCGGACCTCTCTAGCTTGTCTAGTATCGGAGATATCGCACTTTTAAGATTTTGGCGAAAAACGCGAAAGTTGTCAATACCCCCCCCCACGTCGGACTTTTCGGCCCAAATCGGCAAAAAAAAAATTTTCGATAATAAGAAACCATCGTTCCCGGACCGTTCTAAGTCGTTTAGTTCGCGAGGAAAGTGGATTCAAAGTTCGAAGCGAAATCGCGAAAAATTGCCAAATTTCCGGCCTTCGCCAGCGGCGTAATTTTCGAGTTAGACAATCGCCCTTATACCATATAGTATCTTTGGTAAAAGAAAACGGTAGAAGATTGCAAGATTGAAATTTCTTGCGAGACTATCTTATTATACCGAACATGAGCGTTCTTAATGGAATAAAGCCGAGTTGTATTCTTTCACATTCTCGTGTCAGTTCCTGTGCACGTGATTACCAATAAATAATTTCGGTTTTTATAAGATGCAAACATGATGTTTAGTAACAGTTTGAACATTAAAATAGCAGCTCACTCGGAATTGGCACTTGACATTTTACAGTAATTTATTTAATTTCCTTTCCACTTTATGTACAAAAATAATTACCAGTTTCTCTTTTATTTTTTCAGACGCATAAAGCAAGGCATTTTGGAATTTTCCAAATACCCTGTAGTTCCAAATTGAAGCTTTTTCATCACTCTCCTTTATGATCGGGCCCGCGCGAAAAATTGTCACATTCAAACGGCAGGACCCACCATCAAGGTTCCGGCAAAGTCACCCAGATGGCGATTGGTGCGCATGTTTCTTCTTCACGACGTTCGCGGGTCTTTTCCCGTGGAGAATCATGGCAGCTACGTACGTGTGTCACATCGCTCTGTATATTTTCTCCTCCTTTGGCCATCCGGAATTCCGCTCGAGGTAAATATTTGTGTTTCAGTGTTTCGTGTGAAACGGCGGGATATGAGTGCGGTATTATTTCGACTGCAGGCCTTCTACCTGTTACGGAACGATCGAGTGGCCGATCGTCAGTTGCTGTCGATCTCTTGGCGGCCGTGTCCGCCATATTCTGGGTGGAAAATTTCGGCGGGTGAAGAGGCGGCTCAGAAAATTCGTCCGTTCGGTAAGTCTTCTTGGTTTAAATTCTATTTCTGAACAATCTGGGAGTGCGGTGGAGCTGGTCGGAGTGCAACATCGTTCTGCAGGCAGATTTGGACACCGATATCATCGGGTGAGGAAGCTACGAGGTCATTCATGAAGATGGACAAGTGGTATATGTTTATGTTTTCTCATATTTTGCATTATGTTGGAGTGAACGTTTCTGACCATTTCTTTGTTTTCATGAATATCTTAATATAGCGAACATGAGCGTTCTTAATGGAGTAAAGCCGCGTTGTATTCTTTCACATTCTCGTGTCAGTTCCTGTGCATGTGATTATTAAATTGATCAAATATGATGTTTAGTAACAGTTTTCAATAGTTTGAACACCAAAATAGCAGCACCCTCAGGACTGGCACTTGATATTTTACAATTGTTATTCCATGTCCTTTTCACTTTACGGGTATATAATTACCAGTTTCTCTTTTATTTTTTTAGACGCATAAAGGACGGCATTTTGGAATTTTCCAAATACTCTGTAGTTCCAAATTGATGATTTTTCATCGCTCTCCTTTGTGATCAAGGGCGGAAAATATTCACATTCAAACGGCAGGACCCCCCATCAAGGTTCCGTCAAAGTTCGCCAGATGGCGAGTCCTGCGCATGTTTCTTCTTCACGACGTTCGCGGGTCTTTTCCCGTGGAGAATCATGGCTTCTTCGTACGTGTGTCACATCGCTCCGAATATTTTCTCCTTCTCTGGCCGTCCGGAATTCCGCTCGAGGTAAATATTTGTGTTTCTGTGTTTCGTGTGAAACGGAGGAATACGAGTGCGGTATTATTTCGACTGCAGGCCTTTTACCTGTTACGGAACGATCGAGTGGCCGATCGTCAGTTGCTGTCGATCTCTTGGCGACTGCATCCGCCATATTCTGGGTGGAAAATTTTGGCGGGTGAAGCGGCGGCTCATAAAATTCGTCTCTTCGGTAAGTCTTTTTTGGTTAAATTCTATTTCTGAACGATCTGGGAGTGCGGTGCAGCTGGTCGGAGTGGAACATCGTTCTGCAGGAAGATTTGGACACCGATATCATCGGGTGAGGAAGCTACGAGGTCATTCATGAAGATGGACAAGTGGTATATGTTTATGTTTTCTCATATTTTGCATTATGTTGGAGTGAACGTTTCTGACCATTTCTTTGTTTTCATGAATATCTTATTATAGCGAACATGAGCGTTCTTAATGGAGTAAAGCCGCGTTGTATTCTTTCACATTCTCGTGTCAGTTCCTGTGCATGTGATTATTAAATTGATCAAATATGATGTTTAGTAACAGTTTTCAATAGTTTGAACACCAAAATAGCAGCACCCTCAGGACTGGCACTTGATATTTTACAATTGTTATTCCATGTCCTTTTCACTTTACGGGTATATAATTACCAGTTTCTCTTTTATTTTTTTAGACGCATAAAGGACGGCATTTTGGAATTTTCCAAATACTCTGTAGTTCCAAATTGATGATTTTTCATCGCTCTCCTTTGTGATCAGGGGCGGAAAATATTCACATTCAAACGGCAGGACCCCCCATCAAGGTTCCGTCAAAGTTCGCCAGATGGCGAGTCCTGCGCATGTTTCTTCTTCACGACGTTCGCGGGTCTTTTCCCGTGGAGAATCATGGCTTCTTCGTACGTGTGTCACATCGCTCCGAATATTTTCTCCTCCTCTGGCCGTCCGGAATTCCGCTCGAGGTAAATATTTGTGTTTCAGTGTTTCGTGTGAAACGGCGGAATCCGAGTGCGGTATTATTTCGACTGCGGGCCTTCTACCTGCTGCGGAACGATCGAGTGGCCGATCGTCAGTTGCTGTCGATCTCTTGGCGGCGGTGTCCGCCATATTCTGGGTGGAAAATTTTGGATGGTGAAGCGGCGGCTTATAAAATTCGTCCGTTCGGTAAGTCGTTTTTGGTTAAATTCTATTTCTGAACGATCTGGGAGTGCGGTGCAGCTGGTCGGAGTGCAACATCGTTCTGCAACAAGATTTGGGCGCCGGTACCATCGGTGGGAAACCTACGGGGTCTTTCACGAAGATGGACAAGTGGTATACGTTTATGTTTTCTCATATTTTGCATTATGTTGGACTGAACATTTTTTACCATGTCTGTGTTTTCATGAATATCTTATTATAGCGAACATGAGCGTTCTTAATGGAATAAAGCCAGGTCTTTCACATTCTCGTGACAGTCCCTGTGCATGTGATTACCAATAAATGTTTTCTGTTTTCATAAGATGCAAATATGATGTTTAGTAACAGTTTTCAACAATTTGAACATCAAAATAGCAGCTCACCCGGAACTGGCACTTGACATTTTACAATAGTTGTTCCATGTCCTTTTCACTTTACAGGTAAATAATTACCAGTTTCTCTTTTATTTTTCCAGACGCATAAAGGAAGGCATTTTGGAATTTTCCATTTCATCACTCTCCTTTATGATGGGCTCGCGCGAAAAATAGGCACATTCAAACGGCAGGACCCACCATCAAGGTTCCAGCTAAGTCAACCAGATGGCGAGTGGTGCGCATGTTTCTTCTTCACGACGTTCGCGGGTCTTTTCCCGTGGAGAATCATGGCATCTACGTACGTGTGTCACATCGCTCCGTATATTTTCTCCTCCTTTGGCCATCCGGAATTCCGCTCGAGGTAAATATTTGTGTTTCAGTGTTTCGTGTGAAACGGAGGAATACGAGTGCGGTATTATTTCGACTGCAGGCCTTCTACCTGTTACGGAACGATCGAGTGGCCGATCGTCAGTTGCTGTCGATCTCTTGGCGGCCGTGTCCGCCATATTCTGGGTGGAAAATTTTGGCGGGTGAAGCGGCGGCTCATAAAATTCGTCTCTTCGGTAAGTTGTTTTTGGTTAAATTCTATTTCTGAACAATCTGGAAGTGCCGAACTGCTGGTCGGAGGGCAACATCGTTCTGCAGGCAGATTTGGACACCGATAGCATCGGGTGAGGAAGCTACGGGGTCATTCACGAAGATGGACAAGTGGTATACGTTTATGTTTTCTCATATTTTATATGATATTGAAGTGAACATTTTTGACCATGTCTGTGTTTTCATGAATATCTTGTGTTTCTATGCGATTTCGTACAGTTTCCTGCCTGGTACTCTGTGTATGTGTTGCTGTGTATATTGTTGTTAATTGTACGATACCTGTTTTATACATGCTTATCGTGTGATAATTTGGAAAAATTGTGCTTGTGTGGTGTACTAAGTTTGTATATGGAATACGTTGTCTGTTACCTTAGATTTTCGACAAGAATATTTCTGATGCTGAATGCAGCGATAGAATGGAATTTGGTCTTCCTTCATTTATGTGGTTAATGGTGTCGTGACAATGCAGAGCATCAATCGTCATTAGGGATTCATTTCTATAGGTATAATAGTAACATTCCCAATGCTTATAATCGTTGCTTTATATTAGCCTTCATTTTTTTTTTTCTGGTTTGTGTGTTAGCGATCCCTTATGTCCTCATCCCAATCTATCGTTTAATCTTGAGGAGTGCACTGAAAGGCATGGAGAGCCCAGAAAATGGGGGCACGAGTAGCATGGAATCTTCCATGCTTTTGGTGATTGCAGTCGCTGATAATTCCTGTTTAAGTAGTGAGTACGCAACATTTATTGTTTGGTGGAGTGATATGCAACATCGTATTCAATTCTCTGAGTGATTCTACCTGTAATGTGTGCTCTTCTTCAAATAGGCTGTGTATACATACATAACTACTAACTACATGCGTAACTATCTACTTTCTATATAATCTGTATGTGTTGCTTGTAGTATGCTACGTATGTGTGTAGAAGCACACATCCAGTTTATATATCCTTCTTATGTACTTCCTGGGAATATTTTGCTATAATTAGGAACACTTTTATACATTAGTATAATAATATTTAACAGTTAGATGTAATGTAGGTTAGACTGATCAGGAAACACATCTCACTGCTCATAGTATTTGGTCAAATGGAATAGTACCTACATCTGTAAATGATAGTCGTTTACGTGGAGGACCATACCTATTTTTCGTTTAAATAATGGTTAGGACAAGATTTGCTCAAACTGATAGTTTAAACTCAATTAACAGTACAAGATGTTTGGCATGTGCTTTGTTCTGCTGTGTGCTAAATGAGTTGTGTGCTGAACAAGGTCTCGTTATCTAATGAAGGGGGTTGAAATTAGGAGGTGGGAATGGGAGGTGGTGGGGCAAAATAACCTGAGTTATGTCTATTAAAAATCTGCACTATGGAAAGGTCTTTGTGTGATATTTTAAGGTATTCTTTTATGGCAGTGGATAAGGAAGACTGGGAAAGAGATATTGTGCATGTCGATAATTTTAGGTACCTAACAAATACAAAATAAGATAGGAGGTTTCGGTTATTATTAATCACGTGATTAACCTGAGTTATGTCTATTAAAAATCTGTGCACTATGGAAAGGTCTTTGTGTGATATTTTAAGGTATTCTTTTATGGCAGTGGATAAGGAAAACAGGGAAAAAGATATTGTGCATGTCGATCATTTTAGGTGTACCTAACAAATACAAAACAAGTTATTATTAATACGTGATTAAAACTATTAAAAAGATATGGAAAGGTCTTTGTGTGATATTTTTATTAAGGAACACAGGGAAAGAGAATGTGCATGTGATTTATGAGTCTGTGCAATTTGTGATGTACCAGTAATGTATACGTTACAAAGCGTAACACGTTTTACGCTTATTACATTTTGCGCCTGTCGATGGCAAATGCCTAACCATTAGTGCATATTTTCTACATATCCTCCGTGTTTTGGGTGCATATTGTGCATATTTCGCATATACTCTGGCATGTTTCACGCGCATGAAGATTCGCAGTCTAATTATAAACCCTCGCTTCGCTCGCAGAAGGCTTTGCCACCCTCGCAACAGTAATTAATTCCTTTGACGCAATAGTAACACCAAATTTTCAGGTTAATTCCGAATGCTGTATGGGGTACCGTTACCGCGAGATTAGCGTAGGTGGAGGTGGTTGGTGCCTGTTAGGTTAGGAGCAGGGGTGGGTGGAGGATGGATCGGACAGAGGGCTGGAAACACGTAATTTAAATAGGCAGGCAGCCGTGGAACGCTGCGACGGTTTCCATTAAAACTTTTCGCTCGACTCGCACGAGAAGTGACACGTATTCCGCATACTACCCACGGAGTAATACATTTTAAAGAATTTGACGGAAGGAATTTACATTAGAAAAGTTCGCCGCGGATTAAATAACGGGGGCCTCTTTGAGGGTCGAGTCTCTTGTCTTGTCTCGGTCGATCGGCTGAAATTTTAAAGGCGATTCAGATGTACATATTATCAACATAGGCGGATGTCAGTATTAGTATGTTATTTTAGATTAGCCCGTCGCGATTATTAACTCTTTTCGGACGTATTTAATTTGGACATGGGTATCGTACTGGTCGGAATTAATTTCCGCTGAAAGCGCAGTGATACATAACATGCAGGATTATGAAGAATAAATGAGATTTATTATTTCTTATGATAACTTTATTTATATGTTTATAGAATAATATGTTTTAATGTTTTTCTTTTTGTAAAAATTATATTTTATAATTCTGCAATGTGTGGAATTTTTTAAAACAGTCTCCAATGTGCAGTCCTGGTTTTCGACTGCAAGTACTGCAAAAATAATTTGTGTGACGTCTTCCGCCCTTAATTTTTCTATTAGAACATACAGCACAATCTTTACTTCTTACGTCTTCGCAATGGCGCATTATGTGCAGTTTTCCAGCTTACCTCAGCGTATTGCATGTCGAGCGAGAAATAACAGTTTTTGTTCGCACTGGATTTCGTTATCTCCAAATGATAAGAATTCTTGAATAGGTCGCATGAGTTCGTGAATAGATCCATTAGATATTTATATTTGTGCAGATAAATTATAAACTGATACATGGATGAAGACAGTATATGATTAGTACGGTTTTATGTTTTGGTGTCTGAGAGCAGACATGCGTGCGAAAAGAGTTAATGGAAGTAATATGGAAGATATTTAGTTATATATTGATGCATAATGTGTACTAAAATTGTGTTGATATAGGAGAGGTTCGGGAAGCGTTTGTGCTGTGTCTACTTCGCTTCAGTGAATTTACTTAGTTATGCATTTTCTTAATAGATCTACTTAATGCGACGGTAAAGCAAATATTCTTACGTCCATGTAAAGAACTGACTGACAAGTACTAATAATCTGTCATGAGTCTTAAACCGCGGCTTCCTAATCTGCTCCTTGACAGGATCTATTTGATCTCGGGCTTTAGTCTGGAGTCCTGCAGGATATGAAAGCCGACGTCCATGCGGAGTTGCACGTCTTCCTGCTTCGCAAACACCCGAAGTCCTCTTCGTAAGCATGCCTCGATACTCGAAAGGCAAGACTATCCTCGCATTCCGGTTTCTGTTTATATTTGGTAAATCGGGCTAAGTTAATTCGCTGATGGCGATAATTCAGTGCAACGGATTAAATCCTTACTGAATCGGTTGGAACCTTTATTGTCCGAACTATAAGGAAGAAAATTAGGGTTTATATACTTGTAATATGGTATAGGCGCGTTTAATTAGTGGTAATTGGAGTAAATAATGTGCACGTTTGTATTTGTATATGTTTGTCCGTTTTCACACAGATAATGAATACCGAAATTTTAGTCTACCGTTTTCTAGCTTAGGTAGAAGTATAATATTCGTCATTTTTATAACACGGTTAAAAACGATCTGTCACTCGTGTATTTTGATGATGTACAGGGGTTAGAGGGTATGTCGCAAAATTTACATACCGACCCGTGTCAAAGACTGGAAATTGCGCATTTGCACTTCTGACCATGTTCAGTACGCAAAAGGACGTCCGGTAACGTTACATCAACGTGTTAATTTCCTCACTCGCTGCATTAATACAAACAGCGATGCATTAATACAAATTGTGTACATTTTTGTCGTTATTCTATTACGGAAAATACAATATTTTGCCGGTAAACGGAGAACAAAAATAGAGAGAAATATGTACGCAACACGGAACGCGTATTCAGCACGTAATATGGCATGCAAAGAAAATGTAATAAATTATAGATCGCATTTTTATCTAAGCAAAATGTAAATTAAAAATATATAATACGTACCGTCGGGCACTATTTGAACATTTTATCCTGGTAATAATTATTGGTTATTCGTATAACTTATTCGAATAGCGGTGCAAATATGGAAATACTCTATTCGTTAGCTTTCAAACTCCCTGATACCTTTTGTTTCCTACAGAAAACGTCAAATCATTCATTTTTTTCAGTTCTTAACACTTAGCCAACCGCGCATGCCACTTCGAACTATCTGCTTAGCACCGCGCATTTTTTTTGCAAGTAGCACAGATTGATCTTAAATACTTGAAAGGCAGGACGAAGGTATAAATATTATTTTAACGGTTTAATTATATTTGGTAATGATCTTGAATTGGGTGCAGTTGGTGAAAAGACATGAAATTCAACTTAAATTACGTGATAAAATATTTCTTGTTGCTTATGCAAAACCTAAGTTTAACGATAAATTACACCATTTAACGGTGAAATTAAAAGTATATAACGTACTTTAGTATTTTTTAAATCGTGGTAATGTGAAAATTATATATAATATATATTGAAATTTCAATTACTAATATAATATTTCTAAGTATATAACTAACGCGATAACATTTCCCATTTTTCATTGAATTTATCTAACAAGTTTCATTGAGAATGCGTAAAAGATTTGACGATCCGCGCATAATTCCAGGACAAGATTCTCTAAATAACACGCCATAAAGTAAATACAATAAAAGAACGCGTCGTTAACGAAAAAATATGAAATTCCCCATTCGGTCATGTAGCGACTTACTTTAAAGCGGTTCGGTTGGCTAAGTGTTAACACTAAACGTACCGGTACTTTACACCTACCTATTTTCACCATGAGGAATCTTTCGACCCCGTATGAAATATACGTTGATCTTCAGAAAAAAATTCCTAATTTATTAAAGTAAGAAATTGAATAATCACATGATATAAGAATTTACAGAAAGTCAAATGAGTGAAAGAAATAATAATGAATGTACAATTTTAAAGTAAATTTTGAGAGCGGTCATTTGACCGCGCTTGGTACGTTTAGTGTTAACATCCGTCAACCAAGCAAAATACCATAAAAGCCATCGCCGCGAAACCCACTCAATGTTCCATAGCAAATGAAACTCCGCGAACGTTTTACCCTTTTTCTGTTGCTCGAACCGCACGACCCCGCATAACGACAGAACGATAATAGAAAAATGCCTGCCGATGAACTGAGCGACGGCGCGACCTCGAATAATTTTCCGCCCGGCTTAATTATGACTGTCGCGTTAAATTGCATCGTCCGATGAAACATCGCAATGGGGATCGGGTCTTTGAAGCGTTTCACGCGTCGTTTAACGCCATCGACGCGCAGCTTTTCTCCCCCTCGACTGCGGACTTTTTTCGCGCGTCGCGTAATTTCCCGTCGACGAGCGACAAATCCGTAGCCGGGCGTGCGGTCGAAGGTTCGCAGCGAAAAAGGGCCCGAAACGTACGGCCGAGGAGAGGCAGGGACAAAGGGGGTGCGAGAAAATGAAACAAAAATTGCGCAGCGAGCGACGATTTTAGTGCCTGCCGCGCGCAAATATCGCGAAGCTGCAAATCTGCGCGCTGAAAAGCATCGGCTCAACTTCGCTCGCAACTCTCCTCTTGTCTCTCTCCGACGTCCTGCGATTCAGCGCGCTTTCTCGCCGAACGAACATTTTCGACCGCTTCCATTCTCTTCCTCCCTCCGTCCTGTCCGACGTATTTCTTGCCTAGCCCCGAGCTGGCTGGCGTTTTCCATATTTCGCGCGTTGTATCCGAGAGCCGCACGTTCGGCGGGAATTTTGACGTCCTCGCGCTTCGGCACTTCGGCGATATTTCAACGGTGTCTTCCGGTTTCCGATACGCGCGGTACGTAGAATAAATAAAGCGGGATCTGCACTCGAGGAGGTATAAATCTCGACGGTTTACCAGCAATTTGTCGAGTAACGCGGGACTCGGGTGGGGAGTGTTTAACACTAGATTTACCGGTTATTTAAGGGGTTATGCCTACTTGGGTTCGTGAAAAAAATCGATTTTTTTTATTGTATTTTCTTAATGTACATCATTTTAAGAATATTTCCTGAAAAGTTTATCTGGAGCGCTACTATGTATGATTAGTAAAGAGTTTGAAACTTTAAACGCGATTATCTCGAAACTGTGTTTTTTAAAACATACGGTTGCGGTGACCACGATTTCTCAAAAGCTACTTCACCGATCGGACTCTACTTTTATATACTTATTTGTCAATACAATACACAGGGCCTGACCGAAGGATTTTTTTATTTCGGTAATAAAAAAAAAAGTTACAACATAAAAACGAAAGTTAATTCACCTCGAAAGACGGATTTTTTCGTAAAATTGTTGTCATTCTTGTAAAAATTCAAATTTTTCCAAATCCTCCGTGGATGGATGGGTGGGTGGGAATGGAGGAACGAGTGAAAGGGCGATGAAACGAAAACCGGTAATAAGAACGGTCCTCCGCGAATAATTTATAATCGCGATACACATTGTGACGGAGTGGAAATGAGGGAGGCCGAAATCCGCGATAACGAAAAATCTTTCACGCGCATCGCCCTGCAGTTTGACGCGCGGCTTTTCAATAATTCACAGACGACGCTCGAAAACTTTCCGCGGGCATACGCGCCGGATTCCGAGCAAACTGCGCCATTGGCCTGTTGACCTCCGACGGCCTGCAAAAATAATGCGATCGCGCTTTCGTGCATCGGGGAAATTTACTTATGAACTGACATGTGTCCCGTTCAATTTATCCGCGGAATATATGTACAGGGCGCTTTGCAGTTGTCAATCAGATCGGACGTAAAATCGGAGACCATTGACCAAATTGTATGAATCGATTTAATAACATGGCGAATAAACTGTCAGCATAAGCTCGAGCTCTCTTGTTTTTACGTAATGAAAGCGAGAGAATAATTTGTAAAGTGAAGTAAAAATAAAATAACTTGACGCGCCGGACTGAGAAAGTCACGTGTTGATGATTGCTTCGGAGTAGATGGATGGGACGTACGCAAAATATTAAATGGCTGTGCAATGTACATATGGTGGACGGTGTATGGGGTCGTGTTCGCAGAAGTTCGCTGTATATCTAAGGACGGTGGAAGTCAAAAGAACTGATGTCTTCTTATTAACACATTGCGTACGGCGTTCTTGCTGCAGACTTTGCACGTTTTTAAAAGTCCTAAAAACTTGAGCACAATACATATAAGCTTTTTCTAATATTGGGTGATACGCTTACGCTTTTTCGACATTGTAACATTCATTTATTTCGCTATTATACCATCAAAAATCGTCGCAAGGCTTCATTACTTTAGCAACGTACCGATCAACATTAACCCTTTGCACTCGGACATGTTTCTTCACGAAGTAGCGAATAGCGCAACATTTCGTTTAAAATGGTATAGTTTTAAAAAAATACTATGCTCAAATCATGTTTTGCATACAACTTTGCTGATACATTTATGTTGAAATAAAATGAAATTTTATAGGTATTCTTTTCGAATGCATCATAATTCATTCACCAATGTGCATTGTATTTATTAAAATACATATCGCAGTAATAACTTGTTTATGATCTTTCACGTGTCATTTTTTCTTCCGAGCATATACAATGTTTATACAATAACTTGCAGTTTATCATTCAGCCTATTGCAGGAATATATAGAAGGTTGTTCTTGCAGTCGCTAAAATTCTCCTCTCAGTTTATTGACCACGAATTTACTAAATATTAAATAGCACACAGATTATTAATTCTATCTCATTGCTTTAACTTGTAACTCCTCGGAAAAATCTTAAGGAAACAAATATTTGAACAAACGTTTTCTGTACATACATTTTCCTTAGTAATAACACGAAGTAGTCTTTGTGTCCCCTCGATTTTACAGTCGCCAGTGCAAGGGTTAAAATGAAATATCTCGTGACCCGTACGCAATGTGTTAACACTTTGACTGCCATGGTGGTCACTGGTAACTGGCGCAAAAGATTTGACTAACAATGCAAAAAATTCGCAGTGAAGCCTATTTGCAAGGTTGGACATTCAATTGATATTGGAACGGTGCTTCAATATTTTGGCTTCTAATAACTTTGCGTCACCTTCATTTTGCACGGTAGTTTAGTCATTTTACAAGTTTTTCGCCGTCACAGTCAAATTTTACTGAATTAGAAATATAGCGCGTTTATATAGTCAACGTGCAAAATTGAAAATCAATGTTGCATCTAGCCGTAGATTTTGTGGATGATTGACTGACGAAAATAATTTACACAAGCAAAATATTTAAATACATTACATGTTTGGATCGTAACGTAGAAGTTGCAAAATGAACTGATATCTTCGAAATAGCGGCGTGTTCATAGAGTCAGTACGAAAATCAGCAAGGTAGTGTTGACATTTTACAAGTTTTTCGCCGTCACAGTCAAATTTTACTGAATTAGAAATAGTAGCGCGTTTATATAGTCAAGAGCAAAATTGAGAAATCAATGTTAACTAAGCTTAGATTTTGTGGATGATTGACTGACGAAAATAATTTACACAAGCAAAATATTTAGATGGATTACATGTTTGGATCGTAACTTAGAAGTTGCAAAAGGAACCGATATCTTCGAAACAGCGGCATGTTCATAGAGTCAGTACGAAAATCGGCAAGCTAGTGTTGACATTTTACGAATTTTCCGCCGTCCCAGTCAAATTTTATTGAAATAGAAATAGTGGCGGGTTTATATAGTCAAGAGCAAATTTGAAAAATCAATGTTAACCAAGGTTAGATTTTGTAGATGATTGACTGACGAAAATAATTGACACAAGCAAAATATTTAAATGCATTACATGTTTGGATCGTAATTTAGAAGTTTCAAAATCAATTGATATCTTCGAGATAGCGGCGTGTTCATAGAGTTAGTACGAAAATCAGCAAGCTAGTGTTGACATTTTACAAATTTTCCGCCGTCCCAGTCAAATTTTATTGAATTAGAAATAGTGGCGGGTTTATATAGTCAAGAGCAAAATTGAAAAATTAATGTTAACCCAGCTTAGATTTTGTGGATTTTGTGGATTGATTGACGAAAATAATTGAGACAAGCAAAATATTTAAATACATTACATGTTTGGATCGTAACTTAGAAGTTGAAGAATAAGCTGATATCTTCGAAATAGCGGCGTGTTCATAGAGGCAGTACGAAAATCAGCAAGCTAGTGTTGACATTTTAAAAGTTTTCCGCTGTCATAGTCAAATTTTACTGAATTAGAAATAGTGGCGCGTTTATATAGTCAACAGGAAAATTGGAAAATCAATGTTAACCAAGCTTAGATTTTGTGGATGATTGACTGACGAAAATAATTTACACAAGCAAACTATTTAAATACGTTACATGTTTGGATCGTAATTTAGAAGTTGCAGAATACACATGTTTTACAAATTCTCCACCATCACAGTTAATATTTTACAGAATTGAAAATTAGATGAGTTTATATAGTCACCGGCAAATGGAACTTACAGAATAAACCGATGAATTAAAAATACTGGCGAATGCATAGAGTCGGTACTAAAGTTTTCAAGCCTCTGTTAACATTTTACAAGTTCTTCACCGACACAGTCAATATTTTACTGAATTAGAAACAATGGCGAATTTATATAGTCAAGAGCAAAATTTAAAAATCAATGTTAACCAAGCTTAGATTTTGTGGATGATTTACTGACGAAAATAATTTACAGAAGCAAAATATTTAAATACATTACATGTTTTGACCATAACTGTGAAGTTGCAGAATAAAAAACATATTTTACCAATTTTCCACTGTCACAGTCAATATTTTACAGAATTTAAAATTAGACGAGTTTATATAGTCACCGGCAACTGGAACTTACAGAATAAACCGATGTATTAAAAATACTGACGAATGCATAGAGTCAGTACTAAAGTTTTCAAGCCGCTGTTAACATTTTACAAGTACTTCACCGACACAATCAATATTTTACTGAATTAGAAACAGTGGCGAGTTCATATAGTAACTACTTAAATTGAAAAATCAATGTCTAGAAAGTTTAACCTTTTGCAGACGATGGACGCGCATATATTCACCCTCTGAGATACATCAGCAGGCAAAAATAATTTGTACATGCAAAATATTAAATGACTGCGATATGCATACACCGCAGACATGTTGTAGAATGTAGATAAATTCTCAACAGTCCTTTGAAATGTTTAGAAACAACTGAAATTACCAAAAACAGAATTCCTCATTTTCGACATTTCGCCAGACGAAAATAAAATTCGTACACAGTTTCGTTTGCTCCGGTTCTTTTGATAGGTGGTAATTCGCGCTGAAAATAATCTCTCATTTTTTGGCAGAACTTTGAATAATTTCGGAGATTCGGCATATTGAAAAATGTGCGCAACAAATTTTTTGTTAGATAGCATCGCTCCTAGTCGCATGCGAAAAAGTCCAGAATCTCTAGAAGGTCCTTATGCAATTTACAGTTTACGTCCATTTATTTCAACATGGCAGAGTCGGTTTTGTGAAAAAAAAAGGTTCCCAAATATAATTGTTCTTTTAATACATCGAAGGGGGTCGAAAATAACTCAAATCGGCGCAAAAAGTAGTACAAAATTTTCAGTAGTCTCAGAGATATGTTGACAAAAACATGGAAGGAAAGGTGAAAAATAAAGTCCGAAATAGCGAGAAAAATTAATCTTCCCCAATCGCCTCGGCCCCTTAAATACTTAAGCAGGATCGAAGTAAACGCAAAAAAAAGCAAGCTGCACCTAAAATTTGCAATAATGTCGGTGGTACGGGCAAAAGTAGCTGGAAAATGAATGAAAAATACAGATACAACTGCAGCTAATAGAGAGAATAGAGAGAATGAAATTGCATATATGAAGTTACACTGAGTACACATAAATTCCAAATTTCTTTGTTGCCAGGTTGAATATAAAAAAATTAATTTCCATAACATATATATGTAATTGTATACATTTGCTGTCAATTTTGAATGACTATCGTTGTAGCGATTCCATTAAATCCAAAGTCACGAGTAGAATTTCAAAACCAATGTTCACCGATCTTAAAATCAACGCGAACATTAGTTTCAAATTTGATCAGCGACCATATGACTTGGCCACCGTTTCTAATAAATCGATTTGTCGCACGGTCGAGTATAATTACTGCGTTTGAAAAGTGTTTGTGAAAAATAGCATTACAAGAGGAGCTAAGTTAATGTTTCGAGCGATTATTATGAACCCACAGTGAACAATCCGGCTGACCTGTTGATCTTGAGGAAGCATAAAAATGCATCGTTAATGCGCTGAAGCAATACTGTTATTACAACTGATCGGTATACTAAGTAGAGTTTCGTGGTTTATTATGGTCGGATAAAGCAAACGCGGCTGAGTGTTAATTATCGATGCCGCATGAAACTGTTATTAGAAATGAGTGTTACACGGAGTTGTGTGGTAGAGTCGGGGATTTTCTAGGTCGCGATTTTGAGGTTGTAAATCTGCTTGGGTATTAATTAATGATCAGCGTTGCGGAAGTCTGTTAGAAATTACTCTCTCGGGGAATAGTGCCGTGAAAGCCGGATTTTGCAGGTCGTGGGTATCGAAGGTTCGCAACTGCCCAGAAATGAATTATTATGACGTTCGGCGAATCTGTTATTACACATTAGTTATTTAAATTCATCTGAATTTGAGTTAAGGATTACTGTATTCAGTAATTTGTTTGGCATGTACCAGTTAATATGGTCATACGTAAATAGTTCACAAATATACATTTTTTTACATTCACTGTTAAAAAAACTTGCCAATCGGGACGTATCTTTATCAAAGATACAAATTTTTGGTCTCGGAACGGTACGAAAATTTACTTCTTTGATAACGGCGTAATTTTATATATACAAAAATGTACTTCTTGGATTCTCAGAGGTGCATCTAGTCTCGTAATATCAGAATTTTTTGAACAGTAAACTTCAAACATATTAATTAATTCACCTGTACACATCAAACAAATTTTCTAATTCATTTACAACAACGGTAACAATAATAGATTATATTACATTACAAATTAGTTAATTTTGTGTACGTTAAAAAGAACCGTTTGTGTACAGATCAGATAAACTGAAGTCCCTTTTCTGCTGGTCGTTGGCTTTTGTTGAAATATTTACTTGCCCTACATGTCTCGAAATCTCAGTGGGTTTTCTTTTCAGGCGCTTTATGTAAAATATGACATTTCATGATAATCTATGTTGCGATGTGATACGTGGTTTTGTGGAAATGGTAAGCTTACAAAGTGTATTCTAATTTCGGTACTTTCTCGTTATGGCATTCTTAAGTAACTTCAGAGTGGCCTAAGTTTTTCTGAGTTTCACGCGGAGAGTTATAGTAAATAGATTTGGTTGAGGCTCCGTATATCCTATTTGCCATTATCGATATTTTCTTTCTGGACGTGAATCATCTCTTTAATTAACCACTAGCCATAATTCCATTCGTAATCTAGGATTTGGGCGCTGTAATCGAAATTATGGTTATCATGTATTTTATGTTCAGTCAATGCTATATGGAATTCCAGATCTAAACTGATATTGCCTGCGACTGCGGTAAATTTATTTCTCAAATATTGTTTCAAACATGTTGAGCAAATAAATATTTCAACAAACCCGATTAACCGGCACCTAAGTGCTTCGAACTTATCTGACAGTAGAAATTACGTTATCTTAAAATAGTGCATTATGGTAGAATTAAAAACGATTAATAGAATATTTAGAAGAAGTGAGGAAATGCATTATTGTAGCCTCTTTAGGACTAAATAAAGTGTTTATTGAATAAAAATGGTAAAATAAATAGATGTAAGTGCCTAGATGTTCCCCGTTTATAATTAATTTCCGTCGTACTTCTTAACTATGTTCATCGTACTTCTTCTCAAGCTAAACTGAGCTTCTTTTTCCGATTCTTCCTATATACCATGCACTCTCTCTTTTCTTCTCACAAAAAATCGAAATACCGAGCACAACATCGACCGCTCATCCTGTTTACGTCTCTATGGCAACCAACTTATTCCAGAATTTTCCATTCACATGCATATGCACCCACACGCACAGACACTTCCTCATTTATTCTTCTCCCTACCACATTAAAAATTTGTTACAACTAACTTTTTTTTTATAAATTACAAAAAATATTTTATTAATTTTCGAAGAACGTAGAAATGGCGAGCATGTGGAGAAAAGTTCTAATTTCCATCAAAGCATTCATCGAAAAAATATTTATAATAACGAAAGTTTTTAACCGATCTTAAAAATCATGTGTACTCTGGAGAATATAGTTTTTAAAAATTTCAAGTGAATCGGAGAAAATTTGTTTAAGTTATGCTGCAAGCCAATTTGAAAAACGTAGTTTCGAGAGAAACGCATTTAAAGTTTTGAGTAACATTATTTCATATTATTTTACTAGTTTTGCCATATTTACGATTATTCTGCAATGTCTGCACCATATAGGTGTCCTTCTACATTAATATTTTCTTCCTCTTTCTCTTTGCTGGAAAACTTGATGCGGCGTGCGTCAGCTTCGACGCAGAAATTGTAACAATTACGACTCATAGTCAATTGTAACACCTGCATCATTGCCATTATGCTTTCAAATCAATTGTTAAAAATAGAAGACGCAATATTTATGCCGATGCCGGGAAATTCTCGTGTTGCGGCACTTCATCCGTCGAAAGTTGATGGTAAAGAGTTGCCAAAATTTCGTTTCGCATTTTTTCGATGGAATCTGCATTTCGGTTGGTGTTATGTCCCTTCAGAATCTTTAGAATCGGTACCATGTACATATGTGACGTCACAACTTCCTTTATAAAATAAGCTGTAAAACCACTTTAAATTGTAGATGCAGAAATTGTTACAATTACGACCCATAGTCAATTGTAACACCTGCATCACTGCCATTATGCTTTCAAATCGATCGCTAAAAATATAAGACGCAATATTTATGCCGATGCCGGGCAATTCTCGTGTTGCGGCCCTTCATCCGTCGAAAGTTTATGGTAAAGAGTTGCCAAAATTTCGTTTCGGATTTTTTCGATGGAATCTGGATTTCGGTTGGTATCATGTTCCTTCAGAATCTTTAGAAATGGTACCATGTACTTTAACCCTTTCGCTACGGACCGATTTTGCGGCGTCCTACTCCCGCTGAATGAACCGCTGCGCCGACAGTGAGTTTTTCTAAAATCGTCTTTATGGTATTCCCGTAAAATTTCTCTTATCAATTTAAGATGAAAAGCAGCTACAGAAATATCTTTACGTGTCTTGAATTTATATACGCAATATGAATTCCAAACGATGGTTATTGTTCGCGCGTAGTGATCAGGCGTACGGTGACTATAGTCATCGGCTGAAGCGAAAGGGTTAAACCGCTCCGAGGCATCACGATTTGCTTTATAAAATAAGCTGTAGAACGACTTTAAAAAAAGATGTTTGCCTATAAGACAGATTGCACCTTATTTTTAAGGCTCTAAAGTATCATATAAGACAAAAAAATTGTTTTCGATTTTTTGAAAATTGAAGGTAGATGTTACCCCTTAAGGTGCGACGTTATTATTATTACGCTTGTTGCTGGAACTGTGCTCTCGCATGTCGAGTCGATGTAAAGTCGTAACCCTCCGCCACTTTGCGCGCCATTGACACGTATTAAGTGAGAGAGCCCGCGCCGTTCCTCATTATTGGCGCGACCGTAATCGATACGGGAAACTTTAAGATACCCGGGCATTATCGGCACAAGGCGAGGCACGTTACAGGGCTTCGAGGAGACATTAAACTTTACGACGTAAAACTACGTCGCCTCTTTGAGCGTCATCTTACGTGCGATTTTGAAGTTTCCCCGGGAATTAGCGGAGTGAAGGCGAAAATGTAGTTCGGCGAATTAAGGAGTTCCACGTAATGTGTACATAGATATCTACTCTGCCTTACGTCTACTACTATTTTATGACCGCGATCTACAGTGCAGGCGCGTTGAATTACCGAAGCGGGGAATTGTTCCGATTGAGTGATTAATTGATTGCGCGACTGATTGGCTTTTGACTTTAGCAGATTTAAAGGAGGCTAATAGTATACTATGGGGAAGAATTAAATGGCTGTTTTTGTTCAATCGATTTTATTTTGGTTTCTGTTCAAAACTTGAAACGTTTCAAAAACTTAAGGCATCCGTGTTAGAAGTGTATTTTAGAGTTTGTTTTGTTTGTAATAGTAAATTACAATGTTCTAAATTATGCGTGCAGTATTGTAAGACCTAGAGTGCCCGTTAAATTAGTTAAACGGGAGATCCTTCCAATTGTTTGCATAATTGGTTACACGATAGAGTGACATTTGATCTTATTAGATTTAAAGTATGCTAATAGTCCACTACTGAGAGCTACTAATTTCCGGTTTTCATTGAATGGATTTTATTTCGGTCTTTCTTCAAAACTCAATACGCTCCAAGACTAAGGCCACCTCCTCACGAGTCTATTTTACACGCAAATGTGTCCTCAATCGAACCCTGCTTTCAGTCCGTTCTCAACGGTAAATGTCAGTGTTACAAATCCTCCTCGCACCGTTGTATAATGAAGAGATTCCTGCACGTAATCGCGATTTATAACGGACCCGTTCCTCGGCTCGAACTTTTTCTAAATCGCGACGTCGATTTGTGTATTCACGCGTCAGCTTATTCTCGAGCGTCGGGCTCTGGCGATAAAACCGGCGGCGAGAAGGATTTCGCGCCGTTTCGGTATGCAGCGACACGCGAACTAATCGTTACAGAAATATTAACTCCTCGCGCTCGTGAATCAATCCGCCGATAAAACAAGCCCGCGCCGTCCCCCGTCATATATTTGCGCGCATCGCCGCACGGCATTTGTATAATATTTACGCGCGTCTAATGTTTGTCCCGACCGCAATAACCGCGCGAGCGGAATGCACCTCGATATTTACTGTGCTTTCACGGGCGGAGCGTACTTCAGTATTTATGTTTCGGAGGACCTGGCCGCCCGAACATTTTTAAGTATTTGTACTGCCAGTTGCGGTCAGTCTCCCGTCTGAGCCGGTCATTGTGTGTCTGCACTTTTTGCCCGGAATAATCCAAAGTTCGCCCGTAACGGTGCCGTTACCACTCGGACCTCGCATGCCAGGCCGACATTACGTCGAGCGTTACTACTGTCGGCCCTTTACGACCATTCCTCGCGGATATAAGGAGCGCCGCCAGTCGTTCCGACTTATATCGACGGGAGTTCCGAAGTTATACCGTGAAGAAATAGTAAAATGATGTAGCGAGCAAGAAAGCCTCGATAAAAGAGAAATAGGGCGGCGAGTTACGTGGCAAGCGGAAGAAGCGTTAGGGAAACGTCAGCGCAGATAAACGACGCGGAGAGGTCACTTATCTTACGGAGTGGTTATAAACGCGGAATGAGGCGAAGTACGAACGGTAACAAGTCGGGAACGACGTCTTCAGCAATCGTAAACAATCGCGGGAACGGCGTCTGTTTAAGGGTAGATGTGCTGCTGATATCATCGCGTTTCGAGTAATTAGAATATTGTTTGGCGCAGGTATGGTGTGTTTGACGAATACTTATGACGTGAGCGTATGATGTGAGTATGTTTAACCCTCTTAGTGCCGGACGACGATATATTGCGAGAGAACTTTATCTCAAAATAAATTTATAATACGTTATAAATGGTCTAATTTTATTAGGAGAGAATTAAAAAAATAGTTTTTCGCTTTAACTTTATATTACATATAACAATTACTTGTTTCGGAAGGGATAATCCGTCCGGCGCTTACCATGTACCTTCGAGTTATCCTTTATTTTTTATATGCAATATTATTTATTTTGTTACAAAATATTTTGCAAAATTGAAAACAAATGGCATCGTATTACTGTAGTATATACTTTGTCATAAATGGTCTATATAAAGTTATTATGAAAAGATGACTTTTCGAAGGTGTCAATACGTTTTGAAAGAGAGAACTCAATTTTTATTTTTTTTATGATCATTTATACCTTTGTTATTTATATAATTTTCAATGAATTTAGAAAAATTAGTGCCATTGTTTTATTTTCTATTGCGTTCTTGATACACGACTTTTTGAATTATATAAATATTGTTTTTTGTTTGGTTTTTATGAACCTTCTTCCAAACCCTAGTAAAATCGTGAAATTCGGTCGGTTATCTTCGCATAGGCACCTCTTTTTCGCCGGGCACTAAAAGGGTTAAGCGGTACGTTAATTTTTCTTGTTTACCATACGGCTCACGTCGCGCTATGGTGTCAGCAAAATAACCAAAATAAGCAAAGTCAAGCAAAATCGGATAAATACGCAATCGTGTTTTTCGTAAGAAGTAATGTTTAGATACATTTTCTTTTATCGTCGTTAAACTGTCATCTTAATATTAAAATATAATTTTAAACATTTTATGTCGTCCGCTACTTTGGCTGATGCCACCTGTGCGGAAAGTATATGTTAATCACCAGTAACTGAAAATGCAACATTTTGGAATTTGCATTTTTTTTATATAATTATATTGCTATTGCAATTAGATAGTTTGAAGATCGGTGACTGACACGACGTGAACGAAAAGTATATTATTGTTTTCCGTTGCGACAACGTCAATCACCACGGTTGCATATACAAAATTTAAAAATGACATTTTTCCAGAAAAATTACTTCCCTAACGTGTTAAATATTCGTCAGAACGAAGTTTGCATATGTCAACAGTTATTATACATGCATTATCTTGTACGTCGGGGATTAAGTGAAGCCCGACGACAAATACGAAAGGCATTCAGTGGCTTGTTAACAAATGACAAAATCTCGCAGTCGTGATTAAGGGAATCGTCGCGTTCGCATTTGCAGCGATATCGCGTGCCCGTCTCAAATTACATTGGCCGTTGTTACTCGCGAGGTACTTACCGTAGGCGTTTATGCGCGTACGTAGGCAACGTCGAGCCATATCACGTATTAACGCTCGAAATCCCCCCAGGACAATCTCTCTTTACTTTCTCTATGCCCCTTCTGCGCAGTTCCTCGCTCTTTCTCTTTCTCAATCTTTTCCCGCCCTCCCTAACTCGCTTGCACTCTCTACGTAATAAGCCATTTTCCGTAATGATATCCTCGATGATCGGTTCGGTCACGCAATGTCAGAGTAAACCTTTGCTGTAATCAACGAATATAGGATGCATCGACAACGATCCACCTTATCGCGCAGCAGACTGTTTGTTTTTACTGACTAAATGTAGTTTGTTCTAGCGAACTATGTCTTTGCGTTAAATACTTCTGAGTGGTCTATAATTTGTTTATGGCCTCATTACATTGCAGACCGTTTATTTGTTGACCGTATACAGTTTGTTGTTGTTAACAATACCTACGGTTTTATGGGGACCGTTACTGTTACGTTAAATACTTTCAAGTGGTCTATAATTTGCTTATCGCCTCATCACATTATAAACCGTTTATTTGTTAACCATACCCAGTTCGTTGTTGCTAACAACACTTACATTTTTATAGCAAGCTACTACGTTTCCGGTAAATATTTCAAAATAGCCTGTAGGTTCTTCAGCACTTTATTAGATTGTAGACTATTGCTTTTTTTTTTGTACACCTTCATTGTTACTGCTAACTTTTACTTTCGTTTTAAATACTGCTAAGTGGCCTGTAGTTCGTTTACAGTCAAATTAAATTCTTTTGTGCTATGCAATTTGAATTGATATTCCAATGCACTAAAACATGTGCCACAACATATGTTCTTATTCCTCCGCGTCGTCTTAAGCATGCGAAGAACATCCACATCTATTGTATCCACCGTTTAATTCTCTTTTAGAGTACTCGTTTAGAAGTAACAAAATGCTCAAGGGTGTCAGACGAATAATTTCAATAATTCCACTGCAATCGTCACCTACGTTACATGTTGAAATTCTGTCCGTACCGCACGTCGACCGATAAAAATTGCAACGTCGGCGACGAAATCGATCTGAGAATTCGGCGGCACCGGACATCGAGAGGCGGAGAAAGAAAGTGAAAATAGCAGATGATCAGGATTAATTGTGAGCGATCAGAGACAGCGGCGGGGTCAGAATAACAAAAGCGACGAATAATTTCAATAATTCCACTGCAGTCGTCACCTACGTTACATGTCGAAATTCTGTCCGTACCGCACGCCGACCGATAAAAATTGCAACGTCGGCGACGAAATCGATCTGAGAATTCGGCCGCATCGGACATCGAGAGGCGGGGAAAGAAAGTGAAAATAGCGGATGATCAGGATTAATTGTGAGCGATCGAGGACAGCGGCGGGGTCGGAATAACAAAAGCGACGAATAAATTCAATAATTCCACTGCAGTCGTCACCTACGTTACATTTCAAAATTCTGTCCGTGACGCATGCCGGCCAATAAAAATTGCAACGTCGGCGACGAAATGGATCTGAGAATTCGGCCGCGCCGGACATCGAGAGGCGGAGAAAGAAAGTGAAACTAGTGGATGATCAGGATTAATTGTGACCGATCGGGGACAGCGGCGGGGTCGGAATAACAAAAGCAGCCGAAACGAGGCATTCAGCGGCGAGCAAATTCGGCCAACGGAACACCGCACGACGGAAGAATGCTAATGGACCAGCCGATATTCCGCAACGATGACATCGCGCGGATGGGAGCTACTTCCGGTGCGCTTGCGGGAGCTTTCCTTGCCTCGTCGTCCTGGATGCTTCGCCGTCTTGTTCCCTGTAGGCTTTACTTCCGGCATGCAGTGCACGTGTGCCGGGCGTGTGCACCCTGCGACAGGCCAGACACGTAGACACGGTCTTCGAACACGGAGACGATGCTAAACGAATAACTCCTACGTTCCGAGTAAGGTATTCGAGCCGTTTGTCCGGACGTTCGCTATTTGCGCCGAACTATGTGCAGGTCGTTGCGTTCGTAATGACGCTACGGTGTTATGGGGGCTATAGTGAATTGTAGGTGTCAAAGTACTGTGATATGAAATGAAAGGAGAGTATTTGAAAGAATGGAAGTGGAAAAAGAAAGTGTGCTTCGGTATTATGCGTGTGCGGTTTTAACCCTTTCAATACGGCGAAAAATCAGTCCGAGTGCGCCCCATTACCGGGATCAGTTATTTCTCTTCCAAGCGATTATTAGATAAAATAAGTTTTATGTCTAAAAAATATAATATCATCAACATCAAAAATTTTCCCGACTGGGACAGCACATGTTCCGTCCGGTGCGAAAGTGTTAAAGAGAATTTATTATTTTTAAGTAATGTCAAGTGTTATGGTACACTTTAAAGTAAAGGTTTGTGGTTTTGTTAGATGAATTCAAGGCCTTGTTTGTTGGTTATTCAGTTTTATTGAAACATTTACTTTTTTAAGACGTATTTGTCCCGGGCCTGTTTTATTTTAATATTTCGGGTATTTGTGGGTAAAGATAAGTGAATGGGATGCTGTTCGCGATGCAAAGTAGAGAGATTACGATTTTGGTTTTGGGCGGGCCATATTAGCTTCGTGAGTTAGGCGCTTAGATTTCCTTAGTTTTGTTCATTTTCTTTAGTTACACTTTGGCTTTGTGTTCCATTATCGTGTGTATCATTAAATACAGTTAATGTATATCGACGCTTAATTACAATAATTTGCATACGTTTAGATCACATTAAGATTAGAAATAGGACATCCAGAATGCATAGATACAATCACTTAGAGTCATCAGAAGTGGAATATCCTTCTGATATACCACCTTACACTTTTTTTATTTCAATTTTTAAAGGAGGCAATTCTTGAATGAGGTATTGATGTATATATTTGTATTTCTAATTGTTCTAGGGGTCTAATGTACCGTCTTAACATATATATTGTGATATACACATGTTTTTTACACAGTGGTGATTATTTTTTTAAACAATTTCGTAGATATTTCTTCCTCAGTACTTTAACTCTTCTTTCGTTCTTTTATCTTTTTCTTTCGGGTATGCCATTATCTTTGGACGCTTGCTAAGACCAAGTTAATGGCCCTTTAAGCTTCCTACAGATGGCATGGCCAAAAAAGGATTGGAAGCACTGCTTCGCATGTTTCGGAACCGTAATGGGCTTCCTCTGCAGGAACTCTATATAAAAATTATATCTTATATATTATATAATAATATTTATAGTGGTAAACAAAATTTCCTTGCATGCAGTGTGATAAGTGTTACTTAGGTCGGACCAATTATAATCTTACAAAAATAAATACAAATATGTAGATTCCTGAAGAAGGAACTTCTAAGTCCGAAACATACGATGTGAGTAGTTTTAATTCCAGAAAAATAAATACAAAATTTTAAATGTTTGTAATTCAGTAATAATAATTCAGTAATTCTGTAATAATAATAATTCAGAACAAAATTCTTTAATTATTCCCAGAGAATACTCTGTCACCTCTAAGAGTTGACGAGAAACGGAAGCAATTCGAGTCGAAATCTCGCACGTTACTAATTGCAGTATAAGTATAAATACCTGCAGATTACCGAATTATTCTTCGCGATCTATAATTGGACAATAACTATCTTGACGTCAATGACGTCAATAATTATCTTTACGTGTCATTCGCAATCGCGCGATTCCGAGGCCGCGAAATTAAACGCGTCTAAACAAATCAATAGGAGTGCAAAAGTGCTCAGCGTCCGAAGTGCGATCGCGCGAAAGAGAGAAATGCCGGTGCACTCTTGCCATCGGGACCGATACGTCGAGCGACGCACTTTCCCACGGGAGAGCAGAGCACGGAATACAAGGTAAAGAGATAAGGAAGGACTCGGAGCGGTAAAAATGTATGTCGCCGGGCGAGAAGAGGGTTTCGCAGTGACACTTGACATTTCCCCGGTTAAAACAATATACCCGCGCGCGCCCGGAAACTCGGCCACCGCCGATTTTTGTTTTAAATCCGCCATCGGACCGGAGCTTTGCGCTCTGACCGAGCAATTTCGCCGAATTACTCGCGCGGATCGATCATTCGAGCGACACACAGTCGCCCGCGTCAATTTATAAGCGATCGGGCGCATAGGCGTTTGTAAGTTTAAAAAGGTCCGCCTGTTCCGATGCCGTGTTAATTGAAACTGTCAGGTCAGTTGACAGTTTTTGTCAGTACTTTTATTCAGATGTGACAAGCCGTCAAACAAGTTTTTTTATGCATGGGCCGCGCATTATTTCACGTCTCGTGAAAGAATGATGTTTGTACTGGCCCGCGGTGGTGAAAGGAAAGGATCGGGTGAGTTCTCGGAAGAGTACAGTAATCGCTCTCATATTGTCCCTCTGGACGGAAAGGAAGTGGGACAGTGTGGCTATGGGGACAAGTTTGATGGACGAGGTGGACGAGTTGCGGTGAAGGCGGTTGCGTCATGCAATTGTATCAATGTGCAGAGAAGGATATTTTATATATTTTTTAGGTGTTACGTTTCTGTAATTTAGTAGAGGCTTGTAGTGAAGCGATGGGCGGCTTATTTGCCAAGTCAATTCTATCAGTAAAACGTAAAGCATTGGATTTGAAATATTTTAAAATAACTGTCAATTAAGTGTCTTGGAACTGAGATTGGAAAAATTCTGGTAGTAGAGTTGATCATTTTGACCTGTAAATGGGTCATGTCGGCCAAACGTAATAGAAACTTGATAGAGAATATATATTTGAGTTCAGCAGAAAATTTGAAAGCGTTAAGAAATTTTTTCAGCGGTTTTATCTCACCTTTCACTCATTTCTTGATGCCATTAAGGCAATAATGAAGTAAAATTAGTTATACGATAAGGATTAAATACGTAAATTTGGTTCAAATTCTGTCGCATTTGGTTTCGATTTAAGTGGAAGAATTTGATCAAATTGTGTTCTGACAATTTTCATATTAAAAAAAGATTACATTATTGTATTATGACTTGACAAGCTGTGAACGCTCATTGACCTCTTGTCCTGGAAATTAGCTGGGCAATGTCCGTCACGTACCGGTCAGAGACGATTTATAATTGCTACCTATTACTGGAAACGGTTTCTATAGAAATTACGAACATATTACATATAAACAGTATTTATAGCCGCGCCAGTTAAATAAATATAGGCAAAATTATCAATACATCTATAGGCAAAATTATAAATATTTATTTCTGTCTGTCCCATAATAATAGTAGCAAAGAAAAATGAATGTATAGCGTAACATTTCTTATAAAAAAAATTAGATTAAATTAAACATTACGCGATATTACATACTTAAAGGTATTTTTTTAGGCTACATTCTTATTGTTAGACTCGCTTGTCCACCTTCCCAAACTATAAAATATCCTACAAAGAGTATAAACATATTTACTTTAAATATACAGACTCTCCTTATCGCTTTTTCTAGGTGCGTAAAAGCAAGTTAGACCGCATCGTGAATTCACTTCACACGTTCTCTTCCGACGTAACATTACCTGATACCTTTTTCTATATATCTCGGCATATAAACCATACTGTACTTTTGATTTTTCATACTATTCCAAGAGAAAACTTCCAGGAAATACGTTTATCATAAAGCTGCACTGGCGTACGTTGATCCTATGTGATCACCAATAAGCTTCGATGTCGTCTCATACGAGACATCCGAGTGTTGTGCCAGACTTGCGATGTCCCCTCAGAGGGGACAATCGAGTACGAAGGTTTAAGAGAGCCGCGTGGCGCATTGCCATATGTTGCACGCTCAACTGTGTAAGCGACAGTGTCGTGATTGCGCGGAATAAATAGTAAAGACATAAAGTACACGAAGAATTTATTGGAACTAAAACTTAGAACTCCTGACAGAATTAATATTACAGTGGTGGAACTTGTTAGTTGTCGAATAGTATATATGTAGATATAGAATAGAGTATATATATATATAGATATAGAATAGAATAGAGTTTCCGTATTAGTTTTATCTCGAGATTAAGGCTTCTGGCTGGTCAAACCTTTTTTATATTTGGGACGATTGGAGAGGGGGTGCTCTTGGAAAGTTTTTGTCAGGAGGCCTGTTCCGTTACTAGTCGAATTCTTGGAAAAATAGAAAATGTACCGATGCACTCTGGTTGGGAAAGGGTTTTTGCTGGATACGTCGTAAAATTCGTAAAGAAGAAAAAGTAAAAAAAAGAGAAAGGGATGGAAAGCTATCTTGTTCATAACAGTATGTCGCTTCAAAGTATTTGGTGAAACTTATACTTACGCGTTCTTCCCCGTTCAAATGCGCTGGTTTAAAAGGAGCAAGGAAGTTCTGCTTCAGGAAAATATTTAATATAAATGAATATACTTCAACTGTGTTCTATAATTTACGATAATAATGATACACTACTCATTTTTCTGCTTTTTTTTCTGATTCTTGCTTTTCTTGTTTCTCTGACCTAGCGTAGGGCTATAGCGCGGATGCCTTATAGAAAGTTTCTTCCTCGTTTTATTCGGACACTCCCGGGTTTCGGCACAAATTTGTAGCGGAGGTTGCGATTGCAAGAAAGAATTTAAAATAATGGTTCTCCGTCCTGGACCCACACGGCTGAACTCGTTACTAAGACTATGTCGAGTGGGTCTTGCCCTAAACGATAAAAAATGTTAAAGTATTATTTAACCAAAATTACCGAAGCAATACGTTATAAATAAAGAAACAAACAGATAAGTCGATGGAAAAGTAGCATCTTAACACTTTATCGACCGCTAGCCGATTAATCGGCTTTTCAGTGGCCAACGGTTATATTAGATAAAATAAATATCAAATTATATTCTGACAATTTTAAATTACAATAAAATTACACTGCTTTGAAACCAAAGGAGTCCCAACAACACATTCAGTATTTTTCAGTTATAAAGCTTTACAAATAGGCACATAGACCACAGTCTATCTTGGTACATTTATCATAGACCTCTTTTTCCGTATGTTACATTTTTTTGTTTGTTAGAGAACATAGTATTATTGCATGTGTCTATTCTTAATCAGCCGTAGCTTTCGTCAGAAATGTTCTTTTCCTAAAAAATTCATAATCGTGACATTTTTAAAAGTGAGCATAAAGTCAAATTGTGGAAAAGACCGCCGTAGCGACAGGGATAAACCGCATAACGGAAAATTAGTCGAACCCTTCAGTGTCACCACTCTTAGGCCATCATCCCTTTTGCTCAAATGACACTCAAAACTGTATCCGGTCGAGAGAACCTCGGCGCAGAAATACTGAGCAGAACATTGTGCGTTCCGCTAGTGACGAATCTGGGAGATCTGACGGTATTGTCAAACGGCTTGTTTGGCCGGGCCACGAAACTACCCATAACGTGGGAGCCGTGCTTGGCCGTACATTTATTCGCAGATCGTTTCATTGTTTCATTGTTCGCGGGCATCGATTCCATGCTTGATGTGGCCCCCGCGCATTATGACACTCGCAACGTCGATAGCGCATTACCGGAACGCGGGCCGCGCCGTTCGCCGCCGACACAAAAGCCGAATTGGCGTTCCTCGATTTGTAACGAACGCCCGGCGAGCGAGGCGCCGTAAATAATTGAGTCGCGCCGCAGTAGCTTTCACGCGACGGCTGCGAAATTATAGAAACGGCAATCGCCGAATCAGCAGTCGCACTTGCGTCGCCACCTGCCGACACGTTTTCGGTCCCTTACGCTTCTCCGTCCGTGTCGATCTCCTCGAATATTAACGCTTCGCGCCGTTCAAAGCCAATTTCGCGGCGTGCATTCTCCAGCGCCGGATAATATTCTATAACACCGCGCGGCCTGACGCGTGTTGTACGTATGCGGCGCAAAATTGAAAAATGGAAAATTCAATAGGACGCGGGCGGCGAAATGTTTCATGCCGCCGATAGGGGAGACTCGGCCGGCGGATAACGGTGATGGATGGAAGTGGACGGCTTTCGGGAATAATTGAACGCCGCCACTTGAACGCCGTGCGGTTGATACTTGCGAAACGAAACAGGAAACTAATTGTTACGGGTTGCCGATAATGGAAGACGGAAGGTCCTTTTTTGGTGTCGAGTTAAGGGGGCATCGGGTACTGCGTTATTAGCGGCGGCGACGGAGATTTTTCCGGTTGTATGATTTTGTCGATAAGTTTAGTTTCCGCATTGTGTTCTCTGTCGCGTGTATCATTTTTGGAACGTGCTGAATCTCGTTTCTACGCTAAGTAATATGTTTCGGATTAAGAGGCAAGGAGCTAGAAAGAGCTATTGACATTAATATTATATGCTATATATTCATTTTTGTAGAATAGGTAATCCAGACAGATTTATCAAGTTTTATAGCGTATTATAGCTTATTGTTAGTCAAAAGTTTATCATTTTTATTAGTCACGTGTATCAGTTTTGGAACGCGCTGGATCTCATGTCTACGCTAAGTAATATGTTTCGAATTAAGAAGCAAGGAGGTAGAAAGAGCTATAGACATTAATATTATATGCTATATATTAATTTTTGTAGAATAAATAACCTAGACAGATTTATCAAGTTTTATATCGTATTATAGCTTATTGTTAGTCAAAAGTTTATCATTTTTGTTCGTCAAAATAGTGCACCCTTTATGTTTATGTTCTTTTGTTTACCCCCCTTGTGCCATATCCTAATTACACAACCATATAGTCGATAGTGTATAATGTACAATAAAAAAACTGTATAACGTACTTTAGCCGGTACCCAAAAAAGAACAGAAACCACTGCCATTTGCTCAAAAACATTATACCAAGAGACTGGACGGTGAGCATCCGTCGAGAACTGTATCTCCGTAAAACCGCAAATAATCGTCTATTTTTGCGTTTACGATTGTAGAACCTTATATGTATCCAACAAGGCAATACATGTAAATAAAAAAAGTAAGTTAGACGCTAGTCTGAGGATCCGAAGAAAAGCGGGATCTATCCTAGCCGACGCTATCTTTATTTTTCGATCATACATATCGACGATGCCCCCTTTGAAGTATTGCCCTTTGGAAGCCACGACCTTCTTCCAGCGATCCTTCCACTTACAGAAAGACCCTTTAAAATTGTCTTTAAAAATAGCCAGAAGCTGCCTCGTCGCATTCGGTTTTATTGCATCGACGTCGGCAAATCGTTTTTAAAGTAACCGGAAGTCGCAGGGAAAATGTGGCATTTCATAAAAAATTGTTGAATAATTTCAAACGTACGGGCTTTGTTCAACACGTTCGGTCGTTATGTACTTAGGTACTTAGACATTTAATATTTCATTCGTGGTATCGTGTCAATAATATTATTACGCTTAAAATCCTGTTTTAACGTTGGAGTTAGTTATTTGTTTCTTTACTTATGACGTACTGTTTCTGTAAGTGTTAGGAGAAATTATTTTTTAACTCTTTCATCGATAAGAGCATGGAGAGAGAAAAGTATTATAATGAGAATTTAGAGCCAAATGAAAGTAAAGACGCTTATGACATTGAAGTATTCAAACAATTAAAATCTAAAGTATTATATAGTGAGAAATGGCCAGAAAAGAAATTGCAATCCATGTTCTAAAAGAAAATAGGAAGATGAGAAAGGACAGGCATGCGAATATTGCGATGCACGTTCAAATAAACTAAGAACGCACATCGAAGAATTTAGAATCGAAGAAATATTTACACGAAAATGAAGCATATTTATGGGATAAGTAAAGACAAAATTCATAAGCAATTGCCTATTCTTTTTTTAAATCAAAGTTTCCATTTTCGATATTGAAAAAATAACCGGAGCGTCGCGGATTAAGAAACCGTGTATCGTTTTCGAATGACAGCATGCAAGGATCTGTTGCATGGCTAGACCACTTACTACGTCGTCTCCACTAATGTAATAATATATTACCTACAACAGCCATCCGAGGAACGAAAATTGAAGCAAAGGTCGAAAACTTTCCCATCAGACCATGTATATATGCGTAGTCTTTGTTGCGGTTAAGAACTTCGGGCATTAAGTTGTCGAAGACTTCTATACCGGTACCGGTTTTATTGTACACGTTAGTTCATGGACTTTATTCGTTCTTGAAGGTCGTTCGTAAACCGAAACTATTTCCCCCGATAGGAATTAATGTAAAATGTATGAATCCATTCCTGGACGATAGGTGATTGCTTATTTAAAGTTTTAGGACAGTACTCCGTGGAAAGATTCTTGACACAAAACCAATGGATATCATTAAATCTATCACGAAAAGGTAAATACAGCACTAAGCAGATCGAATATAGCCGAAATCTTAATTTAGCTTTATCTTGCCTATATGGAGCAGCACTGAAGGTTTAAGTGGAAAGAGCTGAGGAAGTGAAATGTTATTTGGAAGATTTTATTTCTTATTTCCTTGTTTTTTTGGCACCACTCGACTCAGCTTTTAATCCACAGGGCCTTCGTTTCACTAAAAAATTGCTATAAGTAAACGTGGATATGTATGAACTATATTTAAAGTATCATTAAATTCAATATAACGAATCTAAGGAAAAGATGTTTAAGAATCGGCACTTGATGACTAAAACCAAACAAAAACTGACAAATCTTGTTGCATCCCAATTAGACCTTGTTGCATCGGAAGCCGATGACGGAAGATAAGCATCAGTTCCCGATGATTTGTCATCTCGTAATTACAATGGCCATATCGATCGCCGGAGTCTGACCCGTCTATTACAATCGCCGAGGAATATCTGTCGATATGCGTTCGCAGCAAGTGCGAGCAGGTGATTCGAGAGGTATGCAAGTTCTTCGGTCGGGGGGCCATTAGGGATATTACCTAATCCGTTCTATTGACATGACATTGATGACGCGAGCCGTGTCAAATTCGACGAGTGCGTACGTCTGTCTGTGGACAGAAGGTGGCCTGAGTCGGAAATTAGTAAGTACGGAAATGAGTAATTCAGCGGATTCGAATATGCGCTTATAGCAATGCAAGGGTTAACTCAGTGGAGAAGGTGAGATGTTTCTTTAGTGCAGTGGTTAGACATTTACCACCTTAACACTAGGTTTACGGGCGTTTCTTATATACCTATCTCTACCAGCACCCGTTAAATTGACGGGTAGGTGAAAATACGTATTTACATTAAAAAATCAATTTATTCAAACTAAGTCTAAGTTGAACAATATAAGGCTTCACGTAAAAATAAAACACGAATAGGTCAAGATTTTTTTTCCGAATATCTTTTCAATACTACATTTAGTCTGCTGTATGCTTTGGGTTTCGAATGATGAGAGGATCACTCTGGTAAGCGAGTTCGTTCAATATGAAGTAACATGACACTCGAGCCACACAATTCGCTTTGTCACATTATCGAGGCGCTATTGAGATAATGAGTTGGGGGCATCTTAGACTTTTCTTTCACTCTTATATTTACTATTGGAGGAATAATTTTACAAACAAAGCAAATATATAAGGATTGTTTACGTAATCAGCTAACCCGTCAATTTGACGAGTTTCGTAGAGATAGGTATACCACACACAAATTTCAAAATTTAGAAAACTTAAAGAAATAATAATTGTGTGTATAAACTCGTTTAATGAAATTATGAATTTACGATGCAAAGTAGTTAAGATTATTGCTATGGTTTTTTGCGTGTTTCATTTCAAAGTTTGAAATCCGTCAAATTGACGGGTCCCGTAAACCTAGTGTTAAATTTGTATACTGTTGGAGTTATTACATCACAAGGTCAAATCAGTAGAAACCGCCTAAATTTGGGCTCACTGTACGTAAAAAGCTTTGCTTCAATCCCAAACGTTCACTGTTTCAACGTTTGGTAAACTTTTACATTTTTATGACTTTACGGCTTAGTTCATTCGTTTTGGTGCCATCCTTTAGTCACGTGCATTATGATCTGAAACAGGACATTCAAAATACATAGTCATTATTACAGTAATCAAAAGTGGGATATCAAAAGGATATTCCACCTTACAATACCATAATGTCATACTTTTTATCATCGTACTCCTATTACCTATCCTTAAAAGGCACAGCTTATCTCGGGTCTTTTACTGGCTTTACCCGATGCTCACGGGGTGACCATATTTGCTTCACCTTCTGCTAGTGTCTACCATCGTTTACACTTTGTTTTCTGTATATGCCTGGATTGTATTGCGCATTCTGCTTCTCTACTCATTCTCTCAAGAAGGTTGTTCAGCCAACCGACCCTAGTTGGTGTCAACCAGCTTCTTCTCCACCCACCACTTCTTCTGCGTGCCTTTCCGGAGGCTTGTCACGTAACATTATTGATTCATGAACGACTACAATATTGCGACACTTAATTCAAGCGTTGCCTGATTCAAATCATACCGCCTCGCATATTCAGACTAAAAGTAACTGCTTCCAAACTATTCACCAAATTTTTTTTAATCTGTTAAACTAAAGATCATCAGATTAGACGTCTTTAACCCATATCGATCCTTGTACCACGTCCGTTTTTCCTACTAAATCCATCGTAAATCTATGATCTGGTGGTCATTAGATTTTTTGCGAACTTTTGCTACCGTTCCTCAGCCGATATATAAAATATCTAATTCCTGGGTTTTGTATATCTATAATGTAATGTAAATCTATAATCATTTTTCACTCTCTACGTACTCCCACATTATTTCACCTGCAAATATATAATATGTAGGGTCTCAAATACAGGGTCCTCTAGTTGGCGACGAAAGGTCATCTATGATCCTCAATTATTATATTGATGGTGACGAGTTTATTGAATCGTGTTATTTTGGTTGCTTTGGGGTGAGTTGACGATAAGACGTAAAGACGTAAAGACGAAACGACAAAACGTCGAAAGATTAGAAAATAAGACGAAAGTGTTTTGATTGTGTTGTTATTGTTTATACATATTATACTATCTAGTTTCACGTATTAACACGTTGACTGCCAAGCGTATTTTGCTATGTTAGAACCGTGATGTGATGAAATACTGCAGAGTATGATTAAATCGTGCAAAATAAAGGTAACGCAAAGTTGTTAGAAGCCAAAGTATTGGAGCACCATTCCAATATCAATTGCTTTTATAAGATTGCAAATAGGTTTCATAGCGAATTTTTTTGCATTTATAGTAAAATCTTTTGCGCCGGCCACCGTGGCAGTCAATGTGTTAAATTCCTATATATATATATATGCTTATATGCTTATATATACTTATATATATATATATATATATATGTTTATAAGTGTTATAAGTGCTATTTTACCATTTAAACAAAAATACCACGACCACATACATTCTTACATCGAATCCCACAGTAATGCGCCTTACATTAACGCGACAGTATTACTGTCGAAGCGAACAATTAGCGGAACCACGCATGAAAGACCCTGCGCAGTAGGTCGCCAGTCTATAATCCGCCAGGCTGCACGTACGGAATTACAAATAGCCGCCAAGCCTCGACGCATTGGACGCACAGTTAGACATGCCAAATCGCGTCTACTTACAGTCGTGTCCTGATGTGTTCGGATCGGGCATCAATAGGCATGCTAGGGTATCGACGTAGTATCGACGCGTCGATCTTTGAGCGTTTATCCTTATCAGGACGCAGCGATCCATCGACGTTCATATCTACAGACGTGCAGAACCATGCCGTGATATCAACACGTCGTCGGCGTGAATCAGCGCGCTAATGAGCTGATAATCGGATCGGCCTCAATGGGCAAATGATTCGTGCCGTGCGCTACCCGTCCTCGATGGCATCGAGAATATTACCTGATTAGTTCGGGTCGATGTCACGTCGATTACACGAGCTTTCTCGGCCCGAGTGTGCTCAAACACACGTGTTTACCGGCACTGGCCCACAGCGTCTAATATCGTAATAGCTTCTTTGTTGGCCGCTGGACTTCCGACTTGCGATGATTGAACACTGCCTTTGACGTTTGACGAGGTGCCGCGGGCGAATTATTGTTACGACGCTATGCCACGGGTAAATTAATGTTGCGAGAGAGTGGTATGAAAATTATGGTGATGTCCGCAACGGGTGCGAAAAAAAATAATGGCGATTGGCTCGTGGTTGGATCGCGTTGAAACATTTTGTTATTCAAAACTGTATTTAGAAATTTAATGGGTACATGTTGTTGCAAACTATATTTAGGGGTGTTAATTTAATAATTGCATTAACGTATCAAGGAAAGAATAAAACTACTGTATGTTTCGATAGAGAAGTCACACACGAAAGGAACGTGTGTTCCGCTATATTTAGGGGGTGTTAACCCTTTGAGAGTTGAATACTCCCGGCCGAAAAAACGCATAATTGCATTAACGTATCAAGGAAAGAATAAAACTCAAAAAGAAGCATGTACTGTATGTTTCGATAGAAAGTCACACACGAAAGGAACGTGTGTTCCGCTTTACTTAGGAGGCGTTAACCTTTTGAGTGTTGAATACTCCCGGCTGAAGAAACGCATAATTGCATAGACGTATCAACAAAAGAATAAAACTCAAAAAGAAGCATAATTGTATAGACGTATCAGGGCAAGAATAAAATTAAGAAAAAAATATAACTGAAAAGAATAAACGCATAGCGTATTGACACTAACAGGCACGTTTCTTCCGGAAATAATGAACAGCGCCTCAATGCGTATAAAGTGATCGAATAGAAAAATATCAGCGTACTTTTTTGTAGATATTCACATAAACTCCAGCCCTGAATGCATCAGTCATACTTTAACCCTTTGCACTCAGACATGTTTCTTCACGAAGTAGCAAATAGCGCAACACTTCGTTTAAAATGGTATAGTTTTGAAAAAAATACTCTGCTCAAATCATTGTTTTGCATACAACTTTGCTGATACATTTATGTTGAAACATAATTTAAATTTTATAGCCTATTCTTTTCGAATGCGTCATAGTTCATTCACCAATGTGCATTGCGGGTTCATTCAACCACATATCGCAGTAATAACTTGTTTATGATCTTTCACGTGTCATTTTTTCTTCCGAGCATATACAATGTTTATACAATAACTTGCAATTTATCATTCAGCCTATTGCAGGAATATATAGAAGGCTGTTTTTGCAGTCGCTAGAATTCTCCTCCCAGTTTATTAACCACGAATTTACTAAATATTAAATAGCACACAGATTATTAATTCTATCTCATTGCCTTAACTTGTAACTCCCCGGAAAAATCTTAAGGAAACAAATATTTGAACAAACGTTTTCTATACATACATTTTTCACAGTAATAAGAGATTACAGGGGACAGTCGAGTGCAAAGGGTTAAGACATATACCTAAATATATTTTAGAATAAATCCATATCAGCAACGCGAATTTACGTATGCATTTTTTGAACGTGACCCAATTGAGCGTATGCGCTGTCGTCAATGTGTTAAGCTATGGGGTTCGGCATGGTTCGGTGCAAGAGGAGAAAGGCGGGCTCGTTCGTTTGACAAGCAGACAGCGTGGCCGGGTCGATTAACGACGTAACGATCGGCCGCAGTCGATGATAGTTTGGCCGAAGATCAAGGGACAGGTAACGAGCGCGGAACTTCCGTGGGAAAGGACACTGTGTGTGTGACTGACAAATGAGAAGTTAAGTAATGGCCTGACGCCCGCTGCATAAATAATCGGCCACGACACCGCAGCCACTTCCACTGACGCACATACGTCTTTCTTTATTGGCGTGGCGTACGTTGATCTGCACCACTTAAGCCCCGGCGATCGATCAATTAGAATGCTTTACGACGTTCGCATCAAGTTTCTGCTGTAGCGGAACTCGCCGACGGTGCTTTTTGCCGTTGCGTATTGTCTTAACACTTTGACTGCCGTGCGTATTTTACTGTATTAAAACCGCAACGTGATGAAGTGCTACAGAATATGATTAAATTGTGCAAAATGAAAATAATGCGAAGGCATCGGAGAACAAAGAATTTAAACACTATTTAATATTCATTGCATTTACAAAATCATAAGTGCTACCGATTGGGTATTTTTTGAATTTTTCGTGAGACCTTTTGCGACGGTTACCGATGACCACCATGGCAGTCAAAGTGTTAAGAGTGGCGGTGTTCATTTTATTGCGGTTTTGCAAGGCGTTTTGTGGGTCTGCGGTTTTAAACGTAGTTATTCGTTACATATAAACTGAAGTCCTTTTTATCGGTTGCTTGGCTTATTTATTAAAAACTATTTTTATTGTAGATGTTCGAAAATGATAATTATTACAACATTGGCACTGTGGTTAAATTGGAAGAGCAACGGAATTACGTGTCAAGAAACAAAATATTTTTTTAACGAATAAATGAAAGAACTAAGAAAAATTACTTCAGTTTATAATATATCGTGACGCAAAGGTTATTCTTAGACATCATTTAGAAGTTGTGTTTTACCACAGAGGAGTTCGTTTAGAATATTTTCTTTTCTACATCTTACGCTTTTCTGTATATTCGTATTCTGGGGTTGTGGGTGTTATTTTTGGAAATTGGTTCTCGTGTTTTCATTCAGTGGATTTTTGTGTATATTGAGGCTCACAGTTTGACTATATGCATAGTACGGTTAGAATACGTGATCCACTAAACTTTTGTAGCAAAAATCTCTTGTATTCTAATATTCAGTAGCTTTCGTGGTATTCTTGCGAATTGCTTTAGTTCCACTCAAAGGGGCTTCTTGCTTATTTCGGTGCCTACATTTTTACCTATACGCCAGCTGCGGTTACAATACGTGGTCCAATAGACTTTTCTAGCAAAATTTCCTTACAATCCCAACGATCTCAAAATCTTACCCTTTTGTATCCTTGTCTTCAGTAGCTTTGCGTGTTATTCTTGCAAATTATTCCTCTTAGTCCCACTAAAAGCGAATTTTTGCTTATTTCCGTTCTTACAGTTTTACCTATACACATGCTGCGGCTTCAACACGTGGTCTAATAGACTTTTCCTGCAAAACCTATGTACAGCACTTTCCACCCCAAAATCTTACTCTTTCCTGCCACCTTCAGTAGCTCTCCGCGTTATTCTTGCAAACTGCCTCCGTTATTTATATTCCAAGCGAATCTTCGCTTTGTCCCGCGCTCATGACTCCGCCTGCGCTCACGCAGTATTTACATTAACCAATCGCCGTCTTCATGGTTTATTCAGGCGTTAGTACGTTACGTAATAGACTGTTGTACTTCGGGCTATTGTTAATTACGCTCCACGCGACGCCGCATCCGGCAACTTTACATTTACATACCACGGAGCAGTGGGTCCGTAAATAAATTGGCGCGCGACTTGCGTTGTAACGTTCGCAAATATCCGAACCCGCGAACCCCTTGACACGCCCGGAAATTCCGCGCTCGAAGTTTCCATGGTTTAAGTGCCGGTGACGGCGATAATGCGTTTGATGTTTTAATCACAAGCGACTTTGCGAGCGAGCCAATTGGCAGACCCGCATATTTTTCTCTCGCGCCACCTTTGTTTTGCCGTCCGCGATCGTTTAATTGCCCCAGCCCATACGTCGAAATGAAGCTCGATAATTAATTAAAACGCCCCCTCTGGCCTGGCATAAACGTAAATTTGCGGACGCAGCTGTAGAACGGCGCCCGGCAAGTGGAGCAGAATAAACAGGATGCAGGATGTAAAAATAGAAGGAAGACGCTGTCGGCTCGGGCACGCGGCAGAATGGCTTAATTAAAGAAACGAACACTCGCGGAATTTGCATTGGGCGGTTGTTGCGTGAACAAAAAGGCGCGCTAATGAAACCGTCAAATGGCGGAAAACTGGCTTGTAATACTGATAGTGCACGGGGTGGGGGCATTTTAAAAAGAAGAACGTGTCGAGTTGGCGCGAATTATACGGTATGATTTGTACATTGGGTGTCATGCAATTTCACTCGTTTACGTCGCAGTTTGCCGTTATTTTTTTTATTGCGCCGCGAATTAGAGTACATCGCATTATTATTCGAACGATTACAAAGTTGTAGAAGTATCGAGTTGGGACGAATTATATGGTCTGCTTGATAAATTGGGTATGATCAGATTCTAGTTATTTATGTCGCAGTCGACTGTTACACATTTTGTTTACGTCACGAATCAAAACCCATCTCGAAATTTTTTAAACAATTTCACGGTTCAGGAACAATAAAAGTATATGAATTCCATTTTCATAATGCGTATACTAGATCGAAATATACAATTACGTTATTTTACATAATTGCCGACAAATTAATAACGCATCTAAAAATGATGATCGGTGCCCCTCGATTAAACCATTCTCCATCGACTGGGATCAAATTCGCAAAATGTTATCTTTCAAATAATTATGAGCGTCGGGGTATGATCAGATTCCAGTTATTTTCGTCGTAGTCGATTGTTGAACTTTTTGTTTGCGTCACGAATCAAAGCACATCGAGAAATTGTTCAAACAATTTCACGGTTCAGGAACAATAAAAGTATAAGAATTCCATTTTCATAATGCGTATACTAGATCGAAATATACAATTACGTTATTTTATATAATTACCGATAAATTAACAACGCATCTAAAAATGATCATCGGTGCTCCTCGGTTAAATCGTTCCCCATCGACTCGGATCAAATTCGCAAAATGTTATCTATCAAATAATTATGAGCGTCAGGGTATGATCAGATTCCAGTTATTTATGTCGCAGTCGACTGTTGCACTTTTTGTTTGCGTCACGAATCAAAGCACATCGCGAAATTGTTTAAACAATTTCACGGTTCAGGAACAATAAAAGTATATGAATTCCATTTTCATAATGCGTATACTAGATCGAAATATACAATTACGTTATTTTACATAATTACCGATAAATTAACAACCCATCTAAAAATGATGATCGGTGCTCTTCGGTTAAACCGTTCCCCATCGACTCGGATCAAATTCGCAAAATGTTATCTTTCAAATAATTATGAGCGTCAGCGTGCGTCGCGTTCTATATTAAAAGCCGGAAGAGTAATGAAGAAGGCGCCTGGGCGGTCCGAAAGGGTTGGCGACGGAGTGAATGAAAAAAGTCGCCCGGGAAAAAAACGAGAGCGGCGACAACGTCGGGGATATTCTCCGAAATAACCCCCATAAATAATGCGATAAATCACCGTGCGGCTGTCAGCGGCACACAAAATTGGAAGCTTTCTAAAGCTGAGAACCGCGCCCTTTCCCTGCCGCCCGCTATAAGAGCTTAGTTATAATTTCTGACGTTTAATTAATCAGATACGCTGGAGGCGCGTCAAAGTAAGTGACGTTGAATTCCTCTGACCCCCGCAGGCTGGCTTTCGTTGTTCTCCGTGCCGTTCCCTTTGGCCTGTGCAAACTTGCGGGCCATCGTCGATAACGTGTGGGAATCCGTTATACAGTCTCCGCGTCTCAGAGGATTTATTACACGCTCTCACAATCAGTCCGCCGTCCGGTATTCATTTCGTGATACCGTGAAATTTCTGCGTTGCGCGCGTGTAAACGTTATCACGTTTTTTTGTGTAGTGGGGTGGGCGTTAATTTCGAGCGAGGTTGAAATAATGGAATCGTTGAATGAGGAGACAGTAGATGGGTAACGTAACAAACTATGTTTACTAGAGCTATATTATTGGGAAGACGAACTAATGAACTTAAGAGCAAAGGGTCACAAAAGAACTTAACCCATTGCGCGCCGGCTACATATCAGCCACTGAATGCCTAAACGTCAGCCTCATTTGTTTGTCTTTGAACAGTGAGTAGCTAAAGAAAATATTTAAAACCTTATATATTTTCTTAAAATATTATATTTCGATATGTATATTCTGATTGAATATTTGTCATTCACAATTTAGTAGAGGCGGAAAATAGAAACAAATCAATCACTAGAATCATCGGAATCGCTGAAAGATTGCAATGGAACAGAATAACAAGACTTATACTTTTCAATAGAAACAGATGAATCACTAGAATCATCGCAATCACTCTAAGATTGCAATGGAACAGAATAATAAGACTTATACTTTTCAATAGAAACAAATCAATCACTAGAATTATCGGAATCACTCAAAAATTGCAATGCAACAGAATAATAAGACTTATACTGTTCAATAGAAACAAATCAAACACTAGAATCATCGGAATCACTCAAAGATTGCAATGAAACAGAATAATAAGACTTATACTTTTCAATAGAAACAAATCAATCACTAGAATCATCGGAATCACTCAAAGATTGCAATGGAACAGAATAATAAGACTTATACCTTTCAATAGAAACAAATCAATCACTAGAATCATCGGAATCACTCAAAGATTGCAATGGAACAGAATAACAAGACTTATACTTTTCAATAGAAGCAAATCAATCACTAGAATCATCGGAATCACTCAAAAATTGTAATGGAACAGAATAATAAGACTTATACTTTTCAATAGAAACAAATCAATCACTAGAATCATCGGAATCACTCAAAAATTGCAATGCATCAGAATAACAAGACTTATACTTTTCAATAGAAACAAATCAAGCACTAGAATCATCGGAATCACTCAAAAATTGCAATGGAACAGAATAATACGATTAATACTTTTCACTCAAAAGCATAAGCACGCGAAAGAGGTACGGACTTCTGAATATACTTTTCAAGAGTGATTCTTGTTCTGATTGCTTCGGAACCATTGTATGTGTTTTATTTCTTCGAGTATAACAACTCCAGAACGGCGTAACCATGGCAAATGTATGCAAATCGATCTGTAAACATCCATACAAAAAAAAAAATTCGCATTATCGCGGGGTCCGCGCGCAATGTGTTAAGGCCAACAGGTCACGAATGAATTCGTTCCACACGCGATTTCAGGGGGGCCAAGATTGGTGTCTGAAAGGGAATATTTGCTGCAAGACGCGTCGTCGTTAAAGCAACTTCATTCGTCACCAAATATGAGACTATTATGATCACAAATATGAGACCGTACATGCTGCGTTTGATGGTGTTAAATGCGATGCACAGGTAATGATATCACATGTATGGTATGAATTACCACGTTTGACATGAATTATCACATGTTTTTCGCATCGCGGTGTGGTGAGGTATTTGTGTTTGAATGTCCGTAAGGTTTGGTGGACGCTGAAGGGCTGTTGAGTCTATGTCTCATTTTATATATTACTGTAATTATGAGTATCACATTGTAATATATATGTCACCGTTCATAATTATTCGAGTGATACGCATTATAGGTGAACGCGTACTCTTATAATGGCATATGGAAAGTAACATTATCCTATATGGGCCATTCACTGGTAAAAGCGATTAACTCCACTTTTAGAAATACCTCGAATTTCAGTGTCGAAGCACTTAAATGATGCTTAACTTTCAATATTTAAAATAAATTTAAAACTTTTTGGTCTGTGGACTTAATCGATTTGGCAAATGAGCGGTTTATATTTTAGTTCAATAATCTGTTCTGCCGCGCATTTTTTCTCTTTATTCAAAGGTCCCAATTATTCGTAGAATCACCAGCAGCAGATTACTTCCGTTATTATTTATGTATTAAATTACAGCGATAGTATACTTTCTGTACTTGTGCTAAGAGAAGCGCCATATGATATATCTACTGAACGGTAGATGATCGAACAAAATTTTGCAACACTGTCATCATCATTTTTTAATTAGAGTTTAGCTATGACAAAACAACTTTTTATTTTCAGTTTTTCAAGATCATACCGAGACCATCTTCTGTTTTTAAATGAAATCTTATATTTTCGTTCTGGTATTATGGAAGTACGGAAAAAAAAAGATGTTTACCTTGTTTTCGACATTACACTGAAGAGACGATATATATCTTGGTGTGAGCTTGAGATATTGAAGAAGTATTTTTTTCACATTTTATATTAAAAACTACTTCTCGTAAACATCCTGACTTCTAGTTCTCTGGCTTTAGAATAAGTTGAGTTTAATTAAAGATAGGTTCGAAGAAGTAGGATTTCATTCCAATTCTTGGAAAACTGCCTTCCTTGTGTCGTGACATAATTGATTATAATAAAGTGGAATCATGGAATACAAAAAATGAATAATGTACTCCTCACGGTGGTGTTCTTCTTAGACTCAGCCTACAGAGGTGTGCAGCATTAAATATGCTAGTTCTGGAAAAGGTAATCGGAATTAGGCGAAGGTGATTGGTGCAAAGTGTTTTCGGAAGGATGTGGCAACTGAGGTGAATTTCAGAAATCAGTGGTACCCAAAACAGGTGGGAGTTTTCCCCAAATATTAACACTATGCTGTCCGCATGTCTAATCTAATTTTTTTCGTGTCGCGCCGGTAGATCTGACTTACATCATTTCACTTATCGTCAGCAGTTTTTCGAGGTTCTTGCTTACTAATAGTATCATCAGTTCCCATGTCTCAATGCTGTCCCTCTATTTTCTCGAAATTGGGAGGATATACATATATAAATAAGTACAAAATTTTTCTGTATTATATGTTTATCTATTTATTTATATTTTGTTGTATACTTAGATATCGATACTTTTTGTATGGCATCAATGTGGAGCCACCGGCACTTATCCGATAGTTTTCGCATGGCATTAATGTGGAGCCATCGTACGGCATAGTGTTAATTAGGAGTGCGAAACGGTTTTTAATAAGCGGTATTTTTAATAAGCTATAGGGATTAGGATTTTTGTCTGGTATTACGGATCAGGACCGCGGCAATACATTTAGCAATAAAACTGCATTCTTTGCTCCGTATATTAGAAAACGGACCACGCACAGATTCGGCAGGTAACAGCACATGACGTAGGAAACTGAATATTACTCATACCAGCGAAAATAATATTAGTCGGCACCATAACAGCGCGATCTCCCGGCATTGTGGGGATTCCGCCGTAAATAAAGCGCTCCCACGCGGAAGGCGAGGTGTAAATCTCGCGAAACGATTCCGCCTGTATTACCCTGGCGGCCGTTTCACATCGTCCTGCTCGCGAGCGTGCTCCTCAAGTGTCATCGTAGATCGTTCTCCGAGCGGAAGAACATTAAGCCTCTTTAGGGGAACTGATTTATTTAAGCGCTCGACGACGGCGGAATCCTTTTCGAGATTTCGCGACGTAACGCTGTAACGCCGGCGGCGTGTCGCGGCAAAAACGAAGGCTCTGAGGGAATGACAGTGAATAGGAAGAAGGCGGGGGCGGGGTTCACAGCAGAAGAATTTACCGGGGCTTTCTTGACAGCGAGGAATGAGAGAGGAGCGAAGTCTCTTGGGAAACCGGTGTCGGTGTTTTCGATGATGTAACGGTAGTACGGTTTTTAATAGGAGAGTGTAGAGTAGGGGTGAATCGTTTGTGCATAGTGTTGAACGTCATGTTATGTATAAGGCTGACGCACAAGTGACTACATGTTCGCAAAAGTTTCTAATAGGCACGAAGGTATTTAGGAATAGACAAAATTTCTTTGGAAAACGGTGTCGGTGTATTCGATGATGTAACGGTAGTACGGTTTTTAATAGGAGAGTGTAGAGTAGGGGTGAATCATTTGTGCATAGTGTTAAACTTCATGTTATGTATAAGGCTGACGCACAAGTGACCACATGTTCGCAAAAGTTTCTAATAGGCCCGACGGTATTTAGGAATAGACGAAGTTTCTTTGCAAAACGGTGTCGGTGTTTTCCATGATGTAACGATAGCGCGCTTTTTAATAGGAGAGCGTCAAATGACCCTCTAAATTCAAAGTAAATTTAGTTATAAAGTAAATTCCGAAATTTACTTTAAAATCGTACGTTCATTGTTATTTCTTTCCCTCATTTGACTTTCTGTAAATTCTTATATTATCTGATTATTCAATTTCTTGCTTTAATAAACTATGAATTTCTCTCCGAGGATCAATGTTTATTTCACAAGGAGTAAAATGATCTCTCATGGTATGAATAGGTAGGCGCAAAGTACTGGCACGATTAGTGTTAACCCTTTCACTACTACGGGCGACTATAGCCGCCCGACCACAGTCCATTTTGGCACATTTATCATGGACCTCTTATTCCGTATGTTGCTTTTTTGTTAGATTGTTGTATGTGTCTATTCTCAATCAGCCGTACCTTTCGTCACAAATGTTCTTTTCCTACAAAATTCATAATCGTGACATTCTTAAGAGTGAGCATAAAGTCAAATCGTGGAAAAGACCGCAGTAGCGAAAGGGTTAAAGACGAATTTCTTCCTCACCGAGCTTGATCACTGCCGGCACCCTTTGCCGTCCGACAATCGAAACCGTCGACGATGTGCTCAAAGAGCGGACGGCCGGGCGTGAGCATTGAAAATCCGTCGCGCGGCGTGCAGAACGAAAGCTCCTCCGAAGGAAATGATTTCCGGCAGCGGTCGCGTGCGTTTTTCCACTTTTTTTCGACCCTCCGCTCTGTTCCGCGTCTTTGTTCGTTTGCCTTCTCTCTTTCCGCTTCGCTCGCGACGGTTTTAGCGGACAGGCTGACGGGCAGTTTTTCTCACACGCCTTCCGGTTCGTGCGCGAACTGAAGGGCGACGCGTGCAGTCGCCGAAAGTGACTGAAATCTTGATAGTTCGAACCCGAACGCGTTTCGCGCCTTTCTGCGTCGCTCACACGCCGCTGGACGTCTAACGAAATTACGCGATTCACAGTCCTTATGAGCGAAGTATTCTCCTTCTCGGAGGTGAATTTTTACGCCGCTGCTTAAGAATAAAGTGTCTGTGTAGGCGGAAGCGAGATAAAGGGAAATATTCTTGCCTGCTGTGCCCTGGCCTAGGTTGTTACGCGAAAATAGAAAGAGACGGTGGATGAGAAAATCGTGCGATCAATGGTTGATGTTGGGATTTCAAGTGGAGAAGTCAGTTATATTTTGAATCAGGTACACATTGCTGATTTAATTTCTTCTTATCGGATACAATTAGTTGTTACGCGAGAGGTTATTTTCACCAGACGAATACAGATGCGTTGTTTATCAAATGATTTTCTTTCATTATTTAATTCGGCGTAAATGAAGAATTAACCCTTTGAACTCCGCTGTCCCCTCTCATTAAAGTTTAGTAGAGGTTACAGGAAATCAACTCATTCCAGCGCGACTTTTTGAGACGTGCATGTTTGCCCGAAGTTTTCTCTTGAAATCTCACAAGAAATCAAATCAGAATATAGTAAAATTACTAACATATATAAAAAAAATATCAGCGGGTTTTGTTACGACGCACAAATCACCGGACCTTTAAAATTTTAATCTTCATAGGCTATAAAATCGATGTGGGTCAAAGAAAACAGGATTGCATTGTTTGTTATGACAGAAAAACACCTAGTGGCAGGTGTCAAACGACTTATTATTTGTAAACGTGCATAAATCAGTCTGCAATACATATTGGGGAGTGTTCTAAAGTTTATCACACTGTACAAAACTATAAAAAATAAATTATTGATTTTTTTGCAAATATATATTTTTCGATGTCAACCAATTCATATAAGTCCAATATCATTATAATACGTTAATTGGTTCCAAAACCATACTAAATAATATGGGTAGCTAACGTCCAGAATCGTTTGGAGTGCAAAGGGTTAACATTACATATAACTTAGTTGCACTTTACATAATCAGTCAATAGGGTTCGCACTAGCGAAAAGTACTTCGTCCCCAGCGAGTCCTTCGGCCAAAAGTGCTCAGCAGTCAAAGGGTTAAGTACATTTGCTAACGCTCTTTGGCTCTGCGCGTGTTCTACGCAGCATAAAAATATTGAACTGCCTTTTTTAACAGCCTCCATAGCTGAGATACGCCGAAGCTAAGCACGCTTCACTTCTCTCAGACAATTCCAGGCGTAAAGTTCGCACGACGTCAGTGCCGTTGCGGATGACGTTCGCGTACGATGACACGTTATTGGCCGAGATAAAAAGGGCCGACTCGTTGTAATGCAAATCGCGCGGCGTCGTGCGTTAACGGCACGGGAAGTAAGGCCTTGAATAACCGAGAGTAGCTTCATATCCGTCTTATCAGAGGCGCCAACCGTTCGTTCGGAGGCGGGACACGGCTTTACGTATGCGACGAACTTTATTTCTCGCCGTCAACCCTGTCTTTTACGTCTCCGCGGTATGACTGAAATTCAAGCCGACTCTTTTATATGGTAATGCACGACGAGTTATATTTCTTTTGTAAGGAGCTTTGCCGCTCCTTATCGGCGCGACCCACTTGACCCCTCGCGACTTCCTACTTTTAGCGAGTGACACCTCTTGTACTCTTTCACGGGCCACTCCTCTTGGTCGGTTGCTTTCCGTTTAACCGTTCACTCGTTCTTAACTCCTTAGCTACTGCGCGCCGCTGTAGTAGCTTCCCGGTAGGTGACCTTTTGAGGCTGGCTAAGTAGCGGTTTAAGACGAAAAGCCATTAAAGTGGACAGCTTTTTTTATGTCGCATCGATTCATGTTGTTAGAACGGGAGAGCGTCGTGGAATTATACTCTTTGTGTTTGCTATCTTGAAAATACACTCGTGGATGATAATTGGGTAATAATATGTTAGTAATAATTATTCATACGAATATATTGATCAAATGTTGAATATACAGGAAAATAATAGGTACACAACTTTGCTCCCGCCGTTTTTCCCTTTCGTCCAATGCAAAAAACGGCGGGAGCAAAGTTGTACACCTATTAATCTTTATGTAAATTTCTTTTTCATATAATTCAGGATTTTAATATATATTCATGTGACTAATTATTGCTGCTATTATTATTATATATATAGAGAGACTAATTATTGTTGTGATATATAATGATAATAGCAGCAATAAATAGTCACATGAATATATCTAAAAATCCTGAATTATATGAAAAAGAAATTTACATTAAGATTATTTTCCTGTACATTCAACATTTGATCAAATATTCCTGTGACTAATTATTACTAAATTGAAACCCAATGTGTATTTCATCTGTTATCGCATAGACTCGTCATGACAGAATTCCCAATTCCGAGATATATAGAGTGCTGAATTGATTTCAACTAAACAACAAAATCGAGCACGACGCAGCAAAACCGCAATCATTTGTACCGAAATACCAACCAAGCTGCAGCAATCTTCGTTTCCCAGAGAACGCAAATCGTTACGCATCGCAACCGGTTGTGCGCGCATTTTTCCCAAAGAGTGTAATTCGACGTAATTTCATCAAAATCACTCGTCGACGACGTCACAACAGAGATGCATCAAATTACCTGCTCGTTAACGATCCGCGTCCGTGAAAATTTGCCGAAAATTCCGCGCAATTAGTGGGGCATTGTTCATGAACAATGGCGAGAGGAGGCGAGCAGGGTGGGGAGTAGGAAAATGCGACAGCGGGGGGCAAAAATAGCACCCACCGGTACGTGCGTCCAATTTTCGGCGAACAACGAGGCGCCAGCCGTTTTTCATAATTTTCCGACCATATTTCATGGTCGACGGTGGACAGGGCATGGCTTGGGGGAGCTTGGGGTGGATGAGCTAAACGGGAGGGGGTAGAAGTGGACGAAACTGGACAGACGAATGGTCACCAATCCGGTATGTAGCAGAAACAAGCTTTAAACGGAAGATGAATTAACGCTAGCCGATAGTTTCGAATGAATGAAACGGCGGAAAGAAATGTTCACCGCTGGACGGGATCTGCCGTGGGGTAACATTTGACGAACGGCTGCGCTAAACGTATTTTTCTTTCACGGTTATTACTTCTTTTTCGCGGAACGTTTGTTGCCGATGATTTCGCTGTTAATGGTAACGAGTTAAATTAACGTACGGCAGAGTGCATGAGCAATTTACGATAAAGACGGGAGAGGATGTATGCTTCTTGCAGCTCGGAGCGTGTGTGATGAAATTCGAGATACCGGAGAAGCACGGCTCGTGCCGTGAAAATGCGAAATTAAATGCCACGAAAGAGCTAGCTGGGAAATAAGTAAATATACACGTTTTATGCAAACGATTTTGCACGAAGTTACGGCAGGTTGTTATTGGGTGGCTGTTTTACTGACAAACAGCATGAATTTTCTTGCGGATTACGCAAGTTCGTAAATTAGTTTTATTTAACTGCATCGCGGAATTAGACGTGTCGCGGGTTCCAGGGTCTTTTGTTATAGCAGATGCCGTTTATTCGCGAAATGTGTCAGGAATTACGCGAACAATGTAAAAAGGTCGTCGGAATGGAAGAGACGACCCACTGACCGTAGGTAAAAGAAAATCGGGGAGAAAAATAAGAAGACTCCCGACTGAGTGCGCGGGAGAAACTTAAGGTCGAAATTAACCCGAGGAAATTTCATTACTCCGGCCGCGAAATTAAAGTTTGCTTTTTGATGCATATTCATGAGATGTCTGACGGCGCGCGAGGCGAATTTCCGTGATTTCAAAAAGCCGAACTTCCGCGCTCTTCATTATACTTCAAATACAGACGATTACTCCGAGCTTATAGCGGCCGGCGTCGATATTGCGGCATATAAAATTTCACAGTTCATATTTTAGGCATCCGCGATACTGTGCCGTAACTCGTAACGAAAGCATATTTCAACCTAAATATTCATGAAACGCTATGCAAGTTTCTATTACAGTCACCTCGTCGATATGAAAAACAACGAAATATTTCCCCGGCCCAATTTCACATAAAACCGGCTAAATCACAGAGGACTGTCACACACTCGGCTATCTTCGGATACAACCGACACGCTGTTGAGATTTCGCATCATAAATTATTTTTCAGCTTAAAATTGGTTCGAGCAACCCCATGTATAATATTTTTTGCCATTTGCATTATCCAATACGGATGATCAAATGAACGCATGCATACCTACCGAAACACGAAAGAAATCTCCGTACAGGCAACCTGTGGAAGTAGAGTTTGAAGCCACAAAACTCCTAATTCTGCCGTCCGATACTTTTCGCATGCAATTGCATGCAGGTCAACTGCTTATCGTTTGTTTGTCAAGAGTCCCACAACTGGTCGGCTGCAGTACTCGCGTGTGTATCCGTCCATTTAGCATTTCTTACACTCTACATTGTACATTCAATACCTACAGGCTGAGTTACCGGAGAAAGAACACGTAATTTTCTCGTTAGGGTATAGAAATGCAAAAAAACGCCACGGGCAAGAGTTGCTCAGGTGGGGCAGGCAAATGTTTTCATGCTAATAATTTTACGAAGTCTAGTTGGATGTTTAATCAGTTGAACTCGCCCATAAATACGTCGTGCTGTTTTATACATTTTTCTTTGCTTCACTAAGAGTGGCAAAATCTTGGGAGTACGCATGTGGCGAAACTAACGTCAACTCTGTTTCGAACCTCTGTACGTTTCACAGTCCTCTTTCGCGTAGATTGCCTTTGCGAAGTTCCGTGATCGATGGCAGCGGAATACATTAAAGCGAAGAAATCTATACAGTAAACTTTCACATTGTCCCTCTGGACGGAATCGAATTGGGACAGTTTGGAAACAGGGACATTGTTTCTTCGGACTCGGAAATTTGATTTAGTTTAGTTATTTAGCACGGTTTACATTTTGTCTTACAGTTGGTATCTTTTCAGTAGTGTAGTGGGTCTTGTAACAGTCAGTTGCACTTTATTTTGTCACCCAAGGTATATATATACATTGTGTATTATAATTCGACGATTAATTTATGTTGATAATGTATTAGATATTAATGGGCAAATTGGTATGCCGAATTTTTTATTTGCATTTGATAAGAAACGAGTGCTTTTCTTGAAAAAATCAACTGATTGACAATGGATTGAAACATCTCCCAAACATAATCCAGGATTACCGACACAAGCAGGGCAAGAGTAATTACTACGTTTATATTTTTCTTCTTTGTAGCACTGTCGGCAATTCATAGTATTTTACATGTAAGAAAGGCTTCAGATAATTTTTAGATTTTTTGGTACACAGCAAAACCAATGCCAAATTTTGTTTTCCTGTACTTTACAGATTTCATTAGTTCGCGAAAAATCTTATTTCGACGACTAGTTTACTCAGAATAACTGATAATTGCACATTATTGTTATTGCACACACGGTGTGCAGGCCGTTTTATAGCCTCAGAAATAAATTGCCCACACGGTGTGCAATCGGTCTCGAATGGATTAACACCACGTCCCTCGGCCTTCCGCGAAGATTCGCCGTTCGATCGTTCGCCGCATCATTTAAATTCCGCAGTTGACGCAGCTGGCCCGTACCACGGAAATCCTCCGGGCCGTTTCTTTCCTCGTCAGGGCCACTTTCGGATCTCCTACGAGTTACGATCGAACTTCGACCAGTTTGTGCGGACCGCGGGGTGCAGGGTCCCCGACTCTCAGGTGGCGGGGGCGTCGGTGACCTGCATGGCGAAAACGATTCCATTCTCTCGAAACGTAAAAGCGGATCCGCCCGGTTCGTTTACATTATAAGGGCGGTTCTTGGGTTTCCCCGACAACGCCACGACAGTGGAAATTTGTCGATGCGAAGCCGGGGCGGACGACGTCGGGTCATCCTCGTCCACAACCGTTCGAGGCAGGCGAGACGGCAGGGCAGACGACGAAATGTCAAATATAAATAGCGCGCCGCGCTCGTGCGAATTTAACAATGGTAATTAGGCGGGAAGGGGGCGACGGCAATTTGTTATGGGAAAATCGGAGTATGACGTCGGTGGGGCTCGCTACGGAACGCTCTGTCGTTGAAATGCAAATGGGCGGTGATTGAAAGAGCATGTGTCGCGCGGTGGATAAACGCAGAGGTGTGCGGAACGGTGATAACGGTGATTCTCGGAATTTTGTGGGCGGCTGTGCGACGACAGGGAAAATAATGTCAAATTAATTGAAGGGCTCCTTAACCCCTTAACCTACGAATTACGTTCGAGAAATTTGGGCCGAAAACATAAACAAGCTCGCGCAGCCTTCGAGCCATTCGCATAACTTGTTTACTACGAAGTTTAGTGCAAAGTTCCCTTACATCTACTAGAATGTTTCGAATTGTATCACACCATTGCAGATTATTAATTTTGTGTTACTTGCATCTACCACAATTGCTTAAAAAATTACTTTGCTTACATCAGGTTGTGCTTACTTATCACATATTCCACAAATATTTACAACTTTAGGAGGGCGCCGCCGCTAATATTTATATTTGGCCCGATCATCGTATTACGGGCATAGCCCGTGATATTCACTTTTGCTCGCTTTCTCTATTTTTCTCTTTCATTGTATCCACTTTACCTTCATTCAAAAATAGTTTCAGTTACTTGAAAATCTAGCTATTAATTTCGTTCATAGTATTCTTAGTATTAGTATAATATCAACTCTCTTCTTTGTTTCTAAATTTTGTTTCTGATCATCATTCTTAATAATCACAGGTATTAACATTTTCTCCTTCCTATCCCGTATAAACATTACATAAATTCATTTATACACGGATTTTCAGACACTCTTTACCTAAACTCCGCCGAGAAGGATTCATACCTAGAGTCGAAACGTACGATTAGTTTGTAAATATGCTGCGAAGAAGAGGGGGAAAAGTTTTGGTCAAAGGACCGAACCCTGCGTCGCAATAACAGACATCTCAGATATAAATGACTGTTCGCCTGGTTTTCCACAGTTACGCGGCGATGTGAAAAAGCAGATGCCGCATATTTATCAGTGTCTACCGTCGCCGCGAATAAAATTTTCATTCGGGCGTCCGCAAGAGCAGATACGTCTGACGCTTTTTGTCTCGTCGCGGCTTGCACTTTAATGAAATAAACCCGGTCGCCTCTGTAAGCGTGGGAACGCCGCGAATGATTCGGAACAATGAACACCGAGCGGAACGTTTCCAGAGCTTGATAATCGTGCGCAAACTGCATCCAATAAGAACCGCGAACAGCGAGGCGACATTTAACACCGCTCAAATATATAATACGTCCTAAACAGTGAAAACTACCGACAATCGAACATAAATTTATGTCCGCTTAAGGTGTCTGTTAAAATGTCACACTCTGCACTCAGGGATTACGTCAGCTTTTATGTCAGAAAACCCAATAGTTCAGCATCCCTACGATATTCTCTTCGAGCAAACAGAAGTATAAACCTGTGAACTGTGTTGAGTGGTGTACTTAAATAAAAATCACAGGGAGTAAATTCAAAACAGGGGGTGTTGAGAAAATATGTGTATAGAGGCTATTTAAATTGAAAAGCAAACAATATATACGGCTTTTAGGACTGATTTGAACGCAAGATGTAAAACGAATAACTCTTTGTCTCTTCAAATTTTCACTTTATGCATTATACTGAATCGAATAGCATTCTCAGAAATGACAAAAAAAGTCTTTTGTATTTGTCATCCTTCGCATGACTTAGGTATAATTGTACGGGTTTGAACCGCATGGTTATTATCTCCAGTCTTTTTGCATAAATCACATGGCGTAGAATATCAATGATAACTGTCCATACCGAAACACCACGCTTCTGACCAGCTATCTTCGATTTTTGTCACAATTTGCCTCTCAGTCGCCTTCATACATTATCTCGACGTCTTTCTTCTTCGATGCAATACACGAAAATGTGTCATCCCTTTCTAAACGTTCCCGTATGGACTCTAACTAGTGGTGTTTCAGGTGAACACAAAGCAAAGGTGTGTGTTCCGAATGAATGGTGTTTCAGTACCAGAACTGCACGAATGAACCATTCTATCGTGTCTATGGTGTCACAGGTCGCGTAAAACACATAGGCAATGAATCGTTTCTCAGATCGCAAATCGCCCGATGTCGCGGTTTCGGTCCTCAGAAGTGACAAAATCGCATGTTTTCGATGAACTGAACGGACGGTGTTTCAGTACCAAAACTGCACAAATTACCTACTCTATCCTGCCTATGGTGCTAAAAGACGCGTAAAACGCACAGACAATGAATCGTTTCTCAGATCGCAAATCGCACGATACCGCGGTTCCGCATGTTTTCGATGAGCCGATGGAACGGTGTTTCAATACCATAACTGCACGAATGAACTATTGCATAGGGTCTACGGTGCCAATCAGCGTGTAAAACGCACAGAGAACGAATCGTTTCCTATATCGCAAATCGCACGATGTCGCGGTTTCGGCCCTCAGAAGTGACGAAATCGCATGTTTTCGATGAACCGGATGAACAGTATTTCTGTACCAGAACTGCATTAATGAACTGTTCTATCGGGTCTATGGTGCCAAAGGACGCGTAAAACGCACATGCAATGAATCGTTTCTCAGATCACAAATCGCACGATATCGCGGTTTCACATGTTTTCGATGAGCCGATCGAACGGTGTTTCAGTACCATAACTGCACGAACGAACTATTCTATAGGGGCTATGATGCCAATCAACGTGCAATACGCACAGAGATCGAATCGTTTCCTATATTGCAAATCGCGCGATGTCGCGGTTTCGGTCCTCAGAAGTGACGATATTGCATGTTTTCGATGACCCGGATGAACAGTACTTCTGTACCAGAACTGCATTAATGACCTACTCTATCGTGTCTATGGTACAAAAGTGATCCGTTATCATTCTCAAGCGAGTCCCGACTAATTCCGACACGGTACGCTGATCGTGAAAAGGTTACCAGCCGGGTTAACACAGTAGCATACATTTTTCTTGCGTTCCCCTCGCGTAACAACATTCCTTGCCAATCAGTTCACAGAAATCGTACCGGTCGCGCACATTAGTCTCCACCGTCCGCAAACGAGCGCGTAAAAAACGACGCCGACTCCCGTATGAACGTACAGAAGTATCGAACCGGACACAGTCGCGGACTGCGTGGCTGTGTAATCGTTCTTGCATGAAGCACGGAATCCGCTTAGTGCGACTTGACGAGCGACGCGTTTAAATCTCGATAATGCGCGGCTATGTTTCCTTTTTTTTTTAATACGCACCAGCGACACAATCTCCCGGAGAACGAGCGCCGCGAGTGAAAAAAAGAATAGCGAAGTGCAGCGCGGTTTGTTGGACGGGCGCAGGTATTGGGAACGCTTAAAGTCCGGGAGCGGAAGAAAGAAACGAGCGAAAGAAAGAGCGGAAAGCAGCGAATAATGGAGCCGGCTCGAAGTTTCTGAATGGCCGACGGCCGGCTAAAGGGAGCGTGAAATTTCACGATAATTATTTCGACGCGCGATCGGGAAGGCGGGCGAGAGGTGGGGGCAGAGGGGCAATTACTTAAAATTGGCTTAAATCCATACCTTTTAACGAGGCTGGAGAGACTGCATTGTGTCGTCAGCGGTTACCGGGATTATTGTTGCGTCATATGTGCTGTTCGGTCGCTGCACATGTGTGCGCGGCCTAATTACGTGCTTCGCGCAGGGGTGAATGAAAAGTGGAGGAGGGGGAGAGGGGATCTGGGGTGATCTTGCGGATTTTTAAGTTCTTTCGGGAACGCGTGCTACTGTACGGGAGACTGCGAAGTACGATAGGGGGATTTTAAGCAAAATTGTAGACTGATTTGAAGAAAGGGTGGTCGTTTATAATTCTTGTTTTTGCAGGGTATTGGATTATCAAATTGGACTGTGGAGGGTAACAGGGCAAAGGACTTTATGCAAATACGCTTTGAATTCTGTGATTTGGAAAAGCAGGCAGTGCTTGGTTTAGTCGTCTAAAGTTGTTGCTTTTAAGGGTGTATTGAACTTCTCGAGTCTGACAACGGACTGTAATGGGGTAAGGGTCCTTAACCAAAACACGTAGACTGTGCTTTGAAAAAAAGTGTGTTGAACTTATAATATTCTCATGTGTCTCTGATTTCTATTAGAATGAGAATTTTAATGAAGTCTGACGATACTAATAACTATTGAAATATGCTAGTATATGTCACTGCAAAATTATACAATCTTGCAGATTTCTTAAACCAAATCAACTTAGTGGAAATTCATATTAAAAATAATTACTAGCCCGAAAATTTACATCAGGTTCTCAAAGTTCACCTTTTATACAATTTCACACACAACTTTATACATTTTTGTTTCACCCATTCTGACTACGCGTCGCTTTCGTATAGCACAAATAACGACTTACTATATTCAAATTTACCGGCTGCCGTCTTCGAAGCTCCATGACACGTCGGGATGATAAACTGAGTTATAAAGTTCCAATATTTAAATGCTGTCATAAGTGAAACTAAATCAGAATAATTTAACGTATGCTATAAATTGAATCCGTCTTTGACGCATTAGATAAACCGGTTATACAAAGTTCGTTTGGCCTCTGTCCGCAGCGAACACGCGCACTTCGCTTCGAATAGTTCGTTTCCCCGGCACAGAAACTGCAAAAAAGTGTAGTGATATAAAATGTTTGCATTGGCAGTGTGTTGGACTTATAACATTATCATGTGTCTATGATTTCTATTAGAATAAGAATGTACTTTAATGAAGTCTGACGATGCTAATAACTATTGAAATGCGCTAGTATATGTCACTGCAAAATTATACAATCTTGCAAGTTTCTTAAACCGAATCAGCTTAGTGGAAATTCATATTAAAAATAATTCGCCTTTTATACAATTTCACATACAACTTTATACAATTTTGATTACATTTTTGCTTCGCCCATTCTGACTACTTCGGCATCGCTTCCGTATAGCACAAATAACGACTTACTATATTCAAATTTACCGGCTCTCGTCTGCGAAGCTCCATGACACATCGGGACGTTAAACTGAGTTGTATAGTTTCAATGTTTAAATGCTGTCACAAGTGAAACTAAATCAGAATAATTTAACGTATGCTATAAATTGAATCCGTCTTTGACGCATTAGATAAACCGGTTATACAAAGTTCGTTTGGCCTCTGTCCGCAGCGAACACGCGCACTTCGCTTCGAATAGTTCGTTTCCCCGGCAGAGAAACTGCTCTCCTCTTTTTCTGCGTTCGCGTCTCTTTTAGGCAACCGGAAGCATCCGCCAAACGGACCGCGAGAGCACTCGTGTTTTCACGCGTTATTAAAAGCGCCGAAGGATCTCGATTTGCCTCGGCCCGTGCCTTTTCAGCGGAGAGACCGGGAGAAAGCGAGAGAAAATTCGCCAAGATTCCGCGGGATATAAACCGCTTCAATTCACTCGCCGGCATTTGTGCCCATTGACGCGCCGCGCCTTTCATCGGTCCCTGCTTCCACATCTGGTGCGTGTCTCAGCTATGGCCGACCGACCTGCGAATGCGATTTTCGAGAGCGAAAGTGTACGAAAAGAAGGTCTCAATCCCGTCGGCAGCGCCTGAAAAGTGCCGAATTCAATTCAGCCGTCGTGCAAAAACGTCCACGTCGCGGACGTTGCCTTCTGTATTTAGCGTCAGGGCACGAGTGTATAGGTGTATAAGTAGAATGCCTGTCGGTATAACTTTTAAATAGAATCTGACTAAACCGCGAACATTAGCGCTGTGGAGTTCTAGGCGAAATATATGTTGGGATAAAATTAGATTTTATCTCCGCACTTTGTGATAATGTGAATGCAGGACATTGTGATATAAGTGAGCACTTATAAAAGGATCGGTCCAAAAATTCTAGGAAAAATCGGAATCGCGTGGTGGAGAAATAATAATCGTTTTCACATGGTAAACGGCTCTTAGTAACACGGGTTGGCAATATGGTTATGAAGAGTAGGCTGTTTGTCAGTATAACTTTTTAATGGAAGCTGACTAAATTGTGTACACTAACCCTGTGGAGTTGTAGGCGACATATATGTTGGGATAAAATTAGATTTTATCTCCTTCGCATTTTGTGATAATCCGAATGCAGGGCATTGTGATATAAGTGAGTAGTTATAAAAGGATCCGTCCAAAAATTCTAGGAAAAATCGGAATCGCCTGGTGAAGAAATATTAGGTGTACAAATGAATAATCCAATTTTTTCAGCTAAATTCAAGGTTTATTTTAAAACAAAGTAAATTAAATTTTTTAATCAAAGTACTCGCCGTTGCTTTCTATGACTTTAAGCCATCTTTCAGGCAGCTGATGAATTCTATCTCGAAAAAATGTTACGTCTTTATATATATCGTTTTCACACGGTAAACGGCTCTTAGTAACACGGATTGGCAATATGGTTATGAAAAGTAGGCTGTTTGTCAGTATAACTTTTTAATGGAGGCTGACTAAATTGTGTACACAAACCTTCTGGGGTTCTGGGTGAAGTATATGTTGGGATAAAATTAGATTTTATCTCCTTGCCATTTTGCGATAATGTGAATGGAGGACATCGTGATATAAGCGAGCAGTTATAAAAGGAACCGTCCAAAAATTCTAGTAAAAATCAGAATCTCGCCGTGGAGAAATAATAATAGTCTTCACAGGTGTAAACGGCTCTTGCTAACACGGGTTGGTAATATGGGTATAAAGAGTAGAGTGTTGTCAGTATAACTTTTTAACAGAGTTTTACTAAGTTTTGCGCATTAACTCTCTGCAGTTCGGGGCAAAATATATGTTCGGATAAAATTGTATTTTATCTCCTTCATATTTTGTGTTAATGCGAATTCAGTGCATTATGATGTAAGTAAGCATTGCGTAATAACTAATGTAGGTACCGGATAACTGTAAAACATCGCCAATTGTAAAAAGTTGCAACAAAATATTCTTAAAATCGTCACGTTTCCCCCACAGATAATCAGCTTTTTCCAACACACATTAGCTGTATTGATATATAGAATAGAATGTCCGTCTGCATAACTTTTTAACAGAGCCTGACTAAATTGTGCATATTAATTCTCTGGGATTCTAGGCAAAATATAAGTTGGCATAAAATTGGACTTTATCTCCCAAAAGGTATGAAAGTGACTGGGATCCTTCGGTGCCGCCATGTACGATAATGCATATGGGACAAAATGACCCGAATACTTTAATTATGATCAGTTAGACCTCCATTTCTTCTAGATCCCTTCTTTCCAGCTCTTCGCTGTATATTCTGTACTTCCCACTGCGTATTGTTATGCCGCAAAGGATGATATAAAATGCAGGTGAACACTTTTCTTCTTACAGACACACCTTAAAGTTTATTTGAGAATAGCATGCGGGTACAATGTTATAACTGAGAGTCTTAGCTACGTAAATCATCTGTTCTGGCCGGAATGCACTTCTCTATCTGACCCTCTCTATATACTTAAAATGCAGGTATTGCTAACCCATCAGAAAGCTTAGACTTTATCTCCTAGAAGGTACGAAAATGACTGAGATTCTTCGGTGTCGCCATGTACGATAATGCATATGGCACAAAATGACCCGAATACTTTAATTATGATCAGTTAGACTTGCATTTCTTCTAGATCCCTTCTTTCCAGCTCTTCGCTGTATATTCTGTACTTCCGTATTGTTATGCCGCAAAGGAAGATGTAAAATGCAGGTGGACACTTTTCTTTTTACAGACACACCTTAAAGTTTATTTGAGAATAGCATGCGGTTACAATGTTACAACTCAGAGTTTTAGCTACGTAAATGATCTGTTCTGGCCGGAATGCACTTCTCTATCTGACCCTCTCTATATTCTTAAAATGCAGGTATTGCTAACCAATCAGAAAGCTGGTTTTTGGTGGTGGAATATTGAGCTCAGTCTCTGGATTCCCACAGGATACGTACACTTTTTACGGTTACCAGCTGTTCGGTTTTCAAAACGTAAATATTCTGTTATCTACAACCGCCCTACCCTAAGTAACATGAGATAAGCATGAGAAACACAGCTTACCCTGCGGCCTAACAGTACCACACGGAAGTTTCGCTGCGCACCGTTCCAATTTTGACCGGACCGCTTCGTTTGCATTTCCAATTTCGAATTTTTTATATACGACTAAGCAGGCGCACAGATGAGAAGGCATGAAAGGGGTGGAATGGGCATCAAGCCAAGCAGCAGCCCCCTCATCGATCGTGCACATTTTCCTCTCTCTACCAGCATTCGATTCTCTCTCTCTCTCTCTCTCTCTCTCTCTCTCTCGCTCCCATTCGTTCCGCTCTTTACCGTCTCATTCTACAGCTTCATCCTCCCTTTCGGCGGTTGAAATTCTCCCACTCTTTCTCTTTCGCACTCCCGTCAGTATATTCTGTGGACCTGTACGCGGGCAACGTGCCAGCACACACTGATGTAATTAACACCCCAGTCTGACTCTGACTACCCTCGCCCGCTTTCTCTCTCCGTTCTCCTCGTTTCCTCCGGTTCCTCCGAGTCTCAAGCCGTTACGACTCAGCCAGACTCCCTCTCTTTCCTGACTTCGCGAGGGAGGCAGAGAGATACTGAACTACGAGGACTGGCTGTATGAGTGGGTCAACGTATTTATCCGTCTTCTTTTTCTACGCTTCTTGCGTCCGCATTCGCTACTAAGCCACTCTGCATCTTAACCACTGGCGAATTTCAGGAGCGGCAAGTAACGTGCGGTCTGATGTTTGGCTAATGATGGCGAGTTTGGGGTTTAGTAATGACCGGTCAAAGCGCAATGCTCGAACGACTTCCGTTGTTGGTACTGCGTGTGGCTGAAAAAATATGACTGTTATGCAGGTGCTTGATTTTGAGAGTGTTTTAGGAAACTTGTTCCTCGTTGCTTTGCTGTATGTTTGGGGTCGGCGGTAGGTTAACCCTTCTTTGCATGATTTTTTCTTTATTGGTGAAACAAATCAAGGTGATATAATTCATGTTCAAAATTAAAGGAAAAATGGTTAAAAAAATCTTAGTATATATTTATAGTATAAATTTAGCAAAAAACAATATGATGGAAATTTCAATCATCATGCAAAGTTAGATCAAAGTGAACTTGTTCTTTTATATCATTTTTGGGCATTCAATGTTGTGATGGAAATTCCCACCATCATGCAAACAAGGGTTAAGGATTTCGTGTGTGGGCTGAGTAGTTTTGCTGTGATTCGGGATTTGACCGGGTTCAAGTAGACGTGGAGAACGGTGGGAAAACGAAATTTTGCGCTGTGGTCTGTTGAAGGAAGTGATAAGACAGATTTGCGCCTGCAATGTAGTGTGATGAAAAACGATATACAATAATGTGGTGATGAAACTTATCCATCTGATTGTGACAATTCTCACACTTTAAAGGGCTGGAAATGTTTTTGAATGTTTAGAAAAGTTCGCTTTCGGGGATGGCGCGTACGCTGCAGTTTAAACGTCAGGGATTTCAAGATTTCTGTTGATACACAATCTTCCAAAATATAATCAACTGAATAATGATATGCATAACGATAAATTTCTTTTGAACAAATTCTTCCACGTTAACTAACTTTACTCCATGCAACTTTGATGGAATAGCTATCCTGCATTCCACGATGCGTTTACTTCCACGCCGGATTTAAGGCACTTCGGTCGGTAACGTTTAAAGCTTAAGAAACACTGCGAAACAGACTTCCAGCCTTTATCTCCTCTTTATAACGGGTCCATGATGAAGTCCGCCGCATAATGCGAAAATAATGATATTGCGGCGAATCATGAGGTCAGGAATTCACGATTGCGACAAGACACGAATCGAAAGCTCGGACCGGTCGTTATAACTGAAATGATTAATTTGGCGAAAGGCTCGCGAACTCATCGAGAATCCCCGAGGCGAGATGGAGATGAATCGTCGCTGCGGTAGTTTTCGCTTTCGAACAATTACTCACCTCGCATTTCTGCCGGTACGTTTCCCGGCGTCTTCTTCTTCATCCGCTTTCGCTCTTTCTTCGGTTCATCCTCAAATTAAACGGGCCACTGCTCTGGACACTCTCGTCCTTACGAACATATATTTAATGGCCGCGGCTCTGCGAGTTTTTCATAAAAATCTCCACGTTCCTCCCCGTTCTTCTGTGCCTACGAGTTCTACAATTACTGATGTGTGCTCTTTGCACATCCGATAAATATAATATTGACCGCACCAAAGTGGGTATGTTAACAAAATTATCGCTAGTATTACGGTCAAAAATGTATGAATAATTATGATAAATTGAACTCGATTTTGGCTGGTTTTATGAAAACATTTACTTGCTCCACATACTGCGAAACTCCAATGGGTTTCTTCAGGAGGTAAAATAGGTGTTTCAATTTGAGTGCTCTTACCATTCCAAAGGTGATGATAAGACGATTATAGACCCTCACTATTAACGTATATAGCTTTCACATTTTCTTTAACACTTTGACTGCTGTGATGGTCACCACCGTGATGGTGACTACCGCCAAAGGTTTTCCTGAAGATCCAAAATATTGATAGATCCAAAACGCTGTAGCATTTCATAATTCTGAACGTTCTAATGCAGCAAAATACGTAGTGATTCAATGTGTTTGCCCATCTGTACAGGTGAATACGTAGTATGCATTAGTTTTCGAAATATACACCACAATTCATTCATATTCCAAAATACTTCATTAACACGTTGACTGCCAAGCATATTTAATATATGTAAAAACGCGATGCAATGAAATACGTGTTAACGTATGATTAAATAGTGCAAATTGAAGGTAACGCAGATTCTGCAGGTGAATATTGAAGCACCGTTCCAATATCAATTGCTTTTGCAAATATATTTCATTGCGAATTTTTTGCATTTTTAATTAAATCTTTTGCACCGGTCACCGGTGACCACCGTGGCAGTCAACGTGTTAACATCAAACAATCACGATCGCAAATGCCACATGAAAAATGCATATTTTCACCTCTGCGTACAGCAGCCACATTTCTCACAATAGGCGGTTTTTGTCTGCATGCGCACGAGTACGCGCCCCTTCACCTGAAACTTCGCACCCGCCCTCGATGTTCCGTCAGAAACGCGGCAAGTTCGCGGAAGATCGGCACTAGTCGTCAATTGGCCCGTGACATCCTCGGTTTCCTTTAATTTACATGAATCACTTGCGCGCGAGTCAACCGAATCGTCGGGCGAAAACGACCGCGATGTTTTCATGCCCTCGACGAAGTCAAGGGTGTGCAGACTCTGGGAGCTAATTCTCGACAAGCCTAGTCGTCTCCGCTCGTTCATTACTCCCTCTCTCTTCCTCTCTCACTCTCGCGCCTTCCTTTTTTCTTACCTGTCGAATTGAACGAGGCGGCTGGCACGGAGTGGCACTTCCAATCGTACTCGCCTACTCCACGACGCCCTCTCGACGTAGCTCGAGTGGCACTTCCGGTGTGCCGTCATTCCACAAATGAGAAGCCCCCCGGAAGCCCTCCAGCGGAACAAAGTGCTCGTGCCCACTCGCCACATTACAGCGACGACGACGAGTCCGCCGCAATAATGGCCGGGGAGGTGGCCAAGTTGCCCGTTCGATATCATTTTGATATCCACCGCTCGATGGCCGAAGGAATTTCACTTCCGACAGATTGCCCCGCCGATTTCAATGCGCATTTTGATGGCGCGAGTCTGATGGCCGATGCTGACGCGACGGATTGCCAAGAAATTTTTATGTGAGACGAAGCGGCTTGCGAGTGTAAGGGGATGTTTGAGGGTGTCACGTGTTCCGTGATTTTTTGGTGTCGGGGATTTAACCCTTAACACGTAGACTGCCGTGGGTATTTTGCTGTATTAGAACGGCGATGCTATGAAATAATACAGCGTTTGACTGAATTATGCAAAATGTAAGTAATGTGCAGGCATTGGAGACAAACGATCGCATCACTACTTTAGCAACTGCATTTATAAAATAATAATTGCTACCCATTGAAAATATTTAGGGTCTTCAGTAAAATCTTTTGCGCCGGTCACCGGTGACCATCACGGCAGTCAAAGTGTTAAATGCATAGTGACTCAAGAATGAAACACTGTCTTTAACACGTTGACTGCCGTGCGTATTTCCCGTATTAGAACGGCGATGCTATGAAATGTTACAGCGTTTTACTGAATTATGCAAAATTTAAATACTGTACAGGTATTGGAGACCAAAGGATCGCATCACTATTCTAACGATAACTGCATTTATAAAGTAATTATTGCTGCTCGTTGTGAATATTTTGGATTTTCAGTAAAATCTCTTGCGCCGGTCAGCGGTGACCATCATGGCAGTCAAAGTGTTAACTCGTAATTGAAGTATTAACTGTAGTGAAAGTTTTACTTTTGGCTGTATGCCATAGTAGTGAGATGCACTCAAACGAAATATGAAGAAAAAATAGTTGAAAAATGAGGAAAAACGAAGCTAAAGTGGGGTAAAAATAGATGAAAAACGTCAAGTTTCTTTTTACCCTGAACGTATACCATTCGGTACGAGATAATCTGCGCAAAAAGTAAATTATTAAGCCAAACTTTCAATAATTTTGAATTCTTAACCGTCGTTCCGTACATGTAATATTTATAAAGAGTCAATTTGGCGAACAGTCAGTATCGTTTTAGTTATTATCCGACATGTAAAATTATAGGGACGTGAATACCATAGTATGCAGGACGTTCTTTAAATACGACTAATTATTCCGTATCCATCAGTCTGTAAAATAGCGCTCACTTAATTGCATAGCTATTACAACGACGGAATCACCGACAACATTGGATAATATGAAAATTAATTACCAGGCATTCTTTAGCCGGACGGCACGTAAAAGCGGCGCTATGCAAATTGACCGATGATCCGTCCCTCCTCGCGTATCGCCGCTTCCCTCTCGCAAGAAGAATTATAGAAATTGAATTGCGGCCGCCGCAAATTATTCCCGTAAAATAACTGCTTCCATAATTTCCACTCATTTATTAGTCGCGCGGCACTGTATGCCGGTGCCACGCTTAAAATGATAATTGCGCGGCTATTAAAATGATTGTAACAAATAATATCCGTTGCTATGCGAATTAATTATCAATCCTTGAATTATTATCAAACGCACAGGCGGACAATTACCCGTTGACGTTTCGTCAATCAGCGACGGCCATTGTATCCTTTTCCTCGTGTTCCAGTTTAGCCCATCGGCGACAGCGCAATAATAGACGATGCCCGAATGATGAACGCGCTTTTTTGGACATTAAAAGCAGCCGCACATTTTATTTCGGCGGACATTGCGGGGAATAGAAATAAATGAGCATTGTCCCATACGGCCGCGCTGAGCACCTTTTCCGAAATGATTCGAAAAGCGAAAGAAACGAACGGAATTACTTCGAACAACGCATTGTTTGCAACTCTTTCGCCGACATTTACTTTTGCCTCTACAGAATAACAGTAAAAACAACTGGTTGTTTTAATTCGCTTAAATCCATCCTCGACCGACTGAGCCGTATACAGGCCGCGAAATGTGAAGGGTCCCGGTCGCATTATAATTGAAACTCCTTCAGTCGGATACGGAATTGCGCGGAATAGGAAAATCGGCGCCGTTGATAGATGTAACCTTCCATTTGACTTTTCTGGAACAAATATGGGTAATTAAAGACCATCAACATCGCCGCATACTTCGAACAGCGGCAGTGACTTGATGCGATTACAGCCGAGATTATTCTTTCGTAGAAATTCACCTTCAATGCTTAACCATAATAGAATGAATGAGCGTCAATGTTGAAAGTTGAAGGTGCGTGGAACATATCACTGCGTGTCATAGTAGCTCGATATGTTCAAACGAAATATGAGAAAAAAGGCAAACCAAATCCGCGCGCTTTTCAATATGACATTTAAACTGACGAATTGTTTTGGCAAAGAAGTTTATGAAAGTTAGGAGCGGCACTAAAATAAAACTTAACCAAACTAACTAACTATATATAATTACTAAACAAATATAAGCATAATTTTTCTTAGCAATTAATCTAATTCTTTTACTTTTTCATAAACCTACATAACTATCTACATATAATAGAACTTTTTGGGTCAAAATTAAAAAATCGTGCACTTAACCCTTTGACTGCTGAATACTTCCGGTCGAACTCTCCACTGAGGGCGGAACACTTTTGGTTAGCCTGAACTTTATAAATTGATTATGTAAGGCGCAACTCGGTTCTATTAATTTTCATCTCGTACATCGATAATTCTGCCTGCAACAGGTAAGAAATCGAAACGGTTGAGGACACATATACGCGCCTACAGTCTACACGATAGATTTCGGCGGACGCATATATGCGCCCATGGCAGTCAAAGGGTTAAGGGTTAAAGAGCAAAAATAACTAATTCTTTTAAAATTAAACTAATTCTTTTACTTTTCATAAACCTACATAACAATCTACATATAATAGAACTTTTTGGTTTAAAATTAAAAAATCGGGCATTTAACCCTTTGACTGCTGAATACTTCCGGTCGAACAATTCGCTGAGGGCGGAACACTGTTGGCTAGCCTGAACTTTATAAATTGATTATGTAAGGCGCAACTCGGTTCTATTAATTTTCATCTCGTACATCGATAATTCTGCCTGCAACAGGTAAGAAATCGAAACGGTTGAGGACACATATACGCGCCTACAGTCTACACGATAGATTTCGGCGGACGCATATATGCGCCCATGGCATTCAAAGGGTTAAGGGTTAAAAAGCAAAAATAACTAATTCTTTTAAAATTAAACTAATTCTTTTACTTTTCATAAACCTACATAACAATCTACATAATATATAATAGAACTTTTTGGGTCAAAATTAAAAAATCGTGCATTTAATCCTTTCACTGCTGAATACTTCCGGTCGAACGGTTCGCTGAGGGCGGAACACTTTTGGTTAGCCTGAACTTTATAAATCGATTATGTAAGGCGCAACTCGGTTCTATTGATTTTCATCTCGTACATCGATAATTGTGGTTGCAACACGTAAGAAATCTAAACGGTTGAGGACACATATACGCGCCTACAGTCTACACGATAGATTTCGGCGGACGCATATACGCGCCCATGGCATTCAAAGGGTTAAGGGTTAAAGAGCAAAAAAAACTAATTCTTTTAAAATTAAACTAATTCTTTTACTTTTCATAAACCTACATAACAATCTACATATAATAGAACTTTTTGGTTCAAAATTAAAAAATCGTGCATTTAACACTTTGACTGCTGAATACTTCCGGTCGAACGGTTCGCTGACGGCGGAACACTTTTGGCTAGCCTGAACTTTATAAATTGATTATGTAAGGCGCAACTCGGTTCTATTGATTTTCATCTCGTACATCGATAATTCTGCCTGCAACAGGTAAGAAATCGAAACGGTTGAGGACACATATACGCGCTTACAGTCGACACGATAGATTTCGGCGAACGCATATATGCGCCCATGGCACTCAAAGGGTTAAGGGTTAAAGAGCGGGTTCTCACACGCAACACCAAACTTCCAGCGGATGGCGTACCTCAAATGATAGCGGTCCGACAGAAAACGAGAAGTGCGAAGGAAAAAAGAAAATTGAAGTCCGTCGGCAAGCAGCGACCGCGGCGTAAATGAATAACGAAGGCACAGCAATCGGGGCCACGATCTGGCTTGATGACGCGGTCGCAGGCGTGGCGGTAAAAGGGGTAGGCGGCTTACATAAATTGTAATAAATCGACCTCAGGAGGTGACGAGGTTAACGGAGACAGGGTTGGCGGCGACTAGCGGGGGTGGAAGGGTTGACGGTAAACGCGATTGGCGAGGGATGGCTGGAAGATAGTTGGAAAAGCCGGCTAATGGCGCGGCCGAGTTTCGGCGCAGAGCACGGTTAATGAACTCGGCACGGTCGCGGGGACGAACAATACGCCATTAAGTCTTGACATAACGACGATTTATTCGCATGATTGATTCGCAGCGAGCGCGATTTTAAACGCGGCGACGCCGTCCCATGGGACTGCGGGATGATGGTTTTCTTTTTTTCGGTCATTTTGACCTAAAACGTTGAAGGTGGGGGGGTATTGACAACTTTCGCGTTTTTCGTCAGAATCTTAAAAGTGCGATATCTCCGATACCAGACAAGCTAGAGAGGTCCGCAAGGGCTCATTTTAAAGCGCTTCGGATGTACTATAACAGGCTATAAGGGCGATTGTATTACTCGAAAATTACGCCGCTGGCGAAGGCCGGAAATTTGGCCATTTTTCGCGATTTCATTTTTCAATCCAATTTTCTCGCGAACTAAACGACTTAGAACGGTCCGGGAGGTTGTGTTCGCAAGCGTTTTGAGTCTACTAATACTGGTAAAAAGGTCGGCGGAATTATCGGAAATTTCTTTTTTCGTTCATTTTGAACTGTTTACGTTTTTTTCATTTCTTCGCAATATTTCATTTCTCTAAGCAACCATCTCTTTCCTTCATTCGACATCTTCCTACCTACACTAACTCGACTTGACACCAGAACATCGCCCCCCACACGTTTCGCACAGAAGACACTGAACAGTCCTTGGTCAGGAACGCAGTAATAAAAATAATAAAGGCACGTTTGCAATATGACCGTTCTTTAAATAATCACCGCTTCGATTTATTCAACATTCTCCTGTTTATACCGATTCGACTTGACACCAGAACATCGTATGCGTATGCGCCCCACGCTTTACAATTGTATTATTTTGTTTCTGGGGTATGCCTTACAATAATTAAAATAGTCAAAAATCATAATTATCAAGGAAATGGTGTATACTTTAATATGCATAATACAACAATCCAATAAATTTATTTTTCTAGGAATTAGTTTAACAAATACCTGACTGAACATTACTATGCCAAGCGAGTCGCATCCAACATAAGTTTAAAATATAATATTTTAATTCAATTCAAGTTTGTATGCAATTACAAAGGGATGTTACGATGAACTTTGTTAAAATATGGCAAACATAAGCGTGGTTTATCCAGGCAACTATCGCAGAATGTTGCAACTTTTACAGTACAGTTTCTTGCCGATTGGGAACCTAAATTTTTAACATTTCTTTCGTAACAAATTTTGCAGCGCCTTCTTATCGAATTAAAGTTGCCTTCCTTTTTTTTAAATTTCGTGTCGATTTTTTCTTGGTCTGATTCGTGGAGAATTATTATTATTATCACGCGACATCAGATTTATTGCTAATTTTTTTCGGAATTCGTTGCTTGTTAATTTTCGGTTTGTAAGACTGTTATATATAAACCATGAATTCACTACAGCTGTGTTCAGGCAAAGTTCAAATACAATTTTTTTATACCACTTTACTGATTTTCGTAGAGGACTGCAATATGAAGCCATTTGATCGGAGATATCTACAGAAGACTTCCCTTCATTATAATCCACAATAACCTTCGGTTTTGTAACAATATTCCCCCTTTTCTGCATAACCACAGTTTCATTAGAGTGTTTCGTTGATAATAGAAGTACATCACGTTTGTCCTTCCATTTCAGTATTGTCAAACCATCATTGCTTTCCTTAGCAATATATTCATATCGCTGTAATTTTTTTGAAAGTAGCTCTTTTGGAATTCCACGGCGATTTTATCGTATTGTTCCAACCAGATGAGTATTTTGAACACCTAGCTTTTTGGCTAATTGACTGATCGAAATACGAGGAATGCAGTTAAAACAAGTTGCGGTGAAAAAAAACTGCCCATCACGCCGCGTGGGGCGTATACGCCCCACGATTAAATGAGGGCATCAGCAATAGTATTAAGATGCCCATAATTGACTGCATAATGAATTTTTAAAAAATTCTTCATTTTACAATGATAATACCAAATGGCTTGAACGGAAAGTTGAGCGTGGGGCGCGTACGTCCCACGCGGCAGGGAACGTGTTGAAAATAATAAAGGCACGTTTGCAATATGTCCGTTCTCTAAATAATCACCGCTTCGATTTATTCAACATTCTCCTGTTTATACCGATTCGACTTGACACCAGAACATCGCCCATACACGCGCCGCCGCGAAGGATTAACAAAACCAAAACACACCACGGCCACCGCGCTCTTCGTCTCCGTCCTTGCCTTCCTTTTTCATTCCTCGCCCGAATGGAACGCGCAATTTAATTTAATTAAATCCCAGTCGACAAAAAGTTCGAGCCGAGTTTAAGCGGAGCTTTTCATACAGCGGGCCGATGTTGGAGGACTTCGCGGACAACAGTCGAGAAGGAAGATCCGGCGGGCGATGAACGGTCGGAGGAAGACGGAGAAGCAGAACTGGATCTCTTCGGTCGAGTGCTTTCGCAATTATGACCGCCCACCCCCTTTCCTCTACGCGACCCGCCGGATCGTCGGAAGTTACGCGTTTTGCCGACGCGTTTCGCGTATTATGCCATATCGGCGAAGTATCGTCGGCCGAGAGTTTGGGGGGAGGCTAATTACCTACGGAATGATACGGTCGAGCGTGGATGTGTGAGCGGGGAAAATTTTAATGAATATTTTTCCGTTTAGGCGTTCATTGTGCGCGTACGCACGAGCGCGAGCGGGTTTTGTCCGCGGAATAATGAGTTCGGAATCCTTTTTCGGCTAAATCGTTGGCCGTGTTCGTGCGAAATCACAGGCAAATTGGGTTGCGAACAAATTTTCGGAACGGGAAACGTCTCGGATGAGATACTGTGGGTGGTAGAATGTGCAGACTTGGGTTGCGTCGGTCCGAGTGTCTTTGGGGGAAGGGAAAGTGAGGAAAGATGTTAGATCTTTTATAATCTCTGAAATTAAGGTAAATTGGGGTGATTTTCAGAACGTCATGGTATAATTTAACACTAAACGTATCGGCACTTTAAACCTACCTATTCTTACCGTAAGGGGTCATTTGACCCCTTATGAAATAAATGTTGATTTTCAGAACGAAATTCCTAATTTATTAAAGCGAGCAATTGAATAATCCGATGATATAAGAATTTACAGAAAGTTGAATGAGCGAAAAAAATAACAGTGAATGTACGATTTTAAAGGAAATTTTGAAAGGGGTCATTTGACCCCGTTTGGTACGTTTAGTGATAATCTTGACAAGGCAATAGTAAGACGCAGCACCGACATTTTCAATGAAAAACGCCACGTGTCAATGTAGACTTTTGAAAATGTACTTGTAAAATTGCACTGCACGATTTTTTTAGTGAGACATGGGCACTGTGAAGTAGTCAAGATCAGGAAGAAAGGAAAGAGTTCCTTTCAAATAATAAAATTAAACTGATTCACAACTTCCACTTACAATATTATACTCTTTCATACAGGTACGGCAGAACTAAATTAACTTTTCGTCTATATTGGACCAGCTTAGTGTTGTGTTTACCTTTTTTTGTGATAGATTTAATAGTTTTCATTAATTTTGAATCAAGAACTTGTGCACGAAGTACTGCTGTAAAAATGTTATAAAACCAGTCGTCTGGGATTTAGGAACGAGCTAATAAATTTTAAATCAATTCCTGTAGGAAAAATACTTTTAACTTACGAACACTTGGGTTAACGAACCACTTTCGGAAAGGAATTTAGTTCATGAACCGAGGTTTGATTGTATTTTTCCCCAATGCGTGTCGCGATGGACTAAAACACGATATCGCGGAAATAAAGAAATATCGCTTAGTGCAGCGAGTAGATACTGCGTTTTATTAACCTTAAAAATCCGCACGTTTCACATGCGCGGACGTTCACGGTCCCCAGATTATCTAACGTGCATGGTCTATAAAAAGCGGAATCCCCTCTCTATAACACATAACCCGTACAAACGGTGCACACTATAACGCATAGGCGCTATAAAATGCAAACTCCATAAAATAAAGATCTCAAAAATCTTCGCCGAAAACAGACTCCGCGATATACGGATTTGATGTCGCGTTCACTTTTATAGGGCGTTTTCTTTGTATTTTTAGGCAAGTTCCACTCGTTTCGTTTATACGGAAGGTAATCGCGATGCACCTATATGCACTCCACCGCTGAACCAATGAATTCGTAGAGAAATGCATATGAATTTTTTTGATGAAAGTAAAGATTTATTATTTACGAGTACCGGTTACTTATAATCAAAATGGAAGTTTTTAAAAGGCTAGTATTACGCGTGCTCTTCAATGGAAGGTGCAATATTTAATTATTGTCAAAGTACCTAGTAGTTAAAAATGTATGTAATCATTTACGGTATTATGTACAGTTTACGTATTTGAGTATTTACGGTGTAAGTAGTGACTTACAGTTACAGTAGTATATAGTATTTAAAAGTTATAACTTGTAGTTTACGAACTATCAAAGTACGCAGTAGTTACTTATAATCAAAATCGAATTTTTTAAAAGGCTAGAATTACGCGTGCTCTTCAATTCAATATTTGATTATTGGAAGGTGTAATCATTTAATATTTAATTATTGTCAAAATACCTACAGTAGTATATAGTATTTAAAAGTTATAAGTTGTAGTTTACGAACTATCGAAGTACGCAGTAGTTACTTATAATCAAAAGAATTTTTTTAAAAAAAATGTATGTAATCATTTACAGTATTATGTACAGTTTACGTATTTGAGTATTTACAGTATAAGTAGTGACTTACAGTTACAGAAGTATATAGTATTTAAAAGTTATAAGTCGTCGTTTACGAACTGTCAAAGTACGCAGCAGTTAAAAATACAAAAGGAAAAAGTGTTAACTGTCCAAATACACAGTTGTTACAAATTATTCCGTTCCTTGAAGAAGACAAGCGCACAGTATTAAAACGTCAAATTATTTTTTACATCCTCACCTTTAAACAGTTCAACTTCGTTGAATTGACCGGTACCCGCCAATAATAAAGCTCTCCTTTCCTCTAATTAAACCGTCGATAAAAACAAATTCTCACGTGCATATTTTTAAATGTAAGCATCTCCGAATTAAAAATTCACGATCGTCCGCCGTACCGCTAAAAATCCGAATTCGCCGCTCGAAGTGGTAAACAACGAATATTTCCCGATCGTCGGTTTGCTGCTTATCGAGCGCCAAGGGTCGTAATCGTTAATGACGCTAATTACATCACGCTTACGTGGAAGTTTCGTGCCCGTTTCATTGGGCACCGATGTCTCTGGACTCTTTCACATATATACAACGCCAAAGACGTGTTTTCTTCCGGTTCGGGTAGCGGATCGAAACCCGCGTTCGGTGGAAGCCAATAAAATTGCGCAAAGCCTCTCGACGTACGTAATACGACCGCCATCGCTGATTTTATTTATCCGCCAATTTCATTATCGATACCGCCGAGAACGAGACTCGTCAATAAATCTCGGTTTTACGTGTGTACGCTCTGTGCATCGGTTGCCGACGAGAACGGACAATCTTGTTAGGGGCATAACGATCTTTTCGACGTAAATCCTTCGTGCGGGCAAAAACTCACATACGCTATTGCAAAGTATGCAATTGAATCATTAAGAGGATAACACTCCGTGAAAGAACGTATATGTCATCCTTACCATGGGTTTGTCTGTTGTGGATGTTTGTGCTGCGAGCGAGAACAAGCTCGAGGTGTTATGCGAAAATAGGTCACGAAATGCTTTCGTGGAAAGTTAGATCAAAATATGGAATGCGTAAAAAAGAATATCACGTGTGTTCACAGTTTTATCTCGTGGTCGCCTGTATCAGTGGAAGCTTCTACCATTCGATTTCTACAATTTTCTACAAATATGGCATTAAATACTTTAACCCATTGACTGCCACGGAAATTTAGCGCGTCTTGCCTTGGGTGCCACAGTTTTATTTTAAAGAAGACATAAAGTTTTACAAAATATAATATTATTAAGTTACTGATATAATATTGTAATTGTAAAATTGTATGGCATTTACAGTATTTTTATTGAAAGACAAACACTTTTGGTACAGACGCTTACTACGAGATATCTCGTAGTTGGTAGTCAATGGGTTAAGAACTTTGGTAGCATCATATTACAACAATTACCAGTTCATCACTAGTACTGTAGTATCAGGAAAACGGCCGTAGACGCGTCGGATAAAAGTGTCGCGGGGCCATCGGGCCCTACTGGATTAAGATAAAGTGGTAGAGGTCCGTATAAAAGCCGACGCGGTTTGCGACGCGAGTCCAGCATAGATGCGTTTTCTTGCCGTTTATCGAGTCGAAGAGTTCAGTTCAGTTTGTTCGTCCGATCAAAATATATTTACTTATCGTCAGTTGTATTCCAAATTGCCGTAGTCTTACTTTCATTTTATTTTATATTTATACTTGTATATTACTACTTTAATTTATCTTCACATAAATTTATTCAACTTAATATAATTCCGCATCCCGCTTCGACGGCACCTAACATCCTATCCTACGGTATTATAACATCAATCAACAGTAATTTCAACAAGCAGAAGCACAAATTAAACATAACGCGCCACACCCCCGTCATCAGCAACATCGCTTATTCCTCCCCATAAAATCCACTAAAATCCACGCGATAAACTCTATCCCCCTCTTCGTTTAAACGCCCCATAAGCGGTACCGCAAAAAAAGAAACGAGCTAAAACCATAATGTACCGAGAGATCAAATACGCCGAACGCCTGCGGCTCTATTCGTCGCTCGAAAACGCACGAAAACGGCTTCGCCATAATCGCCCACGAGCCTCCGTGCCGTCGGCGCAGAAGAATTTCAACCGGCCGGCACCTCTAAACGCAGGCCTGAATGAGGCGCTTACCAAAGGAAAAAAATCGAATTAGCGAGACTGCCGGAGTTTAACGAGCTCGCCGCAATTTCTTTCAACAACTCGAAACGGATGATTGCCGGGCAACAATGTTCCCGGACAAAGCGGCGCTTCACTTTGAAGCTGAATACACGACAGCAGAGACTCGCGGCAAGTTCCTCCGTTTTGTGGCAGTGGAACGAAAGAGGCGAAGAGCGGAGAGAGACGAGGGCAGAATGCTCAGAGTTCGGCAGCGGGGGTGGACCCAAGTGGAGGATGCTGGGGGGAGGGGGGTGTGCAGTTAGTTAGCTAGTTACGATTTACTAGCTGCGGATAGAGATACACGCCTAACAAAGTGTAACAAGGGCTTCGGAATAAACCTGTCGGAGTTTTGTCTCCTCGTCGAGGGGCTGAAACGTTCAACTGCGACGTTCAACCAGGCCACGGCATCCGATTTGAATAGCGGTTTCTCTCCCGGCGACTGCCATTGTACCACTTTAAGATACAAACGCCGCTGATGCTAATTGTATGTCCGACGCGTAATATATAGGCGCTGAGTGTTCCGAGCTGACGTCGTTAAACGTCGACGAAACGGGGGAATGCGGCTATTTTTGTTGGGGACTGTTACGGAAAATTAATGCCACTTTCTGAAAAGGAACCGGCCGATGTACGGTTTGTGATGTAAGTTTGATACGGGTGTACTTTGTCGTGGGCCGTGGTCTAGTGGAAAGAATAAAGTTCAGTAATGTCAGAAGGGCCTGGCCGATTATGCCATCACAGGTTATTGTAAGATCGGAAAAAGAATAAATAAGTGTAGGATAGGATGTTAGGTGTCGTCGAAGCGGGATGCGGAATTATATTAAGTTGAATAAATTTATTTGCAGGTAAATTAAAGCACTAATATACAAATATAAATATAAAATGAAATTAAAGTAAGACCATGGCAATTCGGAATACAACTGACGCTAAAATATATTTCATTCTGACGGACAAACTGAATTAAAGTCTTCCACTCAGTAAACGGCAAGAAAACGCATCTATACTGGACTCTTGTCGCAAACTGCGCCGGCTTTTATACGGACCTCTACCACTTTATCTTAATCCGGTAGGGCCCGATGACCCCGTGACAGTTTTTTCCGACGCGTCTACGGTCGTTTTCCTGATACTACATAAGTATAGAAAATTGATAGAGATCGATTCAACTTGATAGAGATCTTCAGGTTGGCTTACCTTTACGTTTATTGTCTTGTTGAGTAGGCATAAGTTCATAAAACCTGAAACATAAAAACAATTTCTTTAGTAGTGTGGTACTATTGTTCTTTTCATCGACTAAACTATGCTATAAGATTTTTTCATGGGATATGTAAAAGTTGCCGGGTGAAAAAAACTGTGCGTGGCTATATTCTATGGGAAGTAATGGTGATGATAAGATCGATAATACTATGTATAATTAAGAATGACGTGAAATGGTACATAGAATGTGGATGGGTTGATGATGGTATACACATTGACAGATAAGCGAATGAAACCGAATGCCCAAGCGATGGTATTAGATGCAATGTCGTCGTAGACTGTTGTAATCGATAAGAGCCACAATCGATTATGTCGACATGAATTTATGAAGGCATAATCAAGACGGCGCGTAATCAGTCCTTTGTCGTCGTGGATTTCGTTGTTTATCAGTTTGGAAATCGAAGGGGGCTTTATACCCATCAATTTTATAAAAGAACTTAAAAGAAAGTATTCAGTTCGGTTTTTTATATGATTTATTTGACCCAAACTAAAGCATTCTACCAAATATTTAGAATATTTCCTTAATTGCATAACTATGAAATATATAGGTATAGCCATAAAAATTTTTTTTTTTTAACGCGCAGATAAATCTCATCTCGGGGTAATTTGGGGTTAAATTTGTGTTATACTCTATTCTTTTATTTACCTTCATATTAAAATTAATATAAAATTGAGATACCATATTGGTTTTATATTAAATTGTTGGTGTCCAGATACATAAATAATGATTCAGGTGGAACGTCTATGCATCTTTCTTCTATTTTAAAAATGTTCCGAGTTTAAGAATCATGTGCAATAGCACAAAAATGCAAACAAATATGAAAGTGGGTAATTGGTTTAACTTGTATACAGCTCATTGATGTACAAGATCTTCCAATATCGCAACACCCACATCCTGATGATGTCTGCTAATCATCGAAATGCAGCTGATGGACGCAGTAGCCATTCAGAAGTCAATAATTGCAATATTGGTCGCGAAGCCAATAATTACAATATTGGCTGCGTAGATAACACTAGTCGCGAAAGCTTCAAATGTAAGTTCAAGAACATTTTCTTGAAACATTTTTTTAGTGACATGCAGCACAAAGCGACCGGAAGAAAAATACACACCCTCTAGCACTTTCTTCTATTATCTAAAGGAACGAAGACATTTACGATCGGCAACTGAGGCAACTCAGGTTTTATAGTACAATACGTACAAGAGCATATACTCCGGAACACACTACGTAACTTGTAGTTAAGAAATACGCATATGGGCCTAAAATGCTGTAGCACGGATGTGATATGAATGCATCCCAATGCTATCCCAAGTACAAGTTGAATATTCTACGAAGTCAATAAAGGCAATGGCACTGGTCGCGAAAGTGTCAAGTATAAGTTCGCAAATATTTCTTACCTATTCCAGCCACAATTATGAATATACGAGAAGAATACAGGTGCATTCTTATCAAATAATTTTCTTGCATTGTTTAACACGTTCACGCCGGGGCCGATTTTCATGTTTTCCGCTGTGAGGCGGCGCTTGAATTCATGCAGCGCTTCATCTGGTGGCGCACGATTGTTGCTTGTTTCAATTATTTAAATTTTCAACTATACGGCAATTTTGTCCACTTACTAAACGAACTATATTTTTAATGGTGAGTGGTATCTAAACAAATGTTCAAGCGTGATCATTGTGATGCACGCCGGCGTGAACGTGGTAATTTGGCGTGAATGAAGAATTATCTTTAGAACTTAGTTACGCCTTACATAATCAATCAATAGAATTCACACTAGTGCAAAGTCTTTCGTCGTCAGCAAGCGCTTCGGCCGGAACTCAGTAGCCAAAGGCTTAAAAATGCAACAGACACCCTACAAACAGACGATACAATAAACCAAACATTCCACGCCTTCCGCAGCCGTTGCCAGTGCCAGGGCTAATACGTGTATCACCGTGAAAGCCCGGACGCAGGTGGAATCGCTCGTGCAATCGCGCGTGGAAACGCATCTGCGTACTTCCGGCAGAGATTAATGCCACTTTCACATTTTAACCCGGCCTCCCCGGGCCCGAAGTCTGCGCCGACGATTCCCGACACGCAACGCCAGCTTACCCGATACTTTCGTTGAAAGAGTCGCCACGCCCGCGATTCAATTCCCGACAATTTCATCCCCGGGTCGTTTCACGTTCAATAGTCACGTTACTTCCGCATATTAATTTCCATTCAAGCCTCCGCCGCCAATCCGAATCCTCGATCTCAACGTTTACTTGAAATATCATCCGGCGCGTCGTTGGGGGTGAGAGGACGAGCGACTCGGGGTGGCGGGGGTGGCTTTCGGCAAATTTATGCGCCGCGCTCCACCTGTACCGGGTGTCCCGCGGAGAACGGTATTATTCCTGGCGGGGTCGTAGGAGGCTGATGGCGTTCGCCACGGGCTATTGTTCGTGAGGGTGGACGAGAGGAACTATTAGACGCCTAGTTTAGTGGTTACTAGCCCCCGGTTGCTTCTCTTATCTTGCGCGCCCCTCGCCGCCCCGACATTTCTGTCCCTTTCTGTTGCCGACTCCCCGATCCTCTGCCTTCGCACGGACTTCGGGGAACGTGGCCACTTGTGCGTCCGCCGTGCAACTTCGAATTTCCTGCTGTTTTTCTTGTGACTCAATATAAGCGGTAAGCGGGAACCGGTAAAATTGGGAGAACGTGCAAGACGTGGGGGATGTAAGTTTCAGGGGATTGACAGTGAATAGAAGATCTAATGTATTATGAGATTCGGCGAGCTTGTGTGGGAAACTAAATATTACTCTTCCGGCGAAAATGATATTCCGTGGTACCAGATCATAGCAGCATCCATACCGTCGTGAACATTTGTTATAACTGCAAAATGGTTTTTAATAAGTGATGGTTTATGATGCCTGAGCTATTAGAATTAGGCTTTGAATCCGGTATTGCAGATCAGGGCCTCGGTGACACATTACACAATAAAACTTGGGCTCCAGGTCAGCGCCATTCTTTGGTCCGTTGCGTCGGAACACCAAGAGTAGGATTTAAAGACGTGAATTTAGAGAGTATAATATTTATAAACAATAACAATACAATCAAGATACTTTAGTCTTATTTCCTCATTTTTCGTCTTTGCTTCTTTACGTATTCACGTCTTTACGTTTCGTCGGCAACTGACTACTACGCAAACAAACAACAGAATTCATCAAACTCATCATCTATGATACCTCAATATAATAATTGAGGATCACAGATGATCTTTGCTCGCCAATTAGAGGACCCTGTACCTGAGATCCTCCACAAGGCCCGCTATTTCTCCGCTAAACGACGTTCAAAAGCAGCCGCTAAACTAAACACGAAAAAACTGGCACAGCACGATTACGTTAATTCCCCGTTCCTTCCCCAAACTCACCTTCCCCAAAGCCGCTCTTCACCCCCGCCAGGCGATGGCGTCGAGTTGCTCTCGCTGGCAGGGACGACCTGGCCGAAAGACAACAGGGAGCTGGTGAGTTCGTGAATAAAATCTTACCTCTGCCCCGACCCGACCACCCTCCCGCGGGACTTGCCTCTCCGTTTACCTTTCGAGCACCGACGAGGCCGTAATTTACGATGTAAGCGCACCTCCGCGCCCTGTGGACGAAAGGCAGGCGATTAACGAGCTCGGCCGCGGATATCGCGTGCGAGAAAAACGGACGCGTGATTTTCGCCAACCCCTTTTTGCGCCGGCCGCTGGCTCGAGGACGCTTTGCTTTGCTAAGGGATTAAGCGCATGGGAGCGGAAACGCGATTAAAAATACGCCCGACGCGTTCAGCATCGCGCGCACCCGGGAAAGCGGGCTGTTCGTTTTGCGCGGGTATAATAATCGAATGAATTAATGGCGAATAAACGACGGGGTAATGTGCTGGACTATTAAGCGGATTGCTAAATATATTAACAGCCGACGGACGACGTGGTAATGCGCCGAATAAATTAAGCGGCGCGAAAAGTAGGGACGGGGTTGCGTGCTTTTTGAAACGTGGCGTGGTATGTCGTGGGTCACCGAGGCGATTGACACGTATTGGCGCAGTGGTTTGACGGTCGTGATTGCGTGGAATAAGTAGTAGACGTAAGAGAAACGAATAAATCAGTAAAACGATTGAAACTATTGACGGAATTAATATATTAACAGCCGACGGACGACGTGGTAATGCGCCGAATAAATTAAGCGGTGCGAAAATTAGGGACGGGGTTGCGTGCTTTTTGAAACGTGGCGTGGCGTGTCGATTGACACATATTGGCGCGGTGGTTTGACCGTCGCGATTGCGTGGAATAAGTAGTAGACATAAGGGAAACGAAGAAGTTAGTAAAACGATTGAAACTATCGACGGAATTAATATATTAACAGCCGACGGATGACCTGGTAATGCGCCGAATAAATTAAACGGCGCGAAATGTAGGGACGGGGTTGCGTGCTTTTTGAAACGTGGCGTGGCGTGTCGTGGGTCGCCGAGGCGATTGACACGTATTGGCGCGGTGGTTTGACGCTTTGTGATTGCGTGGAATATGTAGTAGACGTAAGAGAGACGAAGAAATTAGTAAAATAATTGAAACTATTATTGTGGTATCAGATAACGGCCGTAGACGCGTCGGATAAAACTGTCGCGGTGCCATCGGGTCGCCGGATTAAGATTAAGTAGTAGAGATCCGTATAAAAGCCGGCGCGGTTTGCGGCGCGAGTTCAGTCCAGTATAGATGCGTTTTCTTGCCGTTTACCGAGTCAAAGAGTTTTAGTTTGTTCGTCAGAACAAAATATATTTACTTAGCGTCAGTTGTATTTCGAATTGCTATAGTCCTACTTTCATTTCATTTTTATATTTATATTTGTATATTAGTGTTTTTTTTATTTTGTGCATCCCGCTTCGACGATACTTAACATTTTATCCTACCCTATTGACGGAATTTATATTACAGCGACGAAATTTGTTAACTTTCGGGCAATTTCTACAGTTAGAGTTATCGCGAGACTGATGTTTGGGGCTGGTCAGTGCTCTTTTATATTTGGAGGAATGAGCGGCGAGGGCGTGCTCTTGGAAAGTTCTTTCCAGGAGGCCTGTTCCGTTACTAGGCGAATTCTTGGAAAAATAGAAAATGTACCAATGCACCTCTGGTTCGGAAAGGTTTTTGTTGGGTGTGTCGTAAAAGTTGTAGAGGGAAAAAGGAAGAGAAAAGCAAAAAGCGGAGAAAGGATGGAACCTGGCTTGTCCACATGACAAGGGCCGGGCATTGAAATTTAATACAGTTGCCTGTTGGGCTAAAGAATAAATGTACACAAAATACGACGCTAAGAGAAAGAAGATTGTATTCATTTTAAATTTTCGCGAAATTGTCGCGAAATGAGTCCTGAAGATTTTTAAGTTGGTATTGTTGAGAGTGTCGAAAATGTTCCGAGCTCCAGACTGCCCACTCTGCCCACTATTTTTTATTTTTTTATTTTTTTTATGACGGGCGGGAAATCTTGCATTAGACCAGCTAATTCCTTATTCTAACCAGCAAAATTTCCTCGATACCACAGCCCTACATCGATAATGACGCACCTCAGGGCTCCGAAGAATTTCCAGGAGTCCCCAAGGTACCACACAAGGTGTCCAAGTTTGTAAACACGCACACTCCCATACCGTACAAAATTACAAAATGTTTTCTAACACTCATCCCTCCATACACATTCAATGTACCGACGACAGGCTACCCCTGTCCACCAGAACTATACTACACCTGCTGAAATTCGGCGCGCCGAAAATTCGCCCCGTTCGAACAAGTCACGCATGCTTTCATTTTGTCGCATCGACAGACAAAGAGCGAAAAAAATCGCCATTTGTCGAGAGTCCGCACTCGAAAGTTTAAAGCCGAAAAACCGTGCCACGGCCGTGGCGAGACACTCACGGGAAAGTGGCCGAGTCGGCAGGGGCACGTGAGTTTTTTTGGAAGCGCAGGGGAATTATAATCCCATGCAAAACGGTGGGCATTTGCGCGACAACGAGCTTCACCTTCGACGAGGGGGCGAACGGAAAATTGGAACGGGTCGGGCTCATGGTATTCAGAATGGAAGCGTGAGGAGGGGTCGGGACGAATAAAATCTTATCGCGATCACGATCTTAATGTAATTATCTCGTTACATTATCTTAGGCCGTGTACCGTAACCCTCCGCGTCTCGCGGGACTCGCCTTCTACTTACCTCACGACCTCTAATGCCGTAATTTACGCTGCAAACGTATTTCGGGAGAAGCTGAATTCCGGCTAAGATCCGGTGAACGACGGGGAGAATGGGGCGGAACGGTGGACTCCATTAAGGCGACGAACTTGTAAGGCGTCAATATTCATTTGTCTTCCGATTATGTATAATAATTTCACTTTAACAAAGCACGTATTTTATCTACAGGGATTGTTTCAAGGAATATTTTAAATATTTTCATTTATGGGTATTAATGGGTGTTAATGTTTCTATCGACGACTTATAATGATTGAACTGTAACGAAGCACGCGTGTTTTATTTGTAGTGATTATTTTAATGTATCGTTCTCTGTCGTTGGGGGAAATTCATATTGGCATAGTAAATATTCTTATTTATATATATATATATATACATATATATGTATATTAATTTGTCTGGCAATGATGTATAATGATTTGTCTTTAGCGGGGTATGCGTGTTTTATTTTCAGTGATTATTTTAAAGTATTATTCTTTGCCGTCGTGTTGATATATATTCATTTGTCTGTCGATGATGTATAAGGATTTAGCTTTAACGGGACATGCGTGTTTTATTTGAAAGGATTATTTTAAAGCAACCCGTTCCGTCAGGAGGGATTGATTTTGACGTAATAAATATTCTTATTTATATATATATAATATTTATTCATTTGTCAACCGATGACATATAATAATATGACTTTAACGGAACACACGTACTTTACCTGCAGGGATTGTTTGAAAGGAATCTGTACCGTCGGGAGGAATTTATTTTAACATAGTAAATATTATTTACGTATATTAACATATATTCATTCAACTGCAGACGATGTGTTATATTTGGTCTTTAACTAAACACGCGTGATTTATTCGCAGGGATTCATTTGAAGTATTGTTTCATGCCGTCGAAAGGGATTGACTTTAATGTAGTAAATGTATTGCTTTATAAATATTAATTTATCTGCCGATTATGTACAATAATTTGACTTCCACGAAGCACGTGTGTTTTATTAACAGAAATTATTTTAAAGGAATATCCCGTACCGTTGAGAGAAATTGATTTTAACATAGTAAATATTTGTATTTACATATATTTATAACTATTTATTTATCTGCCGATTACATATAATGATTTGGCCTCAATAAAGCACGCATGTTTTATTTAAAGGAATTATTTTAATGGGATGTCTCGTACGAACGGGAGGGATTTATTTTAATATGGTAAATATTTTTATTTACGTATATTAACATATATTAATTTTCTGCGATTTCGTATAATGATTTGGCTGTAATGAAGCACGCCTGTTTTGTTTGCACGGATTGCTTTAAAGGAATGTCCCATACCATCCAGATCAATTAATTGTAATATACAAGTATTCCTATTGACTATATATTTCTTACATATACTACATTTAGTGGATGAATCATTTTAGCGATTAATTCGTTTACGTGCTCCTCAATTATAATACTTAAACTTAAACGCAAATGCAGCTGCTTTGTAGGTTGATTTTTTTCAACACGATTTATGTATGGTGCCATATAATGGTGGTATCATGTAATGGTTTTTTTTTAATCTAAAAATTCGCTACATTCCATTTAGTTTGAATCTTGAGGTTGATTTAAGGAAACATTCAACTTACTTTTTTGGCAATAGTTTGTGTATTCCGTCTGCAAAATATGGAATTTTGAGACAATTGCGCATTCGTTTGTAATATGTCACGTTGAATTTTAATACTTTTGAGTGTAGTCTTTCGTTGTTCTTTGTATTTATGGGCTTAAAATCTGTGGGTATCTGTAAAGTCAAGTGTAGTGATCCCATGAACAAATGTATGCTTTTATGGTTTTTCCTCGTTATCTCATGTTGTCGTTTGACTCGATGCGGAAAGATTTATTATCGATCTGTATCAATGAATAAAATTTGCAACGGAGCCGCAAATTGCGCTGGCTGTTAAAACGCGATTATCCGATGTGCCGTTAATTCGTATCTGCACGCAATCGATAAGAAGTATACTTCACGCGATTTTTTTTCTATCTCTACCTACCTCTCTCTCTCTGCAACTCATGTCAACTCGATCTATAAATAGGGTCCATCGTTTTAGTGAGTTTCTAATTTTTCAGATAATTTCGATAATGCATCCTATGTTCGAAAATATTGGCAAGACACAACAAATAACTCAAATCTCTAAAACTCACATTTTACCCGTCTCCACGTTATCTCTTCTAGACAATAATTACGTATTTACAAACTACGACCTCCATAAGTAGATTCATAGTAGTAAGTTACTCTATGTGTGCGCAATTACTTTTTGTTGTTAATTCTAAATTTATAACACCACAAAGAGATTCGCGTCTTTTTATATCTTACCACTTGAAAGCTACAAAATACAATTTCAACCAGAAAAAAAGGTTGATCTCTTTATGTAAACAAAATTAACGTCGAAAAACACGTTAAAAAATAATATTAATTGAATGGAGAAGTACGTAGATACACGAAATGATGTGCAAAAATACGTAGATACCTACAGGATTCGAAAATTGGAAGTCTGAGGAGGAAATTAATTTTAGCATATATTTGTATCATTCTGTTATGTAAGACGCATTAAGAAGAAGCCCTGTGTTTACATTTTAAACATGGGTGAGAGGGTTTTGCTTACCTGCCGACCGTGAGACTATTCTATTATTCTTGCGCGGACAGTAATAGCTCGGTTGGAAAGGATAGGGAATGTGTTGCCTCACGATTCACAGAGAGGCATTTGTTTTTTGACAGCTAGACTGAGCAACTCTGTTAGAGCTTGGGAAGGGCGAGAATTAAAAGTTTCATAGAAAATGAATTTTTCACTTTGCATATTGCGTTTCGGGCATTCAGTGAATGTAACTTTTATTTCTTTTCAAATAAAGTCTCATACCATTGTGTTAGGTGCTTACGATCGCGAAATATGAAATTTCAAAAATGCACGGCAGCCCGCCGCGAAAAATAAATCGGCGAAGTCCATTGTTGGGGTTTAGTGAAATATCGCTGAATGATGCATTACGTTTATTTGGGGAGAGTCTGCAAGTTGGCGTATAGTTTGGTGTCTATGGACATTCTAATGTTTGTAGTGTAAAAATGGTTTGGTATGATTACTGATACACTTAACTATATCTGTAGTAGGACGGTTGGAAAGAGGGGAAGGTGCTGTGACAAAGGAAAAAAGGATGAGTAGAATGATTGGAGATTGGGGCTGAAATGAATATTTCTAACTTACCTGGATGCTAATGTCCGAACGATCATTTATGGCACTTTTATTATCGAAGAAAGGCCGAGTTGTTTCTCATTATGGTAGTACATACACGTTACATGATGTGCTTAACATCAATCTTATTATAATTCATTTGGATAATGAAAAAGTACGACGCCCGTTTCGGGTTGAAAATGCTTCACTACAAAACTTGTTAATAAATTTTTAACGTGTTTCGGAACCTCTGCTATCCCCTCTTCAGGAGTCCACAAAAACTATATATGTGTTACAAAAGATGTATGTACATACACACGCATGTACGTATTGTTATGCCGGTTTGTTGACATAAACTATCTTACTTGAAAATACATGAGTGGTGAAGGACGCGGTTCAGGGTTTATCAGGCAAGCGCTATTTGTTGACAGTTTAGTGGGCAAAGTGACGGCATCTGGTCGGGTTCGGAACTTATTTTGATTTCGGCACGTTTAGTCTATTTTTATATACTATGGTGCGAAAATTCTAATTGGGAACCTGATGGTGGAAAACTCAGGAGGGTAGAGGCTTCTTGGAGGAGTTACGAAGGAACATGGAAAATAAGAATATACGTTTTCTGCGGACGATCATTTATGGCACTTTTATACGATGATTTGGCGCTTAACATCAATCTTATTATAATTCATTTGGATAATGATGGCAAAACTTGTTAACAAATTTTTGACATGTTTCGAGTGTCCCAAAAATTATATCGTACATACACACGGACGTAACGGTTTGGAAAACTATGAAAATACGTGAGTCGTGAGAGTGTTTTATATTTGTTGACAGTTTAGTGGACAAAGTGACGGCATCTGGTTGGGTTCGGAACGTATTTTGATTTTAGCACGTTTAGTCTATTTTTATATACTATGGTGCGAAAATTCTATTTGGGAACCTGATGGTGGAAAACTCAGGAGGGTAGAAGGAGTTTAACATGGAAAATAAGAATATACGTTTTCTAGGATACATGACTCTGATGGCAGTTTTTGTAACACTGGAGAGTGTTTTATGGTGTTTCGTCAGGTATGACCTATTGAAAGGCGAAATTTACGGAAGCTCAACAGTACATACAGACTCATACGACTTTTGTAACATGTGTACACCTTTTGTAAACTATATGTACATGCATACGTATCTGTATGTACATACACGCGGTAATGAGAACAATCTAGAATGAATCCGTTGTCACGGAGAAGAAAACAGAACAAACGAACGCGGAGAGGATCGGCAGTTTAGTTGGGAGTTGAGATTCGGTGCGAGAAGAAGTACGACGCAAATTACAGAGATACTTACTCTCATCAATTCATTTATCCTTATTCATTAATTCGTTAAGTTCTCTTAGATATAAAGAGACTACGTACATGTGCACATATGTACATACACCTTTCGTAGATTTCTGAAGAGAAAGCACCAGTGGGCTCGGAACATTCGCGAGTTTTAGTAATACAGTTCTATAGTCAAGCATTTTTGACCAGAAAACGGTTTTATGTTCTTTCATTATCCAAGTAAACTATATATATACATATTCCATATTATTGGTTTCCGGACGGTTAGCGCGTCTTTTCTCATTATTTTTCAGCATTTTGCCGACGTTTTACAGGCGTTACGGTCTGCATCATCAGAGCAGGGCATTTTTTTAATTGATCAACTCGTCAATCAAAACGTTTCAATTGGCCATTAATTAAAACGTTGTGCTTGGCTGATGCACCGATCCGTAACGATGGTTACAGATATATTATTACAGAAGAACCCTACTGAAAAAAAATGCTGAGAAAAGACGCAGTAACCATTCGAAAGCCAATAATATGAACATTCATGGCAAATTTAAAATGCATATTCCATATCACTCATCGTTTTAGATTTACCGTCTCTGATTCGCGTACATTACACCACACATGCGATGAACAAAATTCTGCAAATGCTGCCAGGATAGTAAGTCGCCATAGTAACTGTTTCTGCAATTTTCCTCGTGACATCTGAATCCCGTGAAATCATCCGGCAAAATCCACTATTAACGACTGTCACATTTGTCTCGTGTCGTATTTCATCCGCGCTGCAACAACAGTCCGGCAGCTTCCGTCATTACGACAAAACGGCGGCGGACCTGACGAGTTCTGGGCATCGACGAATCGTCGATATGTAATTGGAATTAATTGTCGCTACGTGCCGGGCCACCTATGCCGCCTCGTCGATAGAAATTAATTCGAGTGCGCGCAAATATTTCGAACAAACGCTCGTTATCAATGCGTTTCGTTGGACATGATGAATATTTATGACGGACAATTAAGTAATTGGCACGTTTCGTTAACGTTACACTGTAATCTTCGGCCTCCCCTCTTACCTTTCTGTCTCCGTTGTTGCACAGGGAGGACGTTGTTCTCGTCATTCTCGCTCGTTACCGGTGAAGTTCTGTCGCGCAAAAATGTTTCATTAGCGCGCGTACCGGCGAGCGGCGACGTTTAATTACATTATCGTTATTATCGTTGTTTGCGCTGTCGTTACGCGTGCCCTCTAATTATGGCGCTTATTATTTTCGGCCGAGATGAACGCCGCTACGTCGGCGGGGAGGAAAAATTGATTAACCGCGCACATTTGCCCACCGACGGCGTTTTGCGGCGTCGTTGGCCTCGGTGGTACGCATTTTTGGCAATTTTCTACTACGGCTGTTGTTGGAGTCCAGCCGAGTGGGTCCAGGACGAACGGTTTTAAAATTCTTAAACGGTATTCTTAACACTTTAACGACGGCTAGTTGATTAATCGACTTTTCGGTTCCAACTGCTATTTACCGGTAGCCGATTAATCGCCTTTTCAGTGGTCAACGGTTATATTTGATAAAATAAATATCAGATGATATGACAATTCTAAATGACAATAAAATTACACTGCTTTGAAACCAAAGGATTCTCAACGACACATTCAGTATTTTTCAGTTATAAAGCTTTACAAATAAGCACATACACAATTCCTGCGTGATATCCAAAACAGAGTCGGTCGTTAATGAGTGGCATCTTCAGTCAATAGCGGTCGGTAAAGTGTTAAAATCACGGTAATTTCTTAAAATTCTGCAACAGTACCCACCACAAGCAACATGCGAATGAAACCTCCACGGCTCTTCGCTGCTTGATAAGCGAAGCTTTGAATATCAAAATAAGCGCACATGGTGGCCGCGGTCTGCAAGAAACAATGCAACGATGATGTCGCATGTTTGGTGACGAAATATTCCGTTTCGAATGCCAGTTTTCGTCCGAAAAGATTATTATGTTTTTTTGAAAAGATTCTTTTTTTTTTTGTGTGACCCGTTGTTTCTGGGTTTGTTAGGTCGTCATAATAATAGCTTGTTATGTTATCTTTTTGCTGTTTCGTCACGCTTAACTATTTCTGACGGTTTTTACGTTATGTTTAACTTAAGTCATACAGTAGTAACGATTTGGAAGATTAACATCAAAGGCCCGATTACGCTTACAACAGAAACCACAACAATATTCACTCAAGACCTTTGACTCTGCATATTTTTCAAAGTACTTTGCAGTCAATTTTCAACTATCCCCCTCGATTATATCGTTTCATTCAACTTGTATCACGCGTCAGTAACAATTCATCAAAGGCCCGATTACGCTTACAACAGAAACCACAACAATATTCACTCAAGATCTTTGACTCTCCATATTTTTCAACGTACTTTGCAGTAAATTTTCAACCATCCCCCTCGATTATACCGTTTCATTCAACTTGTATCACATTTCCGTAACAATTCATCAAAGGTCCGGTTACGCTTAAAACAGAACCCACAATATTTTTTCCATCTCACAACAGCATCGGCCGTCTTCAATTTTTACAAAACCTTACGTCGATAATGCACCGCTGAGCGTTCTTCCATGTAATGAACGAACTTTAACGCGGCTAAACCGGAGGTAAAGAGTAAGGAGGAAGGTGAGGGTAGGAGCTTGATGGCGGGCGATATTCGTTCAGAAACAAGGAGATACGTTAGACCGCCGCGGAGGCGTGGAAATGAAAGTATTACCAGCAGGAAGCAATTAGGAGAACGTAGTAGGTGCCCAGGGATTAATTCCGAAAAAGGCCGGGGAACGTCGGCAAACGAGGAAGGGAAAAAAATGGAGGACGAGCGAGAGACGATGAAGAGTCGTGGGCAGAGACGAGGGCAGGGTCGAGGGGGGTGGAAAAAGGAAACGAAGGGAATAGGAAAGGCAGCGAGGCGAGCGGGGAGAAAGGGACGGAGTGGCTTAAAATGGAAGTTTAACGTTTTCACGGTTTTGCGGGCTGTCGCGAAATAACGCTGACTTATTTTGCAGACCTTCGTCTCTTGTCTGCGCTTGACGCATGTAAGAAAATGGAGGCCGCTGACGAAACGAGCGATTCTCTCGCTAACGATGTCGTTCGCGTCTGACGATGCCTTGTAACGGGTTACATCTCTGGAGTAAAGTTCAACGGCCGCTGTTTCACAAACGTTTGCGCTGTCGGACCTTAGAGGCATGTGTGCTACTAGGCAAACTTGTATGTCGCGAGAATGGTGAATTATTATGCAACCTTTGTTGCAATGAACGTACTTGCAGCTGCTATGGCATAATTTGCGTTATTTGTGGTGTTTCAAAACTATGCTTTAATGTCTGTCGATAGAATCTACAGTATGGTATGTGTTATTTTTTGTTTAACGCATTGTGGTTCAATTTGCATTATTTATGATTTTTTAATCTAAGCTTCAATATCTGTCGGTGGAATATATAGTATGATATGTGTTATTGCCGAAAGTAATATGGCTGAAAAATGATTGAATTATTATTCAATATTTGTTGTAATTAAGCTTTTTAAACGCATTGTGGTTCAATTTGCTTTATTTGTGATTCTTAAATCTAAGCTTCAATGTCTGTCGATAGAATCTATAGTACGATATGTTTTGTTGCGGAAAGTAACATGCCGCAAAAATATTTAAATTATTATTGAATCTTTGTCGTAATGAAGCTTTTTGAATTCATGTTACGGTTCAGCTCACCTCGTTTACGGTTTTTGAATCTCTACATTCCAGTACTGTTTATCAACAGAATCTGGAGCATGGTATTGAACCAAAGTTTACAAAAGCCACAATTAAACTAAATCCAACCATGACGCATTCAACAAGTCCGATTACAACAAAGGTCGAATAATATTTGCAACACTCTCGTGGCATATCACCTTGCGTAATAACGCTCACGTTAAATTTCCTTTATTCACGGGTTCCGAATCGTTACGTTTCAATACCACACCGCAGATTTTACCGACAGACCCCATTAAAGCGTAAAATTTCAAAAACCACAAAATCTAAATTCAAACCATTTAAGAACTATCATTAAAAAATCGCTCGTATTCTACTCCCACACGTTTATTTTAACGAAACGTTCTCGCGGTTTCCGACAATTCATCGTTCATCTTTCCACGCGGCAATTAGTCGAGTGCATATTCTTAAATAGCGCAGCTAATCCACGCTGCGCACAGCCCGTTAAATGTCAAAGCGTTCCAAAATGTTGGCGGGCGGGCGGTTTGATACGTTCCACAATTTTCCTATTTTGTCTGACTCGTCTGCCGTGCTTCCCACTTTCCGCTTCGCTTCCAGCCACCCCCTGGTTCATAATTTCCCGTCGTTTGTCCCCGCGGCTCCATTACGGCGACCGGGAAAGCGTTCTCTCAGCTTGTCTCTGTCTCGCGTCGTCGTTAGAAAATCGAGTTCCACGATAGAGCTCTTGTGGACCCTCTATCGCGAGATAACACCTTTACCAGTCATTTCTCCTGCGAATTTCCTCCGTATGTTCTCTTCCTACGTCGAGACTAACCGGGAAACTTCTGTCGAGCACCTATACAGGCGGTTTCACTAAGTTGGGGTGTAAGTGTGGATCTTGCAAAGAAAGAACACTGTACTTGAAGAATGAAGACGTGCTTAGTGTATACTTGTTGATGCTTTGTTATAAATTCAATTGGGCAGACAAGTTTGTGGCGAGATGCTATGAAGGTTGAGCGTAAATTATTATATGGTGCTGAAACGCGTACTTTGTTAACCCTTTGCACTCGAACATTTTTCTTCACGAAGTAGCGAATAGCACAACATTTCGTTTAAAATGGTATAGTTTTGAAAAAAAATACTCTGTTGAAATCATGTTTTGCATACAACTTGGCTGATACATTTATTATGAAACAAAATTGGAATTTTATAGCCTATTTTTTTCGAATGCGTTATAGTTCATTCGCCAATATGCATTGCGGGTTTATTCAACACGTATCGCAGTAATACGTTGTTTATTGTCTTTCGTGTGACATTTTTTCTTCCGAACATATATAATGTTCATATAATAATTTGCAGTTTGTCATTCAGCCTATTGCAGATGTATGACATAGAAGGTTCTCGCAGTTGCTGGAATTCACCTCTTAGTATATTGACCACAAATTAATAAATATTAAACAGGACCCAGATTATTAATTTTATCTCATTGCCTTAACTTGTAACTCCCCGGAAATATCTTAAGTAAAAACAATTATTTGAACAAACATTTTCTGTACATACATTTTCCTCACTAATAACACAAAGTAACTTCCTGTCCCCTCAGAAAGACACTCGAGTGCAAAGGGTTAATGTTGCTGTTAGTTGTAAAATCGTTCGGTATCAGAACATTTTCCAATGTTGAAGAAGTTTGCTTTGCGTATGTTTTCTTACTATCGATGGAATTAATTAGGAAACTTTTGTCGATCATCTACACAGGCGGTTTCACTAAGTTGAGGTGTAAGTGTGGATCCTGCAAAGAAAGAACAAATACTTGTTGATGCTTTGTTATAAGTTCAATTGGGTAGACAGGTTTGTGGCGAGATCCTATGAAAGTTGAACGTAAATTATTATATTGTGCTGAAACTCGTACTTTGTTAATGTTGCTGTTAGTTGTAAGATCGTTCGGTATCCGGACATTTTCCAATGTTAAAGAAGTTTGCTTTGCGTGTGTTTTCCTACTATCGATGGAATTAATTAAGAAACTTTTGTTGAGCACCTTTACAGGCGGTTTTACTAAGGTGGGGTGTAAGTGTGGATTCTACAAAGAAAGAACACTGTGCTTGGAGAGTGAGGACGTGCTTAGTGTATACTTGTTGATGCTTTGTTATAAATTCAATTGGACAGACAGGTTTGTGGCGAGATGCTGTGAAGGTTGACCGTAAATTATTATATAATGTTGAAACGCGTACTTTGTTAATGTTGCTGTTAGTTGAAAGATCGTTCGGTACCAGGACATTTTCCAATGTTGAAGAAGTTTGTTTTGCGTGTGTTTTCTTACTATCGATGGAATTAATTAGGAAACTTTTGTCGAGCATTTATACAGGCGGTTTTACTAAGGTGGGGTGTAAGTCTGGATCCTGCAAAGAAAGAACACTGTGCTTGAAGAGTGAGGATGTGCTTAGTGTATACTTGTTGATGCTTTGTTATAAATTCAATTGGGCAGACAGGTTTGTGGCGACATGCTATGAAGGTTGACCGTAAATTATTATATAATGTTGAAACGCGTACTTTGTTAATGTTGCTGTTAGTTGAAAGATCGTTCGGTACCAGGACATTTTCCAATGTTGAAGAAGTTTGCTTTGCGTGTGTTTTCTTACTATCGATGGGATTAATTAGAAAACTTTTGTCGAGCATCTATACAGGCGGTTTCACTAAGTTTGGACATAATTGTGGATACCTCGAGTAGCAAAAGAGGAAAAATGTTTTACGGCAATAAATTTGTACGCAATATATATATAGGCAGTACCTAATGTTTTTATTGTAAATTAAATCAAACAGGTTGGTCTTGTGAGTATTGGCTCTTCAGAAATTTACTAATGTTTGACGGTTAACCATTACACAGGCAACAGGGAATCGGTGTAACTTAATATATTGTGTTAACTGAACACTAGCAAACGAATTTCATTACCGAATTTGAACCGTGTTCTGTTTTTTAATGTACTGTATTTTAGGCAATATTGTGATTAACTTCATTGTTACACACTATTGTATGTATTATTACATATTATTTATTCCACTCGAAAATATTCGTGCAACCACGTGTTCGCCTATATGTACTTTTCTAATTTTTACTACATGAACGTGTTTACAGCAGCTACTTGAAACGTTTGGAATTTATCAAAAACGTTGGTAAAAACTTTCAATAACGCTCTACATCCAAGTACAAGAAAAAAGTTCACGTAAACATGCCCCCGTCAACGCACACTTTTCTAGTTATAACTACATGAATGACTTCACAGCAGGTACTCGAAATGTTTGGGGTGTGTCAGAAAGGTCCGCAAAACTTTCGGCATGGGTTTACCTTTCCAGTAATAACTACGCCAACGAGTCTACCGGTCGAAATGTAAAAAGGCAATTGGGAAATGTTCGCGATAAATGTGGGTAAGGGTTATACGTAGAAAACAAGCAAAAACTTTATACACGCAAGCGACCTCAAACTTTTGCAGATTGACCAATAAGACCAAAAAATAAGGACCTTATGGTTTGCATCAATGCGTGGATATACATATGTAATTGAACTTTTTTTCGTGTTTATGTAGGAAATGACGAGTCTCAGTAAAACACCCTGTATAAGTAAGTGGAATCATGAAGGGCGCGCGCGTATTTCAGGCGGAACGAGAATTTTAATGACACATCTCCGCCTGCAGGAAAGTTTGCCAGACACTCTTGGCAAGTACTGATTGTGTTTCGCGGTCTTGAAATGGATTCTGCGGGGATATATCGCGCTGCGGACGGTTAAGCCGAGCTTGCGATAATCCGGAATTTGACATACAAAGCGATCATGTCTCGCTACTTTCAGTAATGCCAACTTCGTATCTCTACAGTCAATTTCACAGGAACGCGGTTCCTGACGACAATTATGCAAGCTATGGCTCGTTATTTTTACGGCGCCATGTCAGACGCGTCTGTAGTCAGTGTCAAGAAAAGATGCTCTGCGGCAACAGAAGTTCTCGACGTTTGTATTCCGTTTATTAAAGCGCCGATGTTGCACCGAACGACAAATCCGAGAAAGCAATCTTCCGCAAGATAAAACTTTCAATGCGCATGTTCCGCTATTTTTACAATATCATTTTAGATGTATATGCCCCTGTACCTGACTTCAAAGAGCCTTACTTTCAAACAAGAGAAATTTTATACCTCCTTGCCGTGCTTTTACTATGCGCCGTCTGTACTTTGACCGCGTTTTCACTTAAACGCTAAACCGTTCGTCTCAGGCTTTACCGCCGTTTATTCATTTTCCCTTCGCTTCCACGTAAATAATTGTGGGTTTCTTATTTCTTAGGATGTAACGCATTATGTATTGTCATAGTTTGACCTGCCGTTCCCAGTCGACAATTTTCAGCTATTCCACACCAACTAACGCCATATTCGAAGGGCATACACTGTCCACCAAACATCACTGCCAATCATTCCCACCGAACGATGTATCGAGGTATGTCCTCCGAAAATTTGACAACTCTCATTGTCCCAAATCGACGACCTGTTACCATTGTTCCTCCATATTGGTTTATACAGACACAATGCACCGTATTCGAAGTGCGCACACGTTCCACCGGGTATCATTGGAAATCATTGTCACCTTAGGAGGTACCGGACTATATCTTGCCCAATTTTGACAATACTGCTGCCGTCCCAAGTCGATCGTTTTCTGCCATTGTCTCTCTACATTGATTTACAGAGACATAATGCACACTGTGTTCACAGTGCACACATTTTCCGGCCAGGACTGTTGGCCAATCATTGGCATCTTACGATGTACCGAAGTATGTCCTGCCGAAATTTTATAAGACGTCTATCGTCGCAAACTCACAATTTCCTGTCATTGTCCTACGTATTCAGGTTACTTAGATAATGCATACCGTTTTCGTAATACGCATTTTTTTTATCCGGTATAATTTTTAATCATTATTACCTCGCGATGTGTCGAAGTAGATCTTCCAAAACTTTTTTATTCATTTCCTGTTGTTATCACGTCTCTAGTTTCCATAGACATACCGTCTTCGTAATACGCATTTTTCTTTTATCCGGTATCATTTTTAATCATTATCACCTTGCGATGTACTGAAATATGTCTTCCCATCATTTGGCAACACATCCATCATCGCACATTGGCAATTTCCTGTTATTATCCTACGTCTCTAGTTTCCATAGGTAATACATACCGTCTTCATAATACGCATTTTTTTACCCGATATCATTTTTAATCATTATCACCTTGCGACGTGTCGAAGTATATCTTCCAAAACTTTGACAACACGCCCATCGTCGCACATTGGCAATTTCCTGTTATTATCCTACGTCTGTAGTTTCGATAATACATTTTTAATCATTTTTATCACCTTGCGACGTGTCGAAGTATATCTTCCAAAACTTTGACAACACGCCCTTCGTCGCACATTGGCAATTTCTTGTTATTGTCCTACGTCTCTAGTTTCCATAGGTAATACATACCGTCTTCGTAATACGCATTTTTTTTTACCCAGTATATTTTTAATAATTACCACCTTGCAACGTGTCGAAGTATATCTTCCAAAACTTTGACAACACGCCCTTCATCGCATATTGACGATTTCCTGTTATTGCCCTACGTCTCTAGTTTCCATAGATAATACATACCATCTTCATAATACGCATTTTTTTACCCGATATCATTTTTAATCATTATCACCTTGCGACGTGCCGAAGTATATCTTCCAAAACTTTGACAACACGCCCTTCGTCGCACATTGGCAATTTCCTGTTATTATCCTACGTCTCTAGTTTCCATAGATAATACATACCGTCTTCGTAATACGCATTTTTTTTACCCGGTATAATTTTTAATCATTATTACTTTGCGACGTGCCGAAGTATATCTTCCAAAACTTTGACAACACGCTGTTCCTCGCACATTGGCAATTTCCTGTTACTATCCTACGCCTCTAGTTTCCATAGATAATATATACCGTCTTCGTAATACGCATTTTTTTACCCGGTATCATTTTTAATCATTATCACTTTGCGACGTGCCGAAGTATATCTTTCAAAACTTTGACAACACGCCCATCGTCGCACATTGGCAATTTCCTGTTATTATCCTACGTCTGTAGTTTCGATAGACAATACATACCTTCGTAATACGCATTTTTTTACCCGCTATAATTTTTAATCATTATCGCCTTGCGACGTGCCGAAGTATATCTTCTAAAACTTTGACAACACGCCCTTCGGCGCACATTGGCAATTTCCTGTTATTATCCTACGTCTTTAGTTTCCATAAACAACACATACCTTCGTAATACGCATTTTTTTACCCGGTATAATTTCTAATCATTATCACCTTGCGACATACTGAAGTATGTTTTCCCATAATTTGACAACACATTGACAATTCCCTATTATTGAAAATCAAACGAACTTACCTGTAAGTGAAGTTCGATTGTAATTATATCGTATTCTCGTTCGAAGGGATTACAACCCACCCTTAGGAAACCCCACCCGAAATCGATATTTTTTCCCTTCTTTGTTATTGATTTAGCTCTAAAAATTATGAAGTATGTAGCGTTAGGAGACCGCCACGCCATTTTTAAATTGACTCGATCTGGCATAAGCGGTGATACTACCAGTAAATATCAAGATTGTAATCCCGAGAACGAGACATACACATAATTGTGCCCATAATTATGAAAGTGGTCTAAGTCATATATTTCTTGTTTCGAGATATTTAATGAATTGCATTTGAATAAATTAAAAAATATTTTTACATTATGCGACATTTTAATTTATAATTTTATTAGTCTTAATTAATGGAAATTTACTATGAATATGAAATTTTGTGTGAATTTTATACGATAATATTATTTTTAAAGATTGAATTGACTTAGACCATTTTCAAAATTAACTGAATGTCCTATAAATGACTTAAAGCAATAAAGAACTTTGAGTTTTATTTGAAACAATAATTTGATTGAAATAATTCGTGAACATTTATTACATTTATTAATTATTTTTAAACAGTAATCCATTTTTATCATTATTTCGAGTATTTAAGATTCTTAAAATGTTCCTGAAAAACTGGAGGGATGTACGGTAGTAAACTCATAATATCTTTATGTTTTTAAATGTAATTTAATATTTCCGTATATTTTTGGTCTTGCTTTTTTAGGTGAAAGATCCAAAACGTGAAATTTAGAATCATCTAAAGATGTTTTATAGAACATTTTATAAGGTTCATTTTTCAAGAATCTCATCCATTGAATTTGTAGCCAAGAGACAGATTCACCCGCGGTATTTTTTACTCTTCTTGTTATTGATTCTTCTAGTAATGAAGTTGTCGTTATTATTAAAATTTGATTGTCATTTATTTTATTATGTAGTTCAGAAACGCGTCAAAGAAGGCCACGTGCCATTTTCAAGTTGTTTATATAATTTATTTAAATTTTGACTTAGACCACTTTCATAATTAAAACTAAATGAATTCCATATAATGTTGAAATTACAACCACTATCTAATGGTTCATTTTTGACAATTTCGTAAAAATTACATTGAATAAATTTAGTTAAAAATAATGTGGTATGAAATAACTGATAAACTCATTTTTTTTTAAATTTTGACTTAGACCACTTTCATAATTATGGGCACAATTGTCCTACGTGTCCAGCTTACGCAGACACTGCACACGATATTCGTACCGCGCACACTTTCCGTCAAGTGTCATTATCAATGCGACGCTTCCCGAGATTAAGGCCATCGCAGCAGACATAGGCAGAAATCGGGCCAAGAAATTCTGCGCAGCTCAGCCCGAACAAACTGCGTCAGTCGCGCGAAGTGTGCGTTCTGTAATGTGCACGCTCCGTGTAAGTGCATGTAACAGTCTGCTACCGTCCGTAACAGCTTATGACCGAGACTGTCGCGCTATCAGCCGTTCTTCCTGAACGGTCGCCGACGGATTCCGAGCGAGCGAGTAAATGCCAGCCTTTCCTGCGAACTTTCCTCAGGCCGTAACGATGCACAGGGACGCGGATAGACGAAGAGAAGGGGGCAGATAAGAAAACGAGACGTGGAAGGGCGTAGGGCAGGGACAGGAAGGGTTTTGGCAGGTTCCCAGCAGAACGGTTTTCTTTGAAAACGGACTTGCAGGTGCTAGCTTTCTAACCCTTTTGATATAACAGGTGACTATAGTCAGAAAAATTAAAAAAAAAATTATAGTCTTATACTACAGTCATTATAAAATAAAACAAAACTATAGTCACATTAAACCACAAAAATTAAGGCACAAATTAATGCAACGCATCGTATTGCAAGATGTTTGCACCCTTGAACATTTTGTTACATCTAAAAAAGTACGGGGTTTCTTATAATCGGGCAGGTATTCCGAGGTAATTTGGAATTCAGTTTGGTTCCTTACGGCCACACCAGTTTATTTTGTCTTTAAATTAAACGGTGGATACAGTAAATGTGGATAGGCGAATGTGCTGTACAAGACTGCGTGAAAATGTAAAATTCCAATAGCTGACTTCGATACCTGCATACTATGTGTGAAGAAGAATTATATATACATATGCTATATATACGAGTCATGTCCCTCGTTTACTTTCCATGTTCTCGCGTGTAATTGTTTATAATCGAAGGGAGAATGTCGTCAGTAGCATTTTTTAAGCAGTCGTCCTAGAATTCCTCGCTGAAAGGTGAATGTCGAAGTTTTAGCATGGCGTAAAGACGCACAGAGCCGAGGATAAGCGAAAAGGAGAGGAAGATAAGAAAAGTAGACGTGGAAGGGCATACGGTAGACGGCAGAAAGGTATTTGGCAGGTTTCCAGGAGAATAGTTTTCTTTGAAAACGAACTTGCAGGTGCGAGCTGTTTAATTAATACGGTAGGATCGGTTATATGCGGAAATTCAGAGAAATTTCTCTTCTTAGGTATCGCACACTTACCTTCCGTGCTGTTGCATGTAACAGCTAATGATCGAGTTGGGCGTATTATTAGTGCTGCTTTTAAGTAATCGTCGATGAATTTCTGCCTGGCAGGTGAACATTGAAGTAGCGCAGCGATGAATGGAGATGCAGATAATTGCAGAAAAGGGAAGGGTAAAAGAAAGAGGAAGGAGAAAGATTTTTGGAACGTTTCCGCATGAGTAACTTTCCTTGGGAACGAACCTGTGGGTGCTAAATTTTGAATCCGATAGGATCGAATCCAATTTCGTTACGTGCAGAAATTGAATGAGATTTTCCTTACGTATCGTGTCTTTTTTTGCCGTGCTGTCACATATAACAGCTAAAAATTGAAGTGCACATGTTATCTGCTCATATTATTGTAGGGATATGGATGTTAGGTGTCGTCGAAGCGGGATGCGGAATTATATTGAGTTGAATAAGTTTTATTTAAAGATAAATGGAAACACTAATATATAAATATAAATACAAAATGAAAGTAAAACTATGGCAATTCGACTTCGATTCGGTAAACGGCAAGAAAACGTATCTATACAGGACTGATTTACACTCTGAACTTGAGTGATCTAAACTTTGAACTATAACTCACTGAGACTGTGACTATAACTGATCTTAAAGTGACTGACAACTGCAACTGAGCTCGCGTCGCAAATCGGGCCGCCTTTTATACGGACCTCTACCGCCTTATCTTAACCCATTCGAGACGACGATTTTTTCGAACACGGTCCCCACGAGCGAAATTTTTTTTTCTTTATATTGTTCATTTTTAATTTTTGGTACACAGTAAAACCAATGCCAAATTTTGTTTTCCTGTACTTTACAGATTTCATTAGTTCAAGAAAAATCTTATTTTGACGGCTAGTTTACTCAGAATAACTGATAATTGCACATTACTGTTATTGCACACACGGTGTGCAATCGGTCTCGAATGGGTAAATCCGGTAGGGCCCGATGCCCAACGACAGTTTCATGCGACGCAATCTACGGCCGTTTTCCTGATGCTACGTTATCAATAGTTATTTTTATGTACTTCGCCGACACGCTGCCCGAAGTCAAGTGAATGTTCTTCTTTGCTTTCGTTCGTAACAGCTTATGACTAAGGTAGTCGCGTTATCAACGATTCTTCCGAATTGGCTGTTCCCAGGTAAATACAGAACTCGTGTTGTAGCTATGCCCACGCAGATAGATAGGAAAAAGAAGAAGACCAGGAAAAGTGTACAGGGAAGGACAGCCGACAGACGGCGGGAAGGAAGTTTTTTGGCAGTGTGCCAGAAGAATAATTTTGCCTGAAAACGGGCTTACAAGTGCTAACCTCTTAACCCCCACCGGATTAAGTCCTCTTCGGTTATGTGCAGGAATTCAGTGAAATTTCCCTCCTGCTCACATATTGCCGGCTCTTTCTCCTCCTTTGCCTTCTTCGACGTAACCGTTTGTTGAACAATATTCCTCGGCAATCTAGTCGTCCTTTTTCTACGTCGATGCGCCGGAAAATCCTGCTCTTTCTCTTCCGTCCGTTTTCATTTTCTTAGCTCCCCGGTCCCGCCCCTTCGTCTCTTCTTCTTGTTTTTCGTTCTGCGAACGATCCGCTGGTTTCTCTTGCCACTAGTCATTCGCTTCGGAGATAAGCTCCGCCGGCTTTAGGTCATTCTCGGAGTCCCACGTTCGAGTCGTTTCTGTCGTCGCTCGTGTCATTTACTGGCCGATTCTCAAATCGACGGTATGTACTTTATTTAACGGAGAGAAGCGCTTCAAAGATTTATCGAAGGGACCGAGAGGATTGTCGGGAAATGACGATCTTATGGCGCGCGCGAAAGCTTGATTAATTTACGGATTACATTTTTATTGTCTGTCGTAGTCGACGTGATTTGTAATTCGAATAACACGCCTTTTGAATTTGTAGCATTGTTGAATTGTTACTAACACGAAACGCAGTACTTTGTACGTGTAAACTACTATTTTGATATTTAATTTACCTGAAATATGACTATCCAACTTCACGTGCACAGAATAATTCAGTTTATTCATCATATTAACATAAACATTACACACATTTTTATCTACATTTACCTTTTACAATATAGTCTATTCTACGCAGTCTATTTCGCATTTTATTTTTGTCTATCAATCAGTGAATTCTTGTCAGATATTAATTGCGAGAAGGTAACGAATATTAACATAATTTCCAATCCTCTTAAAACAGCACCTGTCTCATAAATCTTCCATCCTCTCATCCTGCTTTAATTTCTCAAACTTCTCCCCCTATCTTTTGTATTATTTCGGCAGTTACAGATTAACTACAGTTGCGTTTCTATTTGCATCTTATAACATAATCATTTTTTTTAAACACACATGATTATTTCGTGCGTCAATTCTTATTGCAACCAAAGGTTTCCTTTCGAACATTAATTGCGATAGCCTAACAAATAATCCCCATGAAAGCGCGTGTTTTTCTTAAATTATCAATCCTTTCACCTTCCTTGCATTCCTTGAGTTTTACGTCCTGCTCTTTGTCTTATTTCAATGCATCTTTATTTGCTTCTTATAATATGATAACTTGTGGTAAATACACCCGTTTACTACCGCCTATGCTCTCCTTTGTGTATTCATTCTTACGCTGCAAACAGAATATGTGCTATCGATCGTTGGTCACAACAGCGTAACAAATATCAACTCAATCCTTAACACGTTGACTGCCATGCGTATTTTGCTCTATTAGAACGGCAATCCTATGGAATACTATAGCGTTTGACTGAATTATGCAAAATGTGAATACTGTGCAGGTTTTGAAGACCAAAGCATCACTATTCTAATAATAACTGCATTTACAAAACAATTATTGCTACCCATTGCGAATATTTTGGATCTTCAGTAAAATCTTTTGTCGAAGTGTTAATTCCCATGAAACCGCTCTTTCTTCAAAGTTCCCAACCTGATGCTCGCATTATCTTGACAGTTGTCAAAGTATAGGTAATACCGGTCAAGTATAGGCAAGAGATTCCCTACATTGTTTGGTACCAGCCAAACCCCTTGTCGTCGCACGAGCTTCATTTCACGCGTCCATTTTTACCCCGCAACCAAAGATTCCCTCTCGGACGTTAATTGCGACAGCCTAGCAAATAATAACGTAATCCGCAATCCTCAGGAAACCGCGCCTCGTTCATAAATCATCCATCCTCTCATCTTCCTCGCGCTCCTCAGGCTTCACGGCCCGCTTTTTGCGTTATCTCGACCCTCGGCCGAACTCGATATCTAAGAAGTCCATCAACGATTCAGCCCTCGTACCGGAGGTCTAATCCACGGGAGCTCGCGGAACAATTAATTTCAGCGCGGGAGGACCTTTTCCAGGGATAAGTGAGCGTATCCCTCTGCTCGTCTGGCGGCAGCTTAAATCGAAGATACGCCGCGCGACAAAGTAAGAATTAATGCCCTGGGGTAAACACGCGTATACCAGGATCGGGCTCCAACTTTTAAGCGCGCGGAAAGTTGAAAAATATGGAACGCGGATTATTCCGCATGCAAATACGCGATAACGTTCGCCGGCAGGCAAGAAGTTGGCTTCGGCGATAATACACGATATACTTTTGACGTTGTTGTAAGTTAAATGGGGAATAATTATAGATTTACGTGCTCGGTTTGTTTAGCATGTGAATTGGGACCTGTCCACCCTATATATTTCGGAACCGTACATTTTTTCTTCAGGTACATTCTTTCTTTATATATACATAGGATATATATATATATATATATATATATATATATATATATATATATATATATATATATATGTGCATTGGAATGAAAGCGTGTACGATTTTCGCCGCGATGACATGGATGGATATCTAGATAAGGGACGCAGGACAAATTGACAAAGGACAAGCGAGAGGACCTGCGGACAAAAAGACAAACGGCAGTTAAAAACGAAAAGACGAACGTTTAAGAACGATATCCCTGCCTCTAGTTTCATCTATCTAAACCCTACACATATATAAAGTGTACTTTATACATATTTATTCATTTACATAGGTATTTATTTACCCATATAAAACTGCTTTCATTAAATGTAATACGAAGGGTTGCATTTGATAATAATCTCTACTTCTTCGAAAATCACAAGTATGCAATTTAGCTTTAAGGGAATTGTAGAGTTCATCATACATTTATTTATAAAAATGTTTTAATATTGGTATGATTAATCACACTCTATGATACAGTTCAGACAGAAACTGCTTTCTTTACATGAGATAGGCAGTTTGCATATAATGATAAACTCTATCTCTTTGAAAGCTGGACTATATCATTGTGTATTTTCAAAGAATTAGACTTTGTCATTACATGCAATCCTCAGCATCAACTCTTCTTCTGATATATATATATATATATATATATATATATATATATAGAGAGAGAGAGAGAGAGAGAGAGAGAGAGAGAGATAATGATCAAATACATCTCTAATTGAATCAAAAGGTCACCTATGATCCTTAATTATTATATTGATGTATTATTCAAATTGTGTTATTTGATTGCTTAGGAGGCAGTTGACGATCAAGACGTAAAGACGATATAGGCATATATATATAAACGTATATATATATAGCGACGAAAGTGTCTTAATTGTGTTGTTATTGTTTATAAATATTATACTCTCTAGTTCCACGTATTTAATGCCTATATATATATATATATGTATTTATACGTCAATTTATAGCGTCAACCGTTCAAAATCCATTCCTGCCTGGCAGATTGCCGTAGTCTCGAAACACACAGACTTTACCGCCCAAACTTTGCTCAAATACTTCAATCACCGGAAGATCATACCATTTCTCATCTAAGCCCCCCGCAACGTTTTGTCTCAGCAACTTCTCGGTGTCGTTCGCTCCCGATTCTATTTCCACGCATTCGCCCGCGAACTCTCTCCCGCTAACGTTCCTTCTTCGCCCGCCTTTTGTTCGGTCCTGACCGCACGTCCCGCCGAAACTAATTTCGCACTTTCTACCCAAGCGACTGCGTCTCGCGGACGGTAATTGCGTTTTATCTACATCGCGGGGTCGGACAGAAATTCACCCCGTTCTCCGGGCCGGCCCCGTCACCGGCGACGCGAAAAATAATTAATTCCCAAAGGAAGAACTGTATGAAATAATAGCCTCCGCCTCGGCCACGCCCCCGCGCCCTTTAAGTCCCTTTAAGCCGACTAAGTGCCCCTTTTTCGCCTCTTTGTAATCTACCGCCACCCATTTCTGCGTCTCTCAACCCCTTTCTCCGTTTTTCCCCGGTGCCTGCCATCTCGCTCGCTCTCGCTCGTCTGCTCGGGGCCGATTTTTTATCCGCAGACGCTCCGCCTTGGTCATCCGTTCCTGACGCCCGGTTCACTCCGTAACTCGTCCCGTGAGAAGCCGCGAATTACTCTTTCGGATATTTTTATGAGTCCTTACTTGCCGGAGAATATCGTCCAGGCACGAAGCGCCGGGCTCCTATGCTCGCCGACGCTTTGTCATGCTCATCCACTTCTGCCGGAATCCGCGTGAATCCACTCGTCAGGAGCAAAACTCCGAATTAGCCAGTTATTATTTCACATCGGACGTGTTTAACACTAGAAAGACTGAAACTTAGTATATACTTATATTGCCCAATAGCAGTCAAAATGACTCCATTGTGAAAGAATAACTAATGCGTAAAGAAATTTAGTTAAAATTAATTTTTAATGTTTTTTTTTATATTATTTACAGTTATATAAGAGGTTGTTAGTAAATGTTAACTGTAAATATTGACTGTTTTCAATGAACTTATCGCATTTTTCCGAAAGCAAGGCAAATTTATTTGTTTGTAGGCTCCTACTTCTTTTGGTTCTTTTGTCAAGACGAATAAATCGTAGGACGTGCTTGAACTTTTCGTCGGTCATAGTTTTTCTAAAAAATTCGGGACCCCACTTTGCTGACCATAAATAACTCAATTTTAAGTTTTTTACCTCGTAACATTCGACACTTTCATTTTCATCATATCTTCAGTTTCAGATGTTTCACTTTGAGTATGAACTGTTTCATCTTCAGATGATAGTTCAGAATTTATCGCATCTATTTTATTTTATTTTGATTATAGTTATTTTGATTTTACTTCTGATATAAGTTTCACACTTAAATTTGAATTTTGAAATTTGAATTTTTCTTTTTCTTTCAGTTTACATTGAAATTGTTGCGTTATAAATGTTAAATTCACTTAAGATATTTTCATTATACATTACACTTCGGAATATGAGGCCCCAGGGCAAGTAAAGCAAATTCTACCGAAACAGGCGTCTTATGATGTTCATTGCACCGAAGTTTGAATACAGATTAAACTTAATTGCCAGATGATTAATTGAAGATAACTATCACAACAGAATATGCACATCTAATCAAGTATACTACGACCACCCAAACTGCTACACCAAATCCTAAACGTTCTTCTCTATTTTAGTGTTAAAATAGTTGGAATGTATTGACTTTACTTGTCTGTCGACACACAATAAACTTGACGTTTTTCGGAGGAGTACATCTATTTTTCGTTTAAATAATGGTTGGACAAGTTTTAGCCAAAATTATATTTTAAACTCAGCTAACACTACAAGATGTTTGGTACGTGCCCTGATGTGCCGTGTGCTAAATGAGTTGTATGCTCAACAAGGCCTCGTAATGTAATGAATAAGAAAAGCTGCTATTTCCCTCAAGAGGGTTGAAATTAGGATGCGAAAATGGGAGGTGGTGGGACGACACAACGCTGGTACCTGGCCTTAGTTGTGTCTATTGAAAATCTGTGTACTGTGGAAAGATTTTTCTGTGACATTTCGAGGTATTTTTTTATGGCGGCTGATAAGAAAGCCTGAGAAAAAGATAATAAGGTGCAGATCGCGATATTTTTAGATGTACCTACCACTAGGAAATGCGTTCTCGTGTACACAAATCTGACAGTAGCCAATAGACGAAAAACTATTGCAAGTCTGCATTGCAATCTTCCTTTAACCCTTTCGCTACTAAGGGTGACTATAGTCACACATGAAAATGTCATAATATCTCCACAATAACTGACATTATTCTGTTCTATTGTTTCAATAACTGCCCATATTGATAATGAGAGAATGAGTAACGGAATCTGTGGAATACTATCAAGTGTTACCCTTTGTTTGCGGCAAAGAGTCCATTTATATTTTAACACTTTGACTGCCGTTGGTTTGACTGCCAGTCACCGGTGACCGACGCGAGAGATTTTACTGAAAATCCAAAATAGTTGCAGTGGGTAGCAATTATTATTTTATAAATGCAGTTGCTGTTAGAATAATGATGCGATTCTTTGGTATCCAATACCTGTACATTATTTACATTTTGCACAATTCAGTCAAACCCAGTAGTATTTCATAGCATCACCGTTCTAATATAGTAAAATACGCTTGGCAGTCAACATGTTAATTTAGAAATCATGCGCGTGCGACGACGAATGGGCAAGTATTGACGACTGGTCGATAGTCCGAATCTTTCGTCGGAAAATACGCATTTGCAAGGTCTTTACACTTATTTCTGTATTTATATTTTAATAGTACTACACTGTTTCAATAAAAATAATTTTATTGTTATTTCAAATTGCCATAATATAATCTGATATTTATTTGATCTAATATAACCGGTTGACCACGTGAAAATCCGATTAATCGGCTACCGGTGTGCCAATTGGAACCAAACATATTTATTTAATCGCTGAAAATATATGTTTAAAATGTTAACTATTCCATACCGCAACTGTGTATAAGCACCAAACTCCGCCATAGCGAAAGGGTCAAACGATAAAATCAATATATTTCTATAAAACTCAACGAGACTCATAATTCGCGCGATGACTACCGCACATTTTCGCCGTTGTTACGCTTCCGCCGGAGTACAGAATTTTATCAAGCTTAACCTCTACGTTTTCCCCATAGACCGGATTTCGTCGCCGGAATCAGAACGAAATCCGGCTTGCCACGTGAGTCTGGGATTTTGGCTCGGAAATCCGCGGTCTCCATTTTGGTCATTAATTTTCTACGTCCACTTGGCGGACGGCGGTCCGTAGATCCTCAGCCATCGCGAGAAGTCATCGCTCTTCTCTCGTTATACATTCTAGCTTGCGCGCGTGCAGTCTTCGGGCCTGAATTTCAATGGACTGCCGGCTAGTTTCCGGCGCACAAAGAAATTCGCGCGCGCGCGCGCAAGAAACTCCGGGCGATGCTAACGACCGAATTCAGCCGGTCTTTCATCAGTCATTCTCCTTGTAAATCTGAGAATTTTCGGGACCCTTTGAGGCACTTCCAGACGCGGCGTCTTCCGCGAACTTTACCTTCGTGCGACGTCTTTCACCGGCTTACGCGGCATAAGGGAAAAATCTCGGTTCGATCGTCGGTGGAAAGGTTCTGCGCTAGAGGAACGAGTCAGTTTTCACTATTATGCTTATGAGTTTCTCGTCCGTACTGTAAAAGAAAGTTCGTATGCAGTAACAGAAACTACTGGTTGCCGCAGGCGTTTTTTGTAAAGTTTGTTATAAACTGAAGGCGCGTTGTTAACACGTTGTAAATTCAGATGTAATTAGTATTTCGTTAGTAAAAGCGCGTAATTAATTCAGCTGTACACTAAAGTCTTTGTTATTCAATAAGTCTTTTCGAAGTTAATATTTCGATTTGCTATGAACTTTTTCGAAACATCGTTCAGGGTTGCGAAATGGGAAATGGCAAGTTCTTTTTTGAAATATTTTTTATTGGTTGAAATATTATTTCATATAGGAAATATATATATATATATATATATATATATATATATAAACGGCCTTGATCGCAAAAATAATAGCTATAATGTTACTCGCATTACACCCTGTATTAAACGATGACACTCTTTAAATATTCGCCAAAGCTCGGTAAACTTATTCGCGGACACACTCGCTGATATTCTCTAAAGATTTGCTAGAAGATTCGCTAAGACGCACACATTGATATTCTCGGAAGATTTGCAGAGACTCATTCCTCTCAACATCACGCTCGACCCTTTTATTCTGTTTGGTTTCCATAATAATGAATTTGTTCGAGAACCTTCCTAATAACAAATTCAGACTCATGCATTCTTTCTCCCTCTTTCATTGCCCATTCATACAAAATCACACATCCCGCACATTTGATAGTTTTTCGCAGATTCCGTTACTAATTCTCTTACTATCAATATGGGAAATGGTTAATTAAATGGTAAATAGCCGATAGAGAAACTATTTTATTTATGCTTACTTTATTGTATCAATAAACTCTAGAGCTTTCGGGCCTCTTGGGTCTCCTCCTCAGGAGTAATTTTTAATCCGTCAAAAAATCATGTTCCTCCATCTTATGTAAAACGCACAGAAAACGAAGCGTCTTTCAGATCGCAAATCGCAGGATTTCGTGTTTTCGCCCCTCAAAAGTGTCGAAATCACGTGTTTTCGATGAGCCGAATGAACGGTTTCTCGGTACCAAAACTGCACGAACGACCTGTTTTATCGTGTCTACCGCGCAAATCGACGTGTAAAACGCATAGAAAACGAACCATCTTTTAGATCGCAAGTCGCACGATTACGCGTTTTCGCCCCTCAAATGTGCCGAAATCGCGTGTTTTCTATGAGCCGAATGAACGGTTTCTCGGTACCAAAACTGCACGAACGAGCTGTTTTATCGTGTCTACGATGCAAATCGAAGTGTAGAACGCACAGAAAACGAATTATTTTTCAGATCGCAAATCGCACGATTTCGCGTTTTCGGGGCTCAGAAGTGCCGAAATCGCGTGTATTCGATGAGCCGAATGAATGGTGTCTCGGTACCAGAACTGCACGAACGAGCTGTTTTATGTACTCTACAAATCGATGTGTAAAATGCACAAGAAACGAATCATCTTTCAGATCGCAAATCGCAGGATTTCGTGTTTTTGCCACTCAAAAGTGTCGAAATCACGTGTTTTCGATGAGTCGAATAAACGGTTTCTCGGTACCAGAACTGCACGAACGAGCTGTTTTATCGTGTCTACGATGCAAATCGAAGTATAGACCAGCGTTATAGTGTTTAAATTCTAAGGATTTGATTATTTTAGTCATTAGTTTTAAAGAAAGAAAGACTAAGTCTACTCTAGTCTAAAACTAGGATCTAATCTAATCTGAGACTACAGTATAATCTAGTCTAATATGATCTATATTATAATATATAATATATCTATAATATGTCTACGACACCAACGAAAAATGATTACGACAGTTATTTTCGTAAACATCACCCGAATGCGGGTGACGCCGCCCAATCAAGATTTTACCATCACCCGCATACCGGTGATGTGGCAGTCAGCGTGTTAATGAAGCGCAGAAAACAGCATTTTTCCCTGCCAGCCCCGCAACGGCAGTCGGCGATGAATTATTTTTGAACGAACGCGGATAAGCGGATGATGGAAGCGCGGAAGTGCGGAACGAAGAAGCGGCGAAAAAGCGAGACGCACGACGGCGCGACGCAGTCGGAGAGAAAGTTTGTTTTAGCCCGCCCGATGTATAAATAACGAAACAGGCGGGAGCGAAAGAACGCGGACGAGTCGTTCGTCGATTTTTTCCTTTTCGCCCCCTCCCCCCAAACCGGAGCTCCATGAAAATGGTTTTAAGCGAAAGAAAAACGCGTTGCTTCCAGGACCCCATGGGACGGCATGTCAAGGGTGACCAGGGCTGTACTTATAGGGAGCGCCGGAAAAACTTGTCTTTTCATGGGTATGATGTATTTGGCCGGTCCTGTTGTGTTCTATTACTTTGAGCCTACTTGGATATTTACGCCTGAAAATAAGTGAGTGATCTGATTATTGTCACTCCGCGGGTTTGTCCTTTCTATTTTTCCGGACAGGCGGAATAGACATGTGATTAGGTAACGGTTTGTAGGAGTAGAGCTTCGAAAGATGAGTACGATATAATACAGCAAAATATGATCGGCAGTCAACGTGTTAAATTAATTTAGTTATACCTTGGATCTTCGGAATATTATCGTTTGCGCCAAATTAAATTTAGTTAATATTTGTTTGATTATATATTTACACAATTGATTTAAACTTCTGATTGAAAAGAAAGAAGAATAGGATGGAGAAGGAAGGGGTGAAGAAATAACGATACAAAGTTCTCAGACAAATGAACAGTTAGGAAAAAGAGACCATGCGGAGCTACGGTTTGGCAGGGAATAAAATGCGATGTAGTCAACTAAATAGTAGTTATACTGTCAAAAATAATATTCGTTTGCACCAGTGTATAAAAGCATGCATTTCGCCACAAGACCACGGCGATATCTGTAGGATCTCAAATACAGGGTCCTCTAATTGGCAATGAAAGGTTACTTATGATCCTCAATTATTATATTGACGTATCATAGGTGACGAGTTTGTTGAATCGTGTTATTTGGTTGCTTAGGAGTGAGTTAACGATAAGACGTAAAGACGAAACGACGAAAGATTAGGAATAAGACGAAAGTGTCTTGATTGTCTTGTTATTGTTTATAAATATTATACTCCCTAGTTTCACGCATTAAATCCCTACATATCTTCGACCGTTTGATATATGGCAAATAGGTTTCTTTTCCACGAATCCTGACGATAAACATTCCATCAGTGCTCCTGATTATTTTGATACATTTTTGTGTATTTGTTCCGCGCTCACGACACTTCGGCGTCTTCGTTTCATGTCACTCTTCTTTTTCCTGACGTTTTTCGCCCACGCGCGATCTTCGTCCTCTTCTGTCGTCTCGGGCATCTTCTGTGTTCGCCGCGCATTGTTTCGATCCACGTAACCGTACGCAGCTGTGCGCTTTCTCAGGAGCTCGACGCTTTCTCCGCGGTCATTCAGCTGCTTTTTCGCTAAATCCGTGAACGAACCTTTCGGTCGCTTGCACGCGATTCCGGAAGAAATGTATCTGCACCCGCGGCGTTGCGTCGGGATCTTCCGATTTTTGTCGCGCGTCACTTCCTTGCGCGCGAAGATGCCGTTTATGTTTTGTTTTGATTTTATGACTATCGCGATGCGATGAAATACTGCAGAGTATGGTTGTACAAAATGAAGATTGAGTTGTTAACCCTTTGACTTATAATATCAAATCTTTTATAAGATTGCAAAAGCTTTATTGCAAATTGAGAACGAAACACTTTTCGCTAGTGTGAACCATATTCATTGATTATGTAAGTGCTGATGATACTGACCGCTGTTGACTGAAGATGCCACTCACTAACTACCGACTCTATTTTGGATATCGCACAGGAATTGTGTATGTACCTATTTGCAAAGCTTTATAAGTGAAAAATACTGAATGTGTTGTTGAGAATCCTTTGGTTTCAAAGCAGTGTAATTTTATTGTCATTTAGAATTGTCATAATATCATCTGATACTTATTTTATCTAATATAACCGTTGATCACTGAAAAGCCGATTAATCGGCTACCAGTAAATAGCAGTTGGAACTGAAAAGTCGATTAATCGGCTAGCGGTTGTTAAGGTGTTAATTTATGCCAAATTAGATAATGTAAACAAATTATTTTTTTAACACTTTGCCGTCCGGTGACACAACATTGGTGTCATTCGTAAAAAACACCTTTTGTGCCTTTCGTTTTTGTAATAATATAAAACTTGGGTACTTAAATGTTTTTTTAACTATACTTAGAACCTATATTGCATCTGATTTCTAAAAAACGTCTATGAAAATTAAAAATTTCATGACAATTTCGCCGGCGCCAAATATAACAATTTAGCTGAAATATGCGGACGTCAAAGCGTTAAGAACGCGTCGGTATTTATCTCGTACATTGATAATTGTGACTGCAATAAGTAAGAAATCGACATGATTAGACACAAAAGGACATGAACGGATTGATTCGACGTAAAGTCGAACAAATATTCGTTCACCAATTTTCATTTTTTTTCATTCACTGTTTTATTTAAAAATTGTGAGATGCATACAAGTGCAGTATACGTTATTCTAACGGTTTACATTTGTTTTATTGAAATGCTAGATTAAAAGTACGTTTAGAAACACCATGTCTGCAGGACGTTGTCATTTCTTCTCCAGACAGCTTTGTTGCCGTTCATTCAACTGTTTCCTCTGTAAATTCGCGAACGAGTTGCTGCTCTCTCGACCATCCAGTGTCTTCCGGTCGTTTGTACCTGTTTCTAGAAGAAACGTATTCGCACCCGCGGCGAAACGCGTCGTCAGGAACTTTCCGATCTGCGCGATTTGCTTAATCGTCCGTCGTTTCTTTTCGCGTAGACGTGTCATTTATTTTTACATTAGCACAGTTCACCGTCATGTCACAAAATGAATTAAATTAAAATATTATATCATAATTATTGCAACCTTGACATTTCCATGTCATCTTCATATCGCAGAGATGAAAACGAATTTTCCCTCTTATTTCCTCTGTCTGCATCACATTCGAATTATTTGAATTCCTTGAACAGTAGTTTTTTCGCAAATTGTGTGAATGTGGTATTTCAAAATTATTTTCGAATATTCTGTACGGAATGTAGATAATGTTTTTAACAAACTTCCCTAATTATTATTTCAACCATATTCTACTTTTGTACTCATATCAGTGTGAATTCGTTGGTCTCGTTATGGTGATATATCTATACGGTAACATGTATACAAGTACCAAATACATTTTCCTGAATGTTTGCATTTTTCTTTATTGAAATGCTCGGTGAAAAATTGTATGTGTATAGAGTATTCCCACGTGTACTACAGCTTTTATATATATAGTATATATACATAGTCATTTTTCCAGGCAGTCTTGTTTCCGTTCATTCAGCTATTTCTTCTTTAAATACACCAACGAGTCACTGCTCTCTCGACCAGCGGCGTCTACCAGTCGCTTGTAAAATAAATATATTCCCACCCGCGTCGTCAAGAATTTCTCGATCTGCGCGATTTGCTTAATCGCCCATCGCTTCCTTTTTCGCGAGCGTCTCGTCTATTTTCGCGCCATCGCAGCGACTCGTACAGTGCAACTGATTGAAAACCCAATCAAATAAACATTCTTCCGACAATCACATTTTTCCGTCACGTTTCCCCTCCCAACCAAACTATTATTGCCCAATACGCGGCGTTACTGAATCGTTCGCTGAACATAAAAATGCACCGTCTGCGCAACGTCGTAACTAAAAACGGCAAACGCTGCTCAAGCACGATTATGCAGCAATAATTCTGAACTGCGCTGAATCGCAGGAGAATCAGTAATTACGAATTACGCGCGTACTTTGCGATTAATCTCATAACGCCCAGATGATCGATCACCCCAATCATCGCTACTTTACTGTTCAATCGCGTCGGTAATCGCAAAGTAATCGATTGCCCCTCGACGCCGTCGGCGCTCGCTCGAGAGTGGCGGAAATTTATTTTTCCGAAAAAGAAGGACGGAGGCCTGACGAGTCCGCGATGACAAACGCGCGTTTTTGCCTTCCGCTAATCGTTCTGTCGGCCGCGATCTTGTAATTAGCGCGCCGGCGATTAGTAGCTTTGCCCGGAAAGCCTGAAAGAAGCGCTCGCCGATGAAAGAAACGGGCGGCGTAAGTGGAAATTTCTTGATAATTAGAGGTGCGCGCAGACCTGCTCGTCGATTTCGAGCAGACTGTAATTGATGGACGAAGGTGGACTTGTTAGGGTCTCGAGTTTCGACCGTGCCGGTAGATCGAAGGGTCGGCCAGATTTTATGGCCAGGCGTAAACGGATATTCGCTCCTCGCCGGATTGAAACTGCCCGAATCTACGTCGACCCCAATCGGAACTGATTACCGTTACGACCATTGCTATCCAGTTGATCGGTATAATATTGTTAAGTTTTATGGTTAATGGCTGTTCCTTAAATACTTAGGACTTTGAAACAGTAATCGACGGATCGCGAATGGTCGTTCATTTAGTGCAATGAATGCAAATGTACAGGGATCGACGTAATTGCGAAACGCGTCTTGCAGGCGGTTGCTAGCTTGTGTGTTGATCGGAGATATTTATCGTTTGCATGACAATATATCTCTGACTGGTTTCGGACAAAAGATTCCGAGAAACCTTGGTACGATCTTAACACTTTAATGACCGCTAGTCGATTAATCGACTTTTCGGTTCCAACTGCTATTTACCGGTAGCCGATTAATCGGCTTTTCAGTGGTCAACGGTTATATTAGATAAAATAAATATGAGATGATATTATGATCATTCTAAATGACAATAAAATGACACTGCTTTGAAACCAAAGGATTCTCAACAACACATTCAGTACTTTTCAGTTACAAAGCTTTACAAATTGGCATATACACAATTCCTGCGCGATATCCAAAACAGAGTCGATAAAATGTTAACAAATATGAGGATAAACAATGTTTTTAGTCACAGTGATGTTCTATATAAAGAATTATGATGAAAATGAGACATTCTCGTCTTGTCACTTATCGTTTAATGTTTACATTGAATTACACTTACCGGGAGACGTCTTGTATAGGGAACAATGAAATATTCGTGATGAAATTGTGATACTAATACCTCTCTCTAATATATCTAATATCGCTTTAGTAGTTCTTCATTCGAAAAAGGACTTAGAACAGTGTTCTTTAAATGACCTGTCGGTGTTTGAAAAATTTTCGCTCGAATCATGTAGCCACTACATGATATTTTCTAATAAACCCAAGTTTTTCTAAGTTCCCATTCGTGTGAAAACTAACATTTTCTTCCATCTATGTCAGTAATAAAAATCGAACAGCGAAATTTAATGGATGCTGATGCATTCACCCGTCACAAAAACTGCTGTTCTCACATACATAAAATGTTCTACCAGGGACGTAACGGCAGATGTCGCACTAACTGAAAATTATGATTTTATGACATTGGATATAATAGATAAAATACTATCTGTATTGGTTTTTACTCGTGTCCTGGCAAAATATTTCTCTTATTTTCGTCGGTCCAGAGATGTATATGATTCAGTGCTTGAATATCAATTTCTACGAAACAGTTCCTATTCGAGCTTAAACAATAACACGTTAGACTATTCTGTGAAGTCTATGGCGATGAACAAAACTTTTGCTTGCTTTGCTTTAATACAGTACATCCCGAAACGTCTACTTATATTTATAACACAAAAAATAAATATATATAAGCTTCCACATGTGCACTTAATCCCTGTTCTACTATTACCCACTTTTATAAAAGTATAAACGTTATTACGTATTCTACATTTCAACGTTTCGGTGTTTATTTTTAGATCCACTTTATAATACACTCCATAATAAATGGACGGTGTTTATTTTTAGGTCCACTCCATAATAGATTCTGACTGAGATGAAGATTGTTCAATTTTATTGGGAAACTCCTAAAAATAAAGATCGAAACGTTGAAATGAAAAGTATGCTCACCAATCGTGTATGCGTGAGAATATTCCGAAAAAGATCGGTTTTTCAATAATTACTTGATTCTATATATTTATCTGCGGGGCCATATGTACAAGTATTTATTTACTTATTCGAATATTTATCTATTTCCTTAAGTGATTTCTTGGCTAAATATATATATATATATAAGTGTGTATTTGAACATGTGGCGAGGCTGATGTGTGTCGATGTAGAACTACATAGAAGGCAATAATAGAGAGTGGGGTTATAACCTATTAGAGTGACCATTTTTTACTAGGTCGACAATTGCACACTCTAATTGTCGTTTAATTATGTGCTGCTTCTTGAAAGAAGACATAGTGATCTTGTAGGAAAGGTTCCCAACCAAATGATTGGTGGTTGTTGTTGGAAAAGTATGCTGTAATACGTGTTTGTTGAATTTAGAAAGAACCTGAATTGTAGAACTCGGTGGGAATAGCAGTTGCAGCGAACTGTCGGTACTAATTGGAGTTTTATGACAGTTGGGGAAGGTGGTGATAATTAATTTTTGGGCTTAACGGCATCGAAGATTTAGGGGGTGGATTTTATGGCAGGGATTAGCGAAGGATTCATGGCTGGTCGGAATGGATCGCATTGAAAGGAAAGTAATTACCCGTCGGACACATGTTTAACTCTCCAACCACTGGAACGCACATTCCGATGCCGGAGTCACTTTTGACTCACACAGTGACAGCAAATTTGAGATCCTTTGCACAAACATTGATCATATCTTGAGATACGTAATTGCGCATATAATAATTAGCTTGGTTCGTACAACGTTCGGATTTTCGTTTTGTGCGTTTGTGTTAAACGGAACAATATCCTCGGGAATTAAGTAAAAATGTATTCCGCATTTATATTGTTATGTTAGTGTTAGACGGAACAATATCCTCGAGAATTGAGAAAAAATGTATTCCGCATTTATATTGTTACGTTGAAAGGCGTTTCTAAGTATTAACACGTTGACTGCCAAGCATATTTTGCTATGTTAGAACTGTGATGCGATGAAATACCACAGAGTATGATTAAATCGGGCAAAAAGGAAGATGACGCAGAGGTATTAGAAGCCGAAGTATTGAAGCACGGTTCTAATGTCAATTGCTTTTACAAGATTCCAAATTGGCTTCATTCCGAATTTTTTGCATTCTTAGAAAAATCTTTTGCACCGGTCACCGGTGACCACCGTGGCAGTCAAAGTGTTAACGCGGTATATCTTGAATGATAAACGCAGTGTACATAATACTAACAACTCAACACTCGACTTTACCATTAATTTTGCAGAAATGTTCACTTACCACCAGAATCCCAAATGGTCTGCTCGGTGATGCCATAGACAGTTCGAAATGTGTTACAATATACGCCGTCTTGTAAATAACGTACGCTATTGCATGCAAATTTGAGTTTCTGTGCAAAAACATTGATTTCAACTTGACATACGCAATTGCGCATATAATAATTAGCTTGGTTCGTCCAACGTTCGGATTTTCGTTTTGTGTGTTTGTGTTAGACGGAACAATATCCTCGGGGATTAAGAAAAAATGTATTCCGCATTTATATTGTTACGTTGAAAGGCGTTTCTAAGTATTAACGCGGTACATCTTGAATGATAAACGCAGTGTACATAATACTAACAACTCAACCCTCGACTTTACAATGAATTTTGCAAAAATTTTCGCTCACCACCAGATCGGTAAGGTCAAAGGCAGTTCGGAATGTGTTAAGAAATACGCCGTCCTGTAAATTACGTATGCTGTTGCACGCAAATTTGAGATCCTTTGCAAAACATTGATCTCCTCTTGAGATACGTAATTGCGCATGTAATAATTAGCTTGGTTCATACAACGTTTGGATTTTCGTTTTCTGCGTTTGTGTTAAACGGAACAATACCCTCGGGAATTAAGAAAAAATGTATTCCGCATTTACATTGTTACGTTGAAAAGCGTTTCTAAGTATTAACGCGGTATATCTTGAATGATAAACGCAGTGTACACAATACTAACAACTCAACACTCGACTTTACAATAAATTTTGCAAAAATTTTCGCTCACCACCAAAATCCCAACAATTTTCGCTCGCCACCAGATGGGTAAGGTCAGAGACATTCCGGAATGTGTTAAGAAACACTCTGTCTTGTAAATGACGTACGCTGTTGCACGCGACTGAATTGAACAGCCAGTGTGAAAAGGTTTCAGCACTCGGGCTTAGAGGCGAGCCAGTTTAGTGGCGCATTGTACGTACCTAAAGGGTGAAAACGTCCGTATGACCGATTCAAGAAACAGTTCCGTCGTTTAACAGCGTCGCGCGGAGTCTTTCAATAAGACTGCGTCAGGGCAGGAAGTTACTGCTGGAAGGTACGTCCGCGAAGTTAAACAGTTCGAAGTGCCAGGAGGGGACAGGGGGGTGGGACGAGAAGGGAAACAACGGGAAAACCACGGGGGAACGAGCGAGAAGCTCGACGAGGAGGACAGAGAGGCGGAAAAGGAGGAAGACAAAGCGGAAAAAGTTTTCCTTTCGGGCGAAACCTTCGGCGGTCTTTGTACATGGCAGATACGAACGGATAAACTTTGCCCTTCTCCTTTCCGGCTGCAACTTTCAGCGGCACGATCCGCGTTGTGTATCGTCGATTTATCGCGGCGGAAGAATTTCGCGCCGGAATTTTTAACCTGACTGATGTCGGTTTGACGTGTGCGGGGGATCCTGCGTTACGTGGACGCTGTATTTGTTACTCATCGCTGTTGGATCCTGCGTTACGTGACTGTTCTTGTACAGACGTGATTGGAACTGCTTTTATGTGTGCTTCGCAGGTGGCATTGTGTAAATATGGTGTATTTAGTTACTTTAGGTCTATTGTTGGTAGTATGGGAGTTTTAACTTGATGGACGTTCGTTTGATGAGCGGAGGATTTATGGTTTTTGTACAGCCGGTATTGCGAACTGCTGTTTATGGTTGTGGCTATGTGCAGAACTGCTACATGTATGCATTGCATGTGGCACTGTATAAATACGGCGTATATTTAGTTACTTTAGGTCTGTCGCTGTTGGTATGGAAGTTTTAACTTGATGGACGTTCGTTTGATGAGCGGAGGATTTATGATTTTTGTACAGCCGATATTGCAAACTGCTGTTTATGATTGTGGCCATGTATAGAATTGCTACATGTATGTATTGCATGTCGCGTTGTATAAATACGGCCTATATTTAGTTACTCCATATGTATAGCGGTTGGTACAGAATTTTCAACTTGATGGACGTCGATTTGACGGGTACAGGATTCTGCATTTTGTACAGACACCATTGCGAGCTGCGTTACCTGACTGCGGCATATGTGCTTCGCAGGTGGCATTGTGTAAATACGCTGTATTTAGTTACTTTAGGTCTATCGCTGTTGGTATGGAAGTTTTAACTTGATGGACGTTCGTTTGATGAGCGGAGGATTTATGGTTTTTGTACAGACGAGATTGCGAACTGCTTTGCATGATTGTGGCTATGTGCAGAATTGCTATTTGTATGCCTTGTATGTGGCATTGTGTAAATACGGCGTATATTTAGTTACTTCAAATCTATAGAAGCAGGTACAGAATTTTTAACTTAACGGACGTTCGTTTGACGAGTGCAGGATTTATGATTTTTGTACAGCCGATATTGCGAACTGCTGTTTATGCTTGTGGCTATGTGTAGGTATGCCTTGCATGTGGCATTGTATAAATACGGCGTATATTTAGTTACTCCATAAGTATAGCAGTTGGTACAGAATTTTCAACTTGATGGACGTCGACTTGACGGGTACAGGATTCTGCATTTTGTACAGACACGAAACCGAGCTGCTTTACATAATTGTGACTATGTTCACATTGCAACATCAATGCTTTGCACATAGTATTCCGTAAATACAATATCTCCAGTCGTCTTAGATATACAGCAGATCGTGTAGGATACATGAAAGTGTTTAGTAAGGGTACGTTTTGAATAAAACTATCGATCATCTGTCAACTTTCAATCATCAGAAGTGGGATTATCAAAAGTATGTAAAAGTATTTTTGATACTTTTATACTGTATATTCTCTATTTATATTTCAGTGCTTGTTCCATTAAATTTATTTTCAAAATGCAACCGAAAATCTTATTTATTAGGCGTACAACTTTGCTCCCGCCGTTTTTTGCATTGGACGAAAGGGAAAAAACGACGGGAGCAAAGTTGTGTACCTATTAACTTGAACAAGAAGAGTGTCGCCCACATATGGGTGACGCGGTCCCACAGAAACATGTCCGTCACCCAATTACGGTTGACGCGGCGCCGAACGGGTTAAATTACAAATGTCAAACGTGATTAGCCGGGTGCTCGATACTTGGGATACCGGTTACTGCGAAAGGATAAATTCCGTGTTTTCGACGCACTTCCGCGCGAACATTTTCGACACACCGCGCCGTCAAAGGAACTCTTACAAAACGGGCATCGAAGTTACGGGGAGGCACGCGAGCAAGAAGAAAGAGGGGCGGGGAAGGTGGCGGAAGTGAAGAAAGGAGGCGGGAACACGAAAGAACCGAGAAGTTTTCCTGCTTTCAGCAAGCTCGAACGTTCGTTTTTTTTTTGCCGCGGCCCGCGCAGCTTTCGAGTATACACGGTCAATTAGGCGGGCTTACAATTTATCAGCCACCGGAGTCAGCCCCCGGTTCCACCCGCTTTTTTCTTCCCCGCTGCTCAGTTTCCGCGTTCGTCGTCGTTCCCGTTGTTTTACGGACATATACAACGAAATATTGATTTTCTTCCGGTATGTGCGATTAAGGCAGGGTTGACAGACTGTTTCGGGTGAGCTGTTTATTTGCCAAATCGATTGACGCGACAAAATAGAAATTGTTGTTTAATTATAATTTGTTCTAGATTGAGAAGTATGTTAATATTGTAGGATAGTGATATTTGGTGGATTTCGTGTAGTGCAGCATATAAATGCAGAAATAAGTGATAGAGACTGGAAAATAAGTAGTATATACTAGGATTACTGAAACGTATAAGATGGTCTGGTAAATAGGGTAGCAAAAACGGAATTTACAATCTTGCTACTTATAATGTTGCAATTTACAGTCTTGTAATTCACAATTTTGCCATTTATACTATTACAAATTACAATCTTGCAATTTACAATTTTGCATTTTACAATCTTCTATAACCTAGTTTTACAAATTAATTAATGATAAGCCGTTAAAGTAAAAAGTAAACAATTTCACATTAAGATAAGATCGCCGTTTTATAAATTAGCTAATGATAAATATTTAAACTCCCCTGAAAAATACATTCCACATTACGGATACACTAATTGTTAAACATGAAATAAAAACAGAACATTCAATACGATAATATTGTTGTATTTAAATTCGTACAACTTATAATTATATACATTATTCAGCTACTTAGTCCTGCTGGCGAAAGAAAACTTAAGCTCTTTAAAAAGTATTATAATTTAATACTTTAATACTTCAACGTTTAGACAATCGTTAATTCTATAAAATAACTAGTTAAATCCCATCCAATAATCTGATATGCTTCAACTGATTCAAACAGGTAATTCCCGAAATACCAAGTCGTTTCATGGAATAACGGATTCCACGCTCTAACTGTAACATGCATACGTGCATGTATGAAAGATAAAGGATGAAAGCAGCGAAAGGCAGTAACAGCCGTTCTCGCCACGGGGTCAGACGTTTATATCAAAGACCAGAGGACAACAGCGAATGTGCTCGCCGCGGGGTTAGATGATTATAGCCGAAATTAGCGGACAGTACCGCACGTGCTCGCCATGGGGTCAGGCGGTTATATCGGAAATTAGAGGACAGTACCGACAGTGCTAGCCGCGACGTCAGAGAATTATGTCGAAAATTAGAAGACGGTACCAAAAGTGCTCGCCACGGGGTCTGACGGTTATGCGGAAAATCAGAGAACAGCGTCAAATGTGTGCTCGCCGCGAGTCATTAGATTATAACCGAAGTTAGCTAGTCATTGTCATTTAACACGTTAACTGGAAAGCGTATTTTGCTATGTTAGAACCGCGATGCGATGAAATGCTGCAGAGTATGGTTAAATCGTGCAAAATGAAGGTAACGCAGAGTTGTTAGAAGCCAAAGTATTGAAACATCGTGCTAATATCAATTGCTTTTACAAGATTGCAAGTAGGGTTCATTGCAAATTTTTTGCATTTTTAATAAAATCTTTTGCACTGGTCACCGCGTATTTTGCTATGTTAGAACCGCGATGCGATGAAATGCTGCAGAGTATGATTAAATCGTGCAAAATAAAGGTAACGCAGAGTTATTAGAAGCCAAAGTATTGAAGCACCGTTCCAATATCAATTATTTTTACAAGATTGAAAATAGGCTTCATTGCGTTGCAACTTTTTGCATTTTGGCATTTTTAGTAAAATCTTTTGCACCGGTCTGGTGATTATAGGTAACATTAGTGTGATGGAGTTTGGTGTATAAAACAATGCATGTGTCGTATTGAATGTAGTGTCGCTTTTATAATCTATAGAGATTAAAATGTTCAAGGTCCGGTGGTTCGTGCATCGTAACAAGTATTGAAGCACCATTCCAGTATCAACTGCTTTTACAAGATTGCAAATAAGGTTCATTGCGAATTTTTGGCATTTTTAGTACAATTTTTTGCACCGATCACCGCGTATTTTGCTATGTTAGAACCGCGATGCGATGAAATGCTGCAGAGTATGATTAAATCGTGCAAAATGAAGGTAATGTAGAGTTAGACGCCAAAGTATTGAAGCACCGTTCCAATATCATTTATTTTTACAAGATTGAAAATGGGCTTCATTGCATTTCAATTTTTTGCATTTTTAGTTAAATGTTTTGCACCGGTCTGGTGACTATAGGTTACATTAACTATGATGGAGTTCGGTGTATAAAACAATGCATGTGTCGTATTGAATGTAGTGTCGCTTTTATGACCTATCGAGGTTAAAATTTTCAAGGTCCGGTGGTTCGTTCATCGTAACAAGTATTGAAGCACCATTCCAATATCAATTGCTTATACAAGATTGCAACTAGGCTTCATGACGAATTTTTTTGCATTTATAGTAAAATCTTTTGCGTCCGTCACCGGTGACCATCGTGACAGTCAACGTGTTAAATTAGGGAAATTACTACATTTTGTTCGCTGTGAAAGCGGATGGTAGAGAAAAATTGTATTTTTAGTTGATGTAGTTGTAGCCCGACACTACCAGGAATATTTATCCTCACACGCGTGTCGCCGCTTTTTGCGTATTGACGCCAACAGTTACTATTTCACGAATTCTCGCAGAAGCCCCCGCTCGTAAATTTCCACTCGTGCCTTTGAACGGAAAGCAGCCTTTCAACAAGTCCATTCAGTCAAAGGTGGAATGAAAGCGCAGGCGAAGAAATATTAACGGCCACTTACAGCGGCGCGTTGAAATAATCGCCGGTGACTTTTAGCATCGAGTCTCGTGAGCGCGCGGCCGCGGGTCTCGCTTGATTAAAAACTACGGCGCTGGATATTAATAAACGCGCGCGGCTCGCTGCAATTCGCGACAATTCGTTGTTGTTATCCATCCTGCGCGGGCCGGCACGGGCGCTTTTTGCGCGGCGATGACGATTTTACACCGGGACGCGGTGTAAAAGCGACCTGCTAGAGCCTCTTTGGACGAGTCGTTTCGATTATTAAAAATAATCGCGCGCGAACGGCAGGGGAGGACGGTGGAAAAACGTAAAACGGCGGAAAGCACTATTATTCGAGCCGCTTTTAACTGACTAGTATGTCACGCGGACGTGCTATTATGAAAACAATTTTTCTTTCATAGCGCACCCGTACGGTCTTCCATGTCCTCTTGAAGCGCGGGAAAAACACTCGACGGGGCTTCCCGCGGAATGTTAAGGGGTAACATCTAGCTTAACACATTGCGGACGGATGACGAAATATATCGTCTTGCGTATTTCGTCATTCTGGGCCACTGAGAAGATCTATCGTCTTGCATATTCTGTCGTTCGAGGCAGATGACGAGATATCACACAGTTGCTACGTGATTGTCAACCGTAGTTTTTCGTAATTTAAATTGCGTATAATTAACCAGTCTGAAAAATGGATAGCGACAAAACGATTAGCAATGTTACAGAAATATTTGTAGACAGTTTAACACGTTTTGTATCGTTTCCATGTTGGAGCCATGACGATAAAATATATTGGTCAATCACAAATGTAAGTTGCGTTGGTAAGAAATTGAAGCGCCGTTGAGAAATTTGGGTTTATTTTATAAAATTGAAAATGTTGTTACTAATATTTATTTATTTGGTCACCGATGAATCATGGCAGTCATATATTACAAATCATCACTAATTAAAGATAAAAACGCAATAAAATAAACTGGGTGCGATTAGCAACTATCAAGTGTTAACATGTAAAGCGCCACGCCGCCTGGTCGGCGTCGCTAGACTTTTCTCCCATGACTGACCATACCTGAAGGAACTTTTCCTATTATAAATCAACTGTTTTGACTTTTGAACGTTTAATTTGCATCCTTTTTGTTTGTTAATATTTAAAAAACAATATAATCATAAAAACATTAATTTAATTTATTAAAACAAGATTATTCTGCTTCGAAGTTTCTGGTAATTACTGTTTCAAACGATGCATACGGGGATACATGAGTTCATCTCATTCGTGCATTGTTTATGTTGTTTATTTGTTTGTTTTTCTCCGGGTGTTCATTGCTTCTGCAAAGTATGTCTAAACATTTTGAAATTTGAGAATATGTTTTGTTTTACAACAGCGGTGTTCAAAAAATTCAAAAGCAATTTCAATAGCCAATGGTCACATCTTTTTATATCAAACAAAAACGATGCTGCCTAAATTAAACGTTCAGTCAATCACAGTTAATTTGGTTAAAGGCGTTCAATGTCACACTTTTAAAAAAAAATCATTCTCAAAATGGTGGTGGATGATGATTCATTTTTGGATATACTTTTATGTGTGTACACTGCATATAAAGCAAAATTTTTTCTTAATCTACATTAAATTTGCTAGAGAAGTACACACGTATATGGTAAAATATTGATTTTTGTAGAAATGGCGAGCATGCGGAGAAAAGTTCTAATTTCCATGGAAGAATTATATATTTATAACAACGAAATTATACTTAAAAATCATGTGTACTTCTTTGGAGAATGTAGTTTAACAGCTACAGTAAAAATTTCAAATGAATCGGAGAAAATTTGTTTAAGTTATGCTGCAAGCCAATTTGAAAAACGTAGTTTCGAGAAAAACGCATTTAAAGTTTTGAGTAACATCATTTTATATTATTTTACTAGTTTTATATATTAAATTACTATATTTAAATTAATTTTAATTAAATTATCATATTACTAGTTTTATATATATAAACTATTAAAAAAAAACAATATTTAATCAATTCTCTACAGTTGATGCAATGAAACAAGGCTACATTATACTATCCAAATGACTCATTCAAAATCAACCTCCGCCCGCTAAATTCATTTCATTGCCGCAGCGGAGTAATTTAACTTTACCCCATCATCATTTAATCAAACATCGCATATTAATGAGCGAACGCTCCAGGAAATGTCAAAATAATATTAGCTTAAACTATAAGAAGCCCGGGCAGTTTAAATCAGTCCGTTATACATCTGCTAGCTAATGCAGAATTGCTGTTCAAATGCTCACGCGAGCGGACGTTTCGGCTCTCTTCGTCAAGACAGTCGATGGAAACATATCGACCTGAGGCATCCATTTCAACACCCACCGCATTTCCGTCCATTTTGGAAATGTCACGCAGCCGTCCGAGGCTGTCAGATATTTTTCCGTCAGCGTATTTTCGTATTGCTGTATTACGTCCGCACGCCGTTAGGCCGATCAATACACACAGACCCACGCCATCCGACTCTCGAATTCTTCGTAATTGTCGGAAATTACTTTTCCTCGCCGGCTCGAATGTTGCGTGCCAAACGGCACTCTTTTCCCGACACTTTCGTCTCGTTTCGTAACTATGTGCGCATTGCCTAACACGTTGACTGCCGCGTCACCAAAATTCGGCTGACGGTAAAAATCTTGAAACTCGCATTCCGGTAACGCGTGTTTGAATACTTTCGAGGTAAGTTAGCAGGTATTTGGAAAGATATTTCACAGAATATAATAACACTATTAAATTGTTATTAAAGTAACTTCAACCATGTGTCACTACAGAAGACATACTTGAAAAAGAAAAAATATTTTTCGGCGCGCACACGCTTTCATAGATACGTCGTTGTTCATGAAAGATTTTCAACTGAATGCATGTTCCGAAACGTTTCGATGTAAACGTTCTTATCTTCTGCGATTGGAATTTGTCAAAAACTGTGATTAACGCGAGTATCTAAAAGATTAGCTTTTATAGAAATAATTACTTTTTTATTTATATATATATATAATTTATATTAATATATTTTATAAATAGTATATTTTATTTATATATTATATTTATTTATATCTATTTTTTATTATTATTTATATCTATTTAGAGAATGGACATGCAATTAAACATTATGTGTACAATTTGTTAAAATAATAATGGTAAGTGCAGTACAGAGAATCATTGAACTTTTCCAACGTTGCCAAAAAGTATCATGATCAGTGTTAAAGAGTTATGGGTTCTGTCAAAATGGAATATTTTTGCGTCACTTCTCTGTAAAATCATATGAGATACGCTTTCTCACTTTCCACATCCGATGAGTTTTCGTTATTTGAAGTGTCACGTGAAGTATATGTATATACATATATAAAACAAAATATATATATGTATATATATACATAAAACTCATGATTTCATATTTTTCTTGTAGAAATTTACTAATTTACTTCACATCTAATAAATCGTAAAAATAATTTTGACTAGTGACACAAATTTGGGCGCAAATATGCATATCACAAACTGACTCGTTACAACAATTCCAGGTCAAACATGCACGAGTGTCACTCGTAGAATTAAGGTCAGGTCAAGCATGAATGTCATGAGTGAGACTCGTGATGTCACGTTCAGAACATATATTCGGCACCACTTATTTTTCGATCGGAATTGCCGCTAAAACTTGAGCAATCTCGGTAGTTCTAGGCACTTCTTCGTACAAGTCGATTTTTTCTTTATGAAGTGTCATTTATTTTTCGACGTGTTATTAACACACTCCCGCCGATGAGAATTGAATTCTTAACGGTAAAAAGACTGTCATTTCTATTAAACCATCATTTATATATGGAGAAGTATTTTAAAACTATTATATGTATTTTGTTATTTAGTATTTATAGTATTATTACTTATAATTTAAAGCATGAACTGTTTATGTACAGACTACTTTCATATAGTGCATCAAGTATATAATGCACGAAAGGAAAAATAAAATAAAATACTATTTGCAAATTTTTTTTGCGCTTCACAGTTGGACCAGTTTGGCCTGGAATATTCCAACTTTATTGGCGCGGCAAATGGTTAATAACATATTAAATCACCTTGATTTTTTACTTATTACTACATATTTGTTTACTATATATTTTTCACTATACATTTGTCACAGATGACGTCAAGACAAATTTAACGACCTACATATTGCAACCTTTATGTCTTGAAATAACGTTAAAATAAGCCTAATACTTTAAGTACCATGAATCATATATGCATTCGGTAAAAGCTACTACGGACTACAGACGCGCAGATGCGTTTGTGAATTTTTTCGATCTGCTACGTAATTATTTAATTTGGCGTAACTGAAAAAAATAATGTTATAACTAATTGCGTCTTGTACAATTAATCAACAGATTTCACACGAAACAGTATTCCGTCTCTAGGAAGCACTTCGTCTGATAATATTCAAAGGGTTAAATACGTTAACGTCGCATTATAACAGTTTACTAAATCAATTATTACCTTAAATCATTTTCCTGAACATATTTTACTTAACGTTACATAATTTTCCCTTTTCTGGGTTAAACCATTTTTTTCTTTACCGCGCCATTTCGATAAAATCGGGATAATCACATTATTGCTCCGGGACACACACACACTTCCTACACTCTTCCCCAAAAGTTTAATTTCTTTTTAATAACTAATACCTCGCGTCTTCCCTATTCATACATAAAAATGTAATTTTACAAGTTTTATTCGCACCCGGGTTTTATCAGACTGCGAATATGTAAATTTCCGTTGCGGTGGATCCGCAGCTGTGTTAAAATGAGCGGATAAGTTGATAAAGTAATAATGCAGATGCAGAAACAGACTAGTCCAGGAACTAAGTAATATGCCGTGAACGTCTTGACTTCATTAAATACACACACAATCGTAGAATATTGTAGCGTCGGTGAAATTGTTAAAACTTATTGAAAGTTAAATAAGTTTCTCGCCATCGATGACCCTTCGCGAGAAAAAGCTAAAGGTCCCAGCTACTGTCTGACAGGATTACCGTAGGCCAGAAAAAATAAATAACTTGTTCTTAGGATTAAGTAAGTAGGTGATTGAATGAGTTCAAGAGGGGATATAAGGAATGCGCTGAGCTAAGATAAGACATTTTCTGTTAGCCTTCTTGCGGTATGAAACGTCAAGAAGTGCCAAGTTATTTTTACCAAAAAACATTAAGTCGCGTATGTTATATCAGTACGCAAACAGACGTACAGACGTCGCCTTTTAACTGACATATAATTATGATGGACTAGTAATAATTGTGTTTGTGTTTGTTTTTTCTTGTATCTATTTTTTAGGATCCATACAGCAACCCCTATTTGCCGCATGTCTTATTGTCATGTGCTTGTCTCGTAATATAATGAATTTGAAAAGCTGCTATTCCCCTCAAGACGGTTGAAATTACGATGCAAAAATGGGAGGTGGTGGGACAGAACGCTGGTACCTGGCCTGAGTTGTGTCTATTGAAAACCTATGTACTATGGAAAGATCTTTCTGTGATATTTCGAGGTATTCTTTTATGGCGGCTAATAAGAAAGCCTGAGAAAGGGACAATAAGGTGCAGATCGCGATATTTTAAGATGCTGATAAGAAAGTCTGAGAAAGGGATAATAAGGTGCGATATTTTAAGATGTACCTAACAATGCTGGTACCTGGCCTGTGTTATGTCTATTGAAATTCTCTGTACTATGGGAAGGTCTTTGTGTGACATTTTGTATTCTTTTACAGTGATGACATTTTCGCAATATTTTTAGATGTGTTCATTTATGCCTGTGATGGAAATTCTCTTACTATGGAAAAAAGGTGTTCATTTATGGCGATAGTTATTAAGAAAAACTGGGAAAAAAGATAATATAGCGCTGCTCGCTATATTTTTAGATGTACCTAACAATGCTGGTACCTGGCTTGTGTTATGTCTATTGAAATTCTCTGTACTATGGGAAGGTCTTTGTGTGACATTTTGAGGTATTCTTTTATAGCGGCTGATAAGAAAGCCTGAGAAAGAGATAATCAGGTGCATATCGCAATATTTTTAGATGTATCTAACAATGCTGGTACCTGGCATGTGTTATGTCTATTGAAACTCTCCCTGCTATGGGAAGGTCTTTGTGTGACATTTCGAGGTGTTCATTTATGGCGATGGTTAAGAAAAACTGGGAAAAAGATAATATAGCGCTGCTCGCTATATTTTTAGATGTACCTAACAATGCTGGTACCTGGCCTGTGTTATGTCCATTGTGTTGGCGATGGTTAAGAAAAACTGGGAAAAAGATAATATAGCGCTACTCGCTATATTTTTAGATGTACCTAACAACTCTGTGTTATGTCTATTGAAATTCTCTGTACTATGGGAAGGTCTTTGTGTGACATTTTGAGGTGTTCATTTATGGCGATGGATAAGAAAAACTGGGAAAATATATTATAGCGCTGCTCACTATATTTTTAGATGTACCGAACAATGCTGGTACCTGGCTTGTATTATGTCTATTGAAATTCTCTGTACTACGGAAGGTCTTTTTGTGACATTTTGAGGTGTTCATTTATGGCGATGGTTAAGAAAAACTGGGAAAAAGATAATATACCGCTACTCGCTATATTTTTAGATGTACCTAACAATAGTTGTTCACAACTAATTCCTCTATCCAGCCCACTGTGCGACGCCGCGCGTTTTTCCGCGCATCGGCCGACATGCCTCTCGTCGTCTGAAAATACACGCCGCTTCCGGCTTTTTCGCGGATTTCGTGCGGATCGAAATGATTTACCGGCGGGGCGATCGTACGCGCCAGATTCGATTCGCCGATGAATGTGGGGGGGCTGAGCGAAAAAGCGAAAAAAAGAGCCGGAAGGGTGAGGCGACAAATAAACAAGGTCGACGATAAAAATTTTCAACATCGAAACTCCGGTGGACGGCGGGATCGAATGCGCGCGTCGGCTCGTGCGTGTTTGCTCTTTTGTTTGCGTCCGTCGTCGAATACAAAACGGCATAAAGGCTCTGACGATTTATCGTTTCGACGCGCGTATTTTATACGCGATGCGTGCGGCACGAAGCGGGGGAGAACGTCAAGTTTGCACCGCCGAAATTAGGATTAACCTCTTATCGTTAGTGCAGAGAGTATTCGTGCACCGATCAATTTCGTATGGTGCTTCGTGAAAGTGGCGTTTATAATTGTTTATGGTAGTTAGTAGGTACGAGTAACACGTTGACGGTCACGCAAGTTTATACGAAAAACTCCGTGAGGCTACACGCGCTCCTGTAATGTGCGCGAATTGTTTGTTATCGTAGTAGAAGATTATTACATTTTGAACAAAATGCCTAGGGATTTCCATCGAGTTGAGTTCTATATTGGAAAATCGTACTGGACCTATTGTTTTTTATTGTAGCAGAAGATAATGGACAAAATGTTTAATAGGATTGATAAGAAATGGACACAATGTTTAATAGGTTTTCGATTGCATGAACTTGAACAAAAGTAATTATTTCTATAAAAGGTAATCTTTTAGATGCTCGCATTAATCACAGTTTTTGACAAATTCCAATGGGAGAAGATAAGCACGTTTACATCAAAACGTTTCGGAAAATGCAGTCAGTTGAAAATCTTTCCTCAAGAACGAAGTATCTAAGAAAGCGTGTGTATGTCGAAAATTATTATATTTTTACTCTTTCAAATACCTTTTCTGTAGTGACGCATGGTTAAAGTTACAATACTTTTGTATTGATTTAATAGTGTTACTATATCCTGTGAACAACTTATCTTGGAGGTAAACTTTCGCAAAAGTGGACCGTATAATATTTTATATAAAAAATCAATGGATGACACAGAATTTAAGAGGTTACATTTATATACCTCCTTAATTTTATGCGAGTTTCCAAATATGCTCGTGCGCGCATATTCTATTAATATACAATTTATAATTAATTTACAGGCTTACGCACGGAAATGTTCTCGCGTGTATAGTCAGTGTTCCACAGTTTGCCGTAAACATTTTAGTAATACGTACCGCAAACAAGAAGAGGCGAAACGTTACGTAAACGTTGTTCCGAATGTGGTTTATTGGAAAGATATTTTACAAGAGTTAATTCGCGATTAATCCTGCTGACCAAGCCGTGCGAAGAATTCTCTTTTAAATCGGTTACACGAGCGGGGATTAACGGAAACAGGAAGTCCAGGGCGGCGCACGAATTCCGGGTTAAAGTTTACCGAGCGTTAGTGCTTTTCGGTTCTGGCGAAGATTCGCTGGGATATTTTCAATTTTTATGTCTGGCGCCAATTCGCACCACAGAATCCGGGAAAAATCTCCAGATTATCGCGATTAATTGTACCTTTCAACGTGGAATGTGTGAAAAAATGCATTAGGTGGTCAAAGGTCCGACAAATTTGACGCAATTCACAAAATACACCCATGTTCAGATATGGCCTAATTTTATGGAGTCCCGGATGATACAAGGTCAGATACGAAATTAATATTTGTAAAACATATTTCTGCCGGGATTGTGGAATTTTATTACCTTCGGTCTGCTTGGATAGTTGCGCTTGAAGATAAGTGAGACACCATTCGCGATGCTAGATAGAGGGATTATGATTTTGGTGTTTTAAATCATTTCATTACTGCATTTTAAAGCTATAGGTACGATCTCTGCACACACTTTCCTTCACCACATTATTTTCACGAAACATTTCCCACTATGTTACACACCACACTTGCCCTTTTCAACGAGTCGTTGCGCCCGGAGTTCTGTCTCGTACCCAAAATACCTGCACTCTCGAAACTCTCCAAAAATTGCTTTCAATACATTCATAATAGTTCCATGACTCCGTCCTCTAATCCTCCATTAGTTGGTCTTAGTCTTAAATTTTCAGTCAAGTACCAGACGATTTCTTTTTGGTCAAGACAATATAGGTTCTAATGTCACCCCATCAACAAAAAAATTTAACCCGTACTTTCCTCAATGAGTGGGGTAAACTTGCATCCAATCATTATTTAACAACGACATCAAAAAAACGACCCCGAATGGCAAATCCTTCTTCTTTCCCACAAACTTTCCACGAGCCCTTTCCTTTCACGAACTTCCAAAATGACAAGAAGGGCACTCTGATTTGAACTCTCGCACCGAAAACACGCGTTCTTAACCACTACATATCAACATAACACAAGTTTCCACAACTACGACACGATATAAATATATATTATGGGAGATTTGTACGTTATAAATATAAACAGTGAATAAAAGTTTACCAATCAAAACACGAACATTTTTATATAATTTTGCCTTCATTAATTTATCACCTTGATTTATGGGCGCATATATGCAAAGAAAATCGGTGTAGACTATGGGCGCATATATGCGTTTCCCAATTGGTCCGATTTCTTACCCTCTGCAGCCGCAATTATAAATGTACGAGATGAATACAGATGCGTTATTTATCAAATAATTTCCTTGCGCTATTTAATTTGGCGTAAATGAAGAATTACCAGTAGAACTTAGTCGCGCCTTACATAATCAATCAATATAGTTCACACTGGCGAAAAGTATTTCGTCCTCTGCGAGCGCTTCGGCCGGAAGTATTTAGCAGTCAAAGGGTTAAAGTCAGCATTCGGATAGGTGCGCGGAACACACTACCTGTTAACACCAACTTACCGTGCAATCCTTTTTCTCCACCATCCGCTTCTCTCGTGCCATCACCCCGAAACTTACATTTACGTCCACCTATTAAGCAACCCCCTCCGATGGCGCTTTGATAATTGCAAACGTTGCAACTCAGCCTCCATTTTTGCCTGTCATCAGCCCATTCCGTTCGATTTCTTCTCGCAGGGGCACCAGCTACACTCAAATCTTCCTTCACACGTGACGGACAATGGAATAACGGATTTTGGTCGGTACGAAATGATCAAAGAAGACGATGGGCGTGTAGAAAACGAAAAACTTTTTTTTCCCTTATTACATTCGTTGTGTCGTGAGACGCGTACACTTCCTCTCGCTCTCCCGCTTTCTTTCGTCCACTCGCCGACATGCTGCGCGTCTGCATGCACACATGCATATCGCAGGTCTATACGTATGAACGCACGCACGCATACTAGCCTCGAATCGAACGATGTCCATTAATCTCTTACGCCGTCCCTCTCAGCTCACTCATTCGATACACTCTTGTATATTAACTGTACAATCGACTCGCCAGGGGAGGACAGCGACGTTGGGCGAGTCCAATCCTTTCATCCTTTTATCCACTTCATGCGCACTCTTCGACGGACAGAAGGCCGAGGCGGTCGAAGCACCGAAAGAAAAGAGCGAATCGATCACTGATCGCTGTTACATTGCAAACGGCTGCAGACTCGCTACAGAGCAGTCCACGTCGTAACGGTAATGGCTTGTTACGATCACTGTCGGCCGTGAGTTTAGAAGCGTCTTATGAAAACGAGAGAAAGGACAGTGGAAAAGTTTATTGCGAAAATTTCTGTTAACACGTTCACGGATCTGAATGCTATAGCATTCATTTTTTGATGATGCAGAATGATATGAATGCTACAGAATGCAAATCTTAACACATTGACAGCCGGCGACCTAAGAGATATTTAAAGCTTGAGCGCCGGCAACTATCGGCCACTTAAATCCCGAACGCCGGCCCTATTCGCTTGTTTCTGATCAATAAATAGCTAAAAAAATATTCAAAACATTATATATTTTTGTAAAAGAGTACATTTTATTTGCATATTCGTCATATACAATTTAACGGTAATTGAAAACAGAAACAACATCTAACTTTTAATTTAGAATTATACAAAAAAATATAGTTCCTCACTTCATGCTGGATTATTGCATATATATAACATAAACAGAATATAAAAGTTTTAATATTCAAGACAAGTATGGTACTTCCCGAAACATGATTTCTCATTTCATATTACGTTATATCTATGCAATAATCCACCATGAAATGAGGAACTGTATTTATTTCTATAATTATAAATTAAAAATTTCGATTTTGTTTCTGTTTTTAATTACCGTTAAATTGTACGTGACGAATATGCAAATAAATTTTACTATTTTACGAAAATATATAATGTTTTGAATATTTTTTTTAAATATAATAATTGGACTACCCTTATAAAATGTGTTTAATCAAATTTCGGATATCACAACCAATTTAAAAATAAAATGACTCTCACTTTTTGCACCTCGCTGAAACTTTTAATGTCCGCGAACGTGTTAAGAGCTGAATGCAAAATTGTATTGTGCGTGTTAGAAGAGAATGGTCAAGCGACCGTGGATACACTATTCTTCTGGCTATTGCTAGAAGAAGATTGTTCTGCAAATAATTCATTTATTTCAGAAATCGTATAATGAGTGAAGTGTTAAACTTATGGCCGACTGTTTTTGTTGAGTTGTACGCATTCTTACACATGACTATTTGCAGTATTTGATACACGCACGGATTGGTTACAGAGTAGGTGTAATGTGTTCTGACGATCTCGAGTTGTGCACTGTCGGCCGTGAGTTTAGAAGCGTCCTGTAAAGACGGGCAAAGGAATGTGTGAAAAATGTACTTAAATGAATGAAAATTAAGTCATTACAGATACGCTATTGTTCTGCTAACTGCTGAAAGGAAATTGTTCTCAAAATAATCGGTTTATTTCTGAAATTGTTCAATTAATGATTCAGCGTTAAACTTATGACCGACTGTGTTTGTTTGAGTTGCCGTATGTATTCTTACAAAAGATTATTTGCAGCATTTGAAAATACGCGGGTATGAAAAGAAAATTGCGGTAGTCTCACGAAACTGGGATTGAAGCTCTCATTCATTAGAAGCACCGCATCGGAGACGTATTGATGTGTGAAGTATTCAGTGCATCGGTGAGATTTTCATAAGGAGAAATCTATAAGAATACCGACAGCAACTCGATACCAGAATGTTACGGGACAAATTACTCTTATTCTTTCGTGTCGTGCATTGACTCGCTTCTTTCGACATCTCGAAGACACAATCTCCCCTCGGCCATACAATCGCAGAATCATCGATCGTACGTGCGATATGTATACCAACGGATAGTTACAACTTAGCCGTAGATCGATTCGTAATATACGTATATAATATATATATATTTTTTTATGCGTAATATTTATAATACTTTTATTCCCGTCTGAGTTTTTTGTTCTCTTTGTCCACCCGATCGCCAGGTTACGTATATGTATATACACGCGTTATACACGTGCTTAGGTGTATTTAGATATATATAAATATACGTGTTGTGCGCGTTGTCGCCTCTAGATAAATCTGACGTTCAGAATTGGCGCGCTTGTATCGCTGGCTTCGCGACTTTACGTCTTTTATCTGATATCCTGTGTACATTGATTCCACCGATTATCTAGATAAATCTCAGAACGAAAGGGCCGACCGAACGTCTCTTAATAATTCGCTCTTTGCGTCGCGACACTTCGCGAGAAGTTCTTATTAAATATACGAAAATTCCGGAATGTTCGACAGGCTCTTTCTGATTATGCACTTTCAGTATACTTTTCGAGGAATCTCGGAGTCTCGGTAGAGATATCAAAAAATTGTCGCTCCACAGTTCTGATGCATACACACGCCGATGCGACACGTCTGTGCTTTCGTTCTTGTCATATTGCGTCGTAACTTTTATAGTCGTTCAAGATTGACTGCGACTTGCAGATACTGTATCATAATTTACGGACGTTTCGCTGGCATTGTCAACCTGCTCACACTTCGTTTGGTTTGTACGTGTTTGCCACATCAATCGTATCTTAACATTTGCTTTGCTTCGGATTTTTATTGGATGGTAGGTTAAATGTTTCCAGTGCTATTGGGTATTTGCAGAATAAACCGATGTCTTGGAAAGTTCTGGCGAATTCATGCGGTCACTAGTACAATCTGCGGCCAATTTTAGGTGGTTGAATTAGATTTGGGTTGTGGTTGCACTTTTTCTTCAGAGGATACACAAGCTAATTTTTTTAGCACGTCTAAATTAGTAAACATCCACTGTAAATTTTCGTTTTACATGAAATATTTATATTTTTGGGTTTCTGTGGTTCACGCACCGTACAGATTTTTATATAAGCCAACCCATTGCCATAATAAAAAGATATTCTATGTTTAACTTTTCTAAGCGGCTCAACATACTTCTATTAGCGACGCAATTTCAACATAGGTACCAAACATTTTAAACGTAATAAAAACATCAACTTATTCATCATCTGTAGAAAACTCGCAGCCAGAATCGTAACGTAATGAAACTAACATTAGCTGCATCTCTACATAACGAACGTGTCGTACCAATAACTATCTCAAAGAACAAAAATCGTAGTACTCCTCAGTTTACCGTGCGCGTCTGACTTATTTCACTCATTTTCACTCGCAGTCCCTTCGAACCGTAACTATTCCAAAATCTTCTCCCCAAATGCAAATCAACACATTTCCCCAACTTCCAGCTTCTCTTTCGTTACTAAATTTCACACGGTCACTAGTACAATTTGCAGCCAATTTTAGGTGGTTAAATTATATGTCGATTGTAGTTGCACGTCGTCTTCAGAGGATAAACAAGCTAATTTTTTTAGTACGTTTAAAATAGTAAATATTCACTATAAATTTGTGTTTTACATGTGTTTTACACAGATATTCTGTGCTTAACTTTTCTAAGCGGCACACCATACTTCTATTACCGACGCAACTTTGACATAGGTACCAAATATTTTAAACGTAATAAAAACATTAACTTATTCATCATCTGTAGAAAACTCGCAGGCAGAATCGTAAAGTAATGAAACCAACATTGGTTTCATCCTTACATAACGAAGGTGCCGTACCAATAACTATCTTAAAGAACAAAAGTCGTAGGACTCCTCAGTTTACCGTGCGCGTCTGATTTATTTCACTCATTTTCACTCGCAGTCCCTTCGAACCGTAACTATTCCAAAAACTTATGCCCAAATACCAATCAACACATTTCGCCAACTTCCAGCTTCTCTTTCGTTACTAAATTTCACACGGTCACTAGTACAATTTGCAGCCAATTTTAGGTGGTTAAATTATGTTTCGATTGTGGTTGAACGTCATCTTCAGAGGATAAACAAGCTAATGTTTTTAGCACCTCCAAAATAGTAAATATCCACTATAAATTTGTGTTTTACAGAGATATTCTGTGCTTAACTTTTCTAAGCGGCACACCATATTTCTATTACCGACGCAATTTCAACATAGGTACCAAACATTTTAAACGTAATAAAAACATCAACTTATTCATCATCTGTACAAAACTCGCAGCCAGAATCGTAACGTAATGAAACTAGGATTGGCTTCATCTCTACATAACGAGCTTGCCGTACCAATAACTATCTTAAAGAACAAAAATCGTAGTTTTCCTCAGTTTACCGTGCGCGTCTGACTTATTTCACTCATTTTCACTCGCAGTCCCTTCGAACCGTAACTATTCCAAAAGCTTCTACCCAAATACCAATCAACACATTTCTCCAACTTCCATCTTCTTTTTCGTTACTAAATTTCACAAAAATTTAATAATATAAATAATATAATATAACTGTAAATAAAATAATATATCGTGAATAATATAAATAACACAGAAAATTTTACCAATATCCCGTAATGACGTGATTCACCGTAACACATCATACAATAATTCCTTTAAACTTTATCACGCAACCGCTCTGAAGACGTCGATTCGCCCGGCAAATTATCGGTCACTCGCGTCCTGCCCTCCGCGAAATGTGCTTCTTCCACCCGCGCCGTCGTATATCGCAGCATCGAAGAGTCTTATTCCAGCCCCGGTCCTTCGCGATCCCGCGAGCGAACTTTCGACATCGATTCGAGGGCCTGGGAGGCTGGAAATTCTTGCGAGTGTCTTCCGGGCGCTCAGGGGTCGGGGGGAATTCCCCGGGAGCGAAGTTTTCTTTGAGGAAAGACAACAAAAGGCAGACGTCCCGCGAGAGAGCTCCGGGGCTCGGCGAAGCTCTGATTTTAAAATGCACCGTGAAGCATTTCGCTTTGCCGTACGGGAGCACGCGGGCGCGGCAAACATTTTAAAACTGTTTTCCCTCGCTTTCGACTGAAGGCCTCGGAAAGGCATCCGGATGACGTTATGTTTAAACCCTTAACCCCGAGCCATTTGCGTTTTCGTACCGTTTACATTCCGTTCGCCCGGCGTTGCGCCACGAGAATGGATCGAGTTTTGTGGGGCGCATCATTACGCTTTACGACGTATTGAGATTTTGCGCTGAGGAGACGATGTAAGTTAATCTGCGTTTATATGGGGCGCGCGGAAAAGAGGAGATACGAAGCGGCGCCGGCGAAGTTTTATGCGGATGACGCAGGAAAGAGGATCGTGATGAATGCTATGTCTTTCGTATCGAATAATGGGCGGTGGCAACGAATAAATGTTCGGGTGAACAAGAATTTGCGCAAATTGTTCAACCATTGGCGAGTACATATATATGTATATACTCAAATAGTTTATATATATATATATATGTGTGTGTCATATAATATGTGTCATATATATATGCATATGACGCAGAATATATGAGGGCGATGATTACAATACATTTAAAATCAAAAGCTTTGTGGTGGCAACGAATGACGATTCGCGTATGTAAGGATTTGAACATTACCGAAGTTTCACATTTTCTGAGCTATTTCTATTGCCATGTTATATTAGCAAGAAAGGTGTGGCAACGAACAAATATTCAGGCGCACAAAAATTTACGCAAATTGTTCAACCATTGGCGAGTATATATATATGCATATGACGCAGAATATATGAGGGTGATGATTACAATACATTTTAAATGATGAGGATTTCAATATTACCGAAGTTTCTACATATGTTTCTACATACATATGTGTATGCAATTATATAATATATATATATATATATATATATATGTATAACATAATATATGTGTCATATTTGTGGTGGCAACGAATGACGATTCGCGTATGTAAGGATTTGAACATTACCGAAGTTTCTCATATTCTGAGCTATTTCTATTGCCATGTTATACTAGCAAGAAAAGCGTGGCAACGAATGAATATTCAGGCGCACAAGAATTTGCGCAAATTTTTCAACCATTGGTGATGATTACAATACATTTAAAATCAAAAGCTTTGTAGTGGCAACGAATGACAATTCGCGTATGTAAAGATTTGAACATTATCGAAGTTTCTAATTTTCTGAGCTGTTTCTATTGCCATGTTATATTAGCAAGAAAATCATAGCAACGAATGAATGTTCAGGCGCACAAGAATTTCCGCAAATAACTCTTTAACCATAACCGTATAATTCTCTTGTTACCATTCCGATAAAAGCTATTTCTTCACTATTATCCGAAACGGCATCAGAGGACCCCAACGTACAAAAGACCATGCTTTCTCTACCAAAAAATCTCATTTACCCCAGACACATATTTATTCTCAACGATTCACTTCTTCGCCTAACATCGTCTCCTTCACCCCTGCGCAGGTTCCCGCTTCCTTCGGCGCACTCGTGCGACAACTATTTCGCACAGATCCTCAACCGACAGTACGGGTCTCCGCTTTCGACTGACATCGGGCTCGTAAACGAAGTTAATCGCGTCTCCTCTCCCTGCAGATCCCGCGCGTTCGACTTTCCGCGAACTTAAGTCCTCACTCGTCGAAACTTCGTTCGACTTCCGACCTTTTCGAGTCCGAAGTTAACCAATTTTCCGTCAGCCGACGTCGGCTAATTATGATCGCGTAATTATATTCGTCCGCGGCCGCGTTTTACGAATTCGAGCGATGTTCGAAGACTCTATTTCGCCGATTAATCCGCTGGCGAAGTGGAGCGCGATATGGTACGCTTTTTAAATGGTGAAGAATCGCTCCCAGCGGTGATTAAAAGAGTCGGTTGTCGGGGGATGGTCCGGGGCGCGGGGGCAGGTTAAGCGAATCGCCGATGCGTAAATTCTTGATCGTCGGCGCGGATGGAGTGAGAGTCGGCTCGATATTTCGCCGAGATTACGATCCGATTGAAATCGTTTAATTCACTCTCCGCGGATGGCACCGGTTCCATCGAGATTCGCGATCATTTTCAGGTAGATACGTGGGCTGGGTGTGCGCTCGACTGTATGGTGGTGTCGGTTCACGTATCTGCGGGTGTGTGGGTAATTGAGAGTTGTATCGTATGTGCGCATGTGTATGATTCTGGCAGAAGCGCCGTTGGTTTGCATGTGTAGAGGACAGAGTGCTGCGCGTGTGTATGGCACAGAGTATGCGGCTGAATGATTATGTAGAAGTATGCGCGTATGTATATTTGTGTGTGTTGCGTTGCATGGTAAGATACGCGCATGTGTGACCAGCAGGGTTCGTATAGTGTACATATACGATGCTGGCGCATGTGTCGTTGCTTTGCATGTGTAGAGGACAGAATATGGGGCTGAATGATTATGTGGAAGTATGCACGTATGTATAGTTATGTGTGTGTTGCGTTGCATGGTAAGATACGCGCATGTGTGGGCAGCAGGGTGTCGTATGTGCACATATACGATGCTGGCGCATGGGCTGTTGCTTTGCATGTGTGGAGAACATTGTCTGCGTGTGTGTGTGACTGAATGATTATGGAGAAGTATGCACGTATGTATAGTTATGTATGTGTTGCAGTGTAGCAGGGTGTCGTATAGTGTACATATACGATGCTGGCGCATCGGCTGTTGCTTTACATGTGTAGAGGACAGAGTGTCTGCGCGTGTGTGTGTCTAAATGATTATATAAAAGTATGCACGTACGTATAGTTGTGTGTATTGCGTTGCATGGCAAGATACGCGCATGTTGGGCAGCAGGGCATGGTGTGTGTACATATACAATGCCGGCGCATGGGCTGTTGCTTTACATGTGTAGAGGATGAGTTCCTGCGCGTGTGTATGGCACAGAATATGTACGCGGTTAAATGATTATGTAGTACGTATACTTGCACGTATATGATAGTGTGTATACTGTTGAAATGCATGTGTGGGCAGCGGGGTATCTGCGAATGCATGTATGGCATATGTGTAGTACGTACGTAACTGTAGGGCTATGTACGTCATTGCATTGTGTATCAGATACGTGCATACATGGACCGCAGAGTGGTTGCGTGTGGTGGCATACACATGTGTGATAATATGAGCGTATGCATGCACGTACATGATACTTGTTCTCCATCGCATCGCATGTGTAAATACGTGCATGTATGCATGGACAGCAGTGTGTTTGCAGACACGTACGACACATGCATAGTATGCGCACGTATGAATGCATGTATAACGAACGCCTGCAGTATATATAATTTTTGTAACCACCGCATTGCATGGACAAGATACGTGCGTATGTATCGACGCAGTGTGCTTGCAGAGATACACGTATGACACATGAATTGCAACATGCGCGTCTCAATGACTGTACCGCGAAGACGTGCGCATATATATTTGCGTGCATTGCACTGCATGTACACATATTTCCACGTACCGCACGTGTGCGAAAGACTGTTTCCGTATTGTTTGTACAGCATCCCCGTGCCCACACACGCCACTCTTCCACATAGCCGAGCATCTGCATACACATCTCATGTATGCGCGCGTATACCGCATATAATACGTCCGTACGCGTATATGCATTTTCCTATTTTATCGGCAACGTTCGGTGTCGCACCTGCGGATGCATCTTATAGGAGCAATTTAATCAGATCCTTCTGATCCTTAACCCAGCTGCGCTCGGCTGCTTCTTCGTCTGAGATAGAAGGGAGAGACAAAATGTCGAACAGAGCGAGAGCTGGGGCGGATATAACGAGGAAGAAAGGAACGAGATTACCGAAGGCAGCTGGGTTCTGTGAGCAAGACTTACGGGCTAATCGTGATTTTAATCGTTAAGTTACATTACTCCTCTTACCTCCTCCGCCTTCCCTCTTTTTTATTCACCCCTACTCCTTGCGCAATAGTAATAATTATCGATCATAGGACTTAGCGGCTAGTAACGTAATAATCATAGGTTCAATTAGGCGACTTTTAATCCGTCGTCGGTTAACGTTTAATCAACGCGCCCTCTTTTTAAACGTTCGTACGTGTCCTCCGCATATACCGAGTGTAGAGATACATACATTGGAATAGTGAAATTACACGCGTTGCTGGGAGTATGTATTATAAACGTGTCCGTATGTCTAGAAACGTGTGTTCGGGATTCTCTTCGTGTGCCTTTGGTCTCGCAGGCCAAAGGCGATCTCGGTCCCTTTTATCATAATTATCACGAGCGTGCGCGCGACGACGATCAGAAGCGTGCGAGACTTTTTGAGCTTGCGCGCCTATCGAAACGCCTGTGTTTCGATATCGCCGACACGCTTAACGACGGAAACACATTTTGACGCGACGCAGCGCCGAACCAGCTGAAATTCCAATGCAGTTACGCTATCCGCGCCCTTCGGCAGACGGGCGTCGGGTTTCACAGGAATTCGCAGGCGCGAAATCTACTTAGGCGAATTAATGCGACGCATCGAGTGGATTAAGCGTGAGATCGATCCGGGCGGCGCCTCTTTTCGCTGGAGGGGTCGAATCGGTTGGCAAGTGAATGCGCAGGGGAGAGAATGGGAGGGGAAGAAAAGGGAGATTTAAGGAACGCAAAGTGTTGACTGAGAAAATTATCGGAAAAACAATAGCGACAGGATGCGGAACGATAGGAAAATCAAAAAATGATTACGTGTGTGTAATATAAATGTATATAAAACTACTTGATGAAATAATGCGACGCATCGAGTGGATCAATTGAGAGATGATGTGTCGCTACTTTTTACTACAGGGGTTGACTTGTTTTTGGTCAAAAAGGTGGGGTATGAGGGGCATAAAGTACTGACTGAGAAAGTAATCTAATAATCAAGTGTTGCAAGAAGTAGAACGATGCGAAATTCGACAGTAGAGCGAATAAATTGAATGACAAAAACAGATATGGAATATACATACATGCGTATATATATATATATATATATATATATATATATATAAATCTACTTAAATTAATTAATTCTGCACACGAATGGATTGATCGTACCATCGAGTGTCGCCTCTTTTCGATGGAAAGATCGAGTTGTTTGGCAAGTGAATGCGCAGAAGAGAAATTGAGAGAATGGAAAAAAGGGAGGTCGAGAGCATGAAGTATTGACTGAGAAAATAATCGAAGAAGGAAAAATTGCAAGAAATAAAATAACGCGGGAATCGATAAAAAAGCAAAATCGTGAAACCATAAAAATGTATATAAATACACTCAGATGAATTATTGTGAGGTATCAAATGGATTAAATGTGAGATCGATCCATTTATTGTTTATCTTCACCGAAGGGGTCAATTTAGTTGGTAAATGATTGCGTATTACAGAGAACGATAGAATGAACGAAAGGACTAGAAGAAGAAGAAAGAAAACGTGAAAGAAATAGAACGTAACGAAACCCTAGAAAATTGTGAATTAGTAAAATTATAAACTTTTTCCCGCTGGCGAGGTCGACGTGATCAGCAAGCAAATACGCAAAAGGGCGAACAAGGGAGTGAAAGAAACGAGAGACGTAAAGAACACAAAATGTCATCTGAGAAAATAATTGAAGTAACAAAAACAGCAACAAATGGAACGCCAGCGAAACCGCAAAAATACACATACCACATACCCTAAAGTTTAAAGCTAAAACGTACGCCGTCTCTCTTAGCGCAAGAAGTGTAAAGAACCCCTAAAACGACAAAAACCCTCACCCAACCTTTCGAACGCCTACGCATCACGTCAATAAATTTAAACAAAATCATTTTTGCCCATTGAACGCTTTACTCTCTTCTTAACCATATTGCAACTTCGGCTACAGGGATTTCACTTAAGCATCAGGTATGCAACCCTACCGAAAGCTCATACGTATACCGTACGACCCTCATAGCACCGCCACAGAGACGTTTTGTTTACCAAAGTTGCCCCCAACGCAGCTCACGAAGGCAAAAAACTGAACGCATCGCGCAAGAATGGAACAACAAAACCCCTCACAGTACCCAAACTTTCGAATGCCTACGCATCACGTCAGTAAATCTAAACAAAATAATTTTTGCCCATTGAATGCTTTACTCTCTTCTCAACCATATTGCAACTTCGGCGATAAACATTTCGCTTAAGCACCAGGTACGCAGCCTAAAGCTCATACGTATACCCTACGACCCTCATAGCATTACAACAGAGACGTTTTGCCCACCAAAGTTGTCCCAATGCAGCTTGCGAAGGCAAAAAATCGAACGCATCGAGCAAGAATGTAAGAACATAAACCCTCACAGCACTCAAAGTTTTGAATGCCTACGCATCACATCAATAAATCTAAACAAAATAATTTTTGCCCATTGAATGCTTTACTCTCTTCTCAACCATATTGCAACTTCGGCGACAGACATTCCGTTGCCTGTACCAGGTACGCAACCGAAAGCTCATACGTATACCGTACGACCCTCATAGCACTGCCACAGAGACGTTTCGTTCATCAAAGTTGCCCCCAACGCAGCTCGCGAAGGCAAAAAACTGAACGCATCGCGCAAAAATGGAAGAACAAAAACCCTCACAGCACCCAAACTTTCGAACGTCAATAAATCTAAACAAAATAATTTTTGCCCATTGAATGCTTCACTTTCTTCTCAACCACAATGCAACTTCGGCGACAGGCATTCCGCTTCAGCACCAGGTACGCAACCGAAAGCTCATACGCATACCGTACGACCCTCATAGCATAACCACAGAGACGTTTTGCCCACCAAAGTTGTCCCAACGCAGCTTGCGAAGGTAAAAAACTGAACGCATCGCGCAAGAATAGAAGAACATAAACCCTCACAGTACCCAAACTTTCGATTGCCTACGGATCACATCAATAAATCTAAACAAAATAATTTTTGCGCATTGAATATTTCACTCTCTTCTCAACCACATTTGCAACTTTAGCGACAGGCATTTTGTTTGACTACCAGATACGCAACCCCACAGAAAGCTCATACGTATATCGTACGACCCCCACAGCACTGCCACAGAGACGTTTCGTTCGTCAAAGTTGCCCCCAACGCAAGGCAAAAAACTGAACGCATCGCACAAGAACGGAAGAACGCGCAAGAGCATTGTTCGATCAGCGACACGGCGGATTCCGCGCTGCAGAAAAGTGATTTCCTGTCGCTGCCATCGCTCTTTCTTCCACGAGCGAGCGAACTTTCGCCGGAGTTCCGAGAGAAAAAGGACGAGTGCCGGGAGAGTATTCACGCGGCTGCCTCATTGACATCGGCGGCGAAAAACGCAGGAGGGCCAAGAAAAAGTGGCGGGCAGCGAGAAAATGCGGGATTTCCCGTGCGGCGTCGCTGAAATCCGGCGAACGCGCTTTTAATTAATTCCGTCCGAAAACTTTTTGATCGCTGATAAAAGACGCAGAAGAAAGGTTCCAGGGTGGTGCGCGCTGGGGTTTGGGGAGAAGCCGTTGGCTGCGAACCTCGGGTCCCTTGCAAGATGGCGGCGTGTTTCAGTTCCGTCGTGGAACAATGCAGATCTTTATGGCAGGAGACGGACGTCGGGGGAGGATGAAAGTGGAAGCACCGTGAGACTTGGATTCTACCAAATAATGTAATGAAACTATTGCCGTTAGTTGACCAATGAGGAAGAAAGTGGAGGCAGCGTGAGACTTAGATTCTACCAAATAATGTAATGGGGCTATTGCCGTTAGTTGACCAACGAGGAAGAAAGTGGAGGCAGCGTGAGACTTGGATTCTACCAAATAACGTAATGAGGCTATTGCTGTTAGTTGACCGGCGAGGAAGATGAGAGGATGGACGACTTATGAATAAGGCGTGTTATTATTTGTTAGGGTGTCGCAATTAACGTCCGAAAGGGAATCTTTGGTTGCGGAGAAAAAATGGACTCGTGAAATGAAGCTCGTGTGACGACAAATGGGGTTTGGCTAATACCAAACAATGTCATGAAATCCTTGCTATACTTGATCGGTTTAGTTGTATGCACCTCGTTGAACTAGGGTGGATAGCTGATGCGCTCACATTGTTTGTGTTGTGATATAATTTATTATATTAAAGTGGAATTACGGTAAAGAAAATGAATAATATATATAGCACTCCTAGCGGTAGTGTTCTTAGACTTAGCCTGGTGCAGATTTGCAATTTCTTGCCTATACTTGATCGGACGTTTAGTTGTATGCACCTCGTTGAACTAACGTGGATAGCTGATGCGCTCACATTGTTTGTGTTGTGATATAATTCATTATATTAAAGTAGAATTACGGTATACAGAAAATGAATAACGTACATAGCACTCCTTGCGGTGGTGTTCTTCTTAGACTTAGCCTGGTGCAAAGGCGTGTAGCATTGAATATGCTGGTTCTGGGAAAGGTCGTGGAAATTGGGTGAAGGTGGTTGGTGGAAAGTGGTTGCAGCAGGGGTGACAACTGAGGTGAATTTCAGAAATCGATGGTACTCGGAACGGAAGGGAGTTTTCCGGGAATATTAATCAGGAGAGCGAAACGGTTTTTAATGAACGGTGGTTAATGATGCGTGATGTGGGGTTTTAAATTTGGGCTTGGTATTGTGGATTAGGACTTCGGCAACATATGTACCAATAAAATTTGGGATTCTTTGATGCGTTATGTCGGAACAAGACTATTAACATATGTTTGTTCTTTGATGCAATATTAATGTACAGTTCGAAATTATGTGTGTCATATGATGAACGATTTTTTAATGAATATGCGAATGCTTTATCCGATTGTCGGATTGGTTTTGAAATAAATTATATTGACTTAGAAAGTGATAATTTGTCGGAACACAGTTGTGAATCTGATTAGGCCAACAAAAATGCAAAAATAAAATGTGATAAAATCTGATAGTGGAGGACATTTTGAAGATGAGTGGATTAAAAATGATGTTATATCAACCTTGAAAAACTGGAAGAAGTATTACGGATTTAAACTTACTGATGCACCGAGTATCAGTGAGGATTTACTTTTTGATAATTACGTTTTCAACTTGGCTGTTTCTCAAATAAATCTACACCGCTGCTAAATGAAACAGTTTCATAAAAAGTGGTAAAATTTTATTGAAGTTTATTTGGATTGTTTCGCTTTCATTTTCGATTACGAAATAGTAGTCGTTGACATGAGACAGCTTCTGCGTAAAATTGCCGGTCAACAATGTGTTAACACCGTACCGGCGGGAATCGCATATGCGTGATCGCCGTAGGCAATTCAAAACGGTAGGCGTCACGTATGTGTATACTATATATCAACGGTGACATGTGACTATCGTTAAACGGAAAGGTTTATTTAATCCTATGCACTCGGACAAGTTTCTTCCCGGACAAATAAATAGCGCATAATTTTGTATAAAAGAGTTTCGAAAGAAATTGCTCTGTTCACATTATCTTTCGCGTAAAACTTTAGTGGTTTCTGATTTGTAAAGTAAAATTGAAACTGTACAGTTTATACTTCTCCAAGATGCAACAGCGTAGTAAGATATATATTTTGAGGGTGGTTGAAAAAGTTTCACAATAATAAGTTATTTACCGTCTTTCTTTTCGAACATACAGTACAATTTCGGTTATTTCTTTGGGCACAAATAATATATAATGCGTGGTTCAGCGTATTTTCTGAATATGACGTAGGATGTTCTGGTAGCTGCTAGAATTCACGTTTCAGTTGATTACATTTGATTTTTAATGGCACAAAGGCTTTTCAGTTTATTTTCATTGCGTGCATTTGAAATGTATCGAAGATATCTTAACCGTTTGAGTGCCAAGCGGCGCGATCGCGCTTCTTCTGTCTGTCCTCAAAACTGCAGCGTAATCACAGCAGGCTCGGTTTCTCTCGATGCACAACATTACGGTAACTTTTCAATCTTAGGTAAAAAAGATAAAATTGGAGTAATGTTACACTTTATAGGTCTACATGCTTTTATTCATATAAAAATTGCTGTAATATAACAAGATAGCGCCGCTTGGCAAGTTTCGACACGGAATATAACAAGCGCTATCGCGCCGCTTGGCAAGTTTCGACCGGGAAATGAGAAAGACCCGTGGCACTCAAACGGTTAAGGAACCAAATATTTAAACAAATTATGTGTTTACACACATTTTCTTCAATAATACCACGCAATTTATTTCTGTCCCCTGAGAGGGGACAATCGAGTCCAACGACTTGAAGCCCACAAGAAGATGAAAGTAGTAAACCACTGCCAATCGTGGTCGGTACAATTCTTTTAAGTTGGAAAGAGTCTCAGCGAGTTCAGATCGCGTTGTGCAATGGGATTCTGTCAGAGTTCGCGAATTGCTGATTTCGACACCGGCAAGAAGAGAAAAAGATGACAAATCCAAGTAATTTAAATATCCTTGTATTATTTACATCGCTCACTGATTGCGATTTTGAAATAGGTGCTTCAATATTCCATATGGAACGGGTAACTAAATGTAACCCATCAAACAAGCCCTATGAAGACATGAAGAAAAGATATTAAATTATAAACATAATGCAAATAGGCACTAATGAAATTCCCATAAAATTTTCTAAAATACGCAGTGCAGTGACTAAACGCAGCTTTACCGAATGTATGTGCTCTTCTTGCAAAATACCGTTCCGCATTAGAAAACGCTTAAAAACCTGCCATTGACACTACTTGATAATAGTATTAGTAAGTAGTAGTAATAAGAAGACCCTGTGAAGACATGAAAAAAAGATATTAAATTATAAACATAATACAAATAGGCACTAATGAAATTCCCTTAGAATCTCCTAAAATATGCAGTGCAGCGATGTAATGCAGTTTTCCCGAATATATGTTCTCTTCTTGCAAAATACCGTTCCGCATTAGGAAACGTCATGCGAATGGTTCCATTGACACTACTTGATAATAGTATTAGTAAGTTTTAGTAATAAAAAGACCCTGTGAAGATATGAAGAAAAGATATTAAATTATAAACATAATACAAATAGGCACTAATGAAATTCTCTTAAAATCTTCTAAAATATGCAGTGCAGCGACGTAACGCGGTTTTACCGAATGTATTTGTTCTTTTTGCAAAATACCGTTCGGCGTTAGAAAATGCTTTAAAACCTACCACGCATCAAATAAACATTGACACTACTTGATAAAAGTATTAGTAAGTAGTAGTAATAAGAAGACGCATTATCTATATAATTACGTACATATCAGTAGTTTTTCCGTTGCTAAACGCGCCGGTGGCCAACGTTCAGAGACATCAAGTAGAATTATCGAATTCGACGCGGCAGGGCGTAATTCGGTACGACGCAGCAATGAAATAAGCGAACGCGAGGTGGACGCGTAATTGGCAAGAATCAGGTTTCTTTCGTCGGGAGCTGAAACGTCAGAGCGGCGAATAAAGAAATTCGGAAGGAGACAGACGTACGTCGAACGATACACCATATACATTAGCAGATGAAATCAGGCAATCGGCGAAATCCACTGTCGTTCCGCCGGCGAGCGGTAGAATAGATTGAAAGGCGGGGGAGGGAGACAATGTGGACGCGAGACAAAGATAGACAGAAGGAACGATCACAATGGCCACTCGCGAAACGACGAACCGTTTCGGTTTTCTCCGCTTTTTCTTCCTCGCTCGCCCCCCTCGAAAACTCTCGAGTGGCATTCACTGATCCTACGACGAGGACGATCATTGTCCCGTTCCTCTTCGTGATTGTCCTTCAGGAAGACAAGTGTTCGGCAAGGTACACGATGAAGAGCGAAGAAACCGCGACACGAAAAACGCAATATTACGAAACATTGACTGGCGGGGGCGGAAAGTATAACAAGATGCTCGGACAACGGAACTCCATCATGTCAAAGTATAAATATGCCACTCCGGTGTGGGAAACGTATTTATCGAATTAAAGCTGACGGCAAATTAAGGTGTTCAAAAATGTCAGTTTTTTAAATCATTCTGGTAAATTCGTAAATCTGGAAAGATTAATGGTTGGAATATTTCTTTTTTTTGTCTTGAATGAAATTTGTGGAGTAATCTGTTTTGTATTAGTAAAGTAATATTACGAAACATCGACTGGCGGGGGAGGAGAGTATAACAAGATGCTTGAACAACGGAACTACATCATGTCGAGTATAAATATGCCACTCCGGTGTGGGAAACGTATTTATCGAATTAAAGCTGACGGCAAATTAAGGTGTTTAAAAATGTCAGTTTGTTAAATCATTCTGGTCAGTTCGTAAATCTGGAAAGATTAATCTTTGGAATATTTCTTTTTTTGTCTTGAATGAAATTTGTGGAGTAATCTGTTTTGTATTAGTGAAGTAATATTACGAAACATCGACTGGCGGGGGAGGAGAGTATAACAAGATGCTCGGACAACGGAACTCCATCATGTCAGAGTATAAATATGCCACTCCGGTGTGGGAAACGTATTTATCGAATTAAAGCTGACGGCAAATTAAGGTGTTCAAAAATGTCAGTTTGTTAAATCATTCTGGTCAGTTCGTAAATCTGGAAAGATTAATCGTTGGAATATTTCTTTTTTGTCCTGAATGAAATTTGTGGAGTAATCTGTTTTGTATTAGTGAAGTAATATTACGAAACATCGACTGGCGGGGGCGGAGAGTATAACAAGATGCTCGGACAACGGAACTACATCATGTCAGAGTATAAATATGCTACTCCGGTGTGGGAAACGTATTTATCGAATTAAAGCTGACGGCAAATTAAGGTGTTCAAAAATGTCAGTTTGTTAAATCATTCTGCTCAGTTCGTAAATCTGGAAAGATTAATCGTTGGAATATTTCTTTTTTTGTCTTGAATGACATTTGTGGAGTAATCTGCTTTGTATTAGTGAAGTAATATTACGAAACATTGACTGGCGGGGAAGGAGAGTATAACAAGATGCTTGAACAACGGAACTACATCATGTCGAGTATAAATATGCCACTCCGGTGTGGGAAATATATTTATCGAATTAAAGCTGACGGCAAATTAAGGTGTTCAAAAATGTCAGTTTGTTAAATCATTCTGGTCAGTTTGTAAATCTGGAAAGATTAATCGTTGGAATATTTCTGTTTTGTCCTGAATGAAATTCGTGGAGTAACCTGTTTTGTATAATATTAGTGAAGTAATATTACGAAACATCGACTGGCGGGGGAGAGTATAACAAGATGCTCGGACAACGGAACTACATCATGTCAGAGTATAAATATGCCACTCCGGTGTGGGAAATGTATTTACCGAATTAAAGCTGACGGCAAATTAAGGTGTTCAAAAATGTCAGTTTGTTAAATCATTCTGGTAAATTCGTAAATCTGGAAAGATTAATCGTTGGAATATTTCTTTTTTGTCCTCAATGAAATTTGTGGAGTAATCTGTTTTTTATTAGTGAAGCAATCTTACTGATTAGTGACATGTTCACATAACTGAAAAAGTTATCCAGGTAAACCTTCCCGTCAATTCGTAAATTCAGAAAATTTAAGTAATGGTTGGAATAATTATTTTTTGTTTCGAATGGCGTACGCGTCTAATTGATACATTATGGAAGTATGTGATTTAACGATCTACAGATTATAAATTCTTACTGATTAACCACAAATTCAAGTACCTTTCACTTCATGTGACGCTTTTGTGTAATCGCCATATTAGCAAAGTAGTCTGTTCACCGATACTGATCTTACTGATTAGTGACATGTTCATATAAGCGAAAAAGTTATCCAGGTAAACCTTCCCGTTAATTCGTAAATTCAGAAAATGTAATGGTTCGAATAATTATTTTTTTGTTTCGAATGGCGTACGCGTCCAATTGATTTATTACACATATGCATTTTCTCCTTGTAAATGAAAGATAAATTTAAAATGTTGTAATTCACCATGGTGTGATATCTTTGGCAACAATCTCCTATGTGCATCCTGGGTTTACTTGGGCAAGTGTAATAGTAATTACTTGTTTGGCGTCTGCCATCCTTTTGTTTCCTTGTAGAGCACATAACACAGTCCCTCTTTTATTTAGTATAATTTCGCAATATCTTTCAACACTTGAAAATCAAACACGTCTTCACTACCACTCAACTCTAAATTCTCATTATAATAATTATTTTTCTCCATGTTGCCAACCATAAAAATGGTCGAAAAATGGTTTAATCGTAACACCACAGAAACTGAGTACGTTTTAACTATAGATAACAATTGCCAACACCAACTTCAGCGCAATTATGCTAAAAACATTTGGTTCGCAGCGAAGCCTACGGAGCGCTAAGGGTTAAATTTATTTTCAAAATGCAACTGAAAACGTTATTTAACTTGAACAAAAAGAGTGTCACGCACATATGGGTGCCGTGGTTCCACGGAAGCATATCCGTCATCCAAATATGGACGACACGCGCCGAACGTGTTAAAGTAAATTTTGAAAGTGGTCATTTGACCTCGCTTGCTACGTTTAGTGTTAAGTGTCGTTACTCGGACGCTTCCTGGTGAATTTACGTGCGTCCGTCCGGAACGTTGTGCGCCGCGGGGAGTCGTTTTGTCAACGAATCGCAAATGTGCGCCTCGGTTCCGTTCCGGCCGTCGCGAACGGCTTTATCGGCGCGAAACGTACGAATGTCGAGGCGGATAATGGAGCGTAACGTTCGGCATTTATTGCGCGACGGCGTCAGATCTCTCTCTTCCTCTCTCTCTCTCTGCACCGGCGGAATTAATGGAGATGGAAGGGATTAGCGTCGGCGTACGGCGACTTCCGGGCCTGTTGGTAACTCGCTTTTCAGCGGCAGATGCCTAGCGTGATGGATCAAACGCGAGGCAACAGTCGCCCGACCGCCGAAGAACTTTCCACTCGACGTTGAGCCGCACCTGAGAAAGGCTCGAGCGTGTTTGTCGCGGTTAGCGACGGCGACAGGGCGTCGGGGCGCATTTGTGAAGCGCCGGCAAACGCGACGGATGGCCTAATTTCGCAAATTTCGGCGCACGTTCTTGGGTTAGGTGCTATGAGAGACGGATGCGACCGTTGGGCAGGGCGTGTGTGGGTTGTTGATGCAAATTGTAAGGTATAATTGTATGGGGCTGTTGTATTTTAGTAGTTTAGGCCTACTTGGGTATTTGGGAATAGAGATAAATAAGTTTAATAAATAATGTAGTATCGCGATATGAATTGCCAACATCCGATTGTGTGTGTGTATGTGTGTGTATGCATGAGCGATCGAGCGTTTGGAAGATTCTAGAATAAGTTGGTTGCTAAGGAAGCAAATAAGATGTGCGACCGATGGTGTGATCCGCGATTCATTTGTTTATAAGAAGAAGAGAGCGAGGGCTTCAGTTGAGAAAGAGTCGCCACGAGACCATCACGAGGAAACGATTCAACACACGCGAAACATCTTATCTTGTATTGTTGTTTATTTCATTTTCATAAACATCTATTGTGTCACTAAATTCCCACAATAAGATAGATAACTTGCTTAGTGTTACTCCGAAGGTCTGGTCTTTATATTGATGGATATTTTATATCTAGTGAATATAAACATAAAAATTGACGAAACATTTTAAATCTATACTATTTGATAGAGGGTAGTTTGTGGTGAAGGTAGACTATTATTCCCCTGCTAAATTGTCAGTGATTTTTGGAGGTATGACGATTTGAAGAATATGCAAACGAGCGTCGAAAGATCTTTAAAACACCCTTATGCAACTTATAGTCTCCGATTGATAGTTTAGCCGTAATAGAGAGAAGAAATCGAGAATATAAATTGAATTAAAAAAGTGAAGAAATCGAGAATATCATATGAGGTATACCTTTTTATACCTTATTTTTTTCTAAAAAAGTGCAAGATTTGAGTCACACCGGTGAATGTTGACATTATGGATGGTCGACACACAAGAGGGGATACATGAAATAATCTTTCACCGACGTACGGCGCATATAAAAAAGGATAGAAAATAACTAAACGCCAAAAAAGGTTAAAATTCGCAGCGCAGGATATAGTCAAAAATACACCGAAGTACAAGTGAAAAATGGCCTCTAAAATGGACACAAAATGTAATAATATCTTTATTGATTTGCCTATTGGAAAATTTATATTATCCTATTGGAAAATAACCGATTCGGTAAGAGGCCCAGAAAAGCCACAACCGCACCGAGATATTCGATACAGTTTCGAAGATATGGGGAAATTATGCATACGAAATTTAAATGTTCTAGGCCGGCAGAAGGAATGTGTCGACAATATATTATTAATAACCGGAATCCATGGTACTTTCCTCAAACTCTATATTATTTAAGCTAATCAGCCTTTTCCAGTTTGCCAGTAACGACCTTATATCGGAACGCACATGTCAGCGTTCGCAGATATTGACAAAAACGTCAGATCGTTACGTTTTACAAACTTCAAACACATGGCTCATATCGCGTGTTATATCACAGCGACGGGCGTAAACGGGTTTACCGAAACACGCCGGCATATCAAAGGTAAAAGCTTGCGGATGGAAACAAAGTAATCCCTTGGGCATCAACCGGCGCAAGATCATATGTTCGTACTTAGAACCCTTGTAGAGACATATCGTTCCTCCGACTACCGAAATTCACTCCACTCTTTCCACCTGTATTATATTCTTACGTCGACGACCCACACTTTTGTCGCCTCCCTACTCACTAGGCGACCCATTTTCTGCGTGAACTGGAAGAGAATCGCTGTGCCGTGACGTTGGTCAATGAGGCGACACCGCAGGTGATTAATTATGATGAATGAGCCACTCCTCCCTATCATGCCGAAATCACTCCTTTGACTGATTTCGCGACACCGACGTCAGAATTTGCCTGGGGTGGTTCTGACAAGGAAAGCCACCCGCAGCGATCGAGTCCCTTTTCATCTTGACGGCCCAATTCAAACGTGGGGTGACGATAAAAGTTACTTCGCAAGTGCAGTGACGGCAACTTAAAAATTTTATCTCTGCTCGGGAAGATATTGGGATTTGTTGGGAAGTATACGATAATAAAATGGATAATTGTTAAATGACGTGATAGCATAGAGACAAGGATTGCGTATGGTATAGGTGTCAAGTATTTGCCAAATCGATTAACGGGACTGAAAAAGTACTAGCTTTGTATTAAGTATAAAAAGTTAGCCGTCAGTCAAGTTTTGCGGCACTGAAAATAGGAAACGGGCGATAAATTAAATGCTGTTGCACGCATTTGTTGGGAAGTATACGATAATAAAATGGATAATTGTTAAATGACATGATAGCATTGAGACAAGGATTGCGTATGGTATAGGTGTCATGTATTTACCAAGTCGATTAAGTGGACTAAAAAAGCTTTGTATTAAGTATGAATAGGTAGCCGTCAGTCAAGTTCTGCGGTACTGAAAATAGAAAAGGATATCGGACAGTATTTGATCGAAATCCAAGTAAGCAATGCTCGGAAGACTTCTGTGTTCAAATTTGATTAATGGCCAAATAGCTGAAATTTGGCTGCATAACAGCAAGAAACAGAAATGTTTAGTCTTTGTGCCTCTTTTCTGGCGCCTTCTTTCGTTCTCTCTCTCTCTCTCTGTCTCTCTCTCTCTCTCACTCACTCTCACTCTCGTAAGCTCTCGCCCCTTTCTTCGTATAAACTGAAAATGACGCCAGGAAGGATATTCGTCTAGACAATATTTGATCTTAGCAAAACTCTTTCCGTAGTCTTAAGCAATGCTCGAAGACGCTTTTATTCTTTCTGTGCCTCCGTGCTGTGCCTCGAATAGGCTAAGGTGTATCATAAGCTTTTTGTATTTAGTTATTCCGTGTGAACCTTGTGTGTGTGTGTGTGTTTAAACAATATATTCGTTAATTGAAATTTGTACATTCATGCATACCCTACAGACATTACACTCCTAAACCACTTTGACGCCGCGCAGGTTAGAGTGAAAACAAGAAAATAGAAGGTATATTCACGGTACTTTTTCCGTATATCGAAATATTAAAGGAGCAAACAGTTAGGAAGGAAATCCGTTAACTGATCTATGTGATAACTTTGGAACAGGAGTGATGACGGAAAAAAACACCGAACACAGACAATTTCTTTTTTTCTGACTAAATATGGAAAGGATAAAATACTTATTGTTTCTTGAAAACCATATGTGACCGTTGCATCTTCTTGTACAATAAATACAAAATGACTCAATTGACAGTTCAATTCCAAACAACAATTAAGTTGGAATTTATTGCTACATTATATGCAATCTTTATACTACACTCTGAAAAAATATTTTATATACGTAGATGTTACTATTTAGCAAACGATTAAAACGGTAATTGATGGTTCCAAAATATATCCGTGATAAGTTGTCAGTTTGAAAAGTATAAATATAAAAATACCAACCCAAGGAAAAGAGCCATTTTCCCCACATCACAAATTACATAAAATCGGATGTAGTCTATAAAATTAAGAAATTAAAAATAAAAGCGAGGTTAACCAGACAAATGCATTTACGCAATGATACTGTACGCAACAGGATCACACACTCTTACAGTTCAATTCCAAACAACCATTAAGTTGGAATTTATTGCTACATTATGTGCAACCTTTATACTACTCTAAAAAAATATTTTATATACATAGATGTTACTATTTAGCAAACGATGAAAACGGTAACTGATGGTTCCAAAATACACCCGTAATAAGTTGTCAGTTCAAAAAGTATAAATATAAAAATACCAACCCAAGAAAAAGGGCCATTTTCCCCACATCGCAAATTACATAAAATCGGATGTAGTCTATAAAATTAAGAAATTAAAAATAAAAGTGAAGTTAACCAGACAAATGCATTTACGCAATGACACTGTACTGTTACTTTTAACCAGCTGAAGTGACCCAGGAAAGTGGATCGCGAAAGCATTTTAAGTTGACCCTCGAAACAGTGGTTCGCTGCCAATGCTTCATTCCCCGAAGTTCAGTAGTATTCCCGCTCCCAGAAAATTGTCGATTTTCACCTGGCACGGGCTCTCATTTATAACGTGACCTCTCAACAGTTAATTCTTCGTACGTTACTCGCATCCGCGCTTCCAGCAAAATTACGCTCTCACGCCGATTTACATTTATCCGCATTAACCGATTGAACTTTGACATTTCGCGTGACGATACAACGTTAATGCTTCATTCCTTGAATTCGCGGGAATTACGTGTTTAGGATAAGATATTAGGGGTCGTCGAAGCGTGATGCGGAATTATATTAATGTAGGAGGGAAGACACAGGGAATTAATCGGACTTGCTAAATTAATAAAAATATATTCTACCAGTGTTACAAATAGCTTGGGATAACAATTACGTCGTATAATGAAAAGTGACCACGAGCCACACGTCAAGGCAGAGTGTGACTCATGGATTACGTGTTCGGTTCCTACATTAAGTTGAATAAAGTTTATTTAACACGTTGACTGCCAGGCGTCTTTTACTATATTCAAACCGCAACGGGATGAAGTACTACAGAATGTGATTGAATTGTGCAAAATGAAAATAATGCGAAGGTATCAGAGACCAAAGAATTGAATCACTATTTAATATTAATTGCATATTCAAAATTATAAATGCGACCGATTGGGTATTTTTTGAATTTTTCGTGAAACCTTTTGCGTCGGTCACCGATGACCATCATGGCAGTCAAAGTGTTAAAGATAAATGAAAGCACTAATATATAAATATAAAAATAAATATAAAATGAAAGTAAAACTATGGCAATTCAACTACGATTCGTTAAACGGCAAGAAAATGCATTTATACTGGACTGAACTATATCGAACTGAACTGAACTTGACTGAACTAAACACTAAATAAACTGACTGACGTAAACTGATCTTAAACTGATTGACCTAAACTGAACATAGACTCTCTGACCTAAACTGAGACTAAGATTGACCTAAACTGACGTTAAACTGAGCTCGCGTCGCAAATCGGGCCGGCTTTTATACGGACCTCTACCCCTTTATCTTAAGGGATTCTGCCTACTTGGGTTGGTGAAAAAACTCAACTTTTTTTTATTACATTTTCTTAATATACCATAGCCCTTCTGAAGATTTTTGAAGCATTAGGCGTGCCTTGTGGCCGAAATGCCCACGAATATGCTAGGAAAGCAGAGGAGACCCTTTTTACAATTGCCGAATAGCGCGTGCTTCCGGTATCAACGAGGTAGCAAAGATTTTTGACTCCCAGAAACATCATCTGGATGTTCTGATCGTTATTATGCGAGCTATAAAGTGAAGAAGGGACCATTTATGCCCCTCACAGGAATATATGATTCTATGACAAGTCAAGAAAAATTAATTTTAACTATGAAAAACCTAGACTTGAAACTTTAAACGCGATTATCAATCGAAACTGTGTTTTTTACGAAAAGTAGAAGTTACTGTCAAGAAACCTAACGTAGTAATAGATTATATAAACCATATGGGCGGTGTCGATCGTGCATATCAATTTTATATACGTATTGTTTCATTAAGAAGATCGCTAAAGTGGTTGAACGAAACTGTTTTTTTATTTAGAAATTTGTTTAATAAATTCAAAAGTTTTATATAAAGTTACAACATAAAAACGAAAGTCAGTTCACCTCGAAAGACGGATTTTTCGTAAAAGTGTTGTCATTCTTGTAAAAATTAAAATGTTTCCAAATATTCGTTGAAGGCCCTGCATTCTCAGAGAAATAAACCTATTGTAATGGCAAATAAGTATATAAAATTAGAGTCCGAAAAAGGCATGAACGATATATTTTTGAGAAATCGTGATCACCGCAAGTGATGAAAATAACACAACAGGAAACTCTAGGAGAAGACTATATTAATCCTTCATGTTTTTTTAATATATTTCTGATAAAACAAAAAATGTTATACAATTTGTGTGTGTGACCACTAAATACGTACTTTTTGGTAGTAATTTGCAAATTTTAATTAATACTCACTAAAATGGCAAAAAGAAAATCTTGAAAATCATTTAATTTTGCTGATTCCAAGTAGGCATAACCCCTTAATCTGGTAGGGCCCGATGGCCCCGCGATAGTTTTATGCGACGCGTCTACGGCCGTTTTCCCTGATGCTACACGTGTTTTCGCGCGGAACACTGGATTCTCCAGGTACCTTCGCCGGCCATTGAAAAGCAGCGGACTGCGAGTTTACGCGCGAAGACTATCGAGACTGAGGAGTAGAAAGGAGCGGAGGATCGAGTTACCGAGGCTAATGGGAGCCAAATGACTCGACGAACGAGACAACGCCGACCCGTCCGAGCCCGCCGAGTCTCGAATCACGAGGACTTACCGGCCATAGAAATATACACGCCATTATTCCGCTGTTATTATTCAGCCGAACCATTACGCTGCATCCCGACACCGTTTCCACTGCCATTATTGCTCCCGTTCTCCCGACATATTTCTCTCGCCGTCTCTTTCCGCGCGTTCCGCTGCGCTTTCTACCATCGGATCCTATCTCGCGCGCAACGAAGGGTTTACGGCATTACACGGCTTGTAACAGGACGTTATGTAGTTTACAGCGCGACTGTCTCGCGATTTCGATATATTGCGGCGTCTGGAGTTCAGAGGATGTGTTGTAGGTGGACGTTGTTGCCGGAGACATCAATTTTGGGATGCGGAATCAAATGTGTCGTTTCAGTGTTAGACTTTGGGTATCACAGAAATATGTACTGTTGCCTTCTCTAATTATGAAGTATTAAGATGTATGTATATAGTATGTATCTATGTAACTATGTATGCACGCATGTACATTCATATGCATCATGTTGTATATATACAATCAAGTACAATCAATATAGTATGTATACAAATACATACAAACGAAGTTGCATGGTATATATATATATATATATATATATATGTAATATTATATTGTACAATATATATATATATATATATATGTATATGTATTCCATGCGACTTCATTTGTATGTATTTGTATATATACTATATTGATTGTATTGATATGTATCATGTTGTATATCTACAAATACATACAAATGAAATCGCATGGAATATATACATATAAATATACTATGCAACGTCATTTGTATGTATTTGTAGATATACAACATGATTCATGCATGCATACATATCAATACAATCAATATACAAATACATACAAATGAAATCGCATGGAATATATATACATATATATACTGCAACATCATTTGTATGTGTTTGTATATATACAACATGATACATATGTATATACATGATATTCATATATACGTAATAGTACTTGATAAATCGAGAAGACACTAACACGTTTTAGTGTGACACTTTCACTCACTGATACCATAACAGTAATACATTGCGTACTACACCGGAAAATTTTATATTTTAAACATTATTCGAAATTTGTAGGATAAACAGGCATTCTAGAAATAGTGACGTTCATTCTGTCTAGTAGTGTCATTTAAAGTAACATTTCCAATACCGTTCTCACTGACATTATTGCTTCGTGCTCGCAACATATTTTTCTCACGCAAAACAAAGAGTTTACAGCGCTACACGGCTTGTGACACTAAGTTATGCGGTTTACAACGTATCTGTCTCGCGATTTGTATGTATTGCGGTGCCTGGATTTCAGAGGGTGTACAGTATGCGCACGTTGCCAGGGGCATAAATTTTGCAACATGCGATGCATCATTATTTTAGGATCAACGACTCCAAATATAAAAGTACATTTGCCTTTTTACTTACGAAGGACTGTTACACGTCCGTGTTTGAAGTAATCGAACCATTCAGAAATGATCAGTACCATTCGTTGCAATGTACAATGTGAAGTCTCTTGCAAAGTATTCAAAGCAACATTCCTGACTTCTTTCCCATTGCTATTATTGCTCCCGTTTTCTCGACAATCGACATATTTCTCTCGGCCTCTCTTTCTGCACATTCTCCTGTTTTCTGATACGTTATACTTATACGTTGTTGCAACTGATATAAACTCTGCAGTATTCAGTTCGCTGAACATCGATGATTTTAAGTATCACAAAACGACGTACCGTTGGCTTTTCTTGTTACGCATTCCTGTTTGAAGTATTTGATCTTTTAAGAAACGTTCAGCTTACCGTCAATATTATTGCTCCATTTTTCTGGACATATTTCTCCCTTCTTCTCTTTCTGCGGATTTTCAGCATCCGGATCTATCTCACGCAAGATGAAAAGTTTACGGCGTTACACGGCTTACAACGTGTCTCCCTCGGGATTTCAATGTATTGTGGTGTCTAGACAGCAGAAGACGTGTTTGCTTGGAAGACAAACTTTTCAGTGTCCAATGTCGGTCAGAATCAATGATTTCAAGTGTGATTTCAAATATCGCAATAAAATGCACTGCTGGGTTTTTTATTAGTACGAACTGTTACGCGACCCTATTGAAAGTAATCGAAGAATGTAGAAACGTATTCTCTTCCTGCGCATTCTGAGGTGTTTTGTAGCATCGGGATCTATCTCACGCAAAATGAAAAGTTTACGGCGTTACACGGCTTACAACGTGTCTCTCTCGGGATTTCAATGTATTGTGGTGTCTAGACAGCAGAAGACGTGTTTGCCAGGAAGACAAACTTTTCTGTCCAATGTCGGTCAGAATCAATTATTTCAAGTGTGATCTCAAATATCGCAATAAAATGCACTGCTGGTTTTTTTATCATTAAGAACTATTACGTGTCCCTATTGAAGGTAATGGAAGAATGTAGAAACGTATTCTCTTCCTGCGCATTCTGAGGTGTTTTTTAGCATCGAGATCTATCTCACGCAAAATGAAAAGTTGACGGTCTTACATGGCTTATAACGTATCTCTTTTACGATTTTAATGTATTGTGGTGTCTAGACAGCAGAAGACGTGTTTGCCAGGAAGACAAACTTTTCAGTGTCCAATGTCGGTCAGAATCAATGATTTCAAGTGTGATTTCAAATATCGCAATAAAATGCACTCCTGTTTTTTTTATTAGTACGAACTGTTAGGCGACCCTATTGAAAGTAATCGAAGAATGTAGAAACGTATTTTCTTCCTGCGCATTCTGAGGTGTTTTTTAACATCGGGATCTATCTCACGCAAAATGAAAAGTTTACGGCGTTACACGGCTTACAACGTGTCTCTCTTGCGATTTCAATGTATTGTGGTGTCTAAACAGCAGAAGACGTGTTTGCCAGGAAGACAAACTTTTCTGTCCAATGTCGGTCAGAATCAATGATTTCAAGTGTGATCTCAAATATCGCAATAAAATGCACTGCTGGTTTTTTTTATCATTAAGAACTATTACGTGTCCCTATTGAAGGTAATGGAAGAACGGAGAAACGTATTCTCTTCCTGCGCATTCTGAGGTGTTTTTTAACATCGGGATCTATCTCACGCAAAATGAAAAGTTGACGGTGTTACATGGCTTATAACTTATCTCTTTTGCGATTTCAATATAATATGATGTCTAGACATCAGAAGACGTGTTTACCAGTAACATAAATGTTGCAGCATCCAACATCGGTCAGCATCAATGACTTTCAATATTACAAAAAGACGTACCGCCAGCTTTTCTGCCATTAACACGTTGACTGCGAAGCGTATTTTGCTATGTTATTAAATTGTGCAAAACGAAGGTAACGCAAAGTTATTAGAAGCCAAAGTATTGAAGCACCGTTCCAATATCAATTGCTTTTTCAAGAGTGCAAATAAGCTTCATTGCGAGTTTTTTGCATTCTTAGTAAAATCTTTTGCACCGATCACCATGACAGTCAAAGTATTAACAACCATTACTTGTTTTTGCTTCAAGCAATCGAAGTGTTTGGAACCGCCCAGATTCTCACTACCATCGCTTCCGTTTTCCCAACATATTTTCCTTTCTCTCCACTTCTACGCGCTCTACTATTTTCTGGTATCGGCTTCCATGTCGCGCAAAACGATGTTTACCGCGTCACATAGCTTACACCATCAATACATCTCTTAATTCCCATCACAACCACTTCAGAGGTCATAATACTCCTACACGCATAAATCCTACAGCCAACACTTGACACCTCAAAAAGTCTCGCGTCGTCTTTCTACCCTACCAAAAACTCGCATATCTGTTCTTCCAGTCAATCATTTCACCCGCGTTTGACCGAAATCACCGCAATGCAACGCAATTTTTCCTCCTGCCCGTTGACCACATTGAAAAGTCATACGTCGCATTCTGCTGATCTATGAAATTCCACTGTACGAAACTTCTGATGCGTCGTCGCGTTCTCAACGAAAACCGTCGTGTCCACGAGAGCGCGAGCCTTAAGACTAAAAATGGAGACGCAGCCGCTACCGACGGAGGCGCGGATTTAAAGCTTACGAATTAGCGTTGTGAAAGGAAATAAAGTGTCGGGAGCGACGTTCTGGCGCCCAGCTTGTCTGGACATCGGGGAGGTGCTGATGAGGGACATCTTCGCGGGACTCGCCACGAGGACTAGCAGTCGTCCTGCGTCGACGAGGACTGCAACAGTGCGGCGACTCTTTCCGAGAAGTCTCCTGACGCCGCGCCGGAACACTGAAAGCAGAAAAAGAGGATGTTGTTATGAGAACAGCCGATTAAATGGCAAGAGGCTTAACCCCTTGCCGTACAATTTAATTCGGGTGAATTTCGACCGAAGTGATGTGCAGAAATGTTCGTGAAATGAGCCAAAGCGGCTGAGACGCACTGTCGGTATTAGAAATTAATGATATTATATCTTGCGACTGCATATGGAGTAGGCGTAATCTTATTAACTTCATATATACGATTTCGTATCAAATACTTATAATTGCATAGTTAAATGAAAATTCGTTAATTAGAGAATCGTTTGAAACAAAATCTGCACTATTGCAAAGTTAAAAGTTTTTATTAAATCAAAAAAATAATTTAATTTGTTGTTTTTATGCGTATCGTCAATGTAATCTTGGAAATCTGACATTTTTTGACTTTGTGTTGAACTTGCAACATTTTATTGGTAACACATTTGCAAAATTTGACAAATGCAGTTTGCAATTTATGGTATTCTTATAAATCAAATATTACAATTGCATAGTTAAATCAAAATTCGCTAATTTGAAATAAAATCTGCACTATTGAAAAATTAAAAGTTTTTATTAAATCAAAGATCAAAAATTAATTTTTAAAAATCTTTTATCTACCGATGCATTGTATTGAAGCATTTTAAACATAAGTGTAGCTCGTCAATGCAATCTTAGCAGTATTTCGTGACATTTTTGCTCCGATTTTTTGCTCTTTGTGTTCTGAAGCTTGCAACATTTCATCGATAACACTGTTTGCAAAATTTGCGTACTAAATGCGTTGGGCCTTCCTTCTTTTGCAATTCATGCCATATTCTTATATTATAAATAACGAAATTAACTATTATTTTGCCATTACATGCCCAGAATAGTAAAAATATTTTCGTGGCGCTCTGAGCGAAACGTGATTTCAGCGTTTGTAGTTAACGGGTTAAAACGTCTTTGACAATCAAAATACCACGGCCAAGCACCAGGCACAAGTCGCCGAATTCATCTTCCTGGTGCTATCGCTCTAGCTTCCCATACCGTTTGTTTCTGCACGCGACTTATTACGAACTACAACAGTCACAATATTTGTACACTCGTATTTCCCGATCGTGCCACCGCTGGCCGACTCCTTTGTAACTGACCCTTCGGGCGAGGGTCACTGATATCAGGCGTTTTTACGAGCAAAACAAGCCGCGTTAAACATCGCGCGGGGTCTGCGACCGCTCGCCCTTTTTCGCTTTCTTTTTCCGGCCTCCGGCTTCCTTTCCGCCCGGCTGCACAACTTTCCCTGCCCTCGTCCACCGCCTTATGCTCCGCTGCCGTCAAATTAAGAGGCGTCACGTGCGGCCAAAAGGCGCGGTTTTGCCACTCTCTCACTATGTTTTTCCCTCTTCGTCTGTTTTTCGCCCTTCCGCTTCCCTGGTCTGCGTCTGGTACGCCGGTATTATGGCGTTTGCGAAGATATTAGCGCGGGCGCGGAAAAGAATGATGGGGAAAGACGTTCATAGTGTTTGTTAATACATTCGGTGCCAAGCGTGATTCGGTTGAGTTTCTCGCGGGCCCAAATTTTTCTATCAGCGCACCAAAACGGAAACGGAGAGATGAACGGGACCACCAACAATGTAACTCGAGTAGGTCCGTGCATTGTCGTTTATCTATTATATATTTACAGAGCCTTCGACCCATAAAAATGATATATTGTTTAGTTCCGAAATAAGCTTATTGGTAAGAAGCTCATTTTGGATTTCGAAACGTTTCGGCTAGATATCTGCGAGGGATGTCACTTCAGTTATCCCAGATCATTCAGTTGAGAAGCATATTTTTCTAAAACGCACATCAGTAATTTTTTGTCCCTAAAATGTTCATTGGGCGGCGTGAGAGTACAATTGAAAGTGAGAATAGTGATGAAAGCGTTGTGAGTTTTAAAAGAAAAAGTAGAGTGTAATTTATGTATTTTTAATATTTTTATGCTGTATATTCTCTATTTATACTTCACTGCTTGTTCCATTAAATTTCTTTTAAAAATGCAACTGAAAATCTTATTTAACTTAAAGAAGAAGAGTGTCACTCATATATGGGTGACGTGGTCCCCACGGAAGCATACCCGTCACCCAAGTACGGAACGTGTTAAGACGTCCGTTTGATGCCTGGCATGATAGTAGAAAGAGGCTATTTTTAAGTTCGGGATTTCTTTTATTGCGATAAGATGGCTTTGTCAAGGTTTAGTGACTCGTGCCTCTCGTGCGCAATAGCCCATGTTCATTCGTATCATTACATGCACTCGATCATGCAAACATCCCATTCTTTACACCATAAGGCTTATCGCAATTGTCCCATTACTTCGCAACATGCAGCCTGATCCTCCTTCAATAGCCTTCCAACACAATAGTATCGCCATCCCTTTCTTCGTTCCTGACCTGCACTGTTCCGAAATTCATCCGCTTCCTTTACATACTAACAGCCAATCATCGCATTTCACATTTTCCACCTACCCTTTATTTCATTATTCTCCTTCAGAAACATTCATGCACAGAAGGATCACTTATTTTTCGACGTTCGTACAGTTTACACCCATCACCACAGTTCAGTAAAATAATTCATATCATATACAGTGTAGCATCAGGAAAAACGGCCGTAGATGCGTCGCATAAAACTGTTGCGAGGCCATCGGGCCCTACCGGATTAAGAAAAGGCGGTAGAGGTCCGTATAAAAGCCGGCTCGGTTTGCGACGCGAGTTCAGTTACAGTTGTCAGTCAGTTTAAGATCAGTTGTAGTCACAGTCTCAGTGAGTTATAGTTCAAAGTTTAGATCAGTCAAGTTCAGAGTGTAGTTCAGTCCTGTATAGATACGTTTTCTTACCGTTTACCGAATCGAAGTCGAATTGCCATAGTTTTACTTTCATTTTGTATTTATATTTGTATACTAGTGCTTTCATTTATTTTTAAATAAACTTATTTAACTCAATATAATTCCGCATCCCGCTTCGACGACACCTAACATCTTATATCACTACAACAGTAACAGGGTTCCTTCATATAAAAATCCTAAGTATGTGAAAAGGATTCAGCGATTATCTCACATTGCGCAATTTGCATATTATGAAGATTTACAACCTTTGGTGACGCGGTCAATCATTGGATCCGTCGCATTAGACGCGATATTCGAGAGAAACAGCCCAAAAACATGTTAGTAACCGCTGGCTTCCGATGAATACATCTGCATTTAACAGTCCGCTAACCGATGAATCACCCGGACGAAGTTCGGTGTCTCGTGGTCATACCTTCGCTGAAGTTTCCACTTTTCCGAAAGGGAAGATTCTTGGAGGGAAGTCAGGCCCTAAGGAGAACGTCCTGAATGGAAGTTGTATCGCGACAGTGACCTGCCAATCGGCGTAGACCAAAGGGCCACAAGGGCAAAGGTTACGACTTAGTCGAAAGTCTAAAACGAACCCTCAAGCGAACAACCAAATATATAGAGAAACTTCAGAAACCTAGTCGTGCATATAATTTACAAGTTCCGAACATTTCGGCTGTCTTTCGAATCATTTTTACGTCGGTACACAATTTAATTACCAGACTTCTTTGAATCGTTGTGCTGCATGAACCGCATGTGAAGCTCGGGTTAAATAAAATTCGGACCCTACCGATATGTACCGACGAAATAATTCATTATTAACCAGTGCAAAAGATTTTACTAAAAATGCAAAAAATGTGCAATAAAGCCTATTTGTAATCTTGTAAAAGCAATCGATATTGAAACGGTGCTTCAATACTTTCGCTTCTAACAACTCTGCGTTACCTTTATTTTGCACGATTTCATTATACTCTGCAGTATTTCATCGCATCGTAGTTCTAACATAACAAAATACGCTTGGCAGTCAAAGTGTTAAACAATATTTAATAGAATCTATTTATTAGAATAATGCTACAAAAATGACACGATTAATTAAATACCTGCAAATGATTCGTCAAGTGCCGCTGCATCTAAGTAGTACAGCAGCCTAAATAAATTTCTTACTATCCACAACCACACAAATACACACACACATACAAAAATCGTCAATTGAACGTTATATTTGATGCAAGTCATCTCCCGCCGCATTCGCCCACAATTTTCCTCACACAATTCAACGATTAGTCCATATATCCCACATTTTCAGTAGATCGAGTCAATAATCGCTCAGACACGCACCTTCACTCCGCCTTCCGTCCGATTTTATTTCGCAAACATTCCACGCCTCCCCCATCCGGCGCCGTCGCCATGCAAATCCCGATTACACAGAACAGTTTCCAATAGAACCGAAATGTCCATTGAAACGCATATCCCGCAACATTCGCCATACGTGCCGACTGTCCGTCGGCCAGGAGTTTTCCGCTCGCAGAATTCGCAAGCTGTCGACACGTTCCTGGGAAAGCTCGTGGATTCTCTCGAGTGCGGACAAGCGGGCGTCTAAAGAATCATGGGCCATACGATACACTCGGCGAGGAATGATCGCGTGGAAAGGGAAACGGCGAGGGAAAAATCGTCGCGAGGCATTCGGCATTCCCCGCGTCGAGGTGGAAATTCGATGCTTTCCGGCGGTCGACTAAATTGCAGCCGGCGCGCGCCTCGCTGCACTTTATCCCCCAGAAAGGCAACCTGCACATCGTGCAACTTTAATGCGCGACGGAGAGGGAAGACGGGCTTGCGAGGGGAATAGAGGGAGAGGTGCCGATGAGGTGGGACGACGAGCTGATTCAGTCCCTGTTCAAGTCACCGACCCTTGCTATTTTACTCGCCCGCAATGTATCTCGTTACCGCCGCTGACTTCCCACCTTCCAGGGCCAGACGTACTTTGTCGCCGCAGAGCAACGGTATGCGAGGTATTTTTTTTCGTAGTCGTAGTAGAAGGTGGCTGCCGATTTTTCTGGGTTTTCGGCAGTTAGCAAATAGTACCGGCGATAAGATAGAAGGGAGAGTGCCTGCTTACATGTTGGTGTAAAGGTAATTATGCTCCGGACAGTATTTTAATGTCTGTGTTTTTTATTGGACAAACAGATTGGTAAAAAAAATTAGTACATCTCGTTGTGTATGCAAAGGATTTTTTCTTCGTCGTGATAAAACGCGGTTGCCGATTTTTCATGGGTTTTCGGCAGTTAGCAAATACTGCCGATGATAAGATAGAAGGGCGAGTGCCTGCTTACATGTTGCTCTCAAGGTAGCTATGTTTTGCATAGTATTTTAATGCGTATTTTTTTATAGACAATGTAGTTAGTAGAAAAAAGCACAGTACATCTTGTTATGTATGCGAGAGATTTTTTTCTTCGTTATGGTAAAACGCGGCTACCGATTTTTCATGAGTTTTCGGAAATTCACAAATACTGCCGGCGATAAGATAGAAGTGAGAGTGCCTGCTTACATTTTGCTTTAAAGATAATTATGTTTTCTATAGTATTTTAATGTCCATATTTTAATAGGCAATGTAGTTAGTGAGAAAAATATTATAATATTAAATATATAATATTAAATAAAATATTATATACATACGTTCTGTCAACATTATACCCTGGATTTAATTACGTTTTCAACGTCCTTAGCACAAAACCAGAAAGTTGTATCCTTGCCCACGCACACCTATCCCAACTTCTACAAACCTCTATCACAACTCCCACCACATTCCGTTCGAATAATCAACATCCCCCCAACCCTAACAACGCATGCAAATACACCCCGTAAAAACGTGCGAATATTGGCGTTTTCGATCCAAAGTTTGCATCTTCATACACAAGACCCAGCTCACAAAGTCCTACACTGATGCAACGCCTCAAAATATTGCCCCAAACCCTCATTCTACTTTCTCCACCGTCCTTCACCGCTCTTGTCACATTCCGCTTAAACCATTACCATCCCCTCAGCTCTAACCTACACAACTGTCTCCCGCAAAACGTTACAGCCCCGCTGCAATCCCGCGTCGACAGTTTTCCAACCTCCTTTCACACCCTCGCCCGCAGCTCCGGCGTATTTACTTGCAACTGCAATTTCCATTTCCATCCCGTCGAACGACTGAATACACGGCGCGCTTATGCCGCGCCGATTGACAAACCACCCTTCATAACGCCGCAATCGCATCAGCATCCAGCGATCGTCAGGCTCGATCGTTTGCGAATCCGCAATAACGAGCGCCCGACTACGAGCGAATTGCGCCAGAGACGTGCTAAAGAGTGTATCAACAACGTCGACTGTCGGCCGTCCGACGGAAGTCCCTTCAGGGTTGCGCGTCCGCCAATGAAAACTTTAAAAGTTCGTGCTTTTTCATTTGTTGCGCCCGGCCAGCCGCCGGCGCCGCTGAAAGCGCAGACGATGCTGATTTCCCAACGGGTATCGCCCATCTATAAATCTATACCCTGGGGTTGTTTAGCTCTCGCCTTCGTCTCTCAGCCCTCTTCAGCCCGTTCAACCCTCTCGGCCCTCTCAACCCACGACCCTACGTCGCTACACTCCCGTGGCTACCGGCTTGTATTTTTCATTCAAACGTTCCGAGGTGGACGTTGAGGAAGTTTCCGGTGGAGGAAGAGAGTCGATAGGCGGGATCGGGTGGTGAGAATTTTGCAGGAGGAAAGGGGAGGAGAAGAAACAGTGCGTAAAGGGTAAGTGTGTTAACACGCTGACTGCCGTGCGTATTTTGCTGTGTTAGAACGGCGATGATATTAAATACTACAACGTTCGACTGAATTATGCAAAACGTACATAATGTGCAGGTATTGGAGACCAAAGGATCGCACCACTGTTCTGACAATAACGCCATTTATAAAATAATTATTTCTATCCATTGCGAATATTTTGGATCTTCCATAAAATCTCAGCGGTGACCATTATTCTATAAAATTCTAATATAGAACGGCGGTTACATAAAATACTATAGCGTTTGACTGAATTATGCAAAATGTAAATAATGTGCAGGTAATGGAGACCGAAGGATTGTATCACTATTCTAACAATAACTGCATTTATACAATAATTATTGCTATCGATTGCGAATATTTTGGTTCTTCAGTAAAATCTTTTGCGCCGATCAGCGGTGACCATCACGGCAGTCAAAGTGTTGATACTATTATTTTCAGTATATGAACACTTTAAGGACCACTAAGAAATCTGGAAGAAATACGGCTGGGACCGCAAATTTTGGGAAACTTGTACGTTACAAAAAATCATAACTTTGTTATTTATGGAGCATATTTGTGAAACTTTTAGAAATTTTATAATTAGAAGTATTTTAGATAATATTAAAAAAAAATTTTTTTTAATAATTATCATAACTTTTTTACTAAAAAATGAAAATACGAAAAAACATGAAGGCAATCGAGTTTGATGCATTGAATATTGATGTAAATGCTTAAATAGATAAAATAGATACAATGTATCAAAATAAGTGACATCTAAAGACAGCGTGTAGAAAACACGAGAAAACTCGTGAGCGGTCATTAAAGTGTTAAAAATATATGTGCTTTCCAATCCTTTCGATTTCTTACCTACCGCAGCCAGAATTATCAGTGTATGTAGGATTTCAAATACAGGGTCCTCTAATTAGCGAGCCATGATCCTTAATTATTATATTGTGGTATCATAGGTGACGAGTTTGTTGAATTGTATTGTTTGGTTGCGTAGTAGTTAGTTGACAACGAAACATAAAGACTATAAGACATAAAGTTCCTTGATTGTGGTGTTATTGTTTATAAATATTGTACTCTCTAGTTTCACGTATCTAAATCCTACACGTATGAGATAAATACAGGTGCGTTCTTTGTCAAAAAATTCTCTTGCATTATTTAATTTGGCGTAAATTGAAGATTTACCATTAAAACTTCGTTGCGCTTTACCTAATCAATTGATAGAGTTCAAACTATCGAAAAGTATCTCGTTGTCAACGAGAGCTTCGGCCGAAAATATTCAGCAGTTAAAGGGTTAAGCGTCACGACCATCTTAATCAAAACGGTTCAGGGTAACACTATGTAGAGTTAGGTTCTGAGACTGGCCTGCATGTTTCATGGAACGTTCTAAGGCAGATAAAGAAGTTTCCAGTAGGCGAGTCGACAGACTGGATCGGGTGGTGGGATTTTGCAAAAGGAAAGGGTGTCTGGAGAAACAGTCTATTAGGGGTTACTAAACTAATATTGTTGTTTCGAATATATTATTAATAGTTCAACCTTCACGACCATCTGAACTGAGACGCTTCAGCGTAACACTGTTATGTGTAGAGTTAAGTTCTGAGACTGGCCTGCATGTTTCATGGAACGTTCTGAGGTAGATGTTGAAGAAGTTTTCGGTAAGGGAAGTGAATCAATAGACGAGATCGGATGGTGCGATTTTTGCGAAAAGGAGCGGTGGACGAAACAACAGTATTATAAAAGTAATTAAACTTATATTATTGTTTCGGAATGTTAATCACAATGCAAACTTTATGATTGTCTGAAACCACGATATTTCGCTACAATATTGCCATACGTGTAATTGGAGTGCATTAGTATATTTTTCATTCAAAAGGATAGTGCGATTTTTGCAAAAGGGAGTGGTGGACGAAACAACAGTATTATAAAAGTATTTAACTTATATTATTGTTTCGGAATATTAATAATAATGCAAACTTTATGATTGTTTGAAACCATGATATTTCGCTACAATATTGCCATACGTGTAATTGGAGTGATTAGTATATTTTTCATACAAAAAGGTAGTGCGATTTTTGCAAAAGGGAGTGGTGGACGAAACGACCGTACTATAAAAGTAATTAAACTTATATTATTGTTTCGGAATATTAATCCTAATGCAAATTTTACGATTGCCTGAAACCACGATATTTCGCTACAATATTGCCATACGTGTAATTGGAGTGCATTAGTATATTTTTCATTCAAAAGGATAATGCGATTTTTGCAAAAGGGAGCGGTGGACGAAACAACAGTACTATAAAAGTAATTGAACTTATATTATTGTTTCGGAATATTAACAATGATGCAAACTTTACGATTGTTTGAATACACGATATTTCGCTACAATATTGCCATACGTGTAATTGGAGTGATTAGTATATTTTTCATTCAAAAGGATAGTGCGATTTTTGCAAAAGGGAGCGGTGGACGAAACAACAGTATTATAAAAGTAATTAAACTTATATTATTGTTTCGGAATATTAATAATGATGCAAACTTTACGATTGTTTGAATACACGATATTTCGCTACAATATTGCCATACGTGTAATTGGAGTGATTAGTATATTTTTCATTCAAAAGGATAGTGCGATTTTTGCAAAAGGGAGTGGTGGACGAAACAACAGTACTATAAAAGTAATTAAACTTATATTATTGTTTCGGAATATTAATAATGATGCAAACTTTACGATTGTTTGAATACACGATATTTCACTACAATATTGCCATACGTGTAATTGGAGTGATTAGTATATTTTTCATTCAAAAGGATAGTACGATTTTTGCAAAAGGGAGCGGTGGACGAAACAACAGTACTATAAAAGTAATTAAACTTATATTATTGTTTCGGAATATTAATAATAATGCAAACTTTACGTTTGTCTGAAACCACGATATTTCGCCCAATATTGCCATACGTGTAATGGGAGTGTATTAGTGTACTTTTCGTTCAAAAGCTCTGTTTCAAAAATAATTGTAAGCTCACAAATGATAGTACAATTTTTCTTGGATATCTATGCGCAATGAACTACTGGCTCGAAAGGTTTAATCGAACGATTGCTATGAATTCTGAGCCGAAATATATTATGTAAAGGTCGCAACCGTTTTCTACGGATGGTCAAATTGTACTGCTAGTTTCCAAAAAAGACACACCTTGTCCGAGGTAGCGTGTCACGTTCAACTCTCACCCCGACATCAAAACCTGCGGCGGCTTGGCTGGGATTTTTCCCAGTGCAGAAAGTCTAAAATTTATGTCTCCTAATCCTTGAAGCCACTCGTAGATTCCGAACAGAGTCTGAACTCAGCATGACAGAAACTATGCGGTAATTCTACGAGTGGCTACAGCGTGCTTCGCAAAAATGCATGTTTTCCCGAATAGAAGAAAGCTAAAGAATAAGATTTGACAGGCGCACACCAATAATCTGTTCCGTATCACCTGGTGGTTTACGGAACGTCGTGCAGTAAGTAAATTTTGAATAACTATTGCACTTTGGGTATCTGGTGGCGGGTATTTGAGATTTGCATACATGTAACCACAGGGTATTTACAATATAGAACTTACAAGATATACAAAACCTTATGGAATTAATATACTTTGTGTTTGTCCTGAGTTTGACCGCTTGTCATTAGTTTTCTCGCCACAATTCCGGTCTCTTTTCGCGAATAGCTGCACGCAAACGACTCATAACATTCAAATAATATTTTTTGTTAACAGTTTCCATCGGTAGACGTCGAAGCGTTCTCTGCCTTCTTTGAATCATTTTTACCTATCAAAAACACTTGCTTTGAACAGTGTATTGTCTCCATAACCCTTTTTCAACATTTCCAACGTGTCGGAACCCGAAATTCCATTTTAATAACAACATTTCATACAAATTCTTTGCTGAATTTTTTCATTCATACTGAAAATCGCCAAAGGCACTTTTTTAGTTTATAATAAACAAGCGTATTTCAACAACTACTAAAGATATTGACATGAAATTTGTTACTGATGTCTCTTAGAATGCAACCAACCTAACAAAAAAAAATTAACTTGTATGGTTATGTCTGCGCGATTTAAATGGAAAAGTCTTACTATTTTTTTATCCCAATAGTATTAGGTCTACCGGAAAGTTCTGTCCGGAAATGTTATCTCAAATTTCAGCACGTATGAAAATGGTCACTTCAAACATATATGGCTACCTTTGTTTACCATTAAATTTCTATATGCGGATATCGAAATGTACTGCAAGAATAATTTCGTCATTTCAGTAGTGTATATTGAAAATTGGTTATTACGGAAAAACTGCGAAATATACTACTGAAATGACGAAATCACTGTTGCAGTACATTTTGATGAGCGCATATGTAGATATTTAATGGTAAACAAAGGTAGCAATGTATGTTTCAAGTGAACACTTTTATACATGTTGAAATTTGAGACAACATTTCCGGACAGAACTTTCCAGTAGACCTTATATATTTATAATATCAGGGAAACGGCCGTAGATGCTTCGCATGAAACTGTCGCGGGGCCATCGGGCCCTACCGGATTACATAAAGTGGTAGAGGTCCGTATAAAAGCCGGCCCGATTTACTACGCGAGCTCAGTCTCAGTCTCAGTCTCAGTCTCAGTTTCAATTTAGGTCAGTCAGTTTACGCAGAGTCTTAGATCAGTTTTTAGATCAGTCCAGGTCAGTTCAGTTCGATATAGTTCAATCCAGTATAGATGCGTTTTCTTGCTATTTACCGAATCGTAGTCGAATTGTCATAGTTTTACCTTTACTTTATTTTTATATTTATATAATAGTGCTTTCATTTATCTTTAACCCTTTCGCTACGGCAGCCCCGTCCGCCGAAGTACCGTCACTGAACTGAAACACGCGCCAGAAATATGCACGGTGCGCGTGGTTTCTGTATATATGTTGTTCTAAGTCTTAAATAGGAACTGTGCTGAATAAAACAATCATTGCTCTAATGTAATAAGTATATTTACATTTTTAATATGAAAAGACTTACAAAATATTTAAAATACGAAATACAAAACCCTAACCTGGAGAGTCTAATTTTTAAGAGTTAAAAATTATGTGTTATGCCGATCTAGCGAATTCTTGTAACAAAAAAGAAATATGTAAAATCGTTTACTGCCAAATGGATTCGATAGAATATTCGGTATAAAACAGTAAACGATCGCCTTGATGTTTGTAGTTTATTGCGTAATACGTTTGGATGTGTGTGTGTGTTCAAAAGTTTTAAGAAATGATTAATCCAATTGTGTCAATAAAATCAACGGAAAATGCTCTGCCGATAACGAAAAATGTTGCCATCGACTATAGATGACACTTGTACAGATTATTTCGATGCCGCGCATATGCGGCGCTTGGCGCGAAAGAGTTAAATAAACTTATTCAACTTAATATAATTCCGCATCCCGCATCGACGAACCTAACATCTACTTCTACATATTGTTCGGCACCATTGGATCTAAGCGCCGATGTTTTGCGGCTCTTCAAGATTCCACCGGAGCCTCTCTTTATTCGTTTCGCGTCGACGTTTCTCCGCGATTGCAATGGGTAAATTGACGTGCCGATGTCGCGGCATTTACAGTTTGCGAAGCGCCGGCGGGACTCGTTCCACTCGGACGTTATCGTTCGGCTAAGGAGAACGTAAGAACTGGGCGCAGTTTCGTGCAGTAAAACAAAAGTGTCGCTGCGACGTGTCGATGTACTTCTCGCATTACCCTTAACCGTCCCCCTTTCCGGGCCGCGTCGCGGACTAATTACCATAGAAAGTGCCGAGTTGTAAGGGTAACGTGAGATTCCAACGATCGCGCTAGTGCTTTTTAGCAAGCGTTCAGGACGGCGGTGTGTAGGGATCGTTTTAGAGATGTCCGCGATACGGGAGGTCGGTTTTAATCCGGTAGTTGCCAACCGCGAGGTGGAACATTTATGTAATTTCATTTGTACTGCCGTTGCTGTTCTGCGCGGTTGCGTTTATTTGAATTACGTACTTTTTTGCCGGGGTGTATATGTTTTGGATTAACTTTGCGCTAGAACTTATTGCAAGTGAGACGGGCACGCGTGCTGGCAATGCGTAACGCCCTGTCAACTACGAGTTTCAAATATATTCTACTGAAAATTTATAATCCAACGTATATACGCAAAAAATAATGGAACTCTTAACAGTTCGAATTGTTTTTATGTAAGTGAAATTCTACAATTTCATTCGTATTGCCATTTCTGTTGTGTGTGGTTGCGATCATCTAAAGTTTGTTCTTTTTGTAGGAGTGTATATATTTTGAATTAATTTTACGTTAGAATTTATTTAAAGACAGACGAGTATGCCTATGGTGGCAATGCGTAACGCCCTGTCAACTACGAGTTTCAAATATATTCTACTGAAAAGTTATAATCTAATGTATATACCCAAAAAATAATGGAACTCTTACAGTTCGAGTTTTTTTGTGTAAGTGGAATTATGCAATTTCATTCGTATTGAAATTTCTGTTTTGTGTGGTTGCAATTATCTAAAGTTCGTTCTTTTTGTAGGAGTGTATATATTTTGGATTAATTTTACGTTAGAATTTATTTAAAGACAGACGAGTATGCTTGTGCTGGAAATGTGTAACGCCCCGTCAACTACGAGTTTCAAATATATTATACTAAAAATGTATAATCCAACGTATATACGCAAAAAATAATGGAACTCTTACAGTTCGAGTTGTTTGTACGTAAGTGGAATTATGCATTTTCATTCGTGTTGCCATTTCTGTTGTGTGTGCTTGCGTTTATCAGAAATCAGTCGTTTATTCGTAAGTATACATGTTTTGAAATATAATTTTACCTCAGGACGCATTTAGAGTGCGACAAATGTGCTCGTGATTGCTACGATAATTTACAATGCCGAATATATTCGTTGCAATTTAAACTGTTCCAATGTAAAACTACGATACGAACTATATGTAATCACAAAGAAATAACGAGTATATATTTTGTAATTTGGACCTGTCAGCACACGCATTACTACAGTTTCTTAAATTCTTAAGATTTGTTTTCATAAAAGACGTGATGTACGATCACTCACAATGTACTTGCTTAGAACGCACTATTCGACAAAGAGCTTCTGTATTTCTTAATCTTTTACGCGCGTTTCGCAGAAGTTCTTGCCTGCAGCAAAGTATACGCGCATTCTCAGAAATGCATTTCCAACGACGCATTTTACTCAGCGCGACTGTCAGTGTTTTGTGTCGGATACATTGTCACCCGTAGCTTTGTCTCTCAACACTCTACACATTCCTCAATCACGTTTTCAATCTTATTACTGGATGTAATTGTTTCATCGTTAATTGAAATCAGGTTACCGCATCTGTAACTGGAAGCATTGCCCTTTTGAAAGTATGGCAAATCGGTTTATCGTACGTTATCTAATAATATTAATCAAGGTGGTCCTAGAATTAATTTCTCTCATTTTTCTTTACAATTAGCAGGAGCTCTTCGAGCAAATCGTTTATTTGAAACGAAGGAATATTTAGGCACGTTTGTTTGATAAACTTTAAACTACTTAATTGTAATGCAAGAATATCATTGTTTAAATACTGTGTTATTAGTCAGTGGTAAACGACATTATCTGAACGAAAAGTATTTCTCTGTTAAAAGGGAATAGTAAGCAATAAAGATTGACATGGAATTTGATACTTCACTTGAAGTACCCTTTCTTCATTGATGTCTGATAACCGACTGATATCAGCAATCTTTATATGACCCATGTGCTGAGTCATCATTTGTAAGAAAACTTAATATGTTATTTAAAGCTAAAAGTTTTAATAACACTTATTTCTAATTACGTTCTATTAATGCCTAAAGGCGTGAACTCTCTGTTAACTGTAAACTGAAATTATTCATTCCTTTGAAGAGGGCACGCAATCCGTGCCAACACGTCAGACAAGTTAAAATTTGGTTATCCATTCGCTACTTTTTATCACTGAACGTAGCAAGCAGGGTCAATGACCACTTTCAAAATTTGCTTTAAAATCGTACATTCTATTCTTATTTCTATGGCTCATTTCACTTTCTGTAAATTCTTATATCATCTGATTATTCAATTTCTCGCTTTAATAAATTAGGAATTTCTTTCTGAAAATCAACGTTTATTTCATAAGGAGTCAAATGACCCTTCATGGTAAGAATAGTTATGGTATTTACCTTCAATTCACTTTGATTATGAATGACTGGCATACGCCAACAACAAAACTGATCTTTCCTACATCCACCCAAACGATTGATATACAATGGATCAACAAATAACAATTTTATGCCATTTGAAGCCCAAACACTCCTCATCCACCCTCAAACGCATTTTTACGACCCTTAGGCCCTGCAAAAAATTGTCAGCGCGTGACACTCGATCGTTGAAACTTCAGCCAACGATCTCACGTGGCACATTACACCTTTGTCGAACGAAATCACCTTTGCCACGCATACTCGGCACCTGCGAGACACGCGTCCGCCGGCTTCCGCGATTTTTCAGCACCGTTAATTTCTCACGCCTGCTTTTGGCGAGTCGTTCGCCACGTTTTCTCACAATTTTCGCGCGCGGCCTGGCTCGCCTTTTTTTCGCCCGGGAACTCCATGCGCGAGAGATAACGCGAAAGAGGGTGCTCAGCGTCGTCGGCCAGCGGCAGTATCAGTTTGCGCGTGTGTGGGTGCGACGTTATTATTGAAGCAGACGAGGAAAACGGAAAAGGGAGACGCAAAAAGTTGCGTCGACCGGAAGATTTCCTGCGCGCAGCCCTTGTCCCGGGCCAATCACGGTATATATGGCTGAGGACCCCGTGGTGTGTGTTTTTGACACACGTTTTCGGAGGACAAAGGGTGTGTTTCGGGAGGTGTGTAGTTTTCATTTTTGTTATTGGGTCAGTGTGCGTATGTTCGCTAACATGTGTGTGCAAAGGTCGATATCGAAGTGTAATTTAAATTCTTGGTATTGACTGTGTGTGCGTGTGCTTTTTAATATATTTGTATTAAGCTCGTTCCCAATGCGTAGTTTTAATTTTTGGTATTGGCTGTGTATGCATATGTTTTTTTACCATTCGTGTGTGAAGCTCATTTCCATTGTGTAATTTTAATTTTTGGTATTGGCTGTGTATGCATATCTTTTCTACCATTCGTGTGTGAAGCTTATTTCCATTGTGTTGCTTTAATTTTTGGTATTGGCTAGATATGCATATGTTCGCTGACATCTGTGTCTAAAGCTCGATATCAATGTGTGATTTCAATTTTTGGTATTGGCTGCGAATGCGTATGCTTTTGAATATATATGTGTTAAACTCGTTCCGAATGTGTAATTTTAATGTTTGGTATTGGCGGTATGATTTTCAACATATATGTGTAAAGCTCGATTCCAATGTGTAGTTTCAATTTTTGGTATTGGCTGTGTGTGCGTATGTTTTTCAATATATATGTGTTAAACTCGTTCCGAATGTGTAATTTTAATGTTTGGTATTGGCGGTATGATTTTCAACATATATGTGTAAAGCTCGATTCCGATGTGTAGTTTCAATTTTTGGTATTGGCTGTATGTGCGTATGTTTTTTAATATATTTGTGTTATGCTCGTTCTCAATGTGTAGTTTTAATTTTTGGTATTGGCTGTGTATGCATATGTTTTTTTACCATTCGTGTGTGAATCTCATTTCCATTGTGTAATTTTAATTTTTGGTATTGGCTGTGTATGCATATCTTTTCTACCATTCGTGTGTGAAGCTCATTTCCATTGTGTTGCTTTAATTTTTGGTATTGGCTAGGTATGGATATGTTCGCTGACATCTGTGTCTAAAGCTCGATATCAATGTGTGATTTCAATTTTTGGTATTGGCTGCGAATGCGTATGCTTTTGAATATATATGTGTTAAACTCGTTCCGAATGTGTAATTTTAATGTTTGGTATTGGCGGTATGATTTTCAACATATATGTGTAAAGCTCGATATCAATGTGTAATTTCAATTTTTGGTATTGGCTGTGTGTGCGTATGTTTTTCAATATATATGTGTTAAACTTGTTCCGAATGTGTAATTTTAATGTTTGGTATTGGCGGTATGATTTTCAACATATATGTGTAAAGCTCGATTCCGATGTGTAGTTTCAATTTTTGGTATTGGCTGTATGTGCGTATGCCTTTGAATATATATGTGCTAAACTCGTTCCGAATGTGTAATTTTAATGTTTGGTATTGGCGGTATGATTTTCAACATATATGTGTAAAGCTCGATTCCAATGTGTAGTTTCAATTTTTGGTATTGGCTGTGTGTGCGTATGTTTTTCAATATATATGTGTTAAACTCGTTCCGAATGTGTAATTTTAATGTTTGGTATTGGCGGTATGATTTTCAACATATATGTGTCCGATTCCGATGTGTAGTTTCAATTTTTGGTATTGGCTGTATGTGCGTATGCCTTTGAATATATATGTGCTAAACTCGTTCCGAATGTGTAATTTTAATGTTTGGTATTGGCAGTATGGTTTTCAACATATATGTGTAAAACTCGATTCCAATGTGTAGTTTTAATTTTTGGTATTGGCTGCATATGCATATGTTTTTTAATATGTGTGCGTTAATCTCTGCCCCAATGTGTAGTTTTAATTTTTTATATTGGCTGTGTATGCATATGTGTTTTAACATGTGTATATTAAGCTCGTTTACAATGTGTAATTTTCATTATTGTTATTTGCCGTGTATGTGTATGTTCGCTAACATGTGTGCCTTAAGCTTGTTCCTAATGTGTAGTTTTTATTTTTAGTATTGGTTAGACATGCGTATGTTTTTTTCAATATGTGTGATAAGTTTGTCTCCAAAACATATAATTACCTCCATAACTTTTTCAACATTAATTGCCTAGTATGTGGATTGGTAATCTTCCTCCGCGGTTTAACGAACTTACTCAACTTTATTACATTAAAATACTCACTCCATATTCTTCGAAACTTTGTGTGCTTGTTACCATTGGCTGTATGTGCATACGTTATGTTATGTGGGTATGCTATATTTATCCGGAATCGTCAAACGATAGATTTTCTGTGTTTTATATTTTTCTCTCACCAAACAGATACTATAACTAATAAAATGTCATTCCAATAAAAATTTAAAGAATGAGACAATTATATAATTCTTAAATGTTTAACAAAAACATTGCTTTTCGAACATAATTAGAATTACATTCTGCTCACTGGTTTAAATACTAATGAGCTGTTGTAACTTGATGGTGCAGAGGTCGCTTAATAATTTGAATTTTAATTAAAATCTAGAATGAAAGAAGAAATTAAAAATTAACTGCCTTCAAATAATATATTTTAATTAAACGTTAAGTTAAAATGCTGAAATAAAATTGCTAAATGATAAGACCTTGCAAACATTCGCAACTATTTACATATATTAAATACAAGCTTCATAAAAACAAATTATAAAAACATAATATAAATAAAAATAAAAAATAATACTTGTCTTGGCAGATTATTGCAATGTATACATTTTAAGATGAGACTAACAGATAAAGACAGACTAAATGTACGTTATTAACGGTACGGTTTTGAGTGACAGACCAAGAATGGATGAATACATTGTTTTATATATGTGTTAAATTCGTTTGATAAGTCCTTTTTATCTTAACTGCATTTAATATGGATCAATAATCCTCCTTGATTGAACTTAATTCGCTTAATTCCATAAAAATTCCGACTTTACATGTTCCGAAACCGTAAATTTCCATATTTCCTTTAAAATTCCTGACTTCATATCACGGATCGTTCGGTCATCTATTAATATGGCATATAATATAAAAAATGAGAGAGCCTCACATTTACGCGATAGAATCTGTGCCAGGTGAAAATCTTTCGTTTCTTTTTTTGTTCCGCTTATTGCTCGTCGTAAGTATAACGCAACACCAGATATATGGCTCAACTTTATCATACTTAAAAGCACCATATAACAGAAATTGCAGTATACTGAAAATACATAATATGTTCTCCTCTATCATCCGTGAAATAACTTTATTGAACTACGGGACACATATGTGTCGATTCCATCTATGGGCGATCCGATTTACATAACAATCGGTAGTGCAATCGCACAATACAACAAACTTCTGTGGTTTCCCAACCGCGTATTGGTTGAGTCTCTTTCGTTACATATTAACGACATAGTTCAGTAAAGTTTTCGTTGCGCAGTTGAAACGTGCGTTTACTGTTTGATACAGTGCGTTTAATAAATTTTATGACGTCGATGAATTTTTTAAAGAACAGCATCAGTTTTTGCATTGGTATAGATAGAGAATGAGAAAGGGCGCATGTCGGAAAACTAGAATATACTATATATAGTGGTATATACCATACAGTGGTCGATTAATTTTATCTCCGTATGAAAGTAATTCAAACACCTAAGAAATATAATTGATATAAGAATATTAAGTATAAAAATAAAGATAAATGATAAAGATATAGAAAACTTCATATTTTACCTATCACAACTATAACATTTATGTTGATGTTTATGAATTTGTGATGATAGCAATTTTTCGATAAACTTTTAATCCTTCTTTGCATGATGATGGAAATTTCCATCATATTGTTTTTTGCTAAATTTATACTATAAATATATACTAAGATTTTTTTAAACATTTTTCCTTTAATTTTGAACATGAATTATATCACCTTGATTTATTTCACCAATAAAGAAAAAATCATGCAAAGAAGGGTTAATCCATGCATAATGCCATATGCCATTTTCTTTTTCATATATACTAGTTGTATGTTGTACTCGAATTGTATCGAGCAGTATAAGACATATCTGTCCCAGGCATGATCTAACTTTGGGCCTGCTTGGTTATTTGCATCTGAAGATAAGTGAGTAAGATGCCATTCGCGATGCAAAGTAGAGCATCGTGAGTTAGGCATTTGGTAATTTGGTGTTAGGCGCTTAGATTTCTGTAGTTTCGTTTAGTTATATTTTTCGTAACCTTATCGTTCGCATACATTAAATGTAGTTAATATACATCGACATTTAATTATAGCAATTTGCACACGTTTAGTTAATTTCCTCTTATTGCCGGCATCCGTTACTTCATTCGTTTTGGTGTCATTCTTTGGTCACGTATATTAAGATTAGAAATAGATACATAAGATCGCGTCAAGTTCTCCTATCAACCCACTACGAAGTGACACTTAGTGCATTTATGCATTATATAATATAATAACTCAGTACAATGCCCTACATCCCGGTACGTCGGTTCTCAACATACTTCCAGATGCAGGGAGACAACGCAATTAATCACCCAATCAATCGTCAATTGCAATTAACAGCACCCAAATACCCCTATACGCCAGCACCCGTCGTACAACCCCAAGAAATGTTGATCGGACGCCATACATTTGTAGCGACACACGGTCGCCACTAACAATTCGTTTACAATCATGCACTTGCATCGGTCGAGGATTCAGAAACCTTTTCCTCGACAAATGCAAGATGATTATTTTTTCCAAATCATGATATTTACTTTACTACCAGTCCGCGCAACTAATTACTTATATTTATGACCATGGATCGATACCTACGCATATACCGTTAATGATTAACACCACCCTCTGGCCAGAATAGGGTAGTATTGGGGAGTGTTTTAAAGTTTATCATACTGTACAAAATTATAAAAAATAAAATATTGATTTTTTTGCAAATATATATTTCCCGATGTCAACCAATTCATATAAGTTCAATATCATTATACGTTACTTGGTTCCAAAACAATACTGAATAATATGAGAGTTTGTAAATGCACCTGTCTGCCACAAAGTGGCCTGAGTAGCTAGTAGCTAACATTTAGAATGGTTCGGAGTGCAAAGGGTTAAAGATTTCTTAGGTCGCCGGCTGTCAATGTGTTAACAAGTCTCTCCTTCGGTGTTCGCAAAAGTCCCCACCCTCCAATCACAAGGTATAAAATCTAAAACAAACATACACACAAACACAGTATAACCGTAACAACAGTCTTGACATAAATAAAGTATCTAAACATCGCAACGAAGTACTTCAGGATCACACCAACCCCAAACATTCTTGTGCGCGCTTGAATTTAATTCGCGAAGCCGCGCACAGCCGACTATTCATTAGATAGCGATTACGAGCGGGCAACGACAAGTACCTGTTTTGGTGAGGTGAGGTTTGCAGCACTGCTGGGACGATACCGAGCGTTATCGGCGCAGTTTATATCGGGAACAATTGATATGCAAGCCCTATCGCGGCTTCTATTACGAATCAAGCGCGCGCTAAATAATTAATGTATACCTGCGATATAAACATACGCGTCGTTACATTGTGGCCCGACGCGTTCCGTTCGCGAACGAATGCGTGTAGGACAAGAGCGTGGTGCGATGCGGACAGTCAATGGCATGTTCGTCCCTGCGTTGTTGTATGTTCGGTCGAATGTGCGCTTGTCGCATGCAGCGTGCAAGGGCTATTGGGAAACGAGGAAAATTGCGTTTGTTAGTTGTTCCACGGTGAGCCAACTTCGGCGGAGTGGTAAGGAATTTGTATTGTAAGGGTCGAATGCGGCGGAAATAGTCGTCGGACACCCTTAGGTACTTTGTTTCTTCTAAAAGAGTACAAGTGACAAGTGAGTATAGTCACAAAAACTAAAAACAAAAGTATGGTCTATAACCATTGGCGTTTAACTTCAATTACTATAAAATAAAACAAAAATAGAGCCACAATAAACCATCAAAATTACCATAATTTAATGCAACACATCTCACTTCAATACATTTTCAATCGGTTGATGTGTATTGTAGGTGTCGATTCGTCGGACACCCCTGAGACTTTGGAAATAGTAGTCGGACATCTCGTAAACTATAGTCTTTAACTATAGTCACAATTTGTTTCTTCTAAAAGGTGTCGATTAGTAAAATTAGTCGTGACAGGTGACTACAGTCATAAAAATGGAAAAAAAAACTATAGTCTATAACTATAAGTCTTTAAGTATAGTCACAATAATCCACAAAAATTGCCACAATTTAATGCAACACATCTTACTGCAAGACGTTTTTCATTGGTTGATGTGTATTGTAAGTGTCAATTGTCGACTTTGTTTCTTCTAAAAGAGATGGTATATAGTCACAAAAATTGAAAAAAAAAACTATGGTCCACAACCATAGGCCTTTAACTTCAGTCACCATAAAATAAAACAAAAATATAATCGCAATAAACCACAAACATTGCCACAATTTAATGCAATGCATCTTAATTCAATACATTTTCCATCGGTTGATGTGTATTGTAGGTGTCGATTGCGGTAAAATTAGTCGTTGGACACCCTTGGGTACTTTGTTTCTTCTATAGTCAGACAAATAGTCACAAAAAAAAAATACAGTCGCTATAGTTATATTGTTGTATATAACTATAGGTGTTAACTTTAGGTCTTAATTATATCATAAACCAGTTTCTTGTGAACTTGCGGATATTCCGAGGTAATCGGCGTGGTTCCTTAAGGTCACACCATTTTATTTTTTCATTGAATTAAACGGTGGATACAGTAAGTTTGGATAGGTTAAGGTGCTGAAATCTAAAACGTATTAGATCGGTCCAATACCTGCGTGCTCCAGAAGAAATGGGTGGAAGGGAAATTACGGAAGACGATAAATGTGAGCGGAAAAATACATAATGGGTAGACATAGAAACAATGTGCAGGCTTGCGACTGAGGGATAATATCTGAATTGGATGAGCACACGGATTCGGAAAGTATATTACATAGTAAAGCCTTAACAGAATGATTATTGTGAAACAATTGGAAATGGTAAACGTCATCAGAAAGAGAGTTTCGCCGTTTCGACGAATGGCCACACATAGATGAAAGATTCCCAATTTACCACGACCCTATAAAATGCGATAGAACGTAATTTGCACTGAAAAGCGACCACTACCTACATGCCGCGCTTCCTATTTACATCACATAAATCACATAAACCACTCACGTGGGGGCTCGAGCGTCCCGAAACATCTACCACATCGTACGAAGGATTACGTAAATTTGAAATAAAAATTCTTTAACCAGCCAAAAGGCCAATTTCCTCCATAAAAATAATAAAACCTGATCGAAAGAAGAGTTTAACACAAAACCACCGTCTACCAACTTCGACGCCTGACACCAACAGCACCTTTGCCGCAAAACCAAGTATTTGCCAAACACAACCAAAACCAAAACAACCACACAATTCCGTATCTATATTCCAGCATCAGTTTGTTCTTGCGTGCACATCCGTTATCGTTCGGGAGTTTCCGCAAAAAGGGTTGAAAGCCGCCGCTCGCATCGTCACATCGTTCGCAACAAGCACGTCTTCAGTGTTCTGCGCCGCGCCGCAAAAACCGGCGCAGAGAAAAGAAGCGAAGCGTGCAACGCTCGGAGAAGAAAAGATGAACGAGCCCCGGTTAATTCCGCGTCGCGCAATTTATCAGACGAATAATCCCGCTGAAAGGGAACGCTGCGAGCATAATGAAGCGGGACGAGAGCCATCGTCAAAAGTAATATCCGTCCCCACCCCCATGAGAAATCTGCGAGCAGACGCGGCCTCTCGCGAGATTCGCGACTCGCGAGTTCACTTCGACGAAATATTCCTAAGCGACGCTGACGAATCGGTTTGGCAGACGGCTCGAGTTGACGGAGGTGTAAGCGAAGTGTTCGCCTGCCGGTGAAAGTTTCCTCGACGTCGCCGGCGTCGCGACGCTGACGCGCAAGAAACTTCGCGGTGGAATGCGGAAAAATGTTTCAATATTTTTGCGCCGAAACAGCCGCGGCATGTCGAAGATTTCGCGAGTGAAAATGTGTGGGATCAAATTGGTGGAGGAAGTGGTAAAGATGGGAGGGCATATGGGTTAATGGGAAATATTTGCTTTTTCGTTACACACTCGTGTATGTGTTATGATGCGACACGTGTTAATGATATTAAATGAGGGTGGGTGTTTTTGAATTATTGAATCACTAGTGTATCTTGTACTCTATTTATTTGATACCAGTATGGGATGAAATTGGTGGAGGAAATGGTAAGGATGGGACGACATATGGGTTAATGGGAAATATTCGCTTTTTCGTTATTCACCCATGTGGGTGTTGTGATGCGACACCTTTTAATGCTACTAAATGAGGGTGGGTGTTTTTAAATGATTGAATCACTAGTGTATGCTGTACTCTGTTTATTTGATACTAGTATTGGATAAAATTGGTGGAGGAAGTAGTAAAGATGGGAAGGCATGTGGGTTAATGGAAAATATTCGCTTTTTCGTCATACGCTCGTGTATGTGTTGTTGTGGTGCGACACCTTTTAATGCTGCTAAATGAGGATGGGCGTTGTTGAATGATTGAATCAGTAGTGTGTGTTGTACTCTGTTTATTTGATGCGAGATTTTGCTAAAGAGCTGTCAGTTGAGGTCGACCGGCTCTGATGGTGGTGAAATCTGGAATGAACTTCCACACCTGCCGATTGAGCGATGTTGTTTTATGCCGCAAACGCATAGTTTAAAAATGAATAGTAATAGAATAAAACCAAAATACGTAACTTCGTATTAATGCTTATATTAATGCACATACATATTAATGCTTTTAACAATGCGTATATATGCGATCATGACATATCAATAAATACGCGATTTAATAATCAATGTGCTAATAAATAAAACTGACCACCCGTGAGACAAACAAAATTTCGTCTTTGTCACCATATATAGCAGACCATCTTATACTTTATAATAATCACAGCATATCGTAGTTATATTCTATCCTGTTTTAGTCATTTCTAATTATATGTAATAACAGTTATTAATTAATGATCTTTAATGATAGTTCACTCTTTACCAAAATTAGTTTAATACAAATCCACATATTTTAAAACCCACTACACCAGACCCGCCAGACATAATTACCCTTATATTACTATTCGCTATAATTTCCGGTAGTCAGCGGTTTAAACGTTTCGACCGCCAGTTCGTCGAAGTGAAAAAAGGGAAGTCCCAACCGACGTTGGGACGACAATGCGCGCGACCGTAGTATCGTATTTACTTTAATCGCCCGGTAATTAGAACTCGCCCGGAAAATAGACGTTCAGGTTGGTTGACGATTGACGCTCCGAATCGGGAACGAGCGAACGGCACATTTCCGCTTGAACGAAGGGGTCGTTCTGCATTTTTTTTTACCCCCTTCTTCCCACAGCAATCGACGCTAATGTCGCGCCGCGAAACGCTTCGTTGGCTTCGCGCTCGAATATTTACCGCGCGCAAAATTAGTACGCAATCACCTCGCGCCCGTGGAATCCAGAATTCGAAGGCTGCGGCGAACGCGAAAATATGCGGGACGGAATTTGATCGGTCGGAATGAGCGTGGTCGAGAAGACGTTTCACACTGTGAACTGTGGACAAGTTAGGTTCCATCCCTTCTGTGCTTTCTCTACATTTTTTATTTTATTTTATCTTATTTTCTATTTTATTTTTTTTCTCTCTACAAATTTGACGACGTAACGGACAAGATCCTTTCCAAAACGGGGTGCAAAGGTACAGCTTCTGCTTTTTCAAGAATTTGACTAGTAACGGAAGAGGCCCCCTGGAAATAAGTTTCTAAGCGCACCCCCTGACTGATCATCCCTGCAAATGTGAGAGAGGGATGATCAACGACAAGCCTCAGTCCAGAGATAACTCTACTCGACAATTAACACGTTGACTGCCAAGCATAATTTGCTATGTTAGAATCGCGATGCGATCAAATACTGTAGAGTATAATTAAATCGTGCAAAATAAAGGTAACGCAGAGTTCTTAGAAGTCAAAGTATTGAAGCACCGTTCCAATATCAATTGCTTTTACAAGATTGCAAATAGGCTTCCTTGCGAGTTTTTTGCATTTTTAGTCAAATCTTTTGTGCCGGTGACCGCGTATTTTGCTATGTTAGAACCGCGATGCGATGAAATACTGTAGAGTATAATTAAATCATGGAAAATAAAGGTAACGCAGAGTTCTTAGAAGTCAAAGTATTGAAGCACCGTTCCAATATCAATTGCTTTTACAAGATTGCAAATAGGCTTCCTTGCGAATTTTTTGCATTTTGAGTAAAATCTTTTGTGCCGGTCATCGCGTATTTTGCTATGTTAGAAGTGCGATGTGATGAAATACTGCAGAGTGTAATTAAATTGTACAAAATAAAGGTAACGCAGAGTTCTTAGAAGCCAAAGTATTGAAGCACCGTTCCAATATCAATTGTTTTTACAAGATTGCAAATGGGTTTCATGGCGAATTTTTTGCATTCTAGTAAAATCTTTTGTGCCGGTCATCGCGTATTTTGCTATGTTAGAACCGCGATGCGATGAAATGCTGCAGAGTATTATTAAATCATACAAAATAAAGATAACGCAGAGATTTTAGAAGCCAAAGTATTGAAGCACCGTTCCAATATCAATTGCTTTTACAAGATTGCAAATAGGCTTCATTGCGAATTTTTTTGCATTTTTAGTCAAATCTTTTGCATAGTTTGCTATGTTAGAACGGTGATAAGATGAAATACTGTAGAGTATAATTAAATCATGCAAAATTCCAGAATTCTTAGAACAAAATGGGACCATTCCTGTATCAATTGCTTTTACAAGATTGCAAATAGGCTTCATTGCGAATTTTTTGCATTTTGAGTAAAATCTTTTGTGCCGGTCATCGCGTATTTTGCTATGGAAGAAATGCGATGCGATTTGTTTGTATGATTAAATATGCAAAATTAACGCAGATATAAAAAGTATTGAACTTATTTAATGGGTATAAAGATTGCAAATGTAACTTGCGAATTTTTTACAATTAAAAATAGTAAAGGAACAACATGAAATATACAGTGGTATATAATACACAATAATAAAATAAAACACAATGTATAATATATCAAGCTTTTACAAGATTAATAATTTAATTCAGTTTTTTGTGATTTTTAGTTTTTTTAAACGTCTATACCACAACAACTCAAGCGTAACATCACTTGGAAGAAATAATTTTGAATAAATAATTTTGATATAAAAAATATGAACTTATTTAATGGGTATAAAGAGTGTAACTTAGAATTAAAAATAGTAAAGGAATAACATGAAATATACAGTGGTATATAATATACAATAATAAAATAAAACACAATGTATAATATAGAGTGATTAATAATTTAATTCAGTGTGATATTTTTTTAAACGTCTATACACGCACAACTCAACATCACATAATTTTGACATAAAAATAGTAAAGTAAAAAAACAATTAGAAATAGTAAAATAATATCATTTAATTCTGGCATTGGTAACGAGATTCTCGTCTCTTATTGTTTTTCGGACATACAGTACAACACACCTTCGTGATCTATTTTTTCCTTCAGCTTCACAAAGAGAAGGAAAATGTCTTCCTTTGAGTATTAATGAGTGATTATTTCCGAGTCTAATAAGATGCTGGATACATCCGGCGTTCGGAGCAAAATGGTTAAAAAGTTCTGCCACAGAAATAGTAATTCTGTCAGTAGCTTTAATTGTTTTAATAAATTCTTTACTCATTTTATGTTTTTACTCTTTATTCCACGCAATCGCGAGAAATGCGGAGCGTAAGATCGATGCCGCCGATCGACATGATGGCGTGTATAAAATTAATACGTAGTTACTGTTACTCGAGGGAAGCCGTAATATGTAGATTCGACGTTACAACGAACTCCGAAATATGCAGAATCCAATTTTATTGCTTCGAGCGGAATCGCGGGAGTAGACGTTTTACATGATTCATTGCCGGTCGATTGAAATTTTTCCGCGCTTTTGTGCGTCGCCGCAACATTTTCCGCATTTATGAATGTTAACGGCGGATTCTATTACTGTCGAGATCGGCTGGCTCATTAATTTAATTTTGCAATTCCTCTTCGTCGCTGTCAACGTTGTTTTGTTGTATTGTTGGTTTGCGGTGCTGTTGTTGCACATGCACTTTTATTATTTCGTCATTTTTCCGACACGTTTCGAAGCCCTGCGGCTTCCCCTTCAGGAAACTGTGTTTATATAAAATTATACGTGTGCTATTTTTACACAGTGGAACGCATATATGTAAGTATGGGTCACGTCTTTCGCACTTGAGATTTTAGTGTCGATTTTGAAAGTTCACCCGGTATTGCAACTCCTTTTATACCCATTGCGGAACCGGACGTTTTTATTTCCGGCAAAAATTCCTACGTTTTTTGTGTGTAAGTGTGTGGCGTTATCTCTTTGATCTTAGGATATTCTCTTTACTCTGTATTTTTCCTTTTTTTTTTGACGAACGCTAAAATGAAATAATAAAAATGAAAAGTGAATTAGCGTTTTTTATTTGTGAAATGTTGAATACGGGAGAAGTAAATCATAGTCATAATAATAAATCATCAAATAAATGAATAGTCCTTATATTTGTGTGAATTTGCGTTTGTAATGAAACTACTTTGTAAACCATGAAACAGCTGGTCGAAAAATTACGTTAAATCTTAACGATGCAATAAATAATTATTATGCAGAATATAAAATTATCATTACGGAACCAAAATATTCATGCTGGAAATTACGGATGTATGCCACGGATAAAAGTGGACCACGATGAGTTACATTTCGAATTTCTGTTTAATGCCTCTTCATAAGAGCAATGTTTTAATGACTACGATACTAAAAAAGACACCGTAAGTATCATCAATGATTCTACCAACCAAATTTTAACAGAAGATTCCGCTTAATAAAGCATTTAAATCGTTTTAAATAGGAGCGCAGAGATTTCACATTCATTCCGAAAATCTACCGTAACTGACGCTCGATCCGTTTCAGCGTACATCGTCGACAATATGTTAAAATAAAATCAGAATACCGCATCGTATTAGTTAAATGAAAATATAACAATGATATACATCAAATAAAATGTGTCGTGCACCCGATTACACCGAACTCAGCAATATTTTAAATAATAATAACGATAATTATACATGAAATAATTTACCATCCTGCCCCATTCGCTCAGTACTTATACGTCATTTTATTTATAACGTCATTCGACAAAATTCTTTTCTACGCTGCCGAAGCAAAATTTGCGCGAAGTCAATTTAAAATTTAGCATTATTCTGACAGAAAATGATAACAGTTTGCAACTTGTGCGTGCTAAGTGGTAATTATGTGAACAATAGTCATTATATTTATGTGAATTTGCGCTTGTTATACTTTGTAAACCATAAAATCTGGTCGAAAAATTAACTTAGATCTTAACGATCAATAAATAATTATTATGCAGAATATAGCATGTTGAAAATTTATATCTGACAGAAAAAAATGATAACAGTTTGCCCTTTCAACATTATTTGACAGAAAATGATAACAGTGCTAAGTGGTAATTATGTGAACAATAGTCATTATATTTATGTGAATTTGCGCTTGTAAAGAAACCACTTTGTAAACCATAAAATAGCTGGTCGAAAAATTAACTTAGATCTTAACGATGCAATAAATAATTATTATGCAGAATATAGAATTATCATTACGGAACCCAAATATCCATGTTGGAAATTACGGATGTATGCTACAAATATAAACAATAATTATACATGAAAAAATTATTTCCCCATTCGCTCAGCTACTCTCAGCACTTATACGTTTATAACATCATCCGACAAAATTCTTTTCTACGCTGCCGAAGCAAAATTTAGCCGCCGCGTTAATCGGTCAATTTATACGTATCGCCCTTTCACGATCGCATTATTCCGACAGAAAATGATTTATGACGGGGGCATCAGTATTTATGGCATGTTTATCGCGTACGAAATTAATATACAAACGCCCCCCGTCGAGGATTCTCGAACGGGACCGTTGCTCACCCTTCCGAGATAAGAACGTGAGCGAGGGTCGTGTAACCTAAATAAAGAAGGGTCGGAGGGTGGAGGCTTGAAGCTGTTTCCCTGCGGCCTCTCTCCGTTTCCGCCGTGTGGAGACCTTTCTTTCTCCTTCCGGCGATTTCTCCGGCCCCTCTGGGTCATCCATCCTCAATTGTGCAAAATCAAGGGTGGCCGACCTCGCAAATTTACCTTGTTGCGTCCCGGCGTTTTATCATGCTAATGTCTTCCTACGCGCGGTGTGTACGGTTGTTGTGGCTACTAGATGTGGGTGCCTTGCGAATAGCGTGGAATTGTGACACGTGCCATCGCTGGTATTGCGAAGCAGTCAAAAAGTGGGACAGATTAAAATAAACGTTTGTGAAGTATTTATCTGTAATATATGTATATTTTGCATTTATCTGTAGTATTTTCTTATTGTTGAATTCTGCATTTGTTTTGGATACTTTATGTAGGTGCTGCGAGAAGAGCAGAAAATTACGATAGGTGGCATATGTTGCGAAGTAATTAATAAGCGGAATAAAGTAAAATGAACTAAAATAAAATAATAATTTGTGAAATATTCGTGACATTTTCACCTTCAATCATATTCTCGTGGTAGCGCGTATTAAATTAATGACATAAAATAAAATTGCCGTTTGTATATAAAAAAAAACTTAAAATATTATATTGACTGACCGAGATTCAGTGACGATACAAATTTAAAATACAAGTGACCGCTGATTTCTAGAACTACCGTTCATATCACGGGCTTTTTTAAGGAGGGAAGCATTTGTCGTAAAGACAGAAGTGCAGCCAAAAATGACTCATTAGTTCCTGAGAAATCAAGGGTGGCCGATTTCGCAAATTTACCTTGTTGCGTCCCGGCGTTTTATCATGCTAATGTCTTCCTACGCGCGGTGTGTACGGTTGTTGTGGCTACTGGATGTGGGTGTCTTGCGAAAAGCAGTGGAATTGTGACACGTGCCATCGCTGGCGATGCGAAGCAGTTAAAAAGTGGGACAGATTAAAATAAACGTTTGTGAAGTATTTATGTGTAATATTAACGTATCTGCTGGTTGTTGACTTTTGCACCTGTTTTGGGTATTTTATGTAGATGCTGTGCGTTTTATCATGCTAATGTCTTCCCACACGCGGTGCGTACGGTTGTTGTGACTACTGGATGTGGGTGCCTTGCGAATAGCGTGGAATTGTGACACGTGCCATCGCTGGCGTTGCGAAGCAGTTAAAAAGTGGGGCAGATTAAAATAAACGTTTGCGAAGTACATATCTGTAATATTAACGTATCTGCTGGTTGTTGACTTTTGCACCTGTTTCGGGTATTTTATGTAGATGCTGTGCGAACTAATAAGCGGGATAAAGTAAAATGAACTAAAAGAAAATAATAATTTGTGAAATATTCGTGACATTTTCACCTTCAATCATATTCTCGTGGTAGCGCGTATTAAATTAATTACATGAAATAAAATTGCCGTTTGTATATTAAAAAAAAAACTTAAAATATTATGCTGACTGACCGAGATTCAGTGTCGATGCAAATTTAAAATACAAGTGACCGCTGATTTCTATAACTACCGTTTATATCACGGGCATTTTTTAAGGAGGGAATCATTTGCCGTAAAGACAGAAGTGCAGCCAAAAATGACTATGTGTAATATTAACGTATGTGCTTATTGTTGACTTCTGCATCTGTTTCGGGTATTTTATATAGATGCTGCGAGAAGAGCGGAAATTGCAATAGGTGGCATGTACGGGAATTGCAAAGTAATTAATAAGCGGGATAAAGTAAAATGAACTAAAATAAAATAATAATTTGTGAAATATTCGTGACATTTTCACCTTCAATCATATTCTCGTGGTAGCGCGTATTAAATTAATGACATAAAATAAAATTGCCTTTTGTATATTAAAAAAAAAACTTAAAATATTATGCTGACTGACCGAGATTCAGTGACGATGCAAATTTAAAATACAAGTGACCGCTGATTTCTAAAACTACCGTTTATATCAGGGGCTTCTTTTAAGGGGTAACATCTACCTTACATTTTCAAAAAATCAAAAAAAAATTGTTTGTCTCATATGATACTTTAGAGCCTTAAAAACAAGGTGCAATTTGTCTTATAGGCAAAAATATTTTTTAAAGTGGTTTTACATAATACCAATGGTTTCACATAACAACCAAAATCCAGATTCCATCGAGCGCTGCCATTTTGAAACAAAAATATAAGACATTTTTTTTTTTATACATTAAAGTATGCACATTAAACGCCTTTAAACCAAATTTCGATATGTTATATCTTGCAATTAAAAAAAATTCCTAAATTTACCCTATGTTTTTAGACGTTAAGCTAGATGTTACCCCTTAAGGAGGGAAGCATTTGCCGTAAAGACAGAAGTGCAGCCAAAAATGACTCATTTAGTTCCTGAGAAAAATCGGAAGGAGATTCAAATAGTCAGGAGTTCGTTCTTATACGAGATAGCACTCACGATAGGATTTGATAGGACAGGATTAACGGTTAGAGCCATGCGGCCGACAATACCGGAAAACGTGCGCATCGCCGCAACTAATAACCGTAACGACAATAATCATTTCACTCGCCGTCGGCCTCAATTCCAGATCTCCCGACATCCGCGCCGATGAATTCCGCGTAACGCGAAATAACGGACCCGCCATTAAGCACCTCTCAAGATCCCCGCAGCGCGAAATTGCCATCCAGCGAGCCATAACTGCGGCGAACAAAAGACACGTTGAGACGCGTGGAGGACGTCGGCCGCATAAGAGACGCCGTCTGAGCATCGAAGGCCGTTACGAACCGTCAGATCCGATGTTCCGGCTGCTTCGACAAATCCCAGCGGGGTTAACCGTGTGCCGCCCTAAATCGGATGTATGCACTGTTGATTGAGGCAAGCCTGTGTCTCTCAACTTCGTCCCTTTCTACACAATTTGTTCACCCGACGAATTCTCGGCGCATCGGCTGTACGCCTCGCGAATGTTTTATTCTAAACCTTCTTGGATGACGCGGAATTTTGGGTTTGCACTGATATGTAAAGCGACTCTCTCGCGGTCATACGCCAAATTAATTTTGTGTGATCGGTTGTCAATGAAAACTATATTTACATGGACTTATTGAGCAACTGTGATATGTGAGTGGTATGTTTCGAAGTGTTTGATACCGAAATGACACCGAAACTTTGCAGAAATCTGAAACGAATTCGATTTGCCAAAAATATTGCACGAAAGTGAACATGGTTCGTTGCCGAAATCTGCTTCTATTGTTACAGAGAAGGGAGGCAGTATATAGAAGCAAGAAAGAATTCTGGGAAATGAGGAAATGTGATATGCATTGTCCCATTCGTGATATGCACATCTAACGACCCGCAATAAAACAACCAGATATGACACCCTTGATTCTTAACCCTTTGACTGCTGAATACTTTTCACTAGTATAAACTCTATTCATTGATTATGTGAGACGCAACTATAATAAGTTCTAATAATAATTCTTAATTTTCTATTCTAATAATAATTCTTCACGGCAAATTAAATAACGCAAGAAAATTATTTGATTAAGAACACATTTGTATTCATCACGTATATTGATAATTGTGGCTGCAATAGGTAAAGTATCAAAATAATTGGGGACGCATATATGCATTGATAGCAAGTAATGGTTAATATCAGTTGATTCGAAGTAGCGCAGTCCGACTTTACGCGTGCACGGAAAACGGGACATGTGTTTTGGTGTTCGTAGAAAGCGAAGGATGTGTGACGCTGGAGCCGAGGGAGTTTGGTGTCGTTTGTGGAAGGCTGTTTACTCTCGGGCGGTGCTTTTGGACGGACGGACGAGGAAGGATAGGGTGGGAGCTTAATCGGGTGCGTTCTGTGGTGAGTGTGGTATTGTGAGAGCTGTGTGATGATAAGTGGTGTTTTGAGAGTAGGAATTTAAAGAAAAGGTCAATATGTGGAGAAATCGGAAAGAACAAGCATTAAAATTACAGCAAAAATGAAAAATGTCTTTTTTTTTTTTTTTTTTTTTTTTTTTTTTGTAATCACCAATCGAACGTCAACCATTCCACTTGCTCCTCCGTATCAAAGTAAAGAGGGTTGCAAGAGGTTCGTGAAAACACAAACTGCACTCGAAAACAGTAATGAAATAGTAGTGACCATATGCACTGCTTACCTAATATGAATTCGCTACTAGACACGAATTACGCAACATTTATTTTCTCGCCCCAATAAAAGAAAATCTCCCCTTTTGTGTTACTCTTTCCATTTCGTGTCTTTCACAGTTGCTGAAATCACTACATGCATACATTTCTACGTAAGTGTACCCAATTAATCGTTTTACCCCGTTTATTTACCCCGTTAATCGTTTTACTCTACCATTTATAATATTTTCAAAATGCACCAAAGCTTTTATTCGGTCTGTTTTCACTCTAACCTGCGCGGCGTCAAAGTGGATTAGGAGTGTAATGTCTGTAGGGTGGATGGGTAGCGCGATGAATGTACAGCCGGCAGTATTACTAATTAACGAATATATTGTTTGAACACACACACACACACACAAGGTTCACACGGAATAACTAAATACAAAAGCTTATGATACACCTTAGCCTATTCGAGGCTCTGAGGTACGGTAAAGGCCTAGCACGGAGGCACAGAAAGAATAAAAGCGAAAAGGTCGCGAGTCGTAGCGAGACGACTGTTCTGTTGGATAGCTGCAGGAAGACTACGGAAAGAGTTGGTTGCTAAGGACGTGAATAAGAAGAGCGATCGAGTGTTTGGAAAAAGTCTAGACGAAGGTGGTTACTAGGAAGTAGATAAGCTGAGTGGACCGATGGCGTCATCCGAGTTTCGTTAGTTTATACGAAGAAAGGGGCGAGAGCTTAAGGCATGTGAGAGTGAGAGTGAGTGAGTGAGAGAGAGAGAGAGAGAGAGAGAGAGAGAGAGAGAGAGAACGAAAGAAGGCGCCAGAAAAGAGGCACAAAGACTAAACACGGTCCTTCCGCAAAAATAAAGGACACATTTCCTATTTTTACCCGCATATTCAACCAGCTACCACCTTCGAATCGACTTTAAAATTCGATCCTCCGAAAATGTATCTTCTGGTCGTAGAACAATTAGACCAACTCAACACAACGGCACGCACCATATACCGACTTCCAAGGTGTCCGCTTTTAGTCACTTCAAGATCTAGCCACTGCTTTCACAGAAATTCTTTTGCACGTCCTAATGAAATCAAACCTCCCGTTTTAACTCTTCCCTACCCTTTTCCATTTCGTGCCAGCAGTTCTCCGCGGATTCTCAATAAATCGATCTTTGTCCCTCCGCGCTCGTCTATCCTCGCTACCTTTTTCTCTTCCTCCCTTCTCTTGATCTGACGCAGGGTTGCTCGGACCGATGACTTGATTAAGGGGATCTGCAGCGTTCCAGGTATACTCGGATACCTGGGGGCAACGTGGGGTTGGCTTTCATCGATCCTGGCGGATTCATTATTTACTAGATTTCGCGGAGGTCGGAGGTCAGGAGCGGCACAGGACGAAGAGTCGACCACTGGCTCGACTGAAAAAGATATTGAGAGCGAGAGCAGAGACGGAAGATACACATTTGTTAAACTTCGACGTATCATGTTTCTGACTGTAGAGCAGCCGTCGATAAAATTTGCAATGTTTGTAGCTGGAAACTTACAGAAGTTAATGGGTGACTCAACAACTTGCGTCGGACGCAACTAATATTTTGCTATAGCGTTTAAGAATATTCAAGTGAATCTATGACCGTTCATCCATCTACAAAGGAAGATTCTAAATAGCTGAGTAGAGAAACATTAGTCACACATTTGAGCCGTTTATTTTGAAAGTGGCCTAACTCCATTTATCTTCAAATCGAGATAAATAACATTTACTGATAAATAACATGAATTTGTACATGTAAGCATGGTAACCGGAAAATATTGAAGAACGGAGTTAGGCCACTTTCAAAATAAACGGCTCATTTATTAAATATCGTTGACAGAAAGCTTCTCTGAAAATAGCCCAGTTATCAATAAAAGTCTATAACGTTTACACCTGAACACCCACCGCACTATTCTGAAACCCCTACAAGACAAAATTTCCAGAACTTTGCCATCTAAACAACAGCAAAACACTCACGACAAGGATAACCCGACATATAACCGTAAAATATGACTATGTGGTAAGTCGTGCATAAAATTAATCCTGCGGAACTAGTTCAGGTTATTGAAAACTGTAAACTGCTTATAATATTGTATCTTCACCTGTGCAGTATGATCATTCCTGACCTGTTGATCTTAAGTTATTTTATGTAACCCGTTCGTGTTGCGTTTGTTACTTCATCGTCACACTAATATAGCTCTACCAAATATATTTTGTCACCTGACCCATCTGCTGTCTCCTCATTCAACGATTCCATTACTTCAACCCCACTCGACATTAACGCCCGACCCACTGCACTTCCACCCCAACATTCCGCCACCGTCTAACAATTTCTACGCGACCCTTCAACCACCTATGCGCGGCTCGAAGAAAACCAGTCTCACGACCAGTCTCACAGCATGGGTGCATTCCGTTAAAAATAATGAAAATTCATCGGGCCGCGCTGGCGAGTGATTAAAACAATTTAATCAATTCCCCGGTTGCCGACGAAACGCTTTGAACGCGGCCGCCGCCGAAAGAAGCCGGTCAATTTAGCGATCGGACGGACTCCGCTAATTTCGATGCGCCGCTCGAGGAGGGAAAAGTGAAATTCGACGGGCGGACACAAGGCGCATAACGGTTTATCGACATTAACGGCCGAACGGTCAGCGACCCCGGCGTCGTTTCTGATCGTTCGTTCGATCAATTCCCTCCCCCCGTCCGCACCCGACTTAACAGCTTCTCTACGAGAAATCGAGGGAATTGGCTGGCTCGCTCGACGAGGAGGAAATTCGTGCTCGACGAAGTAAGAAAGAATTGCGGAGAATGAGCGTGCCGAGTGAGAGACCGGGGCGAACGCGAAAGGCAAAGTCCGCTGAGGAACGCGGAGGTGCGGGGGGCGGCGGAATAACGAACACTTTTCCACGATTTTCGCGAAATGAGATTTATGCTCGGTGGCACGGACCGAAGCGTCGGCGATAAAGAGGAATCGATTGGATACGGCGGGAGAATCGGAAGCGGCGGGGGAAAAAGGAGTGCGGCGAGTAAACTTGCGACTTTCGACTCTTGACGCTCGGCCAGATATTTGCGTCGCTACGACCCGGGCAGTGTGAGTTTTTGCGAGCGGCCAAAGACCACGGAGTGACCCACGCGGGGTGGGTGGGAGACGGCCATTTTTCGGCGACGTGCCATGGCGAACGATTGTGCGGGGGTGGTATGGTGCACGAACCGCCGGACCTTGAAAATGTTAATCTCCATAGGGCATAAAATCGACACTACATTCAATACGACATATGGATTGTTTTATACACCGAACTCCATCACACTTAATGTTAGCTATAGTCATCAGACCGATGCAAAAGATTTTACTGAAAATGCAAAAAATTGCAATGCAATGAAGACTACTTTCAATCTTGTAAAGTAATTGATATTGGAACGATGCTTCAATACTTTGGCTTCTAATAATTCTGTGTTACCTTTATTTTGCACGATTTAATTATACTCTGCAGTATTTCATCGCATCGCGGTTCTAACATAGCAAAATACGCGGTGACCGGCGCAAAAAACTTTACTAAAAATGCAAAAACTTCGGAATGAAGCCTATTTGCAATCTTGTATAAACAATTGATATTGGAATGATGCTTCAATACTTGTTACGATACATAAACTACCGGACCTTGAAAATGTTAATCTCCATAGGGCATAAAACCGACACTATATTCAATACGACACATGCATTGTTTTATACACCGAACCCCATCACAGTTAATGTTACCTATAGTCACCAGACCGGTGCAAAAGATTTTACTAAAAATGCAAAAAATTGCAATGCAATGAAGCCTATTTTCAATCTTGTAAAGTAATTGATATTGGAATGGTGCTTCAATACTTTGGCTTCTAAGAACTCTGCGTTACCTTTATTTTGCACGATTTAATTATACTCTGCAGTATTTCATCGCATCGTGGTTCTAGTATAGCAAAATACGCTTGTATAAGCAATTGGTGACCGGATACTATATTCAAAGACACATGCATTGTTTTATACACCGACAGTTAAAAATGCGAAAAAATTCTGAAAATGCAAAAAATTGCAATGCAATGAAGCCTATTTGCAATCTTGTATAAGCAATTGATATTGGAGCGATGCTTCAATACTTTGGCTTCTAACAACTCTGCGGTACCTTTATTTTGCACGATTTAATTATACTCTGCAGTATTTCACTGTATCGCGGTTCTAACATAACATAAAAATACGTATCATATAATACAGTATACATCATATAAACGTACAATTCAAAATATGCAAAAAAGATTTTACTTGAAAAAAAAATGCTACTTGTGAAAAATTGCAGATGCAATGAATTTGAACAAAAACTTTTAGGAAATAATTTAATTTTATTTATATATACATTTTTGCAATCTTGTTTTAAATGAGGATTTATGTTTGTCATTAAATTACGACTACGAACTTGACTCGCGGTATGGAGGTTTGGCCCGAAATTTTGATCGGACTCGTCAAAGTACCGCAAGGAGTTAATACGTTTGTTAGAAGCGCACCTCAAACTGATTGACTGACGTATTTAGTGTGACAGTCAGCATTCAGCGACCGTGTAAAGCATATCAGTAAAGTGGCAGTTCTAGAATTATCCCCGTGTTATTTTATACGCTCTTAGTATCGAAAGGACCTTACTGAGCTTGTCCGCTTGAGACAACTCTACTGAGTGATCCCTTCGATATTTTATATCACTTATATGTTGAAACGTGGTCCAGAAAGGAACCTGGCGGTGCGATATTAGATACGTGTCCGTATGAGAGGGGCAAACTCAGTATAAAAATGGAAGCGTTTAATCAAAGCACGGACTACCGATTATTTTATACATCGGTTCATCAATAGACAGCGTCGACAATTACGTACATTTATCAGAATCCCCATTCCAATAAAAATTTAATTTCGACAGTCATTTATTCACTACAGAATTTCTCAACAACACCAACAATTTCCTCGCGCGTTTTCTCTGATAATATTTTCCTCTCTTATAGAGTGGAAAATGTGAATTTTTTGTGAAATGTGAAAATATACATAAAAATAAATTGGCCCCAAAGAAGTTAAGAGCGTCCACGTTGCAGCATCATTAGCGTTTGTTCATTTGAGTTTGCCCGCTTGATTCGGTTTCTTTGCCTCTGTAAACGGGAAATCCCGGGAACACGCATATGGGGTAATATTGGTCACTGGCTCTACAGCTTACATGGTTCACTTTGAAGTAGGATGCCTGTACTTAGCCATTGGGATTTTCGGGGGTGGGCGTGTGTTATCGATATGCAGGGATATCGAAGCGAATGGATATCAATTTGCGCGCACGTCGAAGTGCGTGGGTGGAGGGATGCATGTCGATATCGAAGTGCTCGGACGGCTAAGTGCGTGTGGTCTGTTCGTGCGGAAAGGGTTACGGAGCCGATTGATTTCTGGTTCGATATCGACTAATTTCGAGTAGGGATATAGTATGCGTCTTTCCGTATTACGGAATATTGTAAAATATGTGTACGCGGTGGAACACTTTTCTTTTGTTTGTATTTAAATGTTTCTGTTAGTTTTGATCATTTCGAGAAGATCCACAGAAGTGTGTTGCTTGGATCGCAGTATATATTTTTTAAGTTTAGTGACGTTTGTTTCCAAGTGATGGTTTCCGAGATTTCATGCCTGTTCATTTTTCTCAAGGAAACATTGACATATTGATGTAGCTTCGACTAAACTTTTCATTAGGTTAAAATTAAAAGGATCCCATACCATATGAATAGCACATTATAAACTAGCACATAATAGCACATTATAGTATGTGTATATGTGGAATTTGGAATATTGTGACTTTATGGGCGAATATATGTATACACAGTAGAGCGTATTAAACATTTTTTGTTGACTTTGACCATTTCGAAAAGGTCCGCAAAAAGAAGTTGCTTAGGTCACGGTACAAATATCTCAAGTTTAGTAACATTTGTTTCCGGGTGATGGTTTTCGACATTTCATGGTTGTTAATTTTTCTCAAGAAAACGTTGACATATTGATGTAGCTTTGACTAAATTTTACGCTAGGTTAAAATTAAAAGGATTCCATGCCATATGAATAGCACATTATAGAATAGCACATAACAGCACATTATAGTATGTGTATATGTGGAATTTGGAATATTGTGACTTTATGGGCGAATATATGTATACACAGTAGAGCGTATTAAAATTTTTTTTTGACTTTGACCATTTCGAGAATGTCCGCAAAAAGAAGTTGCTTAGGTCACGGTATAAATATCTCAAGTTTAGTAACATTTGTTTCCGGGTGATGGTTTGCGAGATTTTATGGTTGGTTCCTTTTTTTTAATGAAAACGGACAGAAATATTGACATATTGATACAGCTTCGGTTAAATTTCACGTTTGTTTCAAAGTAATCGGATTCAATTTTACCAAGAACAATCAAGAAATATCGAGTTTGGTGTGGTCAGGTGTGTTCTTGATTACTTGCAATTTTCACTACATGCTTCAAAACCCTGTGGTTTTCTCTGCAGGAATCGATGTTGTTACAAACATTGTATAAGAGCATAGAACTTTCGTATCAACAGAGCATTATTAACCACCACTCATTGAAAACCATTTTGCACTCCTAATTAATATTCCGAGAAAATATCCTCCTCTTCCAGGTACCACCGATTCCCCCAAATTTACTTCAGTTGCCATTCCCTTCTGAGGCCAATTCCACCAATCACCATCACTCTTTTTTTACCGCCTTTCGAAACCTATAAGGAAAATTACAAAGTATTAAACGCATATCAATTGTAGAATGCTACTTACACAGTACATTTTCTGTATACCGTAAATCCACTTTAATGTGATTAGTTTTATCACAAAGCAAACGACATGACAGTATTACCTATCCACCTTAGATTAACGAATTGCCTACAAGAAACATTGTTTGCGACCGACTACCATTCAAGTATAGGCAATAGCCTCATTACATTTTTGGGGTTGTAGAAATGGTGAAAGATTATCGAAGATTAAGGTGGTAGTCTTCTTTATTTTAGTCCAAAGCTGTGTTGTTATTGATGGTACTGAACTTCGTGTGACTGTATGTCTGTTTGAGATGTTTCGAATTTTATAGTCGGTGGATTGAAGGGCGCTATTTTTCGCGAACACCGAAGGGGAGACTTGTTAAATTATTTGCCTTAATAAATGTACGTAATTAGTATGCGCGGACTGGTAACAAAGTAATTTAGTTTTCATGATTCGGAAAAGTAATCATCTTGCATTTGTCGAGGAAAAGGTTTCTTATTCCTCGACCGATGCAAACGCATGACTATAAAACGAATTATTAGTGGCGACAGTGTGTTTGGCACACATTGTTTGGCAGTATCCAAACAGTAATCAGTCTATTCCGCATGCACTCTCCCAACGCATAATTCTCCGTCTCGTCGGAAACCGGCAGGCGATACGTATTAAGAAACCATCGACCGTTTCTTCATACCCATTTCCGACGTGCGGATGAAGAGATAGCGAGGCGGGAATAGGGTCAAACGTATAAAAAAAAAGCGCGGAGAAAGGGTATCCGTGTATTTTTCCGTCCGCCTCTCCGGAGGGTAATTCGGCCATGATGGTTTCTGGACCGATTCGCCTGGGACGCCGGCAATTTTTTTTTGCCCGCCCCCTCCCGCCGCCCACGCCTTTCTCGCCGGTGCTGAAATTATATTTGGACGATGGGGGCATGACGGGAGAACGGAAATCGAAACTCCCGCTCGCCGGGCGGATAATTGAACGGAATGACGACAAGCCCCGTCGCGTATCAGTTTTGAGAAAGCCTTAACTACCTCCGCCGTCCCCGAGGATCGAGACTTTATCTCGCGCGAAAATGATCATGCGCCGGAGAAACGGAGAACGGGGGGGACCAATTAAATGGCAGCGCGGAGTTAATGGGTTTGTCCGGAGATTCGAGGTGCTTTCCGTACGCGCTTTAATTTACACCGGGATACGTTTGCTCTTGTTGCGAAACAATCTCGCCGTATGCTACGTCAATTAACCTGCGCATTCCCCAACGTGTTACACGGCGGAGTTATTCGATGTATTTTTGTCCGCGGCGAATATACCTGCAGTGCTCGCTGACGTAACGAGGATCAATGCGCGTTTATAATGCGAGGAGTGCGGAGAGTCGACGTCTGAAATAAGCGGAATTTTGTTTTGAGTTAATTAAATTGTTTATGTATGTCAGGCGAAGAAATTGCTTGAATCGTAGGGTTGTTAACGAATTTTTCCTTCCGCTGGAAAGGGCACACAAACAGTTCTGACCTTTGGTAGAAATAAATTTATGTGATTGTCAGTGACTGGTGGTGGTAGGATGGTCAAAGGAGAGCAGGAAAAATAAAAAGAAACACGGATATGTACCCAAAGGGGTCAGATAGAACTAGGAAAACGATCCAACCTATCTTTGCCTCGCAACGCCGGCAAAAATAATATTTATATATGTGAGAATAGGGTAAGTTGCAAGGAAAGTGGCAGTAGAATGATCAAAGGAAAATGGTGGTAAAATAGTCAAAGGAAAGTAGGAAAGAAAGAAAGCAATATTGATTTGAATTTGTCTTTAGATCAGATAGAAGTAGGAAAACGAACCAACCTATCTTTGCGTCGCAACACCGGCAAAAATAATATTCATATACGTGAAAATAGGATTAGTTGCAAGGAAAGTGGTGGTAGAACGGTCAAAGGAAAGCAGGACAGAAAGAAAGCAACGCCGATTTGAATTTGTCTTTGAGTCAAATAGAAGATCCAACCTATCTTTGCGTCGCAACACCGGCAAAAATCATATTCATATACGTGAGAATAGAATAAGTTGCAAGGAAAGTGGTGGTAGAATGGTCAAAGGAAAGCAGGAAAGACAGAAAAGAACACCGATTTGAATTTGTCTTTGGGTCAGATAGAAGGTCCAACCTATCTTTGCGTCGCAACACCGACAAAAATAATATTCATCTACTTGAGAATATGATAAGTTCCATGGAAAGTGGTGATAGAACGGTCAAAGGAAAGCAGGAAAAAAGAAAGAAACATCAGTTTGAATTTGTGTTTGGGTCACGTAGAAGTAGGAAAATCGATCCAACCTATCTTTGTGTCGCAACACCGGCGAAAATAATATTTATATACGTGAGAATAGGATAAGTTGCAAGGAACGTGGTGGTAGAATGGTCAAAGGAAAGCAGAAAAAAAAGAAAGAAACATGGATATGTACCCAAAGGAGTCAGATAGAAGTAGGAAAACCATCCAACCTATTTTTGCGTCGCAACCCTGGCAAAAATAATATCCATTGACTCCTTCACATTCCGATTGAACTTCTGCAAAACAAAAGTTTCCTCTCCCCACAAATCGCCGACCTCCCGGTCAATTAACCCTCCCCTTCCGCGGTCAATTAACTCGGCCACTTAATGAGGATGCCGGAAGTGAAACGCACACCTCCGTTCATCCGCAACACGGTTGAGGCGTAACTGATACCAATTAAATCCTGAATGGGCACGAGAGTGGCTCTCGGTGCGTACCTTACCTGGCCGACGAAGTCCACGGATGTATTCCGCGCTTGTAACACAAGACCGAACGACCCCCGAGCCTATCCGCGACAAGTACAACAGATGGAAACAAGAACAACAAACGCAAGCCAAACAGGACTGGCGCTGGCCTCAGGACCCTCTCCTTCCTCGCAGGCTTTCTGATGGCCTTTGTTTCGCCGACACACGTACTGTGTCTTTCTACACTGCCCCGAGCATGTTTTCAGACGCGGACACAGGTGCACGTGGAGATGGGCGATGCGGAATGAAGCAGAGTAATTAGTCGTCTTGCGTGCGCCAGGCAGACGGATGCGGTCGGGATACTAGCAACGATTATACGCTCGTTTGCTTGTAACTGTATTGTAATATGGGGTGTGGAAGGTAAACTAAAAAAAGGGGTAAAAAAGCACGGTTTCGCTTTAGAGAAAGGTTGACGAAAATTTGTTTGATCTGTACAGTTCGGTGGTTTGCTTATAAGTATATTGTAATTTGGGGTGTGGAAGCTAAACTAAAAAAAAATAAGATGGCAGATATGCACAGTTCCGCTTTAGAGGAAGGTTGACTATAATTCATTTGATCTGTGCACTTCGACTGACTACAAGCCCTCGTTTCTGCCGGGCCTACGGTTTGGGTCTTGCACCTAATAGAAATAAGCGGCACAATCGTCTTCCGATTAACCCTTTCGCACCGGACGGGACATGTGCTGCCCCAATCAGGAAAATGTTTGATATTACGGCTGGGACAGCTTGTAAAATTATTTATGTTGATGGTGCGCTGTTATGAGGACGTTTATACGTCTTCAAGACCTTCAACCTTTATGCCTAATAAACTTTAAAATAACTGATCCCGGTAATGGAACCTGATTCGGACTGATTGTTCGCTGTATTGGAAGGGTTAAAGGTCGGTGACGCATCGTCGCCTACCGTAAGGTTAGTTGTGAAGAAAGGAGCGAGGAAGTGTAGAACGTTCCTCCAGTTTCTTTTTAGACGTGGTGCGGACGCGGTTGTAAGAATGAATTTTGGAATGTTCGTCGTGGACCCGCTTAACTGGATGCATCTATAGGGCTATGCCGAATGGATCTTGTCCTAAGGGTTGATGCGACTGGGTAGTAAAAATCCTGCGGATTGTGGGCATATATATGAAGCGTACCACTATTGACCGATTGCGAGAAAGTTGACAATAAATCACGACTACGTGACCAAATCATTTTGTAAGAAGCAGGTATGGTGCAAGGTGAGTTGCTTGATAATCATGTGTCTGAATATGGATTTCCATGCATAGATAATAGTAGCTATGCTTACGTCGTGAAATTGACGCATATGTACCAAATCACTGTTCTTGGTTTGATTTTGCTTAAAACATGCTTTGCTTAAAACATGCTTTGTTTAAAACATTTTTCTCCCTTATTAATGACACAGACTCACATATGTGATCATAGTGGTGCACCCTGAATATTATGTATCATGCATACACCTTACATTTTACATAAACAGTATGCGACTTGACACATATTTAGAGTTCTCTATTACAAAATTAGAAATTCACGACCCCAGATCTACCCGTAAAGTACCAACACAATAGCTTCTTGATTTTTCACGCATGTCGATAAAGCAAGCCCATCTATATGTTTCCCAAATATTCTATTGTAATATTAAATTTGAACAAAATATAACTCTCCTGCTCCGCGTCGCAGTTAATAAACACACGCTAAATTAAACATTTCCGCCGTCCCATATTTTTCTAACTGCCGGTTAACCATTCGTCTACACTCATAAGTTGACTTCCAAACGGACATTTTAACATTAATTTTTCCACGCCCCCTACACAACTAAAATCCGTGCCCCGTCTCTCATTTTAATTGGGCAAGCAACTAACGACGAGTACCCACCAACCCCCATTACAAGAACGTAATTGGAATTCCGGCGAGGAGAGAAGCGATATAAGTTTGTTGCGCAACTGACTGATGGTCCGACGTTAATTTCGACTAAATAAACGAAATGAAATGTAGCGAAAAATTGCAATGTTTTGTGGTGCTTTGATTTGCGACATTATTGTAGCGATGATAACGAATGTAAACGTCTGCAATAATTAGACAAGTAGAGATGGCTTGTGGTCCAATGCCGTACGGTCTTGGATGCTTGCGTGTTGTGTATACGGAGAGGTTAATGCCAAAACACGACTGTATTGTTACGTGGACTCTACTTACAGTGAATGTGTACGCAGTGGACGTATGCACTGTGGTAACAGAGTCGATGTCAAGTGAAATGGGTTGATGGTTAGTTAGATACCACTGTCTAGAAGTGAATAGATGGATAGCGTAATATGAGTTTTTGTTGGTTGAGATTTTTAAAAAGATCTGGGACAACATGTATTGCTGTTCGGACGTTGTTGTTCATGAAATTAGAAATTTGTTTGACATGTACCGGTCAAACATTTAATATGTTAAAATGTACTGTTGCAAAATCTTGTACTAATGTTTGCCCGTTGATAAAAGTATGCACGTAGTATCGAATTGTTAGGTTTCTCTGAATAGGAAATTGTAATATATTAATTGTATACATACAAATTGTAACTTCTGTAAAAAATTATAGAAATATATATATATTTAACTCATCTTTTGCATGATTCAAGATTTTAGTATCGGACGTCACAGTCTGCAATTCAAACATTTGTGGCAAATCGGACAATCAGGTAAAGAATCCGCGTCAAATTCATTGAAAAATTCCTCAGTGTCGCGTTCCGTCATGGCTAAGATTTTTGTAATACTAGAATTCTGATAAAAACCTTAATACCAAAAAAAGCATTTTGTTCTCATAATAAAGCGCACACTAAACTAAATTCCCTTGCTTTTAAACATCGAAACAGCTAATGCAATTACCAAGACGAGTTAACTCATGATCGGTCAACAACGTTTTGACATAAAAACCCAAGTTAACTCGCGACCTGTGAACAATGTATCAAAAACATCAATACCTTATTCACTGTGTTCGTTTTGCGTTTATATCTCTCACCATTTTGGGTAAAAATTCGACTATCCCAGACACGCTTGAAACCGCAAGACACGCCCAAGTGCAACGTGCGACGTGAAACCCGGCCGAAAGTTTGACGCGCGCCCGAACTGTCGCGAAATGAAAATCGCGCCGACTTCCCGAACTCGCAAATTCTCCCTCGAAAGACTTAGCGCGGCGGCCGAAAAATCGATGAACGCGAATCCGGCGCAACGTAAAACTGCATCATTTGCATATGTATGGGCCGCGCCCAGCTGACATCTGCCCTGAATGCGGAGCGTACGAATTTATAAAGTCGCAGAAGTCGGCACAACCAGGCACAGTGGAAACAATGCAGGCCGCGACAAGTTCGTCGGTCCTGCGCCGATAAATCGCTGCATCGAAATTCCCGAAGCGAACTCGCGCCTACCTGCAACGAGCCGAATCGGTCGCCGAGGCGGGCACTAAATCGCTCATGCCGCCGGAATCGAACGTCGCCGAAAGTAATTGCCGTGAAAGTATAATCATGACGCAACAGGTACGTCGTTACGCCGATAAACTTGCCGGCGACGGGGAGAAGTCTGCGGAATCGTCCTTTTCGGCGGGCTTTGCTTATTGCTCGATGAAAGCTGCTGCTGGAGGCTCCGGCGTTGCTGATGAGCAGGTGCGGATTTTTAGGACATACGCCTACTTATGGTTGAAATGTGAGGTTTGGTTGATATTTCAACATGTTGCGAAACTACGCGGATTCCCGCTCCAGGAGTAAGTTTTGGATTTCTAAGTAATATGTCTTCTTGTGGTTGGAATATGGGGTTTGATTGGTAGCTCGACATGTTACGAGAACACACGGATACCCACTTTAGGAGTAAAGTTCAGATTTTTAGGTAATACGGCTACTTATGATTGAAATGTGGGGCTTCGTTTGTATTTCGACATGTTTCAGGACCATGCGGATTTCTATTTCAGGAGCAAATTTCGAATTTTTAGGTAATACGTCTTCTTGTGGTTGGAATGTGGGGTTTGGTTGGTAGTTCCACACGTTTTGGGACTTCGCCTCTTCCTGCTTCAGGAGTAAGGTGCAGATTTTTAAGTAACACGCCTACTTATGATTGAAACGGGGGGTTTCGTTAGTAGTTCGACATGTTTTGGGACCACGCGGATTCCTCCTTCGGGAGTAAGTTTTGGATTTCTAAGTAACACGCTTACTTATATTTGGAATATGGGGTTTGGTTGGTAGGTCGACATGTTTTGGGACCACGGCAGAGGTTTGGATTTTTCTATTTCTTGTGGTTGAAATGTTTTGGTTTTTATGTTTTGGGACCACGCAGATTTCTATTTCAGGAGTAATGTTCAGATTTTTATTCAGATTTCGACATGGTTTGGGACCACACGGATTCCCGGTTCAGGAGTAGGGTTTGGATTTCTAAGTAACACGCCTACTTATGGTTGGAATATGGGGTTTGGTTGGTAGGTCGACATGTTACGACACCACGCGGATTCCTACTTCAAGAGTACGGTTCGGATTTTGCGGTAATACGCCTACGTATAGCTGAAATGTAGGGTATGGTTGGTAGTTCGGGACATGTTTCGGGACCTATTATCTTTATAATTATTTACTTATTTAAGCTATCAAGAACTTTTTCTCAATCGGCCGTATCGCCAGAAAATTTTAACGCTATCCCTCATTATTCCTCGAACTACACCATTTCCAGGTATGTAAAATGCGTCATAAGAGTAAATTTTATTAGCGTTGTCTATTCTGTAAAATTTCCCACTAATCCACAATTTCTATTACTACACCTCACAATTCCCCTTCCACTAATTTTCACGCCTTTGCGTCCCTCATTAACATTTTCCTCCGCGTACCTCGTTACATCGTCTCTCCCGCGCCAACTAAATTCGCCTCTCCCATCAGCCCACTCAAAAACTCATCTGCAAACATTTCCCACGCATCCCTTACCTACAAGAATCACACACCGCCTGCCGACGAACATAAGCGCCCTGCACGAACAAAGGCCGTCTCCCGCACGTGGCGAAATTAACGGTCTCCGATCAGGTTTGGGACGAAACGACGAAGTTTTCCAGCGCGCGCGCAGCAACGAGCGATAGCACAACGGTTTCGTGAATTCCCGAAACGTCCGCAGTTCCATAAGTCGCCGGTAAGATCTCGCAGAGGCACGGGGGCGGAGAACTCTGTTGCTGCCGACTCTATTGCCGGCGGACCGTGGGATGTACAAAGGGATATCGAGACTACTGCATTGTTGGAAACACAGTCCAACTGAGAGGAATGCATTATTCAACGGCCGCTGCCCGTGCTCGTGCTCGTTCTCTTTCACTCGCGTTCTCTTTCACGCTCCCCGCCTTTGCTCGACTTCATGGATGAGAGTTCGTGCGAAACTACGGCGCTATTCCGCTAGTTATTGCTCGGGTTATTCTCGAGGCCACGTTCGCGCGGAAAGAGGAAGAGGGAGTTTTCGGTCTCGAAAGTGAAATGTCCATTAATTTCCGCAATGCCACTCGGCGCTGCCGTTATTCATTTTTAGCCCGTAATTAACCCCTTCGCGCCGCCCGCCGCGGAGCGCTGGCCACTTAAGTGATTGTTAGTTTGCTGAATTCTGTATTTTTCTTGCTCTTCGCGTGTCCGCCGGCTGCTTCTTCCGCTTCGGGTGCCGGTGATAATTAAATGGACTGCGGATGCGATGATTAAGTAATGACGCCGCGCGGGCGGTCGGGCATTTTTGTAATTTGTTGCGGGACGATGTTGGGCGGATGAAAAACGTATTCGCTGATACGTTATCAGAAACAGGGAGATGTTTCATTTTGCTTTTTGTTAAGGCAGGAATTTGTACGCTTCGTCAAGATTAACCACTTGCGCTGGCAAAAAATTCACAGTCTTCGATGCCTCCGAGAAATCGAAAAAAGATTTATATTTTCTTTTTATAATTTTTTGAAGGGAATATACATAGAGCATCGATTTCTCAGTCTCACTCAGTCCAGTCCATGGTGACAGTTTTGTAGCTGTGTCGTTCAAAAAGAAGTAACTTGATTATAGAAGATACACCTTTTCCATTAAAATTTTAAATAGTAATTAATTAGATAAAAATGTTCAAGTGACTGCATCTTTATGGCCTAATTTCTCCTTAAAGTCTAATCTGTCAGTTGAATAACCTTATTCTGGTTTACTCATGTTTGACCAATGTGCCAGTTATTTTGATGTGGACTATAAATGTCTGCGATCCATTATTCCGTTGACCTAATAAGATTTATATGTTTCTGCAGCGGTACCAGAGACAAGGTATCATTCATTATCAGTACGATTGTGTAAGATACTGTATACGTGACCTAGATGTAGGTCTTTAATGGTGATACCTTTTTTTAAAGTAAATCCAAGAATGGTAGAGACATGCATAAATATATATTTATGTTATCGATGACGTAAACCGTTGATCAAAGATGCGCTTTTTCCATTACTGTACTAGATCCAAAAAAAAAAATATCTGCAATAAAGTTCATCTTTACGACATAAATTCTTTTCAAAGCATAATCTTCCACATAAAGCCACTTACTCCGCCTTACCCACATTTTGCAGTCCCAATTACGTAGTTACCGCGTCTACCATGAAGTAAACCGATTATCAAAAATGCACCTTTTCTACTACCCCATCAGGCCCAAGAAAAATGTCTCGAACTGACTTCATCTTTACAACATAAAGTATTTCCAAAGCATAATCTTCTACCTCGAGAAAGTATTTATTTTATATTTTTACTTGTCAATTCCTGATACAAAAGCTGTAATAAACAAAATTTGTTTATTTTAATTATTTTACATTAATTGTTTTAAGCCACTTACTCCATTTTACCCACATTTTGCCATCACAATTATGTAGTTGCGTCGTCTACTATGAATTAAACCGTTTATCAAAGATGCACCTTTTCTATTACCGGATCGGGCCCAACATAAATATCTCCAAGCGACTTCATCTCCACGACGTACATTCTTCTCAAAGCATAATTTACCACATAAAGCCACTTACTCCGTTTTACCCACATTTTGCTGTCACAATTATGTAGTTACGTCGTCTACTATGCAGTAAACCGATTATCGAAGATACACCTTTTCTACTACCGCATCAGGCTCAAGCAAATTGTGTCCAACTGACTTCATCTTTACGACGTACATTCTTTTCAAAGCGTAATCTCCCACATCGAGAAAGTATTTATTTTATATTTTTATTTGTAAATCCCTTATACAAAAGCTGTAATAATTAAAATTTTACATTAATTGTTTTAAGCTACTTACTTCATTTTACTCACATTTTGCCGTCACAACTATGTCGTTGTGTCGTCTACTACGAATTAAACCGTTTATCAAAGATGCTCTTTTCCTATTACCGGATCGGGCCCAAGAAAAATATCTCCAAGCGACTTCATCTCCACGACGTACATTCTTCTCAAAGCATAATCTCCCGCATAACGCCACTTACTCGTGGTTTACTCGCATTTTCCACACATACGCCGTAGATACGCGCGTTACGTCGGTGCTTTTGAGCAGCTTCCTCGGATTTCGAAGCCGGCAGCTTGTAGCAATCTGTATTTATGCGCAACCGAACCGAGGCGGGGTCGAAGAAAAGGAACAGACAGAGGGTAGGAATGAGACGATAGAAGGAAGAGGGAGTCCGAGGTGCACGGAAAATTCCTTCCCGAAGCTTCATCCCTTCCCGCCCCGTCCTCATTTCTCTCTTTTCCCGGATTCTACCTGCCAAGGACGAAAAAGGGACGACGACTGCTCTCGGCCGAAGGACGCGCCCGTAAAGAGGGAGGACGATTTTTCTTATCCGGAAATTTGACGCGATCCCTTCGAACTTCCCGAACTTGTATCGGGGAAAATTGTCGCACGACGACGAACGCAGGAATCGTCTTTTCAAGAAACAACGTCTGCAAGCAGCGATGCGGTCCGATGTTGGGGAATTGTTGTGTCGTTCCGTCATGTACGATTTTTTATTTTAAATACCTGGGATGTTTAAGGGGTGTCATCTACCTTAAATTTTCAAGAACAGAAAACATTTTTTTTGTCTTATATGATACTTTAGAGCCTTAAAAATAAGGTGCAATTTGTCTTACAGGCAAAAATATTTTTTAAAGTGGTTTTACAGCTTATTTTATAAAGCAAGTCGTGATACCTCGAAGCGGTTCAAAGTACATGGTACCGATTCTAAAGATTCTGAAGGGACATAATTCCAAACGAAATCCAGATTCCATCGAAAAATGCGAAACGAAATTTTGGCAACCCTTTACCATGAACTTTCGACGAATGAAGTACCGCAACATGAGAATTGCCTGGCATCGGCATTAATATTGCGTCTTCTATTTTTAACGACCAATTTGAAAGCATAATGGCAATAATGCAGGTGTTACAATTGACTATGGGTCGTAATTGTTACAATTTCTGCGTCGAAGTTGACGCACGCCGCATCAAGTTTTCCAGGAAAGAGAAAGAGGAAGAAAATATTAATATTAATTATAAATTTTGGCAACTCTTTACTATAAACTTTCGACGGATGACGTACCGCAACACGAGAATTGCCCGGCATCGGCATAAATATTGCGTCTTCTATTTTTAAGGATCGATTTGAAAGCATAATGGCAATGATGCAGGTGTTACAATTGACTATGGATCGTAATTGTTACAATTTCTGCATCTACAATTTAAAGTGGTTTTACAGCTTATTTTGTAAAGGAAGTTGTGATGTCACATGTGTACATGGTACCGATTTTAAAGGTTTTGAAGCGTCATAATAGAAACCAAAATCCAGATTCCATCGAAAAAATGTGAAACGAAATTTTGGCAACTCTTTACCATAAACTTTCGACGGATGAAGTGCCGCAACACGAGAATTGCCCGGTAACGGCATAAATATTGCGTCTTCTATTTTTAACGATCGATTTGAAAGCATAATGGCAATAATGCAGATGTTATAATTGACTATGGGTAGTAATTGTTACAATTTCTGCATCTACATACAATTTAAAGTGGTTTTACAGCTTATTTTATAAAGGAAGTTGTGATGTCACATATGTACATACTACCGATTTTAAAGGTTTTAAAGGGTCATAATACAATCCGAAATCCAGATTCCATCGAAATAATGCGAAACAAAATTTTGGCAACTCTTTACCATAAAATTTCGACGGATGAAGTGTCGCAACACGAGAATTGCCCGGCATCGGCATAAATATTGCGTCTTCTATTTTTAAGGATCGATTTGAAAGCATAATGGCAATGATGCAAGTGTTACAATTGACTATGGGTCGTAATTGTTAGAATTTTTGCAAAAGCATTCTTTTAAGGCAGTGGGTCCTGAACTTAATCCAAATTCACAATGTACACACTACCTGTATGAACTCTATTACAAAGTACAATACAGTCATATGTCACCGCACGAGAGCACCGAGAACTAAAATTCCGATATCAGCCTTACTACTTCGATGTAAATAAGTAGTATGCCGGTATTAAAAGGTGTCTCAAAATGGACTGACATTTTAATTGATTAATAAATGTATAGATTAGTAAATGTGTATCGTATTATTCTCCACCACTAAACCTCAATACTTCCTGATACCAACTGTCAAGCTTTAATACTCCATGTTCGCTACAAGTCTTTAGGTTTAAAGCAACATTTTCGTATATTCGATCTATTATTGCGCAGAATGTTGAACAGCACAGTAATGGTTCCGAAACGTATGGAGGGCTGACATTTTTGCATAATGAAGTGACATCAAGTGAAAAGTGGACTAGTTATTTATGTCCAAATAACCCCATTTTTTTTTCCAAAAATTGGAGTTTGCATGGTGGGAAATAACAGCCGCAAAAGCTTTAAATCTGAATCTTTTATTTCTGCCACTCGATTCGGAACTTCAGTGCTTGCGGTGTAGAAAATTTAGAGTTGAAACCGCAACCGAACGCGTTACTGTTTAATTTGACAGCATGTACAAATGGAGCACGATTGCCAGACGTTCTGTGGAAATTGACGCAGGTTGCAGTCAATTTGCACAAATCTACCACGCGTTACAGAGATCTTATATTTAACATTGTCATTCCCTTGATAAGTTAAATTTATATTTTTTGCGTAATTCCGTTTTGCAGCATTTATACACTTAATTCGTATTCCCGTTGATTTCGCACATCATGTATAAATAAAATACAGCATCCGGATGTTTGTGTAAATTGCCACAGGTTATGGCTGTTACATTTTACATTGCTGCCTTTTCGATACCAGGTGACTATAGTCATCCGAAAAAATTTCACATCACCTCCGCCATGACCGTCGTTATTTTGTTTAAACGTTTCAACACCTTCTGCTGACGATTCGAGTATTCACATTAGAGTCGGCGACAAAGTATAAAATATTACTGTTTCACGATTATGCTCTTGTTTTAACACATTGACTGCCATGGTGGTCATCGGTGACCGGCGCAAAAGGTTTCATGAAAAATTGAAAAAATACCCAATCGGTAGCATTTATAATTTTATAAATGCAATTAATATTAAATAGTGATTCAATTCTTTGGCCTCCGATACCTTTGCATTATTTTCATTTTGCACAATTCAATCATATTCTGTAATACTTCATCATGTTGCAGTTTTAATATAGTAAAATACGCACGGCAGGTGAAGGTCTTACAAAAATGCAAAAAATACCCAATCGGTAGCATTTATAATTTTGTAAATGCAATTAATATTAAATAGTCATTAAATTCTTTGGCCTCTGATACCTTTGCATTATTTTCATTTTGCACAATTCAATCATATTCTGTAGTATTTCATCATGTTGCGGTTTTAATATAGTAAAATACGCACGGCAGTCGAAGGTCTTACGAAAAATGTAAAAAATACCCAATCGGTAGCATGTATAATTTTGTAAATGCGATTAATATTAAATAGTCATTCAATTTTGTGGCCTCCGATACCTTTGCATTATTTTCATTTTGCACAATTCAATCATATTCTGTAGTATTTCATCATGTTGCGGTTTTAATATAGTAAAATACGCACGGCAGTCGGAAGGAAGTGTTACGAAAAATGTAAAAAATACCCAATCTGTAGCATTTATGATTTTGTAAATGCGATTAATATTAAATAGTCATTCAATTCTTTGGCCTCCGATACCTTTGCATTATTTACATTTTGCACAATTCAATCATATTCTGTAGTATTTCATCATGTTGCGGTTTTAATATAGTAAAATACGCACGGCTGTCAAAGGTCTCATGAAAAATTCAAGAAATACCCAATCGGTAGCATGTATAATTTTGTAAATGCAATTAATATTGAATAGTCATTCAATTCTTTGGCCTCCGATACCCTTGCATTATTTTCATTTTGCAAAATTCAATCATATTCTATAGTACTTTATGATGTTGCGGTTTTAATATAGTAAAATACGCACGGCAGTCGAAGGTCTTACGAAAAATGTAAAAAATACCCAATCTGTAGCATTTATAATTTCGTAAATGCGATTAATATTACATACTCGTTCAATTCTTTTGTCTCCGATACCTTTGCATTATTTTCATTTTACCAAATTCAATTATATTCTGTAGTACTTTATCATGTTGCGGTTTTAATATAGTAAAATACGCACGATCGTCAAAGTGTTAACCACCTCGTACACTAGCAGCGGATTCACAAAATCAACGGTACGGGAAATATTATATTTTTTACACCATTCCTTTGCATGCTCTTCACCCTTTAGTCCGCACCCCTTCTATTTCACATTCGCATTCGTCCTCTAACCTGCAATCCCACTCCTCACTTCCAACTTTCCGCATTCCGTCTCACTCTTCTATCATTCCATCACGAAGCACAGATCGAAGCAACCTCCGCGTTATTCTTCCCTCACCTCGAGCGCTTAACGTTTTGTTTCGCGCTTCACCTAACATTTCATCCCGCAGAAGGCATGCGAGCAACCCCTACCCGAAAAACAACTCGGAAAACGATGTTTCACTAATCAACGTCGCGAGGATCGATAAGCATAGAATGCAACGTCCCGCATCTGGCGGGAAGAAACGACGAGAAGAAAAGGAAGCAGACACACCACCTTCTCTTTCTCTCTTTCTCTTTCCGTCCGCCTTCGTCTTCCAATTATTTATGGAAAGCAGGGAGCGAGGATTTAGATATCCCCTGTGTGCCTAGCCCATTATCATTTAAACTGGAGTCTGAAAGGGTCCTGAGGTTGGCCCCGGTCAAACAGTCTCGGGCTTCGATAGGTAATTTATAAAAGGCAGACGGAAAGGAGAAACGTGGGTATGGACGGAGTCGAGGAGGGTTCGAAGAGGAACAGTGAGAGGAAACCTTGAATTCGATGAGGAGGGCGAGGTCGAAGAATCAAACGAAGGCGGAACGCTGAACCGTTGAGAGAGAGAAAGAGAGAGGGAGAGAGCATAAAAGGAGTTACTCCAAAGGCATCAGTATGCATCAGGAATCATCGACGGAGCTTCCCTAGCCACTCTGAGATTCTCATTCGCGCACCTTTTCTGGTTTCGGAGGAACTCGACCTTTTTCTTGACCGCATGCCCTTTGCGCGAAGTGTCTGCGGTCGTTGACGTTCAGTGGCGAGGAGTGTGTATGGTCAAAGTGATAGTTACGGGGGGTTTGTGGAACGGACCGATGGCTCGGAAATTCCGGATAAGCGTGGAAACGTTTAATGCGCATGTTTTATGCGGCGAAACTCAAGGAAGAACGGATACGCGTTGGTGTTATGGTTTTTTGAGAACGTGACGCGTTGTGTAAATTATATTCGAAACAATAGTATTAACACTTTGCTGCCATGATGGTCATTGGTGACTGGCGCAAGAGATTTTAGTGATGATCCAAAATATTCGCAATGGGTAGCAATAATTATTTTATAAATGCAGTTACTATTAGAATATTGATGCGATCGTTTGGTCTGCAAAACCTACACAGTATTTAGATTTTGCATAATTCAGTCAAACGCTATAATATTTCATAGCATCGCCGTTCTAATACAGCAAAATACGCACGGCAGTCAACGTGTTAACACTTTGACTGCCGTGATGGTCACCGGTGATCGGCGCAAGAGATTTTAGTGATGATCCAAAATATTCGGAGTGGGTAGCAATAATTATTTTATAAATGCAGTTACTATTAGAATATTGATGCGATCGTTTGGTCTGCAAAACCTACACAGTATTTAGATTTTGCATAATTCAGTCAAACGCTATAGTATTTCATAGCATCGCCGTTTTAATGCAGCAAAATACGCACGACAGTCAACGTGTTAACACTGGATTGACAGGGGGATATGTGGATATACGATAATATCCGGATAAATATGCAGGTATACGACGTACAGAATTTAAATATTAGAAGCCTGAGGTGGCAAGTACAATAATATCCGGATAAATATGTTGGTGTACGATGTACAGAATTTAAACATTAAAAGCTTGAGGTGACAAGTACAATAATATTCGGATAAATATGTAGGTGTACGACGTACAAAATTTAAAGATTAAAAACCTGAGGTGACAAGTACAATAATGTCCAGATAAATATGTTGGTGTACGACCTACAGAATTTAAAGACTAAAAGCCTGACGCGACAAGTACAATAATATCCGAATAAATATGTTGGTGTACGGCGTACAAAATTTAAAGATTAAAAGCCTGAGGTGACAAGTACAATAATATCCGGATAAATAGGTTGGTGTACGATGTACAGAGTTTAAAGATTATGAGCCTGCGGTGACAAGTACAATAATATCCGGATAAATATGTTGGTGTACGATGTACAGAATTTAAAGATTAGAACCCTGAGGTGGCAAATACAATAATATCCGGATAAATATGTAGGTGTGCGACGAACAGAGTTTAAAAATTAGAAGCCTGAAGTGAAAATGTAGTTGTCCATATGTGTGACTGAGAGTTGTACGTTACATGCTACCCCGGACAAGGCATGTCTATTTTTGAAAACATACAATCAATACCGTTTCAACATCCACCGAAAACAGTATACACCTTCACACAATATACTTCGGCCTTACAATTCATGCCAATAGTTCATCGAAATCTTGTAAGCCAATAGTTCATCACGCGCAGATATCCCCACAATACCATACTATCAATCGTGCGCTTAGATTAATTTACATGTTTCCATTAGTTGAATACATTCATACATCTCAATTGTAACTACCGCAATTATCCGGTTTGCTTCATTATTGCTCATTTTAAATTTCTCATAACATATTCTATCGATACCTACATATCTTCCCTATAAACCAAAGAAGACTGTATTCATTATTTGAATACATTCACACATCTCAATCGCAACTAGCGCAATTATCCTGTTTGCTTCATTACCGCTCATTTTAAATGTGTCACAACAAATTCTGTCGATACCTACATATCTTCCCTATAAATCAAAGAAGGTTGTATTCATTACTTGAATACATTCACATATCGCTCTCAATCACAAATACCGCAATTATCGCGTTTGCTTCATTATCGCTCTTTCTAAATGTCTCATTATCGCTATCTGTATTTTCTAAATGTCAATTATCATTTCCTTCATTACTGGTCGTTTTAAATTCTTCTCGATACCTACATATCTTCTGTATTCATTATTTGAATACATTCACACATCTCAATCGCAACTAGCGCAATTATCCTGTTTGCCTCATTACCGCTCATTTTAAATGTGTCACAACAAATTCTTGAATACATTCACATAAATCAAAGAAGGTTGTATTCAATACATTCACATATCGCTCTCATTCACAAATACCGCAATTATCGCGTTTGCTTCATTATCGCTCTTTCTAAATGTCTCACAACAAATTCTATCGATACCTACATATATTCCCTATAAACCAAAGAAGGCTGTATTCATTACTTGAATACATTCACTCATCGCAAATACCGCAATTATCCCATTTCCTTCATTACTGGTCGTTTTAAATGTCTCACAACATATTCTACCGATACCTACATCTCTTCCCTACAAACCAAAGGCTGTATTCATTATTTGAATACATTCACACATCTCAATCGCAACTAGGGCAATTATCCCGTTTGCTTCATTATCACTCTTTCTAAATGTCCCACAATAACTTTTATCGATACCTACATATCTTCTGTATAAACCAAAAAAGGTTGTATTAATTACTTGAATACATTCACCCACCGCTTTCAATCGCAACTACCTCAATTATCCCATTTGCTTCATTACCGCTTATTTTAAATGTCTCACAACATATCCTATCGATACCTACATATCTTCCCTACAAACCAAAGAAGGCATCCGCCATTTGCGTGACTAGGGCGGACACACAGTGCGACGCTCGAGCACTCTTCTTCAATACGCGACATAAGAGCAATTGTGCAATCGGAAAGGGGCCGAAGGGAGATGAAGGGGAAATAAAACTGGCAAAGGCGGAAGAACGATGAGGGACGAACGTCGGGGATTCTAAACTACCCGGAAGTGAACGAGAAGAAGTGGAGGGAAACAGAGTCCATCGAGTGCACTCGGTATGCGGCACGAATCTGCACGATAAACTGCTCTTGCGATTTGTGAGCTTCTGGCGGCGGATGCACCGAGATAACGCTGAACGAACCAGACGGAATGGCTCTGAGGCAGACAAGAGAGAGATTGCAAAGGAGATCGTGGGAAAGTTAAATTGACGAAAATCGGATGATCAGCCGCGTCCAACGGTTTCGATTCGCTGAGACGTGAGCGAAAATAGAGACAGCATCGTAGACTGACGTTTACGAACGCGGGGCAAATAGAAAGATGCGGCTTGTGGGAAGTTCCGAATGAACGTCGGGCGAGATGAGAGAGATTAGCGAATGGGTGGATGCATGTGTGTTTGTGTGTGGTTTACTACTGTGTTGCGTAAAACATTTCTACATTTTACGGGATATCGTAGTAAAATAAATCACACGTCTGTGTTATGTAAATGCATTTTTGCTGTTAGATATATAGAAATTATGCTATACATATTAAAATTAATAAATGCGCAATAAAAGATATCGTGGTGCAAATGGAAAAATGCTGCTGATGGAAAGTTTGAAATAACCGTTCAAGTGGAAGGAGTGAGTAGTTAATATTAGGAGCAATGCGTATTTACGTTTAGTTTAGTATTATTTTACGTAATATTACTACTGTGTGCTACATATATTATGTAATATTATTAAATGTAATGCAGCCACCCATTATATACACGCATTAGTATCGCATGTTGCTTCTTCTGCTTTTACTGAAACACACGTAGGTATGATGTCATACATTTTTAAACTACCGCATGTATGCCGTATAAAAACGTACTTTGAGTTGCAAACAGAAATAGTATACTTTACCATACGTCATATACAATAATAAATAATGTGCACATATATAGCATTATTATATATGTGGGATCTCAAATAAAGTGTCTTGATTCTGTTGTTATTATTTGTAAATATTATAGTCTCTAGTTGCACGTATTTAAATTCTGCATTTATGCAGTGATAGATGACGAAACGACGATACGACGAAAGATTAAGAAATAGAACTAAAATGCCTTGATCGTGTTGTTACTGTTTATAAATATTATACTCTCTAGTTTCACGTATTTCAATTTTGCATTTATGCGGTGGTAGATGACGAAATGACAAAAGATTAAGAAATAGAACTAAAATGCCTTGGTCGTGTTGTTCTTATTTGTAAATATTATAGTCTCTAGTTTCACGTATTTAAATTCTACATTTATGCAGTGATAGATGACGAAACAACGATGCGACGAAAGATAAAGAAATAGAACTAAAATGCCTTGATCGTGTTGTTACTGTTTATAAATATTATACTCTCTAATCTCACGTATTTAAATCCTAGATTTATGCAGTGGTAGATGACAAAACGACGAAACGACGAAAGATTAGGAAATCGAATTAAAATGCCTTGATTGTGCAGTTATTGTTTATAAATATTATACTCTCTAGTCTCACGTATTTAAATCCTACATTTATGCAGTGGTAGATGACGAAACGACGATACGACGAAAGATTAGGAAATAAGACTAAAATGCCTTGATTGTGCTGTTATTGTTTATAAATATTATACTCTCTAGTTTCACGTATTTAATTCCTACATATATTATATATATATCATTATTATATATTATATAATACTACGTATTACGTGTACTGCACGCAATTGTAATATGATTACATAAAAACTGCCAAAATACACCTTTGTCATGTAGCTGCACGCTAGCAACTATCCAGATATACCAGCACATCTATCTTAATTATTCCCTGCTTTTGCTGCAATACGTCTAGACACGATAATGTCGTACATTTTCAAACTGGCTCATGAAACCGCAAAAAAACAGACACCGCGCTGCAAACCGCTATTTAACTTGAGATCTTGGCCGCAGATCGATGTGTTAGAAGCTTGCCGGCGAGTGCATTGGCAAGCAGATACGATCGGAATCGGTATGCAGGACGAATCGGGCCACGATAGACTCGCCTCTCCGCGAAAGTTCGCCAGTAGCTGCGAGATCATCGAGGAAGCGCCATTGGCAATAGTCGACGAGGCGTTCTGAATCGAGAGAAAGAGAAAGAGAGAAATAGAGAGAGACGGGCGGGAAGAGAAACGACCAGCGAGCGTGCAAAAGCGGAAACGCAGAATTCAAAGTATGAGAAGACGAGCGAGAAGTTGAGAAGGATAAAAGTCGAGAGAATGGGACGAAGAGACGAGGATGATGGAAAGTACGATCTAACACAAAAGAGCAAATTTACAGTTAGTTATTGTGGAAGCTTGCTTTTTGTTACGTAAAAAGATTGTGGATGGTGTCTGATGAAATTGACAGTGTCTGAAGGTATTGAACGGCACGTCAAACGTAGGTGACGATTGAAATTAAATGAATAAGCGAAGTGATACTGTACTGTGGTTTTATTGGCTTGTGTCTGAAAATATACAATGCAGACAAGAAGATGCACTGGTCATTAGTGATATTGTTGACGGATTCATCGATATGACTTTTAACGGGGTATGGTGGAAAAAATCACAAGAAAAATTGAGAACTGGAGTATAATGGAAGAACGGAAAACGAAAAAGTGAGATAAAGCACACAGAATCGCGCCAAGGAGTCTTCTGTTGCATACACAATGAATTGATAGGTTGCATCCTGAGGAAACCAACTCTGGCAAGCATGGGTGCCACGCAATGTAATATTTATAATGTATTTACTTCTGAAAATCAGGCATGCGTCATCTACAGTCAAAGAAAAGTCATCTACAGACAAAAGACCAAACATTTTTACTAATGCCGTTTGATGGGCGCTTATAGGCACCTCCGTTTGTTTTCGACTAGCGTTAAGTGGGTTTGTTGTAATCCAAGTGCGGTTTGTTGCAATTATTGTCGATCACACACAAATTATGTATCTCTCGATAACAAATAATAATCTGTTGCCAACAAAACTTCTCCTTTCGTTTTCAATTTCAATCTCCATCCATATATCTTCATAATCTCTCTATTAACCGTTTTTAAACTATTTATCCCCAAAAACTTCCAAACATCCAGAAAATGTGCATATACATGTGATCAGAAAAGAAAAGTCATCTACAGATAAAAGACCGAACATTTTGACTAATGCCGTTTGATAGGCGCTTATAGGCGCCTTCGTTTGTTTTCGACTAGCGTTAAGTGGGTTCGTTGTAATCCAACTGAGGTTTGTTGCATTTATTATCGATTGCATACAAATTACCTCATATCTCTCGATACTTATACCCAAAACCCGCAAAACATCCTGAAAGTGTACATATACATGTGGTCGCGAAAGAAAAGTCAAAAGACCGAACATTTTCACTAATGCCGTTTGATGAGCACTTATAGGCGCCTTCGTTTTTTTCGACTAGCGTTAAGTGGGTTTGTTGTAATCCAGGTGAGGTTTGTTGCATTTATTGTCGATCACACATAAATTCTCTATCTCTCGATAATAAATAATAATCTATTCCCAATAAATCTTTCCCCTTCGTTTTCAATTTCAATGTATATGCACCCTTAGATACCCTCTATTAATCGTTTTTGGATTACTTATACCCAAAAAACTCCAATCATCCAGAAAATGTGCATATACATGTGGTCAGGAAAGAAAAGTCATCTACAGACAAAAGACCGAACATTTTCACTGATGCCGTCTGATGGGTGCTTATAGGCGCCTTTGTTTGTTTTTGAGTAACGTTAAGTGGGTTTATTGCATTCCAAGTGAGGTTTCTTGCAATTATTGTCGATCACACACAAATTATGTATGTATCTCTCGATAACAAATAATAATCTGTTCCCAATAAATTTTTCCCCTTTGTTTTCAATTTCAATCTCCATCTATACATCCTCATACCCTCTTTATTAACCGTTTTTAAACTACTAATCGTCAAACACGTATGGTCAGGAAGCCATACAGTCAAAAATGAACATTTTCACTAACTACTTTTGATGGGTTCTTATAGGCTTCTTCGTTTATTTTCGAGTAGCATTTAGTGGACACCTTTCATGTCAACGGTCTGACCCACGTCAAACACGTTGGAAGACATTCGAAATGTCCTTCATGCGCCAAATAGTAGCATCGAAAGTGTTAAGTTGCAGTATGGCGGACGAGGAAAGGGTAGACGGAAGAGAGGCTGAGCAGACAAGAATGCATCGAAGAGCGACTAAACGCGAAACAGCTGGAGAGTATGCGCGGAGGAGCGAGTAAGAAAGAAGCAGAGGCACGCTGGCAGCCGGTGAAGCAACGATTGGCGAAGGGTTGGAGGGAAACTGTGGGAGAGATAGCCGAGCACTGCCAGAATTCGATTCCTCGATCGAGACACGAACGGACGCGGCCGGAATGCACAAGCGGGATCTTCGTTCTGGACTATCCAGCACGCCTCCGAAGGCAACCAGACCGAGTCAAACTTGCTATTCGACGTATGTACGCCCCTGGCGTGATTGTGGACGCGCCACGAGCTGAATTTTCCTGCCGCCCTTCCTTCCTTCCTTCCTTCCTACTCGCCTATCTCTCGCCGCGATAGAATGGCGTGTGAGAATTGCCGATGGACGGCAATCGGGAGTTGCTGCTTCGTCTGGACGCATTTTACGCCCGTGCCCGCAGGAACGTGGATGGTTTTATTGTCAGTCGGCGGACGGCTTCATAGAATCGCCCGAGAAGGGACCGTGCTAATAGAATTCGGTTTCGTGTAATGAGCGAAGATGTATTCTGGAGGGTTTACAATTCGTTTTCTTTAAGCTACGGCTATTTCTTTGTTTGTGAGATTCCATGAGGTTATATTCACAAGAACATGGATAGTTCTATTGTTAATTGATGGACGGCTTCATAGAATCGTCCAAGAAGGGACGGTTCTAATAGAATTCGCTTTCGTGTAATGAGCGAAGACGCATTCTGGGGGGTTTACAATTCGTTTTCTTTCAGTTACGGCTATTTCTCTATTTGTAAGATTCCATGAGTTTATATTCGCAAGAACGTGGATAGTTTAATTGTCAATCACCGGACGGCTTCATAGAAACACCTGAGAAGGGACGGTGCTAATAGAATTCGGTTTCGTGTAATGAGCGGAGATGTATTCTGGGGGTTTACAATTCGTTTTCTTTAAGCTACGGCTATTTCTCTGTTTGTAAGATTCCATGAGTTTATATTCGCAATGAGATGGATAGTTTTATTGTTAATTGACGGACGGCTTCATAAAATCGCCTGCGAAGGGACGGTGCTGATAGAATTCGGTTTCATGTAATGAGCTAAGACGTATTCTGGAGGTTTAGAATTCGTTTTCTTTTAAGCGACGGCTATTTCTTCGTTTGTGAGATTCCATGAGTTTATACTTGTGAGGATCTGGATAGTTTCGCTGATGGTTCATGGATGACTTAATAAGCTTATCGTGTGGGATGAGTGCATATGTATTCTAGGGGGTTGCAATTTGTTTTCTCTTAAGCGACGGCTATTTCTTCGTTTGCGAGATTCCATGAGTTTATATTTGCAAGAACATGTATAGTTTTATTGTTAATTGATGGATGGCTTTGTAGAATCGCCTATGAAAGGACGATTCTAATAGACTTTCTAATATTCTACAAGGTTTTCAATTAATCTGTTTTTAATAGACATCCTTTCTTCATTGGGTAGTAGTTTATAACTCATGCACGGGGGAACGTGAGTAGTTTTAATGTGAATCGTCGGGTGGCTTCATAGAATTTTATTGCATCTAATGAGCAGAAATGTATTGTGCAAGGTTTTCAGCTAATCTGCTTTTAATGAACGCCTGTGTCTTCATTTGAGACATTATGCGACTTTGCCTACAGGGATGTAGATAGTTTCATTGCTAATCGACTGCCATTGCTAATCCACAGCTGGTGAAGGGACGGTTCTAACATCATTTCAAGGTACATAATTAGTGTAAATCTACTCATTCTTCTTCAATATTCCTTAAATGACAAGCAACTGGTTAATTGCGTAACATTTTCTAACTCCTTCTACAGAGGTATGTGGATAGTTTAATTATCAATCAGCAGACGTCTTCATAGTATCTTCCGAGAAGGAACGCTTCTAACATGATTATCAATGTAACTTCGTCTAATCAACGGTAACTACTTCACTTGATATCATTTTACAACTCCTCGTACGAGGGAACGTCGATCGTTTCATTGTTAGTCGACATACTTTCATGCCATCCCTTTTAACCCTTTTTGGACGTATTAAAGTTGGTCATGGGTGTCGTACTGGTCGGAATTAATTTCCGTTGAAAAAGCAGTGATACACAACATGCAAGATTATGAAAAATAAACAAGATTTATGAATTTTTTTGTCAACTTTAGTTATATGTTTACACAATAATGTTTTAATGTCACGTTTTCATGTAAAAATTATATTTTATAGCTCTCCATTGTGTGGTATTTTTCAAAACAGTAAACTTCTGTCGTTAACTTTCTTTTGGCCACATTGGAATATTATTTTGAAATATTGTAAGAAGCGGGTATGACTAATTACGGTTAAATACAATTTGGGAAATATTGTTTGGAATTTTACGAAGTACCTTTGAACTGTGTCCATATCTTTACGTACAAGAGGCGTCTTGCACGACGAGCGAGAGGTAACAGCTATTGTTCGGACTGGATTTCGTTATCTCCAATTGATAAGAGCACCGCATAAGTTCGTCAATAGGTCCATTAGATATTTACGATTGTACAGATAAATTGTAAACTGATACATGGATGAATACAGTATAAGATTAGTACAGTTTCTGTTGTGGTGACTGAGAGCAGACATACGACTGGAACGGTAAAAAGGCTTTGGTGTCTGAGAGTAGACATACGACTGCAAAGGGTTAAACGCACGAATGCATACAACCACACAAAAAAAACCATCTTACGCCCTCCTAATTGTCCCTCCAACCCTCGTCTGCCTATCACACCACACTACCCACCTGCAGTTCCTTTATCATCAACCATTCCCGAAGCATCAATTCTTCACGTTTATCCCCGAAACTAGCCAAAGGCTCACCGACTTAAATTTCCCTCGCTTCACCCCAAACTCACCCGCAACCAATAACCAACCACTCACGCCATTTATACTTCGCAGTTGCTCCGGAAATCTGACCATGAATAATCCAGCAACTGATTCGCAACGATCGATACCCCGCCTGGCCTGCAGATACACCTCGCTCTCTATTTATAGTTTCGCTCATGCCGTTGTAAAATCGTCCATTACCGCACTTCTTCCCGAACTACCCCCGTCCCGAGTCTTTTTTGCCGAAGTTCACGAGCATCGCATCGATCGTTTCCATTCGTCCGCGGGGTAGAGGGACCGGTGGCAGGGCAAATTTGCCGGCTCGCACTTCATCGAGTTACGTCGAAGTCAATAATGGCGAGTCGCGAAAGCCGAAGAAGTCAAACTGCGGAAATATTAACTTCGTCGGCCTGGAAGAGCACGTGCCGCCATTTTAATTAGCGCGAAAAAGGGACACGGCTGAGCGCACTTTGGTCCATCGATATACCACCCCGCGCTATGAGGGGGCGAGAACGAGCAAGAGCAGGAGCGAACGACAAAGAGAGAGAGAGAGAGAGAGAGAGAGAGAGAGAGAGAGAGAGAGAGAGAGAGAGAGCCATCGCCGGACGGAGTTTAATTGGAATCCGAAGGAGCTGATTTGAAAATCCACCGATTCCCAATTCTGCTCGCTGGAAAAGTCTGATTTAATTAGCGGCCCTGCAAACTTTCGGCCCGGAACTCGTCCAGGAGCAGAGGAGGGGACCGAGGATGACGCGCTCGGACTTTATTAAAAAAAAAATGCACGCAACTTTCGCCACCGGATAGCTGCGATAAGATTAAGCGTTGGTGAGATTGGGGGCGACAGATAATTCGGAAGTGACGAATATGACAGAGAGGAAAGTGCATTAACTCTTTCGAGATTGAGAACACAGGTTGCTGATCGATTGCTGAGCATGTGGGTTGTGTCCAGGATGGAATTATCTATCGGAAGGAGTAATAAGGGAAATGTTACAGTTGGAGTTGTGGAATTTGGAATAAAGTGTAGAGGATTGGTCGATGACTCAGCGTATGGGTCACGTGGGGATCAGTAGTATAAACCGATTTTTAGGCAGGCATGCAGCGGAACATGCAATTACAAGTGTTAGATTTACAATAAAGTGTACGAGATTAGCCGATGACTCAGCGTATGGGTCACGTGGAAATCAGTAGTATAAACTGATTTTTAGGCAGGCATACAGCTGGACATGCAATAGCAAGTGTAAGATTTAGAATAAAGTGTACGAGATTAGCCGATGGCTCATCGTATGGATCCTGTGCAAAGCAATATTATCACTCTGTTATCAAACTGTAATCGGAAAAGTGGTGCAATGAGAGGTATAAAATTTAGAGTAATTTATACAGTTGATGAGTCAGAATATGTGTCATGTGTAGATCATTATTATGAATAAGGCGTCAAATAGTAATGAGAGAGGGGACACAATTAGTAGTGTAAGATTTAGTATATATATAGCGTATGGGTCACGTGGAGATCAGTAGTATAAACCGATATTTAGGCAGGCATGCAGGAGGACATGCAATTACAAGTGTGAGATATACAATAAAATGTACGAGATTAGCCTATGACACAGCGTATGGGTCCTGTGGAAAGCAATATTATCTATCGGTTATCAAACAGTAATCGGAAAAGTGATACAATGAGAGGTGTAAAATTTAGACTAATTTACACAGAATTGGTTGATAAGTCAGAATATGCGTCCTGTGCAGATAATTATTATGAATAAGGTGTCAAATAGTAATGAGAGAGGGGACACAATTAAAAGTGTAAGATTTATATATATATATATATATATATATATATATATATATATATATGTGGGATCTCAAATACATGGTCCTCTAGTTGGCGAGGAAAGGTCACCTATGATCCTCAATTATTATATTGATGTATCATAGGTGACGAGTTTATTGAATTGTGTTATTTTGGTTGCTTAGGAGTCAGTTGACGATAAGACGTAAAGGCGAAACGAAAGATTAGAAAATAAGACGAAAGTGTTTTGATTGTGTTGTTATTGTTTATAAATATTATACTATCTAGTTTCACGTATTAAATTCATATATATATATTTTACAATATCCTCTTGGCGTGATCTTGATCTTGATATTTTAAAATATACTACACAGAAAAGTCCATTAACATATAATAACGTAAGTAAATAAACAGCTACAAGCACACAAGCAAAATTCCTATATTCGTGTTCAAACTCACTTAAAACCAAAAATAACGCTCTGCACCTACGTTAACCGCGGCTAAAAATAATTCTGCCATAAAACGTCGATCTCGCAAGTGCACAGCTCTTTGTCCTCGCGGTCAACGCACGCACTGACTCATTAGCCTCGTTAGAACGCATGTCTAAGAACGGCTCTTGACAGCAGCACTCCGTCAGCTCTTGCAATTTCGAAAGTTCGCTCATCGCGTACATCAACCCACACCTCCACGTGCTTCATCAGTTTCTTTTATCTCGTCCCTTAATAATTCACCGTAACAGGATTAATACAGCCCTTAAAAGCTTCCTGCCCCGACCCTTCCGCTCGGCGATCGCGCCGATAGGGGCAAAAAGGCACAACTTCATTTTTTTATCGCCAAGATTGCCCATTAGCCTCGCGCGAGACTCTTTACTCACGCTCGTGTTCCGGAGTAATTCCAAGGGTTGTGTGGCGGCATTCGATTCGAACCCGCGAGCTGGCGATATGCAGATAAGCCGCGCTGTTCTAATAGAGGCCGAAAAGCCGTCCGTAACAACAACATGCCGGCGTGGCCGAAGCAATTGAATTCATTTCGGTAACAAGAAGGCGGCCGCACGGTCCGACTAACGATCGTTTTGGCTACCTCGCTTGTTTCGGGCTATTTGGCTTCAGCAACCGATGCAGAAAGCATCCCGAAAGACGATGCTACTGTGATCTCGGTATAGTTGATGAACGCGGAACTAATTTGACGTTCGGTGCAGTCGATTGAGTTTTAGTTCTGATTCGGTTAACGGATAACTGGATTTTAAATTAGTGGTAATAGAGGAGGTGATGACGGATGCTTTTAGTAGAATATGGTATAGAGTGTTTATGTATAATAGTCGAAGTAACGTTTTTATAAGAATGATATTTTAGAGGGCAGAACGAATTTTTGTTTAACAGTTTGAGGCCCATGAAGGGCGATCGCGCTATACAGGTTTCATGTCGGGAAATCCCAGTACTTCTATCGCGATAATTTTTGCCGCATAGTTACTGGTTTTGGCGTGAACTGTATGCGCAGTACATTATCTCTCTGATTCATAACTTCTAATAAATGTACTGTGTGTACATTTTGAAATAAGAAAGCACACTAATCTAAACTAAGGCACCATTTGCTGATTATCAGCAATATATAGGCATACCGTAACAAAAAATTTGTGTTAACGATCGTTTTGGCTACTTCGCTTGTTTGGCTATTTCCAGCAACCGATGCAGAAAGCATCCCGAAAGACGACGCTACTGTGATCTCGGTATAGTTGATGAACACGGAACTAATTTGACGTCCGGCGCAGTCGATTGAGTTTTAGTTCTGATTCGGTTAACGGATAACTGGATTTTAAATTAGCGGTAATAGAGGAAGTGATGACGGATGCTTTTAGTAGAATATAGTATAGAGTGTTTATGTATCATAGTCGAAGTAACGTTTTTGGAAGAATGATATTTTAGAGGGCAGAACGAATTTTTCTTTAACAGTTTGAGTCCCATGAATCGCGCTGTTTAGGTTTCATGTCGGAAAGTCCTACTACTTTTATCGCGATAATTTTTTTCCGCATAGTTTCTGGTTTTGGAGTGAACTGTATTTTGTCTCTGATTTATAACTTCTAATAAAACTGTGTGTCAAATAAGAAGTAATTAAACACCATTTGCTGAACACAAGTTCCAATATATATCACAACATTCTTTGATATGTACAACGGTCCGACTAACGATACTAGCTTGTCCTATATGGCTTAAGCTACCGATCTAAGCTCCGAAAGACGCTGTGATCCGTTGATGAACACGGAACTAATTTGACGTCATCGATTGAGTTTTAGTTCTGATTCGGTTAACGAATAATATATATATAGAGGAAGTGATGACGGATGCTTTTAGTAGAATATTTTTGTTTATGTATCATAAAAACGTTTTTGAATGAAATTTTAGGGCAGAACGAATAAAGTTTGAGGCCCATGAAGGGCGATCGCGCTTTCAGGTTTCGTCGGAAAGTGTACTACTTTTATTAACATACATTTTCTCTTTGTCTCTGATTTATAACTTCTAATAAATGTACTATGTGTATATTATGAAATAAGAAAGCACACTAATCTCAGCTAAGGCACCGTTTGTTAATTATCTAAGAACTTACAATATATATCGCACATGCATATTTTTGAGTAACAAAAAATTGTGTACGACATAAATTTAATTACATTTTTTTATCAATGCACACTATTAACACATTTTCTATTTATGTAATAACTTTTAATAAATGTACTATGTATAAATTTTTAAATAAGAAAGTGCTCGTTTACCATATCCTTCTCAAACATATTCCACATTGCACCTTTCCGCTGTGACAGCATGTGCATTTACTTAAGAACTTCTAATTCGAAGTAATTAAACACTGCATTGCTAACACAAGTTCATTCACACCCTTCTTCGACACGTACTCAACATTGAACCTTCCAAGTGATGCATCATTTCATTTGCACCCCACGCAACATCGCTCCTTCTCTCTTGTCTCCCTTTTACACCCCAATTTTCTGACCCCCGACACTGTCGATCGGAATGTTTGAGTTTACGAGGGCGGTCGCTTAATGGTCGTCAGAACTTCTGACACCCTCTGGCAGGGGTAAATTGGCGAAATTGATAAGTGGCAAGAAATAAATCCCTTCGCGAACTCGTTACCGGAATAACTTGAGATGGACATAAATATTTGCAAGTTGCGACAGATTTAAGATGGTGACAGATGGCGGAAATGGCACGCACTTGGTAGAAACGCTGCTACGAATTTTGCATTTTCACGTTCGTATAGGTTGTCAGCAAATAAACTGTTAGATTACTTCAGTAATTGCAGATTGGTGGAAAGACTTTTATGTTTGATAGACTTAGTGGATCGCCAATGTATTATGAATCTGTCATATTTGTGAATTATTTTACTATCAATGAAGAAAGGTAAGGAGGTGTATATGCAACATTGATAAAATGTTCGACAAGTGGTTTATACCTAACCATGCGTATCATGATATTTGATGAAAATTACACATCTATTTGTACTTATACTGAAGGATTATGGTACTTATTTTTTATTAGGATCTTTAATATTATAAACCCAGAAAAATATAAAAGTGCAGAATGAAAATGTTCAGTTTAAAAAAAATAAATGCAATCTCAAACCCGGAACAAGGGCAACTTTTCTGTATAAGGTGTTACTTAAAATGTTCTGTATCAAATACTTTCTACATCAAGGATTTTATGTCACCACTTAATTTGCCAGAAAACGTTGACAAATGTTTACATGCATCCACGACAGCCCGAACTTCACTAATGCAGTTACAAGAAATAAGGAAATTGCCACCCGTAAAAATAAAAACGTTCCACTTTGATGCCGCCGCGCATTAAGTGCAGGTATTGAAACAACGTACCGGATTGATTGGAAAAAAATGTAGAAAAAGTAAAATGAAATAGGCGGGTCGCGCCGTAGGTTCGGGTAAAAATCTCGTTACACGTCGGACGTTTGATGCTCGAGTCATTCTGTCAATCATTACCGTCGCGCCAATCAATTCCGCCCGACCGCAGCGCGATTTATTTCGGTGAATAATCAAGCGCCTTTATTACGTGGGACAAGCAAGGACCGGATGATGGATAGTTTCCGGTTCTGGAGCGACTGCGACGTCCGAATCGGTCGAATACCGACGGAGCGTGGGATGCGATTGAATTAATTTCCGTAACAAGAAGGTCATCAGGCCGCTGACAATAATTACAATCCGCCCCTGTTTCGATCGCACGCACGGCCTGCGTGCATTCACGTTAAGAAGCACGAATCCCAATTTACGGTCACGCGAGCGTGCGTAGTTGCGAACATATGGCTGCATGCAAATCTAAGTTTACAGATACCGTACATTCGTGGGTAACCGAATCAATGGAATGCGATAATGGTGGACGCGTAATTTGGTGAAACCTTAAATTCGCGGACACGTGTATTGGGGAGATTCTTAAAACACGAAAAGTGACGAAATTCTAAGTTTTTAAGCACGAAAATGTTGCATGTTTCAGTGCAGTACATCGTACTGTTTAATTAATGTAGAATATTGTGTTTCGTTATTTTCCGTTTCGTAATATTGTCGAGGTATTCACGTTGTTCAACATTTTTCATGAATTACATTCGTGGAATTTTAATCATACTAACAGGTTCGGATGACCAACGTGGCTGCCAGCGTGTTAATAAATCTCAGTTGTAGATTTATGGATTTGACGGGAAAAATTACAGAAGCTGTTTCTATCATTTTCTAGTAATTTCTCCAGACTTTCATTAATGGAATGATATGAATATACGGGGTGTCTCACGGCCTAGCACGTTTGATATAGCAACCGAACAGAAGTTGAGAGAAGAAAAATTTTGCACCACATTTATCATAATTTTGTATGCAGAACATCGCTGTGAAAAGAAAATTGAAGATAAAACAGTTGCCATTAAAAAAATTACAAATAATCTTCTTAAATAAATTCTTGCACCACAGTAATATTCTACATAGAAAGTGGTGTTAACCCTTTGACTGATGAATACTTCTGGCCAAAGTGTTTTATGTATGGCGCAACTAAGTCCTAATGATAATTCTTTATTTACGCCAAATTAAAAAATGCAAGAAAATCATTTGATGAAGAACGCATCTGTATTTATCTGGTACATTGATAATTGTGGCTCCAACAGATAAGAAATAGAAATGATTGGAGACGTATATATGCGTCCATAGTCGACACTGATAGATTTCGGCGGACGCATATATGCGTCCATAGCACTCAAAGGGTTAAACATCTTGCATCATTTTTGTTATTACACCTACCGTTGGATAGTCAATCAAATCCCGTTTACCGTGATGTATCGCATATCAAATGAATTTCCTCCACCGGCATCTAATTTTCAAATTCTATACATCGCACCTCTACATATTTCTCCAGATAATATCGAACACCTCCGTACTTCCCTCTCAACCGATTCACGGGGCCATATTTGCGTACGGCTTGCGAACTCTACTGATTGATTATGTATGGCGCAACTAAGTTTTAATGATAATTCTTTATTTACGCCAAGTTAAAAAATGCAAGAAAATTATTTGATGAAATATTTATCTGGTGCAATGATAATTGTGGCTGCAATAGATAAGAAATAGAAACAACTCAGGACTATATCTGCGCCAATAGTTGACACCGATAGATTTCGGCGGACGCATATATGCGTCCATAGCAGATAATGGTTAATATTTTTTTATTTTATATATTTAATTAATATATTATTTTTGTTCTTACACCCGCCGTTCAGTAGTGAATCAAACAGCGTTTACCGTGACGCTTCGCATATTCAAATGAATTTCCTCCACCGGCTTCTAATTTTCGAATTCTATACGTCACACCTCTATATATTTCTCCGGATAATATCGTACACCTCCGTACTTCCCTCTAAACCTGCTTTCCTCGGCATCCGCTCCAGTCGAAACTTGCAGCGAATCCCTTAAAAAATCTGAATCCACAAATACACAACGTAATCCGTGCAAACGCCCGCTCGTGCTGAACCCTCGATTATTGATTATGATTATGATTGATTATGTATGGTGTAACTAAGTTCTAATGATAATTCTTCATTGACGCCAAATTAAAAAATGCAAGAAAATTATTTGGTGAAGAACGCACCTCTATACATTGATAATTGTGACTGCAACAGATAAGAAATAGAAACAATTCGGGACTATATATGCGTCCATAGTCGACACCGATAGATTACGGCGGACGCATATATGCGTCTACGACAGTCAAAGGGTTAAACATCTTGCAACATTTTTGTTCTTACACCCGCCGTTCTATAGTCAATCAAACGCCATTTACCGTGACGTTCCACATATCCAAATGAATTTCCTCCGCCGACTTCTAATTTTCAAATTCTATACGTCACACCTCTACATATTTCTCCGGATAATATCGTACACCTCCGTACTTCCCACGAAACCTGTTTTCCTCGGCATCCGCTCCAGTCGAAACTTGCAGCGAACCCCTTAAAAAATCTGAATCCACAAATACACAACGTAATCCGTGCAAACGCCCGCTCGTGCCGAACCCTCGATTCACGGGGGCATATTTGCGTACGGCGTGCGAACTTCCGGCGCGTCGAAAACCGTCGAATCCCTCGTCCACTCTTAGACGCCGAGCGTGCTGGCCGGTGGCCGCGCTCATGAATATCCAGATCGAAGAAAACCGAGTTCCGTGAGAAGCCAAATTGACGCAGACACGTCCCGGCGGTGGAAACGGTCCACCTCCACCGTGGAACTTCTCGTCGGTAAGGGTTAACACCTGCACGGATTTGGGACCCATTGAAACGGTAGGATTTAATCGGTGCTAATTGTAGGAGGGCCATCTTAATCCGTGCCTGCCGGTGGATACCTCAGAAAGAGAGGGCCAATGGAGAGAGCGAGAGAGGGAATTAAATGCCTTCTCTCGCGGATTACCTGATTCCCTAAAGTGCGACTCGACCGGCTTTCATGGCTGACGATTATTCGACTGGCGGGCGATTCATTCGGCTGAGTGGGAAGTTTCTCGGTCGCGGGTCCGATAAGATCCCGGCGAGAGATTAGGGACAACGTTCTTTCTGAAGCGTCACGTTATAATGCGCGGATGGATCGCGAGCTCTGAAACCGATGATTTCGGTAAGTTCTGCTGCGAGCGTGCTGCGTCATCGGAAGATTCGCGCGGAGGGTGCTGGATATGGTTCATGATTGCGGGAAGTGGTGAGAGGTTTCTTTTGTGCGGGTCAGGTGACGTTAATAAAGGGTCATTTACGTACGCTGCGTAAATATTTCGAAGCTACGATTGGACGCATTGAACGCATATGTGAGTAAGAGGAAATTATTACGAAAGAGAAACTTATTTGTGTGGGGGCGTGAGGGGCTGAACTAAAAGGTAATAATAAAGGGGGAAAAAGTACACACAGATTGCTCTAAATGAAGGTGGATTAATAATTTTATCTGCTCTGTACATTTTGTCTGCGGAGTGACGACTGACTCTTAGTCGTCGCCTCTGCAGGGCATACGGTTTAGTCTTGCATCTAACAAAGATAAGCTATATAAAGATAAGTTCGATGAAGGACCGGTGACGCATCGTCGCTTACATTTGTTTAAATATTTAGCTATTATTGAAATGTGTGAATATAATATTTTACGGCAATGCTGGATTCGAGGGTTTCGCTGTTGCTAACTGTCCTTTTCATCTTCATTGATTCCCGAAAAGTGTTCAGTAGAGTATGTTTGAAATAGTTAGTGAGTATGGAACCACACGAAGTACATATATGCAAAATGAAATTATTATGAGAATATTATTACGAAATTTTGACTATTCATTGATCAGAAATAAGCGAATACGGCCGGCGTTTGTGATTTAAGTGACCGATACGTTGCCGGCGCTCAGGTTTTAAATGTCTCGTAGGTGATCGGCTGTCAATGTGTTAACACGTCGACTGCCAAGCATATTTTACTAAATTGGAACGGCGATGCTATGAAATACTACAGCATTTGACAGAATCATGCAAAATATATGTGCAGGGATTGGATACCAAAGACTCGCATCACTATTCTAATAACAACCGCATTTATAAAATAATAATTGCTACCTATTACGACTATTTAGGATCTTCAGTAAAATCTCTTGCATCGATGACCGGTGATCATCATGGCAAAGTGTTAACAAACAGTTCTTTTAAGCCTATCTCTAATTAAACTATACTTAGCCCAGAGTCAGTGGACTGAGAAGTCAGACCGTTCTCGAAATAGTTGAGATTTCTTGATCGCGGCATAACAGTAGGACCGCGGCTGGTGACTTATACGTGTTACAGCTTCGAAATTTTTTTTTGGCTATTCATTGATCAGAGACAAGCGAAAAGGTCGGCGTTTGGAATTTAAGTGGCCGATACGTTGCTGACGCTCAGGCTTTAAATGTTTCTTAGGTCGCCGGCTGTCAATGTGTTAATTTAAGTTCTTTTAAGCCTATCGCTAATGAAGCTATACTTAGTCCCGAGTCAGTGGACTGAGAAGTCAGACCGTTCCCGAAATAGTTGAGATTTCTTGATCGCAGCATAACAGTAGGACCGCGGCTGGTGACTTATACGCGTTACAGCTTCGGAATTCGTGGAGCTCGGGGGTTGACGCGGACCATGAAATATGTATTGGCCGTACGTGCGCGATATTCTATTGGCTTTTTAGCGTTATCCCCGTTCCTGTCTGCCTGCCGCTGCCCTTCCGTCGGCTTCTGCCGAGGGCGATCCCGCGGGAGCGTTTCCCGGTGTCCTTGAAGCGCGGCTCCATTTTTATGCGCCATAAGGGGAAGACAGTGGGAACGGGGAAGAGTCGCAGGGACGGTAAAGAAGCCGCGGGTGGCCTCGTAATTTTCGTGAAGGTGCCCTGGGACGTTTTAGATCGTCCTCCGTTGTCTCGGCCAATCCTCTTTTATTCCGTTCTTCGACGCGCAGGATGTGTCTTCCGGCGCGGGTCTGGGCTCTTCATGGTATGGGTTACTTACGGAGATTGCGTCATGCGTTTGTGAATGTTGGAGGCGTGACGAATTGGGCGGCCTCCCTGTTGCACTTCCGGAGCTGAGAAAGTTGATCGTGGACGGACAAAAGTGAGATTCTGGAGTTGCGGAGGATTGGGTGTGGGTATCGTCGTGATATGACACCTTCTTTGCGTAAACCTTGTATGGAGAGTTTACGGCTGGCAGATGAGGGCAGGCGTTCTTAACAGAACTTATACGCATTCGATACGCACTATTTTTTTTCGCAAATTTTCGATCCTACAATTGTTTAACACGTTGAGTGTCACGCGTATTTTTAAGGATATTCCAGCCACGCGCGCTGCTTAGAAGCGTTCGTATTGTGGTATAGCAATGCATTATTAACAGATTGACATTTACTCGATACAGGCGTGTAGATATATTAGGAACATTCTTTCTTAACGTAGTAGAAGATGTTTACATTCAGAAAGAAATGCTTATGGGCATTCATTCAATACTTTATGCGCCAAGTCTGTTTTGTCTTGTTTATTGTTTGGCCCGATAGATAAGATTTCATTGAAATCGGCTTGCTGCCGGGTTCTGCTTAGCTTATGACAAATTAATACATATATTTTAGAAATGCGACTCAATCGGGTAGAGCAATGGTTAGAAAAATGACTAAACAAGTTGTCACATTTTGTGATACATGCAAAGGACAACCGTTTTTATGTTTACCGTGTTTCAATAAAATTCATTAAAATTTTTTGATAAGAAATACAAAAATGCATTAGTAATACAATCTTGTAATAAATACAAATGAATTAAATTTTAAATAAATTTTCAGTAATTATTTAAGACAATGTAAATTTTTTGGTTTTATATCATATCTTCCACTGTCAGTCACTAGTGACTGACGCGGCCTAAATGAAAAGTTCACTGTCAGACACCGATGACTGACATGGCACTCAACGTGTTAAATGATTTGAGTCAGTAATGTAGTATCAGGAAAACGGCCGTAGACGCGTCAGAAAAGACTGTCGCGGGGCCATCAGGCCCTACCGGATTAAGATAAAGTGGTAGAGGTCCGTATAAAAGCCGGCGCGGTTTGCGACGTGAGTTCAGTCCAGTATATGTAGATGCGTTTTCTTGTCGTTTACCGAATCGTAGTCGAATTGCCATAGTTTTACTTTCATTTTATATTTATATTTATATATTAGTGCTTCCATTTATCTTCAAATAAATTTATTCAACTTAATATAATTCCGCATCCCGCTTCGACGACACCTAACATCTTATTCTACAGTAGTGTGTGTTGCATTCTCTTTATTTGATACTGGATTTTGCTAAAGCACTGTTCATTGAGGTCGATTGGCACGAATAGTTGTAAAATGTGGACTGGACTTGCAATGTTCCTTCTCTTCATGAACAACAACACTATGACGTACCGTGTGCATGTGCACGTGTGGCATCCACAAAGTATTGAAAATGTGCCGGCCTGCGTTTAATGACGTAGACGTGGATTTAAATTTATATGTGGTTTCTAGTTAGAATAATCATAGCACGGAAGTGTATGGCGCTAGTATTGTAGGTAGAGATTTTTAATAAATATAGGTTGATCAAAGGATATTGATTAAATGTAGGAATGAAATTACATTTAATGATAACATTCTATTCGCATATAGTCCTACAAACTTCAGTGCCTACAAATTTAATATTGTCTGATACTATATCTACAGTTCCTAACTAGATGAAAGCCTAATTGTCCGCAAACCCAAATTACCACTGACCCATAACTACAAATACCCGTATCCGCGCATTCCTGCACGCGAACTTAAAGAATTCAACTGCAATTTACTCCGTCTCCTGATAATGATCAAGTCCAATTTTGTTGCTCCATTCCGAATCCGCCCAATGACTGTAATAGAACGTGAAAGCGTAATGTTGGTATATCTGTGCACAGCCAATTATATATTGACCACGTGTCTTCGCAAATGGTGTAATTTTTAATGAAGATCGTTATATATTTTTTTTATTATGAATCGCTTTCTGTATTCTCACCTGTACAGTTTCACGTTATAATATAACATGAAGAAGGTAAAAGGAATATAAATTATTGGCGTACATTGACACTGTGTGCATATTTCCTCCAAAGAATAGAAACATTTTTAACCTGCTGCGTGTTTTTAGAATTTTTAATAATCAACTACTAATCATTTAACACTAAACGTACCGGTACGCATATTTTTCCTCGAGTCAAAGAAATAAACATTTACAGAAACATTTTTAAGATTGAATAATCAGATGGAATTTACAAAATGTCAAATGAGCGAAAGAAATGTACGATTTCGTGAAAGGGGTCAACTACTCATCATTTAAGTAATCACTTACCGCACCTTCCTCCTACCATTTATGCCATTACACGGAACTGAAGAATTCCAAGAACACACAGCAGTTTAAAAACGTTTCTTTCCTTTAAACGGGCACGAACACACTACCAGAACGTTAGTATCTCTATTTTCAAACTTTCCAAGAATTTCATTTCACTTCATTATTACGGACCGGTACACGCCAATAAAGATCATTACCTTTATTACAGCAAACGGTCGAAGTAAGAGAGAACGTTGCAACGATATACATATATACGATTTCTAAAGTGGCATGTAATCAAGACGTAACTTCAGCCCGGAAGAAAAACGGCGTGCAAGATGCCGAAAGTGGCTTTATCGGGTGAGAAGGAGACGAAGAAGTGCTGCAAAATAAGCGACCACGATTGGCAATCGCGGTTGCACGCGCAAACTCTGCCACGGCTATCTTCCAGTTGGGCGGCAGGTGTCGAGCCAATTAAATTAATTTCAGCAACACGAAGGCTCCACGGAACCGCTAACGATAATTGCCAGGGCTCCTGCCACTATATTGGGCTGTCGATGCAAGCATTCAAATGTGGGGTCGTCCCCCGTGCGGAAATACGAATCTCTTATTATAGCATCATATTTTCGCCCTCTTTATCAATTTTCGCAGTTAATATCGAGTTACGCATCTTCACATATTCTCGTTCTGCTAATGAGAGCATACGCTTGTGCCATTCATTTTATGCGTCCGTGGTCTTTAATTTGTGTGCGAAGGTTTGGCATACCTTTATTTGTTGTATTATAAATAAAGTAGTTCAGTTTTAAAGGGTGTCTGATAGTTAGATATCTTGTTAATGTAGTGGGTTGTCGAGGATTGCATCAAATAGAGGCACAGTTACCGTTTTTGATACAATATTACTTTTCATGGTCAAAAATGTTCAGTTTCTCTACTGATTTTAGCTGATACATTCGGTTTATTCGGTCGTGCCTGTTCTCATATTTTTAGTAAAAACATACTAGCAATATAAAATAGTACTATAAAGTATTAACACTTTACCGACCGCTATTGACTGAAGATGCTACTCACTAACGACCGACTCTGTTTTGGATATCGCGTAGGAATTGTGTATGTGCCTATTTGTAAAGCTTTATAAGTGAAAAATACTGAATGTGTTGTTGAGAATCCTTTGGTCTCAAAGCAGTATAATTTTATTGTCATTTAGAATTGTCATAATATTTGTAAAGCTTTATAACTGAAAAATACTGAATGTGGTGTTGAGAATCCTTTGATTTCAAAGCAGTGTAATTTTATTGTAATTTAGAATTGTCATAATATCATCCGATATTTATTTTATCTAAATATAAGTAGTTTGACCGGCGACTGATAAGGTGTCCGATTAATCGGCTACTGGTAAATAGCATATTTTGGAAAACGAAAAGTCGATTAATCGGCTAGCGGTCGTTAATAATGTTAATATCGAGTTATGCATCTTCTCAATATTCTCGTTTTCTAATAAAAGTTTTTCAAACGCTTGTGCATAATTCATTTCCCCGATTCACGTATATATTTTTATTAGCCGTTAAATAACGTAGTTCATGATTTTTAAACGGTTAAAAACGCCTGATATAAATATTTTTTCGATGAATTCTTTGATGGAAATTAGAACTTTTCTCCACGTGCTCGCGATTTTTCCAAAATCAATATTTTCCACGTGTTTTCTCTAGCAAATTTAAGAAACGAGGAAAAAATATTAATGTAGAAGTGGATATCTATATGGTGCAGGCATTGCAAATAATCGTAAATATGGCAAAACTAGATTTTTTTTTATAAAATAATATGAAACAATGTTATATCATGTAATTAAAACAAATTTAAAAATGTCGTTAAGTTAGATGTTAGCGTCAATGTAGTAGAGGAAGCTTGAGTCAAATACAGACACAGTATCGTTTTTGATACACTATTACTTGTCATGATCAAAAATGTTGAGTTTCTCTATCAATTTCAGCTGATGCATTCGGTTTATTCGGCCGTGCATCTTCTTATCTTTTTAGTGAAAACGTACTAGTAATATAAAATAAATATTAGTCGTCTCACAAAATATTAACACGTGGAATTTGCTGCGTACATTTTTATTCAGCCATATATTCGATTAAGTTAAAACAGACTCCTTAGCAAATAGTTAATCTGATCTTGACGATGCGCGTGCAATTTTATACTTTCGTGTTATTTTAGTTCGTTCGTGACACTAAGGCACGATACATGCATTACATATATATTTAAAATGTTTTATGTATGACTCCAGCACTCACATGATACCGTGTTCGGTGCAAATCGTATATTCAATCTTATGTGTCATACTTTCAGTATCGCTCTACAGCATCACAGTCACTGAGAAGTAGAAGCAATTTATGCACGATGCATACGACTTTCTACGCAAATGTCTCAAACGTCTACCTTTACTATAAATGTAGCAATTGCATTAAACACATATCAGAATTTTGTCCTTTTAGCATCAGCGCGTAAAATTAGATTTGATTCATGTACATCTGAAATATCTTACATATGAATCCATTTGCGATAATGTTTTTGGTTCGAACACAACTAACTGCATCCTATACACAAAGTAACCTGTCACATTTTCAGTCTCAGTACACAATGTTTTTGGTTCGAACACAAGTACTGCATCCTATACACAAAGTAACCTGTCATATTTTCAGTCCGACTACACAACGTTAGAATCACTGAAAAGTAAAACGAACATTGCTGCCGCACTTCAAACAGTGGTCAATCTCCCAGCGATACCAGTTTATGCACGATGCATGCCAATTTCTACACAAACCCCTGAAACGTCTTCCTCTATTACAAAAAAAGCAGTTACATAAAATAGATATTTTGATACAGCGACAATACCAGGTTGGTGTATTTCTAGGATCAGCATGTAGAATTGAACTCTGTTCGTGTATACCGAAAATGTATTGCGGTTCACATATATATGAAATGTTTTATGTACGAACACAGCACCCGCGACAACATTTTTCGTTCGAATACAAGCACTGAATCGTATACCCAATTCAACGCGTCATACTTCTAGTATCCCTGCCAGTGTGGTTGAGTTATTGGATTACTTAGTTGCGATACAATCTTTGGTTACTATAAAAGTTCTAAGGTATCGAGTATAAGGTAATTGTAAGCAACAGATTGTTATGTTCCAGACGAGACCTGCAACGAAACTATGTATACATACATATATGTATGTATGTAGGATCAAGGTAGATCTATTAATACTTTGACTACCATGATTTTGCTATGTTAGAACCGCGGTGCGATGAAGATCCAAAAGAATTAAATCGTGCAAAATAAATTTTATAAATGCAGTTGTTATTAGAATAGTGAAGCACCATTCCAATATCAATTGCTTTTATAAGGTTGCAAATAAGCTTCATTGCGAATTGTTTGCATTTGCGTAAGAACTGTTGATTTCGAACGCTTTTTGTTATACCTCTGCATTTACACATACGCATGCATATATTCCTTGATCTTAGAATATGATACACAAGGGCCTTTGTGTCATATATGATTGGCCAACAATCGCGTGGATTTTAATATGCATTCACGAACATTCGGTAGCATATATATATATATATATATATATATATATATATATATATATATATATATATATATATATATATATATATATACATGTGTGTATGTATAGGATAGTGATAATCAGCGGATCACCCATAGTGGACTTAAAAAAACGCCAATTTCTATTAAACTAATTTCACGAAAGAGTAAACTATTATTAAAATAAGAATGCAAAAATACGTAACACGGAATAGAAAATAAATAGAATATATTGGTATCAATAAAATGTGTAAGATGGACTGTTACGTAGGGTGGCAAAAACGGACTTTTATTTGCGTCGCGAACAGCCCCATTTCAATTTTCATGTCCTACCATTGGGTCGTCCGTTCGGTGCATTTGCAAATGATGTCCGTCCCTTTTTCGATACCACATGTGTATATGAGCCGTTTATGTTGAAAGTGGCCTAACTCCGTTTTTCAATATTTTCCGGTTACCATGGTTAAATGTGCAAATTCATGTTATCTATCAGTAAATGTTATTTATCTCGATTTGAAGATAAATGGAGTTAGGCCACTTTCAAAATAAACGGCTCATATGTCTTCAAACTTTTACCGTGTATTTTTACTTTACATTTACTCTTTTTACCAAACAATAATGAGACGTCGGGTATAAGTTAATTCTAAACAGCAGATAGTCGAAACACGCAAAATGCCAAACGAGACAAATAAAACATACCTATTCAACCACAACAGTTATGGGCATTCTTATAGAAAGCAAAAATTGAATCTACATTGAAAACAGAAGCCAACCACAGCCGTCTTCCAGAAATTCGTTCGTCATGACCATAAACGCATAATCCGAAGAGAACTCGAATAAAATTGTTGCCTTCCCCCCTTCTTAGTTCCACAACCCGTATGTAACGTGACTTGAAACTCTCGCGCCGTCGAAATGAGAGGGCTTAATCGCTGCTAAGTGGGCCAGCTTAATCCGTAGTAGCTGGTTATGGGAGTTCTTGGAATTCCTGCGGATTACACGATTTCCCAAAGCGCGGCTTGATTGGCCGAAGAAAACGAGCGGCCGCGGATCGCGGGGACAACGATCGCTTCCGCTTGCTTGATTCTCGCGAGCGAAACTTTTCCGACGCGGAATCTCCGTGAATCGCGAACTTCTCGATTGAATGTAAGTAGATTGCGAATTGTCGGGCTCGCGGCACGGCAAACTTGGCGATTTGTAAATTTCGAATTAGAAATGACACGAAACGCTGCTCGCGACGACCGAGTGTCGGCGGCAACGATGACGGGAGTTCGATGAACGGGAAACTGTTGAAAAGTTCCGCTTGAACGGCGGTCCTGTAGCTTCGCAAAATTATTAATTTTCCATCGACAAATTCGAAAGCTGTCCGTTGAAAAACGTGTGCCGTCGGAGTAACACGGTTGTCTCGACTAACTTGGCACAATGGCCGAAGCATTGCGCGTCGTTTTATGCGACCTATATTTTTGGAGAACAATATGCGTTCGTAAATCGTCAGCGAATGTGCGCGTCTCAACGCATTGATATTTTAAATAAAAGATTTAATTTTAATCGATCTTTTATTAAATTTTTTTAAATAAAAGATTTAATTTTAATCAATTTTATATTTAAATTTTTTAAATAAAAGATTTAATTTTAATCAATCTTTTATTTACATTTTTTTAATAAAAGATTAGATAAAAGAAATTTAAAATGTTCCGTCAAAATTGCGAGCATTGCAGTAGCGCTCCTTTTTTGTTATGACACGAATGCTGAGAATGCAACAACACTGCTCTGATTCAATAAATTCAATGTGCTCTATTTGTAAGAAAGGAATTCACGCGCTTTATATAGTAAACCACTCGTGTAAAGGATCATAAAAAGTTATTTGTGTTAATTTGACTGAATTATAAGTGCTTTTTACCAATTTTGTCCACAAAATTTGTGTAAGCGCGAGTTGTTAACCGTTTAACTGCTGAAGAGCGCTATCGCACTCCTTATATCTTGTGCTAAAATTGCGAGAAGCGCGATAATGCTCCTTTTTTGTTATGACACGAATGCTGAGAACACAATAACGCTGCTCTGATTCAGTAAACTTAATGGACTCTATTCGTAAAAAGGAAATTCACGAGCTTTATATAGCAAACCTCTTGTGTAAAGGACCATAAAAAACTATTTGTGTTAATTTGAGTGAATTATAAATGCTTTTTACCAATTTTGTCCACAAAATTTGTGTAAGCGCGAGTTGTTAACCGTTTAACTGCTGAAGAGCGCTATCGGGTTCCTTATATCTTGTGCCAAAATTGCGAGAAGCGCTCTAATGCTCCTTTTTTGTTATGACACGAATGCTGAGAACGCAATAACGCTGCTCTGATTCAGTAAACTTAATGTGCTCTATTCGTAAGAAGGGAATTCACGCGCTTTGTATAGCAAACCACTCGTGTAAAGGATCATAAAAAGTTATTTGTGTTAATTTGACTGAATTATAAGTGCTTTTTACCAATTTTGTCCACAAAATTTGTGTAAGCGCGAGTTGTTAACCGTTTAACTGCTGAAGAGCGCTATCGCACTCCTTATATCTTGTGCCAAAATTGCGAGGAGCGCGATAGTGCTCCTTTTTTGTTATGCCAAAACTGCCATGAACGCAATAACGCTGCTCTGATTCAGTAATCTTAATGTGCTCTATTTGTAAGAAGGGAATTCACGCGCTTTGTATAGCAAACCACTCGTGTAAAGGATCATAAAAAGTTATTTGTATTAATTTGAGTGACTTATAAGTGCTTTTTGCCAATTTTATCCACAAAATGAATTAAAACAAATTTGAATAAATGGTATTTTTTTTAATTTTTGTTGTTGTATTGTATGAAAAGTGTTTTCCATTTTTTCCCATATGTGTGCAATTAGTGCCGCAGTTTCGGCATATGTCCGAAAAAATCTGGTAGCAGCCAAACGGTTAATAAAAGCATGGAAAGTAAAAACACGAAAGAATATTTGGAAAGAATGGCTGTGTACATCCGTCCGCGTAATAAGCAGAAGCACGAGATACTTTGCATGCAAAAATCACACACAAAAATAAGCATAAGCGCAGTGGAAGTGTTGAAAAATAGTAAAATTGTTCTGAGAAATATGTCGTCATCAGTTTAAATACTTTTTCAACACATCCTGCGCTGCAATTGTTTTGTCGGCCTTTTCACTTTGCAGACAAGACACATTCGTCGCAGCTTGCAAGGAGGATTTTTTGCAATCCATGTCAAATCCATAACAGTGCAAGTCCATTTACAACGGCGACGTATCAGGAATAATGATCAGAAGTGTCCAGTCATTCTGGCCACGCAATTGTCAGCGGACCAGAATTTCCAAGTCGCAACGGACGACGTCTGTTCAACGTTCTTCTCTCGAATTCCAACCACCCAGGTCTCTCTCTCATTTTCTGCCTGTCCTACTAACTCCCGCCAGTACATACTCTCTATTTCTCGGTCTGCTATTTACGATTGCAATTGCTATTTAAATCCCTGTATTCTACTGCTTAATTCTATCTAGCTGTTCGTCTGAAATGCAACACTGTATTTTAATTCTTCCATTCCGGTGGAATGCAAGGTACCCATTTTACTATTTAAATCTATCTGTTTGCAGTGGGAATTATTAATTACTGTTTCTCTGCGCCACTCAGTTTTGCGTTCACATACATAGTCTCTGTATTCAGGTTCATCTCTGTTTCTGTCTGCACAATTTATTCTTCGAATTACAATCGAAATCTCTCTATTCTATTGTTTAACCCCATCTATCCTCATGTAATATAATTATATATTGTATATTCTTACATTTCTGCATTACAAGTACATTGACATTCAAATTAGTGTTTACATTTGCAATTATTAATTATTACTTTTCACCCATACGATCTACTGTTCTCTTTACGCCTATCCCTATCTCCATCTATATTTCACTATGCACTATTTATTCTTCCAATTACTATCGACATTTCTCTATTCTACTGTTTAACTCCATCTATCTCATATAATATAATTTTGTATCCTATATTCTTGCATTTCTATATTATAAGTACCTTAATATTATTATTTCTTACACACACATACTCTACTGTTCTCTTTATCCCTAATCCTATCTCCATCTCTATTTCTCTGTGCATTATTTATTCTTGCAATTACTATCGAAATCTCTCTATTCTACTGTTTAACTCCATCTTTTCTCATGTAATACAATTAGATATTCCATATTCTTACATTTCTGCATTATAAGTACATTAACATTCAAATTACTGTTTACACTTGCAATTATTAATTATTATTTCCCACCCACACATTCTACTGTTCTCTCTATCTCTATCCCTATCTCCATCTGCATTTCTGTTTCTCTCTGCAACACACTCTCTCCCTCTCTTTCTCTCTCTTTTATACGCACACACATACATTTTCTATATCTATCTCACACATACTTGCCCTTCCGACAAGCCACGAAGAAATACTGAGACAAAACGACTCGCGCGGCCGTCGAGCGATAAATGAGAGTTTCCCGTTCCCACCCAGCCTCTGCTTTTCTCTCTTCTCCCGGGTCCTTGGCGTGCCTCCGGCGAATTGAGTCCCCCGACAACAGGAATGAACGGAATGAACTCGTCAGGAATGTATCAAGTCGCCGGGATTCGCCGAATTAGGCGACTTCCCTAATTCGCCGCAGCGTGCAAAATCGAGAATGGACGATGGCGGTCACGGTGGCGTGTGACAAAATGTCGGATGGCAACTTGTTGGGCTTTTGTGTAATTGTTTTACTGTGTTAACACGTTGACTGCCGTGGGGGTCATCGTTGACCGGCGCAAAAGGTCTCATGAAAAATTCAAAACATACTCAATCGGTAGCATTTATAATTTTGTAAATGCAATTAATATTAAGTAATGATTAAATTCGTTGCTCTCCGATACCTTCGCATTATTTTCATGTTGCACAATTCAATAGTATTCTGTAGTGCTTCATTATGTTGCGGTTTTAATATAATAAAGTATGCACGGCAGTCGACGGTCCCATGAAAAATGCAAAAAATACCCAATCGGTAGCATTTATAATTTTGTAAATGCGATTAATATTAAATACTGATTCAATTCTTTGGTCTCGGATACTTTTGCATTATTTTCATTTTGCACAATTCAATCATATTCTGTAGTACTTCATCACGTTGCGGTTTTAATATAGTAAAATACGCACGGCAGTCGAAGGTCTTAAGAAAAATGCAAAAAATACTCAATCGGTACCATTTATAATTTTGTAAATGCAATTAATATTATATACTGATTCAATTCTTTGCTCTCCGAAAGCTTCGCATTATTTCCATTTTGCACAATTCAATAGTATTCTGTAGTACTTCATCACGTTGCGGTTTTAATATAGTAAAATACGCACGGCAGTCGAAGGTCTTACGAAAAATTAAAAAAATACCCAATCGGTAGCATTTATGATTTTGTAAATGCAATTAATATTAAATAGTGATTCAATTCTTTGGTCTCCAATACTTTTGCATTACTTTCATTTTGCACAATTCAAACATATTCTGTAGTACTTCATCACGTTGCGGTTTTAATATAGTAAAATACGCACGGCAGTCGAAGGTGTTACGAAAAATGCAAAAAATACCCAATCGGTAGCATTTATAATTTTGTAAATGCAATTAATATTATATAATGATTAAATTCTTTGCTCTCCGATACCTTCGCATTATTTTCATTTTGCACAATTCAATAGTATTCTGTAGTACTTCATTACGTTGCGGTTTTAATATAGTAAAATACGCACGGCAGTCAAAGGTCTTACGAAAAATGCAAAAAATACCCAATCGGTAGCATTTATAATTTTGTAAATGCAATTAATATTATATACTGATTCAATTCTTTGCTCTCCGAAAGCTTCGCATTATTTCCATTTTGCACAATTCAATAGTATTCTGTAGTACTTCATTACGTTGCGGTTTTAATATAGTAAAATACGCACGGCAGTCGAAGGTCTTAAGAAAAATGCAAAAAATACTCAATCGGTACCATTTATAATTTTGTAAATGCAATTAATATTATATACTGATTCAATTCTTTGCTCTCCGAAAGCTTCGCATTATTTCCATTTTGCACAATTCAATAGTATTCTGTAGTACTTCATTACGTTGCGGTTTTAATATAGTAAATTACGCACGGCAGTCGAAGGTTTTACGAAAAATGCAAAAAATACCCAATCGGTAGCATTTATAATTTTGTAAATGCAATTAATATTAAATACTAATTCAATTCTTTGGTCTCGGATACTTTTGCATTATTTTCATTTCGCACAATTCAAACATATTCTGTAGTACTTCATTACGTTGCGGTTTTAATATAGTAAAATACGCACGGCAGTCGAAGGTCTCATGAAAAAGTCAAAAAATACCCAATCGGTAGCATTTATAATTTTGTAAATGCAATTAATATTAAATAGTAATTCAATTCTTTGGTCTCGGATACTTTTGCATTATTTTCATTTTGCACAATTCAAACATATTCTGTAGTACTTCATCACGTTGCGGTTTTAATATAGTAAAATACGCACGGCAGTCGAAGGTGTTACGAAAAATGCAAAAACTACCCAATCGGTAGCATTTATAATTGTGTAAACGCAGTTAATATTAAATACTGATTCAATTCTTTGGTCTCCAATACCTTTGCATTATTTTCATTTTACACGATTTAATCATATTCTGTAGTACTTCATTACGTTGCGGTTTTAATATAGTAAAATACGCACGGCAGTCGAAGGTGTTACGAAAAATGCAAAAACTACCCAATCGGTAGCATTTATAATTTTGTAAATGCAGTTAATATTAAATAGTGATTCAATTCTTTGGTCTCCGATACCATTGCATTATTTTCATTTTGCACAATTCAATCATATTCTGTAGTACTTCGTTAAGTTGCGGTTTTAATATATTATTGATATTACAATGTGATGTATTACATGTGATATTGCAATTTTTTGGGGATATTTACGTGTGGTGAACTGTTGGGTTAAAACATTTCGACGAGTGCCTTGTTCGGGCTAGCGTAATAATGTCAACTTTAATCCCATACTAAATTGCCGATCCATCGAATTCTTGAAAATAGTCGTAGATGCCGAATATGGTCCTTGATATGACAGAAATTTCTGATTCTTTTAATTAATTCCGATCCTTTTAATTGATACGCCAGAAATTTGTGATTCTTTTGATTTAATTCATTCTAAAATTAAATTCATTTAACTGGTTAAGACTCCAGAAGGCGTAGTACCTTGACTTTAATGTTGCATTATAAAAAAGATACACCGACCCACTTTCGCGTCGTGATCCACCGGTGCTTTAACATCAGACGATGGTCGAGCACAATTTAGTCGAAGCAAGTGTTATCCGCGGAAAATGGTCCGTGCTGCCGAAAATCCAACGCAGTCTTTGGTGCCAGCGGATACGGAGCAGTCGAACTTTTACTGCTGCCATACATAATTCAGGAGGATCTCTCTGTCGGCGTGTCACGCTCAGAAGAGTCAGGAGGGTAAAAAGAGACGGAGGACGTAAGACGTAGAACGTAAGACGCTAAAAGATATCCTGCCTCCTGCGATTGTTGATCGGCAAGCAACAGTCAAGTGAAATCCTGTTCTAATGGACTTTAAGTAACCCTGACGAAACGAAAATAACGTCTCCGCGTCTCAACCGGAACTGGGTCGATTGCATCCATTTTTGACTCAAGATGGAAGCGCAGATCTGACAAGCACTGCCGCGAAATGTGTCAGGAAACTGAGACGAAAATAGACGCTTGGCACGTTAAATGCTGACTCGATTATGTTCGATTTTCCGTTTAAGCGGTGCGAGAGCAGAGAAGACGGATCGGTGTACACAAAAGGCGAGGACGAGCAGAAAATCTCGCTTTTGTTTAAAGCGTTTCAATAAAACTCGTTCTTGTTGATAAGGAAAGTTGTCCTGCTTGGTTTGAGTTGTAATCTGATTTGACACAGTCCTACGCCAAGTAGAAGAGCGGATTTCCATATCAAGTATTATATAAGGTTGAGCAAAATTCTGTAATAAAACCGATTACAATCCTACAGAATTGAAACGAAAAGTAGCATCGAGGATTCAATATCGAAAAATATGAGTATCTAACAAGGACTTCGCGGAGAATAGATTGAACGGTAGCGGAACTTAAGATATAACCGATACTTCATCCGTTCATAATCCACACATAACTTTTCTAATCCCATAACTAAACGGTTACCGTATGGTGATTGCGCGGAATAAATGTAGTAAATAAATATAGTAAAGACATAAAATATGCGCGGAATAAATATAGTAAAGACATAAAATATGCGCGGAATGAATATAGTAAAGACATAAAATATGGGCGGAATAAATATAGTAAAGACATAAAATATGCGCGGAATAAATATAGTAAAAATATAAAATATGGGCGGAAAAATATAATAAAAGATAAAACTACGGAACAAATATTGTTAATATCGCGGAATATATATAGTAAAGACAAAAAATATGCTTGGTATAAATATTCTTTCCATAAAAATGCTTCAGAATAAATATAGTAAAGACATAAAATATGCGCGGAATAAATATAGTAGACATAAAATATGCGCGGAATAAATATAGTAAAGACATAAAATATGGGCGGAATAAATATAGTAGACATAAAATATGCGCGGAATAAATATAGTAAAGACAAAAAATATGCGAGGTATAAATATAGAAAGACATAAAATGTGCATGGAATAAATTGTCCAAAGACATAAAATATGCGCAGAATAAATATAGCAAAGACATAATATATGCGCAGAATAAATATAGTAAAGACATAAAATATGCGCGGGTAAATATGTAAAGACATAAAATATGCGCGGGTCGACGTAAAATATTTGCGGAATAAATATAGTAAAGACAAAAAATATGCGGGGTATAAATATAGTAGACATAAAATATGCGCAGAATAAATATAGTAAAGACATAAAATATGCGCGGAATAAATATAGTAGACATAACATATGCGCGAAACGAATACAGTAAAGACATAAAATATGGGCGGAATAAATATAGTAGACATAAAATATGCGCGGAATAAATATAGTAAAGACATAAAATATGCGTGAAATAAATATAGCAAAGACATAAAATATGCGCGGAATAAATATAGCAAAGACATAAAATATGCGCAGAATAAATATAGCAAAGACATAAAATATGCGCAGAATAAATATAGTAAAGACATAAAATAGACATAAAATATGCGCGGAATAAATATAGTAGACGTAAAATATGCGCGGAATAAATATAGTAAAGACAAAAAATATGCGGGGTATAAATATAGTAGACATAAAATATGCGCAGAATAAATATAGTAAAGACATAAAATATGCGCGGAATAAATATAGTAGACATAAAATATGCGCGAAACGAATACAGTAAAGACATAAAATATGGGCGGAATAAATATAGTAGACATAAAATATGCGCGGAATAAATATAGTAAAGACATAAAATATGCGCGGAATAAATATAGTAAAGACATAAAATATGCGCGGATTAAATATAGTAACGACAGAAAATACGTTTATAAATTAGAAAAACATAAAATATGCGCATTTTGTAAACACATAAAATATGCGCGGAATAAATATAGTAAAGACATAAATTATGTGCGGAATAAATATAGTAAAGGCATAAAATATGGGCGGAATAAGTATAGTAACGACATAAAATATGCGCGGAATAAATATAGTACCGACATAAAATACGCGTGGAATAAATATAGTAAAGACATAAAATATGCGTGAAATAAATATAGCAAAGACATAAAATATGCGCGGAATAAATATAGTAAAGACATAAAATATGCGCGGAATAAATATAGTAAAGACATAAAATATGCGCGGAATAAATATAGTAAAGACATAAACTAAACAAAAAATGTAATAAACCGATTCAAACTACTAACAAAATTGTTAATTCCCTTCTTTATATTTGAGGGAATGATCGAACAGGGAATGCTCTTGGAAAGTTCTTTCCATTAAACCTCTTCAGTTACTAGTCAAATTCTCGGAAAAATAGAAAGTGCACCGATGGTGGATTCCGGTCTAAAAAGGTTTCTGTCGAGTGCGTCTTAAAATTTGTAAAAGCCGCAGAGGAAAAAAGGGGTAAAAAAAGAGAAATCAGAGAAGGCATGAGACCTGGCTTGTCCACAAACGAGCTTCACCGACAATAACTAGCAGACGTCTTCTCCATAATTCGACCGTAGCCTGCCATCGATCGGCCCAGCCGCCGGTTCTGCAGTCAAAAATATGGTCCGCATCAGCCGGCATCGCGAGGGGGCAATTTTGCCAAATGAATCGTCCGAAAATAAATTTACGGCGTCGTCCAACGATCGGATGTTCGCGTTTACTGTGGCCCGCGCTGCTTTTATCGGCACCGTCTCCAGATCATGAAACATACATCCGAGTATCCGTTTCCCCTGCCTCAGCCCACACGACTCCGCCCTTTTCTCTTCCCTTTACGCCGATCGTTTCGTCATTCGCCCCGGCTGACTGGACGGGCAAGAATAAATGCCGATGAATAATGCATCTCGAATGGGCGAAGTTCGAGACACCGTCGCCGCGTTTAATTAATTAGCGCGGTCACTGCCCAAGCGCTTTTTTAAATGGATTCTGTGCGACCGCGTCCTGCAGTTCTTTGAAAGTGCGTAGGTATGGGTGAGTGTTATGCGCTTATTGGCGGAGGCGTCTTGTTATTAAACAAATTAGTTTAGAGAGTTTGAAGGCGTTGTGCCGGATGAAGCTTGGCTATTATTGTGCTTTAACACTAGAACTACTGCACCAGTCATTTTGACTGGTTTTACAATTTGACTTAAACATTTCTGCTTTATGTTACATTTTTTTTTTCCGAAATGATGTAGTCACTTTTGAGGTGATAACTAAAGAAATAATAAAATATATTTTTCAAATGTTTTATTTATTTTGAATTAAAATAAGTTTATATTATGGTTACTTATACCAATAGCAGTCATTTTGACTGGTATTTATTAAGGCGTTTATTTAAATCTGAAGTCGTGAAACGTTTGAAGATTCTGTTAGGAATGTGTTATTGTTTTGTTTTGGAATTTGCTCGCTTGCCATATCACAGTATTATATCAGACAACATTGTAAAAGTAACGTTTAACGTTTATTAAATATTTCTCAGTGAGAATTAGTGGAAGCTTCGATAACTATAGTTACATGCTCATGCCCAATTCATGCCATTCTTTATATATTAACGATTTTAACGATTGCATGTACTTGAGCTGAAAATATTCTACGTAAGACCGAGCTCACTGACAGTCTATTTCCGCACTTCCAAACTGGAAGAACTGATTAAAAGGCAAGGTTAATACAATCAACCAGGCACCGAACCCGAAAAATCCGAAGTGCTGACATCCGGTTCATTTTCACGCTGCCGTTTTTATCGAAGTCCACTGCGATATCGACAAAACCCGGAAATTACTTATATCTGACGAGTACTATTTTCGAACTTCCGCATGCGAAATCGAATAATGACGTAAAGACGCACACCGTCCTTTCTTCCTTTCTTAAACGCGACGCATTTTTGTTCTATATAAAATGGCGCAGCACTCTTTCTGCAATCCAGAGATTTCGCCTACGGATTGTTACTCATTTAACGGAACGGTGCGAGGTAATTTTTACTATATTTTATTATTCTATTTTCTGTATTCTTTTTTCTATATTCTATATTCTTTTTCTATTTTCTATATTCTATATTCTATATTCTACTGTTTATATATTCTACTAATACTATTTTCAAACTTCCGCATACGAAATCGAATAACGACGTGAAGACGCACCCATTCTTTCTTCCTTTCTTAAACGCGACGCATTTTGTTCTATATAAAATGGCGCACCACTCTTTCTGAAATCCAGAAATTTCGCCTACGGATTGTTACTCATTTAACGAAACGGTGCGAGGTAATTTTTACTATATTTTACTATTCTATTTTCTATATTCTTTTTTCTATATTCTATATTCTTTTTCTATTTTCTATATTCTTTTTTCCATCTTCTATATTCTATATTCTACTATTTATATATTCTACTAATGCCAAAATTTCGTTTCGCATTTTTTCGATGGAATCTGGATTTCGGTTGGTATTTTGTCCCTTCAGAACCTTCAGACAATTGCATATAGGTGCCCTACATTAATATTTTCTTCTTCTTTCTTTCCTGAAAAACTTGGTGCGGCGTGTGTCAGCTTCGACGCAGAAATTGTAACAATTACGAACCCATAGTCAATTGTAACACCTGCATCATTGCTATTATGCTTTCAAATCGATAGTTAAAAATAGAAGACGCAATATTTATGCCGATGGTTTCGTGTTGCGGCACTTCATCCGTCGAAAGTTTTGAGTAACATTATTTCATATTATTTCACCAGTTTTGCTATATTTACGATTATTCTATAATGCCTGACAATTGCATATAGGTGTCCTTCTACATTAATATTTTCTTCTTCTTTCTTTCCTGAAAAACTTGGTGCGGCGTGTGTCAGCTTCGACGCAGAAATTGTAACAATTACGAACCCATAGTCAATTGTAACACCTGCATCATTGCCATTATGCTTTCAAATCGATCGTTAAAAATAGAAGACGCAATATTTATGCCGATGCCGGGCAATTCTCGTGTTGCGGCATTTCATCCGTCGAAAGTTTATGGTAAAGAGTTGCCAAAATTTCGTTTCGCATTTTTTCGATGGAATCTGGATTTCGATTAGTATTATGTCCCTTCAGAACCTTTAGAATCGGTACCATGTTCTTTGAACCGCTCCGAGGCATCACGACTTGCTTTATAAAATGAGCTGTAAAACCTCTTTAACACTTTGACTGCCGTGCGTATTTTACTATATTAAAGCCGCAACGTGATGAAGTACTACAGAATATGATGGAATTGCGCAAAATGAAAATAATGCGAAGACATCGGAAAACAAAGAATTTAAACACTATTTAACATTAATTGCATTTACAAAACCATAAATGCTACCGATTTGGTATTTTTTGAATTTTTCGTGAGACTTTTTGCGCCGGTCACTGATGACCACCATGGCAGTCAAAGTGTTAAAAAATATTTTTGCCTATAAGACAAATTGCATCTTATTTTTAAGGTTCTAAAGTATCATATAAGACAAAAAATTCTTTTCCGATTTTTTGAAAATTTAAGGTAGATGTTACCCCTTAAAACGACCTCCCGGCGTCTCGTTTTACGCGTCTCTCACCGCGTAAATCGGAACCCTAGGCTAATCCGCGTTGAGCAAGGGCCCAACGTACATCGCACGCGGCACAACTGATTCTCGCATCGTCAACTAATTCTCTCCCCCGCCCTCAGCTCCCCTCGTCCTGCAAAACGAACTGCTCAGGCTGGCAGGCCAATTAATTTAGACCCGCAGCTGCTCATATAAGCGCGCGTTTCTCGCGAAACATGATTACTCACGCTGACATCGCCGTAGCACGTTGTTTCGCGTTTCGCCGTGAAATTTACGAGCGCCTTGTTCGCGCGAAAAAAGATCTTTACGGCTCGCCGGAAGCTGCCAGACAACGGGCGGCGAAGAGGGCTGAATGTTTCAAGGGCGACGTTGAACATCGCGGAACAGGGTGCGGGGCCCTCAAGGCTTGCACGGCCAAAGGAATTGCAGGTGGAAAATGCTGGAAGGCGGACGAGAAGAAATATGGCGCGGTCGAGAGTTGGGTGTTATTTGGAGTAAAGATTCTTTCAGATGATCGGCAGAAGGGGATGTCGCTGGTGTTTTGTGCAGGATGATAATATGTTGCGATTTGAACTTTGCGAAATACATTTGGACGATAGTGTAAGATACGTATGTTAACACTTTGGCTGCCATGGTGGTCACCGGTGACCGGCGCAAAAGATTTTAGTAGAAATGCAAACAATTCGCAATGGAGCCTATTTGCAATCTTGTAAGAGCAATTGATATTGGAACGATGCTTCAATACTTTGGCTTCTAACAACTCTGCGTTATTTTTATTTTGCACGAGTTAATCATACTCTGCAGTATTTTATCACATCGCGGTTCTAACAAAGCAAAATACGCGGTGACCGGCGCAAAAGATTTTACTAGAAATGCAAAAAATTCGCAATGAAGCCTATTTGTAATCTTGTAAGAGCAATTGATATTGGAACGATGCTTCAATACTTTGGCTTCTAACAACTCTGCGTTATTTTTATTTTGCACGAGTTAATCATACTCTGCAGTATTTTATCACATCGCGGTTCTAACAAAGCAAAATACGCGGTGACCGGTGCAAAAGATTTTACTAGAAATGCAAAAAATTCGCAATGAAGCCTATTTGCAATCTTGTAAGAGCAATTGATATTGGAACGATGCTTCAATACTTTGGCTTCTAACAACTGCGTTATTTTTATTTTGCACGATTTAATCATACTCTGCAGTATTTCATCACATCGCGGTTCTAACATAGCAAACTACGCTGTGACCGGTGCAAAAGTTTTTACTAGAAACGCAAACAATTCGCAATGAAGCCCATTTGCAATCTTGTAAGAGCAATTGATATTAGAACGATGCTTCAATACTTTGGCTTCTTACAACTCTGCGTTATTTTTATTTTGCACGATTTAATCATACTCTGCAACATTTCATTGTATCGCGGTTCTAACATAGCAAACTACGCGGTGACCGGCGCAAAAGATTTTACTAGAAATGCAAAAAATTCGCAATAAAGCCTATTTGCAATCTTGTAAGAGCAATTGATATTGGAACGATGCTTCAATACTTTGGCTTCTAATAACTTTGCGTTACTTCATTTTGCACGATTTAATCATACTCTGTAACATTTCATTGTATCGCGGTTCTAACATAGTAAACTACGCGGTGACCGGCGCAAGACATTTTACTAGAAATGCAAAAAATTCGCAATGAAGCCTATTTGTAATCTCGTAAGAGCAATTGATATTGGAACGATGCTTCAATACTTTGGCTTCTAATAACTTTGCGTTACTTCATTTTGCACGATTTAATCATACTCTGCAGTATTTAATCGCATTGCGGTTCTAACAAAGCAAAATACGCTGTGACCGGTGCAAAAGATTTTACTAAAAATGCAAAAAATTCGCAATGAAGCCCATTTGCAATCTTGTAAATGCAATTGATATTGGAACGATGCTTCAATACTTTGGCTTCTAATAACTTTGCGTTATTGTTATTTTGCACGATTTAATCATACTCTGCAGTATTTTATCACATCGCGGTTCTAACAAAGCAAAATACGCGGTGACCGGTGCAAAAGATTTGACTAAAAGTGCAAAAAATTCGCAATGAAGCCTATTTGCAATCTTGCAAAAGCAATTGATATTGGAACGATGCTTCAATACTTTGGCTTCTAATAACTTTGCGTTACTTCATTTTGCACGATTTAATCATACTCTGTAACATTTCATTGTATCGCGGTTCTAACATAGCAAACTACGCGGTGACCGGCGCAAAAGATATAACTAAAAATGCAAAAAAATTCTGAATGAAGCCTATTTGCAATTTTGCAAAAGCAATTGATATTGGAACGGTGCTTCAATACTTTGGCTTCTAACAACTTTGCGTTATTTTCATTTTGCACGATTTAATCATACTCTGCAGCATTTCATCACATCGCGGTTCTAACAAAGCAAAATACGCGGTGACCGGTGCAAAAGATTTTACTAAAAGTGCAAAAAATTCGCAATGAAGCCTATTTGCAATCTTGCAAAAGCAATTGATATTGGAACGATGCTTCAATACTTTGGCTTCTAATAACTTTGCGTTACTTCATTTTGCACGATTTAATCATACTCTGTAACATTTCATTGTATCGCGGTTCTAACATAGTAAACTACGCGGTGACCGGTGCAAAAGATTTTACTAAAAGTGCAAAAAATTCGCAATGAAGCCCATTTGCAATCTTGTAAAAGCAATTGATATTGGAACGATGCTTCAATACTTTGGCTTCTAATAACTTTGCGTTACCTTTATTTTGCGCGATTTAATTATATTCTGCAGTATTTCATTGCATCGCGGTTCTAACAAAGCAAAATACGCGGTGACCGGTGCAAAAGATTTGACTAAAAGTGCAAAAAATTCGCAATGAAGCCCATTTGCAATCTTGTAAAAGCAATTGATATTGAAACGATGCTTCAATACTTTGGTTTCTAACAACTCTGCGTTACCTTTATTTTGCACGATTTAATTATACTCTGCAGTATTTTATCACATCACGGTTCTAACATAGCAAAATACGCTTGGCAATCAAAGTGTTAAGCTTATAATAAGGCCACAGGTACTTCAGACCCACGTGAGTAGTCAAAACGGTTTCGGCTTTTGTTTATACAAGCGATGATGGTCAGCTGCATAGGGCGGTCAATGAGTTTCCGTTGCGTACGACGGTTGCATTATTTTGTACATATGTCGCATATGTTTTGTTTTTATTTTTATATATACGGATATATATAAATTTAATTTTATTATAATTTATATTATAATTCTATTTATTATATATATAGTAAATAAATAGTAAAGTAAGCAAATAATAAATGTACTGACACACACATACAAAAGAATAGCAAATACTAAAAGAATACCAACCGACAACAAAACATAAAATACTAACAGATATATATATATATATATATACACTATACTCAGATTTTTTATATATATATATATATATATATATATATATTCGTTAAAAATTTAAAACTACATCCATCCCGAGACAAACAACCGAAACCACCACCCCCCGTTTTCTTCCTCACACATTCATTTCGCCATTTTGTTTACGTATAATTTTGTAGTGTTATGATGTAATAAATGTTACTGCAAAACAATTGTGATTTATATAAAAATAATATTATTAAAAATGAATTATCGGACGATAATAACGAAGGAATATATACCAGACGGATGCTTCAACAGTTCCTCTTATAATCTATAATAAGCTGCACCCTCTGGAAGAGCCGGTTCTACGAAAGTCATAAAGAGCTTTTATAAAATGCTGTACCCCGGCATAACGAGTTAATCGAGTTAAGAATATCCTATACCGGCTGGAATCTGTTAAAATTGGCGAATATCATCGTTTGTCATAGATTTTGCCCGTATATATCTTCGGATATGCCCATATCGATGGATATGCCACGTTTATATGCCGCGTTTATATGCCACATACGCGCCAATAATTTCGCATCCCCATAATCGATCGAAAGTGCTAATTACCGCGGACGTCTGTCAGCCCCTTGTCAACGATAACGATAATATCTATCGCTAGAGGAGGCGCTATTAATTACGATATTCACGCAGTAACGAGTATGGGCATTACAAAGGATTAAATTCTGCATAGGCACGACGTACCGGTTAAATTTAAATAATAAAATAGGATGCCATTACGTTGAGAATTAGTTATAGATTTATTAGATTATAGACAAATTAGCGCTGATTGAGTTTCCAGCATATCTACCGCCCCCACGTTCCCACAAACGTCAATCACATCCTGTAATTACTGAATTCCGTCTCCCATTACGGTGTGTTATACTCGTTTAGGCCTTTTGGATTCTCATTAGTTTCATGATGCACCGCAAATTTTGTTACAAATACGTATTTATAAAGTGTTCGAATGTACGCTTTCATTTAGAATTTTATTTTATCCAAAAAATCATCAAGCACATCCGCTCAGGAGATTTCCGCTTTCTTTATTACTCTTTCTATAAATAATTATGGCAATATTTTTGGTTTAAGAATTTAGACCTCTTTGGAGTTCTTTAGACATTTTATGAGCCACAAAATTTATTATAAATATCCAACTACGTGATTCTCGTTTCCGTTTACAATTAAATCTCATCGAGAACTCATCCATAAATAATTACACTAATATTTTTCATTTACATCCTTGGATTCTCTTCAATCCTTTGATATTTGTTTAAATTGATTATAAATATCCAACTACGTGATGTCCGACAATTACGTCTCATTCTACTAATACGAGAAATTAAAATAATTTCTATAATTCTACTAATCTAGATCTTTCTTTAAATAACCCTAACAATATTTTCCTTTATTCTCTTTAGTTGTTCAATGCAAAAATCATCGCATTAATCCCATTCGTTTTTCAATTAAATTTAAATTGATTATAATATTTTTATCTTTAGATTCTCTTCAATCCTTTGATATTTCTGTAAATTGATTATAAATATCGAACTACACGATGCCCGACAATTACATCTCATTCTACTAATAAATTAAAATAATTACTAAAATTCTACTAATCTAGATCATTCTTTAAATAACCCTGACAATATTTTCCTTTATTCTCTTTAGTTGTTCAATGCATCGCAAAATTCTTTCTTTAAATTGATTATAAATATCGAACTACGCGATGTCCGACAATTACGTCTCATTCTACTAATAGGAGAAATTAAAATAATTACTATAATTTCTATTTTTCTAACCCTGACAAATCTTTATTCTCGATCTCTTTTTTTCAATGCGCCGTAAAAATCGTTACAAAACCCATTGACAACATTTTCATCCGTTTATTCTCTTCAGATCCCTTTAGTTGTTCAATGCGTCGCTAATAGGAGAATTAAAATAATTATTAAAATTCTACTAATCTAGATCTTTCTTTAAATTCATTAAAAACACCCATTAATCCCATAACGTCCCTTTTCCTTGACAATTAAATATCATCAAGAAGCGTTCCATACATAATCACAATATTTCCCGTTGAGTCTCTGCATTCCCTTCTCTTCGATGCGCCACATTTCTTTAATAAATACCCGACTACGCGATTCCCGACAATTACTAAAATTCTACTAATCTAGATCTTTCTTTAAAGAACCCTGACAATATTTTCCTTTATTCTCTTCAGATCTCTTTAGTTGTTCAATGCGTCGCAAAATTCATAACAAACACCCATTAATTCCATAACATCCCTTTTCTTTTACAATTAAATATCATCAAGAAGCGTTCCATACATAATCACAATATTTCCCGTTGAATCTCTCTGCATTCCCTTCTCTTCGATGCGCCACATTTCTTATGAATACCCAACTACATGATTCCCGACAATTACTAATAGGAGAATTAAAATAATTACTAAAATTCTACTAATCTAGATCTTTCTTCAAATAGCCCTGAAAACATTTTCCCTTTATTCTCTTTAGTTGTTGAATGCGTCGCAAAATTCATAACAAACACCCATTAATTCCATAACGTCCCTTTTCTTTTACAATTAAATATCATCAAGAAGCGTTCCATACATAATCACAATATTTCCCGTTGAGTCCCTCTGCATTTCCTTCTCTTCGATGCGCCACATTTCTTATGAATACCCAACTACGTGATTCCCGACAATTACTAAAATTCTACTAATCTAGATCTTTCTTTAAAGAACCCTGACAACATTTTCCTTTATTCTCTTCAGATCTCTTTAGTTGTTCAATGCGTCGCAAAATTCATTAAAAACACCCATTAATCCCATAACGCCCGTTTTCTTTTACAATTAAATATCATCAAGAAGCGTTCCATACATAATCACAATATTTTCCATTGAATCCCTCTGCATTCCCTTCTCTTCGATGCGCCACATTTCTTATAAATATCCAACTACGTGATTCCCGACAATTACTAAAAATTCTACTAATCTAGATCTTTCTTTAAAGAACCCTGACAATATTTTCCTTTATTCTCTTCAGATCTCTTTAGTTGTTCAATGCGTCGCAAAATTCATAACAAACACCCATTAATTCCATAACATCCCTTTTCTTTTACAATTAAATATCATCAAGAAGCGTTCCATACATAATCACAATATTTCCCGTTGAATCCCTCTGCATTTCTCTTCTCTTCGATACGCCACATTTCTTATGAATACCCAACTAGGCAACGCGTTTCCGTTTACGCTCACATCTCGTTCAAAAAGTCATCAAGCACATCCGCCCAGAAGATTCTCCCCTTCACCGCCGCTCGTGCCGCAAATAATCGCAACAATATTTTCCGCCATTTTCGCGTGCGATTTTATCGCTCTCTTTGCCCGCTGCTCTCTTCGACGCGGTTCAGTACGTGCGATCCGAAAATTGAATGTAGAACGTTACATCTGCCCGTTACATCGTCGTATCACACATCGCCCTGTAACGTGCCCGCGGCTGCCGAGAATGGAGTATGAATATGTAGAAGGAGGATGGCGCGTGGATGTGCGGAACTCGGAGATTGCGAGAGGAAAAAATAAAATTCCGAAATTGACCGTGGTACGGGTACGAGTGGCCCGAGGCGATTACACGGCAAATAGATGATCAGGAGAGAATGAGGCGAGGCGAAACGGCGAAGAAAGAAATTTGCCCGGGAAAAAGTCCGCGGAATTCCACGTTTGCGCGTATAAACGTATCGCGTATGGAGTACGGGATAAATTAAATTTTTACGGCGGACAAAGGGGATTATAGTTGACATAACGAATGGAAGCGACGAAAGAAATTTTCGTCGTGTAACGCGTAAACGGAAATGGAATGATGGATGAAATTTTTGGTAGGTGCGGTTCGAGTGAAGATAACACGTTGTTGACCGGTTAAGAGTTGACTCGTGTTTCAGGCCGAAACGCGTGTTTGCACTTTCGTAACTATTTTAATTTTTGAAACGCAGGCAATATGGAATATTGCAAAAGTTTTGTTCATCGTGTTCAGGCATGTCGGCTTTATAATAAAAATATAGTTTTCTTGGTATTGAGGCTTTTATTACTATTCTGGTATTAGAAATCCTCAACAATGGCGGAACTTGACGGTGAAGCATTTTCTATGTAATTATTATTAGCACGTGATGCTGTACTAAAACTAACTGATTAGCCACTTGTCAACCGGATATTGTGATTCAATCCTTAAGAAATCTTAAAATATCCAGTGCAGTTAATAGAAGTAGAACGTAACGGTGAAGCATTTTCCAATTAATTATTAGTAGCATGTGACACTGTACTAAAACTGTTTAGCCACTTGTCAACAGAATATTGTGATTTAATCATTCAAAAACTCTTGGAACATCCAGTGCAGTTAAAAGAAGCAGAACGTGACGATGAAGCATTTTCCAATTAATTATTGTTAGCATGTGACATTGTATTCAAACTGTTTAGTGACTTGTTAACAGAATATTGTACATTCAATCATTAAAAAATCTTGAAACGTCCAGTGCAGTTAATAGAAGTAGAACGTAACGGTGAAGTATTTTCCAATTAATTATTAGTAGCATTTGACGATGTACAAAAAACTGTTTAGTGACTTGTCAACAGAATATTGTGATTCAATCATTCAAAAACTCTTGGAACATCCAGTGCAGTTAAAAGAAGCAGAACGTGACGATGAAGCATTTTCCAATTAATTATTGTTAGCATGTGACATTATATTCAAACTGTTTAGTGACTTGTTAACAGAATATTGTACATTCAATCATTAAAAAATCTTGAAACGTCCAGTGCAGTTAAAAGAAGTAGAACGTGACGGTGAAGCATCTTATAATTAATTATTTTTAGCACGTGACGATGTACCCAAACAAACTGTTTAGTGAGTTGTTAACAGAATATTGTGACTCAATCCTTAACAAATCTTGAAACATCCAGTGCAGATTAAAAGAAGTAGAACGTGACGGTCAAGCATTTTCCAATTAATTATTATTAGGACTTGACGTTGTACCCAAACAAACTGTTTAGCGACTTGTTAACAGAATATTGTGACTCGATCCTTAAAAAATCTTGAAACATCCATTGTCGTTAAAAGAAGTCCTACAAATGGAACCTAAAAAAATCCCTGATAACTGTTCAATATTACTTCGTAACGCAATTATTTTGAAACGTTTACCACCGCATTCGCAAAACCCCTCAACCGACAGATGCAGTACACAAACAATATTATAAAACTACGTCTATTCCGTTCCAACCATTTTTCTCGACTTTGCCGAATGGAATTACCTAAACACTATTATTAACATAAACATTCTAATTATACAACTCCATACATCATCATTCCCCCAAGTTTCCCATAAATCCAACGTTAAATGCCCAGCGCACCTAAACCTCGCCAAGCTTGTCGATCAGGCGAAATTCCGAAGCCGTCTTCTGCACAAAACGATGTTTCACGCGCAAAGATTTACTATACACCCTTAAATTGGTTTTTGAAGTAGCATCGTTCGGTTCCCGATCGTAGCACTTGCCCGCCGCTCGTCGTATACGTGTTCACGATCTCACGCGCGGCGGAGAGAAATAAATAGATAGTAGTTTATTGTCTACCGGGACCCCCCACACCCGGTAAGAACAATCACCGCGGGGCGAGATAAAGTACGGTGGCGAGAGAACAATTTTGGATTCTTTCCAGAGCGGCAGTAAGGTGTTTGTTACGTATGCAGAATAATCGAGGAACAAGGAGCCTTGCGACTCCTCGCGTAGGAAATAAATTCTGCGGTAGCCAGACGGGCGATTAAAAAATTCGATATTTTCGGCCTGAGAAACTGGCCTAAGCGGTGGGGAAGTCAGAAGCGTTTAATGTTCGCCGACTGTGGATATTGAACGTTTATTCTGCGGGGATTCTGAACGAGTGGAACATGTATTCCGGTGATATTGAACCAGCATTTCGTGGGTGGACCGTGAGCAGTTGTAAAGATCATTTATTAAATTATTCTCGAGAGAAGTCCGAAGCACCGTAAGTATAAGAAGTTAAAAGCTGTGAATTATGTATATGAGTGTATAATTGGTATAATAATAATATAATAATATAATATTTTTTCTTACAATAATCTAAGAGTACCGAGGAAGTTAAATTGGAACTATAAATTCAAAGGTAAAGGTTTTAACTAGAGATTTAAAAGTGAGCGGTTGTAAAGATCGTTTGTTAAATTATTCTTGGGAGAAGTCCGAAGCACCATAAGTATAAGAAGTTAAAACCTGTGGATTGTGTATATGAGTGTGTCATTGGTACAATAATAATATAATAATATAATATTTTTTCTTACAATGATCTGAGTATCGAGGAAGTTAAGCACGTCACACACACACATATTGGAACTATAGATTCAAATATGGCTTGAAATAAAATGGTTGAAACCTTCTTTTATCCATTTAATTTGTACTTATACTGTAGCTTCCTTCTTTTGACCATTCTATTGTAGTTGATAGCCTAGGACAGTAGTTTTCAACCGCTGCAGTGGAAAAGAATCTTCGATGCAACGTGACAATTTGTGAAGTTTGTTAATTGAATTATTGTCAAAAAAATATTCATATTTACACTGATACACTGCGAATTTCACTGTAGCTGCACAAATATGACAAGTAAACAAATTATCGGATAATTCGTAGTTGCCAGTCAACGTGTTAACAACCTATATTCCGAGAAATCGGAATTTATTATAAGTATTGCAATTAGGTTTTATTGCGAAATTGCGAATAATGTGAAATGGCTAGGGTGATTCTGAAATTTTTCCAGTCGGTGGAACTTTTAAATGTACGTATCAACTGCATTTTATCTTAATATAATAATTCACGATCGTTACATTTATTATAACCTGATAACGTTGCCAGAATTCTATAATTGAATGAGCTGATCTTGATCATTTATTCGTTCATGCATCATCTATGAGTTACCATTTTTCATGTTCGTCTACACCGAAGGTTCTTGACCCAGGATCTCTAATATATTCGCGGATATAAGTATCTATATTTCAAATAAACGGCACTTTCGCGTACAATCTTTACGAAAGGCTCCACATATAACTTTGGGTCGCTTATTATCATACTCATCACGTCTGTTTTTTTTTTATTATGAAGAGTGGCTTATTGGAAAGTAAAAATTATTTATGAGTGACATACAAACAATAATATGATTAATCCTCCAAATTTATTAGGCTGCCAATCAGTAACTGTCACAATCTTTCTTTTTACCGCAGATGCTATGGCATAATAAATATGTCAACTTGATTCTGCGAACGATAACAGAACATTCTGTGCACGGTTTAAGTATATTAACAATGTAATCATGTCTGGCGTTTGTGTATTCTAATATTTTCATAGCATCACGCCCACATACCAACATTTACACATTGTAAAATATTCCTTGTATTCATAATCCAGTTATTTACTTATTAACACGTCCCGATTAGCTTATATCAACAATTCCACCGCTGTTCCTGAAAACTATTTTCGGATTATCCCACCTCAAAACAGCGTGTAGAAGTTTTGTCTGTCCTACCAACATCTATTACTTAGTCTTTCATTACAGATTCATATATGAAAAGTTCAAAAAAATTATTTAAAAGGAAGCAATGAACTCTACTATTCCCCGCTTAGCCATTTATTATAGTTTCGATAAAAAAATTTTGATGAATCTATATATTGTTCTAACACTTCAAACCAATTTTGTTATTCCTTTTTAAAGGTTTTTCGGCCGTTAATGCCAATGATGGATCTTCCAAATGCGAAAAACCATGCCAAATTTTCGTCTATTCTACGAAAATCTAATACTTAGCCATTCATTATAGTTTCAGATAAAAAAGTTGCAAGAAAGCAATCTGAACTGTTTTTTAGGTAATTTCTATGTATTGTAATTTTTCTAACACTTCAAAATAATTTTGTTATTCCTTTTTAAAGGTTCTCCGGCCGTAAATGCCAATGACGGATCTTCCAAATTTGAAACACCGTGCCAAAATATCATCAATTCTATGAAAATCTATTACTTAATCATTCATTATAAATTCAGATAATAAAAAAGTAGCAAGAAAGCAACCTGCTCTGTTTACTTCATCATTTCTATGTATTGTAATGTTTTTAACACCAAAACAATTTTATTATTCCTTTTTAAAAGTTCTCCGGCCGTAAATGCCAATGACGGATCTTCCAAATGCGAAACATCGTGTCAAAGTTTCATCGCCGGACGCCAGCGTACCAATAGACGATGCCATCGTCAACTGAATCCATACTCGATAACTTGGCGCTGGACACTGTCCAAACGAATTCGATACTCGCGACCTGTCGACGAGCTTCCACGCTGTTCCTAGGGCAAACTTTCGCGATACACGTTCCCTGCCCGATGTTCCCGCTGCGCTGAAGTAAGCAAAGCGAAAGGTACACGAGGTATCAGGAGTTCCGCGCCAATTGCTGGGACGGCCATGTTAACCAGCCACGATTTTCGAGGGGTTAATGTAATACGTAAACGTGCGAACCTTTCGACGCGTGTTCGACGATGCAAAATATTTGGACTGTTAGTTCAGCGCTTCCGGCTGCGCAACTGTTGGAATTATGAATAGACTCTGCACATTTGTGATGCGCAGTTGCTTTTCTGCGACTTTACGCGAGTCGACGAGACTTTTAACCCTTTGGCTACTGTGCACGCGTATATGTGTCCAGGGAAAATAATTGGTGTAGACCATTCGATGTACAATATATAATAGGCGAAGGCTTTGGTTTTTTACTGCTGTCTCATGTGTATGTTCGGAAGTTGTTTCTCTGGTATATGTCCAACATTGGCAGAGATGTCATACCTCGTTGCTGTGCAACGAGAAAAATGAAATGTCGTTTATTTAGTCGGTCGTACTTTGTCTTAATACGCTGCTGACAAGATATACACTATGCGAAAAAGTATTTAGTCCTCAGCGATCGCTATTGTCGGCCGTATGCGAAGCATTTCAACTTAGAGCAGTTAGCAGTTAAATTGGATGGATTTCTGGTGAATAACGACAAGCAATTGAATCGTATACAAAATTTATTGTATTATCGTTTGCAATATTTCCCGAAATGTATTCATTTCGTATGATACGTGACGTATCATGGCGAATTATGAATTTTGCGGAGTACCACACGGCCACTTGTCATATGACATAGATGATAAGCGACAGAATCCCAGTCACTACTTACGTAAAATGCTTCAATCACATTAGCAGTATTGACAACGTATCTTCCCAGATAAATAAATGACAAGCAGTTGAACTCTCTTCACTCATTTGTACCTCTCCATTAATGTTCCCCGCAACGTACTCATTTCGTATGATACGTGACGTATCATGGCAAATTACGAATTTTGCGGAGTATCACGCGGCCACTTGTCACTCGCAATAAACAAAAACTGTCACTGCTTACGTAAAATGCTTTCAATCGTATCGAAAGTATCGACAACGGATTGTCGCCCAATTATGAAGCTTCTGATAAATAAATGACAAGCAGTTGAATCATATACAAAATCGATTAATTGAGGATATAGTGCTTCCTCTCTTCACTCGTCTGCATCTCTTCATTAATGTTTCCCGCAACGTACTCATTTCGTATAATATGTGACGTATCATGGCGAATTACAAATTTTGCGGAGTACCACACAGCCACTTGTCATCGGGTATAGACAAAAACGTTAGAATAACAGTTACTGCTTACGTAAAATACTTCAATCGTATCGAAAGTATCGACAACGTATCGTCGCCTAATTATGAAGCTTCTGATAAATAAATGTCAAGCAATTACATCGTATACAAAATTGATTAATTAAAGATATGATGCTTCCTCTCTCCACGCCTCTGCATCTCTCCATTAATGTTTTCCGAAATGTACATGTGACATATGATACGTGACGTATCATGGCGAATTACGAATTTTGCGGAATACCACGCGGCCACTTGTCACGGGGCATAGACAAAAACTGTCACTACTTACAATCGTATCGAAAGTATTGACAACGTTTCTTCACCCAATTATGAACCTTTTGATGATTAAACGACAAGCAATTGCATCGTATACAAAATTAATTAATTGAAGATATAGTGCTTCCCCTCTTCACTCGTCTGCATCTCTCCATTAATGTTTCCCGAAAAGTACTCATTTCGTATGATACGTGACGTATCATAGTGATTTACGAATTTTGCGGAATACCACGCGGCCACTTGTCACGGGGCATAGACAAAAACTATCACTGCTTTCAATCGTATCGAAAGTATTAACAACGTATCGTCGCCTAATTATGAAGCTTCTGATAAATAAATGACAAGCAATTGCATCGTATACAAAATCGATTAATTAAAGATATATGCTCTTCACTCGTCTGCATCTCTCTATTAATATTTCCCGAAACGTACACGTGACGTATCATGGCAAATTACGAATTTTGCGGAATACCACGCGGCCACTTATCACGGGGTATAGACAAAAACTGTCACTGCTTTTAATCGTATCGAAAGTATTGACAACGTATCGTCGCCTAATTATGAAACTTCTGATAAATAAATGACAAGCAATTGCATCGTATACAAAATCGATTAATTGAAGATATAGTGGTTCCCCTCTTCACTCGTCTGCATCTCTTCATTAATGTTTCCCGAAACGTACACTTGACGTATCATAGCAAATTACGAATTTAGCGGAATACCACGCGGCCACTTGTCACTCGCCATAGACAAAAACTGTCACTGCTTACGTAAAATGCTTTCCATCATATCGAAAGTATTGACAACGTATCGTCGCCTAATTATGAAGCATCTGATAAATAAATGACAAGCAATTGCATCGTATACAAAATCGATTAATAGAAAATATAGTGCTTCTCCTCTTCACTCGTCTGTATCTCTCCATTAATGTTTCCCAAAACGTACACTTGACGTATCATGACGAATTACGAATTTTGCGGAATACCACGCAGCCACTTGTCAGTGGTCATGGACAAAAACTGTCACTGTTTACGTAAAATGCTTTCAATCGTATCGAAAGTATCGACGACGTATCGTCGCCCAATTATGAAGCTTCTGATAAATAAACGACAAGCAATTGCATCGTATATAAAATCGATTAGTGCTTCCCCTCTTCACTCGTCTGCATCTCTTCATTAATGTTTCCCGAAACGTACACGTGAAGTATCATAGCGAATTACGAATTTTGCGGAATACCGCACGGCCACTTGTCAGTGGTCAAAGACAAAAACTGTCACTACTTACGTAAAATGCTTTCAATCGTATCGAAAGTATTGACAACGTATCGTCGCCTAATTATGAAGCATCTGATAAATAAATGACAAGCAATTGCATCGTATACAAAATCGATTAATTGAAGATATAATGCTTCCCCTCTTCACTGGCCTGCATCTCTCAATTAATGTTTCCCGAAACGTACACGTGACGTATGATATGTAACGTATCATGGCGAATTACGAATTTTGCGGAATACCACGCGGCCACTTGTCACTCGCCATAGACAAAAACTGTCACTGCTTACGTAAAATGCTTTGAATCGTATTGAAAGTATCGACAACGCATCGTCGCCCAATTATGAAGCTTCTGATAAATAAATGACAAGCAATTGCATCGTATACAAAATCGATTAATTGAAGATATAGTGCTTCCCCTCTTCACTCGTCTGCATCTCTCCATTAATGTTTCCCGAAACGTACACTTGACGTATCACAGCGAATTACGAATTTTGCGGAATACCGCACGGCCACTTGTCAGTGGTCAAAGACAAAAACTGTCACTACTTACGTAAAATGCTTTCAATCGTATCGAAAGTATTGACAACGTATCGTCGCCTAATTATGAAGCTTCTGATAAATAAATGACAAGCAATTGCATCGTATACAAAATCGATTAATTGAAGATATAATGCTTCCCCTCTTCACTGGCCTGCATCTCTCAATTAATGTTTCCCGAAACGTACACGTGACGTATGATACGTAACGCATCATGGCGAATTACGAATTTTGCGGAATACCACGCGGCCACTTGTCACTCGCCATAGACAAAAACTGTCACTGCTTACGTAAAATGCTTTGAATCGTATTGAAAGTATCGACAACGTATCGTCGCCCAATTATGAAGGTTCTGATAAATAAATGACAAGCAATTGCATCGTATACAAAATCGATTAATTGAAGATATAGCGCTTGCCCTCTTCACTCGTCTGCATCTCTTCATTAATGTTTCCCGAAACGTACACTTGACGTATCCTAGCGAATTACGAATTTTGCGGAATACCACGCGGCCACTTGTCACGGGGTATAGGCAAAAATTGTCACTGCTTACAATCGTATCGAAAGTATTGACAACGTGTCTTCACCCAATTATGAACCTTTTGATGAATAAACGACAAGCAATTTCATCGTATACAAAATCGATTAATTGAAGATATAGCGCTTGCCCTCTTCACTCGTCTGCATCTCTCCATTAATGTTTCCCGAAACGTACACTTGACGTATCACAGCGAATTACGAATTTTGCGGAATACCGCACGGCCACTTGTCACTCGTCATAGACAAAAACAGCGGCTTCGCGGTCTGCGCTCGCACAGACTTCCTAAACGCACTTCTATTGCTTGTGGAGAGCAAATGACGAGCCGGGCAATGAAAACGAAGCTCACGTTTCACCGGAATTCGGCAGTTGCGCGTTGATAGAGAGGGCGTTTTGACCGGAAAATTAATTACACGCCCGCCCTGAAGTGGCATTTTGCTCGGACAACACGTGTACCGACCGTGAAAATCGACCGGGAGAAATGTAACTATGATGCCCTGCGTTGTTGCGATAGCCGTTGAACAACCGCCGAACAGAGGAGAAATTTCGTATCGACGTGTACGCCGTTAATAGACAACAACGTACGTTGTGGCTCGTCACACACATTTCCGGTAATAATATGCTAATACTACGGAAACGTTACTACGGGGGGAATTATATTGCGAACGTGTCCTACGTGTTCGACGAATGCGGGTTACGAGGGTTGTGTGAGTTTCTTCGGTATTTTTCGTACGTGTAGTTTAATGCGCAATTAAAAAGAAGGGAAGTGAGAATTTTATTAGGGGTATTCAGTAGTCGACGGTCGTCTGATCGTGGACACGTGCTCACGGTTTGGATCTATGGAGGGTCTAGATTAAATGCTGCGGGTCTATTATATGCATATGTTACAGTTAATGCGTTGAATCGGTTATTTCAGGAAATAACTGGGTATTTCATGAGTTACCTAATGGATTCGATGGAGTTACCTAAAGATGGATGGAGTTACCTAAAGGATATAAAATATATGTATAAACTAGTTATTTTATAGAATAACGATGGCGCTGCCGTTAAAGTATTAAAGTATTAAACTGTAAGATTTTTTAAACGGCGTAAGTTTTACCAGCAGGTTTAAATCGCTTAATATTTTATATAATTATAAGTTGTAAACATTTAAATATAACTATTGCTGCACTATATTCTGTAATATTTAACAATGTATCCATAATATGAAATGTATTTTTCGGGGCAATTTAACTATTTATCATTAATTACTTTATAAAACAGCGGACTTATTTTAATGTCATTTTTTAAGTCACTACAATTGTTTCAAAAATCAATCGCGCCAACAGATAAAGAATTCACGTACAATTCATTCCAAAATCTTTCACCGTTACATTCGATCGTTGTTAAGACCTTCCAATACCAGAATTGCAATAAAATCCCCAATACCAAGAAAACTAGATTTTTACAATAAAGCGGACCCAACTCAACACGACGCACAAAACTTTTGCAATATTCCATATTGGCCCGCGTTTCAAAAATGAAAATAGCAAATGCAACTAAATACTCATGTTAACAATCTGTTGTAACGTAAAGTTATCACACTAATCGTACCAAGCGAACCATTTCATTATATACATTAAAATCGTAGATTCATTGTTATTTCTTTCGCGCATTTGACTTTCTGTAAATTCGCATATCATCGGATTATTCCATGTCTCGCTTTAATAAATTAGGAATTTTTTTCAGAAAATCAACATGTACTCATAAGACGTCAAATGGCCCCTTTCAAATTTTGCTTTAAAATCGTACATTTATTATTATTTCTTTCGCTCATTCGACTTTATGTAAATTCGCATATAATCTGATTATTCAATTCCTCGGTTTAATAAATTAGGAATTTCTTTCTGAAGATCGACGTTTATTTCATAAGGGGGCAGACCCCTTATGGTAAGAATTGGTAGGTGTAAAGTACCGGTACGTTTAGTTTTAATGTGACCTGCCAAGTGATCCCTAAGAGAACACATTCAGCCAGCCAGTTTTTACAATAAAGCCTGAATTTCGGAAAAAAACGCGGAAGCCGGGTTCTCACCTAATATATTCTGTAATATTTAACAATGTATACATAATATGAAATGTATTTTTCGGGGCAATTTAACTATTTATCATTAATTACTTTATAAAACGTTGCGACTTATTTTAATGTCATTTTTTCGCGCTACAATTGTTTTCAAAAATAATCGACGCGTAAAGATCGTACAATTCATTCCAAAATCTTTCACCGTTACATTCGATCGTTGTTAAGACCGCTGGTAACCGCAATAAAATCCCCAATTTGTCAAGAAAACTAGATTTTTACAATAAAGCGGACCCAACTCAACACGACGCACAAAACTTTTGCAATATTTCATATTGGCTCGCGTTTCAAAAATGAAAATAGCTAATGCAACTGAATACTCATGTTAACAATCTGTTGTAACGTAAAGTTATCACACTAACCGTACCAAGCGAACCATTTCAAAATATACACTTTAAAATCGTAGATTTATTGTTATTTCTTTTGCACATTTGACTTTCTGTAAGTTCGCATATCATCTGATTATTCAATGTTTCGCTTTAATAAATTAGGAATTTTTTTCAGAAAATCAACATGCACTCATAAGACGTCAAATGGTGGTTCAAATTCGGCAAAATATCGTACATTTATTATTATTTCTTTCGCTCATTCAAGGGAATAAATTCGCATATAATGATTAAATTAATAAATTAGGATTTTTTTGATTGGAATGATATTAAACAGTTTTAAACACATACGTTTAGTTTTAATGTGACCTGCCAAGTGATCCCTAAGAGAACACATTCAGCCAGCCAGTTTTCGCCACGTTTCCCTGAAATTAAACTCGGGTTCTCAATGTCTTACGCTCAAAACTCACTCTTTAAATGCCGTTGCGCCGTGATAATCTCTGTTTTGTAATCGATTCGATCGATGAGGTACACACTGTTACGCTTGAAGCGATTTGTCAGGTCCCATTTGATCGGAACGAGGCCGGGTGCCCGATAGGCGCACTTATTATCGCGCTCAACACTTTTATACTAATTGGTTTCTAGAACATTCCTAATAACAAATATAGATACACGCATTCTTTCTCACTCTCTCGAGAAAACTCTTGCTTTCTCTCTCTCATACGCACAGGTGGTTGGTCTCAAAATCGTTCGTACAAAATCACACATCCTACATTAATGAGAATACATTAGCTGTACAAATGAATAATCCAATTTTTTCAGCTAAATTCAAGGTTTATTTTAAAACAAAGTAAATTAAATTTTGTAATCAAAATATTCGCCGTTGCTTTCTATGACTTTAAGCCATCTTTCAGGCAGCTGATGAATTCCATCACGAAAAAATGTTACGTCTTTGGATACGATAAAATCGTTAAGCCATTTTCGGATCTTATCGATTGATTGGAAGTGCATATCGGACAAGGCGTTTTGCATCGACCGAAACAAGTGGTAATCGGTTGGAGCAAGGTCTGGTGAATACGCCGGGTGCTGTAAGACGTCCCAACCAAGGCTCATTATGATGTCTTTTGTATTGGAAGCAATGTGTGGCCTAGCGTTGTCATGCAATCATTTCACTGGACGTTCTCCTTTCCCGGTATACGGGCGTTTTCCTTCCAATTCCTGACTCAAGCAGATTAATTGGCGTTGGTAGCAGTCCGCAGTAACTGTTTCACCCGGTGAACAACAATTCATAATAAAGTACGCTCTTGATATCCCACCAAATGCAGAGAAGAACCTTTTTTCCGAAGCGATTTGGTTTTGCGACCGATGTTCATGGTTCGCCAGGATTTACCCATGACTTTCTACGTTTCGGATTGTCATAGAGTATCCATTTCTCATCGCCCGTAACGATTTTCCACAAGAAAGACTTTCGACGCTGCTTATTGAGGAGAGAAAGACACGCTGCCACTCGTTGATTTTTGTTGCTTTCACTGAGTTCATGCGGAACCCATTTTCCTTCTTTCCGGATTTTTCCCATCTCATGTAGGCGTTTGGAAATCGTTTGCTGCGTTACTTCCAACTGTTCTGCAAGCTCCTTTTACATTTGTGCCGAATTCTCAGCAAGCAGTTTTTCCAAATCATCGTTATCGCACTTCTGAGGGCCTCCAGGGCGTTGTTTGTCGATTAGACTGAAATTACCGCTTTTAAACCGCTTAAACCAAAATGCGCACACATCGTATGATACAACACCTTCGCCGAGGAAGGAACAAATCGATTCACATGCTCTTGCAGCATTTCTTCCTTCTTGGAATTCGTAAAGAATGCAATGTCGAATATGCACCTTATCTGTTGCCATTTTCGACTCTACTGATAAGATTTCATAGAAATCGGTTTGCTGCCGGGGTTCTGCTTAGCTTATGACAAAGTAATACATACATTTTAGAAATGCGACTTAATCGGGTAGAGCAATGGTTAGAAAAATGACTAAACAAGTTGTCACATTTGTGATACATGTAAAGGACAACCGTTTTTATGTTTACGGTGTTTCAATAAAATTCATTACAATTTTTTGATAAGAAATACAAAAATGCATTAGTAATACAATATTGTAGTAAATACAAATGAAGTAAATTTTAAATAAATTTTCAGTAATTACTTAAAACAATGTAAATTTTTTGGTTTTATATCATATCTTCCACTGTCAGTCACCACTGACTGACGCGGTCTAAACGGATAATTCAATGTCAGTCACCGATGACTGACATGGCACTCAACGTGTTAACGGTGTTTATTTGGGGCGGTGGGTCAATTGACGCTGAGAGTGTGAAAGAAATCGTGGGTGTAATCGAAAGTTTTTGTGGATGATTGAAGTAAATGCGGAGATCAATGTGATTTGTTTGACTTTTTTGGAGCATGTCTATTTGGGGAAGTACATGAGTTGCCGCTGAGGTGACAAGAAAAAATTTTAGTTGTGCACAAAACCTTTTTTGAACATGTTCTGAATAAATAATTGAAGGGGATTCGATAAACAATTAAATTTTTCTGACATCTTAGAATGGACTTATTTGGGACTTGTTTGAAAGAATATTTTGGTTGTGAAGGAAATGTTTACTGAATTTGTAGGGAGTTCATAAATCAATGCGATTTGTCCAACATTTTCTGAATGTGTTCACGTGCGGAAATAAGTGAATTGATGTTGAGATCATAATATAACATTTTTCGTTAGGAACAAAATGTTTTTAGAACAATTATTTAATGGAAATTTGTAAATCAATAAAATTATGTCAGACATTTTTATGCTGTGTTTATGTGGGGGAGTAGTTGAATTGACATTGAGGTCGCAAAGAAAATTTTGGTTATGAATACAATTTTTCTGAATTGCTGTTTGAAGGCGATTCGTAAATTAATGAGATTTTTTCGACTTATTGCAAGTTTTGGCAATTTTAAACTGAACAAAGCACTTTTACGATACTAAATAAGCCGTTTATTTTGAAAGTAGCTTAACTCCGTTTTTCAATATTTTCCGGTTACCATGGTTACATGTACAAACTCATGTTATTTATTATAATCTCGATGAAGAAAAACTTTAATCAAAATAAATTAATTAACCAGTCATAAATAAAAAGTTTAATTTCAATTGATCACAAATTACATGACATTTCATTTTTTGTTTGTTTTTTAAATAGACTTATACCACTTTCAAAATAAACGGTCCATATAACCTCGCCCGGCATTCATTTAGCCAAATATTTCGTGCGGCCTATTTATTCGTCGCATTATGCCGCATTTGTGCGACGGAAGCAGCTACGATTAAGGTTGTAAAATTATGCGCGGCTGATCAAACGGGAAGTTCAAAGGACGAGGAAAACGAAGGAGACGGCGGATATCTGCGCCGTCGGGCAAAATTCGGGGGGATCTTTTTTCCGCGCGTTCCGGAAGACGAGGGCGGATAATAAATTTCGAGGCTGCCCTTATCCCGAACGCTCAGCCAAAGGGTGGCCGGGAGATCGAAGTAAGCCCGGATATCGCGGATAGATAGATAAGGTAATCCCGGGGTTATAATTTGACTCCATTACCCGAGAACACGTTCGGCATAAGTAACCAGTCTGCGAAGGAAAACGGAAAAAGTGGGAGGGACTGGGAGGACGAAGGAAGAAAAAGGAGAGGCGGGCGGACCCAGGAAATCGGCAGAACACGACCGATACGACAGAATGGAGGGTCGAATGTGTGCATTAACGAAGGAAGAAGGAACAATGGAAAGAAACGAGATGTAATGAAGATTGGGACTTCGGACCGTCGTGCACGAGGAAGATAACTGAGGATTGCAGGATAATTTAGTTAAAGAAGGATCTTGAATCGGGAACATATGATAAATGCGAGAAAATTGACGCTTCAGGTATTATGAAAATTTTGCTTTAGAACTATCGTACTTTACAGAATAATAATGGATAGTTGTACAGTAATTGACAAAGAAAGCATGTCGAATCGGGAGCATATGACAAATGCGAGAAAATTGACGTTTAGGGTATAATGAAAATTTTGCATTAGAACTATCGTACTTTACAGAATAATGGATAGTTGTACAGTAATTGACAAAAAAAAGTACGTGACGGAGAATGAGTGCAAATGTAAGAGAAGATGTGTGCATTAACGAAGGAAGAAAGAATAATGGAAAGAAACGAGATGTAAGGAAGATTGGGACTTCGGACTGTCGTGCACGAAGAACATAACTGAGGATTTAGTTAAGAAAGCATGTCGAATCGGGAGGATGTGATAAATGCGAGAAAATCGGCGCTTCGAGTATAATGAAAATTTCGCTTTAGAACTATCGTACTTTACAGAATAATGGATAGTTGTACAGTAATTGAAAAAAAAACGTGACGGACAACGAGTGCAAATGTGAGAGAAAATGTGTGCATTACGAAGGAAGAAGGAACAATGGAAAGAAACGAGATGTAATGAAGATTGGGACTTCGGACCGTCGTGCACGAGGAAGATAACTGAGGATTGCAGGATAATTTACTTAAAGAAGGATCTTGAATCGGGAGCATATGATAAATGCGAGAAAATTGACGCTTCAGGTATTATAAAAAATTTGCTTTAGAACAATTTTACTTTGCAAAATAATAATGGATAGTTGTACAATAATTGACAAAGAAAACATGTCGAATCGGGAGCATATGACAAATGTGAGAAAATCAGCGCTTCGGGTATAATGAAAATTTTGCTTTAGAACTATCGTACTTTACAGAATAATGGATAGTTGTACAGTAATTGAAAAAGAAATACGTGGCGGAGAATGAGTGCAAATGTGTGCATTAATGAAGAAAGAAGGAACAATGGAAAGAAACCAGATGTAATGAAGATTGGGACTTCGGACCGTCGTGCATGAGGAAGATAACTGAGGATCGCAGGATAATTTAGTTAAGAAAACATGTCGAATTGGGGGCATATGACAAATGCGAGAAAATCGACTTTTCGGGTATAGTGAAAATTTTGCTTTAGAACTATCATACTTTACAGAATAATAATGGATAGTTGTACAGTAATTGACAAAAAAACTACGTCACAGAGAATGAGTGCGAATGTGTGCATTAATGAAGAAAGAAGGAATAATGGAAAGAAACGAGATGTAATGAAGATTGGGACTTCGGACCGTCGTGCACGAGGAAGATAACTGAGGATTGCAGGATAATTTAATTAAGAAAGCGTGTCGAATCGGGAGCATATGACAAATGCGAGAAAATCGACGCTTCGGGTATAATGAAAATTTTGCTTTAGAACTATCGTGCTTTATAGAATAATAATGGATAGTTTTACAGTAATTGACAAAGAAAATACGTCACGGAGAATGAGTGCGTGTGTGAGAGAATGAGAGAGAATGTGTGCATTAACGAAGGAAGAAGGAATAATGGTAAGAAACGAGATGTAACGAAAATTTAGGTTTCGGATAACCACGTATGAAGAAGATAACTAACGATCATAAGAAAATTTATTTAAGAAAGCATGATAGTGCAAAAATGCAGTACCATAGTAAAAAAAAACTGCAATATTTTGCTGACTATTGGCAGAAGAAAATTTTTCTTCCAACATGTCTTGCTTCATTACGTCATAAAATATGCCTTATAAACAGCAAGACTTCTAGCCGGCAGTGTCTTTCAACAACCATGACTATACATTGAATTTCTACGCAATTGGTACGCCTCGCAATAAAGATTTCCAAAATAAATTGACGAGATTCCGCAATCAAGAATAATTAAACGGAAAAATGAAAAATTATAAATGTACGTATATATGCTTGTGAATATGAGTTATGATGTCCGGATAATGGCAGGATTTTGATTGTATTTGAGAATGAGGAGTGCCTGTCACATTGTTCCGCGTGTCCTTTGCACGATGTTTTCAACAAATTCTATATACCATTCAATTGCTTGTCGTTTATTCACAACCAAGCATCGCCAGAAATATAGTTAAAAACGGCAAAAATTAAATCACGTACAAGCATAGCCGGATTCCGGTAATGCGATATTAAACGGAGAGGCGCGAGGTGAAATAATATCGGCGATTATCCTTCCTATCGTTCTTATCCTTCCACCCATACCACCCACGCGACTGTCTCTTCGCATTTGAACCGGCAGACGTCGGTGTCCTCTTTCAATCGCCTCTTCCGTCGACAGATTTCAGTACTTTATTCAAGATTTCGAAGCACTTGTGCTGTTTGAAAATCGTCTGGTATCATGTTTTAAGAAACTCTACGTGTTTTAAGACCCTTGAATCCCCTCTTCGGGAGTCTGCAAATATTTAATGTTATTCCAACGTGTTATAACGTTAAATATTAGATGATGTGTTTACTTTCAATCTTATTATAATATCCAGGGAATTGGAAATCGAATTAGAATCTATTCTATAGTCTATTTTTTCTATTTTACGATAAACCTATATAATCATTTACATATAACACAACTTTTAAGTCAAAATTAAAAAATCATGCATTAAAGGATTGATATACAGATAAAAGGCACATAATATTAATCTTAAATTAAATAGGTGAACATGACACAGACATATCGAGAGATAGAAAAGTTTAACATCTTTTAAATTTGGCTTCAGCGGCAATAAATGTTTACTCGTAGTTATGATAACTCGTAGTTTGTTTACTTGCAGTATTTGTGCAGTTATGGTAAAATTCATAGAATATCTATGTAAATATAGGAACAAAAAATGTATTAACGACCGAACAAAAAATATAACCATACAAAGTTTATTCAAAATCAAGAGCAAAAAAAATGGTTTTTAGCACATTCTGTATGCTTTTTGACGATTACTTTTTACTATAATTAAAGTTTTTAGTAATATAATAAGATTAAATTAAATTGCATTTTTACATCGGCACCCTGAAAACTACTGCGACAGTCAGCATAGTAATTCTTTCCGAAATTCTATCATTTTATACGAAACATTGCGCTGTTCACTACTTCGCGACGGAGTATATTCGAGTGCGACGGGTTAAATTTCACGAGCGACGCACGACTTCGAAATATCGATGAGAAACGTTCGCTCAACGCTCGCGCCAGTACATCAACGTACCTTCTGACATTATTTCCTCCTTCTGCCGTTCCGCGATTACGCTTTATGGGTACGTTCTGAATGCCTTTCCAATTTTTCCACCCCCGGCTCCGGCGTATGTGAGACAACGACAAATTCGAATGGAATTAGAACCAGCCTGGCAGAACGTCTGTTCACGGAGGATCGATCCGTGTGTTTTTTAGCGTATCGTGTTATAGCCGTCGCAAAGTGATAATCCGGTCCCCCGATGGAAAGGCATCGATTAAATTTTCGTTCCGTTGAGCCCTGATCGCCTCGACTGGCCAATGCTATTTGCTTGAACGTGAAGTTGTTTAATAATAAAGTTTCGCAGCGGAGCATTGCACTTCGCAATATTGGTTTCATAAAAACGAATGGTGTGCAGGAGGGGGGTGGAAAAGAGAGGACAGGAAAAAATTCATTGGGGGACGATTGAGAATTAATTTTATGAAATTCATTTTCCGGAATGACGCGTACTCTTGGAAGGCGTATACCGTTTTCTGTTTATTAGCGCCTAGATGCGAATTTGTGCGAGATTTATTCGATGAAATAGACGTTGCGTTTGTTGAATATAACCATAGCGATCTCTGTCTATCGTTAAACGTTACAGCGAGTTACAATCTTCTCGCAAATAGTTGACTGTGGCACGTTTCATATATATGTTCACTCTCCACAGCATTTCATATATATATGTCCACTTTCCACAACCCCTACCGACGAGTTCAGCTGAGTGGGTCCATGACGAAACGTTCCCTAAATTCTTTCGTGCAGCAGTACCCACCATAAGCAAGAAGCCTTCTTCATACCTTCATACTGTTGGATATGAACAATAGTTTCTGTAATGATAGTATCGATAGTAATGATACTGATAGTAATCAATAGTAATGAACAATACTCTCTTCTACGTGACTATTTAACGTTGACTATTTCAAGAAATATAAAAATGGATGTGTAAAAAATAAAAAATGTATTTCAATAGCAATATATATACAATGTGAAGCTAAATTAAGTGAAGATGTAGGTTTAGAGTGCTGCATGTCGTCGATAGTGTATCGTGTACTGCCTTGTAGATGACTGTCGGTGTGTATAATATGCTCGTTTTTATACGGATTTCTATAGCTAAAGGTAAGGTTGTAAAACGTTGTATCGAAAAGATGGTGGGGATTATAGGTAAGAAAATGGACAGGGTTATTAATGTACTTCAGCTCCTGTGATGGGGTTCCGTGCATGAAACAATGCAGCTATTGTATTGAATGGTAGTGTCGGTTTTATGGCCTACGGAAATTAAAATTTCCAAGGTCCAATGTTTGTGTGTCATAACAGATACCAAGAATTTTCTTCATTTTCTTCCCATTATTACCCTAACGTGTCAGAACCTAAGCAAACTCTACGACAAACTGAAATACTCGAAAGTTCACGCTGAACAAATGTAGGAATCGGAAGCGTCACCATTGCGCATTTCGAAAGACACAAAGCAGTTCAGGGCACATCGCGGAAGACTAAAGATGTGCAAAGTGTGTCTCGTGGTCACTTTTATTATACGACGCAATTATTATCCCAAGCTATTTTTAACACTGATAAAATATGTTTTCATTAATTTAGTAGATCCGATTTATTCCCTGTGTCTTCCCTCCTACACAAATTCTTCAGCAACCCTATAAAACACCGCACGCCTTCATCGGCACACAAAACTGCACTCCTCCTATCCCAAAACCTTCTAAAACAGGCCGTACACAGGGCACATAAGTCTCGCCCATCCCGCCAGCCCATCTTGTCACCCAGGACAATGCAATACTTCTCCTTACAGCGAACTGGCCCTCCGTGGCCGCACTTCAGCCGGTGTAATGAGATTCGGTGTATGAAACAATGCATATGTTGTATTGAAAGTAGTGCCAGTTTTATGCCCCATCGAGATTAAAATTTTCAAGATTCAGTATTTGTGCGTCGTAACACATACCAAGAAGCTTCTTCATACCCTCCCATTATTACCCTAACGTGTCAAAACCTAAGCAAACTCTACGACAAACTGAAATACTCGAAAGCTCCTTGTGAACAAATTCTTCACCAACCCCATAAAACACCACACGCGTTCATCGGCACACAAAACTGCACTCAGCATCCCGAAACCTTCTAAAACAGGCCGTACACAAGGCACATAAGTCTCGCCCATCCCGCCAGCCCATCTTGTCACCCAGGACAATGCAATTCTTCTCCTTATAGCGAACTGGCCCTTCGTGGCCACACTTCAGCTGGTGTAATTAGATTCGGTGTATGAAACAATGCATGTGTTGTATTGAAAGTGCCGGTTTTATGCCCCATGGAGATTAAAATTTTCAAGGTCCAGTATTTGTGCGTCGTAACATATACCAAGAAGCTTCTTCATCCCCTCTCATTATTACCTTAACGTGTCAAAACCTAAACAAACCCTACGACAAACTGAAATACACGAAAGCTCCTTGTGAACAAATTCTTCAGCAACCCCATAAAACACTGCACGCCTTCATCGGCACACAAAACTGCACTCCTTCTATCCCGAAACCTTCTAAAACAGGCCGTACACAGGGCACATAAGTCTCGCCCATCCCGCCAGCCCATCTTGTCACCCAGGACAATGCAATACTTCTCCTTACAGCGAACTGGCCCTCCGTGGCCGCACAATCGTTGTCCGCGGCACAATGCGCATTCTGGCCCATCGCTTTGCCACCGCTGAAAGCTCCCATTCGAGAGCTTCGGATCGTTGGAGAAGCGGCGAAATCTCGCGGGTGCGAGCGAGAAGCAGGACGACGAAAGGATCAGAGGGAATTCGGTAATAAAACTTTATATCGGCGGTCCGCGAACCACCGGCGCATTTCGTGCAAACCTCAAAGCCGGACTCGCCTTCGATTTTCTCCTCCTTTTTCGTACGAGACCGCCCACGCGCCACTACTCCTGCCCGTTCGTTTCGTTCCACTCTTTCTTCCGTGCATGGCCGTTTTGCAACGTGGTGCGACGTGGGGGGTGTTACTGCGGTTTCGACTTGTTGATCGCGAGCGGTGTTCAGGCGAATTCCCTCAAAAATCCCTCTTGTTCCCTCAAAAGTCACTCTAGAGTCGGGAGCGTGTTATAAAATATATGTAGTTTTTAACGGGGTTTTGCAGGGGGTACAACTTTGCTTCCGCCGTTTTTTTCCGAAATTCGAGGCTTTAGTGTGCGATGGTATTGTCCATCGCTGGCCACTAGTACGCGCGTTGAAAAAATGGTGCTCGAATGTTGTACCGCCCGGGGGTGCGGGATCTTAGAATTCTATGTTTTATAAAATATTATATGATTTTTAACCCTTTCGCTACGGCGGACTTTGGCATGTATACACAGTTATGGAAAGGGGTAGTTAAAATATATTAACATATAAATTTTTATTAATTTATATTATATATTTTATATTATATATATAATATATTTATAATATACATTTTATATATTAATATATTAAATTATATTTAATATATTAAATTTAACCCTTTCGCTACGGCGGACTTTGGTGTGTATACACAGTTACGGTAAGGGGTAATTAAAATATATTAATATATACATTTTTATTCATTTATATTATATATTTTATATATTAATATATGAAATTATAATTATATAATTTTTTTATATAACTATTTAATATATAAATGTAGTTTTTAGCAGATTTCGTTACTAATTCTCTTATTATCAATATAGGCAATTATTGATACAATAGAACAGAATAATGTCGGTTATTCAGGAGATAATGTGGCATTTTCACAGGTAATTATAGTCACCGGTAGTATACAGCAAGTTCTTTACGGCAGATGACCAGAGTCACCGATAGTAGCGAAAGGGTTAATATTGTAATATCAGGAAAACGGCCGTAGACACGTCGCATAAAACTGTCGCGGGGCCATCGGGCCCTACCGGTATAAGATAAAGTGGTAGAGGTCCGTATAAAAGCCGGCGCGGTTTGCTACGCGAGTTCAGTATAGATGCGTTTTCTTGCCGTGTACCGAGTCGAAGAGTTCAGTTCAGTTTGTCCATCAGAACGAGATATATTTACTCAGCGTCAATTGTATTCCAAATTGTCATAGTCTTACTTTAATTTCATTTTATATTTATATTTGTATATTAGTGTTTTAATTTATCTTCAAATAAATTTATTCAACTTAATATAATTCCGCATCCCGCTTCAACGACAGCTAACATCGTATCCTACAATATTATATTTAACTTTGGCCAGGTGATTAACCGTTCAGCTTGTAGAAATATTATTAGACTAACATTCCAGTACTGTGGAATACGCGACATAGTACTGTCGTACTATATAGTACCTTGACACAATGCTCGGCGGCAACTTTCTTAACACGTTGACTACTACGAAATATTATAAGAAACCGCAAATTGTTTTTTATGGTAGTAGAAGATTATTACATTTTGAACAAAATGCCTAAGGATTGCCATCGGGTTGAAAATCGTACTGGACTTATTGTTCCTTATCGTAGCAGAAGATGAGCACGATTACATCGAAACGTTTCGGAAGATGCATTCAGTTGAAAATCATTTCTTCAAATATGTTTTCGGTAGTGAAAACGTATTAAAAAGCATCATCAATCAAATTCATTTTTCAAATATGTTTTCGGTAATGAAAACGTATTAAAAAGCATCATACAATATCTTCAATCCGTCCGCACTTTCAATTGTTACATTCGGTCAGTCACGGAAACTTGAAATGGAAATTTATAACTAAATTCATAATTAAATCTAATTTTGTATTTTCGACGAAAATGTGTGCAATTGTCCGTACTATTACTGTATATATTTGTAAATTTCTTAATAGTAATGAATTCCTTCGCAGACTGCATGCACATAGTACTGAAACGTCTGATTATCTTTTTCATTACCTTTCACCTTTTAAATTAATTAATTTCGTCTCGGTTATTGGCGATCGGTATTCTCCAATAATAAACTCTTGCCTTCGACTAATCCTTAACAGACGCATGCCACGGCACACGTCACATTATATTTCTGATCACAGCGGACGTTTGTCACCCCCTATGCGGCACAACTTTTACCACATCGGACACATGAGACCTGAGAGGTCATTTTCAGCGTTAAAGTTCATTCGAGAAATAGTTTGGTCAGTTGCCGAACATTTTCATGGAAGCAACATAATGCTGAATAACAAATAAAATGTCTTTTCACTTGATGAAATGCCAGTGAGACCTGTTTCGCGCAACCTACAAGTAACCTAAATACATGAGGCGAACTAAAGCAAATTGAACGAAACAAGTAATTTTATGAACTGATACACACATGTGATGCGAGGCGGCAGATAACATATTTTCATAACCCGGGCGTCGCACATGTTTAATTAAAATTAAATTAATTAAATTGGAAACAAAGTAAGGTAAAAGCATTTTTCAAAGTGAAATAGAAGTTATTCATTTACATGATGCATTTTGCAAGCTTTTTTTATCTGTAACCCAATGGGTTATGTATATATGTTTGTTATATACATTTGTTTACTCAAGTAAAAAATGTAATTATTTGCTGAGTGCATCGAACATCTATTTTACTGTTTTACATTGTTACGCCGAGTTTAGTTAATCTTCCGAAGCACACTGCCAGTATACGTTCGTTTAATTTCTTTAAATTATAATTATTTTCACTTACAAAAACACGCAAATTCGTTGGTATACTATTCACTGCAGAGTTCCTCAAGAAATAGAAGCAAAAATCGTATGGCTGTACCGATAATATTTGCTTCTAACATGCAAGTTCAAATATGAAAATATCTCCAAAAGAGTCGTGTTCGAGGAGATTAAGAAAATCTGCGCGTCACACCTATGGCCAGTGTTTTTTAATTGGCTTGTACTTTTTGGTGAACAACTGTTGAGAATAGATTAGTTTCTTTAAATCATAATTCTTTTTTTCACTTACAAAAACACGCAAATTCGATGGTATACTATTTACTGCAGAGTTCCTCAAGAAATAGAAGCAAAAATCGTATGGCTACACCCATAATATTTTCTTCTAACATGCAATTCCAAATATGAAAATATCTCCAAAAAATATTGTGTTCGAAAAGGTTAAGAAAATTTGCGCGTTACACCTATGGACAGTGTTTTTTAATTGGCTTGTGCCCTTTGGTGAACAACTGTTGAGAATAATAACTGCTGTTTGCGGGATGGATTCCGATGCTTGCGAATATGGGTATCCATATGGATTGGGCTGCGTCAATAGATCGCTGTGTTGGTGGTCGACTACATGAGCGCGAGTATGTTGTTTGGCAGCTTGATGTTCTGGTATGCGCGTGTTCAAATATGCATGTGCATGAGTGGGCAAATAATTCGCGTGGCTGTCTGACGACGTAGATGCGCCAGACAGAAATTGCTTCTAATAAAAGGGACGTTACTGTTTCGTCGTAACGCGAAACGGTTGGTTTATAAGGGAAAGTCAGATAATTCGGCGATGCCGGGAAATTGCATGCATCGAAATGGCTAACTAGGGACATGTGATATTTCGCATCTGATGTACCTGGATGTCGCCAAAATAGTCTGGCGTATTACGGTAGGTTTCTACTGAAACTATGGTCGTGCGTCTGGTGGACTTTGTGAAGCGTTATATATTGTTAACACTTTGTGTTAAAATATATTGTCATTCGCAAAATATCACTTGACGGCCGGTGACACCACATTGGTGTCATTTTGTTACAATTGAAAAGTCATAGATGAACCACATCTGTGCTGTCTTTAAGATCAAAACCCATAAAAAACACCTTTTGTACCTTTCGTTTTTGTAATAATATAAAACTTGGGCGTTTAAATGTTTTTTTTTATTATATTTAGAACTTATATTACATCTGATTTCTAAAAGACGTCTATGAAAATTAAGAATTTCATAGCCAAACATAAAAATTTAGCTGAAATATGCGGACGTCAAAGTGTTAAGAATATTATAGAAAGGATACGCGGAACAATTTAAGATAGGCATTACTAATTTATGATCACAATCTGAATCTCGCCATTCTCGATGTACATGTTACCGTGAATGACCGAAATTGGAGATTGTCGACTTTCACTGGTGAATGTCAACATTCACATAGTCGCTTGGTGTATGTCCGAAATATTTGCTAAATACCCTTATTTCTGACTTACACCGGTAAGTCCACGTGGTTATATCCACAAACTCTCCTTTCCGATCATCCCAGACATAAATTTACCCAAAACCAAATTCACGTATCTATTTCCCTTCCGGATTCCTTCAAATTAAATTCCTACGGTTGCAAGTTGCGCGGTGTAATTCCGGAGAATTGCGAAACGCACGATTAATCTTTGACTGCTATGAACGCACACATGCGTCCGCCCAAATCTATCGGTGTCGATTATGGGCGCATATATGCGCTTCTTTCTTACCTACTGCAACCACCATGATTAACGTATGAGAAAAATACAGATGCGTTTTTTATCAAATAATTTTCTTACATTATTTAATTTGGCGTAGATGAAGAATTATTAACAATACTCACGACGAAGTTTAAGTCTCGCGTTTGATATACTGTCACAAAATTGTTAATGTATTTATCCGGTTAATGTATTTGATGTATTGTATTTAAATTTTGTAGAAATCCATTCAACCTGTATCGACGTACATGTACATCAATATACATATGTGCCCATAATTATGAAAGTGGTCTAAGTCATATATTTCTTGTTTCGAGATATTTAATGAATTGCATTTGAATAAATTAAAAAATATTTTTACATTATGCGACATTTTAATTTATAATTTTATTAGTCTTAATTAATGGAAATTGACTATGAATATGAAATTTTGTGTGAATTTTATACGATAATATTATTTTTAAAGATTGAGTTGACTTAGACCATTTTCAAAATTAACTGAATGTCCTATAAATGACTTAAAGCAATAAAGAACTTTGAGTTTTATTTGAAACAATAATTTGATTGAAATAATTCGTGAACATTTATTACATTTATTAATTATTTTTAAACAGTAATCCATTTTTATCATTATTTCGAGTATTTAAGATTCTTAAAATGTTCCTGAAAAACTGGAGGGATGTACGGTAGTAAACTCATAATATCTTTATGTTTTTCTTCCGATACTGGTCTAATGGTGGTGTATAATGGAAGTAATTTAATATTTCCGTATATTTTTGGTCTTTCTTTTTTAGGTGAAAGATCCAAAACGTGAAATTTAGAATCATCTAAAGATGTTTATAGAACATTTTATAAGGTTCATTTTTCAAGAATCTCATCCATTGAATTTGTAGCCAAGAGACAGATTCACCCGCGGTATTTTTTACTCTTCTTGTTATTGATTAAACCGGAATGAAGTTGTCGTTATTATTAAAATTTGATTGTCATTTATTTTATTATGTAGTTCAGAAACGCGTCAAAGAAGGCCACGTGCCATTTTCAAGTTGTTTATATAATTTATTTAAATTTTTGACTTAGACCACTTTCATAATTAAAACTAAATGAATTCCATATAATGTTGAAATTACAACCACTATCTAATGGTTCATTTTTGACAATTTCGTAAAAATTACATTGAATAAATTTAGTTAAAAATAATGTGGTATGAAATAACTGATAAACTCATTTTTTTAAAATTTTGACTTAGACCACTTTCATAATTATGGGCACATATATATATATAGGTGTGATACGAAGCTCTTGATAGGAGCTAATTAAACATTGTATACAGAATTATATACATATGAGTGTCTCATCATAAGTGCAATTTGATCTAACTACTGAACGATCGGTGAGAATTAGTTTTTTATTTTCCATATTTCAAGGTACATTAACATGATTTTTTTTACCAGAGAACTCCTAGTCACTATTTCAAATGCCGCGCAACGTCAGTTCAGAATGTAGAAGGCACGAGGCTCTTTACTTAGACTTTTATCATCATTTTTTATGTAAGATGTGACTGTGATAAGAATTAGTTTTTTATCTTCCATATTTCCAGGTACATTAACATGATTTTTTTTTATCAGAAAACGTCTAGTCAGTATTTGAAACGCCGCGCAACGTCAGTTCAGAATTTAGAAGGCGCGAGGCTCTCTTTGTGTCGTTATTTAAGCCCCGACTTTCAGAGTCTATTTCGCGCGAAAGGGAACCAGTGGCGGATCCCAGGTATGCATAACGCACTCGTACATTTATTACCCTTAATCCCACAACACCCCTAGAAAGCACGTCCAATGGAAGGTGATCGCAATCCTGCGATATGCATTTTTCAGAACTGCTATTGTTACGTCGAGAGGCGGCTCTAAATATTAATACCATATGGAAACGGTCTGCGCGAAATATCTGGGTCGAGTCAAAATGCACAGAGATGTCAAATCTTGGGCAAAACCAAGTTTCTACCGTTTCGTGCTTGTTTTTAGACTTCGTGGATTCCGCGAAAAAATAGCACCAGGCACGTTGAAGGTTGAGAAGATAGAAAGGGAAACAATTAATAAAGGGATGCGGTATAGGTCATTAGAGGAAAGGAACATATTGAAATTATTCTATAAAATATGCTACTATATTACTTACAATATTCCGTAAAATATGTATATTATTTTTTTTTAATTTGAGCTCTTCGCGGCCATGATTGTTCATATTATTGGCTCCCGAATGGTTGCAGCATCTTTTTTAATTGATCAACTAGTCAATCAAACACGTTTCAATTGACCGGGTGATCAATTAAAACGTTGTGATTGGCTGGTGCAACAATCCGTAACGATGGTTACGGATATATAAAAATACCTTAATATATGAGAAAAGAGGACTGCAATATCGAAGCATCTACCCTGATGATTCAAATTGTAACGCCTGCAAAACGTCGGCAAAATGCTAAGAAAAGACGCGGGAGCTAATAATATTCCGGCGTATTTCACCTAATTACAAATAATAAATATTTGTTTCGTATTCGCCTAATTCCAATTTTTCCGCGGGCGTCGTGGAAGTCTAAAAACAGACACAAAACTATCATCTTGGTTCTATCTAAGATTTAGCACCAACCGTTGTAACAGTAATTTGACCTGAGATTGGAACTGCTTAGAAGTGGTGCGGTCAAATTTGTCATTCCGCAAAAAGCCTGTACGTGGATTTGACATGGTAACAGAAGCGTCGAACAGAAATGTATAACAATGGGGAAAAGTGGTACAAGGGACAGTATAATGTCTAACCATGTAGATCAGTGCTGTTCGTGCAACCGGTTAGTGTAGATTACCGTCTGGAATACCAATGTGAATTGCGCCAGCGTAGAACATGTCAGAGTGTGCGGAGTAGTATGTTAGAATGGCGAGCGTACGTCACGACAATGTGAATAGCATTGAACATGTGTGTGGTAATAGAGCATTAGCGGCAATGTAGAACGTACGAGAGTAACAACATATGTGTACAATTACAGTTAGGGTATAAAGGATTCGTACACTGAGCGATATCAAATAAAGCTCATGAAACTGTCGCTTGTTAACTTAATAAGATTTATTAAATGAGTTATTAAAGTTATATGAAATAAGTTATTATATTAACACTTTACCGACCGCTATTGACTGAAGATGCCATTCATTAACGACCGACTCTGTTTGGATATCGCACAGGAATTGTGTATGTGCCTATTTGTAAAGCTTTATAACTGAAAAATACTGAATGTGTTGTTGAGAATCCTTTGGTTTCAAAGCAGTGTCATTTTATTGTCATTTAGAATTGTCATAATATCATCTGATATTTATTTTATTTAATATAACCGTTGACCACTGAAAAGCCGATTAATCGGCTACCGGTAAATAGCAGTTGAAACCGAAAAGTCGATTAATCGGCTAGCGGTCGTTAAAATGTTAAATAAGTAATTAAATAAGTTATTAAAGTTATATTAAATAAACTAAATTTTCTTATAAACACCGAGTATATGCGTACTTCCGATATACTTTCTTTTGACTACCGAATGCGTATATATACCTCCTCACAGACATACTAACACACACGAAAGGAGTATATAAATGAGATTTTTTTTCATTCTTTATCTGTCACTTGAATTAACCCTTTGACTACTGAGTACGTCCGACCGAAGCGCTGGCTGAGGACGAAATATTTTTCCGATTAAATTCTAATGATAATTATTCATTTACGCCAAATTAAATAACGCAAGAAAATTATTTGATAAAGAACGCATCTGTATTCAGTTCATACATTGATAATTGTGTCTGCAATTGATAAGAAATCGAAACGATTGGGAAACGCATATATGCGTCCATAGTCGACACTGATCGATTTCGGCGGACGCATATATGCGTCCATAGCAGTCAAAGGGTTAACAACATGGCAGCCTTCTTTTCGAAAAAGAACAGAAAGTCTGAAAATAAGGAAATGGAAAAAGTCTGCCATTTTGTTAATTACACATAAAAATTAATATTTGTAGTTCGGGACCATGGATATATTTTATCCAATGATGTTTGGTTTTTATGTCTCAGATAATTTGTTCCAGAAAAATCTACAACATGAGCCACCTGTCTACTTTTTGGAGAGTTATCTTTCTCTACTTGTTCTGCATATAAATATTGAGTAAAATAAATAAATAAAATCATTTCATGTATTTTAAGGGTGTACTTATCGGGCCCAATCATTTTTATATTAATATCTACAATAGCAACGTCAAAAAAAATACAGCCCATTTTTCGAACGTCTAAAGTAGAATGATCCTTTAAAAGGATCGTCGCGCGTGGGCTTAGCTGCCGGCAAAATTAATCTGAACGGCGGGTGTCGCGCGCTACGAGCAGCCTCGTTCGGCAAATTTCGCTGCGCGCACATTAATTACACGATATTAATTGAACGGCAATCCTGTGCGCGAATTATATCGAATGCGCGTTAACGGTAAATTGTAAAGGTACATATTGCTCGATAAAAGCAATAATTAGAAATTCATGAAATCACCCGTCCCTCAGCCTGCCTGCAGTACGCTGCAGAGCGAATGGTAATGGCAACAACGAATCGATCGTTAGTACTCGTGCCGCTGCGCTTTTTGCGTAATACTGCGAATCCGCTGCGAAATTAACGATGCGCCGGATGGTTCGCGGTTTTTCTGCCTTTTGCAGGGGTTCAGTCTGTTGTTCACTTCAACTACGGCCTCTTTCAATAGTCTCCGAGCTGCCAGGCGTTTGAAGCTATTGGACCTTCCATTTGGGAAGGTCAAAGATCAGTTATCAGACGCTTAGTAGTTCGATAGGCGATTAAAAATTGCGACGTCGCGTCTTTTTACTTTTTGATCCGGGCAAACATGTGTAAATTGATGCCGGATGGTTCGCGGTTTTTCGCCTTTTGCACGAGTTCCGTCTGTTGTTCAATGAACTATACGCTTTCAAAAGAATAGGCGTTTGAAAATTTCGATTTTGTTTCAACATAAATGTATCAGACACTTAGTAGTTCGACAGGCGAAAAAATGATGCGACGTCGCGTCTTTTTATTTTTTGGGCAACACTTGCTGCGAAATTAACGATGCGCCGGATGGTTTGCGATTTTTCTGCCGTTTGCTAGGCGTTTGAAGCTATTGGATCTTGCATTTTGGAAGATCAAATATCAGTTGTCGGACGCTTAATAGTTCGATGGGCGATTAAAAATTGCGACGTCGCGTCTTTTTAATTTTTGATCCGGGCAAACACCTTTGCTGCGAAATTAACGATTGCGCCGGATGGTTTGCGATTTTTCTGCCCTTTGCTAGGCGTTTGAAGCTATTGGATCTTGCATTTTGGAAGATCAAAAATCACTTGTCGGACGCTTAATAGTTCGATGGGCGATTAAAAATTGCGACGTCGCGTCTTTTTAATTTTTGATCCGGGCAAACACCTTTACTGCGAAATTAACGATTGCGCCGGATGGTTTGCGCGCGCTAGGCGTTTGAAGCTATTGGATCTTGCATTTGGGAAGATCAAAAATCACTTGTCGGACGCTTAATATTTCGATGGGCGATTAAAAATTGCAACGTCGCGTCTTTTTACTTTTTAGATCCGGACAAACACCTTTGCTGCGAAATTAACGATGCGCCGGATGGTTTGCGATTTTTCCGCCGTTTGCTAGGCGTTGAAGCTATTGCATCTTGCATTTGGGAAGATCAAAAATCACTTGTCGGACGCTTAGTAGTTCGACAAGCGATTAAAAATTGCGACATCGCGTCTTTTTACTTTCTAGATCCGGACAAACACCTTTACTGCGAAATTAACGATGCGCCGGATAGTTTGCGGTTTTTCTGCCTTTTGCAGGGGTTCAGTCTGTTGTTCACTTCAACTGCGGCCTCTTTCAATAGTCTCCAAGCTGCCAGGCGTTTGAAGCTATTGGACCTTGCATTTGGGAAGGTCAAAGATCAGTTATCAGACGCTTAGAGTTCGACAGGCGATTAAAAAATTGTGACGCAGCGTCTTTTTACTTTTTAACCTGGGCAAACCCCTTTGCTGCGAAATTAACGATGCGCCGGATGGTTTGCGGTTTTTCTGCCTTTTGCAGGGGTTCAGTCTGTTGTTCACTTCAACTGCGGCCTCTTTCAATAGTCTCCGAGCTACCAAGCGTTTGAAACTATTGAACCTTGCATTTCGGAAGGTCAAAGATCAGTTATCAGACACTTAGTAGTTCGACAGGCGATTAAAAATTGCGACGTCGCGTCTTTTTACTTTTTGACCTGGGCAAACATCTTTGCTGCGAAATTAACGATGCGCCGGATGGTTTGCGATTTTTCCGCCGTTTGCTAGGCGTTGAAGCTATTGCATCTTGCATTTGGGAAGATCAAAAATCACTTGTCGGACGCTTAGTAGTTCGACAAGCGATTAAAAATTGCGACATCGCGTCTTTTTACTTTCTAGATCCGGACAAACACCTTTACTGCGAAATTAACGATGCGCCGGATAGTTTGCGGTTTTTCTGCCTTTTGCAGGGGTTCCGTCTGTTGTTCACTTCAACTGCGGCCTCTTTCAATAGTCTCCAAGCTGCCAGGCGTTTGAAGCTATTGGACCTTGCATTTGGGAAGGTCAAAGATCAGTTATCAGACGCTTAGTAGTTCGATAGGCGATTAAAAATTGCGACGTTGCATCTTTTTACTTTTTGATCCGGGCAAACACATTTGCTGCGAAATTAACAATGCGCCGGATGGTTTGCGGTTTTCTACATTTTATACGAGTTCCGTCTGTTGTTCACTTCAACTGCGGCCTCTTTCAATAGTCTCCGAGCTACCAAGCGTTTGAAACTATTGAACCTTGCATTTCGGAAGGTCAAAGATCAGTTATCAGACACTTAGTAGTTCGACAGGCGATTAAAAATTGCGACGTCGCGTCTTTTTACTTTTTGACCTGGGCAAACCCCTTTGCTGCGAAATTAACGATGCGCCGGATGGTTTGCGATTTTTCTGCCGTTTGCTAGGCGTTTGAAGCTATTGGATCTTGCATTTTGGAAGATCAAAAACCACTTGTCGGACGCTTAATAGTTCGATGGGCGATTAAAAATTGCGACGTCGCGTCTTTTTAATTTTTGATCCGGGCAAACACCTTTACTGCGAAATTAACGATTGCGCCGGATGGTTTGCGATTTTTCTGTTGTTTGCTAGGCGTTTGAAGCTATTGGATCTTGCATTTGGGAAGATCAAAAATCACTTGTCCGACGCTTAATATTTCGATGGGCGATTAAAAATTGCGATCGAAATTAACGATTGCGCCGGATGGTTTGCGATTTTTCTGCCCTTTGCTAGGCGTTTGAAGCTATTGGACCTTGCATTTGAGAAGGTCAAAGATCAGTTATCAGACGCTTAGTAGTTCGACAGGCGATTAAAAATTGCGACGTCGCGTCTTTTTACTTTTTGACCTGGGCAAACCCCTTTGCTGCGAAATTAACGATGCGCCGGATGGTTTGCGATTTTTCTGCCGTTTGCTAGGCGTTTGAAGCTATTGGATCTTGCATTTTGGAAGATCAAAAATCACTTGTCGGACGCTTAATAGTTCGATGGGCGATTAAAAATTGCGACGTCGCGTCTTTTTAATTTTTGATCCGGGCAAACACCTTTGCTGCGAAATTAACGATTGCGCCGGATGGTTTGCGATTTTTCTGCCCTTTGCTAGGCGTTTGAAGCTATTGGATCTTGCATTTGGGAAGATCAAAAATCACTTGTCGGACGCTTAATATTTCGATGGGCGATTAAAAATTGCGACGTCGCGTCTTTTTAATTTTTGATCCGGGCAAACACCTTTACTGCGAAATTAACGATTGCGCCGGATGGTTTGCGATTTTTCTGCCCTTTGCTAGGCGTTTGAAGCTATTGGACCTTGCATTTGAGAAGGTCAAAGATCAGTTATCAGACGCTTAGTAGTTCGACAGGCGATTAAAAATTGCGACGTCGCGTCTTTTTGCTTTTAGATCCGAGCAAACACATTTGCTGCGAAATTAACAATGCGCCAGATGGTTTGCGGTTTTTCTACATTTTATACGAGTTCCGTCTGTTGTTCACTTCAACTGCGGCCTCTTTCAATAGTCTCTGAACTGCCAAGCATTTGAATCTATTGGACCTTGCATTTGGGAAGGTCAAAGATCAGTTATCAGACGCTTAGTAGTTCGACAGACGATTAAAAATTGCGACGTCGCGTCTTTTTACTTTTTGACCCGAGCAAACACCTTTATATTCGGATACCTTATATTATACCTTCATACGGATTAAGTTTATGACAAGTGTGGTGGTGTGGTAACAATAGTCAGGCGGGCAGTAGGACAACTCAGTTGTAAGCTAAATTTATAGTTGCGAGTTCAATTTTAACTCCGTAACATTGCGAGTGCCGGTGGAATTGTATGAAATAAAAGTTTCGCCAGGGCTGGGCAGAGAAATTTATTTACGCGTTAACGGAAAATTTATGATGATAGAATAATGTAATTTTGAAAATGTCTTAATGTAATGTGTCTTAATACGGAACTGCAGCTACACGAAAAAGGTAGATAAAACAGAGCGAAGAAATATCTTGTATCCCACATAAATAACATATATATACCACAAATAATAATTTTTCATTTTACAAGTTTAAATCATTCAGTTTCACTTTATGTCGCAGTTAATACGTGCTATTACAATAACGAGGTGTTACCAAAAAATATTTATTATTCACTGAAGTTTTAATAATTTAAAAATAAATGATTGAAAATTGAGACGTTACTTGCTTTACCTTATACTCAGGCAAACACTTATTTCCTCCACGCAGGTCAAGTCTATCAAAGGGATGGTCCATAAGCTACCGATGGTCAGTTAACACCACAATTGAGTCATCGCAACTGCCCTTTGTAGACACAAGTCAATTTTAAGTTTGCAACACTGCCAGTGTCGGCAACACAATTGCGTATCAAAGTTTAAATTATTTGGTTGTAGTCTGGCGGTTGACAGCCAAAACGCCCTGCCCTTACGGTCGGACATGTACAACATCGACGATGGAAACAATCCCTTCCCAACTTTTTATCGAAGGAACCCCTGAATTTAGGAGAGCAAAATGCTACTCACTGAACTCTTAGTAGGTCAACCAGTCATTAAAAATCAAGACGTTACTTCTATTCACTTTCCGACTCAAACAAAGAAATCTTCCCTTCACACACCCCAACTCTAAAAAATCATACGGGGTCAAAACTTAATTTAAAGCTAGTCACTAAGTACCACATCCCCCGCAACTATCAATTGCAGTCATGAGCTAAAATTGTTATTAACATGTTTCTCAACCTTCTATGGGTTTTCAAAAAATCTGATCTTTCTCTGGTTGAAATTATTAATTTATAATTTCATGCAATCCTTCTACGTCATTTTAAATACTGCGGTTCCCTCAATAAAAAGTATTTATTATTGACAAAGTATTTATTGGCAAAGTATATATTATTGACAAACTATTTATTGAGAAAGTATTTATCGACAAAGTATTTATTGGCAAAGTATTTATTATTGACAAACTATTTATTGGCAAAGTATTTATTATTGACAAACTATTTTTTTGGCAAAGTATTTATTATTGACAAACTATTTATTGGCAAAGTATTTATTGACAAAGTATTTATTATTTGCAATACTACTGAACGTTATTTAAAATAATAAGTAACCCTTTTACCGTGAAATCGTATGTAACCAAACTTCCACCGCAAAAGCACACCGACAAAAAAGCATCGTAGACCCCTGACGACGAAACCCCCGAGTTGCACGCACGCCTCGTAATTACACGAAGTTACACACAAAAACTGTGAGCCCCCAAAGGGAAACTTCGGAAACACGAGTTAAATTTCAAGTCGGCAAAACGGTCTCAAATAATTTCGTTTCATTTTATATCGCACTCAATACGCACTACGACGATACGCCCACTTCGTTCGATCCTCTCCGCTTACACCGATCCCCGCCTCTGTGATTCGAGCTTGCGAAAACACGAACACTTGTGGAACAACAAAAGTACCCGCGGCACCGGGGGAATACCGGTAGCACTCCTTTGCCACTTCAAACCCCTCCTCGACGAAAGCGCGCGCGTTTGGTTTTGCCGCGAAACCAACGTCATCAGCACCTTCCTGCCATTCCGACCCCTTTTGATCCTGTTTTCGCAAAGGATCAGTCCCCGCGTTCCGTCGAGGCAACGGCCTTTTAAAGAACGGCTGCCGCCCCTCGACTGAGTAGTGTTTTAGGGGTCTTAGTGAAAAAATCTGTCGCGCGGAGCGGCTTTGATCCAAATTACAACGTTTGACGGAGACTTCGGCCGGGCGGAAACTGGCTCGTTCTTTAAAGTAACGAACTTCGACGCGGGCGACATGTTGCGTGGGAGAAGATGCGGGAAGCTTCATTCGGAATGACGTCGGATGACGGGAGACTTTGAGAGGGAGACGGCGCGTTTTTCAATTCGGGAGGAACGAAAAGTGAGAAACGGACTTGCAAGTTGATAAGCGAGGGCTGGATGTGGGGTAAGGGGAATGGAAAGAAAGCGCTTGGATAAAATAAGCTGGTTTAGTTTGAATAGAACTTTTTGGTCATGGATAGTTTGGCGATATTTATTTTTTTCTTGTTGGCGTTATTTTGTTTCTGGAAGGCATCGCCGAAGTGTGCATGGAAATTACTGTACAAGACTGGAACAAATCTTAACCAGAGCATTGTACGAATAGAACTCTTTGGTCGTGGATTTTTCGGCGATATTTATTTTTTCTTGTTGGTGTCATTTTGTTTCTGGGAGGCATCGCCGAATTAGAACAAGTCTTAATCAGAGCATTGTACAAATAGATGTATCATTTGCTTGCATACCATGCCCGAAAAAATCAATATAGATTTGATGTGAAATAAGAAACTGTTCAGTAGTTGGAAAATAGCAACTTGTTATCCCCGTTTTGTGGAGAACAAAGAGTGTCAACGACTAACAGTCAATAAATTCCTGTCAAATCCGTCTCTGCTAGAACAAGATTTTTTTTTAAGACACAACCTGACCCATATATCTCATTATTGTAAATTAACTTGCAAAGGATATGCGAATATACAGAAAATCGAATGAGTGATAGAAATAACAACGAATGTAAGATTTTAAAGTAAATTTTGAAAGGGGTAATTTGACTTCTTATGAAATAAACGTTGATTTTAAAGTAATTTATTTTTGAATAATCAGATGACATGCGAATTTATAGAGAGTCGAATGAGCGAAAGAAGTAACAATGAATGTACGATTCTAAAGTAAATTTTGAAAGAGGTCATTTGACCTCATGAAATATACGTTAATTTTCAGAAAGAAATTCCTAATTTATTAAAGTCGAAATTGAATAATCAGATGATATGCGAATTTACAGAGAATCGAATGAGCGAAAAAGTAACAATAAATGTACGATTTTTAAGTAAATTTTGAAAGGGGTCATTTGACCTCTTATGAAGTGAACGTTGATTTTCAGAAAGAAATTCCTAATTTATTAAATCGGAAATTGAATAATCAAATGACATGCGAATTTACAGAGAGTCGAATGAGCGAAAGAAGTAACAATGAATGTACGATTTTAAAGTAAATTTTGAAAGGGTCATTTGACCTCTTATGAAATAAACGTTGATTTTCAGAAAGAAATTCCTAATTTATTAAAGCAAAAAATTGAATAATCAGATGATATGCGAATTTACAGAGAATCGAATGAGCGAAAAAGTAACAATAAATGTACGATTTTTAAGTAAATTTTGCAGGGGTCATTTGACCTCTTATGAAGTGAACGTTGATTTTCAGAAAGAAATTCCTAATTTATTAAATCCGAAATTAAATAATCAGATGATAAGCGAATTTACAGAGACTCGAATGAGCGAAAGAAGTAACAACGAATGTACGATTTTAAAGTAAATTTTGAAAGGTGTCATTTGAGCCCTTATGAAATAAATGTTGATTTTCAGAAAGAAATCCCTAGTTTATTAAAGCGAAAATTGAATAATCAGATGTGAATTTACAGAGAGTAAATGAGCGAAAGAAGTAACAATGAATGTACGATTTTGAAGTAAATTTTGAAAAGGATTATTTGACCTCTTGTGAAATAAACGTTGATTTTTAGAAAGAAATTCCTAATTTATTAAAGCGGAAATTGAATAATCAGGTAAGATGCAAATTTACAGAGAGTCGAATGAGCGATAGAAATAACAATAAATGTACGATTTTAAAATAAATTTTGAAAGGGTCCTTTGACCTCTTATGAAATAAATATTGATTTACAGAAAGAAATTCCTAATTTATTAAACCGAAAATTCAATAATCAGATGACATGCGAATTTACAGACATTCGAATGAGCGAAAGAAGTAACAATAAATGTACGATTTTAAAGTAAATTTCAAAAGGGTCATTTGACCTCTTATGAAATAAACGTTGATTTTCAGAAAGAAATTCCTAATTTATTAAATCGGAAATTGAATAATCAAATGACATGCGAATTTACAGAGAGTCGAATGAGCGAAAGAAGTAACAATAAATGTACTATTCTAAAGTAAATTTCGAAAGGGTCACTTTACCCTGCTTGGTATAGTAACTGTTAACTTACGACAGGCCTTCCCGAGTCCTTTGCCATCGCGGCGAACTTCGTGACCGCAAATTATCACACGATCGACACAGCCTCGGTCCCGCGACACGGACTCTTCTACAAACTAGTCCCCGCTCAAGGATTTCAGGATAAGATTGCGGGTCGGTGCGACAATGGCAACGGCGAGCGTTGCGAAGAGACGGCGGAAGGATTTTAATCAGCTTTACGATCTCGACTCTAGCCGGGTTTCTGCGTAAACAGTGTTCTCCAGGAGTCAGGAGGAGGAGGACACGACGAGAGTACCATCTCGCGTCTCCATTCCCATACTCCGCCCTCCGCGCGTTTATTTATTCATCCTTTGCAGTGGCCGTGAGCAAGTTAAGGACGAGGGGCAATTCAAAGTTGACAGAGAGAAAAAATAGGAACGTAAGAGGGTGGAGGGGGTGGGGGTAATGGTAGGTTATGCAAACAAGAGAGCAGCTTTAATCTTCCAAGAAACAAGCCGGTACGTCTTCCTTTGTCGCGAACGGAAGGAAAGATATTGTTCCACTGCCCTTTTGTCTCCGCCCTTTGTGTCTGCGCTTCTTGTATCGGTCGAGTATTGTCGTGTCGTTTTCTTGCTCCTCCGGGCCACCGGCTCCGGAGTTTTTCGCGGAATTCTTGGGAGATGGAATTGACGGCGGCGTGGGAGGGCAGAGACGGCGGCCAAGCGGAAATGCTTGTTGAGAGTAGAAATGCGCAGTTTATTGCGAATATCTCGGGCGGATGTCGGGTATAAGTAATAAATTCGTTTAATTTATTTCGGCCCTCGGGAAATTTTAGGGACGCGACGCCTTGTCGTTCCTGAAGCGCGTTTTATTATGATGTTTCAAAAGTATGTAGGCGCTTTGAAATCTTCGAGTCTACAGATATTTTACGTTTTTATGACATCAGATAGCCTATTCACTCTTAACTAAGAGATATGTTGTAATATATATTTTTTTTCATATCATTGTAAGTACCACTTAAAAATCACACATGTCTTCTCGCTCGCACTTTCCTGATCCTCGTCCTTTATGTTTGTTGTAGGGGATTTCGACCTCCCACCCTCGAAATTTCATTGGTCCCTTTAAAATAAATGTTTGGTACCAAGGGTTTAATTTTTAATTAATTTCTTTCTGATTCTTTGCCTGGTTTCATACTATAGAATCGTGGAGGTGAATTGTTTACGGGTATTCATCGTTCAACAGTATTACTTATACGTAATTGCATAAGTATGTCATGATTCCACTGTGTCACTGGAAATCAAATTGTAAAATATATCTTGGAAATACAAGGAGGATTGCTCAAGAGAAAACCTTTCTCAAACGGAACATGTAAGTAACAAAACGACGAATATGCATTCAGATATTGAAGCATGTGTAGTGACATAAAATATTTGTAGATTTCAGACAAGAGAACCCGAGGGTCTGGAAATATATAAGAATTTTGGAAAGATTATGAAGAATTAAACTTCAATCTTAGAAAGGTTTCGAACATTTAAAGCATAAGTGATATAATGTGATAGTACACGGATCTGTTAAAAGTATCGGTATTTGCCAATTCCCGGTATATCCATATCCAAATGTGTTAAATGGTATCAAATTTCATAGATGAACATGTCAGAGTTGCACAAAATTCATGGTTAAGGGATTTGAACTCTAAAAAGGTCACACTAGTTGCTCACCTTCGACCTAAAAGTTATCATTCTCTGCAATTTTCCAAAAAAACTATCGATCACTGCAAAAAAATATATTGGTATTACATACCTCGGGGGGTGAAACAACTTTACAACCGGAAACTCTTTTACGCCACCCCGTCCTCTCCTTGTCAGATTTCTGGCTGAACCCCGTAAGTATGATGGCAAATAAAAAAATCCGCGTTCACGGGTCTCTACTGATTCGTTTCTTTCGCCAGACGCGAACGAAACAAGGCGAATGTAAACACGATTGCGCCTAAACGAGAGTTTTCAGCCCGTGACAACCGTTTCCTCCTTCCGTGTGGCGTGCGCAATTCGAGGATCTCAGGATCGTCGCACGAAATCGAAACAAAATCCTTCCTATTTCCCCGTATGGGAACGCACACTGAGCAGAGATTGCCGTTCGCTCGCATAACAAACGACGTCTTTTCAGATCTAACAAGCAGCTTAGGCTTACCATATACTTATGGGCTAAATACGTCATCTTTTCTGAACGTAGTGCGTTTCGCCAATGGAACAAGTGCCCAATAACTGTTACGTGATTTTATCAGTATGATCGCGGATGTAACAAGTGCCCTATAACTGTTACGTGATCTTATCAGGACTATACATGGACTGCGCGTATAATAAGTGCACAATCGATGTTACAGCATTTTTCAGATTAATGATATACCACTTTTTACTACAAGTGTAATTTTATCTCCGGATTTATCAAATATTTAATTAAGTACGTTCTCTGGTTGTCTTAAAGATCATTAAATTTGTTCAGACTAAATACCAGTTTAAAATGTAAACGTACAAAGAGTAGGGGTTGTCATTCGTATATGTAACAAACGACACTTTCACAAAGCTAACAAGGAGCTTTAATTAATTTGGTATAACAAAGAAATTCGTAAAATCCTTTCCATACCACTTTTCCAATATATTTACTTAACACGTTACTCATACTACAAAGAAATTCGCAAAACCCTTCCTATACTACTTTTCCACTATTTTTACTTAACACATTACTCATATTACAAAGAAATTCGTAAAATCCTGTCCATACCACTTTTCCAATACTTTTACTTAACACGTTACTCATATTACAAAGAAATTCGTAAAATCCTTTCCATACCACTTTTCCAATACTTTTATTTAACACGTTACTCATATTACAAAGAAATTCGTAAAATCCTTTCCATACCACTTTTCCAATACTTTTGCTTAACGCGTTACTCATATTGGCCTCTACATTACCCCAGTCAACTTAACACTAAACGTACCAAGCGGGGTCATATGACCCCTTTTAAAATTTACTTTAAAATCGCACATTAATTGTTATTTTTTTCAATCATTTGACTTTCTGTAAATTCGCATATGATCTGATTATTCAATTTATCGCTTTAATAAATTAGGAACTTATTTCTGAAAATCAACGTTTATTTCATAAGACGTCAAATGACCCCTCATGGTAAGAATAAATAGGTGTAAAGTACCGGTACATTTAGTGTTAAAGAAAAAGATAATTTTACGCATCACGTTGCCACTATTCACCTATACACCAATGAAATATCCTTCCAACCCAAACATTCTGTATAAACGTCACACATGCGTGATACACACCTTCTGAACGTCCCACCGTCTGACGCATATGTGACATATACTACTGAACTCGCTACTCGAGGTCGCGGATGCACAAAATCGGCAATGTAGAGTGACTTCGGGCAATAATTTGGAAATAAGTACGAGTCGGTTTATCGTTGTCTTCCCGGTCGTTAAGCCGTTCTCGGTGTGCCCGGGTTCCTCGTCCACGCGATTCGCTCCTGACTCCTTTCTCTTGTCCGTCCTCTCCTCCCGGAGTCATAAAACCGGAGCGCAGGAGCACGAAAAGGAACATCGTGCGGAGAACGATATGTCGCACGAAGGTGGTAAATCTACGAGTAATGGCGATACGCGTTTTCTTGTCGTGTACCTCTATAAAGGAGTCTCGGGCTTTTTCGTCTCATGAGCCCGCTGGGTTAAGAGACCGTGGAATGTGTTATGAAAGTTCTAGGTTTATAAATACGTGTCTGAAGGTCCTTACATGCGCGCAGCTGCTATGGGGAATGACAGTTATTGCGACATGCTATCGGAGGGAAAAAGTTAGTTGGTAGTTAATAGTATTCCTGTGATCATTCGGTGTCGATGGGAAGAGTTTGAAATCGCGGAGAGATGGGTACGCGATTTTTTACTTTATATGTGTGTGCACTGGGGTTTATTTCTGTACGTTGAATGGCGCTGCATAAGTAGTCTATGATATAACCATCTGATTTCGCGATGAATGCATTCCTGTGGGTTAAACAAGACGTGCGTTAAACAAGATGTTACTGATTTTTTTGTTATGGGGGTTTATTATTTGTGTACGTATATTTATGATATTGACAGCGTTTGGTACATGATTAAAATCGTACGTACAATTATATGAGTAATACATGCGCATAAAAAAATCGGAAATGATCATACAAAGTTTTTCAAAATCAAAAGCAAAAAAATATATTTTTTTAAAACACATTCTATACGGTTTTTGACGATTACGATATACTATAATTAATGTTTTTAATAATATAATATGACAAAATTATGTAAAATAAATAGTACTGTGACAGTGAATATATTAAGTGATTTTGGTTCTATATAGTCTCCACTCGTAAAAAAGTAGCTTCGCTACAGTCCGCATTCACACTCCGTTCATAAAAACAATTATACGAACATACGTTCACCGCAAAATCCATCAATTGGCATTAGCTAAGTAATGATATCGTTTTTATATAAAAAACGCAGATAGAAAAGTAGCTGCGCCATCACGCACCCATAGAATCGAAATACCAGAATGCGCGCGCAAGGTTCCTGAACCCTCGATGGAAGAGTTACCCATAAAGACACTAAGAGACTGCACCCGCCACATGGCCGGCAAACGCACCATCCTTTAACGAGGTTCCTTTACACGACCGCATAAAGGCTGTCGTCAAACGACCCCACGCTATTCCGCAGACATCCCCCGATCAATGTATCAGCCAATTCAGCCGCTGCTCAAGTAATTAAGCCCATGCAGCGAGTCCCTATGTATTCGGAACAAAGTGCCCAGGTCAAAAAACGCAACCCCAATCAATCGAATAGAAATCGAAACGTCGTGAATACCGTAGGTCGCTGCATAAAAAGTTGACCAATAGGATAGCGTGGTAATGTCAGGTATGAAGCCTAAGGAAGATGGAAACTTTGTTCGTAATTATTTTGTAGGTAACGTGTGCTTGACTTGTCGACATTATGTCGTTATTCGTCATTATGTCGAGTTATTCGTCATTATGTCGTTATTTCATTTTTTATCAAAGTTATATGTCGTTATTTAATTTCTATTAAAGTACTGTTACTATAATAATGCTTTCATACTATGTATTCGTTATAAGATTTCATAGGAAAGTGATGTTCGGCGGACCTTGTATAGTAGGTTTAAAGATACGCGGATTTGTATTAAAGGCATTTTATTAGACCGTGAAATATTATTAAAATATAAATGCAGAAATAAGTGTAAAGACCTTGCAAATGTATGCAATGCTTGCCCATTCATCGTCGCACGCGCATAATTTCTAAATTAACACGTTGACTGCCAAGCGTATTTTACTATATTAGAACGGCGATGCTATGAAATACTACAGCGTTCGACTGAATTATGCAAAATGTAAATAATGTGCAGACACTGGAGACCAGAGGATCGCATCACTATTCTAATAACAACTGGATTTATAAAATAATAATTGCTACTCATTGCGAATATTTTCGATCTTCAGTAAAATCTCTTGCGTCAGTCACCGGTGACCATCATGGCAGTCAAAGTGTTAAATACCTTCCACCATTAGCCCATTCAGGCCATTCATTTATTTCATTAGCCCCTGACACCCAACCATACCTCACATAAATACTAGAGAATAGAAAATAACTACAATATACTCCCACTATATACTGACATTTCGTTTAGAGCCTCATGTCTTTACATTTACACCCTATCAAACACTTTCGATTCACCGCCCTCCCGCCCACAGAACAAACCTCACCTTTTAAACATAACCCCCTCCTCGCCACAGCTCTGTCATAAAACGTCGGTCCCATAAGGATTAGGCCTAAGGCAGACAGCAATTTTCACTCTTGCCGTCCCGTTTCGTCCGCTTGCCCTTCCCGACCTCGTGTTCGTTCGCGTCGCTTTTCACGTCGGCCATTAAGTTCGCCTCCAACGGCCATTGGCCCGTTATCGGGCGAACAACCCTCGTAAAAGAATCGAGGAGACAATGCACGGCACTTCCGGCTTAAGACTCGCCCACCCCCGTTTTTACGTCAGCCGGATTCCGTGCCCGTGAATTTCCCGTGGGTTCCCTCGCGTGTCGCCGCACGTTGTTGCACTACTGGGACCGAGGAGGTTAAAAATAACGCATTCGTCGTCGCCCAGTTTTCGGTCACACGCGGTGGTTAGTTACGGTCGACCTTAGTGCGCGGCCTTTGCCGGAGAAATTGCTCTGCGGATGTGGGGCGATTTTTTATTTATGCGAAAACGCGGCGCGTGCGGTGGGAAGTCGTGGAACAGGCGCAGTGATGATTGCCTTTGCGCAGGTAAATGATGAGAGGGTGAATAGGAGTGATGCAGTTTTGTGTTTTTGTTCAGAGAGCTGCGAGTTTCGGCGGTTTTCGAGTGCAATTGTATAACGAATGATCGTGGTAGACGAAAAAGCATTCTGAGTAGCACAGTATGTATGTAAGTGAATGTATGCTAGGGTGGTATGTCCCCGCGGATGTGGGGCGATTTTTTATTTATGCGAAAACGCGACGCTTTATTTGGGAAGTCGTGGAACACCCGTTATGATTGCAGTTGCGCAGGTAAATGATGAGAGGGTGAATAGGAGTGATGCAGTTTTGTGTCGATGCTGCATGGAGAGTGGAGGGTTTTGTTCAGAGAGCTGCAAGTTTCGGCAGTTTTGGATTGCAATTGTATAACGAATGATCGTGGTAGACGAAAAATCATTCTGAGTAGCACGATATGTGTATAAGTGAATGTATGTTAGGGTGGTATGTTCCCGCGGATGTGGGGCGATTTTTTATTTATGCGAAAACGCGGCGCGTGCGATGGGAAGTAGTGGAACAGGCGCGGTGATGATTGCGGTTGCGCAGGTAAATGATGAGAGGGTGAATAGGAGTGATGCAGTTTTGTGTCGATGCTGCATGGAAAGTGGAGGGTTTTGTTCAGAGAGCTGCGAGTTTCGGCGGTTTTCGAGTGCAATTGTATAACGAATGATCGTGGCACACGAAAAAGCATACTGAGTAGCACAGTATGTGTGTAAGTGAATGTATGCTAGGGTGGTATGTCTCTGCGGATGTGGGGCGATTTTTTATTTATGCGAAAACGCGGCGCGTGCAGTGTGGGACGCTTTATTTGGGAAGTCATGATTGCGGTTGCGCAGGTAAATGATGAGAGGGTGAGTAGGAGTGATGCAGTTTTGTGTCGATGCTGTATGGAGAGTGGAGGGTTTTGTTCAGAGAGCAGCAAGTTTCGACAGTTTTGGATTGCAATTGTATAACGAATGATCGTGGTAGACGAAAAAGCATACTGAGTAGCACGGTATGTCTGTAACAGAATGTATGCTAGGGTGGTATGACCCCACGGATGTGGGGCGATTTTTTATTTATGCGAAAACGCGGCACCTGCGGTGTGGAACGCTTTATTTTGGAAGTCGTGGAACAGGCGCGGTGATGATTGCGGTTGCGCAGGTAAATGATGAGAGGGTGAATACGAGTGATGCAGTTTTGTGTCGATGCTGCATGGAGAGTGGATGGTTTTCTTCAAAGAGCTGCGAGTTTCGGCGGTTTTTGAGTGCAATTGTATAACGAATGATCGCGGTAGACGAAAAATCATTCTGAGTAGCACGATATGTGTATAAGTGAATGTATGCTAGGGTGGTATGTCCCCGCGGATGTGGGGCGATTTTTTATTTATGCGAAAACGCGGCGCGTGCGATGGGAAGTAGTGGAACAGGCGCGGTGATGATTGCGGTTGCGCAGGTAAATGATGAGAGGGTGAATAGAAGTGATGCAGTTTTGTGTCGATGCTGCATGGAGAGTGGAGGGTTTTGTTCAGAGAGCTGCGAGTTTCGGCGGTTTTCGAGTGCAATTGTATAACGAATGATCGTGGTAGACAGTATGTGTGTAAAAAGCATACGGATGTGAGTACGCGGCGCGTGCAGTGTGGGACGCTTTATTTGGGAAGTCATGATGTGTAGAGAGGGTGAATGAATAGATGCTGCATGGAGAGTGGAGGGTTTTGTTCAGAGAGCTGCGAGTTTCGGCGGTTTTCGAGTGCAATTGTATAACGAATGATCGTGGTAGACGAAAAAGCATACTGAGTAGCACGGTATGTGTAGAAGTGAATATATGCTAGGGTGGTATGTCCCACCGGGATATGCGTATGCTAAAAAGTAGCAATATGTTGCATATGTCTTTTGCCAAAGTGGGTAGTTTGTGGTATGTGTTCTGTTGAATTTGTCAAAGTTACATTTCGTCCTGAGTAGCACAGTATGCGTGTAAGTGGTGGTATGTCTCAGCGGGAGTGCGTATGCTAAAAAGTAGCAGTATGTTGCATATGCAGCGGTATGATCAAAATTTCAGTCTTTTGCCAAAGTGGGTAGTTTGTGATACGTGTTCTGTTGAATTTGTCAAAGTTATATTTCGTCCGAGCATCATCTTATCTCATGCTGTACATGTTGCCAATAGTAATATAGAACACATGTGATTGACGTTCAAACTTTCATTTTTCTTCAAAGCGTATAGCTTGTGATATGCGTTTTGTTGAGTTTATGTACTTTATATCATGTCGGAGTATCATTTCTCTATATTACCGGAATTAATACATACCACAGCGGCTAGTATATCCATAGTTCCGTTCTTGCCTAAAGCCTGAAGTTTGTGGCACAAGTTCTGTTGAATTTCTCCCATTTATTTTCTGCCGGCGCACAATTTCTCCTTTTCTCGTACTGAGCAAGATTACTATCGCAACGATTAATCATCAGTAAGGAAAAACTAACCTGCTTATATAGTACTAATCTAATCATAACATGTCGGATAGTACATCGAAAGTCACATCTTTTGCTCAACGTGTAAATCTTCTGACGCGACTGATAACTTCTGTTAAAGTCCTCCGAATGACATATATTTCATCGGACCATCATATTTCTTCAGATTGTACTATCAACATTACCAGTATTGCTACATAACAACCCGATAGTACATTCAGTTCCCTTTTTTTTCCTCAAAACCTAAAGCTTATGATACAAGTCCTGTTGAATTTCTCCGATTTATTTTTTTGTCAGCACAGAATTTCTCCTTAAGCTGCACTATCTATATTACGGGTGCTGCGGCGCAGTGGAGGATCAAAAATATTAGTGAGAGCGAGAGAGAAGCTAAGGAATGAACCACAAGGATTTCATAGAGAATCGGGAGGAATAGCGGGCTTCTGCCACGGTCTAAGCCCCAAAACCACCTCCATTAGTGTTCCGTGGTCGGCACCCACCAACACTTCGACCCTCCCACCCTTTCCTTCTGCTCCTCTACGCCGGCGGTCCCCCTACAGCTTCGCTCTCTGCTTAATAATGCGTCGCGCAGATTAATGTCGTTCGACCATATTCGGCCCTACACAGTGTATTATCAAGTTTGCAATTTCGCCCAGCGCCTGAAGCACGTCCGCTTAAGTGGTCGTCCGACCGCCCTTAATCCAAAACCGTAACCAATGCCATTCGATTCTGTCACTTTTCGACTTTCGGGCGAAAATTAATGGGGAATATGCGCGACGCGCCTCGATGCGATTCTACGCTATTTCCGTATTAATACCGGCCGCTCTTAATGCAAAATCACATTCGACGGTACACAATTCGATCACTTTCGGACTTTCAACGGAAAATTAATGGGAAAATATGTACAATGTGCTTCTACGCTATTGCGTGTCGCTTCTGTATTGATACCCCGTTCGGCCTTAATGCAAAAGCGCAACCAATACCAATCACCCGCGTCACTTTACGATATCCTCCGCAAAATAAACAAAGCCGCGTGTATAATGTGTATATCTCTATTAGCATGCCATTCGCATCCAATCGAAACACGCAATGCGCTTCAAACAGATATGTATAATATTGTCTCGTTCTTGTTATATATTGTTTGAGCAGAATTCATTCTTTGCTCTGCTCGTTTATGCCAATTATAACGATGGATTTTGACGACTTTTAAAAATTTATAATCTGGCCCCGTCACTTTACGATTTTCTCCATAAAATGAAGAAAGCGGATATATAAAATACATCTCGTTATTAGTATGTATTCACTTTTAAGCGAAGGATACAGTGCATTTTGATCGAATCTATAGACATCATCCAGTTCTCGTTGGATATTCCGCGTCTAAAACGCTTCAATTTTGTTTTTAGGTTAATGCAACAATTATGTCGGGGTGGCCATTTGACCGTTTTCTCCCCAAAATAATTAAATATACTATTGACTGAGGGAATCGGTTGTTGAACATGATTTAACCTATGTGATCATTTCCGCAATGTGTTTGTACGAGAGTGAAGAAATAATTAATGCAGTGCCATGGAACTAAACGAATCAATTATCGCTACACAATGCACACTATGATGCAATCGCAGTCGAACAAAATTCGGTCCCCGACGCTGAAAATATGTGGCGGGTATATTACTGACCTATGCTACTGACGCGTAGACAAACTGAGGGAATCGGAGGTTGAACGTAATTTAACTTACGTGGTGACTTTCAGAATATGTTCGTACTAGAGTGAAGTACTAATTAATGCAATGCAATGCGAATAAACGAATAAATTATCGTTATATAATGCACACTGCGATGCAATCGAAATGGAAGGAAATTCGGTTTCTGTGGCTGTAAGTAAGGGGCGGGTATATTACGGACCTATACCACTTACAAGGAGACCAGCTAAAGGAATCGGTACTTGAACGTGCCAATTTACGTAGCACGTGTACTACGTGTTTGTATGAGAGTGAAACAGTTAATGCAACGCGCTGGAAATAATCGAATAAATAAGTTATAAAATGTATTCCGGTATTAGGCTGCATTTCAAACGTTTATATTATATCTCGCGATACACTCAGACTATTATGGTGAAAGAAGCAATTTCTTATAACAATAATATGGTCGTTTATTATTTTAAGCAGGTCTTTATTTTTAGATGTACATTTACTATGCTTTGGATTTGTTTCGAAAATAAAGTAATTAAACGTATTTAACCAGTTTTATGGCACACCGGTTGAAAATCAGTGATCTACTACTAGGTTATCCACAACCAACCGATTCTTACAATACATTTTGATCGAATCTCTATAATATCGTCTTATTCTTATTAGATATTGTTCACCCGGAATTCGTCCCTTTTTCCGCTGGATTATTGCAACTATAATGATAAACTTCCGGCGACTTCCGACAATTATTATACATAATATTTTGACGTTATTATTTTTCGACTTTTCTCGTAAAAATGATTGAAACCACGTATATAAAATGTGACTCTCTACAGTACCGTCTCTTTCAAATTAAACATTGCTCACCTGGCATTCGTCCTTTTTCTCGTTGGATTGTTATAGCTATAGTGACAGACTTCCGGCGACTTCCGACAATTATTATATATAATATTTTGACATTATTATTTTTCGACTTTCCTCCTAAAAATGATTAAAACCACGTATATAAAATATGACACTTCACAGTGCCGTCTTTTTCAGATTAAACATTGCTCACCCGGCATTCGTCCCTTTTCCCGCTGGATTATTATAGCTATAGTACCAGACTTCTGGCGACTTCCGACAATTATAATGCATAATATTTTGACGTTATTATTTTTCGACTTTTCTCGTAAAAATGATTGAAACCACGTATATAAAATATGACACTTCACAGTGCCTTCTCTTTCAGATTAAACATTGCTCACCCGGCATTCGTCCTTTTTCCCGCTGGATTATTATAGCTGTAGTGCCAGACTTCCGGCCACTTCCGCCGACTTCCGACAATTATTATACATAATATTTTGACGTTATTATTTTTAGATTTTCCTCTTAAAAATTGTTAGTACCACGTATATAAAATGTAACTTTCCACAATGCCGTCTCTTTCCCATTAGACATTGTTCACCCGGCATTCGTTCCTTTTCCCGCTGGATTATTGCAACTATAACGACAGACTTCCGGCGACTTCCGACAATTATTACTGCGACAGGTCGCTGCGGAGCTAAGATCGAAAATCCGCGTGTAACTCCGTTTAAATATTCAGAGGCGTTCGCGGGTAGATCGAGCGAGATGCCGGGGGACAGAGAGCGAGCGAGAGAGGGGAAGGACCCGTGTATAATAGAGAGGGGACTCTCGTCGTCTTTGCGAAGATTAGAGAGGCAGCGTGGGCACAGAGGAAAGGGATGAAAGGGTATTAACGACGAAGTAAGGAGAGAGCTGGAAGAATCTTAAGGGGGATCGAGCAGGGAAGAAGGTCATAAGTGGGTACATTATGTAACCGTTCTCGACAAGTGCGACACGCACTAATGTACCTAACCCACTGCATCCCGACGATGTATGTATGTTAATAAGGACACTGCAACCGGCGCCGTCACATTTCAACGCGCACATCCATGAATGCGCAATTACCTAAGAGGCCACTAACAACCGGATTATCCCTTTCCGTCTAATAACCTCGGCCACTAATGTACACGCGGAGATTGAAGCAAATGTTATTTAAACACCGCAACGTGTGTAGCACCCGAACTTCGATAAATTCGTCTAATACGACATGTCGAATATGTGCAACAGTTTCGGGTTCTTATCAACAGGGCGGTTTTGTGTTAAAACGCAAATTCAAGAACTCGTCAACACGTTCAATGGAATAATGTACACGCGGCGGAGATTGAAGCAAATGTTATTTTTAACCCTTTGACTGCTGAATATTTTCAGCCAAGACACTCGTTAAGGACAGAATACTGTTTCGCCAGTGTGAACTCTGATAATAGATTTTACAAGGCGCAACTAAATTATAATTATAATTCTACAATTATGCCAAATTAAATAATGCAACAAATTGTTTGCTGAAGGATATACGTGTATTCAGCTCATATGTTAATAATTGTGATTACAGCACATCAGCGATTGAAAAACTCGGCAGACGCATATATGCGTCCATAGGATTCAAAGGGTTAAACATCGCAACGTGTGTAGCACCCGAACTTCGATAAATTCGTCTAATACGGCATGTCGAATATATGCAACAGTTTCGGGTTCTTATCAACAGGGCGGTTTTGTGTTAAAACGCAAATTCAAGAACTCGTCAACACGTTCAGTGGAATAATGTACACGCGGAGATTGAAGCAAATGTTATTTAAACACCGCAACGTGTGTAACACCCGAACTTCGATAAATTCGTCTAATACGGCATGTTGAATGTGTGCAACAGTTTCGGGTTCTTATCAACGGGGCGGTTGTGTGTTAAAACGCAAATTCAAGAACTCTTCAACACGTTCAGTGGAATAACGTACAAGCGGAGATTGAAGCAAGTGTTATTTTTAACCCGACGTGTGTACTTTCAGCCGAGGCACTTCGATAAATTCGTCTAATATGTTTCGTAGTGTGAAATGTGTAATAGATTTTACAAGGTTCTTATCAATTATAATTATAATTGTACAGTTAAACCAAATTAAATAATCAACACAAATAATGTATATGCTGAAGATTGAAGCAAATGTTATTTAACCCTTTGACTGCTGACGCATATATTCGTCCGAGGCATTCAAAGGGTTAAGGACGGAATACTGTTTGGCCAGTGTGAACTCGATAAATTCGTTAAACGGCATGTCGAATATATGCAACAGTTTCGGGTTCTTATCAACAGGGCGGTTTTGTGTTAAAACGCAAATTCAGGAACTCGTCAACACGTTCAGGGGAATAATGTACACGCGAAGATTGAAGCAAATGTTATTTAAACACCGCAACGTGTGTAGCACCCGAACTTCGATAAATTCGTCTAATACGGCATGTCGAATGTCTGCAACAGTTTCGAATTCTTATAAACGGGGCGGTTTTGTGTTAAAACGCAAATTCAAGAACTCGTCAATACGTTCAGTGGAATAATGTACACACGGAGATTGAAGCAAATGTTATTTAAACACCGCAACGTGTGTAGCATCCGAACTTCGATAAATTCATTTAATACGGCATGTCAAATGTTAGCAATAGTTTGGGGTTCTTATCAACAGGGCGGTTTTGTGTTAAAACGCAAATTCAAGAACTCGTCAACACGTTCAATGGAATACACTGCTTTCGCGAGTTTCGCGGTACTATCGCATTAGCCTTTATGTTTGTTTAACTTCAACCTGTCCACGCACTACGTACCACTTAATTTAACACATACACAGACTCCTCAATTAAACTTCGTCGCCAACAAGCGCGTCTCTGGAAATCAAAGTTATGAATAGTCCACTGAAAGGCTTAAAGTAAAACTAAATTGAACGCAACAAACTAAGGAACTAAACGCCTAAAACCAAACTGCCAACACGCGAAGCACTTCACACGCCATGACAAATTCAAAAGAATCGGCCTGGTCTAATCCATCTAAAACTGTGTAGGCCACCAGCTTGTCTTCAGCTACAAATACCCAAGCTACCCAACGTAATAAAATAAGTCTTACCATCAGATATATTTTTTCGCAAACATTTCAACTAATAAAAGTGGGCGCATTATTTTTTCCATTACCCCGTTATTGCGCGAAATTCGCATTTTTCCGCAGCATTAACCGATCGGCGGCCTGCACACTCTCTAGGAAACAGCGTAGCATGCCTGGACCCTGCATCCAGACTCCATTAAGCCCGTTGCACCGTGCATCCTCGCTAATGCACCGTGAATTAGAGCATCGGCGATAACGTAAGTCCAGTAACTACCCGCGCACCACCCTGTTGCACTTCATCTCGCTTGAACGCTGTGGCAGCGCAGCGCAATACTTTTTGTAAGATGCGCTGGCTGAGTTGCGAAGGTAGCCGAGGAAAGTGTTGCGTATGGAATATGAACAATTCACGCCACGTGGAAAGAATGGCCTTCGTTCGGAGACAACTCACACGCTATTAACTGATAATGTGTGTGTATCTTTGTGATGATTTGTCTTGACAGTAGTTTTACGGTAGTTGTTATAGTTATAATTGCCGTTCGGCAATATACAATAAATAATTCACGCCATGTGGAAGGAATGGTGTTTGTTCGGAGACAATGCACATGCTATTAACTGATGATGTGTGTGTATCTTTGTGATGATTTGACTTGACAGTAGTTGATATAGTTATAATTGCCGTTCGGCAATATACAATAAATAATTCACGCCACATGGAAGGAATGGCGTTTGTTCGAAGACAATGCACACGCTATTAACTGATGATGTATATCTTTGTGATGATTTGTCTTAACAGTAGTTTCACAGTAGTTGTCATAGTTATAGTTGCCGTTCGGCAATTAGGTAGTAAATTATGTCACACACGTGGAAGGAATGGTGTTTGTTCGAGAGACATCCGTTTTATAATTTGACATATAATTTGAACCCCAGTATATTCTATTTGTTTTCTATTCTGTATTAGTTATTCCTGCATTTATATTTTAATAATAGCCCACTCTAATAAAATTAGTTTAATACAAATGCGTGTGTCTTTAAACCCACTATACAAGTTCCACCAAATATCACTATCCCATAAAACTTAATACCAAATACTAGTACAGTACAGTAATAGTACAGTACAGTACAGATCAACTTTTTACTAATACTATACAAGAAGCAAATAATACCAAATACAGTACAGTACAGTAATAGTACATTTGGAGAAATAAATACACACGATTACTACAAAATGACCACGAATACACCTTCCAACTTCATTAGCCTTCATACCCTACGTCGGTACGCTGTTGAATTGGTCACCTTTTTACCGTAACGATCCACTAATAAACCCCCTATACAAGATCCTCCAAATATCATTACTCCACACCAATGATGGTTTTACGACAGTAAAATGGTACGGACTACACTGTACGTATCACCCGTTCGTCCATTGACCGTAACAAGCCTCGCCATCAATATCTCGGACTTCGCCGCATTATCAGCAATTACATTAGACGTCGACTTCCTTTGTCGCTGAAAATTTCATTATCGCCTGCCGATAAGGGACAGCCCCGTGGCGGGCAACAATGGAATAGCGCGCGATGCACAATGGCCCGAATACTATTACCGTTCCGCCCGCGACGAAGATAATGCCCCGTGAATAATTCGTGGTCACGCCGGCACGTCCCCGTCGTTGCCGTGCTCGGCAGGTCGGTTTTTTCGGCCGCCGGCACGAGAAATAGTGAATAATTTATTGCGCTTTTTTCACGCACGCACTTTTTTGCCCGACGGCCGCCGACTACGGGAGACGTCGGATACGAATGTTATTACGCGGTCCCGTTACCGATACGCGATGATTTTCGCAGCGTCAACACGGACTGGCACGTATCCATTATGCTTTACGGTCTGCTGCGCGCGCTCGGTTAAATATGAAAAATTTTGCGCTAATGGACTACGGTGAAATAGAGAACGCGGGTGCGACGAGAATGCGGAGGCGGTGATAATGTTGTTTTTATTATTGTTATGCGTTGTAGGATTAGAAGCAGGGTCTTGTGTGTGTTAAAATTAAGAGAAGAGATAAATTGCGAAATCTTTATTCCCCTTCCTTTTTCCAAACAAAAATCCGTAGCGAAAGAGATCTTTCGATGGAATAAGAACTAATTCCTCTTTGAAATTCGCCGCAAATTTATTTTCCGCTAACACGTGTGTTAAAATCAAGAGAAGAGATAAATTGCGAAATCTTTATTTTACAATAATCAGTCCGAACTCTTTACAATTCTCCGGTGGAATGCCGAGGTGCCAAGGAATGTGATAATCTACCACCCCTTCATTCCCCTTCCTTTTTCCAAACAAAAATCCGTAGCGAAGGAGACCTTGGACATATTTGTATTTGGATTATGATTCATTGCATTCCGTACAACAATGACTACTTCAGTGCCGCACATTACCTAAGACTCCTTTGAAATTCGCCGCAAATTTATTTTCCGCTAACACGTGTATATAATCATACGCGTCCGTCCAGTATTAGATAAGTGTCGTACTGTTAATGTTCCGATGGAGTGACATTGTAATTAGACAATTAGAGATTTTTATCGCACAGCACAACAGAGGCTTGTGTGAAACGGAAAAATGCTAACCACCGAACACGCGGTGCGTTATTGTCTTTAATGTATCTTGAGAAATTCGTATGCAGGTTTGTACCGAAATAAGCAACGCACTCGAGACCGGTCAGTTGCTTATTACAGGTCAAGGATACTATGCGGTTTGACTTTGCTCTTTAGAATTCTCCGGTGGAATGCCGAGGTGTCAAGAAATACGACACTCTACCACCCATTCATTCCCCTTCCCTTTTCCAAACAAAAATACGTAGCGAAAAAGATCTTGGATATATTTGTATTTGGATTATGTTCCGATGGAATGACATTGTAATTAGACAATTAGAGATTTTGATCTCACAGCACAACAGAGGCTTGTGTGAGACGGAAAAATTCTGACCACCGAACACGCGGTGCGTTATTCTCTAATGCATCTTGAAAAATTCATATAAGGTTTGTACCAAAATAAGCAACGCACTCGGGTCCGGTCAGTTGCTTATTACAGGTCAAGGATACTATGCGGCTTGAGTTTTTTCGCGAACAAGTCGACAGTTACAGCAATGACAGTTCATTGGACTGTAAAGATTTATGGTATCACGCTTTTATGGACTTCTCACCTATTCTTAGATCTCTCACTTCGCGAACCTGGCTTTAAATAAGCGGTGTCGCTATTTCCTGCAATAAAACAGTTGCTTATTTAGATACGGACTGCAGTCGATCCGGATTTCGTACTCTTGTGAAACTAAAGTCGGTGAAATCGATCAGACTGTTTTAGCTTGGACCGTTATTTTAAAAAACTATAACCCACTCTATGGTATAGTTTTTTTCACGGCTGCTCGATGTCCATTCTCATTCGAACCATATCCCCCGCACATTTATCCTGTCCGTTAACCGACCGAAATCTCGGGTCATACTCGTACCCTCCACCCGTACTTTCCGCAGTATATTAACCCTTTGAGCGCTATGGGCAAATATATGTCCCCGCCAGAAGCTACCACTGCGGAGTATGGTCACATATATGGAACATAGCAAGGATTATGAACACATATATGTGTTTTTTCATTTTTTCGATCTCCCGCATACTGCTATCATAAGTATCAGCGATTGTGGTGAAAAGCTCATTTATGTTAGTTGTATTCTTTTTTTTAGTAAGGAAAAGTTGGTATTTTTGCGAGATTAGTGATTGCTGTGGTGGTATAGAGTAATATTATGGTACAGTAATAGATTAATTATTATGATATTTGATCCATGTAACATTAAATCAGTTGAAAACGTTATCGCAGCAAATATTTCGATAATAACATTATGCGTTTGTATGATATTTATATTATAAATACATTAAACCATTCTTACGTTCGTACATTTATTAACCAACAGTAGTCCGACAAAAATCCGCATTATCTCCATAATCCATACCCCTGCCATGCACCCCATAGCAGGAACAGAAGAATTACAATTATAATTTATCTAGGATTTGTGTAATCAATCAACTGAGTTTACATTAGAGAAAAAATATTCTGTCCACAGAAATCCCAACCAATAGATACGTCTAGACCATACGAAACTTTTAGACCAGGAATATTCTGCATTGAAAGGGTTTTAAGAGACTTTTCACGATAGCCATATTTCAATTATTACTCGTGTGCTGTGCGCGTATATTTTGTCAGTGCAAGAATAAAAAGGTTCTTTCTTTTACCTATCTTCAATCATATTAAACTTTGTCCGAACTCAGTGGACTAAGAGTCCGGACGCGATCAAAGATAATAGAAACTCATTGTTATGGCATAAAAGCACGTTTTTCTTTCGCTACTGTTGGCGACCAGAGGCGCTTTAAAAATTTTGTTAAAGGACCCCATCAAGGATTATCGACGATAACGTGCATAATCCTCACTTGGATTAATGGTAAGTGGACAATTACAATTTTCATCGGTTATATATTATTCGGACGTGATTATTTTAAAATTATTTCGTTTATCGAACTTAATGCAGTGCAATTCAGTGTTTTAACGATTTCAATATACCTTCTGAATAGTGCACGATGCGGAAAAGTTATCCCATTCTCAGGGGACACCGTGATTGAACTCCTGTCGTACGCCACGCGCGCCGCGTATCAAGGTCCGTCGTAGCAAAAGTGTTAAAAATTCGACGTACGCTTTCTACGCACGTCGTTTACCGCCACGCCGGCGGGAAATCAAAGTTTGCCGCAGCGGAACTATGAAAAATTCGACGTACAGTTTCTACGCGTATCGTTTACCATCATACTCCTGAGAAGTTAAAGTCCACAGTGGTAAGACAATTAATAATTCGACATATAGTTTCTACCCTTCCGTCGTAGCAAAAGTGTTAAAAATTCGTCATACGATTTCTACGCATATCGTTTACTGTCGTTTGCATCATACTACTGAGAAATTAAAGTTCACAGTGGTAAGACTATGAAATATTCTACATATGGTTTCTAAGCGTCCGTCCTCGTAAGACACGTCGCATCAAAAATGTTAAAAATTTGACATACAGTTTCAACGCACATTGCTTACTATCGAAACTATGAAAAATTCGACGCTCCGTTTCTACCCCTCTTGTTTAACACCGCGCCGACGAGAAATTAAAGTATGTCGTAGGAAAATTATTCAAAATTCGCCGTGCACTTTCTATGCGCATGAGTTACCGCCACGCTGCCAAGAAATCAAGGTCCGCTTCAGCAAATCTATAAAAAATTCTACTTCCGGTTTCTATCCCCCTTGTTCATCGGCGCGCCGGTGCGAAATGAAACCCCATCGTAGTAAAAGTGTTTACAATTCGATGTTTACCGCCACGCCGCCAAGAAATCAAAGTCCTCCGCAGCGAAACTATGAAAACTTCCATTTCCGGTTTCTACCCCCTTCGTTCATCGGCGCGCCGGTGCGAAATGAAACCGTATCGTAGCAAAAGTGTTCAAAAGTCTGCCGCATCAAAACTATGAAAAATGTCACTTCCGGTTTCTATTCCACTCGTTCATTAGCGCGCTGATGCGAAATGAATCCTTACCGTAGCAAAGATATTGGAAATTCAATGTTTACCGCGACGCCGTCAAGAAATCAAGGTCCGCCGCAGCGAATTACAAAAATTCTACTTCCGGTTTCTACCCCTCCATTCGTTGGCGCACCGATGAGAAATGAAACCCTACTGTAGCAAAGTGTTCAAAATTTGATGTTTACCGCCACATCGCCAAGAAATCTAAGTCCGCCGCAACAAATTTACAAAAAATTCTACTTCCGGTTCCTATCCCCCTTATTCATCAGCGCGCCGGTGCAAAATGAAACCCCATGGTAGCAAAACTGTTCAAAATTCGATGTTTACCGCCACATCGCCAAGAAATCAAAGTCCGCAGCAGCAAATTACAAAAAATTCTACTTCCGGTTTCTACTCCCTCATTCATCAGTGCGCTGGTGCGAAATGAGAGTCCATCGTAGCAAAAGTGTTGAAAATTCGATGTTTACCGCCACGCCGCCAAGAAATCAAAGTCCGCCGCAGCGAAACTATGAAAAATTCCACTTCCGGTTTCTCCCCACTTCTTTCACAGGCACGTCGCCGCGACATCATAATTCGCCTCATCATAAACCGTCGCCGGACTGGAAGTTGAACGGTCGCCGTGAAAACGGCTGCGCGCCGTAAAACTTTCGTCGCACTCCGGGCGCCGTTATTGACGAGACAAATTTTCCGCGTCCCGACGTTCGAAACGTAAGGTAAGGAGATCGGGCCCTCTCCCTTCCTTATCGGTTTTATAAATTCCAAATGCACGGGGACGGCCAGCGCCGCTGTCGTAGACAGCCCCTGTGTACCCGACTTAATGGAATCTTAAAGTTTAAGGGAATTTTCTCCGGCGAGGGGGGGAAGAAGAAGCGCGCGACGGCGTCAACCGTATCTGAAGCAGACAAGCGAGTAGTCAGCTGATATACGAGCCGGCGTCCTCCCGGGCAGGAAAGAAAGATCGCGAGAGAAGCGCCACAAAAGGGAGGAGCCGTGAAAGAGAGCGTATCGTTGCGCAAGGGGTGGGGAAAAGGAGGAAAACGTAGATGCGTGGAAGATTGGATGGAGGAGGGATGTGGGAAATGGTTGAAAGAAAACGTCTCTAGACGAGAGAAGAGAATCGAGAGAAAGAGGAAAATGGTGGAAGCAGGTGTGTTTAAAATAAGTTAGAAGGGTGAGATGGAAGACATTTGGAAAGAAGCATATTGTTGCGAATGGAGGAAAAATGGAGTACAATAAAGGAGAAAAGGGACATAGAGGGTTGTATGCAAAGAGGGGAGATGGAAAATTGTTGAAACAGAACGTGTCGCTGAGAATAGAGAATGGAATTGAGAGTGACAGATTAGAGAAGAGGAAAAAGTGGGGTCGTGGCAGAAGAGAATGAAGAAGAAGTAGAGAATGGTGGAAGATGGTGTGTTTAAAATGAGCTGGAAGGGAAAGATGGAAAACACTTGAAAAGGAGCATATTGTAGCGAATGGTGGAAGAATGGAGTACAAGAATCGAAAAAAGGGACACGGAAGGTTCTCTGTAAAGAGAGGAGATGGAAAATGGTTGAAACAGAACATGTTGCTGAAAATAGTGAACGGAGTTGAGAGCGATAGACGAAAGAAAAGAAAAGTGGTGGGGTCGCGGGAGAAAAGAATGGAGAGAAAGATGAAAGACACTTGAAAAGAAGCATATTGTTGTGAATGGGGGAAAATGGAGTACAATAAACGAGAAAAGGGACGTAGAGGGTTCTATGCAAACAGAAGAGATGGAAAATTGTTGAAACAGAACGTGTCGCTGAGAATATAGAAAGAAGCTGAGAGTGATAGATTAGAAAAGAGGAAAAAGTGGGGTCGTGGGAGAAGAGAATGGGGTGAAAGTGGAGAATGGTGGAAGCAGGTGTGTTTAAATTGAGTTCGAAGGGAGAGATGGAAGACACTTGAAAAGAAGCATATTGTTGCGAATGGAAAAAGAATGGAGCACAATAAACGAAAGAAGGGACACAGAGAGTTATGTGTATAGAGCGCTAAGGAAATAGAAAGTAGCAAACGTAGATGTGTGCAATATTGATTGAAGGGGGCAAGTGGGAAATGGCAGGAAAAGGCGCTAAGAATAGAGAATGGAGTTGAAAGCGATAGACTAGAGCAGAGAAAAAGGTGGGATCGCGGGAGAAGAGAATGGAAAGAAATTGGAGAATGATGGAAGCAGGTGTGTTTAAAATGAGTTGAAAGAAAGAGATGGAAACACTTGAAAATAAGTATATTGTTGCGAATGGAGGAAAAATGGAGTACAATAAACGAGAAAAGGGACATAAAGGGTTCTATGCAAAGAGACAAAATGGAAAATTGTTGAAACAGAACGTATCGCTGAGAACAGAGAAAGATGTTAAGAGTGATAGATTAGAGAAGAGGAAAAAGTGGGGTCGTGGCAGAAGAGAATGGGGTGAAAGTGGAGAATGGTGGAAGCAGGTGTGTTTAAAATGATTTGGAAGGGAGAAATGGAAGACACTTGAAAAGAAGCATATTGTTGCGAATGGAAAAAGAATGGAGCACAATAAACGAAAGAAGGGACACAGAGAGTTATGTGTATAGAGCGCTAAGGAAATAGAAAGTAGCAAACGTAGATGTGTGCAATATTGATTGAAGGGGGCAAGTGGGAAATGGCAGGAAAAGGCGCTAAGAATAGAGAATGGAGTTGAAAGCGATAGACTAGAGCAGAGAAAAAGGTGGGATCGCGGGAGAAGAGAATGGAAAGAAATTGGAGAATGATGGAAGCAGGTGTGTTTAAAATGAGTTGAAAGAAAGAGATGGAAACACTTGAAAATAAGTATATTGTTGCGAATGGAGGAAAAATGGAGTACAATAAACGAGAAAAGGGACATAAAGGGTTCTATGCAAAGAGACAAAATGGAAAATTGTTGAAACAGAACGTATCGCTGAGAACAGAGAAAGATATTAAGAGTGATAGATTAGAGAAGAGGAAAAAGTGGGGTCGTGGCAGAAGAGAATGGGATGAAAGTGGAGAATGGTGGAAGCAGGTGTGTTTAAAATGATTTGGAAGGGAGAAATGGAAGACACTTGAAAAGAAGCATATTGTTGCGAATGGAGAACGAATGGAGTAAAATAAACGAAAGAAGGGACGCAGAGAGTTATACGTATAGAACGCAAAGGAAATAGAAAGTAGTAAACATAGATGCGTGCAATATTGGTTGGAGGAGGGAAGTGGGAAATGGCTGGAAGAGGCGCTAAGAATAGAGAACGGAGTTGAGAGCGATAGACGAGAGTCGAGAAAAAGGTGGGGTCGCAGGAGAAGAGAATGGAGGAAGCAGGTGTGTTTAAAATGAGTTACAAAGGAGAGATGGAAGACACTTGAAAAGAAGCATACTGTTGCGAATCGAGGAAAGATGAAGTACAATAAACGAGAAAAGGGACGTAGAGGGTTCTATGCAAAGAGAAGAGATGGAAAATTGTTGAAACAGAACATGTCGCTGAGAATAGAGAATGAAGTTGAGAGCAATAGGTTAGAGAAGAGGAAAAGGTGGGGTCGCGTGGGCAAAGAATGAAGAGAAAATGGAGAATGGTGGAAGCAGGTGTGTTTAAAATGAGTTGGAAGGGAAAGATGGAAGACTCTTTGAAATCAGCATATTGTTGCGAATGGAGAATGAATGGAGCACAATAAACGAAAGAAGGGATAAAGGAATTTACATGGAAGGAGAACAAAGGGACGGAATGGAAAATGGCTGACAGATAGCGTGTCGCTAAGAATAAAAAATTGAGTTGAGAGCGATAAACGAGAGAAGAGGAAAATCTGGATTCTCATGAAAATAGAATTGAGAGAAAGCGAAGAATGGTGAAAGCAGGCGTGTTTAAAGTGAGTCGAAAGGGGGAGATGAAAGACACTTGAAAATAAGCATATTATTTCGGATGGAGAAAACAATTGAGCGAAATAATCGAAAGGAGCGACAATGAGGGTGGAAAGAGAACAAAAACAAAAAATGGACAATTGTAAATGTAGATACGCGCAAGATTGGTTGGAGGAAAGAAACAGGAAATGGTTGACAGAGAGCGTGTCGCTGTGAATAGAGACTGGAACTGACAGCGGTAGACGAAAGAAGAGGAAGAGGTGGGGTTCCGTGAAAAGAGAACAAAGACAGAGGAAATGGAAAATGGTAAACGTAGATGCGCGCAAGATTGCTTGAAGAAGGAAATAGAAAACAATTTGATAGTGAGAGTATCGTTGAGAGTAGAGAAAAAGAATGGAGAGCGTTAAACTTTGCACGAGAGGAAAACGGGACGGAGTGGGTTTTGGGAAAGAAGACCAAAAAAGAGGAACCGAAAAGAAAATAGTCAAAGTAGATGCCTGGAAGACTGTTTGGAAAAAGAACAGAAAAACCTCTTGAAAAAGAATATCATTACGAATGGAGAAATAGAATAAAGATCAGTAGACGTTGTGAAGAAAAAAGGAAGGTAAAGAGATAGGATGAAAGGCATATAAAAATACTGAAAATGGCCAATGGCAAAACTAAATGTGTACAAAATGATTTTGAAGACAGAAACAGAGTTCTTGAAAAAGAGTATGTCGTTGCCAGTGGGGACAATAAATAGAAAGCGATATGCGTCGTAAACGACGAAAGAAGAGAAAGAACGGGGGTTACGTGACATGACAACAAAGAGGGAAAATGAGAAGTAGGTGCGTGTTAGATTGTTTGGAAGAAGCAAAGAGAAACTCTTGAAAAAGAACGTATCGTTGTGAATAGAGGAAACAATTTAGAACAATAGATGAAAGAATAGAAAGAGACACCTAAAATGTGGTCCGAAAGAGAAAAATGGAAAATTCACGAAAAAGAGCGTGCAGTTGCGATGCAAAAAAATGGAAAGCGATGTGCGTCATAAGTGACGCAAGAAGAGAAAAAAATAGGGTTATGTGAGAAGAGAATGAAAATTTGAAAAAAGGAACATATCGTTGTAAATGGTACGAAAATGTAGAACTATATATGAAGGAAGATAAATAAATGGAGTCACTCGAAAAGAGAAAAGAGAGCAAAATAATGCAAACTGGTAAAAGCATGACGCATACACAAGGTGCGAAAGAGGACAATATTCAGAGACAAAATAACAATATACAGAGATAAAATTTACGATAAAGCGCAGTATGAACGCAGAAAAAATAGTAAGCAACTCTAGACGCGAAAGAAATAGGGTTACATACAGAAAAGAGACCAAACGTGGAAAATGGTGAAAAAAAAATAGTAAATTTAAATGGTAAAAAAAGGTATATATAATATAATACATATATCATGATTTGCTAACAAAAATGAAAAATTCGGGATAGACCATACATCGCTTCAAACAGTAAAGGAATGCTCCACAAGAAATATGTATCACAAGTGTCGAAAAGTGGTACAGAATTCGCCGAAAGAAACGACAACCCTAAATAATGATAAGATATACACGGCGAAGCACCAAATCCATGACAGCAAAAAATCGCCTTTGCCTAACATGTTGACAAATTACAGACGCAAGTGCCTCTGAGCCAAAAATGTGTGAACATTTCAGTAAATCAAAGAACACGATGCCCATCATAAGCATACTTGCGATATGATCGCAAGCACGTACTCCTGCGAACCTGAAGTCACGCATTTATGTTCAACTCTTCCCGCTTCAACGGGAACCTCAGTTCGTAGGAGGCCCGGGAAAATGTACATTCGGCGATATAGGCCGGCCTCCGGCTAAATCTACCGGAATTAAACGTTGAGGGCGCACTTAAGGAAAGGGAAACTCCGGGGTCGGGCATTTACACAAAGCTCCTGCGCCGGAGTTAACGAAATAATTCATCCATTGTGCGTAGCCGAGTACGCCTTTATCGCCGCGCGGACCATGCAGCCGGACGTAATAAGAATGACGCGAACAATGGCGGAATTCCGTCTTCGCTGCGTGCTCCAGTTGCTTCTTTTGTCGCTCGTTATTTTGCGCTTGGCGGGTCGTTCGCGTCGAACAGGCCAGGACGATGCGTCGCGAGCGCTGAAATTAGAAGGAAGTAGAGCGAGTCAGTGCTCGATCCTCCTTGCGGCGAGGAGACATTCAGTAGCGACCTCTGCCTATTTCCCGCCAGACGTTAGAGCGGGTTACGACTTTTTCGCGGGTGGCCGATTGTGGTCAGCTGCATATATGTGCCCATAATTATGAAAGTGGTCTAAGTCAAAATTTAAAAAAAATGAGTTTATCAGTTATTTCATACCACATTATTTTTAACTAAATTTATTCAATGTAATTTTTACGAAATTGTCAAAAATGAACCATTAGATAGTGGTTGTAATTTCAACATTATATGGAATTCATTTAGTTTTAATTATGAAAGTGGTCTAAGTCAAAAATTTAAATAAATTATATAAACAACTTGAAAATGGCACGTGGCCTTCTTTGACGCGTTTCTGAACTACATAATAAAATAAATGACAATCAAATTTTAATAATAACGACAACTTCATTACTAGAAGAATCAATAACAAGAAGAGTAAAAAATACCGCGGGTGAATCTGTCTCTTGGCTACAAATTCAATGGATGAGATTCTTGAAAAATGAACCTTATAAAATGTTCTATAAAACATCTTTAGATGATTCTAAATTTCACGTTTTGGATCTTTCACCTAAAAAAGGAAGACCAAAAATATACGGAAATATTAAATTACTTCCATTATACACCACCATTAGACCAGTATCGGAAGAAAAACATAAAGATATTATGAGTTTACTACCGTACATCCCTCCAGTTTTTCAGGAACATTTTAAGAATCTTAAATACTCGAAATAATGATAAAAATGGATTACTGTTTAAAAATAATTAATAAATGTAATAAATGTTCACGAATTATTTCAATCAAATTATTGTTTCAAATAAAACTCAAAGTTCTTTATTGCTTGAAGTCATTTATAGGACATTCAGTTAATTTTGAAAATGGTCTAAGTCAATTCAATCTTTAAAAATAGTATTATCGTATAAAATTCACACAAAATTTCATATTCATAGTAAATTTCCATTAATTAAGACTAATAAAATTATAAATTAAAATGTCCCATAATGTAAAAATATTTATTAATTTATTCAAATGCAATTCATTAAATATCTCGAAACAAGAAATATATGACTTAGACCACTTTCATAATTATGGGCACATATATGTGGGATTTTAGAATCTGGGCTGAGACCTCAACATTTATAGGAAAATGGTTACTAACTAAAAGAAACTTTATCTTGCTTGGGAGATATTTATATATGCTTCTTTTCAATTATTATATGATTCTTATCAATTTCTTATATGGTTCTTTTCGATTATTGTCTACTTCTTATCAATTTCCTGTATGCTTCTTTTTAATTCTTATATGCTTCTTTTCAATTATTATATATTTCTTATCAATTTCTTATATGTTTCTTTTCAATTATTATATGCTTCTCATAAATTTCTTTTATGCTTCTTTTCAATTATTATGTGCTTCTTATCAAGTTCTTATATGTTTCTTTTGAATTATTATATGCTTCTTATCAATTTCTTATTTGCTTCTTTTCAATTATTATATTGAGGTATCCTAGGTGACGAGTTTGTTGAATTGTGTTGTTTGGTTGCGTAGTAGTCAGTTGATGACGAAACGTAAAGACGGTAAAATGTAAAGAAGAAACTATAAAAAGACGAAAAGGAGAAACGACAAAACGACAAAAGTGTCTTAACGACAGAAGTATCTTTAAAGTGTCTTAATTGTGTTGTTATTGCTTATAAATATTATACCCTCTAGTTTCACGTATCTAAATCCTACATACAATTTACGTCGAATGTAATCGATGACCTCGCGACACACTTCCGCACGTCTTGCATCTTGCGATATTTATCCTCAACTATTTGTCTGTCCGCGCGATGCAACACAGCTGCCTTTTCAGCAGCGTGTGGCTCACTTATCTTACTAGAAAAAATGTGTTTCAATATGTAATATTCCTTGGATTTGGAACAAAATGACAAAAACTGTTACTACAATTTTCTGTCAAATTTTGCTGAGTTTCATTAATCGCACCATCTGAACATACAACCCCATTCATCCCCTCCCCAGACCAAAATTTCGGAATCCCGTATATCACATACCTATTTCTCCGGACACCCGTCAAATTACCGGCATCCGTAAATGTACTATCAAGCAAATGCAACAAAACACAGTCACTTCGTCCGCACGTTGAATGTAATCGATGACCTCGCGACACACTGCGCACGTTTTCGTATTTCGATATTTATCTTACTAGAAAAAATGTGTTTCAATTATAATATTATTTGGGTTTGTTTGTTATATATGTAGGATTTACGACACTGTGTTTACCATAAACATTAACACTACACTCGTGGAATTTATCAATTTAACGGGTTTTGGGCTTCAAGAATAACATGATAAAAGCCACTACTATTATTTTCTATCAAATTTTGTTGAGTTTCATTAATCGGGCCATCCGCACATATAATCACATTCATCCCCTCCCCGGATCAGAATATCGGAATCCCGTATATCACATACCTGTTTCTCCGGACACCCGTCAAATTACCGGCACCCGTAAATGTACTATCAAGCAAATGCAACAAAACACAGTCACTTCGCCCGCACGTTGAATGTAATCGATGACCTCGCGACACACACGTTTTCGCGCACTAGAAAAAATGTGTTTCAATTATAATATTATTTGGGTTTGTTTGTTATATACGTATTTCGATATTTATAAACATTAACACTAACTCGTTTTATCAATTTAACGCGCGATGATAAAAGCCACTACTATTATTTTCTATCAGTTTCATTAATCTGCATCCGCACATATAATCACATTCATCCCCTCCCCGGATCACCGTGTGACAAATTCACTAAATATCTTAAAGCTAGAAAAAATGTGTTTCGCGACAATATATGTGTTTCAATTATAATATTATTTGGGTTTATTTGTTATATATGTAGGTTTTACGACACTGTGTTTACCATAAACATTAACACTACACTCACGGAATCTATCAATTTAACGGGTTTCGGGCTTCAGGAACAAAATGACAAAAATCACTACTATTATTTTCTATCATATTTTGCTGAGTTTCATTAATCGCACCATCCGCACATATAATCACATTCATCCCTTCCCCAAACCAGAATTTCGGAATCCCGTATATCACATACCTGTTTCTCCGGACACCCGTCAAATTACCGGCACCCGTAAATGTACTATCAAGCAAATGCAACAAAACACAGTCACTTCGTCCGCACGCTTAAGCGCCGCGACATACGCGTTTTCGCACTTGCCATTTCCACGTACGTCGCGCTGGCAAAATTTTTGCGAGCACGTCGCGTCAAATATTTAACGGCGAGGACGTGAAGCGCTGAAGTATCAGACCATAAACTACCTCGCCCGCTGTTGAATAAACATCGCGATGCGCGGATCGCTGCGATAGCTAAACGCCTCGTAATTACGCCGGCACCTGACGTTTCTTCGTCAAAAGCGCGAGAGGTCGGCCAGATTTTTGGTTTCATCATTTCACGCTTGCCGGACGGCATCTCGAAGAAGGCTGTGTCGGGCTTTAAGTAAAAGTACTTTCGTTGCAAAGTAACTAAGAGTACTTACTGAAAGTAAGTTTGGAATAAAAAAATGAGCCAGCACCTCTGAGACAGCCGACAAGGTTTAAGGTTTTGAAAAAGCACGTACAACGTTTGATCGACAAAAATTTTCATGGGATCGTCGCAAAATCTTACGGTTGGAAAGTTGATTAGATATTACAAAATTGTACAATTAATTATGTAGGTTTTTCATACGTTGATTAGATATCACAAAATTGTACAATGCATTATGCAGGTTTTTCGTATGTTTACCTATTGATGTGCTTTGTAAACGGTACTAATAAGAAAAGGAGGAAACGTTTGGTATTTGAAAAAAAGATCCGAGTGAATCACGGTTTTTGATACTACGGTCAAGTTGTCTATTTAATGTGTCAGAAAATTAAAATCAGAACCGTGGATTTGCTGTTGTTCAAAATTTGATGTTCAATGACGCAGTTGTACTTTGCCAAAAAATATCGTTTCATAGTATTTAATCATTATTAAATATAAATCAATTGTACCACTCATTCAATTGGTTATCTTAAAACAAGAAAAAACGTAAAATTCATCATATAGAAGTAACGTTTTCACATATTCAATTTACTACCGCATAGACTCCAATTTGGCTAACTAATGCTTCCCAAACATACTGGGGTCTTTAATAATAAAGTCAACCTCAACCGAAAAGAACTTACCCAAAAAAATGCGTAATTAAGTTTCTGCAATTTTTCTCTTTCAGAAAATAGAACATGAACGTTAACACAATTAAAGAATAAGGACGCCGGCCCAACTTTACCTCAAACCATACTTTAAGATGTTCCCATTACGAATTAGTATCCGAACTCAGCGTCGCCGATTCCGAAGTGCGATTGCAAACAGACTCATTACTTCAACATCACGCAGCTGCGTCTTGCAAATTTTCGCGCGAGCGATTTCCCTGACAGGCATCTCTGAGCACGCCTCCTTGATTTATGGCTCGACAGTTAACGCGCGTTTTCGCCGATTACTTTGCATGGCCGAGTCATCTCCGGAGTGCAATGCCGGAGAAGGCTAGGATCGATTCTCGCGCAGTGACGAAACGGGCTCGGGAGTGTGTAAAATTACGAGCCTTCTCGAAAGAATGAGCAGGAACGCGGAAGGTAATGAAACTGTCACGGGGCTGTAAGAATTAAGGTAGACAGATTCATGACAATTTGTAGATTGTGGAATTCTTGAACCTAGTGTAGGAAGGACTGTTCGAAACAACATTGTAATCGATTGTCTCGAAATTTGTAGAGTTTCTTTTTCTCTCTTTAAGCAATACAATGATGAGACTTCAAAATTCATGGGAGTTTCAATAATCTTTAAAACTGTCAGAGGTTGAAATTATTGAGACGAATCACTTAACTAATGCGCTTCTACCGAAAAGGCTTCTAAGTAAATGAAGGGATGCACCGAAAATCACACGAGTGAAAGTTATCCGCCATGGCACAGGGCATGTACTACATACAGATTTGTTCCGTAATAAGCAACACGCTCGAAACCGGCCAATTGCTTATTATGGATCGACTGACGAAATAAGCAACACGCTCGAAACCGGCCAGTTGCTTATTACGGATCAACTGACGAAATAAACGACACCTTCATTATCGGCGATTTTCTCGTTATGAATCGAGTAACAAAACAAGCAATAAGTTCGGGATCAGCCAATTGTTTATTCCATATCAGGTATACGAAATGAGCAACACTTGACCGACCAGTTGCTTACTATGGATCATCTATACTATTCAGCTTCAGTTCCTGAACAGGTCCATAACTACAACAATGACCGTTCGTTCGACTGTATAGATTTATGGATTCACGCTTCCTCGGCTCTCTCACATAACGTCAGTCTCTCACTCTGCAGTCAGCTTCAAAGAAACACAAGAAATAACGACACTCTTTTCCGCACTGGCAGTATATTGATCATTGGACAACAAAATTCATATTACTTCGGACCTTTCTCGCTGTTATTTCGAAATTGTCACACATGTTGTAATTTCTTTAACTAAAGTTTAATTATTGAACGAAACGAAGTTTAAAATACTGTTAGTACGAACAAAATCTCAAGAAATATAACGGCTTTAAAATAAATAATTCACTATTTTCTTATCACGTCCGTCTTGTTAGGCGTTTCTATGCGATGTGATCTTTTATTTTTAACATTTCGTTGTTTTCCTTTCCACTGTCCTTTTGCAATCACACGATCCGTAATATAGGATATAATTATCCCCAACAACACAATCATTCATTACCTCAAACACGCCACACCATATTCGGTATGTTCGGTATATAAGACTATTTCGGTATATTCACTATTTTCTCTTCTTGTCACGTCTTTCTTATTAAGCGTTTCTATGCGATTTGATATTTCATTTTTAACTTTTCGTTGTTTCCCTTTCCTCTGTCCTTTTGCAACCACACAATCCATAATATAGGATATAATTATCCCCAACAACACGATTATTCATTACCTCAATTACACCACAACGTATTCGGTATATTCGGCATATAACACATTCGGTATATTCACTATTTTCTTTTCTTGCCACATCTATCTGGTTAGGCGTTTCTATGCGATCTGATCTTTTATTTTTAACTTTTCGTTGTTTCCCTTTTGTCAGTCCTCTTGCATTCACGCGATCGCTAATATAGGATACAATTATCCCCAACAACAGTACCATTTATTACATCAATTACGCCACACCGTATTCGGTATATTCGGTGTAAAATACTATTTCGGTAGATTCACTATTTTCTCTTCTTGTCACGTCTGATCTTTTATTTTTAACTTTTCGTTGTTTTCCTTTCCTCGGTTCTTTTGCAATCACACGATCGGTAATAGAATATAATTATCCCCAACACCACAATCATTCATTACCTGAATTACGCCACACCTTATTCGGTATATTCGACACATAACACATTCGGTATATAACAAAATTGTCTAAAAATCGCGCGTATCCCCAATAAATACCGTCAGCTGTCAGTGTTTCTTTCGGCGTGCGCCAAGATTATTTCGTACGATCGCCCTCTCGACGTTCCTCAAATCTGGCCGGGCGTGCTATCGAAGGGGAAAGCGAAGGATCCAATCCCATTGGGGGCCGGCAAAAGGGACTCGAGTGTGCGTAAAATCGGCAGCCCCGAAGCTCGCCACGTGTGTACACGCGAAGTTATAGCCGGGGGCGCGTGTGTGCGTGCGCTGGAAGGCCAATCACGTCGGGGAGGTAAAGCTATCGGGCAGAAAATGAAATATCTCGAGCTGGCGCACGATGTGGCCGCGACACTGCTGGCGTTGTAATAAAAAACACGGAAGGGCCGGAGTGTACATAAAGCAGATCGGCCGGGCCATGCAAAATTATGCCACGCGTGCGTGGGTGGTGCACACGTACGTAGTAATTTTACGCAGCTATCGGTCAACTCGCTTGATCCCTGTGGTTTTGTGTCGATGGTGCGGTCGACTGATATATGACGATTAGTGATGCTGCGTGCCTTGTTCTGGATGGCAGGCATTTGCGTAGATGATTTTTGAAGGAATAAGGTGCTTGCGGTAAAAGCACTTCGATGTTTTCATTTGTTTTTTACTGGCACAGGTGTGATCGTTGTTATGTAATGGGAAAACGGTGGTATTTAATGAAATCAGTAAGAATAAAAGTAGATTTTGGCGATGTAGTGAAGTAACACTAAACGTACCGGTACTTTTCACCACATGTTCTTATCATGAGAGATCATTTGACCTCTTATGAAATACACGTTGATTTTCAGAAAGAAATTCTTAATTTATTAAAGCGAGAAATTGAATAAACATAGAGAAAGTCAAATGAGCGAAAGAAATAACAATGAATGTACGATTTTAATGTAAATTTTGAAACGGGTCATTTAACCCTGCTTTATACGTTTAGTGTTATACTTTTCAAGTTTTTCGTCATGACGCATGCGGTGCGTCATCAGTTTTGTCAGAAGCAAATATTAAAATTTTTCGCCACGGCGCATACGGCGCGTCATCAATTTTCGCGGAACCAAATATTAATGCTGCGATGATTAGTGATGCTGTGTCAGGGGTTTCGACTGGAAGTGTGTATGCAAACGATATCTGAGGAGGCATGGGGGTGTATGGTGGACAATTTTATATTCTTGCTTATCGGACCAGTATATTTACTGTTATATAGTGAAAAAGTATTTGTGACGTGTTTTCATAGACATTTGAGGAGCATAAGTATGCGGTAAGGGCAGTTTGATGTTTTAATTTTTTTGTTATCGCGAGAGTATATCAACTGCAAGAACAAAATAAAATGTCAGTAAATTTCGGTTTAATGGCAGTATCAGTATTAATGTATGCTATGCATCACTTTCGTCACCATGGCGCTAATATCAGATTTAGAACAGCTTGTTATCTATCTTACCACAATAACCAGGCGAGTTAACAAATTTGTGCTATAACATATACTCCAGCGCGACAGATAATAGCCTATTATAAATGCCACACGACACATAATGCATAATAATAACAGATAATGTAATTACACAGCAAATTGTCTACGCCGCGGTGCTAACCTATGCTCCAAATATCGCTTACGAAGCGTATATACATATGTAAATTCCAACATAACCGCTCAACAAAATGCATAACATTAATGATCACAATTATATTGTTTCAATTATTTTTGGGTTTCGTGAAATTTTAGTAAATATTATCAGCGACAATGATAGCGAAATTAAATTATTATTATTCGTAGGAAATTAAATTATTCTAAAGATTCGAAACCGAAAAAAAAGTAACGAATTACGTTTAAGTAATCACATCAATAAAGAACATTTCGATTTTTTCAATAGAACACTTAGCTTGTTCACTTTTTTCTTTACTTTCGCTCCTTTAAACCTTTGACTTTTACATCCTAAGCCGAAAGCTTCCGTTGTAAACAATGCTCGCATACATGCGCCTGTCAATCTTACTAATCCCTCGCGCAACACATTCTCTATTCTCCCCGTATAACTTAAACACGCATGCATTCTCCGTCAAATACCTCTCCTGCATTTCCCAACTTGATTTAAGTGAAGAATTCCAACTCCAACTTATTTACGTCTGTCACAGCGCATCAACAGATTCCACCCCCTGAAAAACTATTCCATCACCCACGGAGGTTTCGATCGTCCGTACTCAGCCGTCAAAGCATTTAAATTATTCACCGACATTCGCTAATAACAAAGCCCCGCTTCCCTACCGCATTACGATTTTTTCAATAAAACACTTAGCTTGTTCACTTTTTTTCTGTACTTCCGTTGTAAACAATGCTCGCATACATGCACCTGTCAATCTTACCAATTTCTCGCGTCACACATTCTCTATTCTCAACATATAAGTTAAACTGCAAATACCTCTTCTGCATTACCCAACTTGACGCAAATAAAGAATTACAATTGCAACTTATTTGCGTCTGTCACATCAACAGATTCGACCCTCCTGAAAAACTATTCCATCCTCCACGGGGCTTTCGATCGTCCGTACTCAGCCGTCAAAGCATTTAAATTATTCACCGACATTCGCTAATAACAAAGCCCCGCTTCCCTACCGCATTTCGATTTTTTAAATAGAACACTTAGCTTGTCCTCTTTTTTCTTTACTTTCGCTTCTTTAACACTTTGACTTTTACATTCTAAGCCACATATTCTCTATTCTCAACATATAAGTTAAACATGCGTTAAATACCTCTCCCACATTACCCAGCTTGACGCAAATAATTACAATTGCAACTTATTTACGTCTGTCACAACGCATCAACACATTCCACCCCCCTGAAAAACTATTCCATCCTCCACGGGGCTTTTGGTCGTCCGCATTCAGCCGTCAAAGCATTTAATTTATTCACCGACATTCGCCAATAACAAAGCCCGCTTCCCTACCGCATTTCGATTTTTTAAATAGAATACCTAGCTGGTTCACTTTTTTCTGTACTTCCGCTGTAAACAATGCTCACATACATACACCTGTCAATCTTACCAATCTCTCGCGTCACACATTCTCTATTGTCAACATATAAGTTAAACTTTAAGTACCTCTCCCATATTACCCAACTTGACGCAAATAATTATAATTGCAACTTATTTACGTCTGTTACAACGCATCAACGGGTTCAACCCCCGTGAAAAACTATTCCATCCTCCAGGGGCTTTCGATCGTCCGTATTTAGCCGTCAAAGCATTTAAATTATTCACCGACATTTGCCAATAACAAAGTCCCGCTTCCCTACCGCACTTCGATATTTTCAAGAGAATACTTAGTTCGTCCACTTTTTTCTTTACTTTCGCTCCTTTAACCCCTTGGCTTTTACATCCTAAGCCATCCGTTGTAAACATTGTTCGCATACATACACCTGTCAATCTTCCTAATTCCTCGTGCCATACATTCTCTATTCTCCACATATAAGTTAAACGTCAAATACCTCTCCCGCATTACCCAATTTGACCTAAATAATTACAATTGCAACTTATTTACATCTGTCACAATGCATCAACAGATTCCACCCCCTGAAAAACTATTCCATCCTCTATGGAGCTTTCGATCGTCCGTATTCAGCCGTCAAAGCATTTAAATTATTCACCGACATTCGCCAATAACAAAGCCCCGCTTCCCTACCGCATTTCGATTTTTTCAATGGAATACTTAGCTTGTTCACTTTTTTCTGTACTTCCGTTGTAAACAATGCTCGCATACATGCGCCTGTCAATCTTCCCAATTTCACGCGCCACACATTCTCTATTCTCAACACATAAGTTACAATTCAAATACCTCATTAGTTACAATTCAAATAACACATAAGTTACAATTCAAATACCAATTTAAATTATTCACCGACATTCGCCAATAACAAAGCCCCGCTTCCCTACCGCATTTCGAATTTTTTCAATAGAATACTTAGCTTGTTCACTTTTTTCTGTACTTCCATTGGAAACAATGTCTCATACATGCGCCTATCAATCTTCCCAATCCCTCGCGCCACACATTTCCTATTCTCACCGTATAAGTTAAACGTGACGCAAATAATTACAATTGCAACTTATTTACGTCTGTCACAACGCATCAACAGATTCCACCCCCTGAAAAACTATTCCATCCTCTATGGAGCTTTCGATCGTCCGTATTCAGCCGTCAAAGCATTTAATTTATTCACCGACATTCGCCAATAACAAAGCCCGCTTCCCTACCGCATTTCGATTTTTTAAATAGAATACCTAGCTGGTTCACTTTTTTCTGTACTTCCGCTGTAAACAATGCTCACATACATGCACCTGTCAATCTTACCAATCTCTCGCGTCACACATTCTCTATTGTCAACATATAAGTTAAACTTTAAGTACCTCTCCCATATTACCCAACTTGACGCAAATAATTACAATTGCAACTTATTTACGTCTGTCACAACGCATCAACACATTCCACCCCCCTGAAAAACTATTCCATCCTCCACGGGGCTTTCGATCGTCCGTATTTAGCCGTCAAAGCATTTAAATTATTCACCGACATTTGCCAATAACAAAGTCCCGCTTCCCTACCGCACTTCGATATTTTCAAGAGAATACTAAGTTCACCCACTTTTTTCTTTACTTTCGCTCCTTTAACCCCTTGGCTTTTACATCCTAAGCCGGAAGCTTCCGTTGTAAACATTGTTCGCATACATACACCTGTCAATCTTCCTAATTTCTCGTGCCATACATTCTCTATTCTCCACATATAAGTTAAACGTCAAATACCTCTCCCGCATTACCCAATTTGACCTAAATAATTACAATTGCAACTTATTTACATCTGTCACAATGCATCAACAGATTCCACCCCCTGAAAAACTATTCCATCCTCCACGGGGCTTTCGATCGTCCGTATTCTGGCGTCAAAGCATTTAAATTATTCACCGACATTCGCCAATAACAAAGCCCCGCTTTCCTACCGCATTTCGATTTTTTAAATAGAATACCTAGCTGGTTCACTTTTTTCTGTACGTCCGTTGTAAACAATGCTCACATACATGCACCTGTCAATCTTACCAATCTCTCGCGCCACACATTCTCTATTCTCAACACATAAGTTACAATTCAAATACCTCATTAGTTACAATTCAAATAACACATAAGTTACAATTCAAATACCAATTTAAATTATTCACCGACATTCGCCAATAACAAAGCCCCGCTTCCCTACCGCATTTCGAATTTTTTCAATAGAATACTTAGCTTGTTCACTTTTTTCTGTACTTCCGTTGTAAACAATGCTCACATACATGCGCCTATCAATCTTCCCAATCCCTCGCGCCACACATTTCCTATTCTCACCGTATAAGTTAAACGTGACGCAAATAATTACAATTGCAACTTATTTACGTCTGTCACAACGCATCAACAGATTCCACCCCCTGAAAAACTATTCCATCCTCTATGGAGCTTTCGATCGTCCGTATTCAGCCGTCAAAGCATTTAAATTATTCACCGACATTCGCCAATAACAAAGCCCGCTTCCCTACCGCACTTCGATATTTTCAAGAGAATACTTAGTTCGTCCACTTTTTTCTTTACTTTCGCTCCTTTAACCCCTTGGCTTTTCCATCCTAAGCCGGAAGCTTCCGTTGTAAACATTGTTCGCATACATACACCTGTCAATCTTCCTAATTCCTCGTGCCATACATTCTCTATTCTCCACATATAAGTTAAACGTCAAATACCTCTCCCGCATTACCCAATTTGACCTAAATAATTACAATTGCAACTTATTTACATCTGTCACAATGCATCAACAGATTCCACCCCCTGAAAAACTATTCCATCCTCTATGGAGCTTTCGATCGTCCGTATTCAGCCGTCAAAGTATTTAAATTATTCACCGACATTCGCCAATAACAAAGCCCCGCTTCCCTACCGCATTTCGATTTTTTCAATGGAATACTTAGCTTGTTCACTTTTTTTCTGTACTTCCGTTGTAAACAATGCTCGCATACATGCACCTGTCAATCTTACCAATCTCTCGCATCACACATTCTCTATTCTCAACACATAAGTTACAATTCAAATACCTCATTAGTTACAATTCAAATAACACATAAGTTACAATTCAAATACCAATTTAAATTATTCACCGACATTCGCCAATAACAAAGCCCCGCTTCCCTACCGCATTTCGAATTTTTTCAATGGAATACTTAGCTTGTTCACTTTTTTCTGTACTTCCGTTGTAAACAATGCTCGCATACATGCGCGTATCAATCTTCCCAATCCCTCGCGCCACACATTTCCTATTCTCACCGTATAAGTTAAACGTGATACAAATAATTACAATTGCAACTTATTTACGTCTGTCACAACGCATCAACAGATTCCACCCCCTGAAAAACTATTCCATCCTCCACGGGGTTTTCGATCGTCCGTATTCAGCCGTCAAAGCATTTAAATTATTCACCGACATTCGCCAATAACAAAGCCCGCTTTCCTACCGCATTTCGATCTTTTCAATAGAACACTTAGCTTGTCCACGTTTTCTTTACTTTCGCTTCTTTAACCCCTTGACTTTTACATCCTAAGCCGGAAGCTTCCGTTGTGAACAATGCTCGCATACATGCGCTTGTCTATCTTACCAATTTCTCGCGTCACCCATTCTCTATTCTCAACATATAAGTTCAACTTCAAATACCTCTCCCGCATTACCGAATTTGACCTAAATAATTACAATTGCAACTTATTTACATCTGTCACAATGCATCAACAGATTCCACCCCCTGAAAAACTATTCCATCCTCCACGGGGCTTTTGGTCGTCCGCATTCAGCCGTCAAAGCATTTAATTTATTCACCGACATTCGCCAATAACAAAGCCCGCTTCCCTACCGCATTTCGATTTTTTAAATAGAATACCTAGCTGGTTCACTTTTTTCTGCACTTCCGTTGTAAACAATGCTCACATACATGCACCTGTCAATCTTCCCAATTTCTCGCGCCACACATTCTCTATTCTCAACACATAAGTTACAATTCAAATACCTCATTAGTTACTATTCACATAACACATAAGTTACAATTCAAATACCAATTTAAATTATTCACCGACATTCGCCAATAACAAAGCCCCGCTTCCCTACCGCATTTCGAATTTTTTCAATAGAATACTTAGCTTGTTCACTTTTTTCTGTACTTCCATTGGAAACAATGTCTCATACATGCGCCTATCAATCTTCCCAATCCCTCGCGCCACACATTTCCTATTCTCACCGTATAAGTTAAACGTGATGCAAATAATTACAATTGCAACTTATTTACGTCTGTCACAACGCATCAACAGATTCCACCCCCTGAAAAACTATTCCATCCTCCACGGGGTTTTCGATCGTCCGTATTCAGCCGTCAAAGCATTTAAATTATTCACCGACATTCGCCAATAACAAAGCCCGCTTCCCTGCCGCACTCACCTCCCATTCGCGCACACACCATCATCACACTTTACCGCAAAATTCCATGACACCGCGCACGTACTTACACCCCCACACATGTGCGCGTCCCACACGGCAGCCCCATATATTCGAGCCCGGAAGATCCGTACGCGGATCCATACGCTTTCCCGTATGCCTACGAATTTCGCTGCCAGCACGCTTGAGAGGCGCAAAGGCGTAACCGAAGGCGCACGTGCGCACAATACCCGTCAACCTCAGACGTCCCGCCCGGATATATATTTCCTGACATAGTGTCTGTGCGCCCGTTCATGCGTGCTCCACGTTTCTCCCGCGCAAGTGTCACCCAGAATTGTGTACCGCGGGTTACATCGATCCGCGTGCGTGGGTGTGTGCGAGATGCATGCGCATCGTGTGACGAACGTGGCTTCTGCGTTTTCCTCGCGATTTCGGGTGACCGGGCGCGCTGGATTGAAAAGTTTATTGTCGGTGTCGAAGTTGGACGCTTTTGGTATCGGTGATGTTGAGGGAGTAATGGTGTATTGGTTAGGTGGGGGTTGTTGTAGGGAGGAAAGAGAGAGGATGATTTTATGGGAGTTGGGATGGCGATTCGATGCAGGAGGAAGGATGGAGGGTGCGTAGAAATAGAAGGTATGGGGTTTCGGTACCGCCACATAACTACAAGAAAAAAGAGTGTGTTTCTGTTCTTATTGCAGTTAGAAAGTTACTATTTTAACACGAAGACTGCCGTGCGTATTTTACTATATAGAAAGCGCAATGTGATGAAGTACTATAGAATATAATAGAATTGTGCAAAATGAAAGTAATGCAAAGGTATCGGAGACTAAGGAATTGAATTACTATATACTATTAATTGCATTAACAAAATTATAAATGCTACCGATTGGGTATTGAATGACCACCAGTCAATGTGTTAACGTGCTTCATGTTAACCCTTTCGTTTCTATGGACGAGTATAGTCGTCCTCTATGATACGCTACTTATATTATATATGACGAGCGACTATAGTCGCCCGACCACAGTCTATCTTGGCACATTTAAGGTGGACCTTTTGTTCCGTATGTTGCTTTGTTTTGTTAGAAAGCATAGCATTGTTGCATGTGCCTGCATTCGCAATCAGCCGTACCTTTCGTCAAAAAAATTCATGTTCATAACATTTCTAAGCGTAAGCATAAAGCAAATTGTGGACAAGACCGCCGTAGCGAAAGAGTTAATCAGAGTTAAGCCATCCGCATCGTCTCGCTAATAGAATGGCAAACCACTTGCATATCTTCCTGTCGCGTGACGGCTTGACTTGGGTCCCTCAGGCAAAGGACGATGCCGCTGCTTTGAACTCGAATCGGCACATTTTTAATTATTTGTAGCTTAACATCGCGTAATCGGAAGGTACGCAAGTGCACTCTAGATTTGAATACCCGAGCTGGCCGATCTCAGTGGAGAATAATTTACCCAAATTCTGCATCGAATAAAGAGAGTGCAACCCAAGCAAGTGATTCAACTCGTTCAAATACGCCTATCCTCATCTAATAGTATTAAAGTTCCAATACAAGGTTTATGTAGAGAATCACAACGATACATATTTAGATTACGTATGGCGCATCATTTGAGATGGTAGATCTTGCCGAATGCGTAGGAGAGATATGTATATAATTGCATGTATATAATTTTCTGCGTTTTCTGTCTAGTACTGTTGTAATGACGATCTGCCGGTTTAAGTAAATGTGGAAACGTTGTAAGAATGTTTGATTGTTGATGCATGGTTTTAGATTTTGGTTTTGTAGCATAATCATAGAGGAACGGATTAATTGAGTGCCTGGCGTCATGGGTTTTCGATGTCGCTGATATTGAAAGAAGCAGTAACGAAGTATAAGTAAACAAAGTAAGAGATATGTGTCGCGGAGTTCTAGATTCTACGGCTTACGTACGGCACGCGATTGCAAAGTTTGTAGATCCTGTTAACTAAGTACGAGTGGCGCAAGGCGTGTATAAACACGGCGTATATGCATGATGTGACGAAGTGACTTCTACGTTTTCGTGATTTTCTGTTAACGTGCAACAGAGCAGTTTGAGTAGTTGAGCCAGCGACGAAGTTCCATGTTTTTGATTTTGTTGATATTGCGCGGAAAGCAATGCACTTTACTTTTAAACGGCACGTTTGCCGCATAAGAGAAGAGTTTATCTGTGTGTTTGTGTTACGAGCTGGCACCGTTGGTAGGGGTGACAAAATACGTAGAATGCATGTATTCTGTAAAGTTCTATATTCGACGGATTACGTATGGTGCCCGATTTCAGTTTGTAGATCCTCCCGAGCGACTACGAGTGATGCTGGGCGCCAAGCATGATATGCCGAACGTGGCTTCTGCATTTTCCTGATTTTCCATGGCCATGCGACAGAACGTGTGGATTGAAAAGTTTATCGTCGGCGCCGAAGTTGCGTATTTTTGATATTGCTGATATCGCGAGAGGAGTAATACTGTTTACTTCCCCAGTATGCTTTTTCAGCAGAAATAGAATGGTATTGGCAGAGTTTATTTGAGTTGCCCGCGTTACGGGTTTCCGATGTCGTTGGCATTGTAACCCAAGACTACGTAGAAACGTACATAGAAAGTATATATCGTGGAGTTCATGACTTCCCGATTCTACCGTTCATGTATGACACTTGACTTCAAACTTTACGCATCCCGTTAAATGACTACGTACGGCAATCTTCAAATTCTCGATTCCACGACTCACGAGTGACACTCGCTTTCGAAGTTTTCCGATGTCAAACGCCAGACAGAAAAGTCCTAGTACCTTCATTTTCTAAGATGCTTTTCGAATGAACAGAGTCTGCCCATTATAAATACGAATAAAAGGAGAATTGCATTGGTTAACGTAAGGTCTTGCTTATCTGCTGATAGCTGAATGGAAGTTTTAGAATACTATGAACTTTAATTAATATAACATATTTACTGTTTTTATATAATTATTGGTAGATGTTTCTGCATTTTCGAGTCTTCTCCTATATGAAATCTAAGATAATTTATGAGAAAACGTATTAATACGATCGTTGGTAACAATTGCGAAAAATTCCAACGACAGGATATCGTTCCGCGTACCTTAAATAAATTTAGGAAATATTATAAACGATATATCACATGTTTTACGGAAATTGACTCTAGACGCTTGCCCAGCATCACCGCTTTGTTTTCCTTTTATTACACTAGTAGTTATGTTCAAAAAATTCGAAATACCTTTATTATGTTTTATATTACATGTTCATCTAAAACGATGATCAACCGACACTCTTTAAATTAATAAATACTATTTAAAGAACAAAACTGACTTTTCCCTTTTAATTTATAGCTTTTAATAAATAATATTCATAGGATGTTAAAGTAATACTCACATAAATTTACCGTTCACCTATTCTCAATTTATTTGATAATATTTTCCTTTTCGAATTATCTAAATATCTGTGTTACTTTTGTTCCGTCGCACACAAAACTGTTAAAAAGTTCTGTGTTCGCAGTCATACACATCTGCGTTCCACCTCAATCGCTAGCGAGAAGGAAGAATACCTAAGGCCCCAAGCATTCTCTGTCTACTTCAGCCGCATCTTTTTCATTGTTTTATTATGCCAAGGAATCTGTGCTCCTGTACGTCGTCCGAGAGTTTGTGAATGAACAGATTTAGCTCCGTGCAGTCCAACTGCAGACTATCTGTGCCGTTTACTTAAAGTAATAGTCCGTAGGGTTGGGTGTGGGTAGGTCTTCGGATATTTCTCATCTCCAATAACCAATAGCAAGAATAATTACGCATAACCAAACCGTGTAAAGTAACTTAAAGAGGAAATACCTCGACGCACCCCTTTTTTCTACAACATTGAACAAAATATTTCAAAAGATGAGTAATTTGCAAGACTCGCAGAGATCAGTTGCCTTAACTTTTCTCGAGCTAAGATGCTCAAGTCCATGATTCGAGCTACTTGTGTTTGACTATCTGTACTTAAGCTGTTCGCAAGCTTCCCGAATCGTCTTTATAAGACACACATCTTCATAAGCCTCAAAATTGTATTCCGGCAGCTGCCTAAGCTATCGAGTCGGTACTTCATCGTAAGTACAAAGTAGAGTATATAATGTAAATATAAACGGTTGTGTTACACGTCATCCCTTTACATATACTTTATCTTAGCCATCCTCATTCTGTTACATTACAGTGCGAGAAGTGTAGGGTGTTGTACACAGCTCATATACGACACTTATTCGTGGAACACCCACACAATTTTTGTGTTTATGCTCATTTTTCCACACACTGTCTAATTACGTCATTTTGAAGTATTATTTTTTGCATAACATTTTTTGTCTGGGCCTAAGAAGTACAAGTATTTTCACTCCTATTTTGGATTTATTCCTTTTCATTCCGTGTTAGTATACCACGCTCCCATTATAATATATAGAGAAAATAGAACCAGTTTTGTTACACATATTTTATTTTAACCATCTCTGTTGCGCTGTACCTGCGATGGCAGTATAGTGCAATATTCCAAGTAATAGAGCACAAGGTAATTGTCCCTCTTCCAATACTCATGCTTTCAAATTTTCCCTACTCACACACCACCACTCGCTTCTTTAGGAATATTCCACACCACAACTCAGCTAAGTGATACTCTGCCTTAAATAGGACATCGTGAATACGTAAAATTAATAACGTAGTCATCAAAAAGTGGGATATCTAAAGTGATATTTTGCTTTACATAGGATATCGTGGATACATAAAAATAATAACGTACAATCATCAAAAGTGGGATATCTAAAGTAATATTTTGCTTTACATAGGACATCGTGAATACATAAATATAATCACTTGCAGTCATCAGAACTAGAATATCAAAGGGAGATTCCACGTTACAACTTCCTATTTTGGACATATTTAACTAAATCGATTTTTCAATCAACAAAAAGTCGCAAATTATCATATCCAGCTTTAACAACCTTTAAAACTACTTAATAATCAACCATAAATAACTTCAACCGAAAGCGTTTTCACCGTCCGTGAAGAAAACGGCGCAATTTCCGTGCATCCCACTTTCCGCCGTATCAAATGGAATCGGTGGATCCTGGGATTGTTCGATAAACAGGCCGATCGATGCGTGCATGGAAATTTGATCGACCGACACTTGGCGCAACGAAGGTGTAGAGCGAATGGACGCGGAATTGTTCGTTACATGCCTGAAGCGAAATCCCCTTTCGCGCCGGAGCGCGTTTCGAGAAACGCGAAACTGCGCGTCCGCGTAGGCTCGGACGATAAATAAATCCGCCAGCGAACAAAACGGTCGGATTTACCCGATTCGGCCAATCTGCCCGTCCCTAGTCGCGAAATTTTTAATCCCACGCCCGACGTCAAATTCCTAACGAAAATCTATGCGGGCGAACATCAAAAATTCCATTCGTCTGATGGCCGAGCTCGGATTCGGACGAACTTGCGAATGAGCGCCCTGTAGGGCAAAATGTAATACGCTGTATCGAAATGAGAGCAATTTCAATCTCGTGCCCGTACGTCAAACTAGTGGAAATCTATCTGGGTTGACATAAAAAAATGTCTTCTGATAACGGAACCGGTCGGTCATATTTTTCAATGAGAATATCATGGAACGAAGCCTGGCGTGTTATGCAAAAATCAGCGCGGTCCGATTATCAGATGTCAATTTTGCTTGGTCCGACATTTTTAATAACGTGCAGGATGTCAAATTCCAGAAAAAAGTCTGTCTACGTGAATATGAAAAGTTCAGCTTATCTAACACTGGAATAGTAGTTCTATCATACTTGTGATTGAAGATATTGTAGGAGGAAGCGTAGCAACTTATGCGAGAATTAGAGAAGTCCAATTGATCAGATATCAGTTTTGTTTGCTGGGATATTTTTAATTCTGTGCAGGATATCAAATTCGTGACAAAAGTCTGTCTAGGTGAATATGAAAAGTTTAAGTTCTCTGACAGTGGAGCAGTAGTTCTATCATGCTTGTGATTCAAGATACTGTAAGAGGAAGCGTAGCATGTCATGCGATAATTAGAGGAGTACAATTTATCAGGTATCAATTTTGCTTGCTGCGACATTTTTAATTCTGTGCAGGATGTCAAATTCTTGACAAAAGTCTGTCTAGGTGAATACGAAAAGTTCGGCGTGTCTGACAGTAGAACAGTAGTTCTATCATACTTGTGATTGAAGATACTGTACCAGGAACCATAGCATGTTATACGAGAATTAGAGAAGTCCAATTTATCAGGTATCAATTTTGCCTGGTGCGGGATTTTTAATTTTGTGCAGCCTGTCAAATTCGTGACAAAAGTCTGTCTAGATAAATTTGAAAATTTCTGCTTGTCTGACACTGAAACGGTAGTTCTATCATACTTGTGATTGAAGATACTGTAGGAGAAAGCGTAGCATGTTATATGAGAATTAGAAAAGTCTAATTTATCAGGTATCAATTTTGCTTGCTGCAACATTTTCAATCCCTCGTTCGATGTCAAGTTTCTAACAAGATGCTATTTAGGAGGTCATAAAAAATGTTATTTAATTAATAACGGAACAGAGGTTCAGTCAACGATGTACACGATGATTCTACATCTCGGTAAACATCGACAATTCCATTTGTTTCATATCGGACCAAAACTTCAGTCAAAAATGTGAATGAGAGTTTAATCTGATAAGGTAAAATATGTTATATCGTTATGAGAGTAGACCAATGAATAATACTAGCCCAATCCGTCAAATTTGCTTGTTATAAGATTTTCAAACAGAAAATGCGTGTATGAGCCCATCGAAAATTCCATCCGTTTCATATCGTAGCAGAACTTCAGTCAAACATGCGAGAGTTCTGCATCATGAAGCCTGATACGCTTTACCGGAAAGAGAGCAGCCCAATTTGTCAGATGTCAATCTTGCGCACTGCAAGATTTTCCATCCCCCGCCCAACGTCAAGCGCCTACCAAAAAATATTAGCCGCGCCGCATCGAGAATTCCATTTGTCGAATAGCGCGGCAGTGATTTAGTCAAACACGCGAATGAGAATTCTGCGCCATGAAGTATGGCACGTTTTGTCGGAACAACAGTAGATCAATTTGTCAGACGTCAAACTCCTAACAAAAAGGTATGTATAGGTGCGCATCGAAAATTCCATTTGTCTAATAGCAGAGCGGAGGTTCGGTAAAACTTACGAACGTATGTTCCGCATGGCGGAGCGTAACATGCTACACCGAAATCAAACTGCTCCACTTTGTCAGCTTACACTAATTCGCCCGTGCGCCGGAAAACTCTTAATTCCGTGTAAACTCGTAAAGGATAAACTCCGTGCGATATATAAAACCGACGTCAATTCGGCAGCTTTCAGTAGGACACATTAAATTCCCAATTAAACGTCGATACGAAAAAACGATTGCCGAATTTCCGACCGAAATTTCCCTCAGCCCACCCGTGCCGCTGATTACAGGATCGATAAAACATTCGGGCCGTTACAGGCGCGCGGGGCTCAACGTAAAACCGTAAAAAAAAAAAATACAAAAATCCTCGGTACCTTTTGCAATATTCACGAGAACCGTTAATCCGGCGAATTAACGGTTATATTAACTGAGCCTGCCCGTCCACTGCCAGGCTGTGCCATTTTTAGTCGAGCAATGTTCCATTGTTAGCAAAACACGAATTAGCGATAAATAAGTCCGCTTTGCAGTTTTCGAACATAAGAGATTGCTGAAGAACTTATTTTGGTTGGAGTATATTTGTTACTATGCTTGGAGTATGTTTATTACCAACCCCCAAGTCACACCTTTAATATTGAACAATTAGTTAGAGTGTTATAACATAGAAAATGTTCCAAATATAATAAATATGAATGAATGCAATGAACGCTGGAAATTGATTGCGTAAATGTGAGTTTCGATTATAAATGAATGAATTGTTAAGTGTGCCGAGAATCACCTGTTAACTCGACGTTTCGATGCTTTTATTTACGTTAAGTTGAATTACGTTTCTATCTAAAACGTAACACAACATTCATAGTTTTATACAAACTTTGATCTTTGTATACGAAACATATTTATTTTAGTTAAAGTGCAATTTCAACGTTCTTTTATTATTGTAAACAAAGAAATTGCTTTTTCTTCGCATCACATGGAAAATTATAACTAAAAAATCTTTAGCCAGAATAGGGTTAATTTCTTTGTTTAGAATAACTTCTTTAATTTTCTTTTATAATAGAAACAGAGATAACAAAAGTAAGGTTTCTGTTATGTTCAACTCGACCACAATAACTTAAATATAAACAGTAGTTATTAATAAATCCCGATATATAATAGAAACGAAAATAACTAAAGCAAATAATGATTGATCAAGAAATTTATATGAATTAACCGCGACAAAGCTTCCGTTGCGTTCAATCTCATTCCAATAATTTATGTACATATGGTGACTAATAAACTCTGCTTTAACATGCACATGTAATGCGCCTATGCTGCATAATGCATGGGAGATAACTCCTAAAACAAAATTTCTATTTGATGCAAACACTCTTGCAACAGGAGCAAAAATAACAAAAGCAAATACCGAACGCTTCACAAACGTATATGAATTAATAACGACAAATCCTCTTTTGCGTTCGGCCCTTCTACCACAGCCTACAAATAAACAATAATTAATAATGAACCCTGCTTTAACGCGCACATATAATATGCACACACCGCAACATATATGAGTCGTAATTCCTGAAACTAAATGTATAAACGTGGCAAATACCTTTACGACAGAAACGAAGGTAACAAAAGCAAACAACGACTAATTAAGAAACGTGTATGAATTAATCACGACAGACCGTTGGTGGCGTTCGTTAACAAGCCGTTTGTAACATCCCTCCCGTCGCGGGATTAAACTTCGCTGCCGAGTGCCAGTCCTTAATGGAGGCCTCGTCCTTAATGCGATATTTTACTACTTATCAGATCTCATAACTCACGATACTCCTCCACCCGTTACGAGTAGCTCTCATAAATGAGACGTTTAACCGAAGCTAACGCTCGCCGACAGTAATTTCCTGGAACAAAGTATCCTCGCGCGAACTTTAATTAAACTCCTTCTGGCCCGGCACTTCTTTTCCGAACGGGAAGATTCGGTCTTAAAGGGCGGACGAGACGATTTGATTTGCAGACGAGTTAAAGTGAACGAAGTCGGACCTGCGATTGCCAGAAACGTTACATGTTTGCCTTATTCTGTCCACTCGCCGTTACTGCAGCGCAGAATTAAGGGGTAAGATCTAGTTTAACGCCTAAAAACATCGGGTAAATTTAGGAAATTTGTTTTTAATTACATGATATAACATATCGAAATTTGGTGTAAAGGCGTTTAGTGTGCGTACGTTAATGTATAAAAAAAAATTTTTATTATGTTTTTACTTTAAAATGGAGGCGCTGGAGCTCTCGAAGTAGAAGTACATTTTTGGAAATGGCCTCCAAGACTTGTAGCAGAAGTGCTGTACACTTTTGCAAAGCACAAAAAGTAAAATTTTTTCTTAATCCACGTTAAATTTGCTAGAGAAGTACACACGTAAATGGTAAAATATTGATTTTTGTAGAAATGGCGAGAATGTGGAGAAAAGTTCTAATTTCCATCAAAGAATTCATCGAAAAAATATTTATAATAACGAAAGTTTTTAGCCGATCTTAAAAATCATGTGTACTTCCCCGGAGAATGTAGTTTAACAGCTACAGTAAACATTTCCAGTGAATTGGAGAAAATTTGTTTAAATTACGCTGCAAGCGAATTTGGGAAACGTGGTTTCGAGAAAAACGCATTTAAAGTATTGAGTAACGTTATTTCATATTATTTTACTTGTTTTGCCATATTTACGACTATTCTGCAATGCCTGCACCATATAGGTGTCCTTCTACATTAATATTTTCTTCCTCTTTCTCTTTCCTGGAAAACTTGATGCGGCGTGCGTCAGCTTCGACGCAGAAATTGTAACAATTACGACCCATAGTCAATTGTAACACTCGCATCATTGCCATTATGCTATCAAGTTGATCGTTAAAAATAGAAGAAAATATTTATGCCGATGTTAATTCATCCGTCGAAAGTTTATGGTAAAAAGTTGCCAAATATTTGTTTCGCATTATGTCCCTTCAAAACCTTTAGAATCGGTACCATGTACTTTGAACCGCTCCGAGGCATGACGACTTGCTTTATAAAATAAGCTGTAAAATCACTTTAAAAATATTTTTGCTTTTAAGACAAATTGCACCTTATTTTTACGGCTCTAAAGTATCATATAAGATAAACTATTTTTTTTTTCGATTTTTTGAAAATTTAAGGTAGATGTTACCCCTTAAATCATTCGGTCAAACGGAAGGCCACGCTGCGATTGGCCGAATTCGCGCTACTGGTGGAAATTTTAATATTGCCTGGCGATGCAAGTAAAGGAGCACGTCAAAGCAACGTACAGAGTGTTGGAGAGATTAATAAGGGTGCATATTGCAATTCGGCCGAAAGAAGAGGTGGATATAATGTCAAACTGAATCTGCTCTTATAAAATTAACAGATGATTGTAACGTACATAGTTTCCCGGCTGAACGATATAAAACGTATGGTGTAAGTATCGCAAATTTTTCAGAGGCCGGTTTTTGGCGGAAAATTTAATATTGTTTTGTATGCCAGGTAATTGAATGTGTCAAGGTAGTATGTAAAAAGCTGAGCAAAGTAATAATGGTTTACGTTGCACTTCCGCTAAAAAAAAATTGAAATAATATCTGGTTGTACCGCATCTTATGAAATGAGCGGATTGCAGTACAGCATTTTTCGTGGACCTTTTATGCCTGTCACAAATCCGCGTATCTTTAAAACCACCGCACATATTCCGCCAAATATAATCATCCTATAGTATTATTTCCTAATTATCCTGAACTAACGGCATGCGATTCTCGTTTACTCCTCGTAATACACTTTCCATCCAAAGTCACGCTTGCAACAATCCAAACACGCACGTTTCTGTCACCCAGACTCTAACGAGTGACCCGCTGACGCATATTGCGTCACCCAGCGCCGATCTGTTGCGTCAATAACAAAAAGAATCGGTATAAAAATTGCGCCGTCGAGCGCAGAATCGCATGACCTTTTTCCGGCGGGCAATGTCGAGCGAAATAATTGACGAGGTCGGTCTCCGTACGGAAGATGATGCTCTTCGTGGCCGCGTAGTCGCGAGTTTACGGTCCCCGACCATAAATCTTCCGCGGCGGAGTCATTACTTAAGGTTAGTGCGGTTTTAATGGCGAACCATCAGAACGCGGACGACCCACTAGGAAAGGGTAGACACACCGCCAGGGTGTAATACCGGCCGGGCCTTCGAAATTAAATGGTCCCGCGCAGAGGGCAAACATCCGGCACGTAATTCACGTCCGTTGCGATTGGCATGTCGACGACCGGCAATAAAAGTATTGTGGCTGGATGTTCTTTTTTGGCGGGACTATGGTGGTCATTGGTGACCAAAGTGTTTAAAAAGGTTACAATAATTGGAATAATATAAATATTGGGAGCTGAAAAATGTTCAAGGGATCAGAGGGCAAATATCGGGCACGAAATTTTCTTGGCGGGACTATGGTGGCCATTAGTGACCAAAGTGTATGGAAAGGTTACAATAATTACAACAATGTTACAATAATTGGAATAATATAAATATCAGGAACTGAAAAATGTTTAAAGAAGCAGAGGGCAAATTTCCGGTTGAAGTTTACGTCGGTTGCGATTGGCATGTCGGCGACCAGCAATAAAAGTATTGTGGCTGGATGTTCTTTTTTGGCGGGACTATGGTGGTCATTGGTGACCAAAGTGTTTAAAAAGGTTACAATAATTGGAATAATATAAATATTGGGAGCTGAAAAATGTTCAAGGGATCAAAGGGCAAATATCGGGCATGACATTTTTCTTTGGTGGGATTATGGTGGTAGTTAGTGACCAAAATGTTTAAAAAGGTTACAATAATTGGAATAATATAAATATCAGGAACTGAAAAATGTTTAAAGGAGCAGAAGGCAAATTTCCGGCTTGAAATTCAGGTCGGTTGCGATTGGCATGTCGACGACCAGCAATAAAAGTATTGTGGCTGGATGTTCTTTTTTGGCGGGACTATGGTGGTCATTGGTGACCAGTGTTTAAAAAGGTTCCAATATTTAGAATAATATAAATATCGGGAGCTGAAAAATGTTCAAGGGATCAGAAGGCAAATATCGAACATGACATTTTTTCGACGGGATTATGGTGGTCGTTAGTGACCAAAGTGTTTAAAAAGGTTACAATAATTACAACAATATAAACATCGTCAAGCGAAAAATGTTTAAAGAAGCAGCGGGCAAATTTCCGGCTTGAAATTCACATCGGTTGCGATTAGCATGTCGGCGACCAGCAATAAATGCATTGTGGCTGGATGTTCTTTTTTTCGGCTATGGTGGTCACGGTTACAATATTTAGAATAATATAAATGTGAAAAAGGACTGTGTTTTGGAAAGGTTACGATAATTAATGTAACATAAATATCGTCAACCGAAAAATGTTTAAGGAAGCAGAGGGCAAATATTGGGCACGAAATTGTCTTGGCGGGACTATGGTGGTTGTTAGTGACCAAAGTGTTTAAAAAGGTTACAATATTTAGAATAATATAGATATCGGGAGCTGAGAAATGTTCAAGGGATTGGAGGGCAAATATCGGGGACGAAATTTTTTTCGCGGGACTATGGTGGTCGTTGTAATGTAACATAAATATCGTCAATTGAAACATTTTTAAGGAAATAAAGGGCAGATTTCCGGCACGAAATTCACATCTGTTGTGAATGGCATGTCGGCGACGGACAATAAAAATGTTGTGGGCTGTGTTGTGGCTGGGCGTTATTTTTTTGGCAGGATTATGGTGGTTATTAGTGACCAAAGTGTGTAAAAAGGTTACAATAATTACAATAATATAAATACCGTCAAATAAAAAATTTTCAAGGGTTTAGAGGGCAAATATTAGGCACGAAATTTTCTGGACTGCACATGGTGGTCGTTAGTGACCAAAGTGATTGGAAAGGTTACAATAATCAATGTAACGTAAATATCGTCAACTGAAAAATATTTAAGAAAGCAAATGAGAAATTTCCAGCACGTAGATTATCGATGAACGAGGTATCCTAAAAGTGTGCGATAACCAATAAAAAATTAATATCGTTACCTGTTAGTATGTGTGTATACGTTGGTATTTAATCAATACGTTGGGTGACATAATTGTTTTCTTCCCTATACTCATTTGTTATTGATTGTTCCGTTCACTCTCTCTGAATGTATTTTGTTCACGTCACGGTATATTGGATTAATGAATGCTTTATCAGAATTTATTCACGTCGCTATATCGCAACTCTAACATCAATTAATACATTTTGAAGAGGGCAAAAAGAAAACTCCTGACAGGTAATTCATGTCCGTTGTGATTGACATGCCATCAACGAGATACAGTTTAATGTAAATAAACTTAAAATCGTTATTTAATCAAGTTTTAACATTACAACAGATAGACAGTAATGTGAAATAAAAATGAGTTCATTGTTTATATTCAATCATTTTTTATCACCTTAGAAGTCCCCTTTTTGATAGAATTTACCCACTGTTAATTACGTTTCAAATTCTACATATTTTGGTTTGCATACGATTATAAACCCTGCGATAGAAAGTTAAAACTTTGTCGCAAAAATTGCAAAGCAAATCCTGGAGGTGAGAAAACTGTTCGTTGAAATAAAAGTCATTTCACAGTAACAGACAGAGACTCCTAAAGTGGGTCCCAAGGGTCGCGAAACATGTAGAGTTTCAAACGTAATTAACAACGAACAACTTGTACCAAAGCAGGGCTTTCAATAATCTCGAAAATAGTATTTTTTCGTGCGATTATTTAATGTTGGTCGCGACAGTTTCGACTGGAAGGAAATTCGCGCGATGTCTAGTCCGCAAATTTTTAGGCTGACAGTTAAGTGAATACATGCAAATGTGTATAGATGCATGGAGCATGATGAACAATGATGACAAGATTGTGTTGGAAGTTAGATACTCATTACCGGGTCACCCATGGAATTAACTTATTTATCAACGGAACCGTAACACGAATTGAATAATTAACTATAACAACATATTTGCCGTGTCGACATAAAATAGCATAGAGATGCAATTTCGTTGCAATCGGCTAAATATGAAAGATTTATACGGTTTCCAATTACTTCTGTTTAATTATGGAATAAGCTGAGTTTTGCCGATTTAAACATTTTGGTAGAATATTTTTATTTTCTTACGTCGGAAATATCATTGATATTTGAGAATTTGCTAAGCAACTTTTAAGAGCCGTAGTATATCTTTAGTACTAAATGTTGATATTATGTGGAATTAACTTATTTATCAACGGAACAGTAACACGAATTGAATAATTAACTATAACAACATATTTTCCGTGTCGACATAAAATAGCATAGAGGTGCAATTTCGTGGCAATCGCCTAAATATGAAAGATTTATACGGTTTCCAATTACTTCTGTTTAATTATGGAATAAGCTGAGTTTTGCCGATTTAAACATTTTGGTAGAATATTTTTATTTTTTCACGTCGCAAATATCATTGGTATTTAAGAATTTGCTAAGCAACTTTTAATAGTCGTAGTATACGGTATTTTTATTTTCCCACGTCGCAAATATCATTGATATTTAAGAATCTGCTAAGCAATTTTTAATAGTCACTGTATATGTTTACTACTAAATGTTGATGTTTAATTATACGGTTACTTCTTCGGACGCGGTTGCTGTTTTAGTATTTCGTAATTAACCGAGTTTTACCGATTCATACATTTCGGCAGAGTTATTTAATTTCCTCATGCCGCGGATAGCTTTGACGCGCGAATATCCGCTGGCCATTTTTAACAGTCGAATCGCTTCTTTGCTATCAAATGTCGGCGTCTAATTATCTGCCGGCAATTGCAGCCGCGGGTCAAAAGGGCGGGCGGCGCGCAGGAGAACGCGGAAAATAAATTTGCCGAAGTAACATCGGCCTTAGCGGAATAAAACGTGTCCCAGTTTTGGTTTAATGCAGTTTGCGCGTTAAAAATAAAACAAACAATTAATCAAACTCTTTCAATTCGCTCGGCACGTTTGCACGGAGCGAGCTCTCGTCCGTTTATTACGAATGAACGATCGTAAAGGGATTTACATAGCGCAAACAAGAGCAATCGGTACGTTTCGCGCCGAGTCAACCACACGATTAAACTTTCGCGATTCGAACTGGAAAAAAGGGCTCTTTGCCCGCCGGTGATTTTTTCTAACAAATCACGCGAACAGGCCCCTCGCCTGTCATTACTTCCATGCACTCGCGAGATCCCCTTGTAATTGGGCGCCCGAAATAACGCGTCGCGTGAAAGAGGACAATTCGCGGCAAAAAGAGCGCAGAAAATATCGCGAGTGGGCGAGAAAAATGTTACGTTAAATATGAGATGTTCATTAAAGAGATAAAAATACATTTTTGCGTTCCCACATTTTCAAACTGATCCGACCACTACTGTTTATGTAAAGGTTTCGGATTCATTATTTTTTTTATGTAGGAACATCTGCTGACGATGTCAAATTATATCATCCACTTTCAGTCGCCCGTTGCTTCGACATGGTCCATTTAATACTAAAACCTAATAATGAAATTTAGTATTAAATTTTGTTTCTTATGGATGAAGCTTGTAGCAAAGAGTATATAAATTATGTTACAAGCTCTAAATGAACCGTTTATTTTGAAAGTGGTCTAACTCCGTTTTTCAATATTTTCCGGTTACCATGGTTACATGTACAAATTCATGTTATTTATCAGTAAATGTTATTTATCTCGATTTGAAGATAAATGGAGTAAGGCCACTTTCAAAATAAACGGCTCATTAATAAAATGGTTTCGTTGTTTCAATACACTTCTTATTCTCACAAAATAAACGTCGACCAGCATGTGTTTGCAACACTTACGCTTAGGTCTCTAAGCAATATAAATTAGCAAACTTTTTGCATGTCACTTCATAACACAAAAAAATAGCTAACTGTAGGTGCATGGTATAGAAGCAGAGAGATAAAAATATAAAAGCCCATCGCATGTATTTTCCATCGATTGAAGTGAAAATACCGTGAGTGCCCGTACATCACACAATTGAAACGAGTTTGAGTCTGGCAATTATATGCGTAATATAATTGCATAGTTCACGTTTTACTACAAACTTGTGCAGACATTTCATAAATTCTGGCGTTCTCGGAATAGTCGAATCTATCGAACGAAGATACTATTGGAAATTATGTTAAATTCGTTGCAACTTCTAAATAATCCTGCGCGTATAAAACGGGTTTTGCAGAAAATTCGTTTACACCAAATCCATTTAGGAAATTTTACTTCTTATTAGGTTCATTCTTATTAGTCTTTTTAAAACGAAAATTACGACATTCAGTGTCAGACATTTTCGCTTCTTCCTTTCTAATTAAATCTGATTCAATTTATTTCGTTTTCTTTCTTCTGTTCAACTTAATAAAAAAATATATTCTGGTGACAACACGATCAACGTGTCAAAACGTTGAGTTCAACTGTCGTGCATAATCAGCACCCTTAACCTAGTACGCCGAGAATCGCGGTTATACGCAGTTACGGTACGAAGTAGTCAAAATTTAAATGGGCCCGCCGCCGCGAGCGAAGGGTAACACTTGATAGTTTTCCGCAGATTCCATTACCAATTCTCTTATTATCAATATGGCCAGTTATTCAAACAATAGAACAGAATAATGTCGGTTACTCTGGAGATAAAATGACATTTTTATGGCAGGTGACCGTAGTCAGAGTTAGTAGCGAAAGGTTTAATAACCGATCAATTTTTAGACCGAAGGGCAAACTATAGCATTTTTACATAAGAGATAAGAATGTATACAATCCGTTATTTCAATAAAGTTAACTCTTCCACCTAACAAATCGATTTTTTTCCGCAGGTTTCATTACCAATTTTCTTATTATCAATATGGCCAGGTATTCAAACAATAGAACAGAATAATGTCGGTTACTCTGGAGATAAAATTACATTTTTATGGCAGGTGACCGTAGTCAGAGTTAGTAGCGAAAGGTTTAATAACCGATCAATTTTCAGACCGAAGGGCAAACCATAGCTTTTTTTACATAAGAGATAAGACTGTGCACAATCCGTTGTTTCAATAAATTTACATCTTCCACCTAACAAACCGATTTTTTTCCGCAGATTCCATTATCAATTCCCTTATTCTCAATATGGCCAGTTATTCAAACAATAGAACAGAATAAAGTGGGTTATTCTGGAGATAATATGACATTTTTATGGCAGGTGACCGTAATCAGAGTTAGTAGCGAAAGGTTTAATAAGCGATTAATTTTTAGACGGAAGGACAAACTATAGCTTTTCTTACATAAGAGATAAGAATGTATACAATCCGTTGTTTCAATAAATTTAACTCTTCCACCTAACAAATCGATTTTTTTCCGCAGACTTCATTACCAATTTTCTTATTATCAATATGGCCAGGTATTCAAACAATAGAACAGAATAATGTCGGTTACTCTGGAGATAAAATGACATTTTTATGGCAGGTGACCGTAGTCAGAGTTAGTAGCGAAAGGATTAATAACCGATTAATTTTTAGACGAAAGGACAAACTATAGCTTTTCTTACATAAGAGATAAGAATGTATACAATCCGTTGTTTCAATAAATTTAACTCTTCCACCTAACAAATCGATTTTTTTCCGCAGATTTCATTACCAATTTTCTTATTATCAATATGGCCAGGTATTCAAACAATAGAACAGAATAAAGTGGGTTATTCTGGAGATAATATGACATTTTTATGGCAGGTGACCGTAATCAGAGTTAGTAGCGAAAAGTTTAATAACCGATTAATTTTGTAGACCGAAGGGCGAACTATCGCTTTTTTACATAAGAGATAAGACTGTGCACAATCCGTTGTTTCAATAAATTTACTTCTTCCACCTAACAAATCGATTTTTTTCGGCAGATTCCATTACTAATTCTCTTATTATCAATATGTCCAGTTATTCAAACAATAGAACAGAATAATGTCAGTTATTCTGGATATAATATGAAATTTTTATGGCAGGTGACCATAGTCAGAGTTAGTAGCAAAAGGTTTAATAACCGATTAATTTTTAGACCGAAAGGCAAACTATAGTTTTTTTTACATAAGAGATAAGAATGGTAGCAAAAGGTTTAATAACTGATTCATTTTTAGACCAAAGGGTAAACTATAGCTTTTTTACATAAGAGATAAGAATATATACAATCCGTTGTTTCAATAAATTTACCTCTTCCACCTAACAAATCGATTTTTTTCCGCAGATTTCATTACCAATTTTCTTATTATTAATATGGCCAGTTATTCAAACAATAGAACAGAATAATGTCGGTTATTCTGGAGATAATATGACATTTTTATGGCAAGTGACCATAGTCAAAATTAGTAGTTAAAGGTTTAATAACCGATTAATTTTTAGACCGAAGGGCAAACTATAGTTTTCTTTTTACATAAGAGATAAGAATGGTAGCGAAAAGTTTGTAATTGATTAATTTTTAGACCGATGGGCGAACTATAGCTTTTTTTACATAAGAGATAAGAATGGTAGCGGAAGGTTTAATAATTGATTCATTTTTAGACCGAAGGGCAAACTATAGCTTTTTTGACATAAGGGATAAGAATGGTAGCAAAATGTTTAATAATTGACTCATTTTTAGACCGAAGGGGAAACTATAGCTTTTTTTACATAAGAGATAAGAATGTGCACAATCCGTTGCTCCAATAAATTTACCTCTTCCACTTAACAAATCGACCCCGTCGAACTCGTTCGACATTTAACTCGCTAAGCGACATAATTTAGCCAACATTTCGCACGCCTGCCCATAGCGCAAACAATAACTGACAAGAGACGCGCGTTACGAAAGCGGGAGGGTAAAAATCCGAAAGCCCGTCGCACGTATTTTCCGTCGATCGGAGTGAAAATACCGCGAGTGCCCGTATATTACGTGACCGAAACGGATCCGATCGTTTTTGCGGGCAAAATTTATACGTTACTCCCTGTGCCCAGTCGGCCGAACCGCCTCTTTTCCGCCAGCCGCACTCCCACGCTCGCCATCGCATCCGCCATTCTCCGGAACCCCGTCAGTCCGACCTGCACCACCCAAACAACCGCGTTTCAACCCCGCAAATATTTATTTTACGGCCGGCCCGCGCCTCTTTGACCTTCGTTGTCGCACCGGCGAACGGCGAAAATTGCAATCGAACGCTGCAAGAATTTCACCGAGTGCATGCGCGCGGAAAAGGTAGAAAGGGAGAGGATGTATGGAACTCGTTTGTAAGTGTAGATATGGTAAGTAACCCATTCGAGACGGCGATCTTTTCCGAAGACGGTCCCCAGGAGCGAATTTTTTGTTGCATTGTTCATTTTTAATAAAGAAACTTGTTTACTATGGAAAGCACCTAATTGCTAAGTGAAGTCGCATAAATAAGATTATTACACACCATATGTGCAGCTCGCGTCTCAGATTATTTTTATTGCGAGGAGCGGATTGGATACCATGTGTGCAATGTAAGGTCAAATAAAAATACGTTATTAACAATGCCAACGCCAAATTTTGTTTTTCTCTACTTTATAGATACTATTAACACAACAAAATTTACCTGGACGACTACTTTACTCAGAATAACTGATAATTGCTTATAGCCTCGGAAATCAATTGCGCACCTACCCCTTTTATGGGGTAAGAACAATGTACAAAAGGACACGGAGAAAAATATGACACACACTCCGAATTCTTAACACGTTGACTGCCAAGCGTATTTCGCTATGTTAGAACTGCGATGCGATGAAATACTGCAGAGTATGATTAAATCGTGCAAAATGAAGGTAACGCAGAGATTTTAGAAACCAAAGAATTGAAGCACCGTTTCAATATCTATTACTTTTACAAAATTGCAAATAGGATTCATTACGAATTTTTTGCATTTTAGTAAAATCTTTTGCACCGCGTTAGAAACCAAAGTATTGAAGCACCGTTTCAATATCAATTGCTTTTACAAAATTGCAAATAGAATTCATTACGAATTTTTTGCATTTTAGTAAAATCTTTTGCACCGCGTTAGAAACCAAAGTATTGAAGCACCGTTCCAATATCAATTGCTGTTACAAGATTGCAAATAAGCTTCATTGCGAATTTTTTGCATTTTTAATCAAATCTTTTGCACCGCGTTAGAAGCCAAAGTATTGAAACACCGTTCCAATATCAATTGCTTTTACAAGATTGCAAATAGATTTTATTACGAATTTTTTGCATTTTTAGTAAAATCTTTTGCACCGTATTAGAAGCCAAAGTATTGAAACACCGTTCCAATATCAATTGCTTTTACAAGATTGCAAATTTTTTGCATTTTTAGTAAAATCTTTTGCACCGCATTAGAAACCAAAGTATTGAAGCATCGTTCCAATATAAATTTTTTACAAGATTGCAAATCGGCTTCATTCCGAATTTTTTGCATTTTTAGTCAAATCTTTTCGTATTTTACTATGTTAGAACCGCAATGCGATGAAATACTGCAGAGTATAATTAAATCGTGCAAAATAAAGGTAACGCAGAGTTGTTAAAAGCCAAAGTATTGAAGCACCGTTCCAATATCAATTGCTTTTACAATATTGCAAATAGGCTTCATTACGAATTTTTTGCATTTTAGTAAAATCTTTTGCACCGCGTTAGAAACCAAAGTATTGAAGCACCGTTCCAATATCAATTACTTTTACAAGGTTCCAAATAGGCATCATTGCGAATTGTTTGCATTTTTAGTAAAATCTTTTACACCGCGTCCAAAGTATTGAAGCACCGTTTCAATATCAATTGCTTTTACAAAATTGCAAATAGGATTCATTACGAATTTTTTGCATTTTAGTAAAATCTTTTGCACCGCGTTAGAAACCAAAGTATTGAAGCACCGTTCCAACATCAATTACTTTTACAATATTGCAAATAGGCTTCATTGCGAATTTTTTGCATTTTTAGTAAAATCTTTTGCGTCGGTCACCGCGTATTTTTTAACCGTTTGCAAAATAAAGGTAACACAGAGTTGTTAGAAGCCAAAGTATTGAAGCACCGTTCCAATATCAATTGCTTTTACAATATTGCAAATCGGCTTCATTGCGAATTTTTTACACTTTTAGTAAAATCCTTTGCACCGGTCACCATCATGGCAATCAACGTGTTTTAACCGTTCGAATGCCTTTCTTGTTACCTAATCGAAAATTGCCAAGGCAAACTACAATGGTAAATGGAGAAGAACTATAATTCTAACAAGAATTTACAACGCTTGTTAGAATTATCACACAAAAACCATTTCTTCGTCAGAGTTTCGTGCATGACAGAACATATTCAATGATTATTGGGGATTGGGTAACCCCTACGTTCCGGTAGAATATAATAGGAGAGCACGTGGTGGATGGCAGGAGTTCGATCATGATTGATATATAGGCGTCATGCTGTATGAGATACACAGAAATTGCCGAGATACAAATTTGCAATAATGTCAGTTCGACGCTTTTGAACGTCAATGCATCGCGTACTGTTCAATTTCGTTGAGAACGAAGCTATGAAGATTGTCATAAATTGGAGGGCACTTAATTTTTTCGCGCGAAATGCTTTCAGGGACTATATTTGATGATTTATTGTGAATAACATCTAGTCTGGGCACTGTGGAGAATTTTAATGCAAAGTGCTCATGGCAGATGGTAGATATTCACCATTTTGTATCAGTTATACAGAAATTATCGAGATACAAAATTGCACTAGCAACAATGTCAAATGACCGCTTTTAGACATTTAGTAGTAGATGGTAGACGTTCATTTTGTATCAGTTATACAGAAATTCTCGAAATACAAAATTGCAATAACTACAATATAAAATGACCGCTTTTAGACATTAAACTTTTAGGCATTAGGCGCTTTTAGACGTTAGGTACCGCTACTACAACACTGTTCATTTTCCCCGAAGATAAAGATTTTAAACCTGTCATAAGGTCAGTCGATTCTTTCGGCCGCAATGCTTTTATGAAGCACATTTCACGATTTTCGCTGATTGAGACGTAACCTGCAGTCCGTAGCGAAGTCTAGCGCAGACAGCTCTTGACTGACGGCAGACTTTCGATCGTGATTGAAATGTAGGTATTATTCTCTATGAGATATACACGAATTGACGGAATCTCAACTGGAACGCTTAAAGGCGAAATGGTTAAATTTGATGAAATCAATTTTTGTACGTAATAGATTCAGTAAAGGTTGATATTTTAGTGTCCAAAAATACCACAAAAAATACAATATTTAGCAAATAAATTTACGAGCAGAGTTACAACGATCTTGCAGCGAATAATAAAACTTTTTAAAAGTTCTTAAAAACATAAGGTGCAAATGTCGAATTTATCGCGAAATTAGTAAAAACCCCATGAAAAAAAATGAAGCGCACAAGCTGCTGCTCCGATGTGAAAGGAATTTTGCCAAGAAATTTCCAAACGCTATCTGCTACTCGGAACCAAAATGCACGTTCGATCACATCCCAACATAAACATAAAATCGCCGAACGCGATCGAACCGAAGATTTCGAAGAATTTTATTCACCGAACACATCGCAGTTCGACTTGCTCAATATTAAATTCCGCCGCTGCAGGATTTTCAACAACCTCAACGCCATTCACTGACTGAACCTTTTCGGTTTGAAGACCGTGTGTATACGTCATTAAAAATTGGATGCTTGTATATGAATGAAAAAATATTCATCTGGTCGATAAAAATTATTTTTGTGGCAGTTAACTCTCTGAAGCATTCAGCATTGGTGAATGAAAGAGTATTTCGCTTACAAAGTTTGCATATATATGTCCTTCAAACGAAACTATATTATGTTCTGACTGTTTACTCAAATTAAACTAAAGATTATTATTGGCGCGTATCGATCTGTAACAATAAAACGAACTGAAATTGGGTAAAAGTTCAAAAATCGAAGAACACAGTGCCGAAACATTAGGATTTTATTCTGGTCTTTTAAATAACTTTAATTCGTTTTATTCTTACAAACTGATACGCGTCAATAATAATCTTCAGTTTAATTTGAGTAAACAGTGGGAGCATGACATAGTTTCGTATGACGGACGTATATATGCAAACTTTGTAAACGAAATACTCTTTTATTCACCAATGCCGAATGCTTCACAGAGTTAACAGCCACAAAAATAATTTTTATCGACCAAATGAATGCTTTTTCGAATAATACAGCACGGCCATACGCCATATAACTTCATAGGTCAGATACCAAATCGAACGAGTTTAGCAGAAAATCGAATAAGCGCAAGAAGAAAGTAGTGCAAGTAGCGAAGTAGTGACATCATGACACAGTAGAAAACTGGAAGTAAGGATTAACATCACCAACGAACCCCCGCACGAAACACATGACCACCCTGCACCTCGCTTCACTTCATATCGCATATTCATCGGGCAGTAGTGTTTTCCGACAAAAAAATTCAGACGGAATTTTGATTTAAGGGGTTATGCCTACTTGGGATCGGCGAAATTACATGATTAATTAAAATTGACGAAACTAATTAAAATTCGCAAAACACTAACAAAAAGTACATATTTAGTGGTACTTGTATACATTTTTTTTATGAGAAAATATTAAAAAATGGAGGAAACATAGCTCTTCTCCTAGAGCTTCCGTTTATTTTCATCACTTGCAGTGACCACGATATCGTCGGAACGGCTCATCGGAAATAGAAATAAAAGAATACTGCGTGAGTATATTGCACGATAAAGGGCCTGAATGAAGAATTTGGAAGAATTTAAATTTTTACAAGAATGACAACACTTTTCCGAAAAAATCCGTCTTTCGAGGTGAACTGACTTTCGTTTTTATGTTGTAACTTTTTTTTTATTACCGAAATAAAAAATCCTTCGTTCACGCCCTGCCTAGTGTAATGACAAATAAGTATATAAAAGTAGAGTCCGATCGGTGAAGTAGTTTTTGAGAAATCGTGGTCACCGCAACCGTATATTTTAAAAAACACAGTTTCGAGATAATCGCGTTTAAAGTTTCAAGTCTATGTTTTCCATAGTTAAAATTAATTTTGGTTCATAGTTAAAATTAATGGTCCCTACTGCACTTTTGGTCAACTCCAGAACATCCAGATGATGTTCGGCAATTGTAAAACGGGTCTCGTCTGCTTTTCTAGCATATTCGTGGGCATTTCGGCCTCAAGGCACGCCTAATGCTTCAAAAATCTTCAGAAGGGCTATGTTACCCTCGTTAAACATACATGCAGATATGTATGCCGCAATTTGATGTATTGTATATAATTTTATATCACATATTCATCGACCAGCAGTGTTTTCCAACAGAAAAATTCAGCCGGAATTTTGATTTAATGAAACGCTCATACGAATAAATAATGTTTCAATCATTCGCGTTTCCTATTACATATGAACGAGTTTACAAACTGATATTTGTTTCACCGCATAAAAATACCGCCCGAGTATTTCAATAGCGTGGCATTCGATTCTGTTCAATCCGTGGCACCCGCGATTCGTGCGAAGGGTTAAAATATTCGCGACGTCGAGCCGTCCAATTTTCCGTCGACGCAGCCGTACGATTTTTTCTCCCTCGCCGGTCGCGCGATTTTTATTCGCGTCGGGGCAAAGGCGAGAAAGGCTCGAAGACGGAAAAACAGTGAACGTCGAAGCGAAAGCGAATGAGAAGAAAGAAGCTTGCCTGCTCGTCGTGCGAATCCTTTCGAAGGGCCGACACTGCGAAAATGGCGGGGGTGGGGCTGGGTCGGAGAAGATGCGATAGTACCCTTTTAAAATTCAAGAGAACATCGTCCAGAGAGGATTTCACGGCGCTGAAGTGTCGATCTACAAAGTGGACCCCCGGAAGCACGTAATTTAAAAACACACGCTATTCGGAAAGAACCGGCTCGAGACTCCTTTCGTGCATCCGCTTTTGTAAATAGTCTATGTGTAACGTTATGCAAAGCTCTTAAACACGCGTCTATCTGCTGAGGAAGCTGAGGCGAAGGTGATAACGAACAGGCGTTTTTAAATTGTTAACCCTTTGCACTCGACTCTCCCCTCTGAGGGGACACGAAGATACTTCGTGTTATTACTGAGGAAAATGTATATACAGAAAACGTTTGTTCAAATATTTGTTTCCTTGAGATTTTTCCGGGGAGTTGCAAGTTAAGGCAATGAGATAGAATTAATAATCTGTGTGCTATTTCATATTTAGTAAATTCGTGGTCAATAAACTGAGAGGAGAATTCTAGCGATTGCAAGAACAACCTTCTGTATATTCCTGCAATAGGTTGAATGATAAATATACTCCACAGATCCTGGACAGTACATCATAAAATATCAGACCATATTAAAAATTAAATCATAATCTAATAACAAATATACTGTAACGCATTTACTGTAATACAATAGTCCACAGATCATAGGCAGTATACCATAAAATATTATCACCCAATAAAAAATAAATAATGATGCAATAATATAATATAACACACAACTTAGATCTTAAACACTACATCAGCCAATATCACTACATATTAAAAACGATATTTTGTACATAACGCCGCAAAGTCCGCATTGCCTGCTATCAGTAGAACAGATACCCTGCATATACTGTATATATCAGTGAATTGTAATAACTACCCTGTACATACTATTGTAGTAACTGTTGTAAAATGCACTGCAACAAATCTACTCCACAGATCCTGAACAGTACATCATAAAATATCAGTCCATATTAAAAATTAACCCTTTGCACTCGACTATCCCCTCTGAGGGGACACGAAGATACTTCGTGTTATTACTGAGGAAAATGTATATACAGAAAACGTTTGTTCAAATATTTGTTTCCTTAAGATTTTTCCGGGGAGTTGCAAGTTAAGGCAATGAGATATAATTAATAATCTGTGTGCTATTTAATATTTAGTAAATTCGTGGTCAATGAACTGAGAGTAGAATTTTAGCGACTGCAAGAACAACCTTCTGTATATTCCTGCAATAGGCTGAATGATAAACTGCAAGTTATTGTATAAACATTGTATATTCTCGGAAGAAAAAATGACACGTGAAAAATCATAAACAAGTTATCACTGCGATATGTGTTTGAATAAACCCGTAATGCACATTGGTGAATGAACTATAACGCATTCGAAAAGAATAGGTTATAAAATTTCAATTTTGTTTCAACATAAATGTATCAGCAAAGTTGTATGCAAAACATGATTTAAGCAGAGTATTTTTTTAAAAACTGTACCATTTTAAACGAAATGTTGCGCTATTCGCTACTTCGTGAAGAAACATGTCTGAGTACAAAGGGTTAATATTTTTGGGGGGTTTTGCATAATGAGTGGATATCGTAGTTATTTTGAAAATGGTCTGTACGCAACGTCGTGCAAGGTTTTCGAGGTGTAACTACATGGGACCCCACGGGGCGGCGGATAATAGGTACGCTCATTTTTGATGCTATATTATTTTTAAAGGTAATTTCGTAGTAAGTGGGTATTGTAGTCAGTTTGTAAATTACGTAAGTGGGGGTGGAATTTATAAACAGTGCATGTTTAGCGTTATGCGAAGCTACCAAAGTGCAGCTACGTAGAATAGCTGAGCAAATGTGGTAATGCGTGTATTCATTTTTAAGTGATGTGCATGTTTTATACTATGCTATAGCATATCTTTTTGCAAGTAAATGGGTACTCGCATAAAGAGTGGAATTTAAGGCGAACCTGATAATATGTATGTTTATTTTTAAATGGTATGTCTTTAAAGGTATTTCATAGCAAGTGGGTACCAAACTTTTGTGAGTAATATATATGTAATGTTATGCAATGTTTTTGAGCTTTAATGGAATAGCACGCCATAAAATGTGTACAGTAACTTTTAAGCGATACATATTTGTTCAAGGGTCTCTTGTAACAAGTGGATCTCGTACTTCTCGTGTAAATCATGTAGCTATGATTTTATACAAAGCTTTGAACATGTAACTGTTTGGATAACGAATGAAATCTAATTTATCTGACTCCATATAATTTCCAGTATCATTTCCAATATAATTTCTCAATGTTAACCTATAAAAAACCATCCTTTCCTTTGTTGTAATTATTTCAATGAATTAAGACTACCTCCATTATAACTAAGGCAAGTGAAATATAAAAGACCCAATTCGTCATTTTATTATCCTTGTTATTTTACTATCTACTATTTTGATTACTATTACTATTTTTATTACTCTCAGCACTCAAAGTAATAACAAATGAACCCTTACAATTCTTACTTTTACTTAAATTGTTAAATTTTCGTTCTCCACTTTGTATAATATGTGTTGTGAAAAAGTTTCCTCCCCCTTGCATTGACTTTCCTAACCTATTTTATTCATCTCAAATTAAAACCTATTTACTCAATACGTTTTCATTTATGAAGGAAGAAACATCTTAGAAAACTCTTACTTCCAAGAGGACAACTTTTTTCACATCATATACTTAAATAGTGCCCAATCTGATGAGATCTTCCTAGCGCACACCTCATCTTCCACAAACGTTTTCATTCACCGAAAAAGTCGTTCGCTACGCACTCCTCCCATCCGCTCTCGATAAAATCACAATTTTATCGAAACGCATAAGTGTTCCCAAGAACACGCAACGCTCCATCGCTCGCGCAAATTACCCTCCATCACACGGCAACTATTGCGAGAAGCAAGAAAAGGCGCCGAATATAAGAACACCGTAAACGACGCCCCATTCTTTCTCCCATTCGCCCGAAGAAAGGTTGTTCGCCTTCTTCGGTGGCGCGGAGGCACGAGAGTACGAGAAAAAGCGTACGTACACCTGGGACTATTTTTACACGAAGCAGACGATTGAAAAAAGGGATGGAAAAAAATCGCGGGGCAATTGATTCACAGAAAAGTATAAAGCGTTTGTTAAACTAAAGCAAATGGGAGAAAAGTAGTTTTAAATGTGGAATTGCGTTCGTTAAAAGTTTGCGCAGGAAACGCGTGAAAGAAAAGGTGAGGTGTTAAGGGAAAGAACAAGAAATTTTTCAAACGGCGTGTAGACGAAAAATTAATAAACGATTTTTACACTGTGTAAAAACGTCGGGAAACCGACAAACATTACTTTGGTATATTGTTAGTGAGCATAAAAACCGACTGCTTAGCAATACTGCGGACCATTATATGTACGTATCGCAAAGGGGTCTATGGGGTAATGTGGTGATACACTCGCACATATACCGTTACATTTCCTTGTTTTCCAGAATATTTTTTTGTTTCCATATACTTGCTTGTAGCTATATGTGTATATGTTACTCTCGCTTACACACATTCGATACACATTGTTCTTTCGCGAATTTTCGATCCTACATACATACCACCTTGATCAAAAAGTTTTAGGACCGGCCGCCGTATGGTGAAATTCGCGTTATGGTATTATTATATATATTACATAATATGGTGTTATTCGTGAGTTTTTGACCAAAAATAATACGAATACTATTCACCAGCCTCCGAATTCACCTGATTTAGCTCCCTGCAACTTTTTTCCGTTTAACCGACTTAAAAAACCGCTTCGCGGAACGTGTTACAGCACTCGGTTGGATCTTATGGAAAAATCGAAGACTGCTCTGATGGACATACCAAAAGTGGAATACCAGCGATGTTTCGATGATTGGATGAAGCGCTAGTATAAATGCGTTACAGTCGATGGGGAGTACTTTGAAGGGGGCGATATCAATTATAATAGATAAACTTGTATTTTCGATTTTATGAATAAAATCCTAAAACTTTTTGATCAAGGTAGTATTTCATGGCGTACAGGTGAATAGTGGCAATGTGATGCGTAAAATTATCTTTTTCTTTAAGTTAACTGGGGTAATGTAGAGGCCAATATGAGTAATGTGTTAAGTAAAAATAGTGGAAAAGTGGTATGGGAAGGGTTTTACGAATTTCTTTCTAATATGAGTAACGTGTTAAGTAAAAATATATTTTCGATTTTATGTATAAAGTCCTAAAATTTTTTGATCAACGTGGTATTTATTATGTCAAAGAAACCCGTGCGAAAAGACTCCCAGGCAAACTCGCTAGGCGAAGAACGTGTGATAGGCCAGAGACGGACACGTGCGCGGCGAAAAAGACCACCGCCAGGATCTTTTCCGACGCGACCATTAATGGACTCGTGACTTGTGGACGAAGCGCGGCGAATGAATGGCTCTTGATAACGGCACTTCGAGGATGCATTGCCCAGCGAGAAAGCTCCCGGGCGAGCCTCTAAGGTGCCTCTCGCTAGAGAAAAAGCCGCGTATCAAGACCGCCGGCAGAAGTTTGCTTTCCAAATGAAGCCTGAAGTGGAACCGGCAGCTTCGCGTGGAACGAAGCGCGACGATGTTCTTCCTGCATATCACAGGGCACGACACACGTGGAATGCGAAACATTTTATACAAGCGTAGGAGGCGGTATTAACTCCTTGCCGTACTTCGACGGGTCTGAGTCGTGATGAGAATTTCGGGCCAAACGTTAATATCACGAGTCTGACTCGTCAACCCAGGAACAGAAGTTGACGAAACGTAGGGGTGAAAGGAGTTTGTTTCCTGGGTGACAAATTTATTCGTTACCGTCATCAAGAACAGATCACTTCCAACTTTCTTCTTATGAAATCGTTTAGCTCGTCGAATGTCTTTTTATTTAACCAACGTTAACACTTTATTGACCGCTATTGACTGAAGATGCCACTCACTAACGACCGACTCTGTCTTGAATATCGCGCAGGAATTGTGTATGTGCCTATTTGTAAAGCTCTATAACTCAAAAATACTCACTGTGTCGTTGAGAATCCTTTGGTTTCAAAGCAGTATCATTTTATTGTCATTTAGAATTGTCATAATATCATTTGATATTTATTTTATCTAATGTAACCGTTGACCACTGAAAAGCCGATTCATCGGTTACCGGTAAATAACAGTTGGAACCGAAAAGCCGATTAATCGGCAAGCGATCGATAATAGCGGTGTTAAAAAGGGATGTATTACATTTAGAATGCTATATTTAAGTTGGCCGGTTGTATGCTTTCTTTCCGCGAATCGGACATGCACAAGTTTTCGAAACGTTCTCCAACATTAATGTGTCCATTTTCCATTTTTACCAACTGTAACACAATACGTCAGATTTTTCCGGTATCCATATTAAAAGACGGTCACTTCCAACGTTGCACATATATAATAATTCAACTCGCCAAATACGTGGTTATTTAAACAAAGTCAGGGAGAGATATATTACTAATATCTGCATTTAGGATGTTCACGTTTGTTAATCCCATACTTTATGTTTCCCCCTCGATAGATAGTCCGTTCCTGTATATACGGTATTTTGGGCGTCAATAAAGTTAGCAGTTGTTGCTTTTGCAAGTAATACTTGTAAAAGCAAGTGATATTGGAACGGTGCTTCAATACTTTGGCTTCTGACAACTCTGCGCTACCTTCATTTTGCACGATTTAATCACACTCTGCTGTATTTCGTCGCATCGCGGTTCTAACATAGCAAAATATGCTGGACAGTCAATGTGTTAATGATGTCGACAGTCAACCTTCCATTTCTCGGGCCTAAAACACCTCTTCCCGTGACAGTTTCATACAACAACGTTTAGAACTCAGTATCCTTGGACCATTCGGCCCATGTTCCATCTTATCTACTCACCACACAGTGTCCGATGTACCGCAAAAATTCGAATAGCTTCTTCGAACACCCTATATACGTAGAGACACGAAGTATAAGCCACTCAGACGAAGCTTTATGGAGGCAGTCACTCGAGACGGCCGAATAAGCGGGTCTACCTAAGAATTACCGGGCTCATTCCCCTGCGCACGTTCGTCGGTACTTCTAATTACCGATCGTCGCCGAACGAGATCAAAGTCGCCTCATTCCACGCGCGACGTCTCTCATTTCGCATCTCTCATTTCGTCGGAACTCATTAACCGAACGGCAATGACAATGCAGCTGAGGACGGGTCGCTAATTAACGACCGTTCTTTTCGTGCTGGAAGGACCGACTAAGGGCGTCTAAGAGCGAGAGAATCGATGGCAGAGTCACGGGGTGGGGGAGTGAAGGGTGTAACAGGAGAGAGTTGCAGGAATCGGGAGAGTGGACTGAGGATAAGCGGAGTGGAGAGAGATCGGGAGATGGAGGAGAAGGTGTGAGATGATGAGTAGTTGTAAGGAAGGTGGGGGCGAATTAAGGGCAGGATAATGAGGGAATAGGAGGAAAGGTTGTAAAGTGAGAGAAAAGTGTGGAGATCGAGTGGACAAATTAAATGTAAGCGAATCAGGAGTTGAAAAGGAGAGGAGACAGAGAATGAGTGTAGCGAGTGAGTGAAGTAGAGAAGAAACGAGGATAAGAGAGAAGTATGAGATGTGACGAATTGTCAGGAACGGGAGGGCGGATTAAAGGCAAGGGAATTATAGAAAAAAGAAGAGAGAACAGGTGGGAAAGGTGGAGAGTCGGAGAAATTGATTGAGATCGAGGGTGCGAAACAGAGGGAACGTGAAAGGGTATAGTAAGAAAAGGTGCCAAGTGAGACAAAGATGTTAAGGTCGGAGGGATGGATTAAAAACAAACGAAATGGGAAAGTGTAAGATGAAAAAAGTGGGTGGAAACAGATGAGTAGTTGTAAGGAAGGCGGGGGCGAATTAAGGGCAGGATAATGAGGGAATAGGAGGAAAGGTTGTAAAGTGAGAGAAAAGTGTGGAGATCGAGTGGACAAATTAAATGTAAGCGAAGCAGGAGTTGAAAAGGAGAGGAAACAGAGAATGAGAGTTGTCAGGGTCGAGCGGATGAGTAAAGTAGAGAAAGAACGAGAAGATGGGAGAAGTGTGAGATGGTGACGAGTTGTCAAGAGCGTGAGGGCGGATTAAAGGCAAGGGAATTATAGAAAAAAGAAGAGGGAACAGGTGGGAAAGGTGGAGAGTCGGAGAAATTGATTGAAATTGAGGGGGCGAAACAGAGGGAACGTGAAAGGGTATAGTAAGAAAAGGAGCCAAGTGAGACAAAGATGTTAAGGTCGGAGGGATGGATTAAAAACAAGCGAGATGGGAAAGTGCAAGATGAAAAAAGTGGGTGGAAACAGATGAGTAGTTGTAAGGAAGGCGGGGCGAATTAAGGGCAGGATAATGAAGGAATAGGAGGAAAGGTTGTAAAGTGAGAGAAAAGTGTGGAGATCGAGTGGACAAATTAAATGTAAGCGAAGCAGGAGCTGAAAAGAAGAGGAGACAGAGAATGAGTTGTCAGGGTCGAACGGATGAATGAAATAGAGAAGGAACGAGAAGAGGTGTGAGATGTGACGAGTTGTCAAGAGCGTGAGGGCGGATTAAAGGCAAAGAATTATAGAAAAAGAAGAGAAAACAGGTGGGAGAGTCGGAGAAATTGATTGAGATTGAGGGGGCGAAACAGGGAACGTGAAAGGGTATAGTAAGAAAAGGTGCCAAGTGAGACAAAGATGTTAAGGTCGGAGGGATGGATTAAAAACAAGCGAGATGGGAAAGTGTAAGATGAAAAAAGTAGGTGGAAACAGAGGAATAATGACGGTGAATAGGAGAGGGTGTGAAAGCAGAAAAGTTGTAACGATCACGAGGGCGAACTGAGGGCGAACGAATCAGAAAAGATCGAGAGGACGGTTGAGAAGGGTGTAAAACGATAAGAAAAAGTTGTAAGGTTCGCGAGGGTGAAGTAATGGCCAACGAATAACTGAGAGAATAAAATGACATGACGAAAGGGTCAGACGATGGGAAACAATGATAAAGATCAAGAAGGTGGACTAATGGTGGGAGTATCGCAGAAGAAAAGGATTACCAAACTCCAGGAGTCAAACATCAAGGGCACGTGTAGGCAACAAAAATGAGAGAACCGAAACAGAAGGTCTGAGGCTTCAAACTAATTGCTTGCGAATAACCTTGCGAATGCAAGAACCCGTGAAAATACAAGGCTTTCATAAGAAAAGCACTGAATAAAGAAAAGTCGACAGCAACATAAAAACAATGAGCATTCGCACAGTTCTCACTTTACATTGTTTACAGAAGAGGTAATGATGTAAACAGATTACATTGTTGCTTCGTAGTTATGATTAGCATTGTCAGTATATATACGAGCGCTATATCTATATCATACCTAATTTTATAACTCTACCATGAATAAAGTTCGAAAGTTTGCATTATTGAAAATGATCATTCGAGAATTGTGCAAAAATACATACAACTACGATAGAAGAAAAAAAAAATTATTATTTTGCCGGTAACCTTTCTTTCACTGTAACTATTACAGAGATATTCGGGAATATATATAAACTCGTTGTTCATAAAAAAAAAGTAATGAATGTTTCATAGACGTAAATACGAAACGACAAAAATTTAAGAACTAAGACTAAAGTCTTTCCTTTGTTATTATTGTTTATAAATAGTACATGGATATCCTTGCCTCTACCATCACCTATCAAAATCCTACATAACTAAAACCATTCAACCAGAGACCTTCAACTTCTCGCAAAAGCAAAATGCCGTTCTGTTTTGGGTATCGCACGGAATGTATGTGCCTATATGTAAAGCTCTATCACTCAAAAATACTCATTGTGTCGTTGAGTATCTTTTGGTTCCAAAGCAGTGTAATTTTATTGTCATTTAGAATTGTCATAATATAATTTGATATTTATTTGACCTAATATAACCGTTGACCACTGAAAAGCCGATTAATCGGCTACCGGTAAACAACAGTTGGAATCGAAGAGCCTATTAATCGGCTAGCTGTCGATAAAGTGTTGAGAAGGGATGTATTACATTTAGAATGCTATATTTTCGAAACGTTTTTGAAACGTTCAACCATTCAACTGAAAAATCATTCAAAAAGAATCGTTCTACCTTTCGCAAAAGCAAAATGAAGTTCCGCAACACGTTAGAACATCTCAACACTCCAAAATTTCATGAAACCCTTCGGTGTGCGGCTATTTTCCCTTCTAACTGCAGCCACATACAAAAAATCGCGGCAAGGTAGCTTCAATTTCCACACATTTGGCCGACACGCAAAATCCTTCGAAAAATGCAGGTCAACATTACGTGCTATCGCGGGTGCCTTTATCAGAGTGCGGCAAACGAGATTCCGGGAGAAATCGGATAGTAATTAGTCTTCTCTCCTCACGCCGCTTGCCCCCGGATCGCCAATTAAGGCAATGCAGGCACTGCTTCGCGTCTTGACGACGACCGTAGGGTTCGAGTGTCGAAGAGGGTAAGCAGGGAAAGCGACGAAGGACGAGAGAGGAAGCGACCTAATGCCGTCGGCTTCTGCGATGCGAAAGGAACCCTCGCTAATCGAAGAAGGCATTAGCGTACACGCTGTTACCGGCTAATTACGCAACGGACGCTGCAAAAGAATGCTATGATAGGCGCGAGAAGCTGAGAAACTTCGTGAAAAAATATCCGCGAGGGGATTATTAATTTTGCGTTAACGCCTTTTATTATGGCAATCGAGGCATGGTGTTTCTTAGAAATACGCAGTACGGTTATCATTCGAAGCGAAAACGTTCCAATTTTGGTTTTGGACCAAGTAACATCAGCTTCGGGAGGTGGAAATTGGCAGTGTTGTATTAGGCATTAAATTCAGTAGTTTCTTATGTTCAATTTAGTTGTACTTTTAATCTTCCAGTACATTATCCTATTGTACAATAAACTATCGTTATATATATAGGATAATGTACCGAAAGATTAAAAGTACAACTAAATTGAACATAAAAAAACACTAAATTTAACGTCTAACACAACACTGCCAATGTCCACTTATATTTGTTTTTATTACAGTAGTACTACTATGGAAATGTCTTACTACTTTTTATCACAGAAGTACTACTATGGAAAAGTCTTACTATTTTTTGACATCAGCACATGTGACCACTCGCGACAAATGGTTCTGTGTGTCCTTTTTCGCGCTTTTATTTTATTTTCTCACAAGCGACCGATATTTTCCGAGCTGTATCGCCCATACCGAAATCCCACGTGCAAAACCTCAAAAAAATGCAGACTTTTTCTTCAATTTGAACGTCAATGCACGGCAAAATGCTTCTGCGTTTTTCTTATCCTTTATTTACGTATTTTTCGACAAACCAACACCCTTCCATCTATATTATCAATACCGTCACTGCACGTACGAAACCTCAAAAATATTTACGGAACACCAATAAACCCGTAAATGCTCCGTGCGTTCTTGTCGTGTATTTTCGTTTTATTTCCCTGCAAGCAACCAATAATTCTCTCCCGCAAGCAAGAAATCCCGCAAGCAAGAAACAATTCTCTCCCAGCTGCATCATCAATCCGCAATCCCGCGTTCGAAACCTCAAAACAATTCACCCATAGCCTCCCTTGCAATTTGAACGCGAATAAGCGAATAAACAAACCACCTATCGTCCATTAATACCGCCAAGTCCTAAAAAAGATCGGGCCCATTTTTTCCTTCAAACAGAACACCAGTAAACGCGACAAACGACACATGCCTTCTTCTTTGCGGTTTTTACTTATTCCATCATAAACCACCCCTCTCATACCTACATCCTCAATACTGCTATACCCCGTCCAAAACTTTAATAAAACTTCGCGCGCATCTTTACCTCCAATTTGAACACCGATAAACTCGGCCACCCGCGACAAATGGAATGTACGTGTTCTTTTTCTATTTTTTATTTTATTTCCTCTCAGTCGATCAACACTTTCCCATAAGCATCATCAATACGGCCGCCTCTCAACAAAATTTCCCACACATTTTGCCGTTCAAACGGAACACCAACAAACTCGACAAATAACATACGAGAATTCGTTCCCCGTTATTCACTCAGTTACAAACATTAACAAAATTTCGTTCTCATATGTCCCTCATCTTGCACCGCCGACAAACTCCGCCAACCTCACCAAATTCCTTATATCTCTGTCCACTTTTTCATTTTTCTTTTATCTCTTTACTATAAACCAATCCTCCCACCTGCATCATCAATACGGCCGCTTCTCAATCAAATTTCCCACAAATTTTTCCGTTCAAACAGAACACCAACAAACTCGGCAAATACCAAATGAGAATTCGTTCCCCGTTATTTACTCAGTTAAAAACATTAATAAAACTTCCTGCTCATATTTCCCTCTTCTTCCACCGTCGATAAATTTCGTCAACTTCACTAAATTCTTTGTATCTCTATCCACTTTTCCATTTTTCTTTTACGTCCTCACAATCAACCAATTCTCCCACCTGCATCATCAATACGGCCGCTTTTCAACAAAATGTCCCGCACAATTTTTCCGTTCAAACAGAATACCAATAAATTCGGCAAATAACATACGAGAATTCGTTCCCCGTTATTTACTCGGTTAAGAATATTAACAAAACTTCCTGCTCATATTTCTCTCTTCTTCCACTTCCGAAAAATTTCGGCAACCTTACCAAATTTCTTACATCCCTGTCCACTTTTCCGTTCTTCTTTTATCTCCTCACAATCGACCAATCCTCCCACCTGCATCATCAATACGGCCGCTTCTCAACAAAATTGCCCATACATTTTTCCATTCAAACAAAACACCAATAAACCCGAAAAATAAAATACAAGAATTTGTTCCCCGTTACGTTTTCAGCTAAAAACATTAACAAAACTTCCTGCACATCTTTTCCTCCTGTTCCACCGCAGATAAACTCCCTCTTCTTCCACCACCGACAAACTCCGCCAACCTCACCAAATTCCTTATATCTCTGTCCACTTTTTCATTTTTCTTTTATCTCTTTACTATAAACCAATCCTCCCACCTGCATCATCAATACGGCCGCTTCTCAATAAAATTTCCCACAAATTTTTCCGTTCAAACAGAACACCAACAAACTCGGCAAATACTAAATGAGAATTCGTTCCCCGTTATTTACTCAGTTAAAAACATTAATAAAACTTCCTGCTCATATTTCCTTCTTCTTCCACCGTCGATAAATTTCGTCAACTTCACTAAATTCTTTGTATCTCTATCCACTTTTCCATTTTTCTTTTACGTCCTCACAATCAACCAATTCTCCCACCTGCATCATCAATACGGCCGCTTTTCAACAAAATGTCCCGCACAATTTTTCCGTTCAAACAGAATACCAATAAATTCGGCAAATAACATACGAGAATTCGTTCCCCGTTATTTACTCGGTTAAGAATATTAACAAAACTTCCTGCTCATATTTCTCTCTTCTTCCACTTCCGAAAAATGTCGGCAACCTTACCAAATTCCTTACATCCCTGTCCACTTTTCCGTTCTTCTTTTATCTCCTCACAATCGACCAATCCTCCCACCTGCATCATCAATACGGCCGCTTCTCAACAAAATTGCCCATACATTTTTCCATTCAAACAAAACACCGATAAACCCGAAAAATAAAATACAAGAATTTGTTCCCCGTTACGTTTTCAGCTAAAAACATTAACAAAACTTCCTGCACATCTTTTCCTCCTGTTTCACCGCAGACAAACTCCCTCTTCTTCCACCACCGACAAACTCCGCCAACCTCACCAAATTCCTTATATCTCTATCCACATTTCCATGTTTCTCTTACCTTCACACAATCGACCAATCCTCCCACCTGCATCATCAATACGGCCGCTTTTCAACAAAATGTCCCGCACAATTTTTCCGTTCAAACAGAATACCAATAAATTCGGCAAATAACATACGAGAATTCGTTCCCCGTTATTTACTCGGTTAAGAATATTAACAAAACTTCCTGCTCATATTTCTCTCTTCTTCCACTTCCGAAAAATTTCGGCAACCTTACCAAATTCCTTACATCCCTGTCCACTTTTCCGTTCTTCTTTTATCTCCTCACAATCGACCAATCCTCCCACCTGCATCATCAATACGGCCGCTTCTCAACAAAATTGCCCATACATTTTTCTATTCAAACAAAACACCAATAAACCCGGCAAATAAAATACAAGAATTTGTTCCCCGTTATTTTTTCAGTTAAAAACATTAACAAAACTTCCTGCACATCTTTTCCTCCTGTTTCACCGCAGACAAACTCCCTCTTCTTCCACCACCGGCAAACTCCGCCAACCTCACCAAATTCCTTATATCTCTATCCACATTTCCATGTTTCTCTTACCTTCACACAATCGACCAATCCTCCCACCTGCATCATCACTACCACCGCCTCTCAACAAAAATTCGCACCCGTCTTCCCCCCGAAACAGACCACCAATAAACCCGGCCACCCGCGGCAAATGATTCGCGCGTCCTCGGCATGAAAAGGCAGCGAGCGGCGACGTGTCCCCGGCTGTAATCAAGACTCATCCATCTCGGCGTTCGTCATGCTCGCGCGTTCGTCCGTTCCTCTCTCCTGAGCTTCTCTTTGAAGAGTAAAGCCCGCCGACCGGCGACACACAGCGCGTAACGAGAAAATAACGGCACGAGATGCGCATACACCGCGGCGGGAAGACCGTGGGACAGCTTTATACGTACGAACACCCTACGCCTGCTACATATGCATATGCGTTGTGCGTCGCGCGCCACCTAGAGAGCTGTGTTTTATGCAGGACGAGGTAACTTCTACGTCTGGCAGGACGCAGTGCAAACTTCGCCTCGTCGACTAACGTCGTGAGGACGGTTGCGAAATTAAACGTGACGACGTGCGTCTTATTCGTTTTGTCGCGGGTGCGTAGATGATGCGGGCGGAGGTGTTGAAGAAAGAAGCAAGGAATCATAAGAAGTGTGGGATGTGAAAGTTAATCTAAAAGAAATTATCTCAAGGTTCAATCAATATTTCAAGGTCCTGCCGAGTTCATCTTGTATTTTTTAAGGGGTAACGTCTAGCTTAACGCCTAAAGAATTTTTTTAATTACATGAAATAATATATCGAAATTTGGTTTAACACTAAACGTACCGGCACTTTACACCTACCTATTCTTACCATGAGGGATCATTTGACCCCTTGAGAGAAATAAACGTTGACTTTCAGAAAGAAATTCCTAATTTATTAAAGCAAAAATTCAATAATCGGATGATATAAGAATGTGCAGGAAATCAAATGAGCGATACAAATAACAATGAATGTACGATTTCAAACTAAATTTTGAAAGGAGTCATTTGACCCAGCTTGGTACGATTAGCGTTAAAGGCATTTAATGTGCATACTTTAATGTATAAAAAAAAGTTCTTATGTAAAACTTTATAACAAAATATAAAATATAAAAATATGAAAATATAAAAATACCGAAAAGTATAACTTCGAATGTTGATTTTTATCTGAAAAGCGTCATACTCTGATAAAGCGTTGTAAATTTGCCGCTTATTACTTGATTTTATCCAACTGTGAACTAGTGCAATAGTTCGTTGCATGTTTGCGGTAGCTCAGATTGCACTACCATATTCGATAGGCTAGATGCTCCTATATATGCAGTCCCTAAATTTTGTTCAGGTTGGCACTTGTGACCTTCCTCACCCGGGGCACTCTAAGTAAGGATGTAAGACCCTACAATATATATATATATACATACATATATACATAATACATTATAATACATATATATATATATATATATATATATTCTAATGTATTATGTGCATGTATTATGTATTATATATATTATACATATATGTATTATAATAACATTATACCTATATATACCTGTATAGGCAAGTGCCAACCTAAGCAAAATTCGAGAACTACATACATATATGCATCTAACATACTGAACATGATATTTTAGCCCAAACTATTGCAAACACGCATCGATCCACTGTTCCCCTACTTTCTACGGCAAACGCAACTCTAAATACAAATAAGTTTTCAGTAAACTTCTAAGTTTCCACCACAAGGCGTATTACTTTAAACAAAATCAACTAATGCCAAGCAAATTTTATATCGGATCCACCGAGTGCCGCATGTCGCTCCTCACGAAAAGACCAAAATTCGGCGTACCGTTCTTGCTGTCTGTACATCATTTTTATACGCCAACGACGACAACCCCACGTCGCACACACCTGCGTACCTCATGTATTACGCGCACTCGCCAACTTACCGGCAACGGCCACCGCCGAAAGTACGTAGCCGGAAGAAAGTCTACGCTTCTGACATTAACGAAACGAGAGACGCCTGAACGAGCTGCGCGATGGTTTAGTAATCGCGCCGGAGAACTTCCGACTCGCTCGCTTTCTTACGTCGCACTCGCCGTCTCTGCGGAATAAGCGAGGCAAAAATATTTACACCCGGGCTAGTTTATTCCTCCCGCGAGCGGACGGCGCTGGAAATATTTAGACCAGCGAGGAAGTCTCGGGACTCGAGGAATCGACGTGCGGCGGACGCAGACGGCGCGACGTGTGTCAAATGCGAAGCTATTCCTGACGTGCCGAAGTTTGCGGGACAGCGATCGACGGGCGACGTGGCACGTACCGCACGGTTTCGGCGAAGGGCCGACGCGTTAACGATGAAAAATGCACGAATGAGGACGGACGGAGAGGTCTTCGCGAAATTTAAGTAGTGCGAGTTCGGGAAATGCCAGAAGGTGGACGTCTCGTTATACCGGTTGATGGGTGGTTGGATAGACTTAGTAGTATAATGTTGAGTGGAAGATGAATAAAGAAGAGTAATATTGAAGAGGTTATAATATTGAGACAACGGTGTTGCGAATGTAACTTAATTTGTTCATAGAACTTGTTCCTATGCGTCAAAAATTCAAAATCCACGAATGAGGGTTGTCGAAGGATTCTTCGTGAACTTAAGTAGTATAGGTTCACGATATGGCAGACGCTGGGCCGTAGTTTTGCCATACCGGTTGGGTGTAGTTGGATAGACTTGGTATTATAATGCTAAGTGGAAGTAATATTGAAGAGAGTATGAGACGGATATTATGACAACGGAGTTGCGAATGTAACTTAATTTGCTCATACAACTTGTTTCCATGCATCAAAATTTCGAAATGCACGATTGAGGACTGTCGCGAAATTTAAGTAGTGTGAGTTTACGATATGGCAGACGCCGGACGGTAGTTTTTTCATATTGGTTGGGAGTGGTTGGATAGACTTGGCATTATGATGCTTAGTGGAAGTAATATTGAAGAGGGTATGACATAGATATTATGATAACGGAATTGCGAATGTAACTTAATTTGTTCAAAAAAATTGTTCCTATTCGTCAAAAATTCAAAATGCACGAATGAGGACTGTCGAAGGAGTCTTTGCTAATTTTAAGTAGTACGAGTTCACGATATGGCAGACACCGAACGGTAGTCTTGTCATACCGACTGGAGGTGGTTGGATAGACTTGGTATTATAATGCTAAGTGGAAGTAATAATGAAGAGAGTATCACACGGATATTATGACAACGGAGTTCCGAATATAACTTAATTTGTTCATAGAACTTGTTTCTGTGCGTCAACATTTCTAGATGCGCGAATGAAGACTGTCGCGAAATTTAAGTAGTGTGAGAGTACGATAAGGCAGACGCTGGACGGTAGTTTTGCCATACCGGTTGGGTGTAATTGGATAGACTTGGTATTATAATGCTAAGTGGAAGTAATATTGAAGAGGGTATGACACACATATTAATGACAACGGAGTGGCGAATGTAACTTAATTTGTCCATACAACTTGTTTCTGTGCGTCACCATTTCAAAATGCACGAATGAGGATGGTCGAAGGAGTCTTCGTGAATTTAAGTAGTATGGGTTCACGATATAGCAGACGCCAGACCGTAGTTTTGTTATACTGGTTGGGGGGTGGTTGGATAGACTTGGTATTATAATGTTGAGTGGAAGATGAATATAGAAAGAGAATATGGCACAGATATTATGACTACAGACTTGCGAATGTAGCTTAATTTCTTCATGGAACTTGTTTCTATGCATCAAAAATTCAAAATGTATGAATGAGGATCGTCAAAGGAGTCTTCGTAAATTTAAGTAGTATGGGTTCACGATATAGTAGACGCCAGACCGTAGTTTTGTTATACTGGTGTAGGGATATATGATGTTAGGTGATTTCGAAGTGTGATGCGGAATTATATTGAGTAGAATAATTTATTGAAAGATAAATAAAAGACACTAATTATAATATAAATACAAAATGAAAATAGAACTATGGCAATCCGACTACTATTCGGTAAACGGCAAGAAAACGTATCTATACTGGACTGAACTATTCTCTGAACTTGACTGGACGACGACTTAAAACTTTCTGCCTGACCTATTATTCCACTATCTCTAACGAAAACTCTATCTCCTCGCCGGGCCGCTGCTACGCACCCCCGTCCTTCCCCAAGGGTTCGGCATCCAATCATTCGTAAAAACACGCCTCCTCCCATTCGTACCCACATTCTCTCTCGCTCACTCCAAATGCGTTACAGTCGACACGCGCAACAATGAGACATACGTCACGCATTCCTCAAACAAAACCACGCTAGCATTATACCTTCACTCGCAACAATCGGTCGCAGCCACTCATACACACACACACATCTTACATTTATGCGACACATCTACGGCTGTTTTTCTGATGCTACACTGGTTGGGGGCGGTGGTTGGATACACTCGTTATTCTTATGTTGAGTGGAAGTAATATTCAAAAAAGTATGACACAGATATTACGACAACGGAGTTGCGATTGTAACTTAATTTGCTCATAGAACTTGTTTCTATGCGTCAAAATTTCAAAATGCACGAATGAAGACTATCGAAGAGGTCTTCGCGAAATTCAAGTAGTGTGAGTTCACGATAAGTCGGACGCTGGACGGTAGTTTTGTTGTATTGGTTGGGGGGTGGTTAGATACACTTGGTATTCTTATGTTAAATGGAAGTAATATTGAAGAGAGTACGACACGGATACTATGACAACGGAGTTGCGAATGTAATTTAATTTGTTCATAGAATTTGTTTATATGCGTCAAATTTTCAAAATGCACGAATGAGACGGCTTAAAGTGGTCTCCGAAAATTAAGTAGTGTGAGTTCACCAGCATCCGACATATTTTGAAACCATACTACGTGAATTTTACGAATTTTCACTTTTTACACGAAAAAAACAACATTTATGAACAAATTCACTCACATCCGTCAGTGTACCAACACAATAGTCACGTAACAAACATTATGCACTCAACATTATAATATCAACTCTATTCAACTACCCAGCAACCGATAAAGTAAAACTACCGTCCCGCGTCTGCCATATCGTAAACTCGTACTACTTAAATTCAGCAAAGATCACCTCGACCGTCCCCGTTCGTGCTCTTTTGAATATTTGACGCATGAAAACAATTTATATGAACAAATTGCATACATGCATATTCACATGACCCCATTTCTCAATGTACACACCACCCAATTCTCTTCGAATCAAAATACTGCAACACACAGAACTCGCTTGTTACACTCGCAACGCACCTCATGTACCCAACCTCATAACTCGTACAACAGCTGCGCCGCTTTTTTTATCACTGCTCAAGCCTTTTCAAGCAACAGGGAAACGTTAAGAAGAAAATAGCCGGTGTTTGTTAGCGTTAGTCGGCAGACGAACATTATAAAGGAATCGTCCGCCTCCGACGTCACGCTTCGAGTTTGTAACGCGTTGTAATGTAACTGCATACGCAGCAGCAGACAGCACTGCGGCGGGAAAGCCACGGACGTCGACCTCTGACGGACGTGCACGTTTGCCAGGCGATGCATTTAAACGGCCGGTTTATTTCTGAACGCCTCTCATTTCTCGGGCGCACATCGCTCTTCACGAAAGTGAATCGAAACGCCTGCATCTTCATTCAGTGTTGAGGTATCAGAAGTTAAAGCGTAAGGAACTAAATGTTACATTGCAGAAATGGTTACTTGCTGCGAAATGTGCTTTTCATCATACTTATATGCTAATTGATATACTATGTACGTGCGTTTTGGCGTGATATATAAGCTACAATTGCATAATCGTAAGAAGCAAAGTGTCGAATGCGATGGACAAATAAAGTGGTAGTGTGTATGGGTCGTTTGAAATTTTCTGGTACATGTTGAGGGAGAGTAATGTGAAACGTGTGGGTCGTGTGCGAAATAAGCCGTTCACTTGCCAAGTCGATTAACGCCACAAAGTAAAAAGTATGTTTTTTAACCCTTCGACTGTTGAGTACTTCCGGCCGAAGCGCTGGCTGACGATAAAATACTTTTCACTAGTGTAGATTCTGTTGATTGATTATGTAAGACGCAACTAAGTTCTAATCATAATTCTTCATTTACGCCAAGTTAACACTTTACCGACTGCTATTGACTGAAGATGCCACTCACTAACGACTGACTTTGTTTTGGATATCGCGCAGGAATTGTGTATGTACTTATTTGTGAAGCTTTATAACTGAAAAATATAGAATGTGTTGTTGAGAATCCTTCGGTTTCAAAGCAGTGTAATTTTATTGTCATTTAGAATTGTCATAATATCATCTGATATTTATTTTATCTAATATAATCGTTGACCACTGAAAAGCCGATTAATCGGCTACCGGTAAATAGCAGTTGGGACCGAAAAGTCGATTAATCGGCCAGCGATCGTTAAAGTGTTAAGTAATGCAAGGAAATGATTTGATAAAGAACGCATTTGTGCTCATACCTTGATAATTGTGGCTACAACAGGTAAGAAATCGAAATCATTGGGAAACGCATATATGCGCCCATAGTCGACACCAATAGATTTCGGCGGACGCATACATGCGTCCATAGCAATCAACGGATTAATATTTATATTAAGTATCAATCGCACGCTTTAGCATTGAAATTACGCGAAACTTTTTAAACAACGTTAATAATTTTGGCCTCTGAGCCGTTCAAATATCGAACGGCATCGTTCGAAGTTTATACTGCAAAATCTCTGTTACTGATCTCTTTTTCGTGAAGCACCATTTAGCCCGCGCGTCTCTTCTCATTCATAAAAGTGCCACGTCGCGCGAATGATCGTTCTAAACCGGTACCGCCGACGGTGACATTTGGCAAGCAAACAGACAGGTCAATTTCCGAGCCACTTCTGTTCTTCAGTCACACATCGATCTTCGCGAGAACAGACCCGAACGCGAATAATTGCGCTGTGGAAACCTTTCCCGCCAACCTTGTACCCCTTTCAGGCGGAATTTACTGTAGGCCATCCGCCCCATTCACAGATATTCCGCGTCCCGCGAATGATTGTTCCCAAAGTCTGCCGCCCACAGGGGCGTTTGTCAAATAAAAGCAGCCGCGGAGCTTTGCAATTCTCGACATTCGCTCGCAGACAGACGTAAACGCAGTGCGGAGACGACATTGCACGCAAATTTCGGCTGTCGCTTCGAGAGGTGGCAAATTGTTGTGCGATTAGGACTTTTAAGGAGACCGAGACTCAACCCGGGCAGACCACTTTGAAGTGACTTCATAAGAATTGCTATTTTTTTTAACTCATTTGCATCATAGTTCTACTTAACCCTTTGGCTGTTATGAACCACATTCGTATTTTTCAACGAGTCTTTCCGCCTGTAGTCCTATTGTATCCCCCCAAAAAATGCATTCATAGCTGCACTGCCGAAACCCTTCAAAAATAATTTCAATTCATCCATAATGGTTTCACCACTTCGTTCCCTAATCCTCAATAACCACTTTCGAGCACATTCCTAACATCTTTATTACTTCAGTGCTGCTTTTAGTCTTAAATCTTCCGTTAACACTTTGACTGCCACGGTAGTCACCGGTGACCAGCGTAAAAGATTTTACTAAAAATGCAAAAAATTCGCAATGAAGCCTATTTGCAATCTTGTAAAAGCAATTGATGTTGGAACGGTGCTTCAATACTTTGGCTTCCGACAACTTTGCGTTACCTTCATTCTGCACGATTTAGTCATACTCTGCAGTATTTCATCACATCGTGGTTCTAACGAAGCGAAATACGCTTGGCAGTCAACGTGTTAAGTACCAGTACCCGATTTCTCTACGGGTAAAGAAAAAACAGAAACTTCGTACTTTCCGCAATGAGTGGGGTAAATTGTCATCCAATCGTCATTTAACAACTACACCGGAAAAAAGCAACCCGATTGCTGGAGCCCTCTCCTTTCCTACAAACTTTCCACGAGTTTCCATAAACAACTAGAAGGCACTTATATTCCCATACTAATAACACGCGAGATTAAACATTACATTTCTACATAACACAAGATTTACACTCAAGATTCGACAAGTGAACGCGGCAGTCACATAACACAGTAACATAGTATTCAATAACGATTGTTATATATTTTGAGAGAAAATATACGTCTATTATTCAACTTCCATACAACAAAGTTATTCCCATCGCCCTAAAAAATCGTGAGAAAACGCGTATAATTTAGGTAGAATCGACGGTACCGAGACGGGATTCTCAATTGAAAGGTGCGCGTAACAGCTGCTAACTGCTCTAAATTGAAGTAATAGCGTCGTAATTCCAGTGGCAACTACGCGGCAAAGACTGACTACCCTTATTAGAATCATCACAAAAAAACGTTTCTTCGCCAAAGTGATGTTTATAACAATCATTTTCGGCATACACCCACCACTCCGATTTTATTCAACGCGTGTAAAAGCCTGAAACAAAATCGCTCCGCTGTGAAAAGTACTAATATCTTCTGTTTCACAACACACGGTCGTTTTTGGTCATTGGCAAAATACAACAGGAACGATTGACAGGAATTATAGTGCAAAGAATTGCTGCATTAGTGCGCAATAGAGAATTTTGTGGAAGTAATTAGATAATAAGTATAGTAATTAGATGTAAATGACGGCTTCGCGGTCCGCTGTCACGTAGGCTGCCTATAACTACATTGCTCAAAATATACACGTCGGGTGTAAGTGACGGAACGCCGTCTGCGAACGGAGAGAAGACAAAGCGCTTGCGAAAAGGAGAGGAACTGACCCTCGTCTCCGCCGTGTTCCATCGCGTTCCGGCCATCAGCGATAGACGGCAGAATACGAATTCCTTGATCTACATAATGCCCCCACCCAGCATGCTGCTTTTACCGTGTCAATAACAAACTTTGCACTTCGGCAAGCTGGCAGGCGAACATTGCCTGGCGGCTCTTTGCCGTAAGAAAGAGAAGTCGCCTTAGTGACGGAACTGAGGGAAGTATCAATTGTTCTGCTATGGCGGTTCTGTCGTGGGATAATGAAAACCAGAGTTTTGTGGTGTCATTTTTTTGGGTCTTGATGGGAATTAGAATTAATGAAAAGTAAACTAATTTTTCGTAAAAGAACGCATCAACGACTCAGCGACGAAAAGGGCTGTAGTGCATTTTCTTATATTACAAATTTTGTTGCTGTTTATATTGTGTGGATGTTTGTTATGTGACATGGATCAAAGCGATCGCATCAATAAATTTTCTGAACAAATACTTGTGGTGCATTTGGAATGAGAGTGTACACACGTTATTTGTTATTTTATGCACGTGTTCTTTATATCTAATACATATAACATAAGTCGCGTCAATTCGAAATGATATCTTAAGCACCAACTCTACGTATGTGTTTTGATACCTGTTTGATGTTACAATATAATGCTATGGAATTGACGCGCTTCAGATCTCATGAGCAAAATTACAAAAGCATTTACTATTAGTTTCTAGTAATAATAATTTTTGCCTGCTTTTATTAATGGAATAATTTGAATATATATATATATATATATATATATATATGGAAAGTGATTTTCTCGACAAATTTCTAATTTTCATATTCTTTACGTTGTATACCTACGTACACGTATATCTTTGTACGTCAGGGGTTAAATTTATCAACGCATTAGTCATTACCAAGCCACCCCTTCCATATACCATTAATGGTACATATCCGTTTTGCATTTGTATCTGCTTGATGTTATAATTGTATGCGTCGAATTTGACACATCCGCGCATTATCAAGCATGTCATCGCATTATTCATTACTAAGCTTCGCCTTCCATCTCTTCCTCTTGGACTGCGAAACTATCTACGTATCGTTTCATACATTCTTAAACTATACCATTAACGGTACATGTCCCTTTCGATATCTCCTAGATGCTATAATTGTATGCCACAAATTTGACACATCCTCGCATTATCAAGCATGTTATCGCATTATTCATTACTAAGCTTCGCCTTCCGCCTCTTTCTCTCGCGAAGCCGCACATTTTACTCGCATTCTCACGCAATCGATATTATACCCGCAAGAGGTTTAATCCCAGAATAATAACCCACGGGTATTAAGGCAGTTGCGTCGGAAGTGTGAAACCGTGAACAGCGCGAATGAGAGTTGCGTCACACACGGAACACGGAAGACTTCCGTTCCACGCCAGGAAATCTCCTGCGCATGTACCGTGCACACGTACATACATGGGACCATTTAGACGACGTGTGTTTCTGGGAAAATGTGCGTTGCTTATAGAACAGCGAAGTAATTGGGTCAAGGAAGACTTGAAGTCGTTAACAGTTTTTAGATGAGCATGTGAAGAAATGTGCAAGTCAAATTGTCCAGTCCATATTCATTCCACTTCCGGTGAAAGTGAATGGTGGTATCGTTGTTGCGAAAAAAAGGTTTATGGGAACGTAAAAATTGCTTATTGGTGAGATATGATATGTATTTGGTGCGATATATAATAATAGGACGACTAATCTTTCTACGCTGTTCTGTTAGAGACTTTGTTACGGTGTGATAAATATGTTAGGGCCTTTGTTACGGTGTAAAAAATATGTTAATTTGATACTACTTATAGATCAAATAACGATGATCGAGAACATTATGTTTTGCATACAGCGTAAATACTATAACGTTTTACTGCATACGCCTGAACTATCTTAGAACTGATGTATATGGACACTTATTAGTTTAGTTACTTTAAGACTGTGTTGGGTAATATGTAATACCCAGTACGGAAAAGTTTCGTCAGACTATGTTTGAAACTAAACTAAAGTTAATGAGAAGGCAGTGTGATAGAAAAGGTGAAGTTCGTTATCGATGGACTGTACCTAGTTTCAAAGAATTAAAATTTCTTTCTTAGCTTAAAGAATCAATATAGCTTAGTACTTTCTCCAGCCTGTCAATTTTGCGACAAACATTTCGACCAAACCAAAAAAAGGGCAATATAGAATAACACTGCAATGTTAATTATTAACTACCTTAACTCGGTGTGTTTAAATGGACACCTCATTACATTAGTTATTGTTTTTATGAAGAAACATGAATAGTACAATTACCAATAGGCAAATATTATCGATGCTTTTCCAATAAGATTAATATTTATGTCCCGCTGGTGCAAATTCATTAAACAAATTTATTGAATGTTCGTAACTGGACAAATTGTATACTCTACCGTATAAAAATGTGATTTTATACTGTACAGAAAATTATAAAGTTATTGACCGTGATCTGATTTTAAATTTATGTAAGCTATTATGAAAAAAATGCTGTTCCCTTCTGTGTAATATTATATAGTTAATCATGTGCCATAAAAATTCTTGAAAACCTAATAAAACATGTTATAACAAAATTTAAATTTGGAATAACATTATAAAGAGAAAAAACAATTTTTATGTAACATTAAGATTATTTTTCATAAAACTTAAAATCAGTCCATTTTGTATATTTGACAAAATTGAACAGCGGCTATAAAGTGCCTACAAAATTTAAATTCAGATAAAAATTAAGTTTCAACACCGCTTTTTTTCATTTTCGCCGTTCTAAATGGCGAGGGAAAAGTAGTTTATCACTTTCATCAACGCACTTCGCCTGACACAATGATAAAACAATGAAAGTATATCACCCAAAAGCAGCCGTTCATCTGAACACATCAAACTCGCAAAGTTCTGCCGTCATTCGTTTCGGTTCCCGGTTTTTTTCGCGTTCTTTCCCGTTGCTTTTGTTTGTCCCGCTATACGGTTAACGCTAATCGTTTCCGTAGCGAATCGTAATTGACTTATTATTTTCCACAGGTCGCGATAAACTACATTTTCTTTTCATTTCCCCAATGCCGTCCCTATTGCCGCCGGGGACCGGCGTATTACGATTCTCGGCACGCGCGAGGCATTCGTTGTCATTTATCTCTGACGCCATGCACAATACGTGTAATCCTCTTTACGCTTTCACCCCTATTCCCTTTAATATCGAGGCTGTTTGACGTGAACCGGTATAAAAACGAATATGTTACGCCGATGTTTGTTATACCCGTTTATCTATGCATATGAAGTGTGCACTTCCCTTGCTGATTTATAAATAAACGGAAAATAGCCGGTTTACGGTTTACTTTTTTTTATGACTATTTTATTGTGGCAATAAAGTCTACACGTTTCGAGACCCTTGACTTGTTTCTGCACGAGGATTTTTAATGATCTTCCTCCCCTTGGCTATGTTGGGGTCTTTCATTTACGAAAGTCGAATTTGTGTGGGTATTAATTATTAAAAATTAGGGACTAAATTTAATATAGTCTAATCCAGATTAATGTAGAATCGGATACAGTCTAATCCAGTGTAATCTAGAATCGCATCTTCTCTAAAATTTGCTCTAAAATTAAGAAGTAAAGTCCGTAACTTTTGAGAATAATATTAATTTCTGAAGAATTTAATTCTTAAAAGTCAAAAGGTGATGTAATTATCTAAAGGACAGACAACAGCGTTTGTTCGTGATTTAAAATTTGCTCGTGTAGAAGGGACCCATGGACCCTGAAACATGTAGAATAGATTTTAGACTAGATTGGATTCTAGATTAGACTGGATGAGACTCTAGTCTGGGACTAGATTAGATTCTAGATTAGATTAGATTATACTGTAGTCTCAGACTGGATTAGATCCTAGTTTTAGACTAGAGTAGACTTAGTCCTTCATTCTTTAAAATTATTAACTAAAATAATCAAATCCTTAGAAATTAAACACTACGACGCTGGTCTAAAGATGGAAGAACATGATCCTTTGACGGATTAAAAATTACTCCTGAGGTGGAGATCCACGGGGCCCGAAAGCTCTAGAGTTTATTGATACAATAAAGTAAGCATAAACAAAATAATATCTCCATCGGCTATTTACCATTTCGATGGAATCTGGATTTCGGTTGGTATTATGTCCCTACAGAACCTTTAGAATCGGTACCATGTACTTGGAACCGCTCCGAGGCATCACGACTGGCTTTATAAAAAAATATGCCTATAAGACCAATTGCACCTCATTTTGAAGGCTCTAAAGTATCATATAAGACAAAAAAAGTTGTTTTCGATTTTTTGAAAATTTAAGGTAAATGTTACCCCTTAATATCATTCCAATCTAAATCCTACAAGTGTTACCCTTTCTTTCCGTTGACGGGTCCGCTTATATTTTAACTACTCCGTACCGTAACTGTGTAAACACGCCAAAAATTTTCTTATAAACTCGCGGGGCAGTCAACGTGTTAATCGCCGAGTTTCGCGCTGGCGGAAAATGTTGGGCCTCGTAAAGGACGACCGGTCTGTTTCGCGAGATAGTAAAAATGGCGTTGGCGTTGATGTACCTGGCGAACTTCAGCGCCCGCGAACCCTGACCGCCAGGAATATGGCGCCATTTGTGTCCCGCGCCATGCTCAGCCTTTAATCTCGGAATAACGTAGCCGCGGGCGATGAGGGTCAAACGCGCATAAGTCTCTTTCACCCCCTGATTCGTCCCTTCTAGCGCACCCCCGAAAATCGCACCGGCAGAAACGGCCGCTCGTTAAAAAAATTTACATGTCACGCGTGCGGCAAGGGTTGCAAAAGAGATGAGAGGAGTGTGGGCCTGCGTTGGGAAGTGAAATGGGGAGAAAAAGTGCGGGAGGATCATTGAGTGAATCGCGAAAGAGGTGAGTACGCGAAAGAAAATTGGGGGCGCGGTTATGTTGTGCGTTTGGCGAAAAACTGTGGGTACGGGATAAAAGAAGGGAAAAGGTAATGCGATGTTAAGAATGGAATAAAAAATATAAAGATCAGTGAGAAGAAATATATAGCGCAGGGTGCAGGGAGGTGACAGTTATTTTAATGTTTTTTTTTTGTGTAAAATTCGGGACCCAAGACACAAATGGAAACGTAGCGGTATTTTGGTTGTCTCTTCGTCGGAATTTGAAGCTCCAGTTTCCGATTTAAAAATGGTCATGACAACGGAAAGGCTAATGTGACGTTAAGAATGGAAGAGAAAGTGGAAATGTCGGTGAGAAGAAATATATAGCGCGGGGTACAGATAGGTAAATGTTATCTTAATGTTTTTTTTTGTGTAAAATTCGGGACCCAAGACACAAATGGAAACGTAGCGGTATTTTGGTTGTCTCTTCGTCGGAATTTGAAGCTTCAGTTTTCGATTTAAAAATAGTCACGACAACGGAAGAGCTAATGTGACGTTAAGAATGGAATAAAAAGTAGAAAGGTCGGTGAGAAGAAATATATAGCGCAGGGTGCAGGTAGGTAAATGTTCTTTTAATGTTTCTTTTTGTGTATAATTCAGGATTTAAGACGCAAATGGAAGGGTAACGGTATTTTGGTGGAGTCTCTTCGTCGGAACTTGAAGCTTCAGTTTTTGATTTAAAAATGGTCATGACAAGGGAAAAGCTAATGTGACGTTCAGAATGAAATAAAAAATAGAAAGGTCGGTGAGAATAAATATATACCGCAGGGTGCAGGAAGGTAAATGTTATTTTAATGTTTTTTTGTGTAAAATTCGGGATCCAAGATGCAAATGGAAATGTAGCGGTATTTTGGTGGAGTCTCTTCGTCGGAATTTGAAGCTTCAGTTTTCAAAAGGTAATGCGACGTTAAGAATGGAATAAAAAGTGGAAAGGTCGGTGAGAAGAAATATATACCGCGGGGTGCAGGCAGGTTAAAGTTCAGTTAATGTTTTTTTGTGTAAAATTCGGAACCTCAGACGCAAATGGAAATGTAGCGGTATTTTGGTTGAGTCTCTTCGTCGGAATTTGAAGCTCCAGTTTTCGATTTAAAAATGCTCGTGGGAAAGGAAAAGCTAATGTGACGTTCAGAATGAAATAAAAAATAGACGGTCGGTGAGAAGAAATATAGCGCGCGGGGTGCAGGTAGATAAAAGTTAATTTAATGTTTTTTTTTTGTCTAAAATTCGGGATTTAAGACATAAATGGAAATGTAGCGGTATTTTGGTTCAGTCTCTTCGTCGGAATTAATTGTGTAAATACAATCTACGTGTTTCGAAGCCGTTGGACTTTTCCTTAGTAGTATTTTGATTTCGTGAATTAACTTTTATTACTTCTTAATAAGACTATTATTTCTGCGTTGTGAACCTTAAGTTTATGATATAAAAATACTCTTAAGGAAAAAGCTCAGGCTTCGGAACACGTGAAGCGTGTTACAAACAATAAATTACGCTGAAGAAAGTCAATCGGTAATCGACGGTTTTCGTTTAAGAAAAAGGTTAATCTAACGTTAAAAAAGCAATGAAATATAAAAAATACAAATGTATAATGTTGTTAAATACCATAACTCAGCATACTATCTGTGCTACCATTAACTTCCTGACAATTCAGTATGCCACTAACGTTTCTTTTTGTCAGCAAACAAATTGTCCACAATTTGAATTACACCAGTTGATAAAAGAGTCTTCAAGTTCAGAGGACTGAACTAAGAATATATTCGCACTCATGATGTCCGTCTGTCAAGAAAGCTCGTGTTTTTCCAGAAAGACTCATCACTCGGATGAATTGCGCAATATTTTCTGCGTCAGTCCCCCGCACGGTGATCGACCGATCAGAAACGTATATATATGCCACAAGCTGAAGGTAGAAGTTACTGTATATTAAAAGGGGAATAACAAAATCTTAGAAAACAATGAAAAACATGAGAATGACAAAGTGTAAGAAAAAGGTCGAAGAAGTAGTGGCTATGCGAGAGAATGACGTAGTTTGATAGAGTATATAAAAATGAGCATAACAAATAAATTCTCGCACTGGAATGTCACAGAGTGAAGATTGTTTAATACTAAACGTACCTGTACTTTACACCTACCTATTTCTACCATGAGGGGTCATTTGATCCCTTATGAAATAAACGTTGATTTTCAGAAAGAAATTCCTAATTTATTAAAGCGAGAGATTGAATAATCAGATGATATAAGAATTTACAGAAAGTCAAATGAGCGAAAGAAATATGGAACAATGAATGTACGATTTTAAAGTAAATTTTGAAAGGGGTCATTTAGTATTAAATATGTTTAGTGGTACGTTTAGTATTAAGTTTAGCAAACTACACTAAAAATACTTCGTACTCACGATATCAATCTGTCAAGTAATCGCGTGTCACTCCAGAAAGACTTATCGTCCAGACGTTTCGCGTAATATTTTCTGCGTCGGCTGCCCGAATATTTTTCACATGGCGCCGATCGTCCCTCTTAGGCTTTTGTGTAACTTGCCCATGCGCGTATTTACCGGCAAATAGACATACCCATTCCCGATGGCAAAGATTATTTGCTTCGTAAGCGCGTTTCGAAACTATGCGCCGGCGCTTGCAGGCTAAGTCAAAGCGGTTACTTCTCTATCTCTCTCTCTCTCTCTCTCCCTCCTCCCTCTATTCCCATGTAAACAAGGGATCCTCCAGGGAGTTTCTGCTGTGTATCGGCGTCAGAGAATTTGCCAGCCAGAGAGAGAATTCGGTAACGACATGTGCCAGTCGAACATGATCCGATCGTCTGACCTGACAGATGGAAATCGAGACCGGGACTTGACGGCGTAAAACGGACTTCTGCTCAAGACTGAATTTCGAAATTACGTCGGACCGCGTTGACGGACGGTGCTTCAATTCGAAGTGCCCAATTATACGGAGTGTTTTTTACTCGGACGCGGGGATATCGGAATATCGAAAAAGCTGCCCGAGAAAATTCAAGTCGTGTGCGCCGGGACGCTGCCAGGGGCAGGTAAAATATTCCCGGTATTGGGATCGTTGTGTTGCGGGTAAAACAAGATTGCATGAGTGCAGCGAGTATATGGTGCCAAATCGAAAACCGGGAATTATTCCAGTTGCAACGGCGACTTTTTAAGTATTAAACCTTGGCATTTGACTGTCCCATCTGGGACACGAAGGAGTTGCGTGTTATTACTGAGAAAGTTGTATGCTAAAACGAAAGTTGTTCGATTATTTGTTTTCTTGAAATATTGTCTCTATCCCATTTAAAATTTATGATGTTTTCTGACCAATGAATTGAGGAGTAATTTTAAGACACTGCGGAAATATATTTTTACAATATAGACAATAACTAGTTATTACAATCAATCAAACCTGGAATGCTTATTTCATAAAATATAAGGAAATAAAGTTTTATGCAAAAAATAATTTAGAGTTTCTTCCGAACTAGAGTATATATATATATATATATATATATATATATATATATATATATATATATATATCTGTATAGAATAGTTATCATATACTATATCCTACATATATCATATACCATCCTATACTATAGTATATCATACTATACGAAATGATGCGCTATTTACTGCTTGGTGAAGAAATATGTTTGTGTGCGATGGGTTACATTTTTTGAAAGTTTTCTAATGCATCATATTGAAACTTTATATACTATTTTTTCATGAACCGCAAGTTTGGACACATTTTCGGAAATATACATAATAAATACAGCTCCAAAAGATCAGTTGTGCAAACAAATTTTGACCTTAACAAAAAAGTTCTACTTCCAAGCATTTACAAGAAATTTGATGACCTAAGGTCAGATTACTACTTTATGGTTTACATCTTTGTATCAGATGTGTCAGATTACATCTTTGCCAATTGGGATATAATTATTGCGGAATCTATGAGGTTGAAAAAGTACTATTAACACCCACATAAACAATTTTTACAAAAACCAATGAATAAACTACAATCTCACGGAGTACGTATTGTTCGAAATTGCTCAATCTGCGAATACTTTCCGCGCCAACTCTATACAGATTCGAAGCCGATCGCTATAACCCACCGCTTATACTCAATTCCAGGCGTTGTTCGAGCCGAAGTCAGTGACGAAAAAATGTGTTCTCTATGCGCACCCATCGGACGAGGATAAACAATGTCGTTCACCCACGACAGTCTGTTCCATTGCGCAGGAACATTGTGAATATTTTAGAAGTATCGCGCATCACTGGGCGCCGATAAAATCTCGCCAACGTCGATTGCCATTCCCCCTCGTTGGACCCACTTGCTTCCGTTCTAGTCAGTACCCCCGAGGTGGTGTGCGAGATAAAAGCGGGCCTGTTAATAATTCAAAGTTCCTGATAAATGTGCTACGTGCCCGTTCCGAAAATGCGCTCGGTTTCGGGGGGAAAGGGAAAGTATGCGGGCTTAACTGATTTTCGGTGAAAATTCGGACGGACCTAATCTCACTGATACACGTGTTGTTGGATGCGAACAGTAATTCTTGTCCAACAGTCAACGTAGCGTCTCTTCTACGTTGACTATTTCAAGAAACGAAAAGATGTGTAAAAAATACAGAATCTATGTAGCAACACAATAATAACAACACAATTAAGACGCTTTCGTCTTATTTCCTAATCTTTCGTCGTTTCTCGTTTCGCCTTTACACCGTTTCGTCTTTACGTCTTGTCGTCAACTGACTCCTAAGCAACCAAATAACACAATTTAACAAACTTGTCACCTATGATATATCAATATAATAATTGAGGATCATAGGTGACCTTTCGTTCCCAATTAGAGGACCCTATATTTGAGATCACACACACACACACACACACACGCGCGCGCGCGCGCGCACACGCACACACATCATGTATATACTAAATCTTACACTTTTAATTGTGTCCCCTCTCTCATCGCTATTTGATACCTTATTCATAATAATTATCTGTACAGGACGCATATTCTGACTCATCAACCAATTCTGTATAAATTAGTTTAAATTTTACACCTCTCATTGTATCACTTTTCGGATTACTGTCTGATAACCGATTGATAATATTGCTTTGCACAAGACCTACACGCTGAGTCATCAGCTAATCTCGTACACTTTATTGTAAATCTTACACTTGTAATTGCATGTCCCGCTGCATGCCTGCCTAAAAATCGGTTTATACTACTGATCTCCACGTGACCCATACGCTGACTCATCGACTAATCTCGTACACTTTATTGTAAATCTCACTCTTCTAATTGCATGTCTCCCTGCATGCCTGCCTAAAAATCGGTTTATACTACTGATTTCCGCTGCATGCCTGCATGCCTGCCTAAAAATCGATTTATACTACTGATCTCCACGTGACCCATACGCTAAGTCATCGACCAATCCTCTACATTTTATTCCACATCTATTTCAACAAATCATACGTATAATATGAAGCTCAATTAGGTCAAAATGTGGATTTATGGTGCTGTGTGTGGTCGATGGTATATCGTGTACTGTTTTGTAGATGAGTGCCGGTGTATATGATGTGCTCGTTTTTAAACGGATTTCTATAGCTGAAATACGCCAATCGGAGTACGGAAAAATGTTGGGCTGTGTGGGAAAGTACTTATTTTAGAGAGGAGGATGGGTGATGTAGTGGAACAGTTCTCGGTCGATGATGGTTTATTAGGGATAAGGATGTAAAACGATGGGTCAAAAATAAGATAGTGATTACAGGTAAGAAAATTAATAGGGTTATTAGCGCACTTCAGCTGTGATGGGGTTCGGTGTATGAAAGAATGCATGTGTTGTCGATTTTAATCGAGATTAAAGTTTTCAATGTCCAGTGGTTTGTGTTCGCAACACGTGTCAAACAGCAGTTGCTCAAAAAAAAAGGTAATATTTTGTTGAACTATACGTAAGATGGGGGCGATTTCGTTTGAGAAAAAGAACGTAAGGTAAATAATATTTCTGACGATTTTATGTGATGGATCCTACTTTATGTCAGTATTGGATTCTATAATACTGCATTAGCTCTTGGACGATAAAATCGAAACAGCAGATATTTCTAAGAAGACTAATATTTCATGCGTGCAATTTGAACCATTCGCTGGATGGACATATTTTCTGAGAAGAAGAAAAAGGACGCCTGCTTATCGGTGATAATTCTACCGGAACTATTCCTACCGGTATACGTAACGAATGGCGATAGTTAAAAGAAAACGCAATGTTTGGTTAATATTACGTAGACTACACGGATTGTGGATTTAACAAAAGAAATCTCGGCTAAATAATATCCTTCATAATTTGATGTGATAGTTCTTACTTTACGTCAGCATAAAATTCTACGCTACCGCATTAGCACCTCTACGATAAAAATTACCAACCATTTAAAAAAAGGAACAGAATTTCTCGTACTTTCTTGTACCATTGGCAAAAACCGCTGTCCAAAAAGCGCCGGAGTACCGCAACATCCTCTGCTTTCGTTAAAACCCGTTAATTCCCCTCTGTTGCGGATAGTACGCAAGTCGCCACCAGCAATAATTTCCAAGAGCAAATATAATGCTTCATACCCGCGCCGGCAACATTTGCTCTCCTAATAATCGCGTAAAAAAAGATGCTCGAGCAATTCTCGAACGCCATAATTCAGGAGATAGCGATCTGCAGCTTAAACGTTTCGTCGACGAGTTGCTGCACGGCGCCATTGTTGATGCAACGTGCCGTATCGCGTTCCTTTATTAACATCGATGTTCCTCTCCGCCTCGTGCCATGGTGAACGAGTAGCCTGAACCTGCTAGAGCGACCGCAGGTCCGCTCTAAAACCAACTGTGTAATTTACGACCGTTGTAACACATTAATTCTGTTGTTGGACTCGCCCGGAGCCGCAGTTGCGACTTGAGACACGAAAACGTTTTTTCTCACACGTCCGATGCAGGACACATAGCGATTTCGTTTTTTCGGACTTTTTCGGATGGGGTTGATGGTGTCTTATTTTTTAATGATCCACGATATTATGGTTTTCAGCTACTGTATGTGGCTATTACTACTACCCTTTTAGTTTGAGGGACTTATTATTTTTGTGTTGATGAAACTTTTATTTTTATGTGATATATTTTATTTATGGACCATACGCAAATGTAGTGTCTGGAAATATTCGAAATATTTTTTAGAGGAAGAAAATATTGATTACAAATTATGGCATCCGAATCCGTTTCAGCGAAATTGATCTATGCACACACAGTACAGTAACTTTAGACATTTCGTTGGCGAAGTAAAGTTTCCTAGTTGCCATATGGCATAGATTTCCAAGGGCGACGTTCAGATTCATTCTGACGAAATTTATCTGTGCACCCATTAGAATGATTTCGGGCATTGCGTTGGGGAAGAATATTGAACCACTTGTCATGGTGTGTAGGTTAAAAGTGGTGATTTCAAGGTCCATACTTGTGAAATTTACCTACACACGTACTGTAGCGATTTTGAGCACTTTATTTGGGAACTAAATTTACCTATTTATTATACGGCATACATTTAAAATGGCAAACTTCCGGATTCAGTCTAATGAAATTTATCTATACATACTCTGCAGCGATTATGGACCATTTGTTGGAAAAATCAAATTTGCCACTCGTCACGGGATATAAATTAACAATGGCGATATCAAAATCCATTCCTACAAAATTTAGCTATACTCACACAACAGCGATTTTTGGCATTTTGTTAGGGGAGATATACTCAACCACTTTTCAAGAGACACATAGCAAAAATAGCGACTACACGATTTACTTTCGTGGTGCTTAAGTATGCATAGTACAATGATTTTGGGCAATATGTTGGGGAAGTCAAATTTTTCACTCGCCATGGGGTATAACCTACTCCGAAATTTGTTTCCGCGAAATTTGGTTATACACAACTACAGGGATTTCGGAAACTTTGTTAGGGAAGACAACTCGACCACTCTTCATGAAACATACACTAAGAATAGTGACTGTAAGATTTAATTCCGTGATACTTATATATATAAAGTGAAGCGATTTCGGCCAATTTGTTGAAGAACTTAAATTTTCCACTCGTGGCGTGGCATAAATTAACAACGATAACTTAAAAATCAATTTCCGCGGAATGTAGCTCAGACATATCTTATATATAATATTACAATTATATATAATATTACAAATATATATAATATTACAATTATATACAATAAGTAAACAATAATATATTGCATATAAATTCGCATTATAGCAATAATAAAAGTCGGTACCACTCGCTAGAAACTGGTAGTACCGGTTTCCGCATTTTACCCGTGACATCCGAAATCCGTCAAATAAAAAGCATCGCGCCCAGTCGAATCGTCACAACGTTAATCCAACTTCGACCGTCTCGCGTTAACAAACGGCAATCCGCCGGGACGGCCGATTGGCCGGAATCGCAGGTCTCCCGCCATTTTTATTAGCAACGAATGAACTGCGACGTCGCCGGCGTCTGAATGTCGTGCGATAAAAAAAAATATCAACGCCGACGACCGTGTGACGAACGCGCGCGGTTCCGCGGCGGAATTATATTACGGCGACTCGGATTTACAGGCAATTAAATGGTGCCGCGAATAACGAAAAGCGGGGAGAGGGAAAAAAGGACAACCGACGGCGGCGACGATAAAACGCGAGCATAACTTTAACCTCTAAGCACTAAAAATTTTACATCGCAATTCCGGTTGGCGTCCGGCCGTGAATGTTTAGAAAAAAAAGAAGGAACGGCCGGAGTCGCGGTAATAATGGAGCCGACATAGACGAGGGCTCGCTTTTATTAAAGTTCGGCCCGGTATCGCGATAATGAAGTCCTCCGCGCGATTCCTGCCGACGGGTCACGTAGCGGCGGGAACTTTTATTACGACATTCCTGCCCTTTTCTCGCTCGATATCGCCCCATTACGCACCCGTCGCGATAGTTCGTCTGTTCGCGTGCTCCACAGTCTTCGCTCGCACCCTTAAAAGTCGACAAGTCGGGCTGTCCTTTGATGCGCAGTGATTCGCTGCGTTGCGATGCTGATTACTGCGCTGTGTTACGCAATAAGGTAGACTCCGGAGTCGGCGTATTATATTTATGGCAGCTGGCAAGTGGACAAGTTTACTTCTCCGAAAAATTCCCTGGGATCGCTGTACTTTCGCTAGATAAGGTCCATGAGAGTAAATCCTGAAGTCAGTCTATTTTATATATGTCTCATGAAAAGTGGTCCAGTTGCCTTCCTTAATAAAAATCCCCAGAATCGCGGGGGTGTATATATAGCTAAATTCCTCGGAAATTAATTTTTAAGTCGCCGTTGTTAATTTATACCATGCGACGAGTGGAAAATTTAGCTTCTTCAACAAATTGTCTGGGTTAGGTCTGGAAATCGCTACACTATATATACCTAAGCACCACGGATGTAAATCGTGCAGTCACTATTATTAGTGTATGTCCCATGAAAAGTGATCGAGTTGCCTTCCTTAATAAAATTCCCGGATCGCTGTAGTGTGTATATCGCTAAATTCCGCGAAAATTAATTTTTAAGTCACCGTTGTTAGTTTATACCCTGTGATGCATAAATATAACATACCGCGTATGTTTAAACCTACCGTACAAGATCCGCCAAATCTGACCTTCCTATAAAATCTTATAGCAAATAGTACAAAAGCACTAGTAAAGTAACAGCACTTTTACACGTTCCATGCCACGTGTACCACCGGTGGCACACGAGGCCTAAGGATCAAGTTTAACGTGTACCGCCGGTGGTACACTCAAACATATTTATTTAATGCGCTGAAAATATATGTTTCAGACAAATTTAATTCTATATTATAAAAAAATATTTCTGTTAAAAAATTGAGGCATTTTAATACGTGCGAATTGCAACATCAACGTATTAATGGAATAATATGGAATTCTGTTCCAATTCTTTTTCGCTTCAGGCTTTTAATTCAAAAATTGTTTGTATCGTATTCCTACATTTTTCTCCTTAAGTCTGATGTTAATATTATATTTTCATATGCAAGACTGCTCTGCATGTTTGTCCTGACTCCATTAAAATAATCTTATGTTTGATTATTTCATTTGACGGCAAATCTTGTTCAAGCACAAAACGACAGGTCTTAAGAAATTGTCATTTTCAATACGAACTTTATGAACTTAAGCACCCAACGCCGCAGAAACGGTTTGCGCGTCGGAAAAACGGCAAATTGTACGTAAGCGTTACTCCGCATCCCGCATAGCCATTAAACTTCGGGGAAACGTTGCTCGAACGCTGGAAGACGTCATGAATAATGTAGATGAATATGTAATTGATCGATTCTTCGATGTCTTGCGTGAAAGACAAATTATGCTGACGCTTAAAAAAATCCGCGCGCCCCGATACACCGAGCCAACGTCATCGCAATGAAATGCATATGAAATGCATCGCATTATTATTTATTGCATTTTTCATGAGCCGTATATCATTGAAAACGACTCCGATGCGACTGGGTCTTTGGGTCGAACAGAAATTGAACTGATCGGTAAGCCCGTATTACGGAAGATATGAGATTCGTGTCGCGGAGTCAAAAAGATTCGTACTCGGGCGGATATCAAATATGTATCCGTGCGGAACTTGCAACGAAAGAGACGCATTAATATTGTAATATTCTGCATATCGCTCGCGGACCGGGTCTCCTGGTCAAATCCGCGTAATAAAGTACTATTACATGCCATGTGTCTACACCGGCGATAACCGTTAGATTGAGGATGTCCTCTCCAGTCGGGAAGAAGACTTGGGATTAGATTGGATATCGATGCACTCCTGCTGAACGGTTAAAGACCGGAGGACAATGGGGAAGGAACCATTTTTGAGCCGAGTCGATATCGTCGCCAATATTGGAGAAAGACGGCGAAGAAAGGATCAAAATTTATTCGAATGGACTACGGTGACCTGGAAGGATGCATTGGAAACGTTGCTACGAATATGAGAAAAAAGTTATAGTGACCCAGTTGTTTAGCTAATATTAAGATAATGTGTCGAAACTCACGTTACTTGTTATTTTTAATGTCTACGTTAACTGATCTTGTTTAGTACAAAATTATCTGTGATACTTGTTGTTTTTATATTAAGACGGAACGCTTATTTTTGTTTTATTATTATTTAATAATGTTGTTTTATTATAATTCACGGCCACATGTTGATGCTTAGAGAAACTAAGAATTTATCTATACATTTTTTTACGCGAAACAATTTTACAGGTTTTGCTCAAACATCGATAACTGAATACTTTACTTCCATTCCAAAATGTGCAACAAATATGTGACATACTACATGACTTCACAGTCTCAATTTCGCAAGTATGACCACGTCCAGTAGATTTTCCATATCTCAAGCGAAGAGCAGGAGGACGTTGCTCAAATAAAGTTATCTTATTCATCGCATCACGTCAGTCTACGTGATATCAGCTTTGTATATAGGACATTGTTCCAAAATGTGGAACAAATTTCGAGCGTAAAGCACATATATCATAGTTCTCAAAATAACGACTCTTCTGCACGATGCATTACATAATATCACAGTCACAATTTCGCAAATGTAGTCCCGTTCGGTAAAAAGTCACATTTTCCATATCTCCGGCATGGACACAGTTATCGTCGACGACGTTATTCAAATACAATCACCCTATTCGTCGCAGCACGTGCCCAACCGTCTCCTATCTACCTACACAGATTATCGTTGGTCTATGTGCTTTAGCACTATACATTGGAAACTGTTCTAAAGCGCGCAATCCATTTCGAAAGTAAAGTACATGCACGAATATTTGTAGCAATATTTAGTTTTCAAAACTGCCTTTTTCAACACAACTACTTGTATATGGCGCACTACGTACACATTGCAGTACACAACCTCACAGTCGCAATTTCGCAAATATGACCACGTTCGTTGAAAAAGTGAAAACTGTTTTAAACTGTGTAATTAATTTGGAAAGCAAAGAACAAATATACCTTTCATTGCAATACTTCGTTTTCAAAGAAATTGCCTTTTTAGCGCAATTAGTTATATGTGATGCCTTATGAATATATTAATTACGCAATTCCTCAATTACAAATTCGCAAATATGTCCACGTCCGAAGAAAATTGAAATCTGTTTTAAAGCGTGCAAATTAATGTGGTAAGTGAAGGACAAATGCATCCTCCATCGAAATACTCCGTTTTCAAAGAAACTGCCTTTTCAACACAACTAGTCACATATGACGCCTTACGTATATATTAATTTTGCAATCCCTCAGTTACAATTTCACAAATATGACCACGTCCGATGAAACGTGAAAACTGTTTTAAACTGTTCAATTAGTTTCAAAAGTAAAGCATAAATACATCCTTTATAGCAATACTTCGTTTTCTAAGAAACTGCCTTTTCAACACAAGTAGTCACATACAACGCATTACGCATATAACATGTGTATGTACATTACGCAATCCCACACTTACAATTTCGCAAATATGTCCACGTCCGAAGAAAAATTAAATCTGTTTTAAAACGTGCAATTAATTTCAAAAGTGAAGCACAAAACACCCTTTATCGCAATACTTCGATTTCTAAGGAACTGCCTTTTCAACACAAGTAATCACATACAACGCATTGCGCATATAATATGTGAAGGAAGGTATATATATGTAATAGTATGATCTTCGTTTTCAAAGAAACTTCCATTTCGACACAACTTCGAACAACATATAATACTTCGTTTTCAAAGAAACTTCCATTTCGACACAACTAGTCGCATAAAACTCATTACGTGCACATTAGATCGCACAACCTCACAGTCCCAATTTCGCAAATGTGGCCGCGTCCGGCAGGAAGTCGCTTTTTCCATATCTCGGGCATAGACACAATTATCGTCGACGACGTTACTCAAATAAAATCGCCCCATTCATCGCGGCACGTACCCAACCGTCTCCTATCTACCTACACAGCCAGCCGGCACTCTATACATCTTCAGCGGCGCAGAGCGAAAACTGTCCACCCCCGGCGTCCTCCTTTCTCGGGATCAGGAAGTGCGGCTCGAGTAATTAAGAAAGTTGCCGGCACGAATCGCCGTTATTAAAGGAACGAGCGCGAGCGTTTCTTAAATCGGAATTTATATCCGCCCCTCCCCCGCCCCCCGCCGCTTCCGGCAGCGGGACACTCTCACGATGCCACGGCGGAAGGCACGAATTTATCATCGGAATTTCGTTGGAAAATTTTAATTAACCCATTTTGCTCTTACCTGCCCCCCGCCGCGCGCTATCTCCGTCCTTAGCCGGGTCCCCGCCCCTCCTTCGTCTCCTCCACCCTTCTTCTCTTTATCTACGTCTATTTACCGGAAGCCCGCGAGAGTTTCGCATTCCTGCGAAAACGATTTTCGAAAGTATTCGCGCCCCGTCGTGCAGACGCGCGCACGGGCGGCGGAAAAAAGTGAGGGGAAGATCGTTGACGGATTGTTATTTGCCGGGGCGCCGCGGGGGGTGGCAATCGGGTTTTTGTGGAGAAAATGTCGAAAGGCTGCGGGTTGAGATGAACGAATGCGGGAGTGCGAATATATAAGGAAATAAATTGTGAAAAAAACGTATTGTGCGTAAATGAGGATATTTGTGTGAGGAAGAGTGCATATTGGGTATTGGAATGAATGCGTGTGTGACTTGAGGCGCAATGACGTATATGATGTAGGATTTAAATACGTGAAACTAGAGAGCATAAAATAAAAATAACACACAAAAACACTTTATTTTAATATGTTAATCTTTCGTCGTTTCGCCGTTTTCGTCTTTACGTCTTATCAAACTCACTACAGCATTTGACTGAATTATAAAAATGTAAATAATGTCAAGTATTGGAGACCAAAGATACATCAATATAATAATTGATTTATAAAATAATTATTACAACCCATTGCGAATATTTTGAATCTTCAGTGAAATCCTTGTATTTGAGATGACCCACACGGCATACTTTTCTGAAAAAACGGATCGGAAAAAAAACGTCCGATCGCTCGAGAGAGTCTTCTTAAAGTACGTCTTTCGTCTTTGATTCTGCGACTGCCGAATATGAAACATCTTCGACCTTCTTTTGTTATATGCGTCGTCGCTCACACCATCGCATTCTAACTTATACGCATTCGATACGCATTATTCTTTCGCTAATTTTCGATCTTACATGAATGTAGGATTTGAATACGTGAAACTAGAGAGTATAATATTTATAAATAATAACAACACAATCAAGACACCTTTGTCTTATTTACATGGATATTCCGTCGAGTCGTTTCGTTTTACGTCTTATCGTCAACTCACTAAAGCAACGAAATAACGTGGATGGACTCGTCACCTATGATACATCAATATAATAATTGAAGATCACAGGTGACCTTTCCTCGCCAAGTAGAGGAGCCTGTATGTGAGATCCCACATGGATATCGAGATAAGGGACGCAGAACGAATTAATACGTTATTTTCAACATTACCACTAATCATTCGTATTGAAAAAAAAGCCCGTTTTTGGTTGAATATTGGAAATCGATTCAGAATGCTTATTATAACTCCTCCACATGATTCAGGGGACCCACCTTTCGATTTTACAATAAACGTCCGTTTTTCTTCCAATTCTCCAGAAGGAATACCGAGAAGCCACGACATTGGACAATCTAAAAAATCGCCCATTTTCACCCTCCCGTATTTCTACAAAAATCACAGGTATTTTGAAAAATCACGCACATCCCCTAACGGTGACAACAATAAACTTTCAACATTTCAGTGCCGGACAATAATCTGACATGGACCCCTTTACCTCTACGCTTAATATACTTCATTGCGGATCGCAAATTTATTTTCCGTTAACACGCGCGTTTAACACACTATTCTAGTCTTCAATGATCTATTTATCTATTACTATCTATTATCTATTTCGACCCTACCGAAAACTACAATCACAGTCCGACGAGTGCTTGATGTGTACTACTGGTGGGTACAGTAAAGAAATTAATACGTTGACTGTCACGCGAGTTTATAAGAAAATTTCCGTTAGGCCAGGCGCACTGCTATGCGATGCGTGAATTGTTTGTTATCGTAGTAGAAGATTATGCCATTTTGAATAAAATTCCTAGGGATTTCTATCGAGTTGAAAATCTATAATGGAAAATCGTAGTGGACCTACGGTTTCTTATCGTAGCAGAAGGTAAGCACGGTTACATCGGAACGTTTCGAAAGATGCATTCAGTTGAAAATCTTTCCTCAAGAAGGGAGAATCTTTTACGCAATGCAGACCGCATCTTAGTTTTCCTAGGTAAATAGCCTGTTTTTAGAATTAAGTGAGCGAACGGATGAACGAATGAGAGCAAATAAGTGCGAAGTAGGATATAAAGACGCGCTGAGGGAAGAGATTTTTTTTATATTAGCCTTCTTACAGTACGGAACGTTTCAAGAAGTGTTTACTCGTGTTGGCCTTTCCGCCAGAAAGTGCCGTTCGCGTAATTATAATCAAACAGTAATAATTGCATTTGCATTTGCTTTTTGTGAATCCGTTACTGATTTTAAGTCTGTAAACGTTATTATATTATTTTTTCTGTAAATACATTAGTGACTTTGTAATATTTAAATAAGAGTACCACGACATCACTTATACCAAATCCCACACTTCACCCACAGGAAAATGCATGTTTACGTTTTGACTATCTTGTATAATTACAACGCATTCGTAAAAAAATGCGCCGTTTGCGTAATTATAATCAAAGAGTAATAGTAATAAATGTGTTTGTGTTTGCTATTTGTGAATCCGTTAATAATTTTAAGTCTGTAAATGTTATTATATTATTTTCTCTGTAAATACTTTAGTGACTTTGTAATATCCAAACAAAAGAGCCGCAACCGTCGTTATACCAAATCCCACACTTCGCCCACAGGAAAATGTGTGCTTGACATTTTGACTACCCTGTATAATTGCAGAGCATTCGTGAAAAAAATGCGCCGTTCGCGTAATTATAATCAAAGAGTAACAGTAATAAATGTGTTTGCCTTTGCTTTTTGTGAATCCGTTAATAATTTTAAGACTGCAAATATTATTATATTATTTTTTTCTATAAATACATTAGTGACTTTGTAATATCCAAAGAAGCATGTTTAAGTTTTGATTATCTTATACAATTGCAGCGCATTCTTGAAAAAATGCATCGTATTGAGAGTCAATCGAAATCACACCTTACGTCTGACTCACGTTTGACTCGTTTCACTGTTGCCAGCAAACATCAGGCTGCGTTATGCACGTCTTGAAACATCGGAAGAATCGATATCGTTTCAATAATGCTTCCTCATAGCTCGGACATATGGAGCCGTATAAAACTTTTAAACGCATAATATTTTTCCTGTCTAAGGCAATTATCGTAGAAGAAACGCGTCATCGGTTCGCTTGACTCTGACCTGAACCACTTAACTATCAGTACGGACTCCCAGAATGCTTTGTGTAGGTGTTAAATGGTCGGACAATTCGGTGTTCAATGTAGCAAAATGTTTACAAAAGTTTCGCGTTATTCTGGGGTCTGTTCTGAGATGAAACTATTCTCACACATTTTTGGTCATACATCCCAATTATTAGACTCTCCTGACTTCACATCTCGGCTGTCGTGATTGGTCATCGTTTCTAATCGTTTTCTAAAAGCTAATCTAATCGTTTCTAAAACTACCTTTTCCCTTCTAATGCAACTATCATAGAAGTAACTACACGTGACCTAGATCTCAGCCGCTTCACTGTTTCTACTAAACGCCAGGCTGCTTGGTGCACGTCTTAACACTTTGACTGCCACAGCAGTTTGCAGGTAACAGCAAAAGTTTAGAATTGGCCGCGTCACCCGTATACAGTTATACTGACTAATTGCGAAGGATCTTAGTGAGTATTTAGAAGGATACTCAACGGGGTATACCAAATATCTGTTAAGTTATAAAAATTATATAAAAACATAACTGCTGTTTTTTCGCTGTCTAAATGATTCTTTTTTTGGCTTCTATAGAATACCCTAGCAAATTATAGTTTGCCGTTTCTTGAGCATTGCAAAAATAGGGTAGAAATGTTAAGATCTATTCCACTCGTCATTATGGTAAAAGAAGAAAACACAAAAATTGAATTTAAGAATCTCTTACTGTTTCGTAGACGTTCCTTTGTTGACCAGATGACTTTGACTGAGTGAATGTCCCTGATCCCTTCGGTATATGTATATTGTATTGTTGTTCTTATCTTCGGCAATGAAAACAAGTAAAGGACGCAATATGTTTACATAGTTATGTCTTGTCAAGTACGTTGGATTGCTACCGCGCATGTGGCCTACCGAAAATTTCTTTATAAATCTACCCATAATTTCCTTATAATTCTACTGAAAATTTCTTTATAAATCCACCGATAATTTCCTTATAATTCTACCGAAAATTTCTTTATAAACCTACCGATAATTTCCTTATACCTCCATCGTTAAAATAAACATCCAGTATAGTCAACTGTCTGCAGAAACTGCACCACATCATGGGAGTCTAATCCAAAATCAGCCTACCTCGACTCATTCTCGCTCATGCAGGAGTTTTACGCTCTCCATACCTCCAAATAATAACAAGTTTTGACCATGGCCCTTCTTTGTATTTTACCGCACATGCATTCACCGAATCTTGCCATCGCAAATGGTTAGCGGTATTAAATATCGGCCGCCATGACATCGAACGGATCGACAGAAGCACCTAACATTCTTTCTACTGCTATTTACCTAACTGCCGTGAGCGGCGAAAAAAGCATGAACGAGCAGCAGAAACTGTACCACATCATGGGAGTCTAATCCAAAACCAGCCTACTTTGACTCATTCTCGCTCATGCAGGAGTTTCACACTCTCCGTACCTCCACACAATAACAAGTTCTGACCTTTTTTGCATTTTACCCACACGCATTCACCGAATCCCACCATCGCAAATGGTTAACAGTATTAAATATCGGCCGCCACGGCATCGAACGAATCGACAGAAGCGCCTAACATTCTTTCTACCCCTATTTACCTGACTACCGTGAGCGGCGTGGGGCTTTAAGCGTCGAAAAAAGCCTGAACGAGCAGCAGAAGGACAGAACGACGCGGCCGAGCGATTTTGACGAGTCGTTAATTACGTTCGTCCGGTTCCGTGCAGTCGGTATCCATCTCCGGACAGTAGTCGGCTACGAAGCCGCAGTGCCGTATATTTCCTGCGCACGATTGAGGAGCATGCCAGTCGGAATCGCTGGGAACGGCGGAAGGGAAGAAGCGGGAGAGAGAATGCGGGTGAAACATGCACAACCAGCGCTCAGCAGCCGGCGAGCGAGCAGAGAAATCTCCCCACGCGATTTTCGAGTGTTCGCGAGAAATCGATAAGTGCCAATCGATGTAGGTGCATCTGACATATGCACCTGAGTGCACGAGGTGTGTCTGTGTAGCCTACTTTCCGGTTTCCGTTCTCTGCTCTTTCGCCGACGCGTACGGCTTCGAAGGAAACTGTCTTTGACCCGGGCGAACCCCGCGTTACGAAAGGCAACACTGCTCAGAAAAGTCTGAGTCAAAACTAACAAGCCGCGTGTTTGCTACCTTTTGAACGGACCAAAGAATGGCTTCGACCCAGAATCCAAGTTTCATTGTATAATGCGTTGCCTACATCCTAATCCGCGATCAAATCCTAATCTCTACACCTCAGACATCATTAACATGTTCCGTGCCACGTGTACCACCGGTGGTACATGTTAAACTTGATCTTCAGGCCACGTGTGCCACCGGTGGTACACGCAGACATATTTATTTCATGCGCTGAATATATATGTTTATGACAAATTTAATTTATAACAAATATTTATATTAAAAGATTGAGGCATTATACGAAATTCAGTATAGAACGGAGCACATAAGTTTGTTTCATTTTTATATTTATAATAATTAACAATTAAATGTTATGGTTGGTTTTGTTAAAGCAAGAGATACATAAAAACGGCTTTATCGGGAAATCGCTACAAAGCGTCATTACTCTTATAGTTGTTAGTCTTCCTACGTACGTTTTGGAAAATATCTTGTTTTCCTTGCTTTTTTTTAAAACAAATTCGAATACAGCATTTTCTTTACTAGGCGATATGTTTCGAACAGATTAACTTTTACAATCGCACTTATTACAGCGCCACGTGTACCACTTGAGATACACGACGTGACAACTACTCTAAACAACGTAACTGCTTATGGATTGACGACATAATGAAATATTGTGTGATAATATATCAATCTTTAGTCCAAATATGGTCCGGTCATTAAATGAGCCGTTTATTTTGAAAGTGGCCTAACTCCATTTTTCAATATTTTGCGGTTACCATGGTTACATGTACAAATTCATGTTATTTATCAATAAATGTTATTTATCTCGATTTGAAGATGAATGGAGTTAGGCCACTTTCAAAATAAACGGCTCAAATATCGTTTCGCACTCCTAATTAATATTGCGGGAGAAAACCCTCCTATTTGAGGCACCGCCGATTCTCCGAAATTCACATCGGTTGTCATGTCCTTCCGAAACCACTTTCCACCAAACACCTTCACCTAATTTCCAATACCTTTCACAGAACTAACTTATTTAATGCTTCACCCCTGTGCACCAGGAAATCTGAGAAGAATACCACCGCGAGATGTGCTATGTACATTATTAATTTTTGTGTACTGTGACTGGACTTTATTATAATGAAATATATTCCAACATAAACGTCGTGACTGTATCATGTATCCACCATGGATCAACGAGGTGCATACGTTTTAACGACGTTTGGGAGCAACTGCTGGTCAACTAACGGCAACAGCCTCAATACATTATGTGAAAGTGCCCAATAGGAAAGCAACCTTTCGCTTCATATTCGCCAATAACGTAAAAGGTGTGGGTCATAAGATAATAATAATAAGAAGAAGAACCGGCTAAGTACCGGATGTATATATAAGATAAAGTCAGAGTGGACGGCATACACAAATGAGGTATAAAACGTATTACGAATGAAGGTGTGACCATTTTAAAGACGGATAAAAGAGAAATTGCGCTGTTGTCAGAAGGTCTTTCTTACCTGCCGATGGCGGGTCCTATTCTATTATTCTTGTGCGAACCAAGATAGCGTGGGTGAAAAGGACAAAGAAAATGCATTATCAGGAAGTGAACCTCCCGGTTCGCAGAAATTCATTCGGTTTCGAACAGCTGAGTGGAGCAGTTTTTATTAGAGCTTGGAATTTTTAAAGTACGGAGTTACACGTTTTGTGTCTTGCGTTTTTGGACGGCCCGAGATAACCATTCTGAATTTAAATAAAGTCTTTTGACATATTTTTAGACCCCACCCTACTTTACCCTTACTTGTTTGGTTTGGTTATATCAGTATACCATCATAATTCAAAGGGTGAGCTAATGATTGAATATATATAGTCTGGAAAGAAAAGCACGCGAGAGAGACTAGGTCTTTTCTCGTTAATAAGATACGACAAACATTAATTTGTGTCTATTACCAAATAATATTGCGGGAACTATGTATACATATATACGTATGTATCTATGGTGAGAAGAATTAGAGCGCTGCGAATATGTGGATATGTTTGCAGAGTATAAAGGCAATTTGGCGATCGGACCCTTATTGCCGAATTGTCGACATAAGAACAGGCAGAATCACTTCCCGAGTGTCATTTCTAAAAACAAATTGAGGCATCGTTAAAGAACCGGAAGAAGTGCCGGCACAATCAGTCGATAGCAAAGATAATGTCAAGAATGCACGAATTCCCGATGTATGTAAAGCAGCAAATACCAGTCAATCAGTCAAAGTTTCAACTCAGTCGCAACAACCGTTTGCATCGAGTTAAACTTTACGCCCGAAACACTGTCACTATTTATAACACAGTTTCGAATAAAAGTTGAAATTATTTAATATGATCCTCTGTTGTAATACGCGCTGTTGAACCTATGCAACGGTCCACCTAGTTCTTCATCCCCTTCTTATCCCAATACCAGTGCTCGTGACACCTTAGTATACACTTTTGATATTTTTTTACAGTCTGCACCTAGCATTAATTTCATCGAAAATATCATTGATGCCGTGTACTATTATACACAGTGAAACTAACTACTTTAATCAAAACACCGGAGAAACCATTTTTTTAATACCTTCATTCCACGAAATCGGTTTGTCGGCATTATTGTAACAATATAGCAAATAAACGCGTAATCGTCCCTTTTCCCATCACTTCTGCGGCCTGCATCTCGAACGATATCCGACATTGTCACACGCGATCGCATCCCGTGCTGCTGCAAGCCCGGAATTTCGGCCGAGTGATCGATAACCGACGTCACCTGGCAGGCGCCTGACTACTTTGGTGCTTCGAACTTCCCGCAACGGGAAAAAGGCAAACGGCGTCGGACGTGACGCTCGCAGACTGGCTGACCTGAAGGGTAATTCATGGAAATTGAAAGATGCGAAACGACGATGCCGGAAATTGCGGCCTTCGGCTCGTAATTGGGACAATTGCGGGGATGGACAAATAGGACGTGCGGATCAGCGTGCATGTGCTAACTTCCGAAATTTATTTTACGGAAATATGAGAAATCGTACGCCGTCATTACTGGTTGACGTTTGAAATATAATGTACTTTGTTGCATATTTTTGACAAGACCACAAACATGAAGTATCCGTAAGTTTCACACCTTTGTGATACGCAAACACACAATACACTTATGTAAAAAAAAACCTTACGAAACATCGACCGAAATCTCTCATAACCAATTTGCTTCGATTTTTGCATATTTGTAGGTATACAAAAGGGACCTTAATTCCGGAGTATTCATTTCTCATAAAAGCTTCTAGAATGAGAAGGGAGGGTTTTCATGAAATTGCGATTTTGACTCTTCCCCCTTTCCTGCTAGAAGTTTTTATGACAAAGGAATACTAGGAGATCGATGACCTTTCTATATATCTACGCGTATGCAAAAATTGCAGCAAATCGATTTTAACATATTCTTCACCGTTTCTGACCGTAAAGCAGTACGCCGAATTCTCTGTTAAATATTTTATAACTCATTCAAAGTATTTACCAAACTTCTACTTTAGCTTCAACCCCCGCATCAAATTTGTTCATGTCAAAATGTTACATCTTCATCGAATGCAGCTGCCGTAACCATGCATACATAAAATCGCATTTAAATATTCAGACGCCTTGCCGCATTCGTCTGCAACCGAGGTATTTCGTCAAATTTCGGCGTGTCGGTAGATTGAACTTCATTCGCGTCGCGTCAATAGAAGGTTGAGGACGCCGGAAGTCAAGGGTAAGACTAATGAATACCGATCAGCACAGAAGGTCAATCTAAATATCCATCACAAGACTGACCCAGACTGCAAGGAAAGGAGAGATGAACCCAATCGAAGCCAGACGAGAATAGACATCCGTCCAACGTCTGTCCTTCTCTGTCGTTCTGCTTCTCGCTCTGGTTATTTTGCTCCCCATACGCGCATGTATGCACTTGAGTGCATTGGACCGATCTGCAGTCTATAACGTCGCCGCCGACGTAAGCCCCGATTTTCCCGCCGCCATATGGAACGGCAAAATTGAAATTCTCTTCCGAATTTAGCCCCGCCGTCGCGCGACGTTCTCACAGCGAAAATTTCGTGAGCGCTTCCAATTTCACGGCGCCGGCGAAATTTCAAGTTCAGCGCGAACGTCCATGCATCCCGCCGCCTCTAATTTCCCAGCGAAACGTGCGAAATTCCGCGATGACACGGCGGACGCGCGAAACGTACACATTTACAACGTCTTTCCCACTGAAATGTTTCAATGGGGGAGTTTTAAGAGTATATAGTCTTGTTAGCATTGGAAAAATTCTAGGTCTTTCTCATGGATTGAAATGAAAAAAATGTATTCTTATTACGTCAGGAGTCTATGAGTACGAATTTTTATGTAAGTGTATTGTGTGCTTTCGTATAATAATATCAACGTTACCTTCGTAATAAGAGAGGACCCTATGCGAAATTGAGTAGAGTGTCCCAAAATCGATTTGCTGCAATTTTTGCATATGCGTAGATATACAGAAAGGTCATCGATGTCCTAGCATTCCTTTGCATTCGATGAAGATGTAACGTTTTGACATGAACAAATTTGATGCGGGGGTTGAAGCTAAAGTAGAAGTTTGGTAAATACTTTGAATGAGTTATAAAATATTTAACAGAAAATTCGGCTTACTGCTTTACGGTTAGAAACGGCAAAGAATATGTTAAAAACGATGATATGTTAAACTGTAGTTTTGTGTAAATTTTTATAACTTGCACGGACCAAAAAGAGAAGATAGAACGGTTAAAATTATAGATGGGATAAAACTCGACAGAAATAGACACATTTGATGTGAGTGTTGAAGCTAAAGTAGGATTTCGGTAAATACTTTGAATGAGTTGTAAAATATTTAACAGAAAATTCGGCTTACTGCTTTACGGTTAGAAACGGCAAAGAATATGTTAAAAACGATGATATGTTAAACTGTAGTTTTGTGTAAATTTTTGCAACTTGCACGTACCAAAAAGAGAAGATAGAACGGTTAAAATTATAGATGGGATAAAACTCGACGGAAATAGACTTTAAACACCGAGATTATCCTTGACACTGATCTAGGCAATTGACCTCCTGTTCCCCGAGATTTTTCTGTGGTAGTAAAAATAAAAGTTTTAGCCCACCGAATATTTTCACCTTTTCACCCCTCCTTTTCGGCGTATACATATATCCAAATTTGAAAGAAAATTTGAATTTATCCAAGAATTATCATACCATCAACCTCTCTCTAGAAACGCAAACTGAAGAATTGTCGAAATGTAGGGTCGAAATTTGCTCTGCCTTCCCCATTTTTTCAGGCCGTAAAAAAGCGCGTCGGATTTTTTCGTCTCATGCACAAAACAAAACTGTCACCGCCAGCTTTGCGCGAAAAATATGTAACGCAAGTTGCGTCCGCGCACAGGCTCGAACCTGCCAGAAAACTTAAATCAAATCAAGGTCCATTATTTCGTCCGAATAATCGAGACAAGTTTCCTTCGTATCCTCACTTCGCTAATATTTCAGGCGGCGGCACAAAATTACGCGAACTACTTTGCACTCTTTACGTATTTGAACAGACGTGCCTCGCATTTCGCGTTTCACTTTATCGCTCGAAAGCCCCGCCGCAATTTAGTTTTCTGAAATATTTGAGAAATGAATTACAGTCTCGTTATAGTACGCGTGTAACGCGATTGCGGCGAGGCTTGTGCGCCAATTATACAAACTTCGCCGGCCGCACTCCGCGTACATATTTACCGTTCCCCTTTATAACCGGCCTTCGTTTCACCAACAATGGAATCGAATTACAACGCGGGCAACGAGTATTGTTAGGATCGCGGATGTGACTATAGGAAATATTTGGCCAATTACTGCGCGCCCCACATTCTACCTTCTGTTTACTTACATCGCCGTTCGCCGTTTGTACGTGGCGACCGGCAAACAGGAAGAAATAACGTTAAGTGGGTCAGAGCATAAGACGGTTTTGCGACGTTGGTTGACGAGATGCGAAATTCTGTTCACTAATGTTTTAAGAGTCTAAATTCGGTGCGGATGTTAAGCCTGTCGTTGGCGTGGAAGTTTAAGTACGAAATGTACATACATATATATGTTGCATTCCTTGGCACCTGAGCGGTCCACCGGATAATTGTAAAAAGACAGATGTTGTACACCAATCGAAGCGAATGGTCGATATTCTTTAGATTAGTTTTATTAAATACTTTTTAATTTTGTGTACCGTTAATAATTCATGGATTCATTTCATATCATCCTCACTAAAGAATCCCACATATATATATGAGCCGTTTATTTTGAAAGTGGCCTAACTCGATTTATCTTCAAATTGAAATAAATAACATTTACTGATAAATTACATGAATTTGTACATGTAACCATGGTAAACGGAAAATATTGAAAAACGGAGTTAGGCCACTTTCAAAATAAACGACTCATATGGCTTCGAAAATGTATCAATTTAGACGAAAGGCGTATATATACTCTCGCACAGATTTATGTACCTTTGGTACATATATATATATATATATATATATATATATGTGGGTGCTGTGTGAATATTACATCGACTATGTAATAAACTGTAAGAAAAATATTATTGGTATGCGTTTGTTATTTTTTCCATCACATAGATAAATACGACATAATGCCTTGCGGTTGACGATATCGCGGTATACGTTTGCGAAGGGATAATCATATAGAGCAACGAATATATTGCCTGCGCGACCCAATTTCCATAATCACCGAGGCGACCACGCGGGCAAATAAATGACCCCCTAACAGTTTATTTCCGAAATCTTTTTACAAACCGTTCCAATCTCAAGAATTCTGTAACGTTAGTGCACCCCTATACCACACCGCGTATGTACAGAAAAAATAAGAAAATTTTCTTAGGGTATATATATTTCTCATGTTTTATAGGGTAGCACAGTTATAAATAATAGAAAATTTGTTTCTAAAAACCCGACAAACTGGGAAGCATAAAAAATTGTCAGATATTCTGTGAAAATCACGAGACTAAACTGAATATTCCAATCGCCAAAACAAGCAATCTGATCGGTTAACAACGCCTACATGTTAACTATATATAGACGGTAGGTCTAATAGTCGAGGATTCAAATCTAGAAGTGCGTTTCGGTCAGAACAGGTAATTTTGCGAGTAAAACTCTCAGTTATAGCATTCTAACCGCACTCTATACTGAAGGAAACCTTAAATTGTGCCTATAAGAAAGAACATCTATTCATCTGTACTCTACACCTTCCCACACGGTATAACAGTACCAAAAAAATTACATATTGACTTTTATACTCAATGGCGATCATCACATTAATCTACCTTGTCCTGTGCATTACAATAAATACGGAATTATTTTTCTTACCACTCGTACTTTCCAATTATTAACGCGCCAAACACTAATTTAATCCCGTATGATCGCAGAAGTAAAGACTTTAGTTAAAGGTGCTTTAGCACATGTAACATCTTTCGAGTCATCCCCGTACGAGCCCCCTGTTCTTCCATGGGTGAAACGTTCAATATACACCTTGCCAGTGATGTCGTTTGCTGACGAAAGGGCTATGTAAACGCCGGGTGAATTTTGCACAGTATAACACGTGCACTGTTTCATCGACACGTTACGGCATTGGAAGCAGAGTTCGCGTGTCGCATAACAATCGATAAAATTCAAATTTTTATCACCTTTGCATTTCAGGCATGCATAAGCTTGCGCGTTTGACATGCATCAGCGAGTATAACGCCGCACCTCAGCCAGTCTAAGCGACTGTCATGCGAATGTCGGGTCGTACACGGCAGATGGTCTACTGTCGAACTGCGCACTAGTCAAAGGGTTAATTCCCAACCCTCCCTGTTGCGTGTGATGTATGCAAGAATTACTGCGCACGCTTCCTGCAGCTCGAACTGCCGAAATACAGGCGAATGCAAAGTTGGATTCTTGAAGTTCGGCTGACAAGGTTTATTGACGACTACTTACGGTGTTTACAGTTGCTTGGTCTTAAGCATCTTTTAACAAGTGAACTTGGAATGTTTCGATGTAAGTTGAAGGACAGATGTTATTTACACGTTGACTGCCAACTACGAGTTATCTTGTAGTTTGTTTACTTGCCATATTTGTGTAGCCACGATGAAATACGTAGTATATCGATACAGTAATATAATATGATGAAGCCGTTGCAACTCGTCTGTCCCCTCTGAGGGGACACGAAGGTACTTCGTGTTATTACTGTAGAAAATGTATGTATAGAAAATGTTTGTGCAAATATTTGTTTCCTTAAAATTTTTCCGGGGAGTTACAAGTTAAGGCAATGGGATAGAATTAATAATCTGGATGCTATTTAATATTTAGTAAATTCGTCGTTAATAAACTGAGAGGAGAATTTTAGCGACTGCAAGAACAGCCTTCTATAGATTCCTGCAATAGGCTGAATGATAAACTGCAAGTTATTGTATAAACATTGTATATGCTCGGAAGAAAGAATGACACGTGAAAGATCATAAACAAGTTATTACTGCGATATGTGTTTGAATAAACCCGCTATGCACATTGGTGAATGAACTATGAAGCATTCGAAAAGAATAGGCTGTAAAATTTCAATTTTGTTTCAACATAAATGTATCAGTAAAGTTGTATGCAAAACAATGATTTGAACAGAGTATTTGTTTCAAAACTATACCATTTTAAACGAAATGTTGCGCTATTCGCTACTTCGTGAAAAAAACATGTCCGAGTGCAAAGGGTTAAATTAAATTGGCTTTTTACACCGGAAACCTGAAAAGTACCGTGACAGTCAACGTGTTAAGATAACCGGCCGATAAAGACTGTTTATCTTTTTAGATTTGAGGCTTTTATGGCCATGAGTGTTTATATTATTGGATTCCAGATTGTTGCCGCGTCTTTTCTCTGTATCAGAGCACCCTCTGGCCTGATGATACGGACTGTAACGCCTGCGAAACGTCGGCAAAATGCTGAGAAAATACGCGGCAACCGTCCGAAAGCCAATAACATAAACTAACAGTTCATCACGCGTGGATAGAGAAATAAAATTTGTAATACCAGATCTAGATTTTGTTAATATTATTCCATTTTGTCCACTATCATTCACTCGCAATAACCACTCCATTTTGTTAATAATAAGCGTGATTATCTTAATTCTGAATATATAACAGCAATCAGAATCACAAGGACAGTGTCAGCGTAGGACACTTAAGAATGAAAATTGAATACGCACACCCCATCTTAAAGAGCAGGTTACACCAATCCTGACAAACCTCACATCCCTCTGACGCGACTACAAAACCCAAGACCTGCTACTCATGAAAAATTGTCAATTTTAATTTTTAATCTCGCCACCCACTTCCCCTAACTTGCCTTCAGCTACGCGGCCGTCCTGATGTGCTCTCATCCCCGATATTCGATCCTCGGAAGGTATAAAATTTTCCAGCACGTCCCTACTATTTCACCCCGGGCAGAAATTTCATTACAAACGAGCATCAACGCACGCGTTATTTTATAGGCTTGCATTACACACCCGAGCGTGTGTATGTTGCGCGTGTTCAGGTTAACGTGAAACATCACTTGCGGGCATCGTATCAGCAATGCATGATAAGCGTTATAATACGTTGCGCGTTATAAACATAATTCATGTTATTAATTTAACGCAACGACAATGACCTATCGCGCGCCGAGTTGAATAGCGGCAATTAATAAATGCTGGCGCACGATAATGATAGAATATTCTGCAGGGGGCCCCGACCAGGCACTGACCTGGTCGCGCTCAAGTCAAATATTGGGCGAGATTTAATATTGTTCAAACGAGTATAATAATGAATGCAATGACCTGTATCTTTGATCTTAAACTGTAAAAGCCAGAGGCGCGGAACGAAAGTGATGCTTATGTTGCATGTCAGTTAATGTATTGAGGTTGAAATAAAGAAGTGCGAGAATACGATCTTCATGTTACGTGAAAATGAACATGCGTGGTATCATTGCATTAATGTTGCATCTGTAAAATTATATGGTATGAATTTATAATGAATACTATATGAAGGATGAATTTTTATAATGATCTTATATGAAAAAATAGCAATGACAAAGGTATACGCTCATATTGCAATTATATATTAAATATTTTACACAATTTAGAAACATTCGGTTAAACGATGTTTATATGCATGTAAGCAAAGAAGTACAAGTCAACAATAAGCAGTATTATTATAAGAGTGTAAGAATATACAGTGAGCACAAAAAGTATTCGCGCGCAAAAGAACGTTTGTCCGTACCAGGCTTTATTCTTGAGAAAGTTGGAAGAAACATAAGTTAAAAGCGGGAAGCATTTCAGCGTTTTAACTATTAAAAACGCAAAATACGTTAGAAAGAGTGCATAATAATGTTGTTGAGACTACACAGCTCCGCGTGCAGCATGAACAGTATTTTCAACAGCCTCGGCATTCATTTTTAAGATTCATTTTTCATGGTACCGCATACAGTGCGGCGCACTTTCAACTAAATCGTTATGTACGCTTTCCAACGCATGTCGGAGAATTTCGCAAGACTAAATTCTCACACGGAGAAGATATAACATGTATCGTTAGAGATATAACAGTCTTTGATACCATATTAATTACTATTGCACTTAATCTTGAAGGATTAAGGTATCATTAGATGTAAAATGATTTGATGCTTATTACTTTACTAATCATATAAAGTATTTACTTGCAATTCGTTGAATTCATAATTACTAAATATTTTATTTGTATCCTAAATATAATAAATATAATTCTCTAAGTAAGTAGATCAACTCAAAATTATTAGCCTTCAATCACAATCTTATATATTATAATAATGATTACTATCATGTATTTATTTATGTAGCATCAGGAAAAACGGCCGTAAATGCGTCGCATAAAACTGTCGCGGGACCATCGGGCCCTACCGGATTAAGATAAAGTGGTAGAGGTCCGTATAAGAGCCGGCCCGATTTGCAACGCAAGCTCAGTCTCAGCTCAGTTATAGATCAGTCAGTCTCAGTCTTAGTTCAGTTTCAGATCAGTTGTTTAGTTCAGTTCGATATGGTTCAGTCCAGTATAGATGCGTTTTCTTGCCGTTTACCGAATCGAAGTCGAATTGCCATAGTTTTACTTTCATTTTATATTTATATTTATATATTAGTGCTTCCATTCATCTTTCAATAAATTTATTCAACTTAATATAATTCCACATCCCGCTTCGATTACACCTAACATCTTATCCCTACATTTATAATTTATTTTTCCTGATTATTACGAAATCCTATTATATAGTACCACTCTAAAGTATGTTATCATATTGTAACAAAATTAATAACACCCTTCACGGCGTTGTTATACAAATAATACCCCATCTAACTGAAATTAAAGAGCATGTACGGTCAAACAATTTGTTACATAGACTTCCAGCGGATCGAATATCTCGCGTCTTTGCAAGACGTTTTGAAACACACGCAGCAAGTTTCAGCGGCACAGAGAGCATACAACTGTCGAAGACCGTCAAATCAAAGGCCGCGCGGAGAAATTTAATTTCAACAATCTCGGACCCGACTCCCTTCCGAACGGCTTCAATAACCGACGGCTTCCTTCGCTCGGCGTTTTTTCGCGCGACTATCTCTCAAAGGCAGGAAACCGCGCGCGAACATTTTGCCCGAATTCCTTTCAATAAAGTCGACTCCGCGCTATTTCATTAATTATCAAGCTCGTCTCTCGAAGTTTCGACCCCTCGAAGCGTCTCCCGCCCTCTTTTCTGCTGGACGCCGAACGAACCGAGAAGACAGAGGTCTCTTTTTCGGTCGGAAGAAAGATTTTACCGTGTTTCCCGGCATTGCGAGAGGCGAGAGGTCGAAAGTCATTGCCGATGGCCGGGCAAAAAGTGGGCGAAGGGAGCGATGAAAGAAATTCCAAATAAAAGAGGCGGACGGCGACGCCAAAGAAAAGTACACGGCGGACTCGCGGAAGCGTGCGGAGCGGTGAATGGCGGGAGGGAAAGAAAAGGCAGGAGTTCGAAAACGAGGAATCGAGTTTAAAAACTGAGGCGGACGGGGCCGGCGGGTCGAGAGAGTGTCAAAAGCGAACGGAATGAGAGAAAACCGGGATCTCGATGATAAGAAACGAGCTTAATTAAGTTTTGCGGTCGACGCAATCTCGGCGCTGTCGAACGTGGGGCCGGAAAATGTCGAAGTTGTGTTTTTGCCGGCTGATAGCAAGCTTGGCGTTCGGCGAGATTACAGATTTGCGAAGATAGTCGCCGCGATCAACATGTTTATAGAGAGATAAATGCGAGCGTAAATCTGTGTGCCACTAATGGAATATAAATATACGACTGTGAAAACTACACTAATATATCGTCTAAGACATGAGAAATGAAACGGGTCATGGGAGACTATCCTTTAACCCTTTGGTTTGGTTGTATGAAGTGGTTGACACCGAGAAATATATATTTGCAAAAAGATCAATAATTTATTTTTTATAATTTTGTACAGTGTGATAAACTTTAAAACATTACCCAATATGCATTGCAGGCTGATCTATGCACGTTTGACAATAATAAGTCGTTTGATGCCTGCCACTAGGTGTTTTTCTGTCAGAACAAACAATGCAATCCTGTTTTCTTTGTCCCACATCGATTTTATAGCCTATGAAGATTAAAATTTTGAAGGTCCGGTGGTTTGTGTGTTGTAACAAAACCTGCTGACATTTTTTTTATATATCTTAGTAATTTTACTATATTTTGATTTGATTTCTTGTGCCATTTCAAGAGAAAACTTCAGGCAAACATGCACGTCTCAAAAAATCGCGGTGAAATGAGTTAATTTCCTGTAACCTCTACTAAACTTTAATGTTCCCTGAGAGGGGACAGCGGATTGCAAAGGGTTAAAAAATCAATGCGGATAAAAAAAGGAACTCCTTCCAAATCCGTACGAAATTGGAAACAAAATACCGTGAAAGTTAGAAGCTAGACAACTTCATATACATTTTCGAATAAATTGAGGGTAATATATATATATTCTCATTGAATCATTTGTAGTCGTCTCAACTTCACGGCGCAACATTCACGTAACTTTCGACATATCCCCAGGGTAGCTGGTGTGATATACATGGGTATTTAATTCTACAGGCATATGCCAAGTGTCACTGCGTAATGAAACGCCGTATCTACTCAGCCAATTAGTTGTTTATGAAGACTAAGGCGCAAGACGTTACGTTGAAACTCAATTTTATCAGTCTACCTGAAACTCCTGCGAGAGGAAGATTCAATGTGAATGTTATTAACTAACTTCTGCTACAATCATCTAACTGTCTGTTTGTGAATTATTCTGGGGTAGGAAAGAAGGTTTTCTTTATCTGACGAGAGGCCTAAAGTTTTCTCGCGGTATTGGGCCAGTCAAAATAACTCGAGTTCCATTACGATTTCTTGTGTTCGGAATATTGAGCTGGCAACTTGTTAAACATTATATGTACACACACTCACACAAATAATAATAAATATGTGTGTTCGGTGATATATGTATGTTTATGATTTTGGTACAGCCGATAATGAGAATTTTCATTATTCTTGCCGAAGACTACTTTTTCCCCACCAGTAGCAGACTATGGGTTCCTCATTTTTTAATAGAATAGATATTAATAGATAGAAAACCATTTGCATAGGATCATGTATGTGGTAAATAGGGGGAGACAGTTTGAGGATTATGAATGGTTTGCTTGGGATATATGTATACTTGAAATTAGGCATACTATTAATATCTGTATGGGACTAAATAGCAGTTTTGAATGTTTCTACCTTACGGCATACTTAAATTATGGCAATAAAAAATTATTTTTACAACAAACGATATATGGTGGTCATCGTACCAAAAGAAGAAAAATTTAATTGGTCGCATTTATATTTTAATTTCAATATATGATTCAATTCTTTGATGTTTTCATTATTTTCATTTTCAAAAATTCAGTTAAATGAACGTGTTAATTTTCAATATAAAGTTTTCAACTTTTTTCAAAAATAGTTAAATGAACAGTTTTTAAACACACTCAACAAGCTTAAACAGCTCTGTATTTCGATGGGAAATTAAATTTATCACGAAGATATCTTCACAACACAATCTTTCATTCCTTCCACCCCTTATCCTTTCCCATGCTCTCACACACGTTCATTATGGCTTTCCGCTATCACTCATCTCAAGCCCACTTGCCAACCGACACCTTGAAGACGCACCTCAAGTGTCGTCCTACCCAAAATTCGGGCGCTATCCCAGCATAAACCCATAATTAATACAGATTGATCCTTTATTAACATCCGTGCCTCAGTAATTATCCAAATGATCCGACCCTTCAAATTGCGATAGAGAGGAAGCGTGGAGAGCCAATTGGCGGTCGCGGATCGGGTCCCGATAAGATGAAAGTTTAGATTGAACCGTGAATATTTAAACGGCTCGACAACCCTGAAGGGTGTGCACGCGCTGCTCCACGTGTTTTCGCACCATCTACATGTGTACGACGAGCGCGTGAATGAATATGTATAGAATGAATATGTATACAGTGGCACGGACCCGAGGGTGTAGCTTATACTAGGTGGGACATTTAACTGGATCACGCTCACCCGCCTTTTTCGACGGACGGTTTCAGTGCAGACGGCTTTAGGTAACGTGCGTAGATGTTACGTGGAATTATGTTTATGGGAGCGGAACGCTGAGGGTCAGTTAATTCTGTGACGCTGAAAGAGAAATGAATTAAAGTATTTTTGTGTATCAAAATATACTTCTTCGTTATTGTTTTATTTTACTCGTTAATTTTACGAATTGTGAGTTATTCGAGCAGGCAGTATATTTCTTTGCAAAACATATGACACTATGTTAAAGTAATTATTGAATTCGGTGTTTTCAGGTGAAAACTTCTGTGACGCTAAAGAGAAACGAATTAAAGTATTTTTTGTTTCGGTTATGATTTTATTTTATTATTAACTTTACGAACTAAAGCACGTTTTCATGGGAAAATATATGACAACCTGTTAAAGTAATTATTGAGTTCGATGTCTTTAGGTATCTATTCGGCTTTTATATATATTGTATCTATGTAGATTATTTGTTGAAACAATGGTTGATCTAAATGGTTCAAAACCACATGGGGTTTCCTCTTCAGGAACGTTAAAATGTTAAGTTTTTTTGCCATGAAAATTGGATTAGCTTGATTGAAAACTTAACCTCTTTTGATAAACTTAATAATTTTTGTGCCTATTTTGGTTGAATTGTTTTATTTTACCCCGTAGAAGCTCCACATGTTTCGAGACCCACGAGCTTTCTCTTGAGGAACACAATGAATTTGTAACAAGTTTCCGTCAGGCGATACTCATCCTCTGATCTACTTTGTCTACTGTGGCCTGTCTTGTTTGCCAACCCAGTAGACAGGTAAATCAAAGGATGGGGATAGGATGGTTATAGAAAAATTATAGGCACACCAATTATCCGCATAGTAGGAGAATAATAGTATAACAATATAAAAGATAGTGGTTTATATGCTTCTGATTTGCAATTTGTTTCTTGATACATCTTGATGCATATACTTTTGTTACGTTGTAATTTTCCCTACATGGTTCGAAACTGTATAGAATAATAAGCGTATATCAACTATAGTATACCAATGCGATCATATTAACGCGCCAAACCCAAGAATTGTTTGAACATATCATGCTGTCTTTGCCCAAGGAATATAATATCTACGTTAATTGTCCACAACTCGTGATGTTCTCAAATTACAAATTATGATCGTGAGAAAGTACTCCAAATACGCCGTAGCCGAAAATGATTTAAAAAAAAAATTCTTCACTCGCAATTCGAAAGTTACACATGCAAAGACCAAGTTTCCGTACATAAAATCACGAAGACCGCAGGACACTCTCCAGCTACATCAAATGACACACGTCCCACGTACCTAAGCCGCCAGTACACGCACATTCCCACGTCACAATAAAAACCCTCCATTCCCCCGCACCACCCTTCCCAAGACCGTTCGACTCGCAAACAGTAAAACCCCATATCTCCGCCCCATCTTTCCAGCACATCATCACGTCGTCTCAACCTGCCCTCCGCCCCTCCATCAAGTTATTAACTCATCCGGTAACGTACACGTAAGCCGTCAGTGCACGCGCACATCAGAACCGACCTCCACGCCGCACTCGCAGCCAGAATTATGCGACGCCCTACACTTCGCACACACCATAGATCCCCCGCACACGCGTACAGAGCCGCGCGCGTGTTCGGGGTAACAAGGGGTTGCCTACGAAGTGGCTCGTTCTCGTGACACGACTCCGCGCGAGAGATTATGCGAGTTTGTTTTACAGATTAACAAGGGTGTGTTTACGTCGCGGTAAAGGGAGCCTGTTTATGCAGAACCACCGCGACAGACGGGAGATAGCACCTGGAGACGGTGCCACGCGCGACGCTTTTCGCCGTGTAACGAGCCGAACCCTCGTCATTACACGGATTCGCGGAAGTTACAGCGTGTCACGACGCACTCTTGACGCGCTAAGGGCTGCTGGAAATTGCGAACAGCCGTGTGCGCGCGCGCTGATACGGACTGCCCGTGATAACGCGGGGAGTTTGATGTAAAACGGAATTGCGGGGGCGGTGTAATGTAGGGGCAATCTGCGTGGGACTGGACGCTGCGAGTTGCTAACGTGCTGGACGAAGTGTCATGGGTTGCGGAATACAGCTGTAGAGAAGAGCCAGAGTGCGCAACGCTGGCATGGTGGTTCCTTACTGGGGAATGTGAATGGTCTTACGCTGCGGTCCATAGGCGGCTGGAGTTAGATATACGAGAATAGAATAGAATTGTTTGTCAGGAGGAAAGGGAACGGTCACTTGCTGTGGGGCGTAATTGAAAAATGTCTAGTAGAGTCCGTTCTCGCATAAATGAGGTGTAATAGACAGCTGACCATGAGTAATTTATGTCAGTTTGATGTCATGTTAAGAATTTTAGTTCAATTTTGCATGAATACAAGAGCAAATTACCAATTGCTGTGGGGTATAGTTGAAAAATGGCAGACGTAGAGTCCGTCCTCGCATAGATGAGATGTAATGGATACTAAGCTGACCATGGGTAATTTATGTCAGCTTGGTGTAATGTTCAGAATTTTAGCTCAATTTTGGACGAATAGAAGACCAAATGACTACTTGCTGTGGGACATATTTGCAAAATGGCGGACGTAGAGTCCGTTCTCGCATACATGAGGTGTAATCGAAAGCTGACCATGGGTCATTTATGTCAGCTTGGTGTAATTTTAAGAATTTTAATTCAATTTTAGATGAATAGAAGAACAAATGACCACTTGCCGTGGGACATAGTTGAAAAACATCTAGTAAAGTCTGTTCTGGCATAAATGAGGTGTAATCGACACTGAGCTGGCCATGGAAAATTTATGTCAGCCTGGTGTATAATTAAGAATTTCAATTCAATTTTAGAAGAATAGAAAAGCAAATTACCACTTGCTGTGGGGCATAGTTGAAAAATGGCGGACGTAGAGTCCGTTCTCGCATACATGAGGTGTAATCGACACTGAGCTGACCATGGGTCATTTATGTCAGCTTGGTGTAATTTTAAGAATTTTAATTCAATTTTAGATGAATAGAAGAACAAATGACCACTTGCCGTGGGACATAGTTGAAAAACATCTAGTAGAGTCTGTTCTGGCATAAATGAGGTGTAATCGACACTGAGCCGACCATGGGTAATTTATGTCAGCTTGATGGAAGGTTAAGAATTCTAATGTAGTTTTAGATTAATAGAAGAGCAAATGACTACTTGCTGTGGGGCATAATTGAAAAAGTGGCGGTTGTAGAAGTCGTTCTTGCATCGATTACATATAACGTATTCGATTATGAGCACTTTTTGACAACGTGACGCAGTATTCGAATTTTTAATTACAGTTTGATGCAATAGAAGAGCAAAGGATTATTTGCCATGACTACATTCAACTGACTGCATTGCAAACGGACAGAGAAAAAGGAAACAGGAGAAAAGTTAAAAATAAAAAATTGATCACATCGCTTAGAAACACCAAACAAGGCGGACGTGTCAAGAAGAGAAAATTGTGAATTAGTTATTTTAAAGCCGTTATATTTCTTGAGACTTTATTCGTTTTTAACTGTATTTTAAACTTCATTTCGTTGAATAATTAAACTTGGTTTAAAGTAACTACAACAGTTATAAACAAATTTCTGCTGCTCCATATACAAAAAAAAATACATTCTTTACGCAGCACATTCCGATTTGTCAAGGCAATACGTCAGCGCAGTATCTTTCGATTTAGTAAATTGTCCTTCATCCCCCTCCGCGTCGATTTCGTTCGCAATAACGTTGCGCCATGTTTGATCCCGTGATGTCGCGATGTTTATGCTAACCTGCGGGTGGAAACATATCCCAACATAAATAACGGCCGCGCTATATTACCGTCTCCTCCCCGACCCCTGGTCTTCCATCCCCTGCGCCATCACATACGGAATAATGCCGGTTCGCGCACAGTTTCAATTTCACGCGCTCGCGCACCTGGCGCATTTGATCGCGTCGCGACAAGGCGTTGAACTGCCCAAATTAATTCTTTCCACGAGCGAATGTAGGTCGGCCGAATACAAATTTCACGCGGGCAAAATTATTTCGCGACCAACTGCATGGTTAGCTGCAACTATGCAGTTAAGGGATGGCGGCTCTGACCTCGTATTTCTGTACACTCCATGGGCACCAGCTGTGACTAATTATTGTCTCGCTGACAGGTAGTAGATTAGTATGTTCAAGACACTTATGGACTTGCCGATGATGCGACAACAGTGGTGTCAAGAATTTCGCCTGTTCCTTAATCTGTTCCATACAATATCACCGACATTTAATTTTAATATTTAAAATTCCAATATATATATATATATATATATATTTGCCGATGATGCGATAACAGTGGTGTCAAGAATTTCGCCCGTTCCTTAATCTATTCCATACAATACCACCGACATTTAATTTTAATATTTAAAATGCAATATGTATACATATATATATATATATATATATATATATATATATGTATTTATATATAAGTGTGACAACATATATATATATATATATATATGTATGATATTTAATTTTAATATTTAAAATTCCACTATATATATGTATAAAGATACATTTTCAAAATTATATGCATGAGATAGTGCTACTTGAGGGATCTTGTATCGTGGGTTTAAGGATACGCGGATTTGTATTGAACTAATTCTATTAAAGAGTGATCTATGATTCAAATATGAATGCAGAAATAACGAATACAGCATAGAAAAAAATACAATACTAAAATACGAATACCCTACAAAAACTGGTGGCTTTTATTTACCACGCGGACGGCCCCATTCTAATTTCATGTCCTGCCATTGGGTCGTTCGTTCGGTGCATTCGCAAACAGTATTTGTCCCTTTTCTGATACCACATATGTATACAGAGAGAGAGATAGAGAACCGATTTTACGAACACTGCATTCGATTATAATGAAATTATTTACGATACTAATAGCAGCAGTGACTGTTGTGAAATAGTAGTGGCAAGAAAACTATACTACCCAGATAACGCATAATAACAATTTCAAATACAAATTCAATAACAATTTCAAAACGTGAAAGGAAAAAATACATTCTATATAACAAAAAAATAATAAGACATTAAATATGTAATACAGTTTTAAATATGACCATTTTAGACTTTTATATTTAAATACAGCACCTCGTTTAGTGTTTACCAGAGGTACCACAAAAACGCCTCGGAATTGTTAGTAGGTCACACATCAAAATGAACTGGAGTTCAAAGTGGTATATTACATGCAAGTATACGCGCACGAGTTTATATGTTATGTGCGGTCATATGTTGTACGTTTGATAAGTACACACTTCGCATATGCAATATGTTGCTTATCGCATTGTAGCTTTATATGTAGGATAATAACGGTTGTTCGAGAAAGGTTCTCTCCCAAACGTATGGATACTCCTGCGGAGAGGACCCAAGAGTCTGGTTATATACACAAGTTTCAAAACATAATAGTAAACAAAATGCCGACTATAATAAGAACTTCTAGGTCTTTAGAGCTACTAAAGTTTGAATAAAATGAAACTGAATACATCTAATAATGTAAATGAATAAATAAATAAATAATTAAATACACGAAATGAATGGAATACGTGTAATAATATAAATTATGCTAACTAGACCATGCGACAATATCCGTACAGACGTAAAGAACCATTATATAATTTTCTACATCAATTAACTTCAACGACTTTTTCGGTCGGATGAAGTAGCAACTTATAATTTTGCGTATTTGTGACGAGTGTCTTACAGATAAAATTAAATAATTTTATAAGCGTATTAACTTACGAAAACATTATAGTTGAATGTTATCTATATTTACATCTTTAACACTTTGACTGCCATGCGTATTTTACTATATTAAAATTGCAACCGGATGAAGTACTACAGAATACGATTGAATTGTGCAAAGTGAAAATAATGCAAAGGTATCGGAGACCAAAGAATTTAATCGTTATCTAATATTAATTGCATTTACAAAATTATAAATGCGACCGATTGGGTATTTTTTGAGTTTTTCGTGAGACCTTTTCCGCCGGTCACCGATGACCACCATGGCAGTCAACGTGTTAAAAATATAATTTGCGACAATTTATGTGTTAATGATTTACTTTTCATCACGTGACACTTAATGCGTCATACTCTATGCACATAATGTACATTTGCCATAATGTTCATACTCTTCATTTGATAATTAATGCATTTTATCGGAAAACCAATTTGGCTTATGATGTACTAACACTCCTCTGACACGTAATGTGCAATGGCTGAAAATTAGGTCACGAATAACTGAGTCCCTCGACACGCGTTTGAAACTGCCTCGCTTCCAACCAGTTTCCGTGGTGTAGTGGTTATCACATCCGCCTAACACGCGGAAGGTCCCCGGTTCGATCCCGGGCGGAAACATTTTTTTTATATTTTTTTCCTTCAAACTATCCCATGTACGTCAACCACGCTATTAATGATTGCATTATTGATCAAGTTAAGGTGTTCTCATTAATCACGCTCTTTCATATTCCTTGGTATCAATCGCGAGATTTTTTTCCTTCAACGAAAGACACATCTTCATTTTCAGATAATTTAAAATTCTCACGCTAACATTTTTTTTCCTTCAGCGAACCACACATCATTTTCAGATAATTGCAAATTCTCGCGGTAACATTCTTTTTCCCAAAGTCTTTATCAAAAAAAAGAAATGAAAAATAATTTAACACATTGACCGGTGTGAATATTTTACTGTATTAAAACTACGACGTGATGAAGTACTACAGAATATGACTGAATTGTGCAAAATGAAAGTAATCCGAAGGTATCGGAGACCAAAGATTTTAATCACTATTTAATATTAATTGCATTTACAAATTTATAAATGCTACCGATTGGGAATTTTTTTAATTTTCAGTCAACGTGTTAAGCTAAAATTGCGAAAGTAGTACGTTATAGGTAAAGAAACAAACAGTTAATGCTGATGGTAAAGTAGCATTTTACGCGTAAACTTATTAATCGCACGATATCATGAAAAAAATGTCAGTTGTTCACATAGCGGAGTCAAAGAAGTGCTAGAGGTAAAATGAGAATATTGATCTTATTTAAATGATTTTAAGCATTGACGGCATTTTCATACTATTTGCTCATAGATATCCAACGTGGCAGAGAGTGTTAACGAAATTATCCGACTGTAGCGAGTTTCCGTGGATTATGTGTGGCAGAACGCTAATTAAATTTGACGATGAAAGATTTTAGTTTATCGCTGAAAAGAGTACGGGCCATAACACTCGTTAATAAACCGCCGCTTCCAAGAAGTTTCCGTGGTGTAGTGGTTATCACATCCGCCTAACACGCGGAAGGTCCCCGGTTCGATCCCGGGCGGAAACATTTTTGCTCCTGATCAAAACACACAAAACTTTTTTTTTCTACAAGCACTGCATTTTTAACATTTTTACTCCTGATCAAAACACGCAAAACATTTTATTTCTACAAGCACTATATTTTTAACATTTTTACTCCTGATCAAAACACGCAAAACATTTTTTTTTTACAAGCACTATATTTTTAACATTTTTGCTCCTGATCAAAACACGTAAAACATATTTTTTCTACAAGCACTGTATTTTTAATGCACATATCCCGTTATATGTTTCATTTTAATTTTTTTACACTGAATTTACCATCAACTTTACAGGTTTCGGGGTTCCCGAATAGAATTAGAGAACTTTTTAAATTATTTTACCGACGTTAATTAATGGAGTGATAGGAATGTATGTCCAAATGCAGACTTTCACAGACTTAGAATTTTATAAACTCTGTACACCGTGTAATTGTTACTTCGGATATTTGAGGAAATCCGTTCTTCCGTAAGTGAGAGAGAAGCCCATCATACAGGCACTTGCTAAGTGATACTGATGGTTCCGACATCTTAAATAACAAATTATTATTTTATAAAACCTTTTTAAAACAACTTGTTAGCGGTAAATCTTAATAATTTGCAAACGTTTTCCGTTTTTCCGTAAGTTAGAGAGAAACCCAACATACACTTCCTAAGTGATACCGTTGGTCCCGACATCTTAAATAATGAATGATTATTTTACAAAACCTTTTTAAAACAACTTGTTAGCGGTAAATCTTAATAATTTGCAAACATTGACCTTTGATAAGCGAAAGATACAGATTACTTCTCACATTTCACTTCACAGACTACTTCACACATTTTTAATGACTAGTAACATACAGGCAATTGCTGACTGATACCTATGGTTCCGACATCTTAAATAACAAATTATTATTTTACAAAACCTCTTTAAAACCCGCTTGTTAGCGGTAAATCTTGCAACGACGATTGATAACCGAAAGATACCGATTATTTCTCACATTTTCAATGACTAGCAACTAAACTTTTTTGAAGATTTTTTAGCGGTGGAAGTTTGTTTATTACTATCTACTTAAAAAACTCGACACGTTACATATGCACGTTATATATGTATGTTTCATGCATATACAACAAACCATAACAATCCGTATTAAAAATGTTGTATTTAATAAATTTCGATTATAACAACAGTTTTAAAAATCATTAAAACAGCCAAAGGTGGACATAAATTAAATAATTACTAGTATTGTACGGTATTGCTCAAGCAGTCTGCTTTAAAATGTGTACCTATCCATTGTTCCCGTTTTATGATCTGTCATAGAAAGTCATGTTCTGAGATTTTATAAAAAATCATATGCATGTTATTGTTCCCCTGAAATCTGACTCTTGATATCGCTGGCTCCCCCAAGAAGTTTCCGTGGTGTAGTGGTTATCACATCCGCCTAACACGCGGAAGGTCCCCGGTTCGATCCCGGGCGGAAACATTTTTGCTTTTGAAACAAAGCTCATCAAAACACGAAACGCATATGGAGCAAACTTATTTTTTAATACAACGTGCATTCATACATTTTTGTACATTTTGTGCTATTATTTTCCCCTAACATGATGTGAAACTCACACAACTTTTTAGCATGTACCAATTTGCTGCGCAATGTTGAAATATACGGGTACATATAATTTATAGAATAAATTAAAAAAATGTGAAATGATATGCGACTATTCTACGAGTCACTGTGTAGTCAAACTCTTGTTCTTGCAATGGTTGGACAGAAATTGTAAGTTATTTAGATATGTATACATTTACTCAGCACTATACATATTTTTGAAGACATGCATTTAGAAGCACAATTTTTGCGACAAATCACAAAATACCGAATTACACGTTACTATAATGTGACGTTACGTTACGCTACGTTGAAATAACTGCTCAGCATACACATATAGATTATAGCATCAATAATTTGCTCTGCACTGCACGTATTTTTGAAGACATGCATTTAGAAGTACAATTTTTGCGACAAATCACAAGATACCGAATTACACGTTACTATAATGTGACGTTACGTTACGCTACGTTAAAATAACTGCTCAGCATACACATATAGATTATAGCATCAATAATTTACTCAGTACTGCACATATTATTGAAGACATGCATTTAGAAGCACAATTTTTGCGACAAATCACAAAATACCGAATTACACGTTACTACAATGTGACGTTACGTTACGCTACGTTGAAATAACTGCTCAGCATACACATATAGATTATAGCATCAATAATTTGCTCAGCACTGCACATATTTTTGAAGACATGCATTTAGAAGCACAATTTTTGCGACAAATCACAAAATACCGAATTACACGTTACTATAATGTTACGTTACATTACGCTACGTTGAAATAACTGCTACAGCTTCAAATTATTAAATTAAATAGCAAGCGTCCGTCTGTATTTAAGAATACCCATAGTGTTTTCAATAACTGAAACACATCATATGCATTTACGTTACGCTACGTTGAAATAACTGCTCAGCATACACATATAGATTATAGCATCAATAATTTGCTCAGCACTGCACATATTTTTGAAGACATGCATTTAGAAGCACAATTTTTGCGACAAATCACAAAATACCGAATTACACGTTACTATAATGTGACGTTACGTTACGCTACGTTGAAATAACTGCTACAGCTTCAAATGATTAAATTAAATAGCAAGCGTCCGTCTGCATTCAAGAATACCCACAGTGTTTTCAATAACTGAAACACATCATATGCATTTATTGCATCACTACGGTCTGACCAGTCACGACTCGAACCACTTCCAAGAAGTTTCCGTGGTGTAGTGGTTATCACATCCGCCTAACACGCGGAAGGTCCCCGGTTCGATCCCGGGCGGAAACATTTTTTTTTCTTCCAAAACACAATAATCAACAAATCTGTATCCATCGCTAATTGATGCTTTACGATTTTCATGTTACAGATATTCTATTCTAATAACTTATTGCGTACATCATCAGTTAAATTAATACCATAAGTATGTTTTGTATTGATAACTTTTGCTATACCAACTGGCAGAAGCAATACTATAAATCTTTTAATTGCAACTATTTTATATAATATCGAACAAGAGTAAGTAGACACTATACATTTTTATTAAGTAATTTTATACATAGGCTATGAGTTAGAGGAAAGCGACCAGGTTTTTGGTTCCCTTTTCCTATTACTGTTAAATTATATTGCTATTAAATATTTTCCACATGGGACTTCAGTTCCGAGAAAAAAAAGTTTTGCATGAAAAAAAACACGTTCCACATTTTCGACAGAATTTGATGTTAGGAACCTTGTCGGTCGTACATTGTTACCACGAAAAAAAGTGGTTGGATCCTTCTCCCTATTTCTATCTGTCCCAAAGATAAATTCAAATTTCACACGTGTTCATTACCTAATCGCACCTCATTGCTCCTGCTTTCCTTTGACCATACTACCACCACTTTCCTTCCAGCCTACCCTATTCTCATGTATTCCTATTCCTTGCCCAAAGCTTTCCTAAGTATCGACAGTCGCATTTTTCACGACTCTTAGTAAGATCACAGTACAAGACACATCGTACTCAAACGCATAATTCTACAAAGCTACTTTTACTATGAGACTACATCCTCACGTTTCAACTCAAGCTACAGACAAAGAGACAAACGGGAAGTCGCATTTAACCGTTTGGCTGCTGACGGATTTTTTCGAACACATACCAAAACTGCGGCACAAATTGCACGTGTATGGAAAAAAATTGGAAAACACTTTTCATACAACAAACTCATTTATATTTTCATTTCAACGGTAAAAATGGTTAAAAATACCATTTATTTAAATTTGTTTTAATTCATTCTGTGGACAAAATTGGTAAAAAGCATTTATAATTCACTCAAATTAACACAAATAATTATTAATGATCCTATACACGAGTGGTTTGCTATACAAAGCGCGTGAATTCCCTTTTTCAAATAGAGCATATTAAGTTTACTGAATCAGAGCAGCGTTATTGCACTCTCCACAGTCTTGTCATAACAAAAAGAAGCACTATCGCGCTCCTCCCAATTTTGGCACAAGATATGAGGAGTGCGATAAAGCTCTTCAGCAATCAAACGATTAACTACTCGTGGTTGCACAAATTTAGCTTCCCGGGGCCTACATAAACGCCTCAACATACATATACAGAGGGTGTTCCATATACGGGTACACTCAGGCAAACTTAAACCTGTTAACAAAACAGAGTTATCGGAAAAGAAAAATTCGAATTAACTCGCGCTCGATCGAACTCTTCGAGTGTACCGTAACCCGAAATTATCCGCGCTGAAGATAGGCCCGGGGCGACCGATTAAGAGCGAACCTCCCGATTAGCGACGCGGGAAAGTGTTTTGCATTATTCATGGAAGCGCGACGTAACAATCGCGCAAGGCGCCAGCTCTAAACCGATCGGTTGAGAGAAAAAATGCGAGGTAAAAGGGACGGGGAGACGTCGAACGCGAGGTCTTCGAACGTGAATCTTTCATTCCTTCATCGCGATCGACCGATATAGACATTCAATCCGCACGAGGCGTGTTCCAGTTATGCGCCTTTCTCTTTTAAAAACCAGTCTGACGCCACAACTTCGCGAATGGCTCGTAATATAGTATAGCCTCGCAGTGCAGTCGCTCTTTTGAATATTGTAGAACACATATAAGATCTCGGGAACAGGGTCCTCTAAATGGCGAGCGAAGATCACCTATGATCCTCAATTATTATATTACAATATTATAGATGACGAGTTTATTGAATAATTGTGTTGTGTGGTTGCGCGGAAAACGAAACGCCAGAACGAAAAGACGCAAAAATTAGAAGATTAAAAGACGAAACTTTAAGAATCAAGACTAAAGTGTGTTGTTTGTGTTACTATTATTTATAAATATTATAGTGGTAGTCCAGTTTCTAGAGTCAGCTATGTAAATTCTACATATATTACGCTAAGACGAAACGACGTACAGACGAAAAGGCGAAACGACAAAAGATTATGAAACAAGACTAAAGTGTCTTGATTGTGTTATTATTGTTTATAAATATTATACTCTTTAATTTCACTTATCTAAATCTTACACACATTTGTCCGGTGCCTATTGTATTTTATTAGTTTGGGCCTACTTCGATATTTGGAAATGAAGATAAGTGGGTGGTCTGATTATTCTCACACCACTATTTTTCTGAGCATGTGAAGTACACATGCGAATGGATGACGATTTGTAGGAGGGAAAGTAGAAGGATTACGATTTTGGTTTTGGGCGAGGCCATATTTGGCAATTTGGTGTTAGGCGCTTAGATTTCCGTAGTTTCGTTAATTTAATTTAGTTCTTCTTTGGCTTTGGGTTGCATTGTCATTTGTACAATATTACAAAAATTAAATTAATGGACTACTTTAGGGGCTAAAAGAAAATATATGTCATACTGAATCAAAATAGAGCCTGAGTAGACTGTACTCTAATTTTTTCAAGTTTCTTATATTTCTGCACTCACATCTTTGCGCCTTTTTATATATTCCTCTTCCTTCACGCAGAATCACTATACATTCCATATTTCCCGTCTAATTTTGCGTTTTAATAATAACAGAAATCCTATGAGCATCGCCGCATTATATTCATTTCTCTTTTCGCGCATCTTGTACCATAAACTTTGTTCATTGATGAAAAAGAATCAGTATAGGCAGGTCGTTTAGAGAGTATTTCTTATTGATTTTATTTTTGCGCTCACACCTTTCGTTTCTTATTCCACGTTCTCAAATACGCGCAAGTTGTTCCCCGCGGTCCCCTCTCCCCTTTTTGCGCAACTTCTTTATCACCCTCTCTACATATCTCGACAGACTGCATCCAGCTTCCGTCGCACTTGGCCGCCGCGATGTCAATGCATTCGCGAGGCATAAGGGAACTCGCAAACCTGCGTACGCGCGTTTCATACCGACGCCCACGCAAACATTTACGCGTGCACGTAGACGCATCTGGACGTCGGGCTCGCTGCATGTAAGGCAGGAGTCGTCATTGTTTTGTCTTCACTCCCTTCTGTCGCTTGGAATACGGAGGAACGCAACAATTACGAGACGTCGAGACGAGCGTCACACGTTCTGCCACCCTCTCCGCCTTTCACTCGTCCGCTGACGGTTCATTTACGCACCCTTTTCCGCCCTTACGTTTTGTCACCCTCGCACTTTTTATCTATGCACTTTTTCCGCCCGGCGACGCAGCGCGCGACGGCTGGTTTTATTATTAATCGACCGCGGCGGCGCATTATGCGGAATGTTTAATGCGTATTTATCGCCTGACGTGCGCCGTGCGTACGCGCGTTAATGCGTGTCGAGTAAGCGTTTCTCTGGTCGAGGGGGCGACCCTGCGATGCTTGCATCGTTTCGCTCGAACCGTATGCGCCGGGTTTGTTGACGATACGCGCGCGGATAACAGAGATGTTATCGACGGAAAATGATTATATTGGCAATAATATCGACTGCGCGCGAGGGGGAGTTATTGTTACGGGTGGTTGTATGTGTGTGGGACGTGGCGAGACAAAGAAAGGATCGTTAATGGAAATGGTCGTAGTGAAAACGGAGACGAGGTTGGGTTGTGTGTTTACATGTGTGGAGTGTCTTTGGGGATAAACAAAGTGTTTATTGAATAAAAGGGGTAATATGAACGGATGCGAGTAAGTGGTTAGATGTTGCCTGTTTCTAATTCATTTTCGTCGTACTACTTCTCAAGCCAAGCTGTGCTACTTTTTTCGGTCCTTCTTATATCCCTCTTCTTCTCACAAACAAATTAAATACCGATCACACCATCGATCGCTCATCTTATTTACATCGCTATGGCAACCAAATTATTCCAGAATCTTCCGTTCACGCGCTAAGCACACACCCACACACAATCACTCGCTTATGCTTCTCACTACCATATGTGTAGTAACACTTATTAAGCTTTTTAGCGGTTAGTGGTGCAATAACTGTCTCGGTTTATTCCACGGGTTAAACAAACAATTATTAAAGGCGTTCGACAGGTTTTTCCTACAGTCGACAGTCCATTACATCAGTATTATATGTACGACTGTATTAAATGTCTATATGCATGAAAGGTCTTATTAACTTCCTTATCGGTCAGCATTGCAATAATTGCCTCATCTTACAGAATTGGAAAAAAAAACAATAATTAGAATCGTTCGACAGGCATTTTCGCTAGTCGACATTCCATTACATCAGCATTACATGTACGACTGTATTAAGTGTCTACATGCATAAAAAGACTTATTAACTTCCTTCTCGTTCGGCATCGCGATAATTGCCTCATCTCACTGAATTGGTGAAAAAAAAACAATAATTAGAATCGTTCGACAGGCTTTTACACGAGAACACCTATTAACATTTTCACCGCTCAGTCTCGCAACAAATATCCCACCGCTCAAAAAAGCAGTCATTAGAAGCGGTCGACAGACTTTTTCACCAATCGACAGTCCATTACATCAGCATTACATGTACGACTGTATTAAATGTCTACATGCATAAAAGGACTTATTAACTTCCGTCACAATCGGCATCGCGATAATTGCCTCATCTCACTCAATTGGTGAAAAAAAGCAATAATTAGAATCGTTCGACAGGCTTTTACACGAGAACACCTATTAACATTTTCACCGCTCAGTCTCCCAACAAATATCCCACCGCTCAAAAACGCAGTCATTAAAAATGTTCAACAGGCATTTTCGTCAGTCGATAGTCCATTACGTCAGCATTACATGTATGACTGTATTAAATGTCTACCTGCATAAAAGGACTTATTAACTTCCGTCACAATCGGCATCGCGATAATTGCCTCATCTCACTGAATTTGTGAAAGAAAAAAACAATAATTAGAATCGTTCGACAGGCTTTTACACCAGAACACCTATTAACATTTTGACTACCACGATGGTCACCGCTGACCGGTGCAAGAGACTTTACTGAAGACCCAAAATATGGGGTACCCGTAATGGGTAGCAATAATTATTTTATAAATGCAGTTATTGTTAGAATAGTGATGCTGTAGTATTGTATACTATGTATATGTATATGTACATTATTCATATTTTGCATAATTCAGTCAAATTCTATAGTATTTCATAGCATCGCAGTTCTGATACAGCAAAAATACGCACGGCAGTCAACGTGTTAACATTTTCACCGCTCAGTCCCGCAACAAACATCCCATCTTATCCCACCGCTCAAAAAAGCAGTCATTAGAAGCGTTCGACAGGCTTTTTCGCCAGTCGATAGTCCATTACGTCAGGACCTCTCTTCAGGCGAAACAAGCTGCGGCGTTTTTCGTCGGAGTCCGTGGAAGAAGGGTTGCAGAGCATTAGGTACAGAATCCTAATGATCGTTCGATACATGCTGCCCTTCCTACAAGCCTCTACGATCATTCGAGTTTTGCCCCCAAGAACATCGTGTCTCGGCCCTTAACGGACGTCAGCAACGTTCATCGAGCGACAAGCCGAACTCAACGGAGTGCCGTCGAGGTCTGAGAGTTGGGTGGGTCGAGGGTAATCCCATCGCCCGGCTTCTCCCGACATTAGAAATCCCGAGGAATATCACTCTTCCTCAGCTGTCTTCGGCAGCCTCATGGCTACCTGTTTTATCCCTCGCGGAGTCTCCTTTCGCGCCAGCAGGATTTTCGAGATAATCCCGCCAGGTCGCTCGACGTTCCCTCGAACCGTTCCTGACGCAGGACTCTAGACAGGACTGCGTTTAAGTCGGGCGCCACCTAAGTCTTTCTGAAATTTTAACCCTACGGGACCTGTACAACCCGGAGGCGAGTGCGATTTATGACGGTGAACAGTGGTCGTCGGATGCTGGTTGCTTTGGCCTCCGGCCATTAACCCTCCGAAATGAGACATTTGTTGGGCGCGCACCGGTCGAGTGATTGATACGTTAAAATTTGCTGTTCGAAGAAACCTGACGGGCGACATTAGGTGCCGGCCCTTGTCAACGAAGTAGATGTTTGTGGGGAGGATAGTAAATTTCGAGGTATTTATCACTCGATCGATAGATGTGGAACAAATTTCTTACTTCATTAATATTTTGACTGCCGTGGTGGTTATCGGTGACCGACGCAAGAAATTTGATTGAAGATCCAAAATATTCGCAATGGGTAGTAATTATTATTTTATAAATGCAGTTGTTATTAGAATAGTGATGCGATCCTTTGGTCTCCAATATCTGCACATTATTTACATTTTGCATAATTCAGTCGATACGCTGTAATATTTCATAGCATCGCCGTTCTAATATAGTAAAATACGTTTGGCAGTCAACGTGTTAATGATAACGATTGAAATCAAATTTTATGTCATGTATAAAGGCGTTCAAAGATTATTGAAGCACTTGTTATGGATGCATTGTGTTGATTAGTATGCGAAAATGATATGTATTTATTAAAGTAATAAAGTAGCCCTGTGGTAAGAGTGTATATTATTTTATTATTTCCACCGTCTCGCGATACCCTTTTGTTAATTGTTACTTCGTCGGCTTCGTATATAATTCAGTTCCGCGACGAAGCTCATTATAATAAGTACATTACGCCGGTGTATCTACGTTTTGCGGTTCAATTCTTGTTATGATGTAATAAGTGCCACGTTAATTTAAAAACAAGTATGCATGATGCAAGAACCCTGATAATTAATACAGAATGCGAAAATTGGAAGTCTACGGACGAAATTAATTTTTTATATGTTTGTATCCATTAATAGAAATTAGCAAAATTTGCTGGAAAATAATAATTGTAAAAATGTCTATAACTTTGCTTATAAAATTCGAAACCCATAAAATTGACGGGCTCCATAAATCTAGTGTTAACATAAAGAGGGTATTATTTGTATGTTATCATATTTGTGTTATGTATCTATTGGATGAGATATATTATTACGTATGAGATATATTATTTATACATATTCTTTAACTGTGAATAAAAAAAATGTTATTTTAAATTCGGTTATAAACGCTTTATTACAAAGTTGTAAAAAAAATTAAATTGATATAGGTAACCGCGAATTTTTCTTCACAGAATATGAGTGATCGAACCTGTGCACATATAATTTCAGAATGTTGTCCTTCTACGTGAATACAAGCATGACTTCGATGCTTTATGGAACTTATTAGAACACGAACTTCCTGATAACTTTATTGTACTTCAGTAACTCAGTTATTAATTCGCTATACTAATTCTTCGTACTAAATTTGGTGATCCCAAAGACCATAATAGCAAGTCTACTATCACCTATTTTAATTTCATTTGTTTATAACTCCCTAATAAAGGGTTTCTAACCGAACCTGATGCAACATTTTTTCTTGTAATTTCTACTTGTAGAATATGTTCCCGCAATTCGACCGGAAAACCCCAGGCCACTCTCTATTTTTATAAGATCGTTTCTTTTTGCGCTCGTATGACAGCTCTATGATGTTACACATCGATTTTTTCGCTGATTGTACCGATTAATTAAGAATCTCAGACACTTTACCATCTGCGGCATCTTTCTAAGTGCTGGGTTCGATGCCACTCGAAGATCTTTCACCGAGCTCGCGTGCGGAATATGAATTTGGAGATGATCACAGGTGCGAAGGCTTTCGCGCCCGAGATGTCTCTTATAATTAAGAACGTCGCTTATTTCTTTGACAATTCAGAGCAATCCTTAATTAAGACATTCGCACCACCCGCCGACTTTGTGAACATCTCGTAATTTATATCACATTTACCTTCTCTTCTGGACCGACGGCTGCGGAGTTAGAGTCTAAAAAGTACCGCTAACGAGTCCGAGAGATCGCCAGACAAATTGGGTGCGCTTTCATTCGCTCCCAAAAACGAGTAGACCAACCTGATAAGAAATTTCATAAACTTCTTCCGCTGCATGACAAGACGCTCTCCGTCATGTAAATTCGGAAATTGAAATAAAAGCTTTGTTACGAGCTTTGTTATATGAGTTGCCAGAGGGCCCTGTTTCAAAATAAATTTATAAAACGTCAATGGGTTTGTTTCTTTCTAAAAATGCTATACTGGATGAATTGTTACTGTTTAAGGTTTTCCATGGGTTCATTTTCATATGCAGAACACATGTTTTAGCAGTAATCGATAAAACGGGTGCGGTGTAGCAAGTATCGCTTTGTTCTGTTGTTATACGTGTATATTAGTAATTTAGTTGTAGAACGGTGAAAATACATTTTGCATGTTTTGAATTACACATTCGATATCCAACTGTGATCAAATAGGAACCCGTTATATTTGGCGTTATAGTTTACAGAAGAAAACATTTCCAAAGACCCAAAACAGACAGCAGCATAATAACGAACGTCGAAACAAACTGATATTCAATCTGTGTTTCATTTCAATTTTTTTTTTTACTAAATTAAACAGTATTAATATGACATTAAGTTACTAGTAACATAAGTTTGTTATTAGTTTACTTTTCATTTGTTTTGTAAAACTTTCCTTCTCACATCCCGTAAATAAAGTTAACACGTTTGTTCTTATGCTTATTCCCATACATTCTATCAAGCAACGTCATTTTGCAGCAATATATCGCAACACTATTGCTTCTTCCGGTGCTACTAAAAGGGATATTCGATCTTTGATTGAAAACAGATAGCGGCATAACACCGAACCCTCGAAACGCACTGTTATTCGATTTTGTTTGATTTCAGTTTTTTTTTTATTATTAAACTAAACAGAATTAGTACGATATTAAGTTACTAATAACATAAGTTTGTTATTAGTTTACTTTTCATTTATTTTGTAACACTTTCCTTCTCACATCCCGTAAATAAAATTAACACGTTTGTTCTTATACTTATTTTCATACATTCTATGAAGCAATGTCATCTTGTAGCAATATATCACATCACTACTGCTTCTTCCCCCGCTACTGAAAGGGTTAAACTTCAAATATTCCGCAGTCAAAGAATGAAAACAGATAGCGGCATAACACCGAACCCTCGAAACACCCTGATATTCGGTCTCTGCAGTAGACGGCCGATAAAAAATCGGACCCTCCATCCACAAAATAAATCCGCATCACATCGAGACAAATCTGCTCGCACGCACGAAGTGAGCAGACGCCCACTGAGCGTGACAAAACGTCCGATGCCTAATTTATCCGTTGGACACCGACAAAAGGCGGGCCCGCGTAATCGTGTTGAAAAATCAAAAACTCCTCGAAGCGACGCTTTCGCTCGCAATCCGGTTATCGAGCGTCGGCGGGTTGGGCGGGGTGGGAAAAAAATGGCGCGCGTTTTATCACCTAGGAAAGGCGCTTCTGGGTTAAGATCCTCGCTCTTCTTATCCGCGAGCGCTGAACCCGACGTTGCGCGTGGGAGAAATGGCGGGACGTTTTTTGCGCGTTGTTCCCGTCAGCGACCGAATTCGCTCGGGCCCGGTGAATAACGGGGATAAAGCGCGCGCCGGCGATTGTTAGGCGGAATAAAATACGGTACGTCAAAGTGGAACGCGGCCAACAAGTGGGAGACACGGTGTCTTTTGTTGCGCGCGAGGTTGACGGAAGTAATGAAAGCGTGTGCGAGGACTGTTGCGTCCGCGGCTCGTGACGCTGCGGACCGAAGAGGATGTCGAATGAAATTCGGTTTCGGCACCGGTAATGATGAGCAACTGCTTTTGAAGAAATTGACAAAAGGATGATCACTAAATGTGAGGCAAATGGAGATAATGAGTAACTGCTGATGAACTGCAAAGGGTGATAAATCGGGGGTCGGCAAGTGATGGAAATTGTAACCATAAAGAACTGCGCTTCTAAAAATTGCAAGTTACTTATGTCATTGTGACTAAAATTACTTGCATTGACTTTAAAATAGTAGAAATGTTTTTGAAGTGGATTCAAAGAATATGAATATGAACGAATTACTAAAATACTTATTTATGTCTTTTCAGGGGTGAGAATTAGGGAAATTATGAATGGAATTCATTTTCGGCACCGGTAATGATGAGCAACTGCTTTTGAAGAAATTGACAAAAGGATGATCACTAAATGTGAGGCAAATGGAGATAATGAGTAACTGCTGATGAACTGCAAAGGGTGATAATTCGATGGTTGGAAAGTGATGGAAATAGTAACCATAAAGAGCTGAACTTCTAAAAGTTGCCAGTTCGTTAAATCATTGCAACTAAAATCACTTACACTGACTTCAAAATAGTAGACATGTTTTTTGAAGAGGATGTCGAATGGAATTCGTTTTCGGGACCGGTAATGATGAGCAACTGCTTTTAGAGAAATTGACAAAAGGGTGATCACTAAATGCGAGGCAAATGGTGATAATGAATAACTGCTGATGAACTGCAAAGGGTGGTAAGGTCGGAATGTGATGGAAATAAATTATAAACAGGTGCGCTTTTAAAATTGCAAGTTGCTTAAGTGATTGCGACTAAAATCACTTGCACTGACTTCAAAATAGTAGACAGGTTTTTTGAAGTGGATTCAGAAAATATGCATATGAACGAATTACTGAGATACTTATTTATGTCTTTTCAGGGGTGAGAATAAGGGGAATTATGAATGAAATTCGTTTTCGGGACCGGTGATAACGAGTAACTGCTGATGAACTGCAAAGAGTGATAAGGTCGGAAAGTGATGGAGATAGTAATCACAAACAGCTGCTCTTCTGGAAATCGCCATTTGCATTGACTACCAGATAGTATACGTGCTTTTTGAAGTGAATTCAAAGAATATGAATATGAATAAGTTACTCAGATGGTAATTTATATAATCTTTAGGAGTGAGCACTACGGAAATAATGAAAATGTGTGCGAAGACTGTTGCGTATTCGGCTAGTGGCGGTGTGCATTGAAAAGGACAATGAATAAAATTCGTTTTTGAGAATAGTAGTAATGAGCAACTGCCCTCGTACATATTAATACCTGGATGATAAGGTTTAAAAACGATGGGACTAGTAATAATGAGAAACTGTTTTTGCACAAATTAACAAAACGACGATAAGGTCCAAAGATAATGGAAATAATAATAATGCACAATTTTTTGCAGAAATCAGCGAAGAGATAATCAGGTCCAAAAATAATGAACTCATGCATAAATTCGGATTCACATTGTATTGTAATAGAGTGTGTTGAACTGGATTTAAAATAAGCAGCATTTTTGATAATAGCAATATTGAGCAAGTGCTCTTCCGGACATTGCCAGGTGGATGATATCATATTGACTCAGATTACTTGTTTTGACAGAGATTGGATGCATGACGCTTTCTTCCCAATATGCGGAGTTCAAAACAGATAAAAATGAATGAGTTACTCGATACTCAGGAGAAAAACAATGTTTACATATTTTCTTCAACATCAGGTTGGCGAAAGCAGCGAAATATGTGCGAATTCGGTTCTTTACTCGTGCCATAATACGACAGAATAGGATTTCGCGTAAAACTCGTTCTTGGCAATATTAATAATCCGCAGCCCCTCTTCTATAAATCAGTAATTGGATGATATCACATTGACTAAGATCACTTGTTTTCGCCCAAACATGGAAAGCACGTTTCTTGTAGCGCGCGGCATCAAAGAAAACCAGTATGAATGAGTGACTAGGAAACGCAGGAGTCTGTTTACACGCTTTGTCATCGGTAAGCATGACGAAAGTGGTGAAAAAGTGTGCGAGTTCTGTTTGATACCTGGACGTTGCGCTGGATACAAATGATCGTCGACTTCTTCAGCCAGCTCCTTTTGAGAACTTTTTCCCGCGGTTAAGCGCGGAAAGTTTATAGGCGCCGTGGAATTATACGCGATAAACTTAACTGGCCAGGAGAACTCGTGACAGTGAAAGATATGTCTTGGCAAAGACGAGTCAGCAAAACTAATGTGAGATAAATAAGTCGACGGATTGCCTACAGTGAAATATTGAAATGCCGGCAATGACAAAGTCACAGACCGTTTTCCTCAATTTAACTTAACAGAGGCTTAAAGTATTAGGTTTAAATATTCTAACATCTGTTACTGTTTATACATGCCGTTTGATGCACCGTAATAAAAATACTGTTTGCACTTCCGTCACCGCGACTATTGGTTTTACCTTTTATAGAATTTTCGTTTCTATTTCGTCATAGCCTACAAATATATGATTACACGGTGACATGACATAATTACGGTGTATTGCATCAATTTTAACTTTGTTATTCAACATTTGACGGTATGAAACTTCTCAAACACTTATTATGGCTGAATTTACTTTACCTATGATTTTCGAAACTTCACATGTGTGACATGTAGTACCTTTATCTGTGCGGTGTATGACACCATCAAATGCAGGCGTCTTGTGGCAAATATTCCTTTTCGGACGTCAGTCTTGGCTCGCAAGCAAATCGCATGTGAAGCACTCATTCGTGAACGTTGCTCTTGAGTTTTGTTAGTTCGTAGTCATAATAATATAGCTCTAGTAAATATAGTTTCTTATGTTAATCATGTGCTGCCTCCTACTTTAACGCCTGACTAACTACAAACAAAACCTAATAATAATATAGCTAAACCTAAACCCCATAATAATATAGCTCTACTAAATATAGTTTCTTATGTTAATCATGTGCTGTCTCCTACTTTAACGCCTGACCCACTACGAACGAAACCTCATAGGAAAAAATTATCTTTCAAAGGAAGTGTCTACCTCGCGAATATCTTTTACCCAGATATCATCTTGGAACATGTGTTTCATAAACGGCAAATAAAGTAAATCCAACCACAACCGGTGTTCAGTTCCAGTAGTAAATCAACCCCTTGCCGTAATTTGAGGAGTCTAACTCGTGATGAGAATTTTGAGCCGAACGCGAATATCACGAGTGTAAATCGTGATAAAAATTTTGAACCAAACACGAATATCACGAGTGTGAATCGTGATGAAAATTTCGGGCCGAACGCGAATATCACGAGTGTGAATCGTGATAAAAATTTCGGGCCGAAAACGAATATGACGAGTCTGACTCGTGATAAAAATTTTGGGCCGAATGCCAATATCACGAGTGTGAGTCGTGATAAAAACTTCGGGCCGAACGCGAATATCACGAGTGTGAATCATGATAAAAATTTCGGGTCGAAAACGAATATCACGAGAGTGAATCGTGATAAAAATTTCGGGCCGAACGCGAATATCACGAGTGTGACTCGTGATAAAAATTTCGGCCCGAACGCGAATATCACGAGTGTTAATCGTGATGAAAATTTCGGGCCGAATGCGAATATCACGTATTTGACTCGTGATCAAAAGTTATATCTTGTATCAGAAATATAAACATAGAAAAAAAATTAAATTACTTTTTAAACAATTTTTTGTCCAAGCTCGTTTGAATTCCATAAGAGCATCATTGGACGGAGTTAATACTTGCACGGTTATTTCACAGGCAGTCACAAGATATCATTTGTTTCAAGTTTCGACAATACATCTCAGCCTCTTGGACTTCTTTCCCGAATTCTTCAGAGTTAAGTGGTATGGCAAGGAATTAATGATACAGTGATCACAACAAATAATAAACGCGACATGAAAACACATATGTGTCTCTTCAAAAGTTCCCGAGACGAATGGCACGGATTTTGCTTAACACCTCGATTACCGGCTATATTACCCTGATTCGCACGAGGGCACGAGCTTGTCCGTTAGATCGATACGCGCGTTGTATGTCGGTCGCATTTTCATTTTAAACGAAAACGAGAAAGCAAGCGACATTCTGATTCGCCGCCGTAAGGGATCGCGGACGGTCGAGGGTCAACTTTTTCTTCGGCATGTTAGGCTGACAATCTCCATAGGGTTACGTGGCCCCTTGCGGATCGAAAAGAAAATATCATCGTCCCTCGGCCACGAAGTAGCGCCGTGTAGCCAACCCTCGCCCCATTGCTCGCTAACAGGGGTTGCCAGTCCAGAAGAGAGAGACATTTCTCACAAAACGTTCCCGGATCCTCATTCCCGAGCTTTTTTCGGCTCACTCCCGAAATCGCCCTACCCTCGAGATGTCTTACTTCCGATAAAGTAAATACAGTTAGCGCAGAAAGTATGCGTACGCCGAACGATTTCAAGCGATTCTTCGCGAAATCGTATGATATAATAAATTTTATGCGAAAGAGTTTGTACGTTTTGTCGCAAATGTCTGTAGTAGATAGAGGGCAGGGTTTGTTGCAAATTAATAAAGTTTTCCTTTTGTCTGTTGCAGTTCCTATTGCAGTTCTCTATTTAAACTATTTAACTTCATGTGGAACGAAATTTTACAATAGGTCATTATTATGGGGTATATGATATTAGGTGTTGTCGAAGCGTGATGCCGAATTATATTAAGTTGAATAAAGTTTATTTAAATATAAATAGAAGCACTAATATATAAATATAAATACAAAATGAAAGTAAAACTATGGCAATTCGACTTCGATTCGGTAAACGGCAAGAAAACGCACCTATACTGGACTGAACTACACTCTGAACTTGACGCATCTAAACTCTGGCCTAAACTGCTTGAGACTGATCTATAACTGATCTTAAACTGAGCACGCGTCGCAAATCGGGCCGTCTTTTATACGGACCTCTACTATCTGTCTTAATCCGGTAGGGCCCAATGGTCCCGCGGCAGTTTTATGCGACGCATCTACGGCCGTTTTCCTGATGCTACATTATTATTGTGAATATGACAAAAGAAGATTAATTTGTAAAAGTTATCTTCGTAAGACGACTTTCAACCAATTTTTTTTTCAATCAAATATCAATATATAATATCAATCAAATCATATCATAAATATTATAATACGGAGGTCATGAAGGTTTCCGAAAATGCGCACACTCGTCGTTTATCAAAAATGAGTTAACAAACTACAGTTTCACGGCGTACCATTCGAGATTGATCGGTGTACGAATACTTTCTGCCGTAGAGTACTACTAACTCCCACGCCCCCGAGAAATGGGTGAGCGCGTAAATACAGGAAACGGTAGGGCATCGATATTACGCGGGGCGGGAGGCAGATTAAGAATGGAATTGGCCTGTTCCCGGACGGAATAAATTCAATACCCGCGGTATCCAGATTTACTGGCTGTCGACGCAACAGAAAAAGGCCGCGTCACGTGTGTTCGTCGATATTGGCGCAACGTTGCGTAACGTATTCTTGAATATTGGTACAGTACGCGCGATACGTCATGCACGGCGTGCGGCGGGTTATTCGAAGTAAGAATATAGACTGCAGGCTGTAATTTTAGGGCCGTGTGCCGAGGGGCAAGAAACGGTCGGATGAAAATTCGTTTAAGGGTGCACGATAGTGTAAAACGGTAGTGCCGTCGTAAAACGATAAATACAATATTCTCCTGCTTGCCAGTAGAGGGAAATTGGCCGTAAAGTATAACAGTGAACGAATTGGTCCTAAACTCGTAGGTAGCAGAGTTTATTATGAATACAAGGGTGTAACATTAGAAGCGTCAAAAATATGCGAAAAGGGATCGGTGTGTTTGTGACCGTTCCATTTTTCGCGAGCATTTGTAAGCGTAAAGTTGAAATAATTGTTGAGTTATCAGTGAAAAAAACGTTTGATAGCAATTTTAGTATATTGCGTTTTCTTCTTTTGGCAAACGATGGATATAGAATAGTGGCAAAGGTGGTGAATAAAAGCTTTACACGACAACTGTAAATAGTTATCTGTTTGCCACGTCAATTTCCTATGAGTTATCATCGAATATCTCTGCGTTTTCATAAAACGAAATGTGGATGAATAAATTGATTTCAAACATTTGCGGAACGACTCTAATTAGCGATTTGTTTGACACGTCGAGCTTTTATGTGCAGTGGTTGTATTTAGTGTCATTTAAATTATTTTTCAGCTCTCATTTCGGACTGAAAGTGAATTGAACAGAAACTTTTCCACGATTGCTGCAATTAGGTATCAATAAAAATTTCAGTAACTGCAATGTGAATTGAAAGCAATGAAGAAATCTTGATCGGACCGCGTCACCGGCATTCGGGTAATACGCGTTTCATTACTAACGAGGTAGATTAGTAGGTACTTGGAACGATATTTCAGAAGATATAATAATACTATTAAATTGTTATAAAAGTAATTTTAACCACACGTCACGACAAAAAACGTATTTGAGGAAAAAATAAATAATTTTCGGCGCACACACGCTTTCTTAGATACTTCGTTCTTGAGAAACGGTTTTCAACTGAATGCATCTTCTAAAACGTTTCGATGCAAACGCGCTTATCTTCTGCTACGATAAGAAACAATAGGTCCACTATCATTTTCCAATATAGATTTCCACTCGATGGAAATTCCTAGGCATTTTATTCAAAATGCAATAATCTTCTTATACAATAAAAAGCAATTCCCCCGTGCTATAGCAGTGCGCGTGGCCCGACGGAGATTTTCTTACAAACTTGCGTGGCAGTTAACATGTTAATGTGGGATTCTTTTAGCGAGGATGATATGAAATGAATACGCGAATTATTAACGGTACACAAAGTTAAAAAGTATTTAATAAAACTACTTTAAAGAATAGCGATAATTCGTTTCGATTGGTGTACACCGTCTGTCTTTTTACAATTATTCGATGGACCGCTCAGGTGCTAAGGAATGCAACACCTTCTCACCCCTTTATTCCCCTTCCCTTTTCCAAACAAACATTCGTAGCCAAGGAGGCCTCTCGCGACAGATGCGCATCACAGATATTTCGATTTCGCACAACAATGTTTGCTTCGGTGCCGGACGAACTCATTTACATTCACACCCTACATCCTTCATTAACAGGTTGACTGCCAAGCGTATTTTACTATATTAGAACGGCGATGCTATGAAATATTGCAGCCTTTGACTGAATTATGCAAAATGTAAATAATGTGCAGGTATTGCAGACCAAGAAATAGCATCACAATTCTAATAACTGCAATTTATAAAATAATAATTGCTACCCATTGCGAATATTTTGGATCTTCAGTAAAATCCCTTGCGTCGGTCACCGGTGACCATCATGGCAGTCAAAGTGTTAATAAACACCTTCCTCTTTGCCCATTTCCCAACAATCTCGAAGACCTGCCCTGACCAACTTTTACCGGCCACTCTCCAACACACGCATTGTCTACCAGAATCTGCCTGACCAAGCACTCGTCCCTAATCGATGTCCAGCTGCGCCTCATGCGGCTCGAACGCAAGAACGCTCGCGGGTCTAGGACACTGGAAAAAAGTGGTCGCTATCACGCTTTCCACCTCGACACACATCCACCCATGGACCCCGTACTCCTCCCAGCCTCTTCGACGTGACACGAGATGAACGAGATATAGCGAAACTTTATGAGCCCGCGCAAGGGCAAAGTGGCCAAGCAGTTCGCGCCGGCAAAAACTGCGTTTTTATCATTCCAGCCTCTCCGCTGGAGTTCGAGGCTGGATTCGTCAGAGCGACTGAAAACGTTTACGCTTAAAATGCCGTAATCCCACAGCGGTGTCCGACTCACGTTTCTCGGCTTAGTGTCAACCTACATGCGTGAGGGTGAGGACGCTGTCCTGCACGTTAACCGCGAAATATGCCCGGGGATTAAAATGTTTCGCGTTATCCCGCAGTTTGTACTTGCGCTGATGCGAGCGGCGAGAGTTAGCCAGTTGGAAAGACGCGAGGGTCGAGGCAAAAGGGGCGCTACGGATGTTGGCGGCCGGCGAAAATGTGATTAATTGAGTATCGTCGGGTTGCGCGCACGTTATGCGGTCTGCATGCATTTTCGCGTTTTTTACTTTTTGTTCCGACGTATTAAACTTCGTGTGTGGCATTCGGACGATTTAAGTTTTTACGGTCTTCTGGCGCAGTCCTCGCTAAGTCTGTGTTAGGTTCTCTCGTATTGTGGGACATGACCGTTTATCTAAATGAACGTGTGGCCACAAAATGAAACATACCTTAACCCATTTGCATCATCGCTCCAAATCTAAACGTTGCCGATACCAACATGCGCAAATTTCTGTCCTTAGATCCAAATTTGTTTGTTTCCAGAACTATTTTTTGGACTAGTTCCCCGTTGAAAAATAATTCGAAAACATCGCGCGGAGACATTCCATTGACGTTGATGGTTACACCACTTACGGCAGTAAAATCATGTAATGTTGGCATACAATTTCGTTTTTCCCATAAGAAATTTCCAGTTTCAATATTATCGGGCTGGTCATCTTCACTACTATCTATTAGAGCTATGGCACGTTTACGCTTATGGGATATTTGCATTTCTATGGTTGAATCCGAATCCGAACTGTAATTCATTACGGTAATCTAATTTTGTTAAATTTTATTATCTATTATTTTTTTATTATTTTATTATTTTGAACTTACAACCAGAAAAGTAAGAAAAATAATATTTTACACAAAATTCTTTATTGTTTGTTTATCGTACAGACTCTTTAACGATTGCTGATAAGCTGAAAACAAAAATTATTGTGTGCGGATTTATCCGCTCCCGGTGATAGTGGTCAGTTTTTGTTTGCGGATTATTCCGTCAAATGATGCAAACGGGTTAAGCTACATCAACAAAAGAATCTGCTTCATTTGTTTTAAGCTTCGATCATTAAAAAAATTCGGTTCCTTGTTATGGTTTAGTTTTATTTACTAAAACGTCTTGAAGTAAGTGCTCTTTTGGTAAGCCCATTCTGTATGAAGTTCTCTTAAATCACATGACACTGACAATTTATCTATGTATGCATGTGGCTGCAAATAGAACGAAACTTCTTCAGCTGCGCACGCATTAGAATTTGTTGATATATTAGTTGCTCGAATGACTTAAAAACTTCACAGGTTTCGAGACCCTCAGGTCCCCTGTTCAGGAGTATGTTTTCATTACTTCACAATAAACAATGAACAGGTCAACACGCTGTAAGAAAAAAATTCAAACATAACAAGGCGTCAAATTCTTTAACTTGCCGAAAGTTGGAATAAATGAAACAAAGTTTTACGTTCGCATAGCGGAAAGAAATGTATCTCTACTCGTGACCATATGCACATTAAGATAAATGGTCCGTGTCACACGATACAAGCGTACTTAATGCAGAATGGGCTTAGCGAGACGATGTTTGGGATAAAATGACGCCCAAGCAATAATTTAGTTCAAAGAACATGTAACACACTCGACAGCTTACATGCGACTGTCATTCCTTGTTGATTTCGTATAACTTATGCCTTTCGCGCAGTCACGCACGTGCTACCCTCTCACATTCGTACCGAGTCATTAATACTTCGTACGTCGTCATTTCTGGGAACGAATTTCTCTATCTCACGTGCTCGTTCCCGACGCACGCACGCTTGCAATATACATACACGTACACACCTACCCGATACTTATCGCAAATGTTCGCATTTATAAATCATCAGTCCACGCCACGAAACAATTCTCACAAAACGAATTACTGCCACTAACCGTCTCTCCCGTCAGGGCTGACGTAAAGCGTAAACGGTAAAGGCTGCGCATTAGTCGCCATATTCGACACGCGACCGCCGACGATTCCTCATAATCCACGCTCTCTGTGGCACAAAAAAAAAATAATAAATCAACGCATACCCTCGTACATCAATTTCTCGTGTTTTTCTTCTTCCCCCTTTTCTCACCCCTTTCTCGCGCCATTCATTGTGCGAAGACAATAGGCCGTGCCTTCTTATCCGTGCCAAGCTGTCGTTACCGGTTTTTCCCCCCAAAACATTGCGTCCCTTCGTTCTCACCCCCTTCCCACTCTGTACGCGTGGCTTTTATCATCGAGATCGAAACGCTGTGGTCAAAACAGCGGTTGGCAATCGCTTATTTACGAGATCCCTACGATTCTGATTGACCGTCCCAGTTTTGAAGCGGACGTGCTTACTAAAGCCGTGGCATTGTGACTTAGAATGGCGCACGGATGCTAACGCGGTTGTATAGTCGTATGGCAAATTGTTAAAAGATGGGTGTGATGTCAGAAAAGAAACAGACGTTGAATGCACCAGATCGTGAGGTATAAAAAGCTACCATTTTACTTACATGTATCGCTTAAAATAGAAAAGTGTATAACTGGCCAAATCGGTACATACGGTGCTGCAAGTTCCAACATGTAAAAGTTGCAAACGTCCAGATTGCAATGACCAAACACACGCATAGTAATCAAATGCATTACTTAAGATAAAACAAAGTTCTAACGCGTAAAACTGGTTCATTCGGTTCCTCATGTTGCAAAGTTTAGGAATGTGTCCGATTACTTAAATTCCAATCGCCAATTTCGTGATGCGTAAAGACACCCATTACATCTAAATGTATCAGTTAAAACACAAAAGTGTATAACCGGGAAAATCCGTACATCCGGTGCTGCAAGTTCCAACATTTAAAAGTTCCAAACGTCCAAATTTAAATTATCAAACACACGCATAGTAATTAAATGCATTACTTAAGATAAAACAAACTTCTAACGCGCAAAACTGGTTCATTCGGTCCCGCATGTTGTAAAGTTTAAGAACGTGTCCGATTACTTAAATTCCAATCGCCAATTTTGTGATGCGGAAAGACACCCATTACACCTAAATGTATCACTTAAAACACAAAAGTGTATAACCGGCACAATCGGTGCATTGGGTGCTGCAAGTTCCAACATTTAAAACTTCCGATTGCTGAGATTGCAATGACCAAACACATGCATAGCAATTAAATGCATTACTTAAGATAAAACAAATTTCTAACGCGCAAAACTGGTACATTCGATCCCGCATGTTGAAAAGTTTAGGAATGTGTCGGATTACTTACATTCCAATCGCCAATTTCGTGATGCGCAAATACACCCATTACACTTAAACTTAAAACACAAAAGTGTATAACCGGCAGAATCGGTACATCCGGTGCCGCAAGTACCAACATTTAAAACTCCCAAACTTGCAAACGCACCCCCAAACTCGCGATACTCCAAAACTCCCAAACGTGTAGCTATTAAATCCATTACTTAACATAAAACAAACTTCTAACGTTTAAAACTACTAGACTCGATGCCCGCAACTTACAACATCCAAATTTCTTTCAGCCCCCAAATTCGAAGCGCCCAGATTGCACCGGCCAAACGCGCACCTAAACGAATCGCCGAGGTCGAAAAACAGCATACGCCCAACACGAGTCATCGATCACGGGTTGAGCGACGGAAAGTGACAATATCGGGAAATAAATGTTTACCCATCGGGCAGAAATAACCGGCTCGCCGACCCAGTTCGCGAACACAGGCAGAGGCGAGGTGCTCGCGGAAGTTCGGAACTCCGCTCCTTGAATGAGGGAAGTTTCGTTACGCGCAGCGGCGTCGTTTAGTCGGTCGGCGTCGTTTAGCTACCGCCTCCCTTTTTGCCCCGACCTTCTTTACGGCCGAACGTGTACTTGACGCGGCCATGAAGGGCTCAATAATAATTCGAGGGTGAATGGCCCGGCCGAGATGATGTCCGCTGCAGTATGAACCCGCCACGCGATCCTCCCGTACGGTTTACAGAGTTTACGTATTACGGCCATCGCGGAACTATGTTTTATACAGTTCGCGCTTCAGCCCCGACGCAATATTCCAACTTTACGCGGGGCAACTTGATAAATTCCGCGCTTCAAGCGTCCCGCGGACTGCGCTATATTACGTATCCGGAAAATAAAATGGAGCGAAACGCCGGAAAGCCGGAATGCCATGGTAGACGGTAATATGTACGTGCTCAAAATCGCCGCGTTTGGCTTGCGGTTAGCAGGATGCCGGTGCGGGGATTAGAGCGCGGATGCTCCGACTACTTTTCGACGAAACGCAGGCGTTTAACACGTTCGCGACGGGGCCCGAATTCACCAGCACCGTGGGGCGGGGCTGTTTTTCGTACTCGATCCCATCGCGCGGGCCTGAGCCCCTGGTGGTACATGAACCTTGCCGCACTATAGCAATTGACACGTTTGCAACGGGCCCGTATTTAATGGCTTTGCGTGGGGTTGCGCTATTTTTCGCATCTTCTCCCATCATGGTGGTCAAATGAGCATTTTGAAATTTAGGGAAAAAATGATTGATAAATTGTTAACAACTGAGGAAATGTCAATAAGGCAGATAAAGGATAGCAACTTTCATTTTATAAAGAGATATCCAGGCATTGCAAGAAATGTTCGCAAGCACTGCAGGGGATGTTGCAGAAAATTATCAGAACGAGTGGCCCACGTCATAGCCGCAAAAAAAAACACCAAGCGCGTTACGACATTTTGCCTGCTTTGCGATAATCAGCCGGCTTTGTGTATATGTTACCGTGAATGACCGAAATCTGGAGAATGTCGACTTTCACTGGTGAATGTCAACATTCCCATAGTCACTTGGTGTATGTCCGAAATATTTCCTTCTAAATACCCTTATTTCTGACTTACACCGGTAAATGTTGACATTCACCATGCACTAATTGTCGACACATACCAGAGAGGGTCCAAATGTACAACAATGTAATGAAATATTCAATCTTTCACCGACGTACTTGGTATCTGTTGACATTCACCGGTGAAAGTCGACATTCTCCAATTTCGGTCATTCACGGTAACGTATACAATGTTTCGGAGAAATTCACAAAGATAAATAGTTGCCTTATGTATGTATATAAATATGTATATAAATTTGTTAATTACAATAATCTCCTTTTTATTAGATTGACACCGGCGTGTACCACCAGTGGCTGATTCCGCCCGATGGGAAAATTCTGCATGAACCACCGGTGGCTCATCCCGTCCCATGGGACAGACAAGAATGTACCACCGGTGGTACACCCCATCGCAAACGTGTTAAACGGACCAGCATTGTGCCGATGTGATTGGCTGCGTGTCGATGCTTCGAGACGCACTGATCGCGGCACGTTTTCATTTCCGCGCGTGCGGCTGTGCCTGGCAATTGCCGATGTCGGCCCGTGTAAACTTCGCACGGTGTAATCGCGAATGCGGCAACGACGAGAGGTTCGCAGTTTTGTGCCACGAGGCGTCGCTGAGTCGATAAAATACACATGAGCTTTGCGATGAATGAAGTGTTGAAAGAAATGTTGCGGCCGAGCGATTCCGATCAGTGTTTTTTATCACTCTCACTGAAAAGCGGCCCTCAAAAAACCTAAATTTATGATCGTTGTACTGCTGACCCACGCACGATTATTGCACTACTAAATCATATACTGCTAGCTCTCCTTATTTGTTGGAATTTTTACATTAATTACGGACATACCGGTCGATTTTAAGAGGCAAGGCCATTGTGGTCTTGCATATAACAATATTCAAGCAAACCAACTTCCGATAGCGCTACATGTTGAAATGTTACATTACATATCATTATGTGATAAAATCCGCTAATTTAATCGAACTTTTTTTAATTTGAGAACCGCGTTATCTTAAGCACCGTGTATAACAAAGCGATTCGTAGACTCACAATCTGAATACTGTCGTACGAAGGACAATCCATCTTGGAAACCAACGAGTAGTTTCAAAAATTTAACTTTTATGAAACTCAAGACTCTTTCATTTCTCACTTCATTTCTTTTAAACGCGTTACTTCACAGCCCCTATCAAAGAGAGAATCCCGCGAGTACGAAGCTTGTAGTATTGGAACGAGTCCAGTATTATATAACAAGAAGCAAGAACAACCATACATTTTTCAATAGTAAACAATTCGATTGCAACATTCATAGAAAACATAGAAAACCCTTCGGTCGCATCTTTCAAAGTTGTAACATCTCACGTATCCGTAATTATCGTCGTCTCAGATTTATTCAATAATAAAACAATTTGTCTAAATTCAGTGTCTTGAATAACCCTAACTAGTCGCACAACATCTGTGTCGGCGTCCACTATTTAAGACGACAAATTCATACACTCTCCCTTAAACGCGCATTTAGTCAATACCGTCTCCTGAGACGCTACCGCGCGCATTATTTGTCACCATAAAAAATCCGTCCTCTAAGCACGAAAGCTGACCTCACGCAAACTCGGCACTTTATGTAATTGAGCGACAATCTGTTTTATGCCACTCGCAAGTTCGCGGACAGTTTAAGCTGCAATCACTGTTTATCGGCGCGCGCTGAAAGTTGGCCGAACTTTTCAAGGGTGCGAAAGCCGAGAAGCAGGGGAGCGAAAGAAAGAGAACGAGGGTCGAAGGAGTCGACTGAAGAGGGACGACAAGGGGTGGAACGGGGAATCGTCGGCCAACGAGTTCGCTCACGACAGAGAGCAACCCCTTTTTATCTGCCATTTATCTCGTACGACAACGCGCCTTCGCCCTGTCTCGTGGATAGGGACGGAAATTGATCCGCGACTAGGGGAACAAGCAGTCATTAAAGCGTTGAACGCCCTGTCACCCATATACGGATGACGCACGTGTTCGGAAGAGTTCGTAGTAGTGACGAATATATTTTATAACGGTGACACGTACAAGTTTATGTACGTGCCTGTAGGTTATTTTAGTTGAAAGATGTGTTTCTCAGTCTTGCTGCGAATTGGATAAAAATAATGTGCATTTATACATAGGGTGTATGTATTTGGCAATTGATACGGCAATTTTTTGGATAGTATTCGATTCGTGTTAAAGTGCATCTGACGCATATTTTATTATTATAGACTCCTGATGTGGAGCTTCCGATATATGCAAAAGATGTAGAGGATTTATCAAACACAATATATTTGAAGGTTTTAACCAATAGAAGGGCGAATTATTTTTGTCAAATTTATAAGTACTTTATATGGAAAAAAAGTATATAGTATTAGTGTTATTTTCGAGATATTCTTCGAAAGAATTAAAGTTAGGCTATGATGTTTCAATACAGTTAATGCAATAGGTTACAGTTCTTCTTACATTAGTATTAGCGGTTGACTGATTTAGAAATTGCCTGTATGTCTAGCGCCAATAAATACACACTTGCCTAACTGTTTCTCAGCCAGATTTTTCGGTCTCATATTGTCTGTTATACCTTGAGGAACTCTATCAGTGCTATTACTTTGAGAACATTATTAGTCTGTAACAAAAATTTTCCAGACCTTGTTATTTTACTTTTGTTCGAACAGCTGCAACTGTATTGGAAAAAAAGACAAATCGCTATCAACAGCATATACGCTACCGCAGAAAACATACTTCTGCTGTGCGATGAACGTGTTAACGACACATATTCGTCAGTTTTCGACCAATCTCCATATCATATAGCGTGAAAGCGCGCGTCGAAACCCGAGCACAACGAAAGCTTGACGATACAGCAACGTACGATGGGAAAATGCAATTTAAGGTGTTTCGAGAGATTCCGCACTCATAAGTCTGCGCAAACTTGTGGCCGCGTTCGATAACGTTTGTACATGGAATGCCACTTGCGCTGCCGTGAACAGTTATTTCGGAACTTGAAACGCCACTTGCGCTATCGAAGCATTTATTCGGGCAATTCGAAATACCACTTCTGCTGCGGCAAGCATACATTACCGTACTTTTAGCCGTACCCGAAAAGAAAGAAAAGCTCAAAGTTTGCTGAGCAAAAGACATATCACGGTAGAGAAGCAATATAGTAATAAGTCTGCATAATGTATAGGGTTGGCAACTAAGTGATTGCGGATTTTGTCGATGGACTTTACACTTTCTTTTGTTTTGTTAACGTGATCATTGCGTCTAACCTATATTTTTTTCTTATTATTTGGACTTCTACCCTTAATTTAGCAAAAAAATTATATCGATTAGTGCTTTAGTTTTGTTTTTATCCCAATTTAAAAATGGAAGAACAAGACGTGCACTTCAGACATATTTTATTGTATTACTTCCGAAAAGGCAAGAACGCATCGCAAGCACAAAAGAAGTTATGTGCCGTATATGGAAATAAAGCCTTGAAAGAAAGGCAGTGTCAAAATTGGTTTACCAGATTTCGTTCCAGTGATTTTTCACTGAAAAATGCTCAACGATCTGGCTGTCCAGTTGAAGTCGATGAGATCCATGTCAAGACAATCATCGATTCAGATCGTCATAGTACAACACGTGATATTGCGGAGAAGCTCAATATATCGTATACATGCATTAAAAAAAAAATTAAAAATGCTTGGTTATGTCAAGAAACTCGATTTATGAATCCCTCACCAGCTTAAGGAAATTCATTTGACGCAACGCATTAGCATCTGCGATTCGCTTCTGAAACGCAACGAAACTGATCCATTTCTGAAAAGCCTAATTACTGACGACGAAAAGTGGATAGTTTATAACAACGTAAATCGGAATCAAAGTTATATCAACGTAAATCAAAGCAGAGATTCACCAAAAAAAGATTATGCTGGCAGTCTGGTGGGATTATAAAGGAATTTTGTACTTTGAACTTATGCCACAAAACCAAACGATCAATTCAAACGTGTACGTTCAACAACTCGCCAAACTGAGCGATGCAATTCAAGAAAAACGGCCGGTATTGTCAAATCGTAAGGGTTTCTTTTTCCACCATGATAATACAAAATCCCACACGTTTCTGATCACTCGCCAATAATTATTAGAACTGGGTTGGGATGTTTTATCACATCCACCATCTAGCCCTGATTTTGCGCCTTCAAACTACCATTTGTTTCGTTCCATGCAGAACTCCTTAAATCGTAAAATTTTTAATAACGCTGATGATGTCAAATCACATTTAATTCAGTTTTTCATAGCAAAGATCAGAAATTTTACGAACGTGGAATTTTGACACTGCCAGAACGATGGCAAAAGGTCATCAACAAAAACGGACAGTACCTAAATGAATAAAGTTGTATTTTTAAACAAAAATTAAGAATTTTCCTTCTTATTTGAAATCCGCAATCACTTAGTTGCCAACCCAATATAACGCGAATCAACTGACATATAGGCGCCACAACAAGATACCTTCCAATGAACTGCAAACAGCACAGAACAATTCACCGAAGAAACAAGCAAAAAAATCCGCCGCTTTGTTTTCTTCCCCCAAAAAGTTCCCGTAATTTGCCGATAACGAATTATGTCAATAATTATCGGGTCACCGGAAGAAAGCGACGAAACAGAGTGCCCCCGGCTGGAATTCTTTATCGCATGTATAATATCTTTATATTTCTTTATCGCATAATAAAGTTATATTTTTAAACAAAAATTAAGAATGTTCCTTCTTATTTGAAATCCGCAATCACTTAGTTGCCAACCCAATATAACGCGAATCAACAAAGATATAGGCACCACAACAAGATACCTTCCAATGAACTGCAAACAGCACAGAACAATTCACCGAAGAAACAAGCAAAAAAATCCGCCGCTTTGTTTTCTTCCCCCAAAAAGTGCCGGTAATTTGCCGATAACGAATTATGTCAATAATTATCGGGTCGCCGGAAGAAAGCGACGAAACAGAGTGCCCCCGGCTGGAATTCTTTATCGCATATATAATATCTTTATATTTCTTTATCGCATAATAAAGTTATATTTTTAAACAAAAATTAAGAATGTTCCTTCTTATTTGAAATCCGCAATCACTTAGTTGCCAACCCAATATAACGCGAATCAACAAAGATATAGGCACCACAACAAGATACCTTCCAATGAACTGCAAACGGCACAGAACAATTCACCGAAGAAACAAGCAAAAAAATCCGCCGCTTTGTTTTCTTCCCCCAAAAAGTGCCCGTAATTTGCCGATAACGAATTATGTCAATAATTATCGGGTCGCCGGAAGAAAGCGACGAAACAGAGTGCGCCCGGCTGAAATTCTTTATCGCAGTCAGTGCAAACAACCGCACGGCCCGGGACACGCTGACATATTTAAATTTCGACATTTAAATGCGCGGTTCCGCGAGCGCACCGCGAAAATAATTACGAATATCGTTATTCCTGTCATACGTTTTACACGTCAGCGGAGCCGTTCGAAGCCCGGCGTAGGGGGTTGTTAATGTGGATAATACGGCGGTTCGGCTAAATGGACGTGTGCTTTAACGGGACCGCAGTGTGTTGGGCGATAAAGGTTAATGATTCCGCGTTTCCAGCGTTCGCGGGTTTATTGTAAAACAAATTTCGCCGAAAGGGCCGCGCTCGTTAGGGCCCGGAACTCAGCGGCACGAAAGACACTGCACCCAAGCTCGCTTTATTTCGCTTCGCCGTCACGACCTCCGCCTCGAGTGGGCACAAACACGGCGAACAAAAATCGCTACGCAATCGCAAATACAACGGAGCTTCTTCGGAAAGCCCTGGGCGACGCGAGAGAAATTTGTGTTGCGCGACGCTTACTGCGAGCAAGAGGATACTTGTTGAACTGAATGATTTTGTGTGTGTGAACCTGCGTGTGGTCGCTTCTCGGTATATATAATGGGATCAAATTTTTATTTCGATCCTAACGTTTCGACCTGACCTTCTTATATGACTTATATGATGGTCACTCACAATTTTACATGTATTACAGAAAATGGCATCAAACCGACGTAATATGATACTTGTTGAACTGAATGATTTTGTGTGTGAACGTGCGTGTGATCGCTTCTCGGTATATATAACGGGATCAAATTTTTATTTCGATCCTAACGTTTCGACCTGACCTTCTTATATGACTTATATGATGGTCACTCACAATTTTACATGTATTACAGAAAATGGCATCAAACCGACGTAATATGATACTTGTTGAACTAAACGATTTTGTGTATGAACGTGCGTGTGATCGCGTTTCGGTATATATAATAGGATCAAATTTTCATTTCGATCCTAATGTTTCGACGTGAATTTCTTATATGACTTATATGACGGTCACTCATAATTTTACATATATACAAAATGGCATGAAACCGACGTAATATGTATCCTTCAAAGGACTATTTAAAACAATACGTATTCTTGGAATATTAGGTGTACAACTTTGCTTCCGCCGTTTTTTTCCGAAATTCGAGGCTTTATTGTAAAAAACTGGTTATACGTTTATGATTCAAAGTATTGTCCATCGCTGGCCACTACTTTCTCCCATCTTTCGGGCAGCGTACGAATCCCGCGTTGAAAAAACTGGTCATCTTTTGAAGCGATCCACGAATCGATCCAATTTTTTACTTCTTCATAAGACCGGAAGTGCTGGTCAGCCAGGCCGTGTGCCATTGATCGAAACAAGTGATAGTCCGAGGGAGCAACGTCTGGAGAATACGGCGGGTGGGGTAGGACTTCCCATTTCAACGTTTCCAAGTATGTCTTGACCACTTTCGCAACATGGGGTCGAGCATTGTCGTGCTGTAAAATCACTTTATCATGTCTCTCGTTGTATTGCGGCCGTTTGTCTTTTAATGCTCGGCTCAAACGCATTAATTGCGTTCCATAACGATCGCCTGTGATTGTTTCAGTCGGTTTTAACAACTCATAATGCACTACGCCGAGATGGTCCCACCAAATACAGAGCATGACCTTGGAACCGTGAATATTCGGTTTGGCCGTCGACGTGGAAGCATGGCCGGGATATCCCCATGATTTTCTGCGCTTGGGATTATCGTAATGAACCCATTTTTCGTCCCCAGTCACAATGCGATGCAGAAATCCTTTCCGTCTTTGCCTTGCAAGCAGCTGTTCACAAGCAAACAAACGCCGTTCAACATCTCTCAGCTTCAACTCGTACGGCACCCAATTTCCTTGTTTCTGAATCATTCCCATGATTTTCAGGCGTTTTGAAATGGCTTGTTGCGTCACTCCCAATGATACTGCCAATTCTTGTTGCGTTTGACACGAGTCTTGATCAAGTAATGCCTCCAATTCTGCATCTTCGAAAACCTTCTCTCTTCCACCGCCTTGCCGGTCTTCGACGTCAAAATCACCGTTCTTGAAGCGTTGAAACCACTCTCGGCACGTTCTTTCACTAATAGCGGCCTCACCATAGGTATTTGAGAGCATTCGATGAGCCTCAGCCGCAGATTTCTTCATATTAAAGCAGAAAATTAAAACCTCCCGCAAATGACGAGAATTTGGCTCGTAAGCTGACATGTTTAATCGAGAATGACTTTATGATGCAGACACAAATCGACTAATATTTCGATGGCGTTATGTTTACAAATGCCTAAGCTTATTGTATGACATCTACGATCTATTTATTTCGACTACCACTTACCGCTACAGCCATCTATTGCAAAACGGCGGAAGCAAAGTTGTACACCTAATAATATTTCTCAAGACTAAACTGAAGAAGTATTAATCTCCGTAATTCCTCATACTCCTTAACAGTGAACTAAAAAACTATTCGGTCAGACAGCTTAACCCTTCGCGGACGACGACTATTTCGATTGAGTGTCTTACAGAGTACAATAAAGTGATCTTATATACAAATTTTCTGACAAAGACATTATATTTTGATAGTTTCTCTATTTTCCACCTTCCAAAAATATAATCTTGCAAAAATTACCGCTGCCCATGAATTTGGTATAATTCGTGATATCATTGGGTTTTCTAATCACAGTTTGAACACCATGCCGGAGTACTCGTTCAACACTACTCATTTCTGCATTGTAACAATTTGTCAACACCGTGACGACTTTCTTATCTTTCCACGCCAAAACCACATTATTATTTCTATGATTGGCTACCATATTTTTTCCTTTTCGAAGCCATCGTTTTTTTATTGCATCTGGCAATTATTTTCTATTAGTTAGTATTGTGCCAGTCAAATGACTTTTCAATTTATGTAATTCATTGGCTAAAAAGTAACTGGTGTAATACCGCCTTTCTATCAGTTAGAGGTAACGAAATCTGACATAAACATTGTAGCCTGTGGCCTCTCGTCCGCAAAGGGTTAAACTAACCATCGGCCAGGGCCACTGACTTGTTTCTGACCGTAAATTTTTCTGTTGTCAACGGACGGTCATTCCGAACTCTGCACACGTCGATTATTCACCGCAAAAACGTCGGCACCCGAACACCGCAGCGTTTTCGTAGTTTGCATCATTACGGTAGTGCAGGCGTAGAAGACAGAAATGCGCACATTTGCAGGTCCAATCATGCCAAACTGACATTTCCATTGAAAGGCCCGTACCATCAAATCTACACGTCGTACATACGTAAGCACACACGCGGTTACGTGCTCCAGCACGTTCATATGCGCACACTTAGCGATCCGGCCTGTCATCGCATATGCATAGCCGCCCACTATTACGCCGTTACGTGCGACTGACAATTCCGACGCTCGCACGTCGCCAAGAACCCGCGACAAAACTGATCCCCCGTGCGATGAAAGTGTCAAGGGTGCATTTTTTATTAACCTGCGACGTATAGGTTGTCGCTGTCCAGTGACTGAGTCCTCCGAGACGCGCGTGTAAGAACTTTACAATTATTTGCGAATTTAAGAATTATTTGTTTTAAGAATTAATTAAATATTTAATTCAAGGATTCTTTTCAGAGATCTCTTCACAGCATTAGTGCTTCAAATTCAGACTGAGTCCTTCGAGACGTGCGTGTAAGAACCTTACAATTATTTGTGAGTTTATGAATTATTTGTTTTAAGAATTAATTATATATTTAACTTAAGGATTCTTTTCAGAGATCTCTCATCACAAGCGTTAGTGCTCCAAATTCAGTAGATCTCTTGTGACACAGCCACCGGACAGCAAGGATTAATACTGTTGTGACATAAAAATAGGCTAGATCCTTCTCCCTACTTCTACCTATCCCGAAGATAAATTCAAATTCCACGCGTGTTCCTTCCCTAAGCGCACCTCATTGTTCCTGCTTTTCTTTGACCATTCTACCACCACTTTCTCTCCAATTTACTCTATTCTTACATATTCCCACTCCTTACCCAATAGCTTTTCTGAATACTGACAAGCAGATTTTTCACCGCTCTTAATAGGATTACATCGCACTCAAACACAAAATAAACGCATAATTCAGCGAAGGTATTTTTACAATCAAACTACGTCTCAACGTTCCAATTCCGGAAGTCGCACTTAACACTGATGCAGTGTTACAATATGTGATTAAATTCTGCCAAATGAAAATAATGCGAAGGTATCGGAGACCGAAGAATTGAATCACTATTTAATATTAATTGCATTTGCAAAATTATAAATGCTACCGATTGGGTATTTTTTTAATTTTTCCTGAGACGTTTGACTGCTGTGCGTATTTTACTATATTAAAACCTCAGCGTGATGAAGTACTACAGTATATGATTGAATTGTGCAAAATTAAAATAATACGAAGGTACCGATGACCAAAGAATTGAATCACTATTTAATATTAATTGCATTTACAAAATTATAAATGCTTGCGATTGGGTATTTTTTTAATTTTTCGTGAAACCTTTTGTGCCTGTCACCGATGACTACCACGGCAGTCAAAGTGTTAACAACTCGCGGTTGCACGAATTCAGCTTCCCGGAACCTAACATAAACGGCTTAACAAATACCGACCGTCACGTCTCTTAATGACGTTGAAGAACCACACCAACGAGCGAATCCCATCGAAGAGACAGGAAAAAATAGTGGGCGCGCGGGAAAAACGCGCGACGACGTGAGGACGATAAATTTTCAAATCGGCCGTCGGTTTTTGACTGAACGGTGAAAGCGCGGAATATGCAAAGTGTCGATGTTTTGGCGCGCGGTGCGCCGGGCTTTTTCCCGATTTTTTTCCGATTTTCCCGACTGCCTCTCGGCGATTTCGCGCGACCGGACGGCCGGACAGTTTGTTGCGTGGTGGGGGGGCGTCAAAAATTACAGGACACGCGACGTCAACTATATCGACGCTTTAGCGTCAAGAATCGGCCGGTTATTTTTTTCTGCCTTCCGCTGGCAACGGCGGAGGTCGGTTTGATCGATCACGAGCTGAGTAATGGGCCAGCGCGAGGTCATGACTTTTACAAAATTCACACTCGCTCTCTCGCTCGCTCCCGCTCTCGTTCGTACTTTCGTTGGATTCGGTGGAAACGGTGGAAAAAAAGCCAACATCCGTCTGACCTTTCCCCGTCGCCTCTCGACGTTGATGGACGACACGATGATTGGTATTCAAGGGTCGTGCTGGTAAAAAAGAAAAGAAAGGGAAAATAGAGTATGCCGTAAGCTCGCAGCCTTCCACTGGGGCGTTTCCCTTTACACGCACGCTCCTGATGCCTTTACATTACTGCGACTTTATCGAAGGATATTCAAAATGCTCGTACGTGTTCTTCTCTCACACGCGGGACACGTGAATGTATGGCTCATGGGATGTTATGCCGTTTACGATTAAACTTCAAATCGAAGGGCGCCGGATTGTTGCCATTCAATGCATTTAAACAAGTAGCTTGTTGGTGCATGAACGATTTTTATGAATGTTCTAATGTTTGTAAGTTGATGAACGCTGTCGGTGCTTTTTCTCTACCCGCAATGTCCTATGTTCATATTGCTGGGACAAAAGTATACGTAGTTCAGAGAATTACACCGTATTATTAGAGCGCCCCTGATACCTTCTTGCAAGCTGTACTAAAATCCTTACGTTGTACTGCGGTCATTCACCATATTCAGGAATGTCCCATTTTTATACCCAGAGCACGTAAAGGTACACAGTGCACATTTGCTTTTGGGATTTTGTAATTTCAATGTAAACTTCATAATTATGCTCAAAAACACGATTAAATTAACTTCTGAGCCATTGAAACGTGGGTGGACCAAATAATCATTTACACTGTCATTATAGTTGTCTCTAACTGACTTGCTTCCCGCGCTAAATTACTTTTTTACCTACGCTCCGCAAATACACACACTACTTGTTTAGTTATACTCTTACTGCAACCTAAATTCTATAATTATACTCAACATCGTGATTAACTTCATTTGTGCACCTTTGAAACGTAAAGCTGCGGGAGAATTATACCCTGTCACTATATTCGCCCATAAATTTCCTACTCTTATACGTAAATACACACATTACTTGTTTAGTTATACACTTATTGCAACCTAAATTCTATAATTATACCCAACATCATGATTAAATTCATGAAAAACTACTCTGCCTTTAAAACGTAAAGCGCCGGAAAGATTATACTCTATCACTACATTCGCCCATAAATTTCCTACTTTACACTCGCGCCACGTAAATACACGCATTGCTTATTTAGATTCAAAATTATATAATTCCAACCAAAATTCCGCAGTTATCAACATCGTGACCAAACTCGCTTCTGCGCTCAAAGTATTACGGTTTCCTACTTTTATGTCCGCACCGCGCAAATACCCGTGTCGTACATTTATTCTTCCGCTTCGGCAATTCCACCGAAATTCCATAATTACGCTGAACATCACGATTAGATTCACTTCCGCTTCGCAACGTCGCCCGAAGAATTACGCCCTGTCATTACACTTCCCGTGATCCCTTTCGCAAGCCATCCTAAAACCCTTACGTTCTACTGCGGTCATTCACCATATTCAGGAATGTCCTATTTTTATAACCAAGGCACGTAAAGGTACACAGTGCGTATTTACTTTTGGGATTTTTGTATATTTCAATGTAAACTTCATAATTATGCTCAACATCACGATTAAACTAACTTCTGAGCAATTGAAACGTGCACGGATCAAATAATTACATTGTCATTACAGTTGTCTGTAAATGACTCACTTTTATACCCGCGCTACGTAAAAATACACATTACTTATTTAGCTATTCACTTATTGCAACGTAAATTCTATAATTATACCCAACATCGTGATTAACTTCACTTCTACGCCTTTGAAACGTAAAGCAGCGGGAGAATTAATAAATTTCCTACTCTTATACGTAAATACACACATTACTTATTTAATTATACACTTATTGCAACCTAAATTCTATAATCATGCCCAACATCATGATTAAATTCACGAAAAACTTCTGCGCCTTTGAAACGTAAAGCGCTGGAAGAATTACACTCTATCACTATATTCGCCCATAAATTCCCTACTCTTACACGCGCCACGTAAATACACGCATTGCTTATTTAAATTCAAAATTATATAATTCCAACCAAAATTCCGTACCTATCCCTCCCAGCTCACCGCTTTCCCACTTTTATGTCCGCACCGCGTATTTCTTCTTCCGCTTCGGCAATTCCACCGAAATTCCATAATTACGCTGAACATCACGATTAGATTCACTTCCGCTTCGCAACGTCGCCCGAAGAATTACGCCCTGTCATTACACTTCCCGTGATCCCTTTCGCAAGCCATCCTAAAACCCTTACGTTACCGTTGCCTTTACCGCGGCCATTCAAAATGCTCGTACGTGTCCGGGGTTTCACGCTCACAGCCGCGCCGTCCGGTAATATCATTGCAGGGCGTACGGCAGTACAGCTGCTACGCTGGCAAATAGGATGTAAACAGGCAGGCATACAAATTACGGGTAATCCTCGGGCCAGAACAACGATTAACAGAATTTAAACGCGTCGCGATACGCGCAGTAAAACGAACCATCGACGCTCTTTCACGGTCCCCCCTCCCCCAGCTTTTCCGGCGGCACCGGCGACGTCGGTCCAAAAACGCTTCGGGGATGAATACCACTTCATCCCCGTAATTTTGCATTTGTATTCATTCGAAAGCGCGCCGGCTCCACTTCATTATCGTTTCATCAATCTCCGCCAATGACAGAAGGGTAGCGCTGAGAGGGCAGCGTGTAAAGGTTGTTGGAAACGGGAAGGAGAGGAAGGCGCGCGGGTGTGCGGCCAATGACAGTTTTACGCTCCGGCGCATTTGTGGGGAGCGGGCGGACGGTGTCTGTCAATAATTAAATTCCTATTCCGACACTCGTTACTTCGGTGCCGTCTCGTGTAAAGAGAGGCTGCTGATCGGCCGGCGGCCCTGCGAATATGTTTCGGCTCGGCGGGGTTTCGAGGGCTGAAAAGCGGCGCGATTGAAACATATGAATGCCGGGCGCGCTAACTGATACGATTAACGTCGCATCGCGTAACGTTCCTTTTGACGCGACAGAATGCCGGCGAGCGGAAAACTGTTGCGCCGGAGAATAAATAACGTGGGGGAGAGTACGCTTTAACACTGGATTGCCTAAGCAAGTCGTTTTGACTGCTTTTAATTTTCAATTAGAAAAAAAATTATGTATATAATGATACAATTTCTTAGAATTCTGTGACTTTTGTACAACATACAAATGCGTTTATTAATAATTGTAGTTACCTCCCCCCTCCTTCATTTCTGATGTGTATATGTGTTATACCTATAGTGACTAAAAGCAGTCATTTTCACTGTTTGGGAAATTTTAAATAATCAAATGACTCTTATTACTAAATTGAATCCTATCCCTCCTACTTTTTTTTCGTCACGCTAGCATGAAAAACGTACGTTGCGCGATGTAATGCAATGCGCCGCGCGACGCGACGCGATTTCGCCAAATGTCAAACAGTTCTGATGGGAAACAAGTAATGCGAGTGTAAACGTTTCTTTTGCGTCGGGCCACTGTTTGCGTGTGATGTAAATAATTTGGTCGGATATGAAGCAGGGAGTTGGGGCATATTGTAATGTTTTTCCTGATTCAACGCGAACGAAGCAACGAAAAATGATTCAATCGGCCCAGCGAGTAATCAGGACTTGAACGTTTCTTGTATTTCGCTTGATTATTTTTGTCAAACGTAAATCATTTCATCAGATATAAAATGCAACACGATTTTGCAAAAAAAAATTATTCGAGTGACATAGAAATGTAAGAGCACACAGTTCTTTTATGTCACGTGATTATTTTCGACAAATGTATTATAAATAAATTTGCCAGAAAGTAAGCAGGAAGTTCGCGCAAATTACAATATTCCTCTTAATTCACACGAATTTGCCAACAAAAAATTATTAATTCGATACGATAAGTAACACGTACAGAAACGTTACTTCCACTTCGCACGACTATTTTCATCAAATGTAAATAATTTTATCGGACATAAAACTGTCAGTTTGACGCATATCACAATATTCTTGTCAATTCAACCTGAATACGCTAACAAAAAATGACTTAATCAACACAAGTTATGTAAACAAAATGTGTTTTTACCCCGAAATTATTATTTTCGTTGAACGTAAATAATTGTATCAGATATAAAGCAGCCAGTTCGCGCACGCTGTAATATTTCTTTAAACTCAACACGTTCCCGCTAAAAAACTGATTTGATCCGCGCAATAAATAACACCGTCACGAACATTTCTTTTACCTTCCACGACAATTTTCGTCAAACATAATGTAAGGTGAGTATATAATTTTTGATATCTCACTTCTGATGACTGTAAGTCGGAATACCATATATCTATATACAGGGAATATAATCTTATTGTACTAATACATATTTTTATACATTGATGTCGAGAACAAAAGGCGTCTGAACTAAACGTGTGCAAGTTACTGTAATTGAACGTCGATATATATTAACTGTGTTTAATTTTATGCAAACACCAACGTACTGCAAAGCCAAAGCATAATTGAATGAAATTAGCGCAATTTAAGAACTCCAAGCGCCTAATACCAAATTGCCAAATGTCTAGCTCCCGAAGCGGATGTGACGCCTCCCAAAACCAAAATCGCAACCCTCCTTTGCATCACGAACAGTGCCCTATCCAACCCTTCAAGTCCTATCCCTCCTATCAACTTTATACTTCACATGCTCCGAAAAATACAAAGGACAGACGTGCAAAGCAACAATAACCACGTCACCCACTTCACTCTTCAATACCCAAACAGGTCCAAAGTAATAAAGTAATAAAATAAAATAATGTAGGGAAATTCTGTGGTAATCCCTACTAGATGTGCCGCGATGGCAAGGAAGTGTGAAAAGATTCAACTCTAGAAATAAAACTCTTATTCAAACCGCTTCTACGGTGCACCTCTACAATCCTTCCACAGATCACGATGCAACACTCTTCGATGCCCAAACAACACTGACTCGTTGCCAGGCCACTCTTTTGTTTCACCTTTCCTTGACATTGGTCCTCGCGTGATGTTGTCACGCGTGGACCACACACGCCCATCAAACACACCGATACATTCGATACACCGAGTTAGGCCAATTTCAAAATAAACAGCTCATATTACCTATGTTTAATTTTATACAAATGTCAGCGTACTGCAAAGCCAAAACATAACTGAATGAAATTAGCGAAATTAAAGAACTTCAAGCGGCTAATACCAAATTGCCAAATGCAATCCATCTTTGCATCTCGAATAGCAATATATCCTACCCCTCCTACGAACCATTACTCGGTCGCATGTATACTTCACATGTCCGGAAAAATAGAAAGGAAAGGCCTGCAAAGCAACAATAACCACGTCACCCCCTTCACTCTTCAATACCCAAGCAGGCCCAAAGTAATAAAATAAAACAGGCCCGACAAAAAATATGTCTTCCACCTCATTTTTCCAGACGCAAACCGGCCGATTTGTTGCACATCACAACATTCCCCCCAACCAAACGCGATTTCGCCAGCCGTCAAACGGTTCAATCATCAAAACGGCGTCCCACGCCTGCAAACGCCTGCTTCCGCGAACATGCTCATCACAGCGGGCTCAATCCCATGTAACCGTCGCACGAAGTACGTTAAATTACATCCTCCACACTCGTGCAAAGAAGAGAAATGCCAGAAATGCGTTTCCTTTTAGACGCCGGCGCTGTCTCTGTCGTTTCTGCGTTGAGTTCCGCCGATACCACGTTGTCCGGGACGTGCGGCGGCTCCTTTCTGCACGAAGCGTGCGAACAGGCGAAAGGACGTAAAGCGAAACGGAGGACTCGGAGCGGCGTAAAGTCATAAAGGGATCGTCGCGCACTCCCTATGTGGCTTTTCCATCCACGGGCATGCCTTTCTTCTCTACGACCGGCCGCACCCTGTTCCGCGCGACGCGAAAAGTTCAACGTCGAAAACCCGCTACTTTCTCGCGCTCCGACTCCCGTCTCTGTTTCGGCTTTCTTTGTTTCCGCGCTATCTGCCGTGCGCGCGTCTGTCTTTGTGCGATGGCGAAAAAAAATCGGAGAATGGCGGCAGGGTGGAAAGGCGGGCAGACAGGTCGACGAGACGTCAGGATGTAGGGGCGGATGCTGAAGGAAGAGGAAAGTGGCAGAACGCGGTCAATAATCGAATCACGTAGACGCGTATGCAGACGACGGATGAAGAAATGTTGCGCGTATGTGCGGACGTGAGGCGCGGTGCAATGCGCGTTGCGGAGCAATTCGCGGGTCGGTGGTAGAAGGAATGTTAGTGTGAAGCTGGAAGTATTGTGAGGTTTTATACCTTTGAAGGCCTATTTTGGTCGAAGCATTTTATTTTCGGTTTCCGTGAATACTATATGTTTCAAGACACCGAGGCCTCCACGTCAGAAGTCTATTGTACAATAAAATGTGTCGTGATTAGAAACTTCATACGCGAATGGAGAAATGTGCGTTGCAAGAAATTCGCGGGTCGGTAGTAGAAGGAATGTTAGTATGAACCTGCAAGTATTGTGAAGTTTTATACCTTTGAAGGCCTATTTTGGTCGAAGAATTTTATTTTCGTTTCCTTTGAAACTCTGCGTGTTTCAAGGCACCAGGGTTCTAACTCCAAAAGTTCTTGCAATATATTTGCAAATTCTTGCAATGTTACATTATTGTTTGTTACATTAATTAATGTTACATTATTTCCATATAATATTGTAAGTAGGTATTCATAAGATCGGTGTACTGTGTGTAATAATGATACATTATTGGAAACCTCAGAGCCTTAATGTAGTTTCAAATAAAACCAGAATGAAGTTAATGTAATGAAAACAGACGCTTGAAAGTGCTAATTGCAACCAACGTTGAATAATATAATAATTAATGAAGATTTTATACGAAAGTATTGAACGTGGAATGTATGGAGTTTGAAGAACAGAGGATCGCTAACAATTGCAGAACAGATAGTACAACTTCAATTTATACGTTAGCCTATAAGTAAATATTACCACTCTGCTAATATTTGTATTTTGGTGTGTGTATTAATAACGCAATGTTTGTTAAGTTTAAATAGTACCACCACGTTACTTTATGAGCGTTTATGACGTTTATATCGAGAAACCCAAATAAAGTGTTTTAGAGGATACCATTATTAATGTAAGATAAGTGTAATATGTCCAAGACAGTATCACCGAAAAAAAAACTTAAAACAAATCTGCAAATCTCCTAACAGTAACTTAGAGACCAATTCTTTGAAACAGTACCAGTCTTTATATATGCAACGCTCAACTACATATTTCCTTTTGACAAGCATCTTTCCTTCCCACACACATTTTCCCGTTCCCCAAATTCCTGCATCGCTCAAACAATTACAAGCAATTGTGCCCACCTCCTAGACAAGCGATTCGGCTGCAAAACAAATCGCTGAAGCCCCTAGACGAAAATGTCTTCCTACATTTTTCGCTTTCCCGTAACAAAAGGTAATCTCTCTGGTCGTCAGGCAATCCGTCAGGCTTCATTTTCCCGGCAATTTCGAGAGGGCAGGGCTACAATCCAGAACGTCTGACGACCGCGTAACAGTAACCACTTCGGAATACCGCTGGCAACACTATCAAAGTTGACGAGAGAATTCTCTCCTCTCCCCCGTTCATTCGCTCTCTATCATTCGTCCGCACTACACCGGCCATTTCGTGCCGGTGAAATTGAGTAGGAATCGTCCGACAATTTGCGCGACGTCCAGCCATTTGTATACACCCGCGCGCTCGGGAGTTCGCCAAAGAAAAGTCGATCAAACGTGTGCGCTGCCGCGTCGATTGATGACGATCGTCGAATAGAGTGCGATCAAATTTGCCTACGCAACCGTTTACGCGCGCCCCGCGAATTTGTCGATCGAGGAACAGTTGGATTTATCTCGCTGCGGAATCTATGTTTGAGTGAAGCGCTGCCGCTTGCGCGTATCGGTGTTTGCGGGATGAAGAGCGTCCTTTTGCGTTGACACGTTTCACGATTGACCCAGTACCGGTGCCCGGCGCAATTGCAGTGGGGCTCGATTATTTGAATAATTTCACAATCAAACGTCGCGGATAAGGTTCGAATACTTTCGCATCGGAGGGTGGGAATGTGAATAGTTACTTTGATAAGGAGATAACCGGATCAGTTTTCTGTAATTGGCAAATAACTGAGGTATTTTTGTGTAACTCGAAAATAACTAAAGCATTTTCATGTAACTGGCAAATAACTAAAGCATTTTTCTGTAATTGGAAAATAAATGAAACAAATATTTCAGTAACAAACTAGTATTGTTAGTTGCCCATCACGCATAGGTTTGCTTATTTGTGCAATTATATTGGAGAAATAATAATTTAATGGCCAAAACTGTAATAAATTTGCGATTGAAAGAAAAAAAAATGTAATCGAAAACTGTACATGTTGTAAATTATATTTTAACCGTTTTAGTGCCAGAGTTTTCTAAAAATCCGTGTCGGATTATGCCATGAAGCGCGACAGCGCTTCCTTCATTTATCTGCGAGTAATGCCGATCGACGCGGCCCCGCTACTCTTATTACTCTATATTACTTATATACGTGTACACGTATAGTATACGCATATTACTTATATACGTATATACGTATACTATACTTATTTTGACGCGTACTTATACTCAACCTGATGCCTTGTGTTCACCTACTTCCAGAAATGCGTTTCTCACCGTAAATGGTCATATCATCTTCTAACGGAAACCCGTAAATTTTCCTACACACACATCACTACAATATTTACTCATAAACCGCATAGGTTAAATTCGAAAGATATATATACCGTTCCATTTTCTTGACATTCGACCTCTACTTACACCCAGCCTCCTATCTTCCCTTCACCAGCGTTCAGGCAATAGCTCCCACTGTCCCATACGTCACTTTACTCGAAACCCATATATCCGCAACAAGCATTTAACACGTTGACTGCCACGCGAGTTTATAAGAAAATCTTCGACAGGCCAGGCGCACTGCTATAGATTGCGCGAATTGTTACTGATCGCAGTAGGAAATTATTACGGTTAGAATGAAGTGCCTAGGGATTTCCATCGAGTTGAAAATCTATATTGGAGTATCGTACTGGGCCTATTGTTTCTTATCGTAGTAGATGATGAGTACGTTTAGAACGAAACGTTTCGGGACATGCATTCAGTTGAAAATCTTCCCTCAACAACGAAGTATCTAAGGGAGCGTGTGAGATACAAAGATGATCTGTTCTTTTTCCAATATTTCCTCTGTAACGACAAATGGTTAAAGCTACTTTCATAACAATTTAATAGTTTTATCATACCCTGTGAATACCTTTCTAAATACCTACTAACTATCCCTGTGAATGTCTTTCTAAATACCTACTAACTAACCTCGTAAATAGTCAAATAAACGTCGCCTGAATACGGATGACGCGGCCTGATTAGATTTTTTTCCGTCACCCGAATATGGATGACATGGCAGCCAACGTGTTAAAGCACAGCCGCGCTCAACGTTCGTCCAAACCAAGTCGCTGCACAAAGAATCGGCAACCTGATGGCAACCGCCGAAGCCGACAGTAGATTTTAACTCCCAGCCAATCGCTCCCATTGTCCCATACGTCACTTTACCCAAAACCCAAATATCCGCAATAAGCATTTAAAGCACAGGCGTTCAATGTTCGTCCAAATCAAGTCCCTGCGCAAAGAATCGGCAACCTGATGGCAACCGCCGAAGCCGACAGTAGATTTTAGACCCCAACCAATCGCTCCCACTGTCCCATACGTCAGTTTCCCCGAAACCCAAATATCCGCAATAAGTATTTAAAGCACAGGCGTTCAATGTTCGTCCAAATCAAGTCCCTGCGCAAAGAATAGATTTGGCAACTGCCGAAGCCGATAATTTTAACTCCCAGCCAATCGCTCCCATTGTCCCATACGTCACTTTACCCAAAACCCAAATATCCGCAATAAGCATTTAAAGCACAGGCGTTCAATGTTCGTCCAAATCAAGTCCCTGCGCAAAGAATCGGCAACCTGATGGCAACTGCCGAAGCCGACACTAGATTTTAGACCCCAACCAATCGCTCCCACTGTCCCATACGTCAGTTTCCCCGAAACCCATATATCCGCAATAAGCATTTAAAGCACAGGCGTTCAACGTTCGTCCAAACCAAGTCGCTGCACAAAGAATCGGCAACATGATGGCAACCGCCGAAGCCGACAGTGAATTTTAGCCCCTAGCCAAACGCGCGTCTCATTTCTCTTTCCTCATCGTATGTGACGATCAGCGCGAAAGGGCCAGCCGACTGGCTCGAATCAGCTCGTAATTTTCATCGCGATCGTCGGCCTGCCACGATAGTCAGCGGTTTAATGGGAGCGCATTAAGAGTGAGTGCGCGAATGCGGGAGTGAGAGTTCGAGCGTGGAGAGTAGTCCACCGCTCGAAGTGGCCACGATCACGCAATGGTCAAAGCGACGGGCATACCGAGCTAATTCGCGTGCCTCTTTCGCAATCTGAATGGCTGGCGGGGTCCTGCTATTCTAATTGAGATAACGGCCAGATCGCCGTCGACATGATATTTATTTGTTTCGCGTCGCTTTCCTTACGACCGCCACGGTCACTTAGGCGCACGTCATCTGATCTTAAGCGCGGCGGTTGTTGCGATTTCGTAAATGGCGATCTGCGCTGGGCAGCTCGATGTGGAGGAAATTTGCGAAATTACGGTTGCGGGCGCAGGATTCCGTTCGAGGTAAGGAATGGGTTGGGACCGGCTGACGATTTCGAGGTTTGTGTATTCGAGCGGTTTGGGTACGAAAATATTAATCAAATTCTTATAATAATGCCTGAACATAATTCTTATAAATGCCTGAACAATTGCACGCGTGCAAGTATCAAATAAGGAAACGACGGGTCAGTTGTCGGGCGTAACACATAGTCGAGTCGAAAAGAAACGAAGTTCACCGATTTCCATATAAGGCCACAGGTTGAGTATAAGTACGCGTCAAATATAAGGAAAAGGTATACTATACTTATTCCGTAACAAATGCTCATAACGCATCGAAGCCTTATTATAAGTTTTGCAGTAGAAAACAATACCATAATTCGCCATACGGCGAATTATAAGGCATCAGATTGAGTATAAGTACGCGTCAAATATAAGGAAAAGGTATACAATACATATTCCGTAACACGTCGAAGACTTATTATAAGTTTCCCAATAGAAAACAATACGATAATTCGCCATACGGCGTAACCGAAAAATGGAAACTCCCGGATCCACTCTTACGGAGGTCACCTGTATAAATGCCTGAACAATTGCACGCGTGCAAGTATCAAATAAGGAAACAACGGGTCAGTTATCAGGCGTAACAACATAGTCGAGTCGAAGGGAAACGAAGTTCGCCGATTTCCAGGAAAGCCATAATTCGTCGAGTCCGTGGGTACATGCGACATTAATCGGCCACACTGCGCCGCCAGTCACCGCCACCGTTCTCCCGTTATTCCGCTCGACATTTTTCATGTGCCGGCCGTCCTGACATTCTGAGCGCGAAATGTCGCTGCGCGTTTTGTCGAAGATCGAGAGTCGAGCATTTGACAGGGTCGATAACTGACGGCGATCGCGAGGCAGGGTGTATCCGACAATCGCCGATGTATTGTCGCGTTTAACTTGTCGCGATGACGTGCAACGCGCTGTTAACTCGCGGATCATCAGGCGTGTGTTGCCGTGGATACGTGGGGACGTATGTTAACTTTGTGAATTTATATACTGCATCAATGCATGATGTGGGTCATAGAGGATTTTCTTTAATTCGGGTTATAGCAAGAGGCACAGAGAAAGAGAGAGAAAAAAAGAGATTGTTTGCCTGTCCCATTGTTTGGATAAACGAATACGTTAACTTCGTGGATTTATACGCTGCAACGATATATGAAGTGGACAATAGGGGATTTTCCGTAATTCGTGTTATAGGAAGAGATAAAAATAGAGATAGATAGTTTGACTTTCCGACAGTTTGAATAAACGGAAACGTATGTTAACTACGTGGACTTGTATACGATGCCAATATATGAAATGGACCATAGAGGAGTTTCTGTAGTTCGTGTATTATGTACGTGATTTTCTGTTATTCTCTAATTCTTGCTATATAATACAGTAGTATAGTACAATATATAGTATATAGTATATAGTACATAGTACATAGTATATTATATAGTATATAGTAATATAGTACAGTATATAATGTAGTACATATAGTACTGTATACAATCAGTAAACTGAATTTAAGCCATGGTCAAAGTTAATTTCTTATTGCTATAATTTTTGGCCTGTTTCGCGAAACTTAGGCCGTGTGAACTCTCGCAGGCCCATGCAATGCTCCGTAGTTTAAACAAACGAAATGAAAGCGGGAACGCAAAATTTGTAGTTTCCCTGCGAAATATTTCCCGACCGCGCATTGTGTGAAATTTTCGATTCATTACTTCACGGCAAATCGTCCCCTCCCGCTTATGCTCGAAATTACTAACTCTCAGTGTGCGTGCGCCTGCGTGCAGGGCAAATACCTCGGCTCGTGTAAATACGCGGAATCTGTAATAACCCCGAAAATTATCACTATCGCTGTTCATTGTCCGTAATTGAATATGATGACGAATGAATTGACTTAATTAACCCCGCTGAAATAAACACCCGCGCGCGGTGACTTTTATAACCCATCTGTAACGAGCGACACGCTTGCAACGGGAGACAATAAACCGATCCCGCCCAGCGCAGAAGGCATTAAATCCGGCCGGCTATCGGAAAACGATGCAATTCATTAATCCGCTCGTCCAAGGAAACCGGCAAGGGGGAACGGACGAATAAAAAAAGGAACGAACAGGAAACGGCAAAATAAAAAAATCACCGGGTCGCGCACGCGATACGAGCCACGATAACGTGACGCCTATCGTCCAGAAATTTGTATCGCTGTCGATATTTCCTTCGCGGTTAACGTCGGGGAAAAAGGCAGGAAAAAGCTGGGGCAAGAAAAAATCGCGGGATCTACGGCGTAACGAGTGATGCGCGCGCTAATTCAATTCGGTCGGTTATTTGCTGTCGTTGTCGGGACGATAACGAAAATGGAGCGGGTGGAAGAGAAGAGAGAGAGAATTGGAGGAGAAAGAATGGCGTAAAACGATTTCGCTGTTTAGCCCGCCGAAATCGAATCAACGTCCGCAATATGTCCGGCTTGAGCCTCGTGACAGTCGCAAATCGCTCTGTCTCTCTGTTCCGTCCGTTAAACGCAGAGAGTATGAGAACTGGAGAAAGAGACATGTTCAATGGCTCTTTATATGGCACTTATCGTATGAAAAGCGACAACACGGATGCACGCGGTGTGCTACGTGCTTTGAGCGTGCATGTCGATATTTAAGGGGTTGGATGGTAAAAAGAGGTGAATACGAATGTTACGAAGTACTTTGGGACGACGGGTGTGGCTGGGTAATTGCTTTTTTGATATTGTACGTGGTAGGATCATGCGGCGCGGGGATATTATACGTAAATGTGTACACTGGATCGGCTAAATATTTTGTATGTGACTGTATAAATTCTGGCGTAGTACTTTCAATGTCTTCAATGAGCGAAGATAATATTGATAATGCGATAATTATATTTATACTAAAAATAATGTACTTGAACTTCCTTCTTAATACGTATTCTTAATGACGATTCTTAAATGCGTACACTGGATCGACTAAATATTTTTAACGTGGCTGTATAAATTCTGAGGTAGTACTTTCAATGTCTTCAATGAGCGAAGATAATATTCATAATGCGATAAATATATTTATACTAAAAATAATATACTTGAACGTCCATCTTAATACGTATTGTTAATGACGATTCTTAAATGTATATACTGAATCGGCTAAATATTTTTTACGTAGCTGTATAAACTTTGGTGTAGTACTTTCAATGTCTTCAATGAGCGAAGATAATATTGATAATGCGATAATTATATTCATACTAAAAATAATATATTTGAACGTCCTTCTTAATACGTGCTGTTAATGACGATTCATAAATGCGTACACTGGATCGACTAAATATTTTGAACGTGGCTGTATAAATTCTGGCGTAGTACTTTCAATGTCTTGAATGAGCGAAGATAATATTCATAATGCTATAATTATATTCCTACTGAAAATAATATACTTGAACGTCCGTCTTAATAGGTATTGTTAATGACAATTCTTAAATGTGTACATTGAATCGACTAAATATTTTGTATGTGGCTGTATAAATTCTGGCGTAATACTTGCAATGTCTTCAATGAGCGAAGATAATATTGATAATGCTATAATTATATTCATACTGAAAATAATATACTTGAACATCCGTCTTAATACGTATTGTTAATGAAGATTCTTAAATGCAATTACCATAATTATCCTGTTTGTTTAATTAATAGTATCGATTTGATGTACTTCAAAATGCGATAATTATATTCATACTAAAAATAATATACTTGAACGTCCATCTTAATACGTATTGTTAATGAAGATTCTTAAATGCAACTACCATAATTATCCTGTTTGTTTCATTAACACTATCGATTTGATGTACCTCAAAATTATGACATGCTACCGATTACGACTATTTTATATGGGAAACTTCCAGAACTTTCATATGGAAAATTACAAATAAAACGTTTTCAGTGAGATAAAACATCAGTGTCCATATTTAAATCTTGATACTTTGTAATGACACGAAATGTTACAATGACATATGACCCGTAACTTGGGGTCCCAAGGGTCCCCAAAACATAAAAAAAAACATTACAATAAATCAAACGTTAATCATAACAAGGCTTCGAATTTTCAAAATGTACCGAAAGTTTACATAAGTTAAATAATTACACGTATAAACGTGAATATGTTGGACCCATGCCATACTGATGAATATTTTGAAACATTTAACCGGAACCATAAGTATGGATGATTAGCAGATTAACTCAGGTGAACCACCCTGTACATTGCGTGCATACGAAAACTGGCGACCGAATACACGCAAGCTCAGCCCACTCCAACGTTGTTATCTAATCATTCCTGTGGCTTTTGTTTGCTTTATATTATCTAGCGACTGACACATGGAGGAGCTGCCCAACGGGCTGAATTATTACAATTGGATTGTTAGAGAATGCTGATAGACCCTGGAATCTATCTCCAGCACTATTTAGTACGATTCATTAGACGGGTTCATTGTTACACACGAAGTTGGTCGGTGCATAAATTCCAGCTTTTTTTAGGTCTTAAAGTAATTACCGTTTGCAGAAGGAATAAAATATTTTATGAATTATATTCTCTCCGCCATTTACAGCTGACCCTCGGCGTTCGGGTGATTTTTCGGTTTAGTTTATTTTTTTTCCGGAAACCGGATGGCCATCCAGAAAGCGGAGTACCGTTTATATAAAAATTTCCGTTTTTTAAGCGACCGAAGCACTTTCGGCTGTTTTTTAACAATAAAATATTCTCCGTAGATCGCGCGAATGTTCCGAGCGGGCGCTGCAATTTTTGATCCCCCATTAAGCGCATAAAGAAACGGTATCGTGAATGTGTGCGATTTCCGATTGGGCACTCCATCATTTTGGCTTTTAAAAATATATACTTTTAGGTCAAATGAAAAGCCGAAGAATGTTCTAGTGAAAACAAAATAAACACAAAAGAATTCATATTACATATAGCAAAAATGTAACCCTTAGATAAAACGACACATGTTCTCATGTATCAATTCAATACATAAACGTAATGAGGTTTGAACAAGAATTAAAAATGTGTTTTAGCAATAAAAATATACATATTACTACCAAAGCATAAAATGTTTTCGTTGCCAATTCGTTACCCGCCAAAAACAATACTTAACCCCTATATTTCCCGCGTGTAATACTGCGATATATCGTTACGCATGCATAAGTATATCAATATGCGCTTTACAAGAGAAATTCTGATCTAGCGTTTTAAATTTATTTGATAGCCGAGAACTTCTTCGTACTTTTACCGTTGTCTTATAATTTACATAAAATACACCGGTATGGAATGCAGAAATAGTTCAATTGATCGGCCAATTACAAGGTAGTGACAAAGATAGTAACAGAGATAAATGATTATATATGTTACCGTGAATGACCGAAATTTGAGAATATCGACTTTCACCGGTGAATGTCAACAGATACCAAATACGTCGGTGAAAGATCGAATATTTCATTACATTGTTGTACATTCGGAGCCTCTCCGGTGTGTATCGACCATTATTGCATGGTGAATGTCGACATTCTCCAGATTTCGGTGGTTCACTGTAACATATATACCAAGAAGTCGGCGTCGAAAAATAATTAGTATTCGGAAAAATGAAAATAATACGAGGGTATCGGAATCTAAATAGAATAATAATGATAGTCTTTTAATCTACTAATTAATAATGTGGCTTCTTTCAATAATTTTCATGATGTTACTATTACAAACAATGCTGTAATATAATTTTTGATTCGCAAGTCCTGCTTATGAGAACTAGTCGACTTTTCGATTTTTCCCAATAATTTTGAATGAGCATTATTGCTATGATTATCAACAAATATAAAAATACATTTAACATTCATTTATTCTCGCGTTACTTCTTAATATGATCCTATATGAAATTTTTAAATATCACGTTTTACCGAACGTTTACCTTTGAACTCTATCAATTCGACTCCGTCCTTTTCGCTTAAGTACAACTATTTTGATCGGCAGTAAAGACGTATGCGCGTTTACCTAAATTATACACTCGACGATGTTTCCGAGTAGAAAATCGGCGTTGCGATACGTCCCGAAGTAATTTTCTGGCCGGTCGTTTTCTTTCATGAATTATTACGCCCGCTGAATTATTACGTTCGGATTATCAAACAATCCTCCCGGGTGGCAGATTTCGTCGAGGCGGCGGGGGCTTCGACCCATGCAACTGACGCGCTTTCTAACGCGAAAATGAATAGTGCATTAACGTAAAACGCGAAGACAGTCAGGGGGCTTCTGTTCTACCGCTTTCTAAACGTGAAAATTAACATAAAACGTCTGCCGGCTCGTCGTCTCTCGTGCACCCCGGGCGAGTTTGAATCTTTCACCGTCGCGGCAATTCATGCTAATGGCATAAAGCGAATCCTTTTCGTCCCGACGAGGGAACGTAGTGTGCTCAACCCCGGCATTCCCTGAAATACGTTATTTCTCGTGTCCGCGAAGAATTCTCAAATAGTCGCGCAATCGACACCGGCGGCACTGCCTTCATCCTATTAAATTCTGCGTAAGCTCGAGGATCCGGTGTGTTCGTTGTCGCGTGTGCTACTTTGTCGCAGCGCAATTTAATGCGACCGGGACAGTTAGTATTATTGTTATCTGTCGTTACGATATATTGTAATGTTGGAATGCGTTTATTTTACTCTAATTTACTTCTGTACGCTATTACGGGTCATTTTAATGTAAGTAGTTTATAATTGTTGTGTTTCGTTATGACCTGCTATAATGTCGGATTGTGGTTTGCTTACTGTAATTTATTTGAGACCGTAAAAATTCAAACCACACCCAAAAATTCGCAATAGTTCATAAGCTATAAGCAAAAATAGAGAAAAAAATAAGAAAAATAAGCTGAAAATACGCGAAAATAGGCCAAAAATGTCAAATTCTTTTTTTGTTTCGGACCGGTACCGTTCGATAGAGGGCAATTTGCCCTGAAGATAGACAACTTTCCGCTGCTGAACCCTTCGTAGTTTCCGAGATATGACGATTTTGAGAAGGTACAAAAATATTTTTTTCAACATTTTTAATCGCGATTAATCCCACGTGGAAGTGCCTCCAAAAACCTTTAAGAAAACCTGTATTACTTATAGGTTTCGATCATTAGTTTAAACGGGACAGGGCCTTGAAGAAATCGAGAAAATATTGAGGTATACCCCTTGCCATTTTTGCGAAAAAATGATGGTCCTCAGATTTAATTGCCCTTTTAAAATATGAAAGGGGGTTGGAAATGACTCAGAACGGCGCAAACCGAAGTGGAAAATTCGGAATACTTTCGGAGATATCGACAAAAATGCACGGAAAACTCCTACCCTAATTTTATGTCTCTCAATACCTTTTCATCTGTCAATTTATCACTAGATTCCACATACGCTGTGTCTATTAACAGAATTGGCAGCCCACGAGCAATGTTGCTTCGCATACGCTCGGACGTTGTCCAAATGAATTTCATATTCGCAGTCGCTATTTTCTCGACGCGACGAGCCAATATCACACCCTTTCTTTATCATTCCCTTTCTCGCGCTTTCGTGCACTGCTCGATGATAACGTGGGGGAACTGGGGGTGTATCGACTTCGACGACTCGTCTCATATTTCATCGAGATATCGAGACGCTCGGCTATCTTTCTCTTCCTCCCTCGCCTTCTCTCCCGCACTTCGCCGATTGGAAACTCACCTCCGTCGTTGTGCGTTTATATAGATCGGGTAGCCAGCCGCGCATACAGTTATATAGGGTGAAACACTTCAAACGACGACACTCCTCTATTTCTGGCAGTGGAAGCAAATGTTGGTCATAAAGCTTCGAATCTATGAATCGACTTGAAATTTCTGGTGTACCGCTGTCGAAGATGGAAAGTCAATCGTGTTCTTTCGAACCGCGCAGCTTCGAATTTTCAATTTATCACATTTCCGGACAGGTCATACGCACTGCGGGGTTTTTGTGGTTTGCACAGTCGTTAAGCCGCGTGACCATTTAGACGGTAATTAACCTTGCGCCCTGGTATTCAGTGCGTTAGGTGTCCTTAGTTATGATCCGTGCGAGATAATACAAGAATGGCTGACGTAAAAAGAGTTTAACGAGACGGCGCTTGGAATAAAACTACACTTTAATGAAAGAAGCAACACGGTACAAAAATAGTCTGCGACACGCTCTTCAGGTTGAATCCAACTATTCATTTTTATAACGACATTTCTTCCGTCATACACATGGTAAAACTAAATACATATACGTTTCGAATGAGTTTAGGCATAAGTTTTTCAGCAGCAATTGTAAGGGGGATGTATGATATTTATTCGTATTAACACAGAGACACCGGACAACGCATCTGTACACATTTTACTTTTCCACACTCCTGTTTTAATATAAGTAGATAAAGTGCTATAAATAGTTAAATCTTTCTTTAGATATTTCGTAACAGATGCTTCGTGACATAGAATAGTTAAATATGTTTGCAACTTCTTGTTTTGTTCCAAGATTATCGTCGGAAAACTTTTAACGCAGATAATTTGAAGTACAATGACATCTTGGCAATTGTTTTCAAACATACAATACAACAAAAATCACTAACTTGCACAATACGGTACCATGACCGTGTATTATGTTTTTAACTTTACGAATAAAGAAGTTGAAAATCAGAGATCGTAGGCATCAAACCACATACATTATTGTGCAGACAAGTAATCTATCACTTTTCTCAAAATTTTTACGGAAATTATTACCCCCAGATAATTCCAGCAGTTTTTTTGACGTAACGCAATTGAACAAAATGTTGCCGTCCACTTTAACAGTTTCGGCCTCGTACTACCCCCACCCCCGCTTCGGATCTTCAGATTTTTGCTTCCCACAGCAACCCCACCGAGTCCCCAATCACTTTCTACTCTACCACCAACTCCAAACGCACGTGTTAGCGAAAAAAAAATTCGTAGCAAAATTCAAATGTGTTCAATTCAAAATTCGTACACGCATCGACAAGCTTCCGGATGCAGTAAATTCCCATAACGTGAAGCCGGACATTGTGAAAAAGATTCAGTGTGGTCACTCCCATAAAGCGGGACATACCATTGATGTATGTCGACAACGCCTAAATTGACAGCGCCTAAAGATCGTCTAAGAAAATGCGACGGTGATGGAGAAGAAGATTCGGCTGATGGTGCCGGGTTGGCGAATTAAAAAAATAAAATAAAAATAAAAATAAAATAAATAATAATTGACAAGAAAAAATAAAAAAAAAGATACGGGTTACTCCCCCGGGTTGCAAGCGAAAGTGAGAAGAAAGAACAATTGGTTAAAGGGTCGCCCTTATGAAGGTGTGTCAATAAAATCACAGGAAAGACTCCCGGAAGTGAAAACTTGAAAAGCCTATGGTGAAAATTAAAGGGTCGCCCCTATGAAGGTGTGACAATACAATCTTTATTTTACAATAATACGTCCGATCTCTTTACAATTCTCCGGTGGAATGCCCAAGTTCCAGGGAATGCAACACTATACCATCCCTTCATTGCCCTTCCCTTTTCCAAACAAAAATCCGTAGCGAAGGAGGCCTCTCGTGACAGGTGCGCATCACAGGTATTTTGATTACGACTCATCGCATTCCGCACAACAATGACTACTTCAGTGCCGGACACTCACCTAAGACCCCTTTGAATTTCTCCGCAAATTTATTTTCCGCTAACACACGCGTGCCCGCACCTACTCCGTCAACTCCACCTCCACGACAACCGCATTTCGATTCCCCACTTACTCTCCCCAATGACGCACCGCCGCGTCAGCCTGCCCCTATTTATCAGTATCCGAAATAATACGCGCGAACAAACTTTATCGCCCCACCCTGTAGAGCGGCCGTGCGGTGTGGCAGTGCGCATAGATCCAGAATATGGACCGTATTGGATTGCCCCGGTGCATAGAGCACAAAGCGTCCGCGCACCAGCTCTCCTGCCCCCTGACCCCACCTCTTCCTCCACCACCGCTGCCGACGCTTCTCTATGGCCTTATCGGTTGCCGTTGCCCGCCATTGCCGATGGCACCGGCACGATTACGGATTATTTGTTGCTGACAGAGAATTCATCACGTGCGCCATGCGGGGACACCCTGCCGACCCCCTGGCACCTTCCGACCCCTACCGAGCGTCGACCGGCCCCGTGTCTGTGGCCAACTCGTTTACGTGGTCCATTTGTGACACGCGTCCGACGAAATCGCGTATCTGGCGATCGCGCGCGATAGGCCGTGCGCTGCCGAGGAGAGTGAAAAGATAAATGATCGCGGGAGCCCCGTGGCAAATGGCCGAGCCGCGAAAAAGCCGAGTGAGGCTGGGACTCCGCGCGGCCGATGCAAATTTTACGCTGAACGACGCTTCGAGCTTCGACGAACGGCGGGCGGGTTGGGGTTTGTTTGGTGGGGGTGGCGGGAAATGATGCAGGCCGGAAGGTGTGAGGGTGGTTGATTGGGGTGGGGTGGCGTAGGTGTATTGAAGGACTGTGCATTAAGGGGTAGCATCTACCTTAAATTTTCAAGAATTCCGAACATTTTTTTTGTCTTACGTGATACTTTAGAGCCTTAAATATAAGGTGCAATTTGTCTTCTAGGCAAAAATATTTTTTAAAGTGCTTTTACAGCTTATTTTATAAAGCAAGACGTGATGCCTCGAAGCGATTCAAAGTACATGGTACCGATTCTAAAGGTTCTGAAAGGACATAATACCAACCGAAATCCAGATTCTACCGAAAAAAATGCGAAACGAAATTTTGGCAACTCTTTACCATAAAGTTTCGACGGATGAACTGCCGCAACACGAGAATTTCCCGGCATCGGCATAAATATTGCTTCTTCAATTTTTAACGATCTATTTGAAAGCATAAAGGCAATGATGCAGGTGTTACAATTGACTATGGGTCGTAATTGTTACAATTTCTGCATCTACAATTTAAAGTAGTTTTATAGCTTATTTTATAAAGAAAGTCGTGATGCCTCGAAGCGGTTTAAAGTACATGGTACCGATTCTAAAGTTTCTGAAGGGACATAATACCAACCGAAACCCAGATTCCACCGAAAAAAATGCGAAACGAAATTTTGGCAACTCTTTATCATAAACTTTCGACAGATGAAGTGCTGCAACACGAGAATGGCCCGGCATCAGCATAAATATTGCGTCTTCTATTTTTAACGATCGGTTTGAAAGTATAATTTAAAAATAATATTACACATGACTATGGGTCGTAATTGTTACAATTACGACCCATAGTCGAAGCTGACGCATGCCGCATTAAGTTTTCCGAGCAAATCACGTATCTTCCAAGAAAGAGAAAGAGGAAGAAAATATTAATATGTTATGTTATGTAATTCGATATGTTATGTCACGTAATTTAAAAAAAAACCAAATTTAACCTATGTTTTTAGGCGTTAAGCTAGATGTTACCCCTTAAATGTGTTGGAGGGATGAGTGTTAACACTTAACGTACCGGTACTTTACACCTACCTATTCTTACCATTTATGAAATAAATGTTGATTTTCAAAAAGAAATTCTTACTTTATTAAAGCGAGAAATTGAATAATCAGATGATATGAGAATTTACAGAAAGTTAAATGAGGGAAAAAATAACAATGAATGTACAATTTTAACCCTTTCGCACCGGACGGGGCATGTGCTATCTCAGTCGGGAAAATTTTTGATATTACAGCTAGGACAGCTTGTCGATGGTACGCTGTCCTGAGGACATTTATGCGTCTTCAAGACCTTCAACCTTTTAGGCATAAAAGTTATTTTATCTAATAATCGCTTGGAGGAGAAACAACTGATTCGGGTAATGGGACACACTCGGACTGATTTTTCGTCGTATTGAAAGGGTTAAAGTAAATTTTGAAAGGGTCATTTGACTCCGCTTGGTACGTTTAGTGTTAAACAACTTATTGTCATGTTGAACGGTATCTGAATGTGTATGTTTATATAGTGGGATACTATAGTGTGTGGTTTATCGGGGACTCCTTCTAGGTCCTCGAAAAGAATGTGTGCCGGCCGGACTTCGGACGAATTCTTCGGAGCCCTGAGGTGAGCCATTGTCGGCGTAGGGGTATGGCATTGAGAGATTTTAGTTGATACTAAATATAAAATCCGGTACTACCCCTTAAAATGTACGGAAATGTAGAAAAATGTAATCTCTGTAACGTACTGAAAATGTATTCAAAATGTACAAAAATGTAATCCTCGTAATACACAATAAAACTGATTCAAACTTCACAAAAAAGTAGTCTCTGCTTGTACCCGAAATATACTCAGAACTTACACAAATTTAATTCCGCAAATATTAAATTTCAACACATTAATCAACTTCGTTGACGCTGTATGCTTATGCATAACAGAAGGCATCGCCAGGATCTACTTCAATGTTATCTGCAGTAACGACTCCAGAAATTGCGTTACCGCGAAATTCCGCAAAACCCGCCCGAAATTCTGTACTTTATAAGCCGCAGTTCTGCAAGAAATCACCTTTCCCCGCTTGCTTTTTCTTCATCGCCCACGACACACTCACAAACCCGCAATAAAGAGACTCGACCGCCGAGCAATCTATTTCCTTCAATTCGCATTCCCAATTGCCCACACGCCCGAAGATCAAGTCCACGCAAACGCGACCCGCGCACGCAACAGCCCGTAGTAATTTCGCGCGGATTTCCACGAGACGGCACGTGAAAGGCGTACCAACGTGCAGGAAATATCTCGACGTCGCGCGAGAGTTCCATCGTGGAAGCGGCAAAAGGATGGTCACTCGGAGAATCGCATTGAAGCGGACAGGGTGGACAACCCCCATTAATCGTCCGCCGACCATAAAGGACTAACGCCTCGTTCATCATGCGCTTTTCCGTCCTTGTACATCACCGGCCGAGAGAAAGAGGCGACAGGGGATATAAGTGTGCCGGATAATAGTCCAAATCCAGAGATCCGCAATTCCGCGCGCGTGAAAGGGGACACGCGTGCGTGTGTGCGACCGGATGAAAAGGGGGAGGGGGCGAGAGGGAAGATTTAAATCGCAATATTTCGCGCCGATAGCACAGCCGGCGGGATTTTCCGCGCGCGTATTTTCCGACGCGCCGTTGATGCCGCGAGCGAGCGTTTGCGCGTATAATTTGCGAAATTCCCACATGGCGGGGCATCGCGGGCGTTTTCCGCAAACTGAGCCGGGCCGCGATACGTTTGACCTCGGTTATTGGGTCGTTAGCACATCGGTCGAGGCGGATTTTTTGCGTTAGGGTGATTCGATTTTAATCTTAGAATATTAGGTTTTGGGAGGAAGAGGACGGAGGGGCTGCGTGTTATTGCTTCATTGTTCGCGAGTGAGTGTTGACGTTCGGGCAGTTTTTATGCGCTCTTTTGCGAGCGTAATAACCGTTCGGGGCGCGCAGTGTCATTCATATAAAAAATGTCGTTTTTGCACAGTGCAGTAGGCAGGACGAATATTTTTTATGGCGACCCCCGCAGTTCTCGATCACTGATTGACCTCATTAGAAGAAAGACTTGTTAGATTGAGGAAATGGTACGGCTTACTGTTCGGAGTTTAAAGAATGTGTGTTTGTTATTACTTTACTTGTTTCGAAGCTCTAGAGTTCTTTCGTCAGGAGTTCACAATTACACATTTTTATGTAAGTGTGTTGTATGTACAGTATTAAGACTTTATCGACCGCTATTGACTGAAGATGCCAGTCACTAACCCTTTGACTGCTGAATACTTTCAGCCGAAGCACCCGTTGAGGACGACACACTTTTCGCTGGTGTAAACTGTATTTATTGATTATCTAAAGCGCAACGAAGTTCTAATGATAATTCTTAATTTACGCTAAATTTAATAATGGAAGAAAATTAATTGATAAAGAACGCATCTGTATTCAATTCATACATTGATAATTGTGGCTGCAATAGGTTAGAAACGGAGACGATTGGTGACGCATACATACATGCGTTCTCCATCGTCAACACCGATCTTCAAATTTCGGAAATATGGACGACATTAATGTGCGTCCATACAGTCTAATGACTGAAGATGCTAACGACCAACTCTGTTTTGGATATCGCGCAGGGATTGTATATGTGCCTATTTGTAAAGCTTTATAACTGAAAAATACTAAATGTGTTGTTGAGAATCCTTTGGTTTCAAAGCAGTGTAATTTTATTGTCATTTAGAATATATAGTCATAATATCATCTGATATTTATTTTATCTAATATAACCGTTAACTACTGAAAAGCCGATTAATCGGCTAGCGGTCGTTAAACTGTTAATATTACCATTATAATACGAAAACACATTATTCAATTACACAAAGATTTGCAATTGTAAAGACAAGATTTATATCATAACACGAACGCACAAAATAGACTCCTTATAAAATTTACATTTTTAAATTTTCGTGTAAGTATATTGTGTATAGAATATCAAGCTTGCCGTTATAATATGAAAGCACACAATTGACTTCCGCAACAATTTCTAATATGAAGATAAGATTAATACGGAAGCACGCATACACAAAAAATTGTAATTCCAAACTTCTGACGAGGAAGCCCAAGAGCCTCGCAACACGCGGAGCAATAATAAAAATACATTTTTTTTCACTTCCATCAGAAAAAATCGTGCTATTTCTCCAGCGAGCAATTTTTACGATAGAGCGGCATATTACATGGCGCGATAATCAACCCTTCTCAGGGAAAATGTAGAACAAACAAAACCGCACGAACTTGCGCGCCAACCCGATATTTAAAATCTTTTAAGTACGGAGGGCGAGAAATAAATGAACGCGCACTCGCTCAGCAGCGAAAGAGGATGAGGAGTGGATAAAGGGAGAGAGGGTTTAAGAGAGGTGGACTGACGGGGGATGAAGCGACGGACGTTGTCACGTGTCGTATCGCAAAGGACGAGTTTCAAAAGTTTCCCGACGAGACGAATCCCTCGCGCGACACAACCAGACTTGATGATGGTGTAGGAGCCGCGTAAAGCGCGAGGTTAAAAAGCCCGCGATACTTATCACACAACGCTGCAGTCTCTCATAAACTCCCATATACACGCGGAGTGCTTCAAAAAGTGCATCTCCGCAGTCGACCTCCTGATTCTGCGAGTCGCTTCTTAATTACGCGTACGGAGGATATGTTATTTCGCGAAAGGCAAGTTGCGTAATTATAGCAGCTTTACTTCTCAGTCGCGCTATACGGTTATTTTTCGAAAACCACGCCCGTGCCGCGCGAGACCCATTCATTTTCGCGGCCATTTCAATTCAATACTTTTTTTCGCCGAAAAACTCCAGCTCGCCACGCGACGCATTCTACGTCCCGCTTTTTTTCAAGTAGAGCCACTATGTTTCTGCGCCGTAACTTTCTTCTCGCGATGCGCGCAAATTCTACGCGTACGGGGATATGTTATTTCGCGAAAGGCAAGTTGCGTAATTATAGCAGCTTTACTTCTCAGTCGCGCTATACGGTTATTTTTCGAAAACCACGCCCGTGCCGCGCGAGACCCATTCATTTTCGCGGCCATTTCAATTCAATACTTTTTTTCGCCGAAAAACTCCAGCTCGCCACGCGACGCATTCTACGACCCGCTTTTTTCAAGTAGAGCCACTATGTTTCTGCGCCGTGACTTTCTTCTCGCGTTGCGCGCAAATTCTGCGAGTTGCTTCTTAACACGTTGACTGCCGTGCGTATTTTGCCGTATTAGAACGGCGATGCTAAGAAATACTACAGCGTTTGACTGAATTATGCAAAACGTAAATAATGTGCAAGTATTTTTTGGAGACCCATTCATTTTCGCGGCCGTTTCAATTCAAAGAATCGCCACGCACCACTACCCGCTTTTTTCTAACAATAACTGCGCGCATTTATAAAATAATTATTACTAGTCGCCCATTGCGAATATTTTGGATCTTCAGTAAAATCTCTTGCGCCGGTCACCGGTTTCTGACTTTCCCCGGTGCGCGCAACGTGTTAATTATGCGTACGGAGTATATGTTACTTCGCGAAAGGCAAGTTGCGTAATTATAGCAGCTTTACTTCTCAGTCGCGCTATACGGTTATTTTTCGAAAACCACGCCCCACTTTTTTTCGCCGAAAAAACTCCAGCTCGCCACGCGACGTATTCTAGCCGCGCGAGACCCATTCATTTTCGCGGCCATTTCAATTCAATACTTTTTTTCGCCGAAAAACTCCAGCTCGCCACGCGACGCATTCTACGTCCCGCTTTTTTTCAAGTAGAGCCACTATGTTTCTGCGCCGTGACTTTCTTCTCGCGTTGCGCAAATTCTACGCGTCCCCTACGTAGAAACGTACGTATACGGGGAGTATTTTATGTACATTCCGTAAGGTTGTAGGTACATGCACGCAGGTATACCGAGCACGTACACGCACACTTTCCGAGGCTACACGTTATACGTTGGGACACACAGCGAGGCCATAAATCGCGCGACAACCCGTAAACGCCACCCACTTCATTTTTCATTCTCCTCGCTGTCTCCAGGGAGGTATAAACGGAGTGGGTTTACACGAGACGAGAGGGAAAGAGGGATGGAGAGACGGTCGTTTGTCTATCGTTCCGCCGCCGACCTGCGCAGGTGCTAATTCAATGCGCAAGAACTGCCCTTTTACGGAATTATATTTATATTTACATTGCGCGATTGCTTCTCTGCGTCGTTTTATGATTCTCGCAATATTCGCCGCGAGCGCGCAAATGAAGGTTCCATTCTTAAGTGATGAATCTACAGTTAATAACACTGCGTGTACTTTCAGTGTTTTTTAAAGAGTACAAAGACTAGTAGTAATATTGGATTTCTCTTGGAAGAATCCACGGATAAAAGTAAAAAATCTGTTTTCACTGCTTTACTCTGATAATCCAGGGGAAAGTTTCGTTGATTTGTGTAAGTCTAGTATCGTTCAACGGTGGGGATTTAGGAAAATTTGCGCGGAGGTACTAGACTGTATTCCCATGTGCAGCTTTATAGTCCAGTGAGAATATTCAATGTAACTACTCTGCATCTGGAATCGTCCCGGCGCAAATTTATATTAACGAGTTTCAGGAATGACGCGGAATAATAGCGCGTTTTTTAACTTCAATTTCAACGTAACTACCTTGAATTTAGCGTTATCCGTTGCAAATTTATGTTAATATTGTCATGATGACACTTGCACATAGTTTCTTTTTTTTTACCGTACGATCAGTCTTTTCCTACGTAGATATTCTATCATTCATCATCACCTCCGATTTTTAGTTGTATGTAATTTTCTGTATAAAGAAATATTATTGCTGCACAAATAATAAAGGCGCTTACGTACAAGCCATCCCTATCAGCCACGTACATAAGAGCACATTTTTCTGAAGAATCGACAAATTTTTCCTAGTACACGAATATAACGCAACCTGCGATTTGTAACGCATGTTAATTAAATAAAAACCCGATCTTTGAACTTAGGAATGGGTAAATCTGCCAATGATAAATTTGTAAATGGTAAATTTGCCCATTCGTCACATCACGCGCCTTTTGTTTTTTACCATACGATCACCGTTTGTCTACATACGGGTGTCATCACTTTAGTATGTTTCAAACCTGACGTAAACCAACAATGCATTCCCCGACTTGACCGTATCATCGTTCCGACATCATGTATTTACACAGATTCTCGCAAATGCACTCCTCAGCAATTACGAACGTCTCCTCAAAGTTCCCCATTGGCCTCACAAACCGACAGAGTATTCTCTCACGTCTCACTCTCGTCCATTTTCATAAGTTATCGTTATTCGCTACGTAGCGCTTGTGTCCGTCCCACCTGAACATCCGCCAACAATTAAAATAAAATGTGTAAGACATGCTGACTGACAAAGATTCAGTGTCGGTGCGAATTTAAAGTACAAGTGACTGATGGATCCTAAAATTAACGAACTATATTACGGACTTTAGCAGCAAAGGCAGTACTGTCGGCAAGGATGACTCATTTGGTTTCTGGGAAAATCGGAAGGAAGTTCAGTTACGAGTTTGTTTTTGTACGAAACAGCATGGATAAGGACAGGATTTGAAGATACAGCAATAACGGTTAGGGCCATGTGACTGATGGATGCAAAATTTGGTTTCTGGGAAAATCGGAAGGAAACTCAGGCAATCACGAGTTTGTTCTTGTGCCAGATAGCATTGGTAAAAACAGAATTCGAAGAGACAGGAATAACGGTTAGGGCCATGTGATTGATGGATCCAAAATAAGCGCATAATATTACGGGCTTTTCTGAACGGAGGGAGCAAAGACAGTAGTGTCGCCAAAGATGACTCATTTAGCTTCTGGGAAAAACGGAAGGAAACTCAGGCAGTTACAAGTTTGTTCTTGTACAAGACAGCATTGGTAAGCACAGAATTCGAAGAGACACGAATAACGGTTAGGGCCATGTGACCGACGATTCTCGACTCGGCACGCTGCGCGTCGCCTCTCAGTGGATCAGTCCGCCATAGAGCGGGTATAAATGTCGGGCCATAAGTTGCACTCACTACTTCGGCCGGGGCGAACCTGTTCGCCGTCTATTTCCGCTCTCCACTCCGGCGCGACGAGACTCGCCGCGACAATTTCGAAAACAGTGCCGTCACGCGAACGCATCGCTCTTGTCGTTCGCGGGCAACACACACGTTACACGGGGGGTCATAAATCCTGCGACATTCGTAAACGCCGCGCCACTTCATTTTTCATGACGCGTAGACGTGAGCCGCGGCGGGAAGGGAAGAGGGAAAGACAGCTCGAGTACAAATATGAGCCGCGAGTCAAAGGGAGAACGTAAAACCCCATCTGCATACATGGCAGGTGTACTGGCAGGGTGCATATGTGTGTGCGTGAGTGTGTGATGCTGTTTGGGCGCAAACCTGTAGGTAGCGTAATATATCTTAGCTGCAAGGTGATACGTGTATCGGCTGACGAGCTGTGTGTTGTCGAAAAACAGGTAAGGAGAATGTTGTGGGACGAGAATGAGGTAAAAAAGTGGATGGCGCATGGGTGTAGATGTCTTTTTTGGATTTGTCCGGCTGACAAGTTGTGCGTATCAAGTAAGTCCGAGAGCAGAGTGTTATGGAGGAAGAATGTTGTAATGAAGAAGCGAGATGCAGGATTTGATTTGTTTTTGTTGTTGTCAGTTGGTACGGGTATCAAAATATTGTGTGTTGTCGAAAATTAGATAAGTAGAGTGTTATGAAGAAAGAGTGTCACGGTCGAAAAGGTGATGTATGTGATGATATGTGTTTATGTAGATTTATACATACGGTAATGCACTGTAGTTGCAAGTACGTACATGTACTGATAGATAAGTTATGTGTTTTCGAAAATTACGTAAGTAGTGTTACGGAAGAAGAATTAAATAAAAAAAATAATGCTTTTACATAGACTTATAAATACAGTAATAAATTATCGATCCCAATTAATATGTGTACCGGCTGCTAAGTTATCAATTTTCGACGATTGCTTAAATAAAGCTTTAATAGATGAATGTACTAATAAAGTTTTAAAAGATGAATGTACTCAGCAAAATGCCTGATACGTGCGATGTTATCTTTTCACCCCCATTCGTAGACTAAACCTTGATCACAACTCGCTGCGTTTATCGATTACAATGCTCCACGCCTCGAAAAAGCACATAACCACGACACTGCATACCGTACACAATACTGCAACGTAAAAAGCCGGGCGGCTACAGAAAACCATAAAATAGCATGGCGCCAAAACTGCGGAGCCGTGAAACAATAAAAGCGCGGAAGCATAGACTCACAAAATTACAGACTTCCAGGTCCATAGATCAGCGGGCCCACAAATACCGGAGCACCATTACTGGCGGAGAAAGAAGAGATACAGCCACGCAAACGGTAACTTTCCACGTTAGCCAAAGTCGGAGGGTCTGGGAGATTGAGAACCGCGAAAGAATCACACTACGTTCGTGCTCAGATGTTATCATTCAATTACGGTCGAGATTCTGCCCCCCGTGCGCAGTAAAATGGGCCACACTCGCGACCGGAAGGGATGGGGTCTACGTATCAGCACGGTTACCTCAACGTATATGAAGTGTTCCGTGACCGGTGCTTGAAATACTAAACTGACAATGTAAGATGGAAACCGTGAAAATGTAGAAATTTTCGTTTCGAGACTTCGTTTTGGCGAAAATTACTGTGTGCGTTCGATACGGTTTTTGCCAGAGTAAGTGCGATAAATATTGATTGAGTGATGACATGATCCGGTTGGGTCTACTGACGACGGGATTTAAAACTTTGACTGCCATGGTGGTCACCGGTGACCAGTGCAAAAGATTTTACTAAAAATGCAAAAAATTTGCAGTGAAGCGAATATTTGCAATCTTATAAAAGCATTTGATATTGGAACGGTGTTTCAATACTTTGGCTTCTAACTCTGCGTTACCTTTATTTTGCATGATTTAATTGTACTCTACAGTATTTCATCGCATCGCGGTTCTAACATAGCAAAAATATGAATAGTTTATACGTAATTCATTGTACTTATATATTTCGCAATACAGTTTAATCGTCGTCAGTAGCATTGTTTAATTACCTCCTGCAAGAACTGACTACTTCAAGAGTCTTATTTCTGAGAGAATTGACTAAAGGCTTTTCTTTTGCGGTGAAAGAAGGAAACTGTGATTTAGAACGTCTGAGTATCATTACGCACAGCTGAAAACATACAGGATGTTCTGTATTTGGTGCTGCAAACAGCAAATGGTGAATTTTACATGAAAGAAGATCAAAAATGTAAAACTAGTTAATAGTTTTCCAGAATTAGATTTTGTACTATGAGGTCTTGATTCCGAAAAAGTGACTAAATACGTGCCTTGTACAATTAAGGAAGGAAAATGTGATTTACAACACCTACGTATCACTATGCATAGCTGAACATATACAGAATGTTCCGTGATACGTGCTACAAAGACGCAATTGACAATTTTAGATGAAAGAACGCCGACAACGTAAAATTAAATCTTTTGCTACAAAACTTTGTTTTTTTTTAGGGGAAAATGGACTTTCAACGTTCGCCAGCATTTGATTGTTTGCTAAGAGTTCTTGTTTCGAGAAAATTGACTAAATCTTTGCCACATGCAGTTAAAGAAAGAAAATACTGTTGCAACATATCACTACAACCAGCTAAATATGTCCACGGTATCCTGTACTTAATTGGACGAAACTGATATCTTTTCGATTGAAGCACGAACACATATTCCATACTTCATTCATAAAGATGACAGTTTTCTGTGAAGAGTGAATTAAAAAATATATCTTTCCCGTTTATCAACACTATGCCTTCTTCATACTAGGTCGAAAATCATGCGAGTTTTCGCGCAATTAAGGCCAACTACAAAGTTACGCCCCGTTCAACTTCAGTATTAATAATCCTCTGCAAAGTTACTCCGGCATAAGCGTCTCGCGATAAAGAGATTGTGCTTAATAACATAACTGCCATGTACGTAAAAGAGCTCTAACCGTTTCTCTCGGCTGTAAACGATCCGCAGTCAATATCACAACCAGACGGAAAACGATCTACCCCTTCGTAGAATTCTTGGAAGGATAAATTATAAGGATGACAAATTTATTGCGTCGCATTCCCATAAATAAGATAAAAAACATAATTCCACCCTTATAACGTAATCGCCCTCGACGAGTACCGTTGCCGATTACAACTTAACTAAAACAACATCCACCGCACCCTTTTTCACGCTCAACTTTACGACCGCCATAACTCAGGCAAAGTAACGAAACTTCTCAGGGATTGCATGTTCGCAATAATCTCTAGATTAAGACTCCCGCCCCGTGGCAATTATCAGCAACAAAGTTTGCTTGTCGCTTCGCATCGATGGATGTTGGGCATCGATCCATTAAAGTTCTAAATATGATTGATTGGCATAATTGAAATAGCAACGATTATTAGTCCGCCTTAAGAATGCAATCAAGTTTTATTCGACGTATTAATACAAATGAAAAATGTAATTCTATTCGACGCATCGTGATTAACGTAATCAACGTTGAAATAATCAATTTTATTATATCACACGATAAACATCGGATGCGTGTATATTTAATCGCGGGTCCAATTGATAATTAGATTTTTTGGTTGTAATTGTTGATCGTTAATTGAGTTAAATTCCATTAATAATTCGATTCATTGATGGCAATCCGTAATTAAATGAAATATTCCGCATAGTTGCAATTAGTGATTTTCCATTTTTTGATTGAAATTGGTAATTGCTGACAAAGTTACATGATGCCCAACGCATGTCGAAGAATCACATACCATGAACGCATAAATGCATACGTTCACGCATGCCAACACACACATGGACTGTTCATACACCAAAACGATTAATTCTGCTTTTAAAATGTATAAACATATTAGTGCCGAAGGACTTTGTTGATGCTTAATTCTTAACATTTTAAATAAAGGTAATACTTTTCTTTCGTGGATTGAATCAGTTTATAGAAAATGAGCAGCTCACGTGACATACATACCTATATGCGTACATACGTGTTGATGTACGTGTGTACGTACATAAACATGTATACATACATATATATACATACATATATACATACATGCATGAATACTTGCATAGATGCATACATACACACGCCCATATATTCATACAGCCATAAACACATTCATACATACGTACATCCATATATTAGTGCCGACGGACTTTTTTGATACTTAACTCTTAACATTTTAAATAAAAGTAATACTTTTCTTTCGTGGATTGAATCAGTTTATAGGAAATGAGCAGCTCACGTGACATACATACCTGTATGCGTACATATGTGTATTCGTTTGTACACACGTACATCAAACATGCATGCATATATATATATATATATACATGCATACATACATGCATTCATACTTGCATACATGCATACATACACACGCGCATATATTCATACAGCCATATATTAGTGCCGAAGGACTTTTTTGATGCTTAACTCTTAACATTTTCAATAAAAGTAGTACTTTTCTTTCGTGGATTGAGTCAGTTTACAGGAAATGAGCAGCTCACGTGATATACATACCTGTATGCATACATACGTGTATTCGTACGTAGTACGTACATCAAACGTGCATGTATCCATATATATATACATATATACATACATACATGCACGAATACTTGCATACATGCATACGTACACACGCCCATATATTCATACTGTGTGTTTTATTAAACGGTGTTTATGTACATACATACGTACGTACGTACGTACATAAACACCGTTTAATAAAACACACGCGCATTACACGCGTGTCGCCTAAGTGCATAGGTTTACAGATCCGTGCAGGGATCGAGAAGGTGGGACGTGGGGGAGTTATGCGACAGGATGACTGATAACAGAACGTACGCTCGGACGTGGTCACGCACGGGACGCAATCTCGTGCCGTTGGTCGTACAGTAATTAATGACAGGATGACTTCCGCACTTCGTTAACGGGACGTCGAACGAACGTCCGCGAAAGATAGAACGCTGCAGCGGCGGACATTAAGGGATGATTGCGATGGGACATGCAGAGATTGGACCCTCTCGACGGAATTGCATCCCGCGGCCGATCCGAATGAATTAACGTCCATAACACTCGCTAATTACCCGTGCCAACACTCCCAGTCCCCGTGCCCGACTCTGTCAACTGTTATTTTCATATTTTCGGGGCCTTTGATTTTCGTGTCAGTCATTTTCGACGTCACTGGCGAGAAATCACGGGTTCAATGTGGATTAAAGGGATACGTGTTAACGGAAACGGCATAATTGTGAATTAGAAACCTGGGTTTCTGATACTAAGGTTCAAAAAGCAACTGTTAATGTAAAGGAGATGTAGTAATTTATATCTGAAATTTCCGTATTTTTGCGTCAGTCCGTTGATGTTGACGATAACGACGCAGTAGCGGATTCAAATTGAATATTACAAGTTCGATGCAGATAGAAAGAAGGCGTGTTAACAGAATCGGTGACATAAATATATGAATTAAAAATCGGGGTTCTTGATCTCATCGGACGAAGAATAACTTTTAATCCTCTGAGTGGTATAGATGCATATATACATCTGATAAAAGCTATCAAGGTGCTATGTATATTATGTATATATTGCTATGTATATATATCGTTTGGTTTAGAAAATAAAACATAAAGTCTGCGGATTAAATGATAAAGCGTAAGTAATTTTCAGTACAATATATTATTATGTATATTTATTATATGTGTTTCGTTGGTAGCCACATATGCACATGTACATAATTATGGTAGGGTCGAGGTAGTACTTTGCGATCTATTAAGCTGATGCTACGAAGACACAGCTTTTCATTTTCGTTATCTCCAACCTCGAAATTCGTGGACTTACATATTTGTGCTCTACGCCTGTAGTTACACGTGCCAATCACTGTATGCACCCGCATTTACATGGATTCATAAGCGTGCGAATACCCGTCGACTAAAAATCGCGTAGATATTGTAATTACGCGTACTCGGTATTTAAATTTAACTATCGTTGAAGATGAATATAAACATCTGATAAAAGCTATCAAGGTACTATGTATATATATCGTTTGGTTTAGAAAATAAACATAAAGTCTGCGGATTAAATGATAAAGCGTAAGTAATTTTCAGTACAATATATACGGATAAACGTATAGGTGTATTTATTATACGTCTTTCGGTGGTAGCCACGTATGCACATGTACATAATTATGGTAGGGTCAAGATAGTACTTTGCGATCTGTTAAGTTGATGCTACGAAGACACAGCTTTTCATTTTCGTTATCTCCATCCCCGAAATTCGTGGACTCACGTTTTCGTGCTCTACGCGTGTAGTTATATATATCGCATTTACATGGATAGATATTCATAAGCGTGCGAATACCCGTCGACTAAAAATCGCGTAGATATTGTAATCGTACGCGTACTCGGTATTTAAATTTAACTATCGTTGAAGATGAATATAAACATCTGATAAAAGCTATCAAGGTACTATGTATATATATCGTTTGGTTTAGAAAATAAAACATAAAGTCTGCGGATTAAATGATAAAGCGTAAGTAATTTTCAGTACAATATATACGGATAAACGTATAGGTGTATTTATTATACGTCTTTCGGTGGTAGCCACGTATGCACATGTACATAATTATGGTAGGGTCAAGATACTACTTTGCGATCTGTTAAGTTGATGCTACGAAGACACAGCTTTTCATTTTCGTTATCTCCACCCCCGAAATTCGTGGACTCACGTTTTCGTGCTCTACGCGTGTAGTTACACGTGCCAATCACTGTATGCACCCGCATTTACATGGATATATATTCATAAGCGTGCGAATACCCGTCGACTAAAAATCGCGTAGATATTGTAATCGTACGCGTACTCGGTATTTAAATTTAACTATCGTTGAAGATGAATATAAACATCTGATAAAAGTTATCAAGGTACTATGTATATATATCGTTTGGTTTAGAAAATAAAACATAAATTCTGCAGATTAAATGATAATACGTAAGTAATTTTCAGTACAATATATACGGATAAACGTATAGGTGTATTTATTATACGTCTTTCGTTGGTAGCCACGTATGCACATGTAGATAATTATGGTAGGGTCGAGGTAGTACTTTGCGATCTATTAAGCTGATGCTACGAAGACACAGCTTTTCATTTTCGTTATCTCCATCCCCGAAATTCGTGGACTTACATTTTCGTGCTCTACGCCTGTAATTACAGGTGCCAATCACTGTATGCACCCGCATTTACATGGATAGATATTCATAACCGTGCGAATACCCGTCGACTAAAAATCGCGTAGATATTGTAATCGTACGCGTACTCGGTATTTAAATTCAACTATCGTTTAAATAATTATTCAAATATAATCACTCAGCTACCGTTTAAAAAATCGGCGAGGGAAAATTTCGAATTCGCCTATGGACGCGAATTTAATTGCGGCGACGTCGTTAATGCATCGGCGGTGTCGTTATTTTACGAGCGTTGAAGAGGAATAATGAACGGTAAAACCTGCGAACGGTGAAATCTATATGACGCGAGTGTTTTCACACATTTTGACAGAAACGAATAAAACTGACCTAACGACTGTAATAAATTCGCTGTGTCGTTCGCAATATGAGTTATACCTATATGATATTATATCCGCAGAATATTCCGTCAATGTCTGTAGAAAAAATATACACATTCATAAACGAAATATACAATTTTACATTTTCGACCTATTTTTTCCCAGTTACCATTTTCCCGGCTGATCCACAATTACGGCACACCCTCTACACGCTAGAAGCCGAGACTTAAGCAGGATTTCCGTTTTAGGCAAGTTATGACAGTGGGCACGCGTTGGCGTTCGCAGTTTGATTAAATCTACAACTGACCGCTTCCAATTTCGATCTCAAACACGAGACCTTCTTACGTGAAGCGCTTCCGACGTGTAACACAGACTACCCGCGAAGTAATGCATAAATGTATAGCCCGTAACCGAGATGACTGATAACAGACACTAGACACTGGAACGTAGGCGTATACGCATAAGTGAGCGGTATGGAGCAATCCAGCGCAGGATACGAGTTGTAATTAATGGCAGTTAACTTTGCCACGTCACCGGCCAAATACATACACGATTACCAGACGGATAACACGAATGGCATGACCAGGCATATTCTTACATCGACGAAGCGACAGGCATACAGGGAGAATGTCATTAAGAAATGTGGTCTAATCAAATCAGCTGCGGTTCGACTAGCTGTGAAGTGAAACTAATGGAATATATTTGCAGTTGAACATCTATAGGGGAAAAGAGAATGAATGAATATTTTGTTCGGTAATCAGCAAAGCAACTAGTAGATAATCATATTTGAAAAATATTGGTAATTTGGTAATGTTCGTAATGTGGCAATTACATACGTTTTATCTGTCACATGAAATAATATCAAGCTGCTTAACATGCTGGCGCCATATACAACACGCTATATATACGCGCTCTTCTTGAATATTTCATGTTCTCTACTACTGTATGCTATATGAGGCAGATTCGGATAATCAATGTGGGACGAGTTCTGTGGACTAATAATTAATTTTGCTCTTTGAGTTTAATATTCTCGGGAATATTAACTTGCAAAAAACTGTTCAAATCTGCACCATTCTTCTAAAAACTATTCCTCAATTAGGTCCGCTAATAATTTCTGTCGGTCTAGTGTATCTTTATCCTTCGTTTTAAGTCTCTTAAATTTACAAATGGAGAAAAAACGACAGAAGACATCGTTAGCTCGTCATCGGAAAATCAGAAGTAAACATGTCAGTGGATAAAGTGCATTTGTGGCGCTGCATATTTCAGAGGATCCGAAACGGGATGAACCAGTTGCAATAAGAAACGTCAGTTGCAACGGGAAATCGGTGTGCTGTTCTCAGGCAAGGCACTCTCAATCGTCGGGACGTGAAAAGTTTAAACCTGATAATTCCGGTCTTGCATACGGATTTCATTTTGGTAAGCCGTCAAGACACGACAGTGTTACTTTGTAAAACTTACTTGCGACAAGTATATATTTGCCATCAGTAATGATAGCAAAATAGCATTAAGTGGAACACGTGTCCATTTCTGGTCACTGACACGTGCTGAGGCTGGAAATCTCACGAATGCAGCAAAACCAACGCAAAAATTATCGTCCTAAAAAGTGTTGGATGATTGTTGACATTGACACAATTACGTTTAGGATAGCCGTAATAATATTATCATTAACGTTGCCACCGACGCATCAATATAATCTTGAACATGAACTAAATTCATATATAAGAATCATTATATCATGTATAACAATTCATGTATAATAATCATTATATCATGTATAATAATTATTATATCATGTATAACAATTCATGTATATATTCACAATAATCTAAATATGAACATTTGAAGTGCCTCATATATTCTGTACACAAATTTGGACTCCCAGTTAATTATCAAGAAACTGAGCAAAATCGCAGGTTACGAGTCCGGAGGAAGTAAAATTAGAAATTCGAAACTTTATTGTCTGAGTCGTGATGGGTCAAACCTGACAGGCCAGGCCTGTCACAAGACTTGCCCCTCTAGGGCTAAATGTATCAGCATTGCAACGACCAATACAGCTTTCTAAAACGGTATCAGTCTATACCGGGATAATCTTATCACTTCAAGTTACCTCTAGAGACCGGCCAGGTAATTACATTTGGGCTTTTTCAATTATTGTCTGCGACGGAACATTCGGACGACTTAAATCATTTAGACTCATTCATAATTTAGACTTTTAGATTCGATTATCACTGACCCGTATTCCCCAGGAATAAAATCTCGCTTTCGTTTTATCAAACGGCCGATAAAGCAAATGCTCACGTAAATAAGTTTGGGCAATACTAAACTTTCTCATCCAAGAAGAAGGACACTCATTTATATCGATACACCAAGGTGGAGAAACTTTACTTTAGTGTTGTTGATTAGGCCACGTAGCTCTCAGCAGATTCGCTCGTTTGAGCTAAAGTGGTCGAAGGGTCCAGATTGAAGGGGGCCGAGAAGTTGGAAAGGACAAACGAATCTGGAAACAGGCCAGAATGAGAACCGCTGATACTGTAACCAGGGTTATCCGGGGCTTCGCCGCAAAACCAAACAAACGGATGAAACCAGTCAGGTTGGCAAACGACAAACGTTTCGCCAACCGATGATCCGCTACGCTGACTTTTACAAACATATCCCTAGCGAACGGCGAGTGACCGAAAAATCTATTTGCACTCCTGTCCCTGCTTTCTGTAACTTTCACCCGAATCTCTTTCTCTCTCTCTCTCTTTCTCTTTCTATTTGTACCAGATTCCCTCGTTTTCATGTGGCTACGACCAAAATAAGTCCCGAAACGAGGGTTTGACGTCAGTGACACTCCTTCGTGGGGCTCGCGACAATATTTCATCGAACAACATGACACGAACAAATGTTTTAATATTTCCGCCGATCAACCATCGCTTACGCACGCAAGATTAGGATGGAAAGTATACATATATGATGAAACTGGAGATCGCCAAATTACAATGCGTGAAGCGTACGACTTGGAAAATTCGTAGTAACTTGATCGAAAACTGCGAAACTGGAGATTGCAGAGTTGAGCCACTCCAAATTGGAAACGTCGAAATGTGCAAATTGTAAAATTACAGCGCGCGAAACGCGGGGCGGGGCGAGCGAGCGCAAATTCTGTTGTGAACTGCGAAATTGGAGAGTGCGAAGTTAAGATAGGGCAATTTGGAAATGTCGACATTTTGGGACCCCGTAAAAATGGAATGCGCGGAACGGGCAACGTGGAAATTCGAGGAGACCGCGTGCATTTATTATTTAAGTGCGTTTGTGAACTATAAATGTATGCGGGCAGTTCCTGGAGCAGGGTGTATATTGAAAAACGTAACGTCGGAGATTATGAAATCAAAAGTGCCAAAACCGAAACTGTCGTAACGCGTGAAAACGAATCGCCACGCCAGCGAACTCCCGGCTCGTGAAAGGTGCAGCGGCAAAAATTCGCGCAAAATCGGAAGCTTTGTCATAGGAGACAATTGACAATGAGATAACAGACAAAATTGAAACACTGCGAGTTGGAAATAGTGGAATTTTGCAAAATGCGAACACGTAACGCCCAAATGTGGAGCGTTGAAGTTACTGCGGACGGTATTAAAAACCGTGATATCGTAGACTGCAAACTCAAACCTCCCCAAATTGGCACTGCTGAAACAGGCAATGTTAAACCACCGCAAACAAAGAAATTTTAATGCGTGATGCGCGTAGCGCAAAATTGAAAACGGCAAAATTTACATTCTCTAAACTGAAGATAATGAGGTTTTGCAAATAGCAGAAACCCAGTGCGCGAAATGTGCAGGGTCGAAAATTGTACGAGCTGTATTAGAAACAGGTACGTTATAAATTATAAGGTTTAAACACCTGAGGTCGATAACGTTGAAACATGTGTAAAATGAAAATTCGCATTGAAAATCCGCAGAATCCGAAATTACAAATTTTAAATTCCCCCAATCGATACTGTTCAAACACGTACAATTAAGTCTTCGCAGCCGGAAAGCCGTAAATGCGTGAAGCTCAAAAAAGAACACGTAAGAATAAGTGCTACGCAATTGAAACCGTCAAAATTGAAATTCTCCAAGTCGGAAGGATTGGAATTTTTCAAACTGCCGAGACACACAGCATCAAAAGCCCACACGAATTCCATTGAAATTCGCAGAATCCAAAATTGCAAAGTTAAAACTCCCCTAATCGATACTGTTAAAATACGTAAGATCAAATTTTCGCAATCAAAAAACCGTAAATGCATGAAGCCGAAAGAAATCGCGTAAGAATAAATACTACGCAATTGAGACCATCAAAATTTAAATTCTTGAAGTCGGAAGGATTGGAATTTTGCAAACTGCCGAGACACGCAGCATCGAAAACCTGCGGAATCTGCAATTGTAAACTTAAAATTCCCCCAATCAATACGGTTAAAACATGTACAATCAAATCTTCGCAGCTAGAAACCCGTAAATGCGTGAAGCGCGTAGGGCAAAAAGTTCATGTAAAAATAAATGCTACACAATTGGAACTGCCAAAATTGATATTCTCCAAGCCGTAATCACTGGAATTTTACAAATTGCCGAGACGCGCAGCATCGAAAACCAGCGGAATCCAGAATTGCAAACTTAATCCTTCCCGATCGATATTGTTAAAACACGTACAATCAAATTTTCGCAACCAGAAAGTCCATAAATGCGTTAAGCGCGTAGGGCAAAAACTTCGTGTAAAAATAAATGCTACGCAATCGGAACTGCCAAAATTGATATTCTCCAAGCTGTAATCGCTGGAATTTTGCAAACTACCGAGACGCGCAGCATCTAAACCCCGCGCGTATCCCATTGCAACCCTCAGAATCCAAAATGGCAAACTTAAAACTCCGGGAATCGGCACCGCCGAAGCGCATCAAGCCGAAGCGGCGCATCCGGCAAAATGTGTCACCGTCGCTGACCGCAAACTTTTCCGCCGCACGGCGTCGTGCCCGAGGAATCCGCCGAGCCGTGCTCATCTGCGTCTCGCGCACTTCGAACTTCCCATCCGCGCACGCCCGCGCTCCGTAACTTTCTTCCAGGCCGCTATCGGTTCGCCACGGATTTTCCGGAGTGTCGAGATGTTTGTTTAAAAGAGAAGGCAGCCGGAGAGCACGGGTAGGCGGCTCAAATGCTAATGTAATATTCAGGAGTGTAGCTCGTGGTTATCCTAATTAAAATCTCCGGATGCTCAGCCGCCCCGCGCCCCCAGTTTGAACCCCTCTTTAGCCGCCCCCGCCGTTTCCACGGTGCGCGCGTTATCCTGTCAAACCCTCGACGATCTTCCGCCCACTGTTTAAACCCTTCTCGTTTCACGAAAGACTCCTCGCGAAGTCGCTCGGACCGGTGATAAGGGGGCGAGCGATGTTATGCGGGAGCTGAATCACTGCCAGTTGATATTGCGAACTTCGCCCGTGTGCGTCTAGGCTGGGCGTCGGAGGGAAAAATTTATGCGAGAAAATTAAGCGGCGACGTATCGCTGGGAGCGATCGCGCTGGTGACGGAATTAAAATCGAATTACGCTGGAAGCGGTGTTATGCGGGTTGACTGTTGGGAGCTCGGTATTTTGCGCGGTTCACGGTGTAGTGCGACTGTGGGTTAATGGGAAACAGATGCGGCTTAAGCGGGAAGTCGCGGAAGGGGTGGTCGGGAAATTGACGGAAATGTTAACGGGGTTTTATGTTGTGGGTGATAGGGTATTGGGGTGGTTTGGGTGTGTGGTGTTTTCGGGCAATTGCTGACGGAGGAGGAAATTAGTGCGGGGGGGAATTAACGAAAGTATGGGACGAGGTTAGAGGGTGATTCGATGTGCTCAGTTGCTTGGAGATATCTAGCTTGCGCGATGGAGTTTTCTGGGATTCGATAACCGGCTGATGACAAAGCAAATACATGTACGAATCAATAAAAGAGATGAATGTAGAATTGCTGTTAGTGTTCGTACAGCTGAAAATCTTGGTTAAAATCAGTTTATGGAACACAGAATTTTAGAAACTGACAATAAATAAAGAATGCTCCCAGTGGTATTTTACTCGATAAATTCGTTTTCAATTAGCAACCGATAACTGAAAAAGCAACGAAAGCGTATAAAAGTGGTATTTTGCTCAATGAACATTCTAAACGTAGCAAAACATGAACATAGAATTTATGTTATTGTTATTGAAGAAGAAAATCTTTATAACAACCGGTTTACATAACACAACATTTCAGGAACCGACAATCAGAAAATAACCAATCAGACCTGTTGGTGGCATCTCTCTCGATGAACACCCTTTAACATAGCAAGAAGTGAATATAGTATTAATATTATCGTTCCCGTCCCTCAAAATCTAAACAGCAATCAATTTGCGCAACACAGCTTTTAAGTAACCGACACCTGAACAACAACCGAAGAAATCTTCCAGTGACATCCCGCTCAATGCATGCGCTTAAAATAGCAAAAAATTAATGCAAATTCTACATTATTCTTTCCACCCCTAAAAATTTAGACAGCAACCAATTTGCGCAACATAGCTCTTTAGTAACCGACACCTGAACAACAACCGAAGGAAGCTTCCAGTGGCATTTTGCTTGATAAACGCACTCAACCTAGCAAAAAAATAATGCAAAATCTACATTATCCGTTCCACCCCTAAAAATCTACACAACAATCAATTTGCAGAACACAGCTTTTTAGTAACCGATACCTGAACAACAACCAAAGGAAGTTTCCAGTAACATCCCACTCAATGCATGCTTTTAACATAGCAAAAATTAATGTAAAATCTACATTATCCTTTCCACTCCTAAAAATACAGACGGCAACCGATTTGCGCAACACAGCTTTTTAGTAATCGACACCTGAACAACAAGGAACTTTCCCGTGGCATTTCTCTCAACGAATGCGCTTAGCATTCGTCAACGATCGCCAGCAGTGACAATTGTCAGCGTGGTGAAACAAGGGTACGAACCTGGTGCGGCAGCGAGATAAAAAGCACATGCGAGATCGGGCTTAATCGCAGGGGTGTCTCGCAAAGAGAATCTGCCGGCATTTCGCGGACGTGCCTTCCGTAATAAGGAAAATTAGCCGGCCACTGAAAACTACCGCTCTACCGGCGTCGGGGTCTCTGACAGTGCGGACGATATTATGCACTGAAGCTTGTTGCCGGTAGGTTGAAATTCCTTACGGTAATAAACGCCCATAATTGAGAGCTTGGAACAAAGCGTGAGTTCCGCCACCCTACGGGCGAAGCGCGTTAAAATTTGCTAGTGGACGTCAGGAGATTCGCGAACATTTCTACGCGTGCTTCGATGAATTAATAAGTGACGCCTGATTTGTTGCACGTACATTGTATTTATACGTTTAGTGGCTATATTTTGTAAACATTTTTTTGGCCATAACAATTTGTGAAAGACGGTGAGGATGCGTATGGATTTAACCATTCTTTGCATGATGTTTTCTTTATTGGTGAAATAAATCAAGGTGAAATAAATCAAGGTGATATAATTCATGTTCAAAATTAAAGGAAAAATGGTTAAAAAAATCTTAGTATATATCTATAGTATAAATTTAGCAAAAAACAATATGATGGAAATTTCCATCATCATGCAAAGTTAGATCAAAGTGAACTAGTTCTTTTATATAATTTTTGGGCATTCAATGTTATGATGGAAATTTCCACCATCATGCAAAGAAGCGTTAAGTCTTCTTGAATATGCTGGGTAGCAGAAAAATTTGAGATACGCGTATTTTCTTGTACGGGTTCACTTTAAAATTTGGAAGCAAACATTTTCTTATGAATGTTGAAAGTTGTAATGCTGGAAATGCACTACATTACAACGTTCTATTAGGTGTCATTTTAGGCCCTATATCCGTTTTTATCATAAAAGATAGTAAAGCACTGCGGTGAAACACATCCAGCAAATAAGTGACGCCTGTTACGTTACACATACGCCATGTTTATAAGTTGAGCCGCTGTATATTTATAATTATTCTTATTTCTGCCGCGTGCCGTTGGCCGTTACAATTTGCAGGAAACGGTGACAAATTGTTTGGACTCTTCTGAAAGTGTGTTGCGCACTACGAAAATCTATGAGAAGAATGAGAAAATTTCTTGCGAACCTTGAATGTCAGCGTTCCGAATATTTACTCGGTTATAACGTTTTGTCGGGAGCATCATCATTTCATGAAAATTATAACTACATTAAATTGGTCACCCGAGAATATTATCGCTTTTTATACAAAAAAAATGTATAAAAAATTGTTATAAAAAAAAATATTATAGCATGGCGACTCGACACATCCAACAAACTCATGCAATAATGTTTAACAATCAGCTGCTCATCGTTAATTTCATGAGCAGCATCACAATTATCGAGCATGCAATGTCAATCAGCACAGATTTGTTTCCTCTGTCACAGTTTCTTAACGTGTGATTATGCGAAAGTCGCATCCTTTTAACATGACGCGGCCGTGAGTGACGCGCGATGCGAATTTATCGGAACGACGGGTAAAGAGATTTTTTGTCTGGTGCAACTGACGGGTAAAAAAAGCTGTCGAGGAGTCGTCAAGCTTTTTTGGTCGTACCTCGTGAGCTATTGTACATTGGAGGGTGCGGTTGCAATTTTTTTTGAGTCTCTTTGAACCCTCTTCCACATACCAGAACGGTAGAACCATCGGGCTTTTATTTGTCCACCTTATTCTCGTCTACTTTCCAACCGCGCTTTTCGTCCTTTTGCGAATCTATTGACTGCAAATTATCCTCTACAGGATGGTGCGGATTTAAAGAAAAACAAACGGATTCCACTATCTTTTTGGAAGAGCGTAATACCTCTTTTCATGTCCCACTTCTAACTGATTGTACGGCGGAATATCTATGTAGTCAGGATATCCTATTTTTGATCCTAATGTTTGCATAAACATCCGAATTGCTGCATATATATATATATATATATATATATATATATATATATATATACACATATTGACTCTAAATATATGGATTTATATGTATTATATGTATGTATTTATATGTATTCCTAATGTATGCGTAAACATGCGAATTGCTGCATATGTTTACGGATCAAAAATAGGACATCCTGACTACATAGATGTTCCGCCGTATATATATATTGACTGTATTTATTATACACAAACGTTAATATATCGCAAAGCTAGAATACGACTAAATTAAATTAACAAAACTAAAGAACTCCAAGCGCCTAAGATCAAATTGCCAAATACCTGATTCACGAAACCGATGTGGCCCTACCAAAAACCAGAATCATAATAGATCTACTTTGCCTCATATAAACCATTATCCGATCGCATGTACATTTCACATGCCCAAAAAAATAGAAAACCCAGGCGAAGTGATAATAAGCATGTCACTCACTTATCTTCACTCGCAAACAGCCAAGTAGGACCAAAATAATAAAATTCGCCAGACCCTGGACAAACGTGTCCTTACATTTCACTTACACGCGTCCGTATTCGTGTCACAGCAGAATCCCGATACGCTAGGTCCGAAATGTAGAGTATGACATTCAGCTCCGAATAGTCCGACGGATATATTTCAAGCGCGTTCTTTTGTCATTCGCCGGTGCCATTATTTGCAAGCTATCCCCTGCGCGCGGTGTAACAATGGAAGATCAAAAATGCTCACCTGCGCTCGGTCGAATTCTTTTCGAAGCAGGACGACGGCGTGTCAACATTAAAACGTAGACGTTAAATTCTGATTTAGGTGCGCGAGGATTAGACGGGACGATATTTAATTTTCACTGGGAAATGAAACTGTCCGGCGCGCGGATAGAGAACGGATATGGCGGAAAAGAGACGCGGGTGGATGGGCGCGCATACCTTTGTAATTGGGAAAATAAATCGAGCGGCGATAACTGCCCGCGTGCGGTCAACGCGCGTGTTGACAATATTACGCATGAATTCTGCAATCGGCACGAGAATGAACTTACGACCGCGCGCCCGCGGTTTTATAACAAACCCGATACCTAAAGTAATATTCTTCGCTAACTCGCACTACACTTTATGCTGCGCCATTCCAGTGACGTTAGGAAATCTCGGATTTTGCTAAAAAATATTTGCACGGAAACCTTGTGATAATACTATCAGTAGATATACAATAATCGTACAATAAAAACACAGAGTAGTTAATATTTATTCAAAATTTCATAGAAGGTATCGTTTTATGACAAACCCCATGCCTAAAATGATAGTTTGCCAAATTTCATTACATTTCGTGTTGCGACGTTCTGCTAACATTACAAAATGTTGAAACTCATTAAAAATTCGTATCATAAACTTCGCGATAATGATATTAGAAAACAATACTCTTTTTATACATTGTACAGAATAATTAAAACCAAATTAATATTACGTCATTCGTTTTACTACCATCCCGATATTACAATTAAAACCAACATTCCCATTACGTTTTACCATCTCGATATCTACAATAAAATTCTTCACCAACTCTTATTACACTTTACGCTGCGCCATTTCAGTAACGTTAGTAAATCTCGGATTTTGCTAAAAAATGTCTGCACGGGAACTTTGCGATAATACTATCAGTGGATATACAATAAACTTGTACAATTCACAGAATAGTTGAAATTGATTCAAAATTTCATAGAAGGTATCGTTTTGTGACAAACCCCATGTCTAAAATGCGACGTCCTGCTAATATTACAAAATGTTGAAACTCATTAAAAATTCACATCATAAACCCTGCGATAATAATATCAGAAAACAATACGCCTTTTTTATATTGCATAGAATAATTAAAACCAACATAAAAATGCTGTCATTGTGATCGTATTTCGTATCGATTTTACGCTGCGCCATTTTAGTATCGTTAGGAAATCTCGGATTTTACTAAAAAACGTCTACACGGTAACCTTGCGATAATACTATCAGTGCACATAAAATAATCTTGTACAATTCACAGAATAGTTAAAATTGATTCAAAATTTCATAGAAGGTATTGTTTTATAACAAATCCCATGCCTAAAATAACAGAGTTTGCCAAATTTCATTGCATTCCGTGTTGCGACATTATGCTAACATTATAAAATTTTGAAATTCATGAAAAATTCATATCATAAACATTGCGATAATAATATCAGAAAACAATACTCCTTTTGTATATTGCATAGAACAATTAAAACCAACATAAAAATTCCGTCATTACGATCGTTTTACTACCATCTCGATATCTACAATAAAATTCTTCACCAACTCTTATTACATTTTACGCTGCGCCATTTCAGTAACGTTAGTAAATCTCGGATTTTGCTAAAAAATGTCAGCACGGGAACTTTGCGATAATACTATCAGTGGACATAAAATAATCTTGTACAATTCACAGAATAGTTGAAATTGATTCAAAATTTCATAGAAGGTATCGTTTTGTGACAAACCCCATGTCTAAAATGCGACGTCCTGCTAATATTACAAAATGTTGAAACTCATTAAAAATTCACATCATAAACCCTGCGATAATAATATCAGAAAACAATACGCCTTTTTTATATTGCATAGAATAATTAAAACCAACATAAAAATGCTGTCATTGTGATCGTATTTCGTATCGATTTTACGCTGCGCCATTTTAGTAACGTTAGGAAATCTCGGATTTTACTAAAAAACGTCTACACGGTAACCTTGCGATAATACTATCAGTGCACATAAAATAATCTTGTATAATTCACAGAATAGTTAAAATTGATTCAAAATTTCATAGAAGGTATCGTTTTATAACAAATCCCATGCCTAAAATAACAGAGTTTGCCAAATTTCATTGCATTCCGTGTTGCGACATTATGCTAACATTATAAAATTTTGAAATTCATGAAAAATTCATATCATAAACATTGCGATAATAATATCAGAAAACAATACTCCTTTTGTATATTGCATAGAACAATTAAAACCAACATAAAAATTCCGTCATTGCGATCGTTTTACTACCATCTCGATATCTACAATAAAATTCTTCACCAACTCTTATTACATTTTACGCTGCGCCATTTCAGTAACGTTAGTAAATCTCGGATTTTGCTAAAAAACGTCTACACGGTAACCTTGCGATAATACTATCAGTGGACATAAAATAATCTTGTACAATTCACAGAATAGTTAAAATTGATTCAAAATTTCATAGAAGGTATTGTTTTATAACAAATCCCATGCCTAAAATAACAGAGTTTGCCAAATTTCATTGCATTCCGTGTTGCGACATTATGCTAACATTACAAAATTTTGAAATTCATGAAAAATTCATATCATAAACATTGCGATAATAATTAAAACCAAATTGATATTTCGTCATTCGTTTTACTACAAATCTGATATTACTATCACATTCCCTACTAACTCTTACTGCATTTTATGCTACGCTATTTCAGTACCGTTAGTAAATCTCGAAATTCGTCAAGAAACCTCTGTACGAAAATCTTGCGCTATTGCTGTGAGTAGACATTTTTTTGTAAGTCTCATGGATAATTAAAACTGTTTAAATATTCCACCGAAATTATCATTTTATAACACATCTGGTATCCAAAGTAATATTCTTCGCCAACTCTCACCACATTTCCCGCAGCACAATTTCACAGACGTTAGTAAATCTCGAAATTCGTGTAAAATTCATCTGCATAAAAACCTTGCGCCCGTGTTCCGCATAAACGTACAATATTTTTCCGACACATTTGACGCAACAATTAAAATCCATACATAATTCAACGAAAACGATCGTTTTATAACAAACTTCATACCTAAAGAAATATTCTTCAATCATTTCAAAAGTAATTTTCACTACATTTCGTACTGCACCATTCTACCGATACTGGAACATTTTTAATTCATTAAAAATCTTTATATAGAAGATTTGGCATAATATTTCCAGTAGACATGCAATATTTTTTTTGTACTTTTCACCGTTAAAATTGTTCGTGAACGTTAAACGTCAAACTGTAATTAAACGTTAAAATTATTCAAGATTTCTTTGAAATTATCATTTGTGAAACAAATCCGGTGCCTAAAATAATTTCTGTGATGTTAATAAATCTTGCGATAATATTCTCAATAGATGCACGATACTATTTTCGTACACTTTGCGAAGCAATTAAACTCAGTACAAAATTCCATAGACATTATTGTAACACGCGTTATGAATAAACCTTGTGCGTTCGTTTTAAAGACTAATGAAAGGGGGTTGTGCCGCTTATCGCACAGTTCTGCTTACCTGGCGATAGCGGCTCTTTTCTGTAATTCTTGAGCGGATAAGAACAGGGCACGTGAAAGAGACAAAAGATATGGATTGCCAAGGAGTAGGCCTTACAATTCATGAGTTGGCATTCGATTATGAACAGTTGAGATGAACATTATTGGTTAAAGTTTGAAAAGGGGGAGAATTGGGAATTGGAACTTTGATAGACGACGAATTACTTCGTTTTGTGTTACATTTGGGACAGTCCTGAAACCCGTGTAAACACTGTTTTTTTTATATTTAAATAAAGCCACACACCTGTAGTTTAATATCACCCTCTTTTGCTTTTGCCCCGTTTGATTTCATTCTTTTGAACTCAACATTTTACATTATTGTTTTTATGCCACGCCAGATACCGAAGATAATACTCTTTTCCACCTACCACCACGTTTGATACTTTTACATCCTGCTAAAATATATTCTGAGCTTCGTTAAAAATGTCTCCACGCGGTCCTCGAGAGATAATGCCCAACACAAGCACATTACCCTTTCTGCACATTTCGCGAAACAATTAACACGGACGAAATATTCGACAGACATTATCGAGAACCGATGAGTTCATGCTCGGACACAATCGACAGCCTTTAACTTTCGTCGTTCGAAAATGAACACGTATTAAATATCGCCGAGCGGTTTATCCTTTGCCGGAATAAAACTGCGGATATTAGACGAGACGAACAAAAGGGCGATGGAGTGGGGGACAGCTGGCTTGCATGCCACCGTAATTGGGAAAATAAATCGAGCAGTGGTAACTGCCCGCGTCTGGTCAGACACGGCACAGACATTACCCGCCATAAACTGTCGGCGTGATAACGTGTGCGACCGCCGTGTGTGCGTGCCTACGTGCACGCGTGCACTCTCGCCGGCTATGAAACTCACGTGACGCGAATATTCTTCCAGTCATGCGACGATCGTGTACCACGGACTGATATTATGCTCGGAACTGACGTTGGACCGATGTTTAAGTATTTCACGGAATTTACGGGTTGATGCTGCCTTCTAGCGATTGCCATAAAACTTTTTGCGCGGTAGTCTGTGTTGTCGAAGATCAAGAGATTTACACGTATGGGGGAAATTGAGAATTTGCAGGTAATGTCTGTTGAAATTGAAACTCATTGTTGGCAAAGAGGGTGCTACGGCTATTTCGTTTGTATGACGTCAAAATTAAGCTTGTATTGTCGAAAGTGTAATTTTTGTCATCTGCAAAATATTCTTGACTAGATATAAAATCATTTGAACGTTATGCGTAATTGTATGAATGAACCTTTACACCTTCGGATTCAGAGAGTATAAAGAAAATACCACCTATTGTTCGCACAAATAGTCAGATCCTACAAAATGTAAATATTTATAATGTAAAGTTCTTTGTACCTTCACGCCGCATTTACATTTCTTTCGTTATTTCCTTAAACATCATCCTTGTCATTCCTACATCGACACTGAGCCATCCAAAATATAAGCGTAAAAAGAAAATCCTTGATTTACGCGCCATTTACATAAAAACAAATGTCACAAATGTCCATCAAAGCCACGGCACGTAAACATCCTTTCACGAAAAAATCTGTCTAACCCGTCAATCACTTCTTACATTCGAACTAGAGAGAATACCTCTATCCAAATCATATAGTAACTTCTCTAACATTAATTTCGTACTTGCCTAAACATATCCTCGCATCTTGACGCGTCATCTAGCAAAAAACAAATCATTTGTCATTTACACAAATGTCCATCCAAGCCACACACGTAGACATATTTTCGCAAAAAAATCTGCCCAACACGTCAATCACTCCTTATATCCGACACTAGAGAGTCTATTTAAAGTATAAAACATTGCTTTGAACATATCCTTGTATCTTCACACCGCATTTAGCATTAAAAAAAAATGATTTGTCGTTCACACAAATGTCCATTCAAGCCACGGAACGTCGATATCTTTTCAAAATATAAGTTCCGACACTAGAGAGAATACACCTATCGGAAATATAAGTTCCCTAACATTACTTTCGTACTTGCCTGAACATATCCTTGCACCTTCACGCGCCATTTAGCATAAAAAGAAATGCTTTGTCGTTTGCATTATCCTAAACAACATCACGAAGGCATCAACTTTAAAAGAAGCCTACCCACACCTGAATCTTTCGCGACATCCAAGGAAACTTATTACAAGGACAAAATATTTGCCCAGCCTCGCACCCTTGACGTCATACATTCTCGTGGGCGCCGGTTTGCGCCGCATCGAAATTAACCAACCGACGAAAACGGTCTCCACATTTCGCGGTCGAACGTGAAACGGCGCATATCCCAATGGCCGCGCGACCGAAAAAACGGGCAAAAGAGGAGAAGCGCAGCCGGGAGACGCGAGAGGAAATAACTTCGCGGCGGGGCGAATTTTCATTTGCCAGAGAGCGACGTCCGGCGATCCTTGTTTCCCGGGGCGGTCGTTGAAAAATGGAAAATTTATTCCGTTCACGCCGCGTCACGCGGCTGTTGACTTTCGTTCCGAAGCGATTTTCTGTCTAAGCAAACTTAGCCGCGTTAGCCGAACCCGAGTCTTCCGACGTCGAATATCGGTCAAACGAAATGTCCGGCAAAAAGTCGAGATTACGTCGTCGTCGACGATTCTCGAACCGAAATGCCCTTCCGCACTGGGCGTTTTCTTTGTCAAACGGAGCTGCCCGGGCAAAGTGCGGGGCGAAGGAAAAAATGATGGCGTTCGAAAGTGCAGTCGTATCTCTGTCTGTAATTTTAAGATCTTTTCTTTTTGGGCGAGGAGCTCGATAGACGCGCGCGGCCGGCGTGTTTGGCCAGAAAGAGGCGGGGAATGGGTTTTGACTGTCAGGCAGACGGGGTCGGGTTAAAATTATACGCGATTCATTTGTGAAACGCGAGAATTCACGGAGCGGAGTGGCGTGGCGGGAGGAAAGCGGTTCTGCTTGCGGTCACACGCAGAATGGAATATCCGACCGCGAGCGCGGCGGGAAAAATAATTCCTGGCCGTTCATAATTTTATGAACAAACGACAGCGTCCGGCGGCGGACGAGGGGGAATGGCGGAACGAAACGAGGAAAGAATAAGCGCGGGTCTCGCTGTCCGATACGTAGGATTTTATGCTCATGTGCGAAATGTGAATAAAACGCGGAACGCTCGTATCAAAGAGCCTGACAATGGGAGGAAAGTCGGAAGTTTACGCAAGAGTTCTCAATTAGCGCGGATTCTAAGTGAGGACCGACCCAATGGTAACGTGTTCAACACCTCTGAGATAGGGTATTGTTATTATGTTAGTACGCGATGTGAATGGAACAACGAAGCTTGCCGCATCAAGAAGTGCGTCAGTGAAATAAAAATCGCACCCTTACACGATATTAACCCTTTTCGGATGTATTAACCCTTATCGGTCGCTAGCTTTTCATACCTGATTCTCACTAGGTTGTAGCTGGTTTCAGTAAATATGCGAAAAATCTTCAGTATTATAAGAATAATATTTTCATTAGAAATTACTTCTTTTTTGAAAGTGTATTACAAATATATGAGTTTAAAATAATTATTTATAAGTATTTAACGTATTCTGTTGCACGTTTCACAGAAGTATACTGTTGTGTTTCTTCGTCCAAACAATTTACGATTAGAATATACTAAGCAATCGTTATGTTTTCCTTCAGCATCAGGTTGCGAGGTATGTAGTTTTCCATCTAATCTATCCTCATTATCTATTGTTGATGACGTTTCATATCGCGGAGTCTTATCTTCACGGAAATTCCCAATTAGGGACATAACTAATTCCTGAATAAATTGTATGTGAGACATTGATTTACTGTTATTATGCCTACAATCAGCTTTATACAGAATATGAGACTTAATTCACAAGTCAATCGTGCCCGCATTTCATAAAACGCGAATTTTTACTGTTTCACCCGTTGTCACCTCCCACGTGACGTACGACCGCAGCGATAAAGTACTATTGTCACGTGAGAGGTGACTTACGACCGTTAAGAGTTAAAGTTGGTCATGGGTGTCGTACTGGTCGGAATTCATTTCCGTTGAAAGACCTAAAACTTTTTGATCAAGGTGGTATTTCGACAATGCGAAGGCATCTTCTCGGTGATTTTAACTGCCTCTCAGTGTCTCGTAGTACAACAGACAAATATACGTTCATTCGAGCAGCGCCGGCAAATAACAAGAAAATCCAAAAACTTAATCAGCAGCAGCAATAGCGCACCGCGTCTTTTTCCACACAGCACAGTAATTTCCTGAAAATTGCGGCCAACCCTGTTTGGTGGCGACAACACTGCTTTCCATGACCTCGACTCACCCCCAAAGACATTTCCGCCAGGCAAACGTTTACTCGTAATTCCGCGAGCGTAGAAAGAGTTTACTTTCGGACCTCAGAACGTCGCGGCACGTCATCGGCTAACGAGAGAAAGGAGATTGCAGAGTTCGCAGCTATCGGCTGGTCGGCTAAAGCCGGAGCCGAGGAGATTGCCGAAAAATGAGACAAAACACGAGTCTTGTCCGGCGGGGAGAATAAGATGAGCCGAAATAAAAAAACATAAATAATGGAAGAGGTACACATGGTGCTCGCGTGGTAGGGCGCTATATTAACAATAAATTCACGGGAATTGTCAACTTGACGAAATATGGGTATACGACGTACAGAATTTCAAAAATAGAAGCCTGGCGGAGGAATTAATTCGGGTATATGTTTGTGTAACACCATTAACACGTTGACTGCCAAGCGTATTTTACTATATTAGAACGGCGATGTTATGAAATATTACAGCGTTCGACTGAATTATGCAAAATGTAAATAATGTGCAGGTATTGGAGACCGAAGGATCGCATCACTATTCCGATAACTGCATTTATAAAATAATAATTGCTACCCATTGCGAATATTTTGGATCTTCATGGCAGTCAAAATGTTAATAAAATTCAACAAACATTGCCAGGAAATAATGGTAATATTTTCTGTAACGTTGCCGGTGAAATATGAAAATCTATTGATGTGATCTTGAAGTAAGTGATTTTGATCTTGAAGAAATAATAAGGTCTATAATACACTACTAAATATTTCTTCTAACAACTAAATTCTTTGTAAACTCGATATCTTGATGAAGCTTACCGCTTATACCTATAAGTTTCAAAACTCCTAGGTCTTGAAATGTCTCAAGACATTCAGACATTACAATAAACAAAATTATCGAACTCAACACATCGAATTGATTCACCGAAGGTTGAAGTAATTTAAGGAAACTGTAATAGATAAAGGTACCCGTCGTTAGTCGCGAAATATGTGTTCTCTTTCCTCAAAATGCATACGTGTTACGTGAAGATTTCTACTTTAATGCGGTTCCAAATACGTCACTTTCCAATACTGCGCTTTTTATGCCGGCAATGACACCGATCCATTTTAGTCGCTCCCGCATAAAACTCTGCTAAAAAAAGTTGTTTGTGGCGTGTATCGGCGAAAGGAACAACTACCTCACAATAATTCATTCAACTCGACGCTACTATTTCGGGCGACATACTCGTTACATCTCCGCCGTTGGCTTCGAACAATGAGCGCTTATCCCGAAAAAAAAAGCGTACCAACAACGAGTGGGGAGAATTCTATCAACAATTTATAGCGCTACCGCACCGCCGGTTGCGCTCAATTTTCGGTGAGGAACTTCGGCCGAAATTGCAGGGCGTCGAGAGGAGGAGTGTGCCGGAAAAAAAACGAAATTAGCAGCGGCAGCGTGGGTGGAGGGGAGGGGACGAAAAATTCGACCGCCCATTCAGTTTCGCGCCCGCCTCAACTATTTAGTCTTCGTGCCGCCGGTTTTTCTAATTCCGCAGGGCCGTGCCCTAATTTTTCGCCCAGCCATAGTCGAGGCCGTGGCAAAAAATTGCGCGAGCCGTTCTTTATCCCGGTGCCAAGTCCCTTTTGCCGTTCCCCAACATCTCGGCCGACCTGCGAGGATATATTTTTTAATTTACTGCTGGCACTCGACGGCACACACGTACGACGAGTCCGCGTGCGTGTTGGTACACGTGCAGATCGAGGGTGTGTCGGTGTCAACGTGCACATTACGCGGTTATTAAAATTCCTTCGACATTCTTTACCGAGTTCTCCTACGCAAGTGGAGGAGAACGCTCCTGCCTTCTGGCCAGCGGTCCAAATTTTTTATTCTTTGCCTTAATACCGGGTCAATGTACTTCCCGTTAACGCCGTGTTACGGAAACTTTGAAGTGTTTGAGAAAATATTCCGGAGTTCCGGTTATTCAGAGAGAACATTGATTTTAATAGGTGCGCGCTGTGGATTCATCGCAATGAAATGAAAATGGAATATTTTCAGTGATTAAAATCGAAATATATCGGACTAAACTATGAAACTCTTCCTAACGCTACATACGATAATCGACTGTCTTAGAACTTACGACTGTTACTTTTTCCTCGCTACTCGCTGCATTAGTATTAATTTAATTAACCCCTTAATACCGGGTCAATGTACTTCCTGTTAACGCCGTGTTACGGAAACAGAGAGAACATTGATTTTAATAGGTGCGCGCTGTGGATTCATCGCAATGAAATGAAAATGGAATATTTTCAGTGATTAAAATCGAAATATATCGGACTAAACTATGAAACTCTTCCTAACGCTACATACGATATTTTTATGCCTTCGACTGTCTTAGAACTTACGACTGTTACTTTTTCCTCGCTACTCGCTGCATTAGTATTAATTTAATTAACCCCTTAATACCGGGTCAATGTACTTCCTGTTAACGCCGTATCACGGAAACTTTGAAGTGTTTGAGAAAATATTCCGCGGTTGTGATTATTCAGAGAGAACATTGATTTTAATAGGTGCGCGCTGTGGATTCATCGCAATGGAATGAAAATAGAATATTTTCAGTGATTAAAATCGAAATATATCGGACTAAACTATGAAACTCTTCCTAACACTATATAGTATATTTTGTGCCTTTCACTGTCTTAAAAGTGGAGAAGAACCCTCCTGCCTTCTGCCCAGCGGTCCAAATTTTTTATTCTTCACCGTAATACCGTTAATGGTACTCCGTCAATGTACTTCCGTTAACGCCATATTACGGAAACATTGAAGTGTTTGAGAAAATATTCCGCGGTTCCGGTTTTTCAGAGAAAACATTGATTTTAAGGGGCGTGTACTGCGGATTCATCGCAATGGAATGAAAATGGAATATTTTCAGTGATTAAAATCGAAATATATCGGACTACACTATGAAACTCTTCCTAACACTACATAGTATATTTTGTGCCTTTCACTGTCTCAGAAGTGGAGGAGAACCCTCCTGCCTTCTGGCCAGCGGTCCAAATTTTTTGCTCTTTGCCTTAATACCGGGTCAATGTACTTCCCGTTAACGCCGTATCACGGAAACATTGAAGTGTTTGAAAAAATATTCCGCGGGTATGATTATTCAGAGAGAACATTGATTTTAATGGGCGTGTGCTGCGGATTCATCGCAATGGAATGAAAATGGAATATTTTCAGTGATTAAAAACTGAAATATATCAGACTAAACTACGAAACTCTTCCCAACGCGACGTAGTATATTTTTGTGACTTTGAATGTCTTAGAACTTACGACAGTCACTTTTTCCCTACTATTCGTCACATTAGACTCATATATGCATTGTGTAAATCGCTTATCCGCAATCTACATCACCATTTAGTATTCAGCATAACATATACATTAATTTTCCAGTCAATCGTGTTTCATCTAGTCACGTCCAACGTTTATTGTCATCTATAGTAATAGGTGAACTGCAGTGTATCAATAATTAAATTATAAAAGTATTGTGCTACAGCACAATCTCAGCATTAATTTAGAAAACTAACGAAAATCAACCACCGCTTTTCAGACACACACACAAACCATACAGCTTTGCATCCAATACAACTATTCTTTGTCTTGCACTAGAGTTCTATATCGCTAAGTTAATTTACCGAATATCACAACCTACCAATAGCCACGACCATCAAAAACTATCTGCATACCCAATCGTTCGCCATCTAAAACTACAATCCATAGCAATTTTCATATCCTCTCCTCCCATAAAACTCACGATTCTCCTTTCGGCCTCTGCATCACCGCTTTCACAGCTGCCATAGTTTACTCCCCCATAACCACCCTCTACCCCTGGCTTCATCGGTCAGTTTCAAGAAATCCCCAGTTTCGTACTATCATAACGTTCTCCCGATATTCAATCAAACACGCTAAGCCGGCGCGCACGTTATGGCGTCCATAAAAGCCAACATCAATTCATCGTGTTCCGCTCTACCGAATGTTTCGGGGCAAAAAAAGAATCTCGTGTTAACAGAAAAAATTCGTAAGCGACGAATGGAAAAGAGAAAGAGAGAGGGAGAGAGAGAGAGATGAAAAACGCATGTAAAAGATCAGGAGTGACGGCGTTCGGATTTTAAATGAAATTCCGCTTCCGACCGATCGCGACACGCGTAACACATTAAACAGACGTTTCGGTTTCGGGGCGCGGCGTTCGAAAACACGCGTATCCCGGGACTAAAACCGGCTGTCGACCCACCCCAAACGCACTTTCCGTCCGCACTCCTCCGCCGTGCGTTCGCGCGCGAAATCGCCCGGCCTCGTTTTTTCGATAGCGAAACATGCGGTAATCGAGCAAATGAAAAGCTGTCGAGCGGACGGGCGCGGGGGCGGGTAACCCGGGTGAGAGGCAGAAGCGGAAGGACAGGGAAGACAGACGCGTGCGTACTCGCCTCTACATACGGCGTGCGTGGATGGGAAAGTGGAAAAAGGACGGACGCCGGGCGTGGGAGCGGAAGGGCCGGCGTGTTTCGCTGCCATTTCCATAGAAATCGAGCACTTCGAGGGCCGGCTGGCCTCTCTAACTGGCTTCGAGCCTTTCGACGAGCTCGATACGGCCGCGCTTTATTCCGCGATGGAGCGCGATTAAAAAAAAAATATCGCGGGAAAGAGGATGCCGAGGAGCGGAGCGGGAGAATTATTAGCGCTGCGCCGTTCTGTTTCTGGCAGTGCCCGGCAAGTTCGGGTTCGTGAAATTTTCAGAGCCGGCCAACAGACCCTTTTTCGAACGACGCCGTTTCCGAGGATTAGCCCCGAGGTGCGGAGCGTTTTACAGTGAAAAGACGGGATACGTGACAACGTGAAGTGGAGTTGCGAGAGGTGCGTTCGGATGTGTGTTTTGTTGGCCGACGGGGTATACCTGAATGACGGAATGTTAGTGGATTAGTTGCCGTCGATATTAAGTGTCGTTAAGAAGCTTGCTGTGTTTCTGATTCGGGAAAGAAGAATTGTGCGGGGAGTGTGGGCTGATGATTAAATTTGCTTGATGGGTTCTCAGTTTTGTAACATTGCAGAATATGTAACAAATACGTAAGTGACCGCTTTTAAATTTATGTCTATAGAAGTCGAATGTGTATAAAAGAGTAACTATCATTGTAGAACCTCTTTCTAACCATAATTAAGTTTTGAGCGATAGGAAAAAGGGTACCGTTGATTTTCGATCTCTGCCTATTTCCTTTTCTACGTACATCCATACATATATACATACGTGTACATATATATAGGTGAAAAACGCATCCGTAGACGTATTATATAAAATATTATTTTATTCAATTAGTCACACGTGCCTCCTACATTTTTATTGGAACGTAGTTTTTATATTTTTCTGCATTTAAGCAACTAGTATTCCGGGGAAAATTACATGTATATCGATTATGCGATAACTGATACCTCAACGTTTCGACACTTTGTTACCTACATATGTATATATATAGGTATAGAAGAAAATAATATGTTTGCCTAGTATTCACATCCTATAAAATTGTGTTTTATTACTATCCCTTTAAAAAATATAATTTGCAACGGTAGTAGTTTGGCAAAAATTCTTCTTTTTTCTTTTAATACCACAATAAATATATTATCTCCTGAAGTTGACACGAAGTGTCGAAACGTTGAGTTATCACTTATCGCATAATCGATATACATGTAATTTTTCCCGAAATACTAGTTGCATAAATGCAGAAAAAAATAAAAGCTACGTCCGAATAAAAATGTAAGAGGCACGTGTGTCTAATTGAATAAAAAAACATTTTATGTAATACGTCTACAGATGCATTTTTCACGTGCGAACGAAAAGTTTCGACAGATATTTGAAGGCACGGATGTTTCTTAATGGACAGAATACGTCGTCTAAACGCTGAATGTGAGAAGTTGAGTTACAACGAAAATGCAGGATACGCAGCGAGAATGACGCCATCCAAGAAGAGGATTGTACAAGGGATGCATCCACGCCAGAACCGTGCGATGAAAATATTGAAGGGTTACGTGCGCTTTACCGGCTGCTCTTCCATTTGCCGAATGGAACAAGCTGCCGTCGCCGAAGAGGTACCGAGCTCCGCGCATGGTCGCACAATAAAAATGCAGCGAGAATTTCTGCCGAAAAAAATCGCGCGGAAAATGAAACCTCCGGCTCGCACGGCAAGAACGAATTCGAGAGCGCGACGCGATCTTAATCAAAATAAATCTAGCGCGCCTTTTCTAACCCGCCTTTCTAAGTGAAACGGGCACTGGCTTTGTCACCAAAAAAAATACCTCGTCTCGTCAACCGAATTAACTGGCGAGTAGGAAAGAATCCAATATACGCAATTTACGTTGTATCATGTCCCCGTACTTTTTTAATCAAAATAAATCTGCCGCGTCGGGCGGCGACTGTTCAGACGCGGGTCAAGCGTCGAATATAAATATAATATTTCCCGTCACATCGAATCAGCGGCGGTGGCCGGCGCCGAAATGAAAAAAAAACGTAATATGCGCGGCGATATTATATTACGTATCGCTTCCGTACCTTCCTAACGGCTAATTCGATTTGTCCGGCCGACGGTCGCGCGGCGCCGGCGATATAAAAATTCCCGGTAACCGTGAGCGATCAAAAAACCGCGGGCGCAGGTTTTACGCGCGAGAAGAATGCGAAAAATTCGCTTGCGGCCGACCGTAAAAAAATTCGACGCACCCGGGGGCTGAAGGAGTTGAAGAGGGCCGGTTGTTCGCCGGGGCGGGTGGGTAGACGCGAAGGTTCGCTGGGCGGGACGGAACGAGGGGGATGAAGCTCTGTAGAGCGTATCAAAAGCATTCCTGCCAAGTCCATGTAGGCCGCGTATGTGTAATTTACGTACCGCGCGTAAGCTCGTGTTCGCGTAACTGCATTATGCACTTTCTCAATACCCACCTTTTCCCTCGTCGACGATGCCTCCCGCCATCGGGAACAAAGAAAAATACGCTCGACGGAATACCGAGGAACATTTTTCGAAATGCCAATAACCGGATCCGGGCGCACGGGAAGGAGCGCGCGCGCATGTGTTATTCCGCGGAACGGAATGCATCCGGTAGGACGCAGTTTATGAGCAATCGCAAGAATAATAAAAAGACGAGTTCCGTGGAAATTCAATTACGCGACGGCGCATCAAAAACATTCCTGTCAACGTGTCCTCGAACAATGAGCGCGCGGAACGTTGAGGAGTCGTGTGTGGGGAACGTATCCGAATGCGTGTTCGTCTATGTGTTCTTGTATGTGTTCCTGTATGTGTCGTTTGCCAGGTGTGCGCGGACGTTGAAAGTGCCAAATCGAAAGGAGCGAGATATTCCGCGGACGGGCCGATAAGCGTGCGGATATTTCACCGGTGCTGCTCCTCCCCGATTCTCTCGCAATCTCTCGCACCCCCCTACCAATTCCGTGTTTCGCAACAAAGAGTTTCGTGTTTGTTTCGCGCAAACGCATTTAATCGGCGGGCCTGTGTGCGCGATGTCCGATTTAGATGCCGTCAACTGTGCACACAATCTAGCGCCGCTGGGAATAAATGAATGTACGTTTGCGGTTGTTGGAGTGTTAAGGATCGTTAAACCGTTAAGAAGCGGTTAGCGAGCTCTCGGGCGTGAATAGATAATTACCGGTCGTTAACAAGCGCCTTGTTTATAACGACGCGTCCTTCTCTAATGATGCTGTTTATCGAAGGACCGGCCGCCGAATATTCACGCGGTGGATGCGGTCAAATATTATTTTAATCATTAAATATGGGCAGGGGTAGGAACGTTTCCGGGTCTGTGTTCGGCAGTGATCGATACCGAGAGAAATCGAATAGTATGTGATGCAGTATTTGGAATATGGAAATAAAGCAGGCAAAACAGTGATTACGTACTATTCCGTGAAGCATAGATTAATAGCATGAAGTCTTTAGAATGATCTTTAGAATGATTTGTTCTCGCAACGTTATTCGTCTCATTCCAACAGCATGACATAAATGTAAGACTTCAAATACTTGTGGGATCTCAAATACAGGGTCCTCTAATTGGCCATCAAGGGTCACCTATGGTCCTCAATTATTATATTGATGTATCATAAGTGACGAGTTTCTTGAATCGTGTTATTTGGTTGCTTAGTAGTCAGTTAACGATAAGACGTAAAGACAAAACGGGGTAAAAGCTAAACGACGAAACGACGAAAGATTAAGAAATAAGACGACAGTGTCTTGATTGTGTTGTTATTGTGTATAAATATTATACTCTCTAGTTTCACATATTTAAATCCTACATACTATTCCAGCATCCGAATACACCATAAAGCACCATTACGCTTACTATTCAGCGTTTTCCGTAATTCGTGTATTCGCATTACAGCCACGTTAATTAAAATTTCAAGAAAACGCACACCTATGCAGCAGTAAAATTTCCCTAAAAAGTTCCGAAATCCTTAATTCCCTGCCACCGAAACTATCGCCTCATTTTCTATTTTACCGTCTCGCTTTCCACGCTTATATAAATTGAGAATTAGGCGCATTAAATTATTCGCGCATCCTTTTTCCGTTATTCGTCTCACTCCAATAGCATGACATATAAGACTTTAAATACTAGTCCAGCATCCGAATACACCACAAAACACCATTCCACTAACTATTCAGCGTTTTCCGTAATTCGTGTATTCGCATTACAGCCACGTTAATTAAAATTTCAAGAAAACGCGCACCTATGCAACAGTAAAATCTCCCTAAAAAGTTCCGAAACCCTTAATTCCCTGCCACCGAACCTATCGCCTCATTTTCTATTTTACCGTCTCGCTTTACACGCTTCCCGTCGGCACTTTCGCCGAGGCAATCAGCCGTATAAATCGAGAATTAGGCGCATTAAATTATTCGCGCATCCTTTTTCCGGCGCGCGGAAGCCACCGGAGAGCCGTAATTAACGGGACACATCGACTAATCGCGGCGATTACCGCGGGAGGCGGACGAGATCGTCGCGCGATCGGAATTCCCGCCGCGACGGAAAATCACCGGCGATCGGGAGGCTTTAATTACGCGAGGGGCGGGTCTCTCCGGTTTCGGGGTCCCGCGCCGAATGTTTTTTTCACGGGCAGCGCGGCGGCGCTTAATTGAAAAATGCACGAGGAGGCCGCGCGATTTAATTCGATATAATTTGTAAGCTCTGCGTCGGGATAATTGGAACGGAATGAAAAGCGACGCTTGATAAAGCCGACGAGCGACGAGGGTAACGGGCGCCGGGACGGTGCTTCGCAAATTATCGGAAGAAGAGTAGCGCGGCGTTAAGTTAAACTTTAAATCACTTCGTGCGTCCGCCCCCGATCACTTTCGCGCGGACTGCCGAGAATCTCGAACTAGCTGTCTTTCCACCCCCGGCGCGACAGATTAATGCCCATTATGTACGGGCGACAGCGATCGCTTGACAACGAATTTAAAGTTTCGCAGGCTAGGCGCGCACGCCGCGGGAAAGTGACGATGTCGAGTGCCGATTAAATAATTAACGTCCCGGTCGTCGGGGTATTGCTAATACTCGCTTTGGTGCACAGTTTACTTCGAGTACGGAGGATCTGAAAGAATCTGCTGAGAATTAACGGATTGGCCTCGGTAACAGTTGCGTTAGGCTATCGTTAGGCTCAAATGAACAAAATACGTCTTGACTTTTATGGTAAGCAAATTCTGCTCTGCATTTGCCAAGCGAAACATCTACAGTCGCGGTAAATTATCGTTAAATTCGTATGAACGGAATTGCATCTTAAGTATTATTGTATGCAGACTTTATTTTCTGCTGTGTTCCGGTATACGATTTACATTCGCCTGAAGTAATTTGCAATCGAGTTCGAACGTTATCAGTTTTGATTGAACAAAATTGCGTCTTACTTCCCATTGTGGACGAACTGATCAATGTTCTAGTAAGAATTTCACTTTTGTCCGAAAATACCCAGTCGCGCCAGGCTATTATCAGGTTCGAACGAACAGAATTGCATCTCGATTCTTATTGTACGCAGACTCCCTTCTCTGTGTTCCAGTAAGCGATTCACCTTTGCCCGAAAATATCTACAGCCGCGTTAAATTATCATTAGGTTCCAGTGAACAGAACTGCATCTTCATTTTTGTTACCCACAGACCCTATCCTGCGCGTGCTAGTAAGCGATTGACCTATGTCCAAAAATATCATTAAGTTAAAATGCGTGCCTGAAATAACTAACCCATCGCCGCTCTCCAGGATCGCCTAAATATACCATCTAGTTCCCAACTAATCATGTAAATGGGTTACTCTCCGGCAGATCAGTTTAGTCACCAACAAAATTTCGTACATCAAACTTCGCCGGTTGTCAGCCATTACCGTCAGCGAAACTTATGTTCGTTTCCCACCGCACTTACGCTACCATTACACTCAGCACCCAAATCAACTTCCGCGATATTCCTCATTATTACATTTCTTCCAACAAAACGCATTCTCCGCGATATTCCTCATTATTACATTTCTTTCGACAAAGCGCATTCGCCGACATTTCGCCGCTGATCGCTCTTCATTCGCGCGGCGCGGATAAATTTCCGCAAGCACCGAGCAGGCGACTCACGCGAATTTTCAGACTAAAAAGATATCGCACCCCGGCCGACTAAAGGCGCCCTTCCGTCGAATTATTCATGGCCATCTGTCCGTCAGCACACGCGTGCTTTGCATCCGACGAGCTTGCGTTACGTATTACGTCGGGCTGTTAGCGAAATTTTCGTTTGCGAAACGGCCCTCTGCTTCATATTCACGCGCGACGGTGATGAATATTATTCTTGGGAGGCCTCGAAGGCTTACTTCAAAAGTGACTAACGAACCGGCTCCCGACTTCGAGATACCGCGAGCGCCAGACAGAGGGAGCGTAGGAGGGAGAGAGCGAAGAAGCGAAAAAAGCGGGCAAAGGGACGGAAGGGGATGAAGGCATCCCGCACGTCCCCAATTGCATTAGGTTCCTTAATTAGAGCGGCACTTGCTAATCAACTTCGAAGCCCTTTTCAAAGCAACCCCCGCGCCGGACGACGCAGACGTGTGCAGACGCACGCATGTTTCCTTCTGCCTTGGTGCATAGTCTAATGAGATGGGAGGAAAAAACATTTAGCGCCGATAAATCGCGGCCGAAATGCAGAGGCGGCGACAATCGAAAGTCCCGTGCGCCGGTTTAGGATATCGACGTGTGCCAGTGCATACGGATTGTGGCGGTATGCATACTGTTATAAGGTAGACGAGAAATCTCAGTTATTTCTCGTCAACGTCCTAACTCCTAGTCAACTGGCTTTAGACTAAATTAAGTTTAATTATAGGTTGAAGAACGTTTTTATTCTAATACTTGGACAACTACAGTTTTACCAATATACTAGATTATGAACTAACTTAACACGTTGACGCCGGCGCGGATATTCGGTGTCCGTTCCATGGGGCGGCGCGGCACCAAATTATACTGTTCAATGCTTGCGCCCTAATACCCACTAGCTGATTCAAATAGACCAAATACTATGTATTTAATATATACTACTACTATATATAATACGTTGTATAATATTGTGTTTATGTTATTGAACAAAACTTATGTTTCTGATAAATTATTGATTATAATTATTATTAAAAATAAATGTTTTTATTGAATAAACGTTAAATTTTCATTATTTTAATTCTCAGGGTTTAATAATCTAATAATTCAGAACATAATCGAATGCGTACCACCATGACCCGCGCCGCCCGTTTGAGAATTTTTAGGGGGGGCCACGGGTTACCCGCGCGGCCCGATGAGACAGTTTAGTGCGGGCCACCGGTGACCCGCGCCGCCCGATGAGACAGTTTAGTGCGGGCCACCACTGGCCCGCGCCGGCGTGAACGTGTTAAAACGAATACGATGTGATGTAGAAAACTAAATGTTACTCATACTGACGAAAAAATATTTGTTGGCACCAGAGTAAAACAATATACGCCTCACATGTGCCACCGAAGATAGGATCTTCGTGGGAATTTAACGAAACAAATTGCTTGATGGGTTAATTTGAGTATTTTGAGGAAAGTTTTATTATTGCTTAAAGATAACACTTGCGTTTTGATGAGTTTAGATATATAATAATATCGCCTGTGGCGCCAAAAGTATGTTGGTAAAAGAAACTGTGTCTGATCACTAGGACTCCATCTCTTACAGAGCTTTAAAGCATATTTGAAGTAATTATATACAATTTGGATTAAAATATTTTCGAGCTTTGTTGTTATTTATTAAAATGTGCATTATTTTAGTCGATTTAGAAACCGGTACCCTTTGTCCGAACTTAATTCAAACTCTATTTACACTATTAAAAACATAAACCCGATGATTTAACCGTCATCACGTCACGCGGCGGTCAATATGTTAATACGCCCACATTTATTCATCAAGAAAGACATTTACGCGCGCACGTTAACGTCACGACCGAAAAAATCATCCGCGAAATTTTGGTTTGCGCGGGAAAAGTGGGGCGATGTGACATCGACGCATCGCGAACCGAACGTTTGAACGATAATTCGCCACCGACAATGTCAGGTGTCAGCGACATTGACGCGCTTGTCACGTCGCATGAGGATTATTCGGCGTTACACCATTACGACGCAGGGCCGGAGTTCGACCCGCGGAATTACAAGTCCGACACGAGGATAATGAAGCTGGCGAAACGGTGGCAGAGGCCGCAAAATCAAGAGGCAGATCCTTTGTACGGATCCATTAGCCTCGCGTATGTCACGGAAGATGGACGGATACAAGCATCTTTGATTATTATCGATGGATAAGACAATGACAATTAGCCATACGAGACGAATTGGTCATTCACGTTAATGCGTGGCGTTAATGCACATTATTTAAACTGTTGGAGATAATGTTATAAGTGTGTAGCAGCGTGGCTGCAATTAATGCTGCCGGTACAAGCGCGAATGTTGTTATAAATCATGTAGTAATACAGCTGCAATTAACACGTTGATTGCCACGGTGGTGACTGGTGCAAAAGATTATACTAAAAATGCAAAGAATTCGCAATGAAGCCTATTTGCAATCTTGTAAAAGCAATTGATATTAGAACAGTGCTTCCATACTTTGGCTTCTAACAACTCTGCGTTACCTTTATTTTACGTGAATTAATTATACTCCGCAGTATTTCATCGCATCGCGATTCTAACATAACAAAATATGCTTGGCTATGTATTTTACTGTATTAGAACGGCGATGCTTTGAAATACTACAGCATTTGACTAAATTATGCAAAATATAAATAATGTGCAAGTATTGGAGATCAAAGGATCGCATTACATAATCGCATAACATTTGGATCTTCAGTAAAATCTCTTGCGGTGGTTATCGGTGACCATCATGGCAGTCAAAGTGTTAATGTTGATCTTGTTTGCGCTTGTATTACGCCGCGTAACTTTACACCTTATGTGGTATACGGCTGCAGAAAAAATACTTGAACGCAGTGCAGAAAGTCTGTCTGAAAACGCAAATTGCCTATCGGTTTTCCTGACTCCTATCGATGCGGCTGTAGAGAACTCTTAAACCAACTGCAGAAAGACTACATGAAAACCGAAGCTGTCACTGTTTCCTGAGCCAAACAGAAAACTCCCCGAACCTATCAAAGCGGCAGCCCCATACAAAGTATATCAATATTTGAACAGTAGCGCCTTCGAATAGAGATATAAAAACTCGCACGCGAAATTTAACATTCCGTCAAGAAGTGTCTGTATCGATTTCGTAACTTGACATTTGGTTTGTTTTACAGACGCCCGCGCTTAGGCATTCCGGTGCGAGTGGAACGATAAAAAACGAAACCGCAGGGACAGACGCGTGCGTTCAGATGAGAATGGAGCGGGAGCGAAGAAGAAAGGAGAGAAAGGTGGCAAGGGGTAGATTCTCGACCGCCATCCGAGACGCGTGAGATTCCTCGAGAAATGTTATTGGCCCGATAAAGTTCCTTTTTACGAGCGTCGCGCGTGGAATCACTTTGGCCCCGGATGTGAGGGGCGAGCGAATGTCGAGCGGAGCAGGGCGATTTGACGCTCGATTTCGTCACACTGTACTTCGACCGAGTGTGTAGCGGCGGGACACGCAAGTGGGAGCTCCTGTTCAAGAACAAATCGAGTGTCTCGTTCCATACGTTTAACAACAGTGATGGTCGGCCCAGTCAAATATCGATACTATCAAATTCTTTCTGCAGCTGTACGCGTGACAATAAAACAACCTGTTTAGAACCTGTGATTAGTACTGCAGAAACCACATAGGCTTCCATTGAAAAACAAATCGAGTGTCCCGCTCTATATGTTTAAGAACAGTGATGGTCACCCCAGTCAAATATCAATACTATAAAATTCTTTCTGCAGCTGTACACATGACAATAAAACAACCAGTTTAGAACTTGTGATTAGTACTGTAGAATTCACATAGTCTCCCATTCAAAAAGAAATCGGGTGTGCCGTTCCATTTGTTTAACAGTAATAATTGTCGCCTTAGTCGAATATCGGTCCTACGAAATTCTTTCTACAGCTGAACTCATGAAAGTAAAACCGCTTATTCAGAACTTCTGATTAGTACTGTGGAAATCACATATGCTCCCATTCAAAAAGAAATCGAATGTCTCGCTCTATACGTTTAACAACAGTGACGGTAGCCTCAGTCAAATATCGATACTATGAAGTTCTTTTTGCAGCTGTACACATGACAATAAAACACCTGTTTAGAACTTGCGATTAATACTGTAGAAACCACATAGGCTCCTGTTCAAAAACAAATCAAGTGTCCTGTTTTGTATGTTTAACAACAATGATCGTCGCATCAGTCTAGTATCAAGGCTACGTAGTATTCTCAGGAATTCAACTCATAAAAATAAAATATTTTGGTTCATTCAGTACGTTTGATGAAAATAATTGCCAATTCAGGCAAATATTAATGATAATTAATACAATTTTAATACCTCTGCTCTTGAAAGTAGAGAACAGTCTGTTCAGAGATTGTGATTAGCGGCATAGGAAACAGACAGACACCTGCTCAAGAATTAATCAAATGTTTCGTTTAGTACCTCTAATGACTGTCGCCTGAATCAAATATGAACGGTACGCAACCTATTCAAGAACACGTCGAGTATTTCGATCTGTATATTTAAGAACAATAATCGTTGCTTCAGTCAAATATTGATAGAGTCGATGGAACATAATACTTTCATAGCTGTATTAATTAAAAAAACTTGGCTAAAAATTAATTGAAGTATATCATCTTATTATGCAACGCATAAACAGACAGTGCTTGACAGCTGGCATGTGAATCACGCCAATCTCACAATTAAACTGTCAATATGCTGTATCTCAATCAAGTATAAAGAGATAAGTGTATTCAGAATTGCGTCAAGAGTGAATTAAAAAAAATTCCTATATATAACAAGGAGATATCCAAGTTATCAAAGAAATCCATAGACGGCACATAAATGACATCAAACCAAACTATTAAAGTATAACATTTTAAGAAACTACATTTTCAATAAGCAGTTAGGGGAAATTTGAAACATATTCCGTTTCCTAACTCATTATCTTAACCTCTCTTCATATATTCGTTCTAACTGTACATAAACATAAACGGTAACAGGACATAAACCTTGTTCGAAGTCTTAAAACGAATTAGAATGTTCGCAGTCTCTACTACAATTTGGCGAATACCCTGTATTCTGCATGAAAGAAGTAATTTAGTACGGTTATAAATCTTGATGGAGTACAAGCGCAACTCGGGTTGTCCGAGTGTGAAAAATATGGGATTTAAAACGTCCGCTGACTTATTCTCACGTTAGGCCGTACCGGCTGATTAATTGGTTTAAAGGCAGGTCGATGCCTGAGTGCGAATTTTATCGGGATCCTTATTCGAGAATAAATTGCCCCGCGCCACGTATTAATTTGAATAAACGGCCGACAACACGCGAATGTACGAGTCACATGAAATTGCTCAATTAATACGCGCCAGCGTCGTTCGCCATCGTCGCTCATTGCGACTAAGCTATACGTTTTAATAATCAAGCTCATCAGAGTGGACTTACGTGGGGGGTCACCCTTTGTTTAGCCAAACGGCGCGAACTTTACGCCCGTGCAGAATTGATCAGCTTCGATCGTCGGAGTTTCGAACGGCGGACGATCGATCGCATGGATGATTAATCGGCCCGCAAACGATACATTATGCCGCATCAATAAATTACCCTTCATCAATGACAGCCACCAATCTGCGGTTTCGGTGTCTGCGCAACATTTCATTTTAATAGAATTCTAGCGTCGTCCGTTGTAATGACACGGCGCGCTGGTTTGCGTGAATTGTGACTAATCGCTACATACCGGATTCGTCCGAATACAGTTTTCCCCGTAATATCGTAGTTACGCGAGCGAAACGCACGTACGTGCCCCCACAGAGGAAATACAGTGGCGGCGACCGGTGTAACGCTAGTCCGGAATTTCGATTACTTTATCGCGTTATATTCTATTTTGTTTGATTTATACCGCCATGCGTTCTAATAGCGGCGGGTCGCTTTCGGTAAATCACGACAAATACACAATGCGCCGCATCTGTCGCGTTATTGAATCCACCGTCGAAGTGTCACAACACCCATAAGAAAGCCTACCATGCGAACCCTCGCCGATTACTCTTACGACCTACCCCACACTCTTTTTTTACCGGCGCTATCACGCACCGTTAATTACACGGCGTCGAATATCCCATTACTCGACGCCCATTACCCGTCAAACGGCGAACATTCTAATTCGACGCCGTCAACGTGACGCCGACCACTCGTGTAACCCGAAAGTACGTAATTACGAAAATTCCCCGACAATACAAATCGACCCTCGACACTCGTCCCGCCGTATTCGGGCCGCGTGCTGAGTGGGATCGAGTGGGATTAATGAAATATTACGCAACATACCGTTCGCCTGAGCACGGTCCTGACGGTTTCGACCTCCTGCCTTGTCGGCCAGCGTGCGTAAACGACGCCGCTCAGCAGAATGACGAAAACGCCGATCCAGATCGTCCATGTGAGCACGTTCCTCGATCTGGCGAGCAACTTTTGCGCGGTCCGCGTCGAGATCACCTCCTGAGTTGGGATCTCGAGCTTCTGGGCTCGGCGCAGGATGTCTTGCAGTCGCTTCTTGGCCTGCTCCACGTCCGGCACCCCCATTTTTAAGAATGCTTTGCGGTAATGCAAACGGTCACTTTGATGGGTAACACAAACGACGTACGCGCGTTTATTGGACTTTCTGGCGGTTTAGCAATATTGCTACACACTGCACGGTGTCAATGGTCACGTAGATGTGAAACTGTAAAACGTCGGTTTAGGACGAAGAATCGGTGATGTGCAAAACGTGGCCGGTGGTCCTTTTCGATTTTTCTGGTGTTTTGATTAAGTGACGTGAAGAGGTGACGTCTGTAGAATTTTGCACGTTTGTGTGTATAGTTTTAATTAGTATTGTTCATTTGGCTTGCGTGACGAAGAATCGGTGGTATTCTGAAAAATGTGGCCGGAGGTCCTTTTCAATTTTTGTCGTGGTTTGATTAACACGTTTGCTGCCGTGGGGGTCACCGGTGACCGGCGCAAGAGATTTTACTGAAGATCCAAAACATTCGCAATGGGTAGTAATAATTATTTTATAAATGCAGTTATTGTTAGAATAGTGATGCGATTCTTTGGTCTTCGATACTTGCACATTTTTTATATTTTGCATAATTCAGTCAAACGCTGTAGTATTTCATAGCATCGCCGTTCTAATACGGCAAAATACGCACGGCAGTCAACGTGTTAAATGACTTTGCTGGAGCTTGAGTGACCAAGCGATGTCTGGAGAATTTTGCTCGGTCGTATATGTGGTTTTAGTCACAATACATATGTCATTCTTTAATGCGGTAACGATAACTGAAGTGTCTCTATTTAATGTCAGCGAGCACACATCTAAGTTAACGAACGGACAATAAGTTTAACCTAGAAACCGAAAATAACCGTAGGATGCTGTCAAAATCGTTATACAATCACAGAAGAAAAACTTGACCCAGAAAACCTCAAACGTGGAATAACCTAATTGAAAACATTCAAAGCAGAAAGCTTTCAGAGGTAGAAAAGGGAACAAAAGTTTTCAAAACCACTGAAGACCCGGAGCTGAAAGTTAAAAAAGTTGAATGCATTTTTTCGAGCAGTTCCCAGGTTTTTCATCGCCACCTCACATTTGTTACAGTTCGCCTCGGCTCGGCTTAAAACCCCGCGGAATCTCTGCGCAAACGATTAGAGAAGAATTTCCGAGGTGCGAATTTAATGCCGCTATTAACGAAGTCAGTCGGTGTTTAATTTTATGAACGAGAAACGACTATCGGGCAGAGCCACCCTTCTAAACCCGCCCCCGTGACTCTTGCTTATTACTTTCAACAGCATCGCCCGTCGCGACCGTCTGTAATCGATTCCAAAATTATTCCCGGCGCATCACGGTAATTACCTAATCATTTCGGAGATCGATCCCCTCCCATAGAAACGATGCACCGAAGCCACCCCTAATTTTCAACCCTCCTCTGAACCGTAGTTCGACCCACTTTGCTCGCGGCACCATCAGCAGGGATTAAAGATTCGCCCACGTGACAGGCGAACGGTCGGTTTAACAAGCGCAACACTTTGTTTCCTCTTCAAAAAGATTGACCTCCCTGCTCGCCGAGCAATAAATTATGCAACATCCAGCCCGGCGCAAAGTTTGTCTTTAGCGCGCCGTCATAAATGAAATATGTGTCGTCGGGGTTGAGTTTGAAAGTACGTCAAAAGCGCAATGAAGTTTGGCAAATATCGAGATTTTCGCCAAAAACGCCTCGTCGGCGGCTAACAAACTTCCATTGTTGGGGGTTCGTTAAATTTTGATCGCGAAATCGCGAGCTTCCGGATAAATGATCTGTTGACGCGCCGGACGCTCTGATGATTGAAGGCGTGTATACCACTTCTGTTCGGCGCAACTGATTTTCCGCGCCGGATTTTTAATTAACGATCGTATCTACGGCGCGCGTCCATCTTCCCGGCAAGTAACTGATGTATCGATTCGAACCGACGACAGATATAGTCGCGAAGTTTGTAACGCGAAATAAACTGTCGATCGGCAGTTAAGCACCAACTTCCAAGGAGAAGGACGAAAAACGAACGATTCAACAAAAGGCTGCGTAAGAAAGCACAATAACGTAAAATGACAGTAATCATAAATTAATTAATACAATATTCTCACAACTACCGGAACGAGAAAATGTTCTGAAAACAATTACGCACGCTGTATCCTGAACATATAGACGAGCAGCGCATTTAACAAAAAGGGGAACTGATCGACCTGTTTTCGATTTATTAATATCGCGCCCACCGCCTGTGGGTAAAACATTTGAAACGAAAGTTCGCCATTCCCGTGGGGAGAATTTTTCAGTGCGAGACGAGGGGGAGGAAAAAAATGCTACCCGTCACGGTTTATTAAATTTTGTTCGGTGGGGGGAGGGAAGCGGGCGTACGAGAATAGCGCCCAAAGTTTTCCGCTGCTGGTTTTTCGATTATATTACAAGACCGGCAAGAATGGGAGGGATGAAGGCGCTGAGAAAGGAAAAAATCTTTTGTGAATCTTCCGCGAAAGTTTCTCTCCCTGGACGAGGTTCGAGCTCGGGAGTGGGCGAAAGAAGGAAGGAGAGAAAGTGTGGGAGTAGAAAGGGAGAGAGAGTGGCAGAGAGAAGTAGGTGGAAGGGGAGCAGTTTATCTTTGCAAACGAACTTTTCTCTTGTATGCCGAGAAAATACCCTTTCGATCAAACCGCAGAGCACCGTCCCTCGTGCCAGTGTGTGAAGTACTACGTTCTCTGCCCTCTTTCCCCGTTTTACCCCGCGCCCTTCTTTTTTGACCTTCGTTGACGCGCGCCCCGATCCATTCTCGTTTAAGCGTAAGTTATCAATCCGCCATCAAATCGCGTCAAACTTTCGTCCTGCGGTTTCTTGTCGCACGCTGCTTGACTTGCTAGATCCGCGTTGAACGCTACACGACTACGCGTAATTACTTCTTATCAAACGAACATCAGCCGTAAGACTGATCCAGATACGTCAAAATCACGTCAACGTGTACTGTCTCTATGTCAGCCTATTAACACTTTGACTGCCAAGCGTATTTTGCTACGTTAGAACCACGATGCGATGAAATACTGCAGAGCATAATTAAATCGTGCAAAATGAAGGTAACGCAGAATTATTAAAAGCCAAAGTATCGAAGCACCGCCTCGATATCAATTGCTTTTACAAGATTGCAAATGGGCTTCATTGCGAATTTTTTGCATTAGTAAAATCTTTTGCACCGGTTACCGGTGACCACCGTGGCAGTCAATGTATTAACACTTTGACTGCCAAGCGTGTTTTGCTACGTTAGAACCACGATGCGATGAAATACTGCAGAGTATAATTAAATCGTGCAAAATAAAGGTAACGCAGAATTATTAGAAGCCAAAGTATCGAAGCACCGTCTCGATATCAATTGCTTTTACAAGATTGCAAATGGGCTTCATTGCGAATTTTTTGCATTTTTAGTAAAATCCTTTGCACCGGTCACCGGTGACCACCGTGGCAGTCAATGTATTAACACTTTGACTGCCAAGCGTATTTTGCTACGTTAGAACCACGATGCGATGAAATACTGCAGAGTATAATTAAATCGTGCAAAATGAAGGTAACGCAGAATTATTAGAAGCCAAAGTATCGAAGCACCGTTCCAACATCAATGGCATTTACAAGATTGCAAATGGGCTTCATTGCGAATTTTTTGCATTAGTAAAATCTTTTGCGCCGGTTACCGGTGACCACCGTGGCAGTCAATGTATTAACACTTTGACTGCCAAGCGTATTTTGCTACGTTAGAACCACGATGCGATGAAATACTGCAAGGTATAATTAAATAGTGCAAAATGAAGGTAACGCAGAATTATTAGAAGCCGAAGTATTGAAGCCCGGTTTGATATCAATTGCTTTTACAAGATTGCAAATGGGCTTCATTGCGAATTTTTTGCATTTTTAGTAAAATCTTTTGCACCGGTCACCTGTGACCACCGTGGCAGTCAATGTATTAACACTTTGACTGCCAAGCGTGTTTTGCTACGTTAGAACCACGATGCGATGAAATACTGCAGAGCATAATTAAATCGTGCAAAATTAAGGTAACGCAGAATTATTAGAAGCCAAAGTATCGAAGCACCGCCTCGATATCAATTGCTTTTACAAGATTGCAAATGGGCTTCATTGCGAATTTTTTGCATTAGTAAAATCTTTTGCACTGGTTACCGGTGACCACCGTGGCAGTCAATGTATTAACACTTTGACTGCCAAGCGTATTTTGCTACGTTAGAACCACGATGCGATGAAATACTGCAGAATATAATTAAATCGTGCAAAATAAAGGTAACGCAGAATCATTAGAAGCCAAAGTACCGAAGCACCGTCTCGATATCAATTGCTTTTACAAGATTGCAAATGGGCTTCATTGCGAATTTTTTGCATTTTTAGTAAAATCTTTTGCACCGGTCACCGGTGACCACCGTGGCAGTTAATGTATTAACACTTTGACTGCCATGGTGGTCATCGGTGACCGGCGCAAAAATTCTCACGAAAAATTCAAAAAATACCCAATCGGTTTAAATATAATAAAATACCCAATAGTGTTTAAATTCTTTGTTCTGCGATGCCTTCGCGTTATTTTCATTTTGCACAATTCAATCATATTCTGTAGTACCTCATCACCTTGCGATTTTAATATAGTAAAATACGCACGGCAGTCAAAGTGTTAACAAACAATTCTAACTTCGAATATAGGACGTATATGTCATGATACTACGCAAATGATCACCGTATCCATTGCTAACCACGGATAATAACAACAAAATGATAAATATCGTCCTGAGCACACGCATAATTCTATACAAAATCGTCGACGTACTCTGTCCCTGAATATCGTCAATAAGGAACTGTCGAATATTCCGTGGGTGCCGATTTGCATGTGAAGCTGCGAACCCGATGAGACACGATTAAATGAACACGACGACCGCAGGTCGGTAATTAGCGGGCGACAAAATGAAACGCTTCCGGTCGAGCGTGCCTTCAATCGACTCCGGCAGACGATACACCCACGTTAATTCATGGCCCACGGGACGAGGGATGATCCATTACAACGCGCGAGAGAAGCGTCGCCCTTCCCGATGGAATTTCAGTAGTACTGTAACCGAAATCGCACAATGATTGTCCTATCCAATCCGTGTTGTTCAATTTACTGGTCACCGGCGCGTTCGGCGAGAAGCGAACCGCATGCGAATTCGCCCCAGTTCCTTTACCTAAGACCACTTCTGATATCCGACAGGCGCGTGACCTAATTGGCGTTTTAATTTGCGGCGAAGGTTGCCTGAAAAATGCGAGCTCATTATGAATCCGCGGAAGGTTCGTTGTTCGGCAGAACGGTGGAGGTAAACAGTGCTCCGCGTAGACGGTTCTGTTCAAATGTAGATAACCGGTGTGTACTCCCGCAGTAATAAAGTCTCCTAAAAGATAGCGCACTGTGACTCGCGCTAGAATGACTTATGGAAAGCAGGGTTTTAATGAGGACAAAGAGCGTTCGCGAGAGACAGTCAAAGTATGATCGCGGCGTCAATAAAGAAGCCCAGGGCTCTCAGCCCCGAGACGATCGTCTCCGCTCCACTAAAAGATAGCATACTGCCGTACGTATCAGAAAGTCCCATGGTAAGCGCGGTTCTTAGCGCGAACGGAGAGCATTTTCAAGAGACATCTAAACTGCGATCACGACTGTAATAAAAACCTCATAACACCCGGCGACTATATCCCAGGACAGCCCGCGTCAAGAAACGCTCCCCAACGGGTTCAAAGGCCTCCACCTCGCGCTCATTCACCGCGAGACAAAATTCTCCAGACCGCCCCACCGAAAGCATGCGCGCAGTACAGCGCAAGGAACATCGCCCATCGCGACAAAAACAGAGGACCCTTACTGACCACACTCCCACCCTCACTTCTGTCCATCGGTCGCAATTTCTCTCAATACTCTGCCGACTCCCGCACCTCACAATAATAATCCAGCGCTCATAAACAGTTCACACCGAACGACGTATCTCCCGACAAGCGGAAGAACAGGGCACACTGACGAGTGCGGTGGCTCAATTTTTCGCGCATAAACGGCGAGAGCACGATGTCGTGCGAGCGTTGATCGAGTGATCGAGAGCCGATCTTGACAACGAGATCATTCGCCGATCGCGGCCCCGACCCGGACGGGCAAGAACTGACCGGTCTCGGCGAGGGTAGCTGCCCTTATAGATATAAACGAGCTCGCTACGCATGCGTACTGCTACCATAACGCGCATGCACACTTTCAGTCAACTATACTGCGCCTCCACGCTGCGGATCCGGCGGCAGCTTCCGTTGGAGTCGCGAGTCTAAAGGGAGCCCCCGATTGGAGGACGGGCTCCGTGTCGGAGGGTGGATGAACGAGGGATGAACGAGGAGAGAAAGTCGGTCGGTCGGTCGGTCGGTCGGCCGGAAAGCGACAGTGGTAAGGTGAGGTGCACGCTCGCAGGGCAAGCGTTCAGAGTACAATGACTCCTGCTCGCTCTCGCTCTCGCACGATTCGGATCTCTGTTCTTCTACTTGCGGGCCTTCGGTGTTTCTCTTGTCAGAATCTTACTGTCGCACTTTCCCGGTGTTTCAGTGTTAGGCTGTCTTAGAGTTTCTGTCACCGCCACGCTGTCTCATGCTGTCTTACGGTTTTAGTCTCGCGGTCCCAGTGTCTATGTTAGTCTCGTACTTCTCCATCTCTTCACATAGGCTTGCTGCTTCGCGGCAGCACTGTCTTCTTACTTTTGAAAACTCGGATTCTCTTACTGTCACGGTGTTGTAGTATCTGACTGCCTAGCACTCTGTCTCACAGTCTCACCATCTCATTGTTTCTCTTCTCAGCTCTTCGCTGTCTGGCTTTTCAAAACTCGGATTCTCTTACTGTCGCGGTGTTGTAGTGTCTGACTGCCTGGCACTCTGATTGTCTCACAGTCTCAGCATCTCATTGTTTCTCTTCTCACCTCTTCGCTGTCGCATAACCTTGTTGTCTTCTTACGTCACGGTCACGCAGTGTCTCTTCTTACTTCCTAAACTCGCTCTCGCTCTGGTCCGATTCGGCTCTCTCTTCTTCTACTTGCAGGCCTTCGGTGTTTCCCTTCTCAGAATCTTACTGTACCGGTGTTTCAGTGTTAGGCCGTCTTAGAGTTTCTGTCACCGCCACGCTGTCTCATAGTTTCAGTGTCTTGCTATCTTACGGTTTTACTCTCGCGGTCCCAGTGTCTATGTTAGCCTCGTATTACTCCATCTCTTCGCATAGGCTTGCTGTTTCGCGACAGCACTGTCTTCTTAATTTTCCAAAACTCGAATTCCGTTACTATTGCGGTGTTGTAGTATCTAACTGCCTGGCACCCTGTCTCATAGTCTCACAATCTCATTGTTTCTCTTCTCACCTCTTCACTGTCTTACTTTTCAAAACTCGGATTCTCTTACTGTCGCGGTGTTGTAGTATCTGACTGCCTGGCACTCTGATTGTCTCACAGTCTCAGCATCTCATTGTTTCTCTTCTCACCTTTTCGCTGTCGCATAACCTTGTTGTCTCGTTACGTCACGGTCACGCAGTGCCTCTTCTTACTTTCTAAACTCGCTCTCGCTCTCGTACGGTTCGGCTCTCTCTTCTTCTACTTCCGGGCCTTCGGTGGTTCTCTTGTCAGAATCTTACTGTCGCACTTTCCCGGTGTTTCCCTGTTAGGCCGTCTTACTGTAGCGGCGTCTTAGCGTCTCTGTCACCGCCACGCTGCCTCATGGTTTCAGTGTCTTGCTGTCTTACGGTTTTATTCTCTTGCGGTTCCACTGTCTATGTTAGTCTCACGTCTACATTCATTGTTTCCTTCTCATCTCTTTGCATAACCTTGCTGCTTCGCGGCAGCAGTGTCTCTTCTTACTTTTCCAAAACTCAGATGCTCTCTCTTCTTCTCTTGCTGTCGCGATGTTGTTAGTGTCTGACTGCCTGGCACTAGTTTCGTCTGATAGTCTCACAATCTCATTGTTTCTCTTCTCACCTCTTCGCTGTCTTGCTTTTCAAAACTCGGATTCTCTTACTGTCGCGGTGTGATAATGTCTGCCTGCCTAGCATTCTGTCACACAGTCTCACAATCTCATTGTTTCTCTTCTCACCTCTTCGCTGTCTTGCTTTTCAGAACTCGGATTCTCTTATTGTCGCGGTGTTGTAGTATCTGACTGCCTGGCACGCTGATTGTCTCACAGTTTCACAATCTCATTGTTTGTCTTCTCACCTCTTCGCTGTCGCATAACCTTGTTGTCTCGTTACGTCACGGTCACGCAGTGCCTCTTCTTACTTTCTAAACTCGCTCTCGCTCTCGTACGGTTCGGCTCTCTCTTCTTCTACTTCCGGGCCTTCGGTGGTTCTCTTGTCAGAATCTTACTGTCGCACTTTCCCGGTGTTTCCCTGTTAGGCCGTCTTACTGTAGCGGCGTCTTAGCGTCTCTGTCACCGCCACGCTGCCTCATGGTTTCAGTGTCTTGCTGTCTTACGGTTTTACTCTTGCGGTTCCACTGTCTATGTTAGTCTCGTACTTCCCCATCTCTTTGCATAGGCTTGCTGCTTCGCGGCAGCACTGTCTTCTTACTTTTCCAAAACTCAGATGCTCTTGCTGTCGCGATGTTGTAGTGTCTGACTGCCTGGCACTCCGTCTGATAGTCTCACAATCTCATTGTTTCTCTTCTCACCTCTTCGCTGTCTTGCTTTTCAAAACTCGGATTCTCTTACTGTCGCGGTGTGATCGTGTCTGACTGCCTGGCATTCTGTCACACAGTCTCACAATCTCATTGTTTCTCTTCTCACCTCTTCGCTGTCTTGCTTTTCAGAACTCGGATTCTCTTATTGTCGCGGTGTTGTAGTATCTGACTACCTGGCACGCTGATTGTCTCACAGTTTCACAATCTTATTGTTTGTCTTCTCACCTCTTCGCTGTCGCATAATCTTGTTGTCTCGTTACGTCACGTTCACACAGTGCCTCTCCTTACTTTCTAATCTCGCACCCCCTTACTGTCTTGTTGTTGCACTGTCACACAAATCTGATTGTGAGCACCACAGTCCGTACCCTCACCCTTTTACTGTCACCCTTCACACTTTACCACTTTCCTGCCTCTTCACTATCACATGACCTTGCTGCCTTATTGTGTCACGGTTTCACTATTTCTCTGCTTAACTTTCAAAACTAGCACCCTCTCACCGTGTCATTCTTGTACTATCCGATCATATCTTATCTTAATCATATCTTAATGTCTCGTTACGTCCGGTGTCACTTTCTCTTCTTCTACTTTTCAAATCTCGCACATTGTCACTATCCTAATGTGTTATGTCTACCCGTGTTGCAGTTTCACAATTTGCAACGTCTCTCTCTCACCCTCAAACTATCTCACAGCTTCATGACCTCACTACCTTACTCTCATACCATCTCAGTATCTCACTAACTTACTGCCTCACTGTCTCACAACGTTAGTTTCTCGCAGTTACTCTCTCACAATTTCACTGTCTCACTCTCTCATTATTTGCTCGCTTACTCCTTCATCCCCGTACTCTCTCATTTTCTCTCTTTTTCCCGCCCTCTCACCTTCCCACCCTCTCGTTCCTCGAGATTCTCTCCGTTTTCGCGGAGAAGGAACGTTGGGCGACGCGTAAATAATGCATTGGGGAAACCTAGAAATATTCGGGGAGCTGGCGTGGAAGAGGAGTTTGTACGTTTTTCATGAAACGCGAAGAACGGTAACGAGAGTTTCAGGTGCGACGCCTCCTTGCGAGGACGAATTTTCGCCGCGGCGCAGAGAGTAAATAATGAACGAAGGGTCTGAGAATATCGGGGTACGGAGGTGAGTCAGGTTGATTTTTAGAGGTGGAGCGTTAATGCATTTTACTGTGGGCGAAATATCCCAGTGTTATCGAATTACGTGATTGCAAAGAGAGACAAAAATTGGTTAGTCAGACGAATCCTATCACACGAATCGAAAGAGCAAAGGGAACGTTACCGAAAACATGAGTAATGAAGCAGTTAGGTATTTGGGAAGAGTTGTAAGTATAGAGATGTCCCTAAAGGAGTTAATGTCTACTGGTCCCGAGATGCTGATATTCTCCAACGAAGAGAGGTATTTTCTAAATGACAGATGTTCCGATTTTTAATGCAACGAATGTCGCCGTTCGTTCGGCAGAGAACTTCAGAAAAGAAAATGTGGGCGAAATATCCCAGTGTTATCGAATTACGTGATTGCAAAGAGAGACAAAAATTGGTTAGTCAGACGAATCCTATCACACGAATCGAAAGAGCAAAGGAAACGTTACCGAAAACATGAGTAATGAAGCAGTTAGGTATTTGAGAAGAGTTGTAAGTATAGAGATGTCCCTAAAGGAGTTAATGTCTACTGGTCCCGAGATGCTGATATTCTGCAACGAAGAGAGGTATTTTCTAAATGACAGATGTTCCGATTTTTAATGCAACGAATGTCGCCGTTCGTTCGGCAGAGAACTTCAGAAAAGAAAATGTGGGCGAAATATCCCAGTGTTATCGAATTACGTGATTGCAAAGAGAGACAAAAATTGGTTAGTCAGACGAATCCTATCACACGAATCGAAAGAGCAAAGGGAACGTTACCGAAAACATGAGTAATGAAGCAGTTAGGTATTTGAGAAGAGTTGTAAGTATAGAGATGTCCCTAAAGGAGTTAATGTCTACTGGTCCCGAGATGCTGATATTCTGCAACGAAGAGAGGTATTTTCTAAATGACAGATGTTCCGATTTTTAATGCAACGAATGTCGCCGTTCGTTCGGCAGAGAACTTCAGAAAAGAAAATGTGGGCGAAATATCCCAGTGTTATCGAATTACGTGATTGCAAAGAGAGACAAAAATTGGTTAGTCAGACGAATCCTATCACACGAATCGAAAGAGCAAAGGAAACGTTACCGAAAACATGAGTAATGAAGCAGTTAGGTATTTGAGAAGAGTTGTAAGTATAGAGATGTCCCTAAAGGAGTTAATGTCTACTGGTCCCGAGATGCTGATATTCTCCAACGAAGAGAGGCATTTTTTAAATGACAGATGTTCCGATTTTTAATGCAACGAATGTCGCCGTTCGTTCGGCAAAGAACTTCAGGAAAGAAAATGTGGGCGAAATATTCTAGTGTTATCGAATTACGTGATCGCAAAGAGAGACAAAAGATGGATTAGTTATGCGAATATTTGAAAGGGCAAAACGTTACCGAAAAATAGTAAGAAATGTACTTAAGAGGTGTCCCAGATAAATGATCTGGCCTTTGGTCGTAATATATAATATTCCCGAAGTAAATGAACGAAGTTTTCGCAGTATCGGATTTTAAATGCTACGAACGACGTTGCAGAATCAAGAAAGAAAAGTAAGAGCGGAATATTTTAAAGTCACCAAGTAATCTGATTGCAAAGAGAGCAAAATTTGTTTAATCTTCTGTGCGATCGAAAGGGCAAAAGTAAATATGACAAAAATATAAATAAGATACATTAAGTTCTGGCGAGATGCTGATATAAATTTTCTAAATGACAGATGTTCCGATTTTTTTTGCCCAAATAAAAATTGCTCTGCCGTAATCCCAGTGTTTCTCTTTTCGAATGAACCAATACGTCATCACAGATCTTTAACCCTTTCGCTGCGGCAGTCTTTTCCACAATTTGACGTTATGTCCCTTAAAAATGTCACTGGTATTATGCAACGAAGAATTTTTTAAATGACAAGAACGATTTTTAATCACGAATGTCGCGTTACAGAGCAGAAAAGAAAATGTGATTGAGAATAGACAAACAGAGACAAAAATGTTAGTCAGGCTCTCTCACACGAATCGAAAGAAAAAAGCGAAAACGTAATGAACAAGGTCCATTTGATAAATAGAGATGTCCCTAAAGGAGTTAATGGACTGTGGTCTGGCAACTTGCATTTTCTAAATGACAGATGTTATTCTTAACCGAATTTCGCCGTTCACTACGGCAGAGAACTTCAGAAAAGAAAATGTGGACAAAATATCCCAGTGTTATCGAATTATATAGAGATTGGTTAGTCAGGCGATCCTATATGAATCGCCCGAAAACATAGTGAAGCAGTTAGGTATTTGAGAAAAGTTATAAGTATAGAGATGTCCCTAAAGGAGTTAATGTCTACTTGTCCCGAGATGCTGATATTCTCCAACGAAGAGAGGAAATGACAGATGTTCCGATTTTTAATGCGCATCCGTTCGGCAGAGAACTTCGACAGAAAATGTACGATAAGTGTTATATTACGCGATTGCAAAAAGAGACATCAGACGCTCATTGTCACGAATGAAAGAGAAATGGGAACGTTACAAAACATGTAATGAAGCAGGGTATTTGAGAAGAGTTGTAAGTATAGAGATTCCTAAAGGAATTAATGTCTACTGGTCCGAGATGCTGATATTCTGCAACTCTCTCTTCCTAAATGACGATGTTCGATTTTTCGTCAACGAATGTCGCCGTTCGTTCGGCAGAGAACTTCAGAAAAGAAAATGTGGACGAAATATCCCAGTGTTATCGAATTACGTGATTGCAAAAAGAGAGAAAAATTGGTTAGTCAGGCGAATCCTATCACATGAATCGAAAGAGCAAAGGGAACGTTACCGAAAACATGAGTAATGAAGCAGTTAGGTATTTGAGAAAAGTTATAAGTATAGAGATGTCCCTAAAGGAGTTAATGTCTACTGGTCCCGAGATGCTGATATTCTCCAACGAAGAGAGGCATTTTCTAAATGACAGATGTTCCGATTTTTAATGCAACGAATGTCGCCGTTCGTTCGGCAAAGAACTTCAGGAAAGAAAATGCGGGCGAAATATTCTAAAGTTACTTAGTTGCCTGGTCGCAAAGTGACGCAAAAGATGGATTAGTTATGCGAATATTTGAAAGGGCAAAAGGAAATAGTAAGAAATGTACTTACAGAGGTGTCCCAGATAAACTGATCTGGCCTTTGGTCGTAATATATAATATTCCCGTAGTAAATGAACGAAGTTTTCGCAGTATCGGATTTTAAATGCTACGAACGACGTTGCAGAATCCAAGAAAGAAAGCAGTAAGAGCGGAATATTTTAAAGTCACCAAGTAATCTGATCGTGGAGCGCAAAATTTGTTTAATCTTCTGTGCGATCGAAAGGGCAAAAGTAAATATGACAAAAATATAAATAACATACATTAAGTTTAGCGAGTAATAAACTTCTCTACTCACAGTACCGATTTTGCCCAAATAAAAATTGCTCTGCCGTAACCCAGACCTTTCTCTTTTCGAATGAACCAATACGTCATCACAGATCTTTAACCCTTTCGCTGCGGCAGTCTTTTCCACAATTTGACGTTATGCTCACTCTTAAAAATGTCAGTATTATGAGAAAAGACTGACGAACACACCGATTGAAAATAGACACATGCAAAAGTGCTATGCTCTCTAACAAAAAAAAAGCAACATACGGAACAAGAGGTCCATGATAAATGTGCCAAGGTGGACTGTGGTCGGACTTGTTCTATTATTCTTAACCCTTTCGCTACTACGGGCGACTATATCCCATAATTCGTCTGGAAGGCGACTTTTTCGCCCGTAGTTCCCAGGGTTAAAATAATAAAACATCGGAGACGCGAGAAAACCTATTGGCCATCGATTATGTGGCACCAAATTATATAATCGACATAAGCGCTCATTGTCAGATTGTTCCTACAATGTCCCATTTCCCTAGTATTTCCTCTCTAATTCTCGACTGTCTCTTTCGTCTCTTTGCGCGAGTCGAGTTTTTGTTCTAAATCCTAGCTTTTGGCGCTAGTACTGATCTGGACTGTCATGGTTCAATGTTTAATGGCGTAGTTTCGTGACAATTTAAAGAAAATGAAACTGTAACAAAAACTTTTATTCTGGTTCCCAAAACTACACACCGAAACGTATATTCATTAGATTACTGGGTAGTTATTGTTGACAATTTAAAGTAAAATTTTAAAACTGTAACAAAAATTTTTGACAGACTTTTACACACTGATCTGGAATGTATATTCAATGTTTAATGGCGTAGTTTCGTGACAATTTAAAGAAAATGAAACTGTAACAAAAATTATTGTGGGACTACACACCGAAATGTATATTCAAGACTCAATAGTTTCGTGACAATTTAAAGAAAATTAAACTGTAACAAAAATTATCGTGGGACTACACACCGAAATGTATATTCAAGACTGAACCAGATCAACCGTTCGAAATCCTTCACCACTTTGTGCGCTACCCTAGATTCGTGTAACTTTTTCTCGCTGCGGCTCCAAAAAACTTCTGTAACTTCTCTTGTGCCCACTCAGTGGGTTATCCGAAATCAAATTAGACGGCTGGATCATTAACTGTTATCGTAAGTACCCAACCTATCATAATGCTAAGTATGTTAGTTAGCTTCACTTTGATTTTTATAAACGTTAACTTTTAACGGTGGAAGCGATCTGGATAATTATGGGTTAATGTTTAACATGTTTATACATGCAAAGGACAACCGTTTTTATGTTTACCGTGTTTCAATAAAATGCATTAAAATATTTTGATAAGAAATACAAAAATGCATTAGTAATACAATCTTGTAATAAATACAAATGAAGTAAATTTTAAATAAATTTCAGTAATTACTTAAAACAATGTAAATTTTTTGGTTTTATATCATATCTTCCACTGTCAGTCACCAGTGACTGACGCGGCCTAAACGGAAAGTTCAGTGTCAGTCACCGATGACTGACATGGCATTCAACTTTGTGACGATTTGGAGGAAATAGGCGCAATCTTATTGAGCGACACGCGGAGTGTAACTGAAGTGTGTTCAAGACTCGACTAGTGACTGATCAGTAATACCTAGGATGACTGTTAGGGTAGTCCTGGTGTAGTAGTACAGCAGTAATAGAAGTAAATGCATGCAGAGTGCCACTCGACATCGAGTTGCTATGGCAATCAGTCCTGTCCAAGCACATTGAACACCGTACGCTGCGCGTTACAGTCTCTTGCTTATACCAAAGTTGTTATACACTTCGCTATATCATAAGACCCCTCTATGATCACGATCGTTGCTCATTTAAGATTGCTACGATTAATAACTTTCTTAACCGTTTGTACCCCAGGGGTCATTGTAAAAAATTTCGTCAAGAAGTACCGAGCTTATGATATAATAACTTATATCGGAAAACGTCAGCCGATGGGATAGCGCTTGTGTTTATCGAATGAATGTAACTGAAAATAATATCATTGTATCGTGATGCGACAACTTCTTTGCGTAGACTTTGTATCGGAGGTTTACTACTATCAGATGAGGGTGAGTATTGTTGAATGATTTGAATCAATGGTGTGCGTTGCATTTTCTTAACACTTTAGATTCTGCTCTGCATTTGCCAAGCAAAACATCTACAGTCGCGGTAAATTATCGTCAAATTCGTGTGAATGGAATTGCATCTTAACACTTTACCTGCCGCTATTGACTGAAGATGCCACTCACTAACGACCGACTCCGTTTTGGATATCGCGCAGGAATTGTATATGTGCCTATTTGTAGAGCTTTATAACTGAAAAATACTGAATGTGTTCTTGAGACCCCTTGGGTTTCAAAGCAGTATAATTTTATTGTGATTTAGAATTGTCATAATATCATCTGATATTTATTTTATCTAATATAACCGTTGACCACTGAAAAGCCGAATAATCGGCTAGCGGTCGTTAAAGTGTTAATTTGTTACTGAATTTTGCTAAATCGCACTCCGTGGAGGTCGACCATCTCGAATGGTGGACAAATCTAGACTGAACTTATTTCTTATTAAATGATGAATTAAAAATGTGCCGGTCCGAACTCGAAGCGGCGGCATCGTCTTTTGCCTGAGTAAGTCAAGTCAAGCCATCGCGTGATAGGAAAATACGTAAGTATTTAGACATAAAATTAAATACTTATATGGTTTACATGAAAAAATGACTGCGCGAAAAATAACTATTAGCAAAATTGTGCGTCTATTGCCGTTTGCACATCGCGGTCGAATATAGTAGCACTTTTCGAGTGAAATCTCAACAGTGCGATTTCGCTGCGTGGGACTCAAAGGGTTAATTTCCTATTACACACGCTCGTTTTCTTCCCAAGATGCAATGTTAATTTATCAGAAACTTAAGCGTCGTAAAGAAGAATTGTGATCGGCAGGTGCAGAAGGGGAAAGAAAGAAGTGGAACAGGAAGGAAAACAAGTAATACGTCCGGCGGGATCCTGTTTACCATGGGCTTCGATCCCATCTATCTCCAGACGGAGGCCATCATTTTCCAGGAGAAACGGGGCTTTCTCCGCTGGAGAAACAACTGCCGGCAAATCGATCGAAGTTAATACGATTATGGACTCCGATTGGAAGGAAGGCGATCGGAGGATGACGCTGAAGGAAAAAAGAGGAGCCGGCAAGACGTTAGAGACGGATGGAAAATGATTACCCCGCGAAGAAATTAAACGGGCATTAATGGAATCGGGGCAAGCTCGGCCGAATCGAAGTTTCATTTTTATAAGGAGGCTAGACGACGCCGGAGGCGTCAGGCAAAGTTCATTGACCGATGAAAAGTATTGGGATTATAAAAAATTACAGAAAATTCGCGCGAATCCTCGGCGCAGCAGTTTAACGCGATAATACCCGTCGGATTAACGACTTTCAAGGTTCCGCCGACCCCCTCTCGATATGGTGGCTCGTACTTATTCGGGGATCAAAGAAATTTACAGGCGCCCGGGTAATTGCCACTCTCGCCGGGAGAAAAATTGGACAGAATATCGTTCTCGTCCACCGTATGCTTTCCTGATAAGCGTTATCGTCGCTTACGGTACACACCGCGAGTTCAATTATTTTCCCACCAGTTTAGCGAAGCGCGGAATTAAAAACCCCGACACGCAACGGCCGACGTATAAACGGCGCGGATTACGAAAATTTCGCCGGGCGTCGTAAAATAAAATATATTTACGGCGAACTCTGCCGCTCGTAATTATGCGAACGATAGGATTTCCAAATGGCGTGCGTAAAGACGCGTGCTCAATTGCCATATTCGTCGCATATTCACTTTAACGGTCGATTTTAGACATAAACATTGTAGTAAAAGGCTTTACTGCTGTTTGCACTGCATAATTTCTCCCCGAAATATTACACTGGAACATTCCATGTTAAATTTAAAAAAAAAATCGCGCATTCTAAAAATTACCCCAACGGCATCAGCTGACGCAGAAGATGTTTCACCTGTTTTCGAACATATTATATGAGGCGTTTATTTTGAAAGTGGCCTAACTCCGTTTTTCAATATTTTCCGGTTACCATGGTTACATGTACAAATTCATGTTAGTTATCCGTAAATGTTATTTATTTCGATTTGAAGATAAATAGAGTTAGGCCACATTCAAAATAAACGGCTCATATATCGAAAATATGACAGTCACTTCTCGGTGATTCTGATTATCAGTATATGTATATGAACGTTACAACTTGTTTACAGTATAAGCAAAATGGATACATCAATGACAGTATTTAACCATCTGAGCCCCATGCAGCGCGATTGCACTGTACTGATTACATGTTGAAAGATTCCACAACATTTATCTCCATACATTATTGGCAATACGCACCTTATTTTACTGATAACTATTCTCCGCATAATTACTATTTTTCTGCGAACCATATAAGCAATACATTTTGTCTCCAGTGACATTATTTCCTCTGCCATTACCTTTAATTATATTTATTCAATAAACAGAGACGTTACATGTTCAAAGATCCCACAACATTTATCACCATACGCTATTAGCAAAACGCGCCTAATTTTACTGATAAGTATTCTCCGCACAATTACTATTTTTCTGAGAATCATATAAGCAATACATTTTGTCTCTAATGCCATTATTTCCTCTGCCGTTACCTTCAATTATATTTATTCGATAAACAGAAACGTTACATGAGCCGTTTATTTTGAAAGTGGCCTAACTCCGTTTTTCAATACTTTCCGGTTACCATGGTTAGATGTACAAATTCATGTTATTTATTTCGATTTGAAGATAAATGGAGTTAGGCCACTTTCAAAATAAACGGCTCACATGTTGAAAGATCCCACAACATTTATCACCATACTCTATTGGCAATACGCGCCCAATTTTACTGGTAATTATTCTCTGCGCAATCACTATTTTTCTGAGAACCATATAAGCAATACATATTGTCTCCAATGCTACTATTTCCTCTGCCATTACCTTCAATTATATTTATTCGATAAACAGAAACGTTACACGTTGAAAGATCCCACAACATTTATCACCATACGTTATTGGCAATACGCGCCTAATTTTACTGATAACTATTCTCCGCACAATTACTATTTTTTCTGATAACCAAATAAACAATACATTTCGTCTCCAATCCCATTATTTCCTCTGCCATTACCTTCAATTATATTTATTCGATAAACAGAAACGTTACATGTTCAAAGATCCCACAACATTTATCACCATACGCTATTAGCAAAACGCGCCTAATTTTACTGATAAGTATTCTCCGCACAATTACTATTTTTCTGAGAATCATATAAGCAATACATTTTGTCTCCAATGCCATTATATCCTCTGCCATTACTGTAGGATCGAAACTTTGCGAAAGAATATTGCGTATCGATTGCGTATAAGTTAGAGTGTGATTTGTGATACGGGGTGTCAGCGAAGACGCATATAACAAAAGAAGTTTGAAAATGTTTCATATTCGGCAGTCGAAGTCGGACGATCAAAGACGAAAGACGTCTAAAGACGAAGTCCGTCGACCAAAGCCGCACTTAACACTTTGACTGCCGTGCGTATTTTACTATAATAAAACCGCAACGTGATGAAGTACTACAGAATATTATTGAATTATGCAAAATGAAAATAATGCGAAGGTATCGGAGAACAAAGAATTTAAACACTATTTAATATTAATTGCATTTACAAAATTGTAAATGCTACCGATTGGGTATTTTTTTAATTTTTCGTGAGACCTTTTGAACCGGGCACCGATGACCACCATGGCCGTCAAAGTGTTAAAGACATAAAAGACGCGAACAATTTGAAAGACGTATTTTAATGTTTTCTTAATTTCTCCCGTGTGTGCAAAATTTGTGTTATCTTTATATTTCTTGTAATAAACGATTTTGTTTCCTTTTCTATTATAGTAGGGGAAATCATTTTTATTCTAACCCGAAAGTTTTCCCCTACATTACGTGCAACTATATTTATTCGATAAACAGAAACGTTCTTGCGTCGTCCGACGTCTTTCGACATTAAGTTCAAGCAAACGCAACACGTCGTTCGGTGCGTCTCGGCAAGATTTTCCCAACCACCTCTCGGTCTGAAACGGTTAATTTCCTTCTGGCGTCGATTGTTTCCGCCGGACGTATGTGCGAGTCTACCCGCCAAGGTAATTATTCGCACGGACGCACGTACGCGTCAATCGCCCGCAAGGAGTTAAAGGTGGCGACGTGTAAACGGTAGGGAAAATATACGCGGAGTGAATGAGAGCGAAAGAGGAGAGCACGCCCTCCGCGCGGGACCAAAAAGCGTTATGCCAAACTAATGCCGAGTGCTTCGGTAGTGCGCAATCGTCCGCGAAGATAACGAGGTCGTTAATTAGCGGAGGAAATACGGCGTGAAAAGGTGGAGTGAGGCGAAACAAAGGCGGGCGTGTGCGGAGGGGGGTTCCGAAAGGGAAGTATAAAGGTCTGGGAACGGTGGCGAAGATTGGGCGAGAAAAAAAGCACGGAACACACGGAGGGAAGGGATATAATATACAGGCGGCAAATAAACGAAGGGAAGAAACACGTGATGGAGAACGGAAAAAGAAATCGGCCGCGAGCGGGGCGCCAAGATAACGAGTTCTCTAATTAGTGCGTGAAATATTTACGTGTTATTAGTGTCAACGGGTGAAGCGCAATTATACGCGGTAGAAGTTTGACGTATTTTTGAAATATGTGCGAAACAAACGTTATGGCGCTAATCAGGGAAACTTGGCCTTCCTTGTTTGCCACCACTATGCTTTGCTTCAATAGCTTAGTCTGATGACAAAATTGCCACAAGTACTCCTCCGTAGCCACATAATCCGTCCAGTTTAGAATTCCTTTTGTTTTGTAAGTGGTACTCGTGACGAATTTGTTATATGCCGAAGGAACCGATGGCATCGGACGTTTGCGTCGATCGTAATCCCAAGAAATAAGTTTAATTATCTCACCAATCGCGACCTCGTATGCTAATCGTTCTTATGAAATAAAATTACTTGAATGAATGCTGTTTAAAAACAGATTTTTTTGCTGTAATGTGTACTGGGCGGTGTTGTGAATCTGAATCCTGGAAATGGGCATTGTCAGGTTTCAGGAAACGACTATTGTTGGGGGGGATAGTTGGGTTCTGGTGTGAAATATACTTAAAAAGCTGATAGGAAAAATTGAGAAGCATGGACATAACCAATACTATTTTTTAACAAGGTTCACAAAAAAAATGCCCGTAGTCACCAAACGATACACATCAAAATTACCGATGACAGAAGAGCATTCGCATCCTTCGATCCTTATAAAATAAAATTTTACGCAAGTTTGTTGAAGTTACTGAAACCACTAACATTTCACTTCGTCGATTAAATTCACGCCAAGCGGTACCATGCGTGTTCGAAGATTAACAATATTTTCGCGATCATACGCGTGCGACATAACAATAATACCTGCAATCTATCATTGTATATTCAACCTTGCCAAAATAGTGCCACATGGTACCAGACAGTGCTAGATACGCAGATACACAATAACCAAACATACACTATCGCCTGTCAGATATTGAAAGTGTGATCAATAACGTATTTTAACATACACATACTGTATACTAAATTCATGGGCGGCGGTAATTCTTGCAAGGTTATATTTTTGGAAAGTGGAAAATAGAGAAACTATCAAAATATAACGTTTTCGTAAGAAAATTTGTATATAAGATCATTTTATTGTACCCCGTAAGACACTCGACACATTTGCGAAAGTCGCCTCGGTCTGCTATCTCACCCTACCGAAAAAGTTGTCATCCACAAAGGGTTAAGCTGTCTGACTGAATAGTTTTTTAATTCACTATTAAGGAGTATGAGCAGTTAAGAAGACTAATAGTTTTTCACTTCAGTCTTGAGAAAATATTATTCCAAGAATACGTATTGTGTGAATTAGTCCTTTGAATACATATTACGTCGATTTGATGCAATTTTCTGTATGTGCATCGATTTTATGAATAAAGTCCTCAAACTTTTTGATCAAGGTAGTATACTAAATTCATGGGCGGCGGTAATTTTTGCAAGATTATATTTTTGGAAGGTGGAAAATAGAGAGACTATCAAAACATAACGTTTTCGTAAGAAAATTTGTATATAAGATCATTTTATTGTACCCTGTAAGACATTCGACACATCTGCGAAAATCGCCTCGGTCTGTGGCCTCACCCAACCGAAAAAGTTGTCATCCACAAAGGGTTAAGCTGTCTGACTGAATAGTTTTTTAGTTCACTATTAAGGAGTATGAGCAGTTAAGGAGACTAATAGTTTTTCAGTTCAGCCTTAAGAAAATATTATTCCAAGAATACGTATTGTTTTAATTAGTCCTTTAAATACATATTACGTCGATTCGATGCCATTTTCTATATGTGTATCGATTTTATGAATAAAGTCTTAAAACTTTTTGATCAAGGTGGTATACTAAATTCATGGGCGGCGGTCATTTTTGCAAGGTTATATTTTTGAAAGGTGGAAAATAGACAAACTATCAAAATATAACGTTTTCGTAAGAAAATTTGTACATAAGATCATTTTATTTTACCCTGTAAGACACTCGACACATTTGCGAAAATCGCCTCGGTCTGCTACCTTACCCAACCGAAAATGTTGTCACCCACAAAGGGTTAAGCTGTCTGACTGAATAGTTTTTTAGTTCACTATTAAGGAGTATGAGCAGTTAAGGAGACTAATAGTTTTTCAGTTCAATCTTGAGAAAATATTATTCCAAGAATACATATTGCTTTAATTAATCCTTTGAATACATATTACGTCGATTTGATGCCATTTTCTATATGTGTATCGATTTTATGAATAAAGTCCTAAAACTTTTTGATCAAGGTGGTATACTAAATTCATGGGCGGCGGTAGTTTTTGCAAGGTTATATTTTTGAAAGGTGGAAAATAGACAAACTATCAAAATATAACGTTTTCGTAAGAAAATTTGTACATAAGATCATTTTATTTTACCCTGTAAGACACTCGACACATTTGCGAAAATCGCCTCGGTCTGCTACCTTACCCAACCGAAAATGTTGTCACCCACAAAGGGTTAAGCTGTCTGACTGAATAGTTTTTTAGTTCACTATTAAGGAGTATGAGCAGTTAAGGAGACTAATAGTTTTTCAGTTCAATCTTGAGAAAATATTATTCCAAGAATACATATTGCTTTAATTAATCCTTTGAATACATATTACGTCGATTTGATGCCATTTTCCATATGTGTATCGATTTTATGAATAAAGTCCTCAAACTTTTTGATCAAGGTAGTATACTAAATTCATGGGCAGCGGTAATTTTTGCAAGATTATATTTTTGGAAGGTGGAAAATAGAGAGACTATCAAAACATAACGTTTTCGTAAGAAAATTTGTATATAAGATCATTTTATTGTACCCTGTAAGACACTCGACACATTTGCGAAAATCGCCTCGATCTGCTACCTCACCCAACCGAAAAAGTTGTCATCCACAAAGGGTTAAGCTGTCTGACTGAATAGTTTTTTAGTTCACTATTAAGGAGTATGAGTAGTTAAGGAGACTAATAGTTTTTCAGTTCAATCTTGAGAAAATATTATTCCAAGAATACATATTGCTTTAATTAATCCTTTGAATACATATTACGTCGATTTGATGCCATTTTCTATATGTGTATCGATTTTATGAATAAAGTCCTAAAACTTTTTGATCAAGGTAGTATGTCTTGTTTGATCATTGTAGCAGTAGGCTGCTCAGTCAGTACGGCAACAGTACAGTGCATAAATAGTCATTTAGCGGAGATCCAACCTGACAGAAGGTATCCACTCTAACACGTAAGGAGCGCGAACACGAGGCACGCGTTTACGCAGAAATATCGAGTCGATTTGCTTCTTATCCTAGCCGGTGCGCACGGCATACCCTCGCGATGGGAATTGCCCCTGCCAGAAGGACGCGTGGAAAGTGAAACAAAGTATTCTCAGACGTCATCGTGATGAAGAGCGATCGAAGAATCGTCCGCCGCGCGAGGATCGTTTGTCAAACGATCCGCGCCGGGGCGGGACTTTCTCGCGTGGTCTCGTTCATTATTTTAAATTGCCGGAAGATCGAAAATGATCGAGATCGCGCCCGACGAGTGGATTAAGCGTCGTAGCGCACGCGCGACTATTCGCAAAATTTCGTAAGATGTTATAAGGAAAATAACGTAGGAAAAACATTCAACCGCGTTTAACGGTGTACAGGTTATTTGCGGAAGAACCCAATGTCTTAGAAATAGTGGCGGGGTCAGGAGGTCAGTAACAAAATTTAAAACGGATGTTTGTCGGTTTCCTTAGATTTCGACTCTGTGCGCGAATTGTCGGAAGTGGATCAGTGAGATGATGCTTTTTATTGCATCATAAATAGTGGAAATGTATTGTGAAGTTTTATTTAACGCGTTGATTGGCATGTCAGCGTCACTCTTGATCAGAGACTGTTACTTCGAAGAGGTCACGATGTTTGGAATAATAATATGAAATAAATATCGTTAACTAAAAAATGTAATCTCAGCTAACTAGACAATACGGTGATATGAGCCGTTTATTTTGAATGTGGCCTAACTCAATTTATCTTCAAATGGAGATAAATAACATTTACTGATAAATAAGATGAATTTGTACATTTTACCATGGTAACCGGAAAATATTGAAAAACGGAGTTAGGCCACTTTCAAAATAAACGGCTCATATAATACATCTACTGTTCTACAATTAACGATTTTAATTAAAACATTATATATTTTATTGCAAAAGTTAAATACGATGTATTATATTAAAACATCTCAGGCGTAAATAAACATTTTTCGAACCATCCTATGCAATATTTTTTTTACTAACATACTTTGAAAAAAATTCGCGATTAGGTACGATGGCACACTCTTTATTCGCATTTTATGTTTTAATCTTCTTCGGACAAATATATTAGCCACTGCCTTTTATGCGTAAATAATTGTTAAAAAAATAAACGTGCCAGTCACCGTTATAATATAAAGTTATAATTTTAAACAGAAATAACGGGAAAAACATTTAATGCATATGTGGAGTGTGGTTTTAGTTGTGTGAATATATGAATGTGGACGTATACCGAGAGAACGAGAGAGACGATTACCGAAAGATTGCCTGCGATTTCGATAATTAATATCGCGTATCATAAGTAAACAATTTATTTGGTAGGCAGGTCATGAACGAGAAAGTGTGAGTGTGTCTCTTGCGTGGTTGCGGAGATGTATTTTGTTTTGCGGGATCAGAGTGAAAGACGAAACACGATCGAACAGAGTTACAAAGAGCACTTTGAGCGAATGTTGTGCGTGTCAATACAGAAGTCGTTACTTTGAGTTTACACTGTGTAATAAATTTTACCCTATATATATAGATATATATATAAATCGCCGAACAGGCAGGATAGGAAACTAGTCATAGCGAAGTGTGTAATGCATACGAGCAATTAAATTAAGGGCCTTAAGATCAAAAGCATCGGTGACACTTTAAGATTAGAGAGTAAAGATTCAGAAGAAGCAAAATCGATCCCACCCGATGCTGCCTTTATTTTCCGATGCAACATATATAGTGTTCTATTCTACACACAGGCATTTGATATATATAACACGTGAAACTGGAGAGTATAGTATTTATAAACAATAACAACACAATCAAGACACTTTAGTCAACACAATGTTGTGTGTGTCAATACAGAAGTCGTTACTTTGAGTTTACACGGTGTAATAAATTTTACCCTGTATATATACATAAATCTACGAATAGGCAGGATAGAAAACTAGTCATGGCAAAGTGTGTAATGTATACGAGAAAATTAAATGAAAGGCCTTAAGACCAAAAGCATCAGTAACACTTTGAGATTAGAGAGTAAAGATTCGGAAGAAGCAAAATCGATCCCATCCGACGCTGCTTTTATTTTCCGATGCAACATATATACTGTTCCATTCTACAGACACGCATTTGAACAAACATATATATATAACACGTGAAACTGGAGAGTATAATATTTATAAACAATAGCAACACAATCAAGACACTTTAGTCAACACAATGTTGTGCGTGTCAATACAGAAGTCGTTAGTTTGAGTTTACACTGCGTAATAAATTTTACTCTGTATATATACATATATATATATAAATCTACGAATAGGCAGGATAGGAAACTAGTCATGGCGAAATGTGTAATGCATACGAGCAATTAAATTAAGGGCCTTAAGACCAAAAGCATCGGTGACACTTTGACATTAGAAACTAAAGTATCGGAAGAAGCAAAATCGATCCCACACGATGCTGCCTTTATTTTTCGATGCAACATATATACTGTTCTATTCTACACACGCGCATTTGTACAAACATATATATGTGTATATATATATGTGTGTGTGTAGGATTTAAACACGTGAAACTGGAGAGTATAATATTTATAAACAATAAGATCACAACCAAGATACTTTAGTCTTATTTCCCAATCTTTCGTAATTTCGTCGTTTCGCCTTTTCGTCTTTACGTCGGTTCGTTTGTACCGTTTACCGTCTTTACGTTTCGTTGTCAACTGATTACTAAGCAACCAAATAACATAATTCAACAAACTCGTCACCTATGATATGATACATCAATTAGAGGACCCTGTAATGGAGATCCTACATATATATCTACATCTACACGCCATTAAATTTATTATTACCGTGAAAAACCTCTCCTAACACCTATTATTCGCGTTCTCCTTTCGAAACCCTATTCCGCGCAAAATAAGTCATCGCGCCACAATAATCCCGTCAAAAAGTGTTCGTCAGCCCATCTCCAAAGCCGCGCATCAAATTAAGATATTCGGAGCGAAAAGATTAGACAATAAACTTGTCACCTATGATATGATACATCAATTAGAGGACCCTGTAATTGAGATTCTACATATACATCTACATCTACACGTCATTAAACTTATTATTACCGTGAGAAGCCTCTCCTAACATCTAGTATTCGCGTTCTTCTTCCGAAGCCCTATTCCGCGCAAAATAAGTCATCGCCCCACAATAATCCCGTCAAAAAGTGTTCGTCAGCCCATCTCGAAAGCCGCGCATCAAATTGAGATATTCGGAGCAAAACGATTAGACAATCTCCCTCGCCCCAGATCGATCGGCAAGAAGACGGATAACATCGTGTGCCGGAATACAAAGTGGCAGCGGCGCGTTACGTTTAATTGGCGAGCTAAAAACGTAACTGACGCTAAAGTGAATGTCGTTACGAGCGCGTGATCTCCGGATTTCAATCTCGAGGAAGATCGGCAGTAGGAACGGCGTGCCGTTTGTCAGTGTGGGAGGACACCGTAAAGATCCGCGCGGTCTTGAATCCAGCCTTTATGCGCTCTAGACAGCCGTTTATTACCTCAAAAGGTCGGGTGGAGGGAGCTGAATACGGTTAGGGTAGTTCATTGCAGATAGTCTGGAGATGCCTATCGTTCCAGAAAAGCATCTTCCCTTTGCTTCTCCGGTCCTCGTCTCCTCTCATTCGTTCAACCCTTGGACGAGCGACGATCAGTCTATAACTGTCTCGTCCGCGCTCTAATCTTTAGAACGTGTATAATTGGAAATTTGCCTCGCTTCTTCGGTGTCAACCGGAAAGGTTGCGTATTAAACGAAAATAGCCCGGGGTTTCGATCGACTTTCTTTGTTACGAACAATTGTGTAAACAGACTCGACACGTATTTTCCTCAGGAGATTGTATTAAAGATTTCGTAGTTAACAGACTGTAATAAATGTACTGTTATAATAATACTGTGTACATTTTCACGTAATAAATTTATCGGCGAGTTTTTCCTGTTATTTTTTTTCACGGACGGTGTGCTTGCTTTATTGGAACATTTCTGTAGCATTTTATTAAGCATTAATAAACTTTATCAACGTTCGCGGTTAGTAATAAAAAGTCTACCGGAAACCTGGTTATTTTCCTTTTATTATAATTGGAAATGACTGTCGGTTAGTGTGCATATAGGAAGCTATGGCGTACTATCATATGATAAAAAAAAACAGAGGAAAAAAAACATTTCGACACATCTGCGTTTTCTTTTCAAGGGAATGTAATGATATACGAACTATCAGATGAACTGTTTCAAAACTATAGCCGCTTGAGAAGGTGTTTAATCCCTAGAGTGGACTCTTTCCATTGCAAGGCAGTCGAAAGACTTTGCTCTTTGAGATGAGAATTTGCATTTGGTATACATCACAAATTACTATGTGTATTGATGCGCTCGCGTCTAGTACAAATTCATAAATAAGAATTTTTTATAAAATACCATAGATTTAGATAAGTGTCTTTTATAAGTGAAGTAGTAATGTTTGCACTTTGATAACTTGCGTTTTCATTAACATGTTTGTCACAGCTGCAGTTCTGCCATAACAGTTAATGTTATCTAGCATTCAACTTATCATTCGCAAATTTAATGTTAACTTGATCATACGTTAAAATGCCCCTTTACATAAACGCACCAGAAATAAACTTGACGACCAATCCTTGCAACTTCCTAACCACTGTCTATCAACTGAGGGGTAAGTATCGCAAAATTATCCAAGTGCTTCCTATAAGTGCGATAATAACGTTTACGTATTGATAAGGTGTGATTTCATCACCAACGTATTTGCCCTACTACAGTTTTGACGTAATATTTATTGTTATCTAACTATGACGTTATCATTCGCAAACCTAACATTGATTTTGTTATACGTTAATACGCCTCTTTACGTGCCGGATTTGAATATGGTAACCAAACCTTGCGAACTCCCAACCGCCGTTTATCGGCTGCGGAGGAAGTTTCGGACCATAATACGTCGCCGGACCATATTTTTGCGTGAACGATCGAATTTGCCGCGGTCGTGTCCGCATAATTCAGGCCCGTTCGTGAAAAGATGAACGTTCCATCAGGGTGAAACCGGCTTAAGGCGGAGATCGCGGCGGCGATACGTCAGGCTTTAATTGCCAGCTCGTCGACGACTCGCTGCGGTTGTATTAGCCTTTCCGCCGCCTCCTAATTTCAATTATTATCCCATTCGTTATTGCCACTCGGAACGCCTCTTTTGCAGCTCGACCGAACGAACGAATAAATCTCTCGTACCGATTCTCTTTCCCTCTTGCGCTGGCATGTGTGCGGACATGCCTATGGATATTCCGGGTCTTTAATGTCTTCCAGGTTAACACTAAACGTACCGGTACATTCTTAGTATGAGAGGTCATTATGAAACATATGGCCTTATGAAATAAACGTTGATTTCGAGAAAGAAATTCCTAATTTATTAAAGCGAAAAATTGAATAAACAGATGATATAAGAATTTACAGAAAGTCAAATGAGCGAAAGAAATAACAATGAATGTACGATTTTAAAGTAAATTTTGAAAGGGGTAATTTAACCCCGTTTTATACATTTAGTGTTATAATTTTCAAGTTTTTCGTCATGACGCATGCGGTGCGTCATCACTTTTGTCAGAAGCAAATATTAAAATTATTCGCCATGACGCATACGACGCGTCATCAATTTTCGCAGAACCAAATAAGGACATGAACGTGACATCTAATGTATATGAGATATATTGAAAACGGATATGCATTCAGATAATTTGTTGACATCGAGTTTTATTGGCTTTGTGTAACACGTTCATTATAGAAGGTGCAACGGATGTATGTGTGTGGAATCTTATAATTTTGCGATATGACACGATAAAGAGTCAAATTATGAAATAGTTTTAAGGACAACTGTTACTAAGGATCCTTATGTTTCGTTTCTATATTTGTCACATTATCGTATCGTTCTTTGTTTTCCCTCAGAAGTATTTGTTCACAAATGAATAATTATACCCAACGGCATAGAATAAACGCAAGCGACAGGAGAATTGAAAAACTAAATTAGGCTGTTTTAACAAATTCAATATTTTATTTGGAAACATGTCCACAGGAGACAGGATCACTCAGAAAAATGAAAGGCTAAACTCATCATCGCGAGTACCCCCTAAATACATCACTTCCCTTTAATATGCTATTCATTAACGCCATCACGAACTAATCAGCTAAATCTGCGGAAAGCTGCGAGCATTAAGAAAATGAAACCGGCAAGACTGCCAATAAAAATACCATCCACCTTGCCAGCCGTGAAATATGAAATAACTTCCCTTCAATCTACAAATGACTCGACGTGAATTTTATACCCGCCCTCCTACGTTACTCGCATTATTTGCCACCTGGCACGGAACACGCAATCCTGTTCATATTCAGCGTACAACGTGTGATATTGATGACGCCGAACCTACCGTCACCACCTTTTTTAGATGAGCCAACTACAAGTAGATCATAAAATGCAAAGTTCGTGATGACCTTACATTTTCTGAGCGTCATTATGCATGTAAGAACAGAACAAGCTATAGAATCCTAACTGCATCTGCTAATAAATGAGACCTGCCCAATTCTAGATTAAATCACCAAACAGCAAGGAATATAGAAGAAAAGAGGAAAAATGGGCATACTACGTGGTATACACAAAGTGTATCAACAAAAGATACTCCATTATTGTTACAAAATTATAACGATCGACATTTTATTTGGCTCTGTCCCAATCGGAATGCACCCGTACAAAATTATACTTTGTTTCTATGCACTACATATACTTTTTCATTGACTCCAAAATAATTTCCCCTAACCCATACTATTCCTATTTTTTTTATATACTGCATTATTTTATAAATGCAGTTATTGTTAGAATAGTGATGCGATCCTTTGGTCTTCAATACCTGCACAGTATTCACATTTTGCATAATTCAGTCAAATGCTGTAGTATTTCATAGCATCGCTGTTCTAATACGCTCCCTCATGTCTCATATATACTTTCTGTCATTACCTCCACAATTTCTTGAAACCCCCACTTGCACTCTCTTGGCAGTCAACGTATTAAATGTTACCTGCTCAATTCTACTTTAGATTACATAACTAAAATATATTTCGCTCCCTCATGTCTCATATATACTTTCTGTCATTACCTCCACAATTTCTTGAAACCCCCACTTGCACTCTCTGCACAAATCGAGTTACCACGTTCTATTCATCATTACTTCCTCCTCGGATGCCCACCGGCACGCATCATCGTACACTTCCTTTTGTACCGAGCGGCCAACAACGTCGTCCATAAATTTACGATCGCGATGATGAACTGAACTGATCGCCGGGCCAGACGCTATTCAGCCGAAGCAGTGTACTCACAATCGTGCGCCATCTTGTATGCAGAGGCGCGTGTGTGCGTTCGCACGCGAAGAAAAGGGGGCAGGCAACCCCCATAAAATTCAACCCCCGCGAGCTCCCGTACGGCTGTCACGACGGACACAAGAGGGTTGCAAGTAAGAGAGGAGACTGGCAGAAGAAAGAGCCCGCGGAAAGGGCGGCAGAGGGCAATAGACAAGCATAACGAACAAGTGGAAACCGAGAGAGATGGGAGTCGAGACGAGCGCAGGCGGAAAGGGTTAGACAAACAAAAAGGGAGAGAGCGCATGTCGGAAAGGGATGAGATAAACACCGCCGGACAAAGATGGATGGATACAATTTACCGTCGCTTAAGCAGGGACGTTTGTTAAACTGATTTTCGGTCGGGTTGACGTACTAATTTATCCAAGGAATACGCGATTGTTGTTGTACGTGATAAAACGCGGGTACTGATTATTGTAATAGTTGCCTAGTTGCATAGTACTGTTATGTCGCGGGGGAAGTGTGGTTCTAAAGAAACGGTCCCGAAAACGTAAACGATTACCAAAAAATATCAAAATACTCAAAATCTCATATATGCTGCACGTCGAAAAATTGCGTACTTAGAATTTGAATCACACATTTCATCGCAACTGTATAATGATCATAACTGCGTACCGATCCATTTATGCTTGAAATCCATGATGCCAAACACAATGCACGTCGAAAAATTGCATACTTAGAATTTGAATCACACATTTCATTGCAACTGTATAATGATCATGACTGCGTACCGATCCCTTTACGCTTCAAATCCACGATGCCAAACACAAACACTCCGAAAACGTAAACCATTACCAAAATATATCAAACTACTCAAAATCTAATTTATACCGTACGAAAAATTGCACCGTAGCCATATATATAGTTTGAATCACGCATCCGATCATAACTACATAATCGCCATAACTGCGTACCGACCCTTCAATACTTCAAATAGACGATGCCAAACACAAACACTTCGGAAAACATAAACGATTACAAAAATATATCAAACTACTCAAAATCTAATTTATACCGTACGAAAAATTGCACCGTAGCCATACATACAGTTTGAATCACGCATCCGATCATAACTACATAATCGCCACAACTGCGTACCGACCCTTCAACGCTTCAGACCGACGACACCAAACACAAACGATTACAAAAATATATGAAACTACTCAAAATCTCATTTGTGCCGTGCGAAAAATTGCACTGTTGCCACACATACAGTTTGAATCACGCATCCGATCATAACAACATAATCGCCATAACTGCATATCGACCCTTCAACGCTTCAGACCGATGACACCAAACACAAACGATTACAAAAATATATAAAACTACTCAAAATCTCATTTATGCCGTATGTCGAAAAACGCACCGTAGCCACACATACAGTTTGAATTACGCATCCAATCATAACTACATAATCGCCATAACTGCGTACCGACTCTTCAACGCTTCAAACCGACGACACGAAACACCACCGCTCCGAAGGGCGTAAGCAAACGGATAAAAAAGCCTCGAAGCACCGGAGATCTCATTTATGCAGCGCGCTGAAAAGAAAAGCCGAGAGGACATAAAACTGACATAAAGACGCGGAGTCGAACAGCAGCGAGCGATAAAGCCGATAGCAACAATATCGAGATCCGAGAGTAGAGGCCGCCGTGCTCTCGACAACCTCTCGACACGCTCAAGACTCGGCCTGAGGCTGAATCGCACTCACCCTCCGCTGCCTGCGGGGGTGAAAAATATTAAAAACGATAAAGAACGCGCGTCGTTATTGTCGTCACGCGAGGGAGTGCGCGAGGCGAGGGAACGAGCGATTTTCTTGGGAAATTAAAGGACGACGCGCACAATGCGACGTTCGATATAAATTGTTTACCTACGAGCGTCGTTATTGCCGCTGTGCATCGGCGTCTGCGAGCTTTGTTCGTCGGCGAGGAAAAAGGGGGATCGCGTCAGCGGGGCGAAGAAAATGGCGCCTGCTTCGGGGGAATTAAGGCGAACGGCGCGGGCCGTTTTTCACCGAACGATATGTGCGCCGATTTGCGCGTTAATGGACAACCCGAGGCGCGGCTCGGATCCGGAAAATTCGAGCGACGGCAGCGAATTATGATGGAGTGCGAACACGCGCGACATTTTAATATAGTTGCGCGGGTGTCGCTGTTATTTATCGGACGATATTTTTCCCGCGAAATTTCGCGTTGATGGCGATGCGCGAAGCGCTGGGGGAGTCTGTCTAGTGTTATTGGAACTAGATGTGTTTGGTGGAAATACAATGGTGGAACGAAGTGCGGAGTTGTGGGTCATTATTTTTGTTAGGAATTTCGAGGTTCTGGGGCGAAATTGACTTTACCTGATGTCATTATGTAAACTGAAAATAATTGACGGGACTTACTTGTTACTATTTTTATATTCTGCGAGAATTTTTACTATTACTTCATCGCATCAAGTGTAAGAGGAATGTGCCATATATTATTGATATTTCATGTGCTTATTGATGAGAGGAAATAATCGATGTAGTATAGTAATAGGAAGCACTGAGTTGTGTGTCATTATTTTTGTTAGGATTATGAGGTAATATGCTGGAAATTGGCATTATTAACGGTTATTACCATTTTTATATTCTACGAGAATTTTTATTTTTCCTTCATCACAACTTGTAGATAGACACAACCCTTTTACGTCACAATCCTTACGAAAAACTTTACCTACTATTCCTTGTATTATTGATGTTACATGTGTTTATGGGAGAGAAGAAATAAACGAAGTAGTATAGTAGTAGGAAGCACTGAGTTGTGTGTCATTATTTTTGTTAGGATTATGAGGTAATATGGTGTAAATTGGCATTATCAACGCTTATTACCATTTATATATTCTACCAAAATTTTCATTTTTCCTCCATCACAACTTGTAGATAGACACAACCCTTTTCCGTCACCTTCCTTTCGAAAAATGCTGATAAATTGCGGCTCAATGATACTTCCGCCCGAAGCTTCCCGAAGCCACCTACCCGACGGACATAAGGATCCGTTAATTAACGTTCCCGTGAGCGTGCGTCAATTTCGCAAACTTTCTGCCCCTTCGCTGCCCGACAATTTCGCGCTTAGACGTAACAAGTGCCGCCGACGTCGTATACACGGGCCGACTTTATTAAAAAACTCCGCCGCATCGTCGCTCCCAGCGTGCCCAGCTCGGCAACTTCGCCATTCCATCGTTTATGCAGATTGACAAGCATCAATCAGCCCGGCCGATTAATCGATTATACGAGTCGCGAACTGCGCACACCGGGGTCTCCCCTTCTGCAAAATCGCCGGCGTGCCGCGCGGTTATCGTTACTCGAAGCCGCCGGGCATATTAATTCTTTAAAGCGCCGCGATCAGTTTAAAATCGTTAGGGGCTCTGCCGCTCCCGCCGGAAAAAAGGCGGAACTTTAAACAAGGTTTGCCGAGCGCTTAATATTAGCCTAAGCGCAAGCTAGTCGAGTTTCGAAGTTCGACGGCGCGGGGGTCGGGGCTAACATCGATATATCGCTCGCGTTCCCCTATCTTCCTGCTGCCGCTGCTGTTCCACATCCTCTCTGAACCACCCCCAGCCACCCGACTCTGAACCACCCCCATCCCCAATGCGCGAGACCGCCTTAGTCTCGCCCTCGAGAGGGCCAGGGGATACTTTGTTCCCCAGTACAAATTTACTCGCCGGCGAATTGAATACTTGATTTCCAATTTCCCGCGGAACCCGGGCCCTCGCGTCGCGCTGAATGGATGTGCGGGGTCTCTGTCCGATTCCTGGGAAACGGACGATTTTCCGCTCACGGTGGAATGCTTTTTAACCGGCGCTTTGTTGCGTTATTTTCCACGTACGCGCGCAGGCGGGATGCTGCGTCGGATGGTAAACGGCATATGTGTGTGATCGGTCTGATATCGGATAAAGCGGAAATGTTCTAGTGGCCGGCAACGCTGAAGAGGGAATTTGCAGCTGAATGGGGAGAAGTGAAGAAAATTGGCCAGATTGGTGCGATGGTTATGAAACGCGGTAATTTTTGGGGTAATTGAACTTGACAATGTGCCAACGCTTGGCGTGAAGGTGAAACAAACCGTAAATATCGAGGATCGCGGTATTGTCGGTTAGATAATTACGTTTATAGTTCATTAATGCGGTTGATTGATTCTTTCCGCGTCGACGCAATCGTGCCTAACAAACGTTTTTCTGAGGCACTTTAATTTTCGTAATAATCTACGTCTGACACGTTCTAATATTGTTCATCAAACTGTAATTTTTTTAAGAATTGAGCCGTTCATTTTGAAAGTGGCCTAACTCCGTTTTTCAATATTTTCCGGTTACCATGGTTACATGTACAAATTCATGTTATTTATCAGGTAAATGTTATTTATCCTGATTTGAAGATAAATGGAGTTAGGCCATTTTCAGAATAAACGGCTCAATTATCAGTCCACAGTATTGTCGCTTAACACTTTGACTGCCGTGATGGTCACCGGTGAACGGCGCAAGAGATTTTACTGAAGATCCAAAATATTCGCAATGGGTAGCAATAATTATTTTATAAATGCAGTTATTGTTCGAATTGTGATGCGATTCTTTGGTCTCCAATACCTGCACATTATTTACATTTTGCGTAATTCAATCAAACGCTGTAGTATTTCATAGCATCGCCGTTCTAATACAGCAAAATACGCATGGCAGTCAAAGTGTTAAAGAATTTTATCTACACTTCTTCAATTAACTCGATTGTTTCATTCCGCCTCACATTTTAAGACAGTCGCCGCAATCATCACTAATAAGCATCTTTATCAGACAGTCCAATTTTCGTAATAATCAACGTTCAAAGCGTTCCAATATTTGCCAGTGAGCCGAAACGATCTGCAAACGTCGAAGCGCATGGCATTATCGCTTAGAGAATTTCATTTACAGTTCGTCGACCAAGCCGATTGGCCTTTTCCGCTTCTAACATCCCAGCAAACTAAGGCAGCGCGCGCTCGCTCGACACCGAGGAGGCTCGAATTTGGCACGAACCGTGGATCAGAATTAAATTGAGTTCCGCAAGGAACGGATATGCGAGATTACCGGTGTAAGCCAAGCAGAAGGCGGGGCTCCTCGGGTTAAATTAGAAAGGAAGCTTTGCGGGGCAGGATCGAGAGCGCACCAACAGGAGAGAGACGGCGAGAGGAATCAATGTTCAATTCGCGTGGGCGATCAGTTTCGACGTAAGTCCGAAATAACTCTGGCCCGATAACGCGCATGAGAACGCAGCCAAACGCTCGCGCCTTCCCTGACATTTTTGAGTTTTAACACCGTCATTTTTCCCGGCGGCCGACCGACTGTATCGATCTTCATTAATTAATAGCCGATCGGCCCGTGACCGCAGCCCCGATAATTCCGACAATAAAATCCGTTATTTATGCAGTGCATATTTCGCTGTTTACCGAAAAGAAACGTTGTAAATCGAAATAATCGGCCATCTGGGAAACATGTAAATACGCTGCATCTGATATAATCGGTCGTCACCGAATTACAGTTATACGTTCTGGAATACATTTATAAATCACACATAAGGGAAGGTAGCCTAATTTGGACCGTAGCCTTATTTGGACCGCTATGATATACAAAGACTGATGATATCTGCGAGATTTGAGATAGGCATTTTGTTATACGTAGATGTAGAAGAGGTTAATGCAATTGTGTTTTTAAAGAAACGCCTCGTGGTTACATTGAGAGATTCGTTTGGCTAAGTATTATTCGTGTGGCTAATAAGAAAATCTGTTATAAATTCGACATAAGTGTGAAAGCAGTTAATTCGTCTAAACGTAAATAATTACATGTCTTATTATACCATCACAAAACTTGCTTATTTATCTACAATTTGCAATTATAATTTTGTGAAGTTATGTTAGTTGACGTTTCTGTACAATATCAAGCATTAAATATTCAAGTTTCCCAAGTTGGACCGAAAACAGTTGCCGAAATTGAACCGGTCCAATTTCGGCAACATTTTTTTCATGGATAAATTATAATTAAAAAAATATCTTCTAGTAGCGGTGATGAAGATAGAAGTGATAACGAAAATAATTGATTTAGGACAGTTCTTGAAAAAATATCACCGCGAGCAAAGAAAAATCCAAATCCAACTGGCCCTTCGTTTTCTCGCAGTGCACCAATAGCCCAGAAAGCAGTGGAAATAACAAGCAGCCCTTACAAATCGCGGTTATACCAAAACTTAAAAAAAAATCAGTTTACCAAAGTGTAACAAAATGCAGAAACATAAAAAAGAAACTGGTGATTCATGGTTTTGTACATTATGTGAAGAAACCAAGGAAGAAGAAATGATACAATGCATGAAATGTCACGCTTGGATATATATAATACTCGGTGTGCTGGAGTTAGTGCTGCAATTAAAAGGTTCTTTTGTTGTAATTGCCGTTAAGAAAGCTCATGGTCCAATTTAGGAAACTAGCGGTCCAAATAAGGAAACCGGTTTCCTAAATTTAACCGATGACACGATTTTTTTTTAATTCATTTTTCACTGTTATAAATAATTTTTTAAATTTAATAAATGCTTCTATTTTGAAGGTACACTTAGTGAGTTTATTTTCTACTACTTCATTTTTATTGGCACTTCTTCCATCCTTCTATATTTGAAAAAATACAAAATTGGTCCAAATTAGGCTACTTTCCCTTGCCTAAAGTTATCCTTGCGAGTAATCGAAGCTTTTTCTCCCCTAACTTTTATATCGTATATATTCAATCGTCGAACTACACAATAAAAATCCGGCAACAAAAAAATTCCCTTGACACCCACGTTTTCCTCAAACTTTTCAAACTTCGTCTGCTCAATCAAATTTAAGGTAAAAAGCCCAGATCTATTTCTCCGCACTATTCCAATAAATAGAGACATTGCTTTGTGTTCGTCGTGCACCGGGCATCTGTCATCGAAGGCATTTAGCGCAAATCGTGGAAAACGGCTGCCACCCCCGCATTGCATCTCGCGGACTATGGTAACGACATTTGCGATCGTACGTGTCTTGAAAGGACCCTCGAGGCCATTAAAGGTTCTCGTCCCTTTGAATGCCACGCGGCCTGTAGTGACCCTCGATCGACTTTTTTTACTCCTACTCTGAGAGTCCGAATGCTCCATATCCTCCGCGGAGAGCTCTCCCAAGAGGAACGACGGCCACTTTTATTCGAGGATCACTGAAGGATTTTTCAGTGGACCCTTTCTCTCCGCACCTGTCGTCCTAGCCTCGTTCTAAGACGAGAGAGAGAGAAGGGGGTGGGGGCTGAAGGTGCAAGCAGGAAGACAGAAGTGAGCGAATTTCGTTTACTCCGTCCTTTCGTTTATTTTGTCCTTTCAGCGGGCCGACTCAAAGGAGGACTGCCTTCGAAAATGGAGAGCACGCGATGGTCGGAATTTAATTTGACGCCGAGGCAACGGGACGGACTGTTATCGTCTTAAGGGCCGACGGAATAAGGCATGTCGTGTGCTTGAGACAGTGCGCAACAGAACTTATGCTTCGCGAATTTAAACCGGTTCGAACCGGAGGCTAAACGTATGGCAATACGGTACACGCGCAAGTGCATTGACGAATATTATGTACCGTAGCACGCGTATCACGCCCACCGCGCGTTTAATGTCTGCCGGTAAATTGGAGAAAATGTAATACCGCGCCGATAGGAGAATTATTTGGTAAATGACCCGTATCGTACATAACTTGTCTGCCGTACGTCTAATATATAACGCCAAATGCATGAAAAGTCGAACACTTCGCGTGCGAAATATCGATAGTAATAATTAATCGTCCGCGAAGGTGAAATATTTGATAAAACAAACCCGCGAGTGTTTATCGTCGCACCGTGAATCAAGTTTCGCACGTTGACCGATCATTTTTGTAGGAATTTTATTACGTGAAACTAGAGAGTATAATATTTATAAACAATACAGCACAATCAAGCCGCTTTCGTCTTATTTCCTAATCTGTCGTCGTTTCGTCTTTACATCTTATCGTCTTCACGTCTTACCGTTCACTGTCCCCTTAGCAACCGAATAACACAATTCGATAAACTCGTCACCGATGATACATCAATATAATAAATGAAGATCATAGGTGACCTTTCCTCGCCAGCTAAAGGACCCTGTATCTGAGATCCCACATTTTTTTTTCGAACACACTACTCCTCCGCATAATCGAGTGTCAATGCATGTTCGCGTTAACTGGAAGATGAGCGGTATTCGAAACGTTTCCCGGCTAGCCTGTTCGTACGTTTTCATTGCGTTTAGACGAGAAAACGAATCTCTTCGTAAAAGTTCGTTCAAAGGATTTGCGTTGAGAGTAGATGAGTCGCAGTTGGAATTTAATCGCGAGTACCGCGAAGGAGCAGCTCGCGATGAAGAAGATGAGACTTGAGCAACCTGCGGGGAGGCCTTATTAGCTTCGTTCAAAGAGCAAAGACGAACTTCGTCGCGAAAGCGACGGTGAAAATCTAAATACCCTGAGACCTTGTACGAAAAAAAAAGAAATTCCCTTATTACGGCTCAACCAAAAATTACTTCTGACGGAAAATCTTATTGATTATTCAGACGAGCGGTACCTTTTGCGGTGTATGACATTCGAACATGCGGAGTAACCACGAGAATAGGAAAAAATCAGAAATAATATGTAAAAATAATGTTAACTGGTATCAATTATAAGTATATTTTGTAATTAAAAATTATACGGAAAATACGAAGTGTGTAAAACCAATTTCACTGAAGTTTACGTTGCGATGCATCGTTGTCCGTTCAAATACAAACATGACAACAACGTGATATTGAATTTCCATGCATGAATACCCCAATAATCTTCATTTGATAAAACTCGGAACTGTGTGATTACTATCGATCAGTGCAAGTTATACTAAAAGACACCGACACAATAAACATCACCGCCTAGCATATACGTATCTACATCGAAACCATTATCATCGTTCTAACTCTGAATGCTATTGTGAAAATTTAGTGATATAGTAGATGTTTATTAACACGTTGACTGCCAAGCGTATTTTGCTATGTTAGAACCGTGATGCGATGAAATACTGCAGAATATAATTAAATCATGTAAAATGAAGATAACGCAGAATTGTAAGAAGCCGAAGTATTGAAGCATCGTTACAATATCAATTGCTTTTACAAGATTGCAAATACGCTTCATTGAACATTTTTTGCATTTTTAGTAAAATCTTTTGCACCGGTCACCTGTGACCACCGTGGCAGTCAAAGTGTTAACATGAAATGAACAAGAATACAATATAAGATATTCCGCGCGTGTCAAATCGTTTTCCACGTGATGATCTCCTTGCGACTGACTCTCAAGCGAAGCTCTCGCTCTTTTCTTCTCATAAACAAATGAAACGCGGATCACACCATCAATCGCTCATCTTATTTACATCTCTAGCAACCAACTTATTCTAGAATTTTCCAAACGCGTCTCTAATATAAATACCCATTCACAAATGCCTATTGAGATCATTATTGATCGCACATGATGTTGCCAATTCATATCGCGATACTACCCTATCATCCCACCCAACTTTTTAACGAAGCAATCCGGAACCTATACCTACACATTCCTTTCTTAATCCCACCGAACATATCGCCAAACTTCGGCGATAAACCCCGCGATCCTCCGCCCACCCTCTGTCTTCCGTTTTCATAATTTACGGCCCCGACACCTCGACACTCCGTAAACTGTTAAACCCAGCCTCTTTAAAAATGTCCACTGTCACTCGATTGCCGAGCGAGTCAGCTGGAAAAAGCACTTCGACCGACGAGTGGGACGGACTGCGCAAGGGCGCGAGGCAAAAAGTTTGAATGCCTGCGTACATTACGTCGCTTTGCCGGGGTACAGAGAGCGCGAACAAGAGGGAAGGCACTCAAAGGAAGAGACGCACGAGCACGCAGCGTAAACAAACCCGAGAGGGACGTACAAAGGAAAACGTAAACTGGCGAAAGAGACGGACGAGGCAGGAGACGTGAGTGGGGCAACAGACTGACAGGAAAGCGACGCAGCTTCGGGAGAGAAAACAGACGGGCGGTTTGTCGCGGAGGGGCGCGAAATCTCGGCTGCCACTTTCGAGTCGTTAAGATTTAACGCCGCGTTGGCACCGAATTAAGCCGAGTCCCACCCCCGCTGCTTATCGTCCTCGATTCCTCGCACGCCGTTTGAATTTAATGGCGCGAAAGATCGTCCGCGAACGACGGGCGGGGCTGCCTTTTAATTCGCGCGAGCGATATAAGCTGCCCGCGTGCCCCGCCGTTTATGGATGCGATAGAAATCGCGACGTGACCGGAAACGGGGCTTTTCATAACGGTAAGTTATAGTATCGATGTTTACGACGTTGATCGCGGTGATATTTGAACGCGGGCGAGCGTTGCGTATCTAGTTTGAAATGGTTACAAGTAACCAAGTATCTGTAGGGTTCAATTGCAGTACTGGTGTTTAGGGTGATAAGCGTAGTAGTATTGGAACGCAAGCAAGCGTTACGTATATAGTTTGGAATGGTTACAAGTAACCAAGTACTTGTAGCGTTCAATTGTAGTACGGGTGTTTAGAGTGATAGGCGTAGTGATTTGAACGGCAAGTGCGTATCGAATTTGAATGGCGAGCAAATGTTCAATTGCTGGGGTATCTAGTTATATTTTGAAGCGTTGCGTATAGTTGAAACAAGTAAGCAAGTACTTGTAGCGTTCAATTCTAGAACTGGGGTTTAGGGTGATAGGCGTAGTAGTATTTGAACGCGAGCAAACGTTGCGTATCTAGTTTGGAATGGTTACAAGTAAGCAAGTACTTGTAGTGTTCAATTGTAGTACTGGGGTTTAGGGTGATAGACGTAATAGTATTTGAACGCAAGCAAGCGTCGCGTATCGAATTTCAAATGTTTACAAGTAACCAAGTATCTGTAGTGTTCAATTACAATACTAGTGTTTATGGTTATAGGCGTAGTAGTATTTGAACGCAAGCAAGCGTTATGTATCTAATTTGAAATAGTTACAAGTAAGCAAGTATGTGTAGCGTTCAATTACAGTACTGGTGTTTAGAGCGATAGGCGTAGTAGTATTTGAACGCAAGCAACGATTAGATATCTATTTTGTAATGGTTATAAGCAAGTACTTTTTGTAACGTTAAATTATAATATTGATCTATACGGAATTGGCCATACTAATAATCGAACGCGTGTAAAAATTGGATACATACGTTGCAATGGATACAGATAATCTAGTATTTGTCATAAAGTTAAATTACATCCGAATACACGCAATTGGGTGTGTACTTTGTAATGATTACAAATAAGGATCTCTGTATGAACTGTTAATATGAGATAGACCTGATGTTTAATTTACTTAGTATTCGTACTATACAATTTCGTAGTTTCGAACGCAGTCTCCATAATCACTATCAGTAGAATAACTAAAGTTTTATTTACACGGCACTTTTGCAGAACCAACGTACTGTATTAATCAAGAGCTAGATGCAGGTCATTAGCTGTGAACTATTCCGTATTAATCCCAGGGTAATTATGTCGAAACTCGTGAATTGTCTGTAGGGTAATTTCAATATTACTAACTAGTACAATAACAATAAGTTAAATTAAATTACTCGAGAAGCCTCATTTATTTGTATTCAACCGATCTCCGCAGATATAGCCACCGTGCTCGTAAGCGTACCGAGTATTTGCAAATTTCCGACTGAATTAATCTTCGTTTGACAAAGTCAAACCGCCGACTTCTGCAACGCGTCACTAAATTAGGATCCGCGCTGACCTCTCCTACTCCACTATGGGCGTTTCAGTTTGAACGGTCAACCCGAGTTGACTGTCTTATATTCTAACTCGACCGCTAACTCCTCTAAGTTCGGGGTTCACAATACACGCGCGTTAATAACGTAGAATGAATAGGCCAGGGATTCTCACAAAGATATCCGAGACCAGTTTCCCACGGCAAAACCCAAACTTCCCAAGTGTTTGATAAGGCCTAGAATTCGATTACGATCAATGGAGAACAATTAGGAATCTGGGACGCTTGAGAATCACGGTAATAGTTTGTTCTTAAATTAACCCGTTACTAGACGCAGGTTAAATGCTTATTTAATGAGCTCGTTATGTATATATAAGAGGAGGTCGGAAGGCGATTGTTCGTCCAAAGTTTGAGAATCCCTGGTTATAGATTGCCAAGTCTATTGCACTATGGATTCTGTACATTGTAGACTCTGTACAGGATGTGATCGTCCTATTCTGACCGTTTTGCATAGGTTACACTCTGTACATACTGAGGGATAGAACGACCAACTTTATCTCCAATATTCAGTCCGTTGCGAGATCATTATATTTTTGCCCTTTAGTATCGCGGTAATCCGATATATTGCAGCTTACTCTACTCGTCATTATGATTACTAATTCGAACATGTTAGGAAAACCCCGCCCTTTCCGTAGTAACTACATTCAGTCAGAAACCAGTATTGATATTAATATCATATTTGAAGATCAGAAAACTCTGAACACGTTGTCACTTCAATACTATTAAAATAGCTGTATATTGCCAAGGAGTCAGTTAAAGCATAATGAGTCTTATCCCCGAAATTCTCAAGTTTTCCTTCGGCAGCCTTTAGAATTCAATACTGCGCTGTTTAATAATCACACGGAATTGTATCACATTCGATTAACACTAAACGTACCAGTACTTTACACCTGCCTATTCTTACTAAGAGAAGTCATTTGATCCCTTATGAAATAAGCATTGATTTTCGGAAAGAAATTCCTAATTTATTAAAGTGAGAAATTGAATAATTAGATGAGATGCGAATTTACAGAAAGTCAAATGACCGAAAGAAATAACAATAAATGTTCGGTTTTAAAGTAAATTTTTAAAGGGGTCAATTGACCCCGCTTGGTACGTTTAGTGTTAAACAAACTAGAAAACATAGACAACACACACAAATCAATAATTTTCTAATATATTTAGTCGAACCTACTACAGCTGTGTACGAAATAAATCAACACACTATTATAAGCTTCCTACCGAAGAAAACCGTGGATATCGACTACCAACTTCTTCCTTCCGTAACCGATTGCTTAACAGCCTTTAATTACATTACCACTGTACAAACAAGAATGCGTAAATAATACATTTTCCGCCCTTATATATGACACCTGCCAACAATATTCCTAACAAACGTCCACCCACCCCTACATCCGATCTACCTCCGATCTACAAGCCACAAGTTAGCCTCTCAAAAATCAACGTTTAAATCGTCTGCATGCCGGATATCGTAACTTCTGATGAAGCAATCTACCGAAACTGTGCAAAACAAACGAAACTATCGGGGAGCACGTATACGCTGCATTGGGATTTCAGTGGAAGGGAAGTCAAGAAGGCGAGGACACATCGAACAACGGCAGAAGGAAGACGTAAAAGCGTCCCGTTTTCTTTCCACCCCTTAAGGAAACTGGGGTGAAAGAGGGTTGAGAGGAGGAAGCGAGGGGACGAAGACGTGCTTCTCCTCTCTATCGCGTCACGGCTGGCTGAAGTATCGAAAAACGAGAACGGGCGACTACAAATCTCGTTAGACCGGAAGTTCGAGGCGAGAGTGGGTGCGAGATTCGTGAAAGCTTTACGGTGGCGGGGTGTGGGTGAGAAAAAATGCCGCGCACTTTGTCTAAGCCCCTAAAGCTCACATTAGACGATCAAAGTGACGCTGCCGCGGAGACGCCGAAAGTTTCATCCTTCGTAGGTCGATTTTTCCTCCCTCGTCCTGCGCCATCTTCCTCCCTTCCTCCGTCGATCCCTTTCGTTCGGCCTTGTTCGTCCCTGCACAGTCCTCCCTTTCCAAGCGTCAGCTTCGTCACGGAGTTAACGAGAGGCTCAAACGATTTTTCGTTTGACGTACGACTTAAACGTGAGCGGATCCTCGACTATGCGCCGCGAATTCGATGCCGCGAAACCGAACGCCCTTGTACACGCGGATAAAGAACATTTCGAAAGGAGTATTATATGTTTAATCGTTCTACGTACTTAGCGGTCTGACAGGGTCCGGGTCGCCGCTGTACAAATTTGAATTCCGCGAGATTGAGATAAGCCGGTAAATGGCGCGCGTTTTAATTGCTTTAAAAACGTTCAAATGGATACGGGGTTTATGAAATTAAGCAATGTGGGACGGTCGTACGGTAATCACAAAATGCATATTCGTTCTCTACTCCTTTCCTCTCCATCCTTTACTCATTAACACCGCCGGCAATAGACAAAGTGCGAGTACGCGAGCTGCATATCGAAACGGACAGCGCAGATACTCGGCGGTTGCCGATTACGCGCGTATAAGGCTCGCTCGAAAATTAACGATCGAATAAACACGCAATGGTAATTATCGTCTGGACGATCTTCCGGCTACGCGCCAGGTGAGAATACACGGAGCGGGGGAGGGGTGATATCGCGATATCGGGTATCCTCCTCAATTAAGCGAAGCGTGCGCCCGATTGTATAAAGGGCGAATCCGGCAGTATCTAATGCTACCGTTTTCAAGGCTAATTTATCACCGGCCATTGTGCTTCGAATTGGCTTCCCTTATAGCGAGAAACGGAGTCGAAATGGTCTAAGAAAAAGAGAGGGAAGAGTGAGAAGGGAAAGAGAAGGAGAGAGTAATGCGTTGGACAGACAAAGCTTCGAGCAAAGGCACTGCCGAAGGGTGTGGAAGAAGAAGAAGAAGAGGTAGGAATGTGAATGCGGATAGGTAAAGGGCGGGATAAAGGAAGCTGGAAAGCTGGCGGGAACGTTTTCGCGAAATTAACGGTATAAACCTGCCCTGAGTCAAACGTTTTGCGCCGTGAAGAATTTCTGCCGTTACAACGACGATAGCCTTGAATAAAATGGTCGCTCGAAGTATCTGCCGGTACGATCCATGCTTCCCTTTACTACTTGACGCGCTAGCATAAAGTTACATTTCGCGCGTAGTTATTGAAACGTTCTGATCATCGTAACCCCCCCTTTAATCGTCCATCCGTCGTATATTAATTTTCTCAGTAATAAAACTTGCCATGCTTTCCCCCCATCATATGTCCTATACGCTTATATCAATTCATCATAATACTTATGCCTGCAATACATTCTTCTGTGCAATTATGCACATTACATCTGTTATGCTTATACTGACATTTAGTCGTCCATCCGTCGTATATTAACACATTGCGGACGGGTCACGAAATTTCTCGTTTTAACGTTTATCGGTACGTTGCTAAAGTAATGAAGCCTTGCAACAATTTTTGATAGTATAATTGTGAAGTAAATAAATGTTAAAATGTTGAAAAAGTGCGAACATAGCAGTCAGTATTAAAAAAACCTTGTATGTATTGTACTCAACTTTTTAGAACGCTGAAAAATGTGCGAGGTTTGGATGAGCAAAAACGCCCTCCGCAATGTGTTAATTTTCTCCGTAATAAAACTTGCAATGCTTCCCCCCTCATCATATGTCCTATACGCTTATATCAATTCATCATAATACTTATGCCTGCAATACATTCTTTTGTGCAATTATGCACATTACATCTGTTATGCTTATGCTGACATTTAATCGTACATCCGTCGTATATTAACACATTGCGGACGGGTCACGAGATTTCTCGTTTTAACGTTTATCGGTACGTTGCTAAAGTAATGAAGCCTTGCAGCAATTTTTGATAGTATAATTGTGAAGTAAATAAATGTTAAAATGTTGAAAAAGTGCGAACATAGCAGTCAGTATTAAAAAAACCTTGTATGTATTGTACTCAACTTTTTAGGACGCTGAAAAATGTGCGAGGTTTGGATGAGCAAGAACGCCGTCCGCAATGTGTTAATTTTCTCCGTAATAAAACTTGCAATGCTTCCCCCCTCATCATATGTCCTATACGCTTATATCAATTCATCATAATACTTATGTCTGCAATACGTTCCTATGTGCAATTATGCACATTACATCCGTTATACTTATACTGATATACCCACCCATATTCGATGTTCTTATTCGTTCAAGTTCAATAGCGAAAGATATTTTTATCCGACCGTGCATATACTGATAGCGTGACTTACCATATGTTCGGCGACTGCAAGGCAACCACGTCCCTGCCGTACTGCCCTCCACCCCAGAGTATTACCAGAGGAGCCCAGCACTGTCTACGTGCGACACACCGGAATCGATGATGCTCGATAATCACCAGGGGGGACGTGCAAGAAAAGCTTCTTTCATCAGAGCAACTCCCTCGTTGCTGGAGGAATGAAAGACACCCTTCGACACTGTCCGAGAACGAGTTCGGGGCGCGCGAGGGTAGGCAGAGAAGAGTCTAGGAGAAAGAGAAAAGAAGAGAGGTGGAGTTTGTCACCTAGCACCGCGACACAAGGCTCAGACCCTCCGTTGCTCGGTGGAAAACGAGTGCGGAAACAAAACGTGAAAGAGCACTACGACGAGACTCGAGCATTCTTCCTACCTTTTATCACGCGCCTCCTCTTCCTCGCTTTTTCCTATTCCTTCTTCCTCTCTCCATGGCATCGTGTCTCCTGCTTCCAGTCGCCTGTCTCTCTTGCCCCGGAGGCGTCGCCAGGATTACATTGGAATTCCATAGTCGAGGTTGAAAGTACGCCCCCGGTATGTGAGATCGGTTACGTGTTTCGGGATGTAGCTCTCGTTCCGTCGACTTCCGTTCAGGCAGAACGTCGCGTCTCGTCAACCTCCCAGGATTCAGGATGCCCGCGCACCTGAAACAGAAACTCGGAGTGAAACGCATGGATGGACCATTTCCATGATGCGGCGATATTATCGTGGATGCCTCGGCGGTGAGCACGTTCCGTTGTATTGTTTATTGAGGTAGAAGGCAACTATTGTAACAATGTTGCTCGTTGGAGTAGAAGTTAAGCATCGTAATGTTGCCGGTTGCGGCAGAAGTCAGGTACTGCGACAATGTCGTTCCTTTGCTATGGAAGGCAACTATTCTGACGATGTTGCCCCACTGAGGATATTAATTATTATGGTTATATTATTCGTTAGGGTAGAAATAGATTATCATATAATATGAAATAATGCAATATGGTATCTTCGTTCTTGACAAAAATTGTTTCGGAGAAAAGCTCGCCGGGCTGCAGCAGAATTCGTATTTCTAGAATCGACAGCAATTTGCGTCATAGAATTCTTCCCTCTTCGCAGATCCTAACCTACGTAGAGATACGCTGCATATGGAAATACAAGATTATCTACATAAATCAATTATAGTCAATGAAACTGTAACGCTACCGAGAATTGTACTGTCCATTATAACGAGACCATAGACGCGCGCTGTCCATCGCAGTAGAATTATAGCCGCACACATCCACCATCGCAACACGACAGCAGTACAGGTCGATGAATGCTCGTACCTATATCACTGTGAATAGCAATACACAAGCAAATGCATACATCGATACACGGAGACATGTACAAATAAACATACAAACAACATAATAAACAGTTAAATGTAAACACATAAATATATCACGATACATATATAAAGTTTGACGTACAACAAAACGCCTGTACTCCGAAATACTTTACGCATACCAACGATACTGCAGGTTCTACTCCCTGGCCAGTACCGCAACTGAACATTAGACTTTTTCCAGCGATTCGAAGTCATCGCCTTTAAGGAATCCAGAACGTCAATGCCCTCGCCAAATTCCACAACTCGTTCAGCTTCGCGCATGCATACACGCCACCGGGCAACGACGAATGGCTGGTCGACTTTGGCACGGTTAATCGTCGGTTTTATCGTTTAACCGTGGTCATTACCCCTGGAGGGGAAAGTTTCCAGGACGTCGCGTCACGGCGTCGGGACGGCGCAACTGTCGTGGGCGCCTTGTATTACTTGAACGTGTAGTTTCCAGCGTCACAAAGCAGGACACGGAAGATGGATGCCGGATACGTCGGTTATATTAGTGTTTCCAACGCGCACGCAAAACGTACGCGTTTCATGTAACGTGACTGCGGACAAATGAGTGTACAATGAAGAGCGTGTAAACGAAGACATTAAAAAATGTGTACACAGGCATTTTTCAATTTGTTCAACAGCTTGTCGCACCAAAGCTATCGACGATGGAGTACAGCACGTGCAGCACTTTTTTGAAGTGCTCTCGATACTCCTTTACACAGGATCAACAGCGACGATATATCTTGACGAGCATTTCCTGATTTCTTACTCTGCGGCATTCACACGTTTCGCCAGCGGCACATTTGACATGTCCTGTCAATAAACAACCACAACGAAACAACATGTTTGTCGTTTCAACAAAATTGAACTTGCTCCAAACCAATTAAACATACAGGGCACAATTAATTATTACATATAATAGGTCCGGAATTAATTATTTATGTGTATAATGGTAAAGCTGTGCGATAGAAAATAATTTCAACATTTATACCCATTACAAACCCATATGTCAACCATTATCCGGCCTTTTACGTTTACTTTATGCCGCAGGAAGAATACATTTCTGCAGGTTTCTGCCCCGAATGAAATTAATTGCTCCAGGCGTTTCTCCCCCGTCGTGTGTCGCACACTTGAACGCGTCCCTCGTCCTGGCAATCGCACCTGCTTTGAACGAGTAAAAGGCGGAAGTCGTCTGGAGGATGAGACAAATGGATTGGTGAGCAGTTTACCCAGCCCGACTTCTTCATGCAAATGTGACGCGAATATGAGTCTCTACAAAGAGTCAGAGGAGTAGGATGGGCATGGCTAGGAAAAAGGATAGGAAAAATGGGCTGTGGAAGATAAAAGGGTTCGACTTTGTTCATATTCGCATATCTTGTAACACAGACGGAACGTGATTTAAGAAATCACATTGTTAACCAAGCATCTTCTTCTGCGCCAATCACGCTGCACCTGCTCCTTTTCCGACTGTTTCAAATTGGTCCAGTAACTGTGCACTAACGCACACGATCACATGCAGAATTTTCATGTTAAACGCGTCTCGTGGCGAGAATGCACTGTATCGTTATAATATTACCACCATGCGTAACGAAGAGAAGAGCTCTTAACAGCGTAGCGATGCTAATGGTACTCATGTGATATTCAGTACTCGCGTTTTCATGCCAAAGTATATGTATATAAATACGCATACGGTCTGCGAAGCTTGATAACATCCCTTATAATCTACATAATACATATCCACATCGGGCGATGTGCTTAAGAAAATACGTAACGCACCGCGCCCGCAGGGATGTCATCAGTAATCCCTTAAAAAGACAACATGTGCTCTTCCCAAAAGAGAGATGGAGAGCGATTGTACATGACTCACGATGTCAGTAGCAATTTCAACATCCAATCACAACTCACCGGCCCCTTCGAAGTCTGACTCCAGGGAGAAAACCCCGGCACCCTTCCAGCCACTGTGTGTTCCTTATACGACGAACAGCAACCGCGAAATTGGCTTTACTAAGCGGTGGCAGGTCTGTTACGCGTCATCCTGCCAAGTGCGTGCTTCCTGATCAAACGGTTGGCTGCCCTCATGTTTGTGTCTTCGAGTTCTATAATAAAATATTCCGTTAGTTTTGTAAATATGCCCAAGTAAACGTTGTATACAATCGTTGAATGTGTGGATTCTGCTGCGTACGTGACGTATAAGATCAAAAGCGTGTAAACACACGCAGCCGCTTATGTGTGTGCTCCGTTTTCCATATCCCAGGACTGATTTTATCGCGTGCGCTGTTCGGAGAGCTGATCTATGCATGAATTAAATAGTAGGAAAATATATTTAAAACATCCGCCGACGACATCAAGGCAAATGCTTATCTATGAAAATGAATAATGGGATAATAATTTATGTGTGCAAATTAACATAAGATGTGGTTGTGTACGCTGTATTAAGGTACACGTTGACGATGTTGTATGAGTAACTGCTGGACTTCACTGCACTGCACTGTACTGCATTTCATTAAATTAATATTTTCGCTATATACATAACTGATAATGTTTACCAAATTCTTCGTCCTTCGTATTAGGGTACACGTTAACGATGTTGTATGAGTAACTGCTGGCATTCACTGCACTGTACTGTACTGCATTTCATTAAATTAATATTTTTGTTATATACATAACTGATAATGTTTACCAAATTCTTCGTCCTTCGTATCAGGCGTAGAGATGTCCTTTGATATCGACAATGGATAGCTTGCGGGAACAAAATTGTAAACTATTCTAATTTCCTGGTATCGTATAAATGTCACGTATATTACAAACTTGTAAACATAAAATAACATTCAAAATTTTGTACGTATTTCATGTAACAGTTGTGACAGAATTTTCATCAAATGTCACGCATACCTACTGATGTAAAATCACATATAAACGTACAATATCCACATAGGATAGTATTCCTTTCTCATACTGAAGCTCTTACCTCAAAAGGTAAAGTTACCTGCGATTCCTACATTTCATTCTTACCGTTTTTTTCAATTTTCAATTTTCCCTGCTAAAACTTACTTCAAACGCCTTGCATTCTTCTTCTGTATCGAAGTTTTCTTATTTCACGCAATCTTCATCCTGGCATCAAACTATGAGACGACCGCGGCAGAACTGTTAATTATGAAATTCCAGCGACGATCCATCAGTATCCGAAGGATGAGCAATTAATGAATCGTCGAAGTCCAAAGTCCTTTCCCACAGACGAACTTCTTCCCGCCGACATTTTCCATCTGTGATAAAAACCACCGACAGTTACAGTAACCTCTATAATAAGGTTTTATTCATAACCCCGACAAGTACGAGCAAAATTCAGCCAAAAATGGCATTCCACGCGATATTCATGAGTAACGCGATCTAATTCGCCGGAGTTGAATTGTCGATGCCGTAATCGGCATCTGGCACTCATCCAAAAGAAAAGCTGCGAAAAGTACCTTCTTTTGTATCGAAGTTTTCTTGTTTCACGCAATCTTCATCCTGCCCTCAAACTATGAGACGACCGCGGCAGGATCTGTTAATTATGAAATTCCAGCGACGATCCATTGGTATCCGAACGATGAGCAATTAATGAATCGTCGAAGTCCAAAGTCCTTTCCCAAAGACGAACTTCTTTCCGCCGACATTTTCCATCTGTGATAAAAACCACCGATAGTTATAGTAACCTCTATAATAAGGTTTTGTTCATAACCCCGACAAGTATGAGCAAAATTCAGCCAAAAAATGGCATTCCAGGCGATATTCATGAGTAACGCGATCTAATTCGCCGGAGTTGAATTGTCGATGCCGTAATCGGCATCTGGCACTCATCCAAAAGAAAAGCGGCGAAAAGTACCTTCTCCGCCCTAACAACTCCAACCCCGCTGTCGAAATCCTCTTCCCTCGTTCTTTTGTTCTACGTTCGGTTAGGCGAGCATTTGGTATGACGGAGACCCGCCGGCTCCCCGGTTAATTCTCAGCTCCATTTTCGAGCCGTTTTTTAATTCTTCCCTGCCTACCAGCCTACGCGTATATTCCTTTTATTCCCGCCACCCATTGACTGTCGGCCATTTTTGCTCCTTCCCTCGCCACCGTCTCATTCGAACCTTTATCGGTATGTGTGAATAAGTGTGAAGATACATACCCATACGTGAGTGCATCCGGTTGGTTAATGCCCAGACTCGAAATGGCTGTGTTTCTCCATGCACATCTTGTGTACTGCGATCTTCTGAATATCTAAAATCGTAACATGCGCATGATTTTTAATTGAACTAGGCATGCCTTTGCTGGCAAGTGGAAACGGTAGAAACCAATACCAGCGCATGCATACAGGTGGGTATATAGGCGTATATAGCCTATATCGGTTGTATGGTACTTTTCCGATCAAAACAGTACGAATTTTGTGAATTCCAAGAATTATCGCGTTCTCGATCATTGCGTTGCAACTTTTTGCGTACGGTAAGTGCTGCGTTAGGAATATGCAGCGAAATTTCGAACATTCTTAAGTTGCAACATGGCGGTTTTCGAGATCAAGTAGCAGCCGTTAAAAATTTCGCGAATTGGCATATTAACTTGAATAATTATGTAAAGTAATGTTACGTACAAGTGCAGGGACGCGATCTGCTCAATTTGTGCAAGTCTGCGGTACCGGAACAAATTATAAACGAAATCTTATACGAAAAACTACTTGGAGGCAAATGAGCACGTCTTCACTTCGAAATTTTCACGACTAAACGGTCGAAGCAACTGCTACCAACTTCGTATATGGAAAACACTCTAGACGACATTAGACCAATATTCCCTAGGGGTGACCATCTATGACCTATGGGCAGAACATTAATTCCGGTTCTCTGCTCTTAAATAATTCCTACAAACTCAGCATGATATAATATAAAAATCTAACTCGGCATGTGTTTGCTGGCAAGTGGAAACGGCAGAAACCAAAACCAGCGCATTCTTGTAGGTAAGCATAGCCCATATCGGTTGTATGGTACTTTCGCTATCAAAATAGTACGAATTTTGTGAATTCCAAGAATTATCGCGTTCTCGATCGTTATGTTGTAAATTTTGCGTACGGTATGGGCAGCGTTAGGAATATGCAGCGAAATTTCGACCATTCTTAAGTTGCAACATGGCGGTTTTCGAGATCAAGTAGCAGCCGTTATGAATTTCGCAAACCGGCATATTGACTGGAATAATTATGTAAAGTAATGTTACGTACAAATGCAGGAACGCGATCTACTCAATTTGTACAGAAAACCAATACCAACACATGCTTGTAGGTATACATAGCCTACATCGGGTGTATGGTACTTTAGCGATCAAAACAGTACGAATTTTGTGAATTCCAAGAATTATCGCGTTCTCGATCATTGCATTGCAACTTTTTGCGTACGGTAAGTGTTGCATCAGGAATATGCAGCGAAATTTCGAACATTCTCAAGTTGCAAAATGGCGATTTTCGAGATCAAGTAGCAGCGGTTACGAATTTCGCGAATCGGCATATTGACTTGAATAATTATATAAAGTAATGTTACGTACAAGTGCAGGAACGCGATCTATTCAATTTGTGCAAGTCTTCGTACCGGAGTCAATTATAAACGAAATCTTATCTGAAAAACTACTTGGAGACAAATGAGCACGTCTTCACTTCGAAATTTTCACGACTAAACGGTCGAAGCAACTGCTACCAACTTCGTATATGGAAAACTCTCTAGACGACATTAGACCAATATTCCCTATGGTTGACCATTTATGACCTATGGACAGAACATTAATTCCGGTCCTCTGCTCTTAAATAATTCCTATGGGCGGAACATTAATTCCGGTTCTCTGCTCTTAAATAATTCCTACAAACTCAGCATGATATAATATAAAAATCTAACTCGGCATGTGTTTGCTGGCAAGTGGAAACGGCAGAAACCAAAACCAGCGCATGCTTACAGGTGTGCATAGCCTACATCGGGTGTATGGTACTTTTGCCATCAAAACAGTACGAATTTTCTGAATTCCAAGAATTATCGCGTTCTCGATCATTGCATTGCAACTTTTTGCGTACGGTAAGTGTTGCATTAGGAATATGCAGCAAAATTTCGAACATTCTTAATTTGCAACATGGCGGTTTTCGAGATCAAGTAGCAGCCGTTATGAATTTCGCAAACCGGCATATTGACTGGAATAATTATGTAAAGTAATGTTACGTACAAATGCAGGAACGCGATCTACTCAATTTGTACAGAAAACCAATACCAACACATGCTTGTAGGTATACATAGCCTATGTCGGTTGTATGGTACTTTTGCTATCAAAACAGTACGAATTTTGTGAATTCCAAGAATTATCGCGTTCTCGATCATTGCGTTGCAACTTTCTGCGTATGGTAAGTGCAACGTTAGGAATATGCAGCGAAATTTCGAACATTCTCAAGTTGCAAAATGGCGATTTTCGAGATCAAGTAGCAGCCGTTAAAAATTTCGCGAATCGGCATATTGACTTGAATAATTATATAAAGTAATGTTACGTACAAGTGCAGGAACGCGATCTACTCAATTTGTGCAAGTCTTCGTACCGGAATGAATGATAAACGAAATCTTATATGAAAAACTACTTGGAGACAAATGAGCACGTCTTTACTTCGAAATTTTCACGACTAAACGGTCGAAGCAACTGCTACCAAGTTCGTATATGGAAAACTCTCTAGACGACATTAGAGCAATATTCCCTAGGGGTGACCATAGGACCTATGGACAGAACATTAATTCAGGTTCTCTGCTCTTAAATAATTCCTCTAAACTCAGTAATATCTAAAAAATTAGCATTTGCAAATAATGCCTTGCATATATACAAATAAATGCCACTAGCTTGATTATTGCGTACAAAATTGTATTCGCTAACAAATACCTATGGATGGCGTATAATGGACCATAATGTGTTGGTTACAAGTAATCCCTAGAATGTCGATTTTGATGCATTTAATCGATTTATCGAATTCGATAGTATTGGATTTGAAATTACCTACGTACAGCGCCACTTTAGTTACACGTGCAGCGGTTGCACATGTTACCACATAAGTTAGGATACACATCTGTAATTTAACGATTTGACAGATCATAATGGCTAATATAAGTACGAGCAGCGACGTACCGCAAGTACAAATTAGGCTTATTACGAAACAGCAGCAGTAAGTATTTAATTCGTCTCTTCTCAGCAATTTTACATTATGTATGACTGTCACGTACTTTAGAGGTTATGAAAAATAGTTTGTTATGTTTTGATATTTCATGACTGTGTTTCGTATTTTTCTATTTAATTCATGTCTGATCGTTTATTCTAGATATGCTGTACCAGATTATCCATTATCTGTACATACATCAATTATACCAAATGAACTCAATACGCTCGTAAATGAATTATTGAGAGGTACCTCAACTTTTTTTTACGCTGTCATATATTTTCTTTACTTGGTTGGATCTAACAGGATGTGTGTCTAATATTATTACAGAGTCAACTGAATTAAAGAAGGAGGTAGAATTCGACTTTTTGGTATGTTCGCAATTCTTGCGTACATCATTATTGGAACATATTACGGACAATGGTGTATCTACAGAGGAAAGCATTGATATTGAATACGTTGAAAAGCATCCACCACCGGAACCACAAGATTGTCTCATACATGATGATTGGGTATCTGCTGTGGCAGTATGTGAAAAATGGTTGGTATTAATATGAAGAAACTTTGGATCTTTAACACGTTGACTGCCAAGCGCATTTTGCTTTGTTAGAACCGCGATGCAATGAAATAGTGCAGAGTATGATTAAATCATGCAAAATGAAGGTAACGCAAAGTTAGAAGCCAAAGTATTGAAGCACCTTTCCAATATTAATTGCTTTTACAAGATTGCAACTAGACTTCATTCCGAATTTCTTGCATTTTTAGTCAAATCTTTTACATATTTTGCTCAAGCGTATTTTGCTATATTAGAACTACGATGCGATAAAATACTGCAGAATATAATTAAACCGTGTAAAATAAAGGTAACGCAGAGTAGGAAGCCAAAGTATTGAAGCACCGTTCCAATATCAATTGCTTTTACAAGATTGCAATCACGCTTCATTGCAAATTGTTTGCATTGTCAGTAAAATCTTTTGCGCCGGTCACCGTGTATTTTGCTATAATAGAACCGCGATGCGACGAAATACTGCAGAATATAATTGAATCGTGCAAGATAAAGGTAACACAAAGTTAGAAACCAAAGTATTGAAGCACCGTTCCAATATTAATTGCTTTTACAAGATTGCAACTAGGCTTCATGGCAAATCTGTTGCATTTTTAGCAAAATCTTTTGCGCCGGTCACTGGTGACCACCGTGGCAGTCAATGTGTTAATCTGAAAACAATCTACAATATGAAATTGACATAAAGAACACTTATTCTTTCGTAGGATCTTAACTGGTTGTTACGACAACACGCTACACATATGGACGTCGAAAGGAAAGCATCAGTTAGTAATTCCTGGACACACATCCCCCATCAAAGCAGTAGCATGGATATCTCTAACCGACGAGGTTGGATCTTTTGTCAGGTACTACAAATAAAACTAAAGATTACATACAAATATGTAACCATCAATTTTATTTCCTGTACGATTATAGTGCGTCGCAAGATCAGACCGCTATAATATGGAATTGGAACGTTACAGAGAACTCTGTAGATCGTATACATGTATGCAAAGGTCATGAACGAGGTTTAGAAGCAGTAAGCACGAATCACGACAATACGTTAATGGCGACCGGTTCATGGGATACTATGTTAAAAATATGGTCGACTTGTACGTACCTCACATAATAATTTTTTTGCTAAGTAGCAACTGCAAACATGGATTCAGCGTATTCTTCTGTTTTAGCTGCGTTAGATGACAATGACGATGGTGAGTCCACGTCGAAAAGGTTGAAATCGGAGCATGGTAAAACGAGGGTCAGTACCTTAGTGTTTCTTAATACCTGTTACTTAATAATCTATCTTCCTTGTCATCGTCAACGATCGTTACAAATCGTTGCAACTGTAGGTGCCAAAAAGGACACTAAAGGGTCACAAGGAAGCAATTAGCGGGATCACGTGGTCGGACAAAACAGAAATTATAACCGCTTCTTGGGATCATACGATGAAAGTCTGGGACTCGGAGTTAGGCGGGATAAAGCATGAAATCGCTGGGAATAAAAGCTTCTTCGACATCGACTACTCGCCTTTGTCGCGAACAGTTATAACTGCGTCGGCCGATAAGCATGTTCGGCTGTACGATCCCAGGTCGACAGGTAAATAAAACTTTCAAGTACAATCACAGTAAAGATCGGATATGACGAGACTTGATTACCAGATATGCTTGGAACAGATGATGTTCAATTTCGACTGACGTATTCGATTTTCACTGTGGACGTCTTCATATTAATCTCTGTGTTTTACGTACTAATTTATTCCTTTGCCTCGGGTGATAATCGCATTTCTTTGTTTGAGCAGAAGGATCCGTCGTCAAAGTAATGTTCACTTCTCACACACAATGGGTGCAAAGTGTTCGTTGGTCGACAGTAGATCATCACCTCTTTCTTTCAGGAGCATACGATAACGAACTGAAACTGTGGGACACCAGAAGGTAGGTGAAACCTATTCGAACTCACACGACGAACTGATTGTAAGTTCCTTGCGATGTTTACGTTTACCCTCTTGTATGTTTTTGTAGCCCGAAAGCACCGCTTTTCGACTTGTCCGGGCACGAGGATAAAGTTCTGTGCTGTGACTGGTCGAACCCCAAACTGATTGTATCCGGAGGGGCAGACAACACCGTCAGGCTATTCAAATCGAAACACGCGATGCGCTGACTGTGAAGTCGCATTGTATGTGATTAGTTATTTTTTTTTTTAATAATAACGATCGAAACACTGCACGAGTTTATTGATGGCGTTCCACCGTATTTTTTTACTATTCCGTTCTATTTCTAAATATCGGTTGTGAACACAGATTCTCTATTAAACCGAATTCATCTAAATGATGTGTCAGATCTTGATGTCAATGAGGTCGTTGCTGTCGTTTTAACTTAATACTTTATTTTGCATTATTATAAAACCACCACTTAATTGACGAAAGAAGAGACCTAGTAAATCGTTTCGATACGCATTACGTCAGCACCTCGTGTTCTTTTCTTTTCATGTTCTTATTAAGAATTTTGAATTTTCCTTTATTGCGCATAAATCAAGCGTTCACTAAAAAACGATACAAATTGCACCCGCGGGCGAGCGCGCATCGAAAGTATTGAGAAAAAAGTTCATATCTTCATATTTTTTTTTCATTTCTCGTGTTTTTTATCTTTCTTCGTTTCGTATTGCGAACATTAAAAGTATGGCGCATCATTCTCCGGAGTCACTGTTTGTATTCCGCTCTAAACAATTTTTTCCTTACTTGACAATCAACGTACGCAGGCAGACGCTGGATGTATTACACAGTACGTTAGGATAATGTGGGGGTCACGGTATTTAATATTAAATATAAAGGACAATCTTGCTCAGTCTATTGCACATGCTATGCTACTATACATTCTTGTAAATAGTATTAATCCCATACCAAAGCTTATGGAGAGAGAAAAAAGTATGTTTTTCTTAAGCTCTTTCATGCCTAGTGAATATCGGTGTGTAGTCTGATGCTTCCCGCTGTTTGTTCGCTTGCGTTGAAAAGGCAATGTGATCGCGATAGTCACTATTCAATTCGGTTTAAGAAGACGCGCGCGCAATCGTTATGTCATTTATTCCCATGCGAAGATCAACCGATTTTCGTACAGAAAATAGGTGAAAATCTTAAGACCGTCCGAAATCAAATTCCCACCGTCGCGCGTCATAGCAGGGAAACTTTCGGTATCAAAAGATACCCAGAGTCTTAGGAAACAGCAATTTCGCGTGTCGAGTATAAAGTGTCTGATCCAATGATATACTCTTCTACTCATGGCTCTCTATTTGGGGATTCGTTCATACTCCATCGTTTTCCTGTACAATAGGCACCCGTGTTCGAAAATGCAAAAGGATCGCTGTGTGTATGGGGCGAAAGAATGAGAAGGATAATTACTTGAAGAAATCCCCAAAACAGATCGTTTATTCGTCGTAAAATAAGAGACGATGGTGAATTAGGAGAATTTGATTGTTTCATTTTGAATTATATACCAAACCATATACGCGTAATGTAACTCTAAAAAAGAGATTGTTCTTCGGTGTGCACACTCGTGTGTACAAAACGTTCGGAGCGGCTTCTGCTTTTTTTTTCCATACAGAGCGTCATGTGCACTCTTCCCACGCAAGTGTGCAGTTTATAATAACAGTGAGTTGCGAATGTTTCGTATCGGATGTGTCTGTGTATATTATGTTGCTTCATGTCCCCTGCAGTCTCTGTACTCGTGTAATAGGCAGATGGTTTTCATTTTTAAAGTACGCATCGTAATGTCATGCATACACCTACACATCACTTTCTCTCTCTCTCTCTCTCTCTCTCTTTCTCTCGCTCGGTCATTTCGTTCGCTCGATCTCTCAATCTCTCGATTTCGATCACTCTCTCCCTCTCTCTCACTATCTCACTCTCGTTTTTTTCTGTTTTAGAAGACTCTATCTATCCCCCACATTATCTCACACAAAGACTAGCGTTTTTAAACGATCCAAAATAAACTAAGGGCACTTTTAGTGGCATATGCCCTGTTCTTATTCGAGTTTCATGAAAAATCTAATTCTGACCGTTGTTAAACTTTGTTTTATTACAGCACCTATCGACTTCTAAGAGTCCCTATTTTTTTTTGTTTCTTAACTAGCTATGACACACTTCCTTAATCTAGGGTTGTTTTTTATTCATTACGTGCTATGCCTCGCCATCTTAAAAAGTATCAGAATCTATATATATGTGTATGTTTATATATATAGATAGTCTCCTACGGGGAAAAAAGGTGCCCAACATTGTTCTGTTCCACCCTGCTTCAACTCTACTCCCCATATTTCTCTCTTTTCTCTCGCGCGCTCTCTCTATGTCTCACCCATGTATTCTTTGCTTTTTTTTCTTTATCTGTTGCATTTTTGGTCGCGCACACCGCAGTAACAACAATAATATGGACAAGAAGAAAATAAGCAGACAGCGATGTTTTGGAGAATTACATATTCTGTTTTTTTTTTCATTCTTTCATTATCAACACAAAGGAAGTCGAATACAATGCAAAAACGAAAAATGGGACAGGTGTTTGTGTTTCTTTCGTGTGTGTATGTATACGTGTGTATGTGTCTCCACGTTGTGTATATGAATTCAAATTTCCATGGGGCGCTGGGACAGTAGGACCTTTTTTTCTTTCAAGAGAGGGCTGGGTGGGGGGTAGTTGGGGAAAATAGGTGGCGATAGAAACCTGGATCATTACAAACTACAACTTTCGCTTAACAATTGTAAAACAATGACTTAAAACTTCGTGAACCTAAGGACTGTACAAGTCGAAGTACGATGATGTTCTCGACACGCTATAATGATCGAGTTAGCTCGAATTTCGTATCTTCATCCTCCATCTCCTGGCCTCATGATCAGCATTTTATCATCATCATATTCATCATCATCATCATCATCGTGATCAACGTCGTCGTCGTCATCATCATCTTCTCATCTTAAGCCGATATCGACTAAACGTTACTTACTTAAAAACATCCTACATTTTTTTTCTTAGTTTCACCGTTTATCACTCTCGCACACGCTCTCTTTCAGCTTTTATTCACTCTCTCCCTCTCTCGCTCGCCCATCACTTTCTTTCTACAGCATCATCATGATCATCTGTGTGTATCATCGCTACCTTCATCTTCATCATCATCATCATCATTATCTTAATCATGATCACCGTCATCATCATCATCATCATCTTCATCATGATCATCCTATAGCCTAGGTGTGTCTATTCTCTAAGAGAGGCTACGCTAGAAATCCTAAGAGAAAGCTTACGGAAAGCAGCATTGCTTGGAAACAAAAGGTCTCCAACGGTATGTAAACCACACCCGGCCAGCCCAAGCACCCGACCCGCGGTGCGCAGCAAGCAGTCCTTACTATTTATATTACAGTAGAATAATATGTTTTGTAGAATAATAATAATAATAATCATTCATCATAATTAATAATAATAATAATTAATATACTTTATCAATATGAATAGCCAGTCAGTCTTGACGGGTGCGAGGTGCATAGGCTGAACGGTGCCCCGACCCGTACCATCAAACAGGGGGAGGCAGTTGTTAATCCTAACTAACTAACCGCTAACTAACTACCTATCCTTAAGAGTCACTTAAAGTCGATTACTTCCTAATCCGAAATGGTACCTAGCCTATGTTCATAGTCAACACTAGCTACACAACATTCTTTGCCGTGTTCTCCTTCGTCGTTCTTTTTTCTCACTCTCTCTCTCTCTCTACCTCTCGTTCTCTCTCGCACCCTCTCGCGTTCTCTCACACGCGCGCTTTCTCTATACAATTATTAATTAAACCACGCACACTCTCTCACTCTTTCACTCGCACCGTTTCTTCCAAAAAATGTTTTCTCCCTTCCTCGCTCCCCCACGCTTTAAACCGTTCGTCCGCTTTTTGACGTCCTTCCCTTCTTTCTTTCTTTCTTTCTTTCACTCTTCCTCTCTCTCTTTCTCTCTCCCCCCTCTCCCTCTGAACTAGAACTCGCCAAATTGTTCTGCGGGAGCTCTCCTCTGTGTGTTGTTCTCCGCCGCGAACCGCGCGTCGTTTTCTCGTTTTTTTTTCTTCTTTTTTTTTATATACGGCACATGATCGATCAGCACTAGCAAATTAATGCTGTTCGCCTGTTTGGTCGTCACAATAATTATTAGTTATTTAGTACAAGTCTATTAGTAAAATTTTCAAAATTCACTATTAATCACATGTGATTTTTGTTGTCAGTCGTAGTGACAATCCTCGCCTCTTCTTGTGCATTAAATCACACACAACGCTCGCAATCGTCAATAGGTTCCACCTAACATTTTTTTTCTCTTCCTCCTCGCCCTCGTCTACCTTTTTTTTCTCTCACTCTCACTGCCTCTTTTTCTGCCCTATTTTTTTTACACTTTCTCAACCCTCTTTCTCACTCGCTCGCGCTCCTTCACTCTTTCTTTCTCTCTCTCTCCCTCTCTCGCTCTCCCTCTCTCTCACTCTTTTTCTTTCTTTTTATTAATGCATGGACTCAAATCGAGTAATAATCGGTCTCTTAAAAAATAGCTCATCCCACTTTTTTCATCTTTTATCATTTGTCATCAAATTCGTGATGTACCAAAATAAACTAAATATATTATTTACTTCAAGTCTCAACAGTGTAAAAATCTTTCATACTTTAGATGACGTCAATAATAGTAAATCGTTAATTATAATAATACAGCATATTATTGTAATATTATAATAATAGCTACGATCGCCTCTAACTCTATCTAACTACCTGCCCGCCACACTTGTCCCGAGCCCGCGTGAGCTCGCAATATTTGGTAGAAAGCTTTCTGTGCTAATCGTTCCTCGACTCGATCTAAGTCAGACAACGTGAAACTTCTTCTTCGTGCTGGATGTGTACGCGATAATGGGAATAGGGAAATGTTTAGAGGAGGATCGCCGTACGACGGGCATCGGCATATAACGCGGCGATATTACGAAACGGGCAATAGTATATAATATTCGTATGCAAGGTCTCTCGCTCTTGAAAATGGCTCACAAAAAGGTAGAGCTGAAAATGCTCGAATGTCGAATATATATCAAATGTTGCCCCAGGCGAGGCTTCGAATCGTTTCGAATCACAAGCGGATCGGAGGGTTGGGCGTGCGCGTGCAAACGTGTCACGGTCTGCAGCATATGCGTGCATTCGCGGGTCCTGAGAGTCGAAATGGAAGTCTTCGGAGGGAATCCGAAGGGAAAGGTGACTCCCGATAGCGATTCCGACATCCTCGTACAACTTATCGTACCCCCAATTTCCCTGTACATTTCTCCCCCGGCATCGACGGACACACGTTTGGTCGACAAGCCTTCGACCATATACCCTTAGACGCGACTCTCAAGACTCTCCCCTGACGTCGCTCGGACTCCGATCGCTTCTCGAGGCTAATCTATACTTTAACTCGAGGATGCTACTCGCGAGGGCAATATCGTACAAAACGTCCGATTCACTCGGCAATCGTCTATCGTCCTTCGAAACAATTCAAAATTGTGCTCGCCGCCAAAATGGCGATCGCTCACAATACCCCCCGCTCTATCTATCCGTCTGTTCGTCTCTATCTGTCTATCTATCTCTGTCACCTATACCAATATCCGCGGCGGCAAACCTCTCGACCATCTATCTCCGCTGATTCCCATTGTGTATCTTTGTTCACTGAGTTTTAACGCGTTATTTCGTTTCGTTCGATATAATAAATTAATTTACATTCTAGCTATCGTATCCCGTCGTAACAAGCCTACTTTTATCTTCCTTTCTTTCTTTCTTTCTTCCTTTCTTGCTTCCTTTCACACGTCCTTTCGCACGTCCTTTCACTCGATCCCTTTCGTCCTCCCACTCATTCCGTCTCTCATTCTTCCTTTCTCGCTTCTTCCTCTCGTTCTCTCTGCCTTTCAATCATCTTCCCGCCTCTCTCTCTTTCTCTTCCGTTCGCTCATACTCTCCTACGCTCTCTCGGGCGGTATACTCGGTCTCTCGCGTTTACAAGGATCCCCGCCGTTTGATTTTCGTTCTAGACTCCGCACGGACCGTTCGGTGTACTTCCCGGCCCGCCAATCCCGTTAGTGGCAACTATACATACAAAATCTATCAAATTCATAACCAAAAAACAAACGTAGTGATTATTTAACTGGCTACAACGCAAAAACAATTATATTTCTCTTAACTAGAAGATCAAAATTTGGCTCAGGTTTCGCATTTACATACCGACGTAAAAATATATTATAATATTTTTCAGCATAATCCCTTGTGTTCTAGCGGATTCGTCTGAAAAGGCACAATTCTAAAAAAAATATCTGTCATTCACTGTACAATTAAAACTGATATCGATTCGTTAGTAACTGTACTCATAAATATAATCCTCTAAAAAGTACTATGTTCCTTTCGTTCATCGTTTACAATAATTATATATATCCTGAAGACTTTTAGAAATAAAGCTTTCCCCTTTTTTATCCAGCTTTCCGTTTATCATAAAATATACTCGCCCGTCCGTGGTTTAAAAAAAAAGAAGAAAAAACGAACAAACTAAAGGACAGAACGAAAAAAAAAGTAAAGAAAAAGGAAAAGATCTCTCTATCTCCACTGCGGCAATACACGTGTGCCTGGCTTGGAATGTCTGAACAAAAAACAAACAAAGGAAAACGGAAAAAAAAATTACGAAGAAGACGAAGAAGGAGTAGAAGTAGAAGTAGTCAAAGAAGAAAAGAGGAAAAAAGAGAAGAGAAGAAGAAAAAAAACACCGTGAAAACGTAATCTGACGAGAGTGCAGTGAGCGGATGGGGTGGCGTGCGCTGTGACGAGGAGCACTCGTTAGACGCATTATGCAAAAAAAACTGCGTTGCGCTCTGTCTCCTAAACACCCTCTAAAATTTACTCTTCCGTCACAGCCAATCCACCGGCCAGCCAGCTGGCACAAGTCCGGTAGGTACGCGTTTTTTTTGTTTACTGATATTACAATCAATCATACTGAATTTGAATCTCGTTATTTCGTTCCCTTTTCCATCATTATTATTTTTCTTTTTAATCATCGTCGTCGTCGTCATATCATCATCAACTCTCAGCATTGGAAGTGCTTTCTCTGTATAATATTATCATTATCATTATTCTTTATTTATTTATTTATTATTATTATTATTATTCTTGGGAAGAATTCTCCTTTGTATATTTCTGAGCAGCGTTTTTTTATAGTTTACAGTTTTTGTTAAAATATTTAATATTCACACTCTCAAGCGTTCAGCTTCTCGACTTATAACCCACACGCCGTCCTCATCATCCTTAGTAAATGTAAATACCTAAAGTTATCCTGGAAGCCTATCAGCTTGACACTAAAACTGTCCGTTCGCGATTATTTCGGTTTCGTGTTGTATTTTTTTTTCGTTTTTTTTTCTTTTTTTAATATATTTTATAATCTTTCGTCACTGTCGTAATGGTGTATGCCGTTGCCGTTGGTTGTTCTTTGTCGCTGTCGCTGTTCTCTTGTTTGTTGTTGTTGTTGGGGCGCATTACGCACAGCTTTTTATTTCGTTATTATTGTATACACACGCCTGGAAGCGGGAGCACACAGATTTTTCGCCCCCACTAGTTTGCCGAACATGATGATTTTTTTCGTTCTTTTATGTATATATGTGTTTGTTTGTTTGTCTGTCGATTTTTTGTTTTTGTTCTCTCTGATGACACAAGCACTCGTTCGTAAACCACCTTGTTATATTTTACTTCATTCATTCCACTACTACTCGTTGCAAAATATTAACTACTTTCACCTATTTTATCTGGTGGATAAAATGTATAAAAGATGGCTGGCAAGTCAATTTTATCGTGAGGAAGAATCTTATCTGACTTTTACGTAATGTATTTTTTTTTTACTCTCATCTCTATGTGTGTGTTTTTTGTCTTCGTTTTAATTATAATCCCTCGTGTATCAACAGGTAATTACCGCTCCTAACTTATGAAACCCTCGGAATAGTCGTATCTGAAACAAAAGAATTTCCCCAATTCCAAATCGAATTTCGCCAATGTATCAGCACGTTTTCGCGGTTCCTCACGTCTCCTCTTTCTTTAGAACAAAAGCACTTTCTGCCTTTCAACCTATCCCACAACTATTCTTTCCTCTTTCTAGCGCGATTCTCATTATACACAGTCTCGTGGAAAATTGGTCGAAGTCGTTGGATAGAGTACATGTGACGCGTTTTTTTCTCTTTCTTTCATTTTTTTTACAAATCTTCCTTCAAAAAAGAGGCGGCCATAATGTCTCGTGCCGCGAAGAATTCATACAAAACAACGCTCACAAATTCAGTAGCAATTTGTTGAGTAGAAAAGTTGTTAGTTTTTCTTTCCAATTCGGGTCGTAGTGTTTTCTTTAGTAAATAACTAATTCTCGGTCTAACCTATAAACCGTGGCCTACTTGGGCTGCTGAGCTTGGTACTGTTGATAGGAATCATCAGGAGACGCGGCGTTGCTTGTCTGTTCGGAATCACCCAATGGCATGGTATGAATAATGCTAGGTGCAGGATAAGTGTAAGGATAGGGATGCGGACTCGCAGCTATGTACTGAAACAAAAAATCGAATTACCGATTAGTTTTTATAACATTATATAGGCCAAAGAGTATGATTCGAGAATATAGTATGCTGACACTTACGGAACCAGTGCCAAGATGTAAGGTAGACATTTGCGTGGTAAGTTGAGGAATCATACTGTATTGTGGGTTACTAGGATCGGCTGATGGCATCATCTGTAATACACAGAAATTCATCGGTCAACCTAACTGTTCTATGTTTCTTGCTAATTGCTAACCCTTTAACTCATATATGCAAAGAACTTCTCAATCGGTTTTGCGCTAATTCCAATGGAAATATCCCCGCCATTTTGAGATATCTTCGTCGAATATATTTGAAGTTAAAACGAAGATAAAGGGTTAATGACTAACTCTGACGAAAGCAACGAACTATTGAACAATGAAGCGTACAACATAGCCAGAAAACAACCAAAATATCTGTACAAAGACTCACGTCGACCTGTTGCATATGTGGAGGGGCAGTTTGCACGAGGTAGGGAGTGACCCATGGGGTTCCTGGCACGCTGTATCCAGGCACAGCTTGACCATAATGACGGCTGTACTGAGTCAATGTTGCGGCTGGTAACATGTGAGCCGTTGCAACCCCATTTTGACCGACGCCACTTGCATCATAATTTAGTGTCATGTTCTGAAAGAGATAGACAGCCCGCTACAGTAAGAGATACATGTTATAGTTCTATCATTCAGATCTGTTGCTTACAGTTCAGAACTATGTCCAGACAAGACATTTTACATGATTGGGTCTGACATAGGTACAAGTTCAGCAACAGATATATGGACAGCTGTACTAATTAGTCAAAATAAAGTTGCATAATACAGATTTGTAACCCATAGTTCAGAACTGTCGCTAGCTAACATATTTTATTGGGTTGAGTGTAGGTTAAGAACCAGATCCCCGTACAGATTCTGTGTTTTTTTCACTATGTAGCAACGACACTTACTTCACCTGTTTCTCTCCATATCGTACTTTTGTATAGTGACTTCTTCTTATTACCGCCGTCGGCAAATTTAACTAACAACGGATCCTTAGCTCCTTGCAACGCCTTGCCATTGAACATCTGGATTATCTGTTCGCATTTTTCTTTGGACTCCATCCTGCGAGATGTGTGTTGGAACGCTTAGTGTGTTGAACGTTTTTGTTTGGCATGATTATCTGTGAGTCTTTAGGACTTTCAAGACTCACCTCGCGAATCCGACACCTTTACTTTGACCTGAGGTGTCACGTAGGATGCGGGTAGAAATAACTTGACCGTACTGGGCCAACAGGCTCTCGACATCATTCTCCTTGAAGCTTAACGGGAGGTTCGCAATGTACAAATTGGTGGGGTCCTGCTCCTGTTGCTGAGAAGAGAGTAAAAATACTATGCAACACATTGTACTTCATCTCTGAAAGCATTACATACGACTTGAGAGGCAACTTCTATCATTTTAACTTCCAACGACTGGCTATATATTGCTTTATATACACTGTTTGTTTGGAATCTTGTAACAACGACAGGCCGATCGCAAATGAATGCACAGACGGTATCAGTGAGACAAGGAATGTCGCCGTGAAATTTTGTAGAAATGACTATGGTTAAAAACGTCGACGATCATATGTTACGCGATCAATGCAAAGACAAGATTTGTTCGTTATTTCATTATAAATGAGTATGAATGAGAAAAGCTTGTGTCAAAAGTATATATTAATATATATTTATATGAATGAATGAATGAATGGAAAAGTGTGTGCGACAATTAGACAACACGTATATATATGTATATATATATATATATGATGGAATCAATTGAATACGAACAAATGTTTCTCGCAGTGGACAAAACTGGCATGCACATTCGCCGATAATTCCATATTCGGTAGTACCGTAAAAAGTCATCCACGCTTAGTCTCGGATGTTAAAATGATATTGTCTTCGGATTATAATAATGCAAAACAAAGAACGTCAAAGATATCGAGTATGAGAAATATCGAAAAAAGTGACTCCAACGTTACAACCTCAAAGAAAGTAAGAAACAAAGATCTAAATCAACGTGTATGAGAGAAACATAACTGTATTGTGATGTAGTTCAACGCCTGACATAGCGAAGCAACATGGTATTTGAACGTTATTAAAAAATGACGTAATGATCTACAACAATGACACTACGGAAATAGAGAGAAACAGAGACAGAGAGAAAGAGAGAGAGAGAGATAGACAGAGAGAGAGTAAAAGAGAGATCATTAAAGCTATGGGAATAATCATAATTCTGTATACTAATCTGAAGAGTGCGAATGGACAGATATAAGTTTAAAACAAAAATGAAAGAGAAAGACGAAAACAAAAAATGACCGAGTATGAATCAAGATAATCATTATTCTGAATGTTGAAAGGTTATCATGCTTCATGGCATTACGTTACCACATTCTGGTGGCTCTCTAAATTTGCTTTACGGATGCTTCAGAAACGGAAGGCACATCATTTTTTTTTTTGGCGGACAACCACATATTAAAATACTGTTCTACATTCTCGACGTTGAAGTGCATTTTCTGTTTCTTCTTTTCTTTCTGATAATTGCGCGACTTCAACTTCGCAGAGCATGCTCACACGGATATAGTACATCATCTAAGCATCGTTCTAACGAGCACGATATTCTCTCGTAGGCGTATAACAAAACGTTCTTGAATATGGAGAATAAGAGGTCTTTGAGAGGGCATGTATGCAAAAGTGTCTATGCCATATTATTCCCGTTAAAACTCTGTAAGTTTTGATAGAGTCTGGTGACTGTTATCTGTTCGTGCGAATGTTACGTGTACACGCATTAGTGAGTATGCATGTTAGAGGAAGAAGTAGTAGAAGAAGAGATATATAGCGATGAAATTGAACAATCACGGTACGTTATTTTGTCTCGACTCAGAATGCGAACGCTGAATAAATGCGTCGCTTGGCAGGTATGAGAGAGAGTAATAAATGGGCAAAACAACGTTATGACGTTCAATCGAATAGCGTATAACTCTTTGCGCGGGTTACTTTTTTCTATTATGTCAGAGCGACTGCGAATCGGCACGATTTTTGCGTTAGGCACGCATATTCGACGTGCAACTATTCTCCCGTCAGCCAATTTGGACGCGACTCACTCATCGCAATCATGATGCTAGTTGAAAATAGTGAAACTCTTCGCCTGTGCAAACATTTCATCGTTCAGTTTTGTTTCGTAATTAATCTTTGCAGCCGATCGTAATGATAGACTGACGTTAACTCTCTTTCGAATGGAGCGTTGCATGTTGTGAAAAAAAGACAAGATACGTACGATTATCGTTTCAAGGTATAGGACCTTTTGGCAGATTCTCTGTGCATCTTTTTTTCACAGCAGTTGCTCGCTATTTAGACATTTTTTTATCCGAACCTCATTATATGACAGGTGCACTCGGGTCTATTTGATTTTTTTTCAAGATAGACAACGATATTATCTACATTATCTTTAAGAGTAACCATTCAAAGCAGTAATAGAGAAAAAGTTCAAGGTACATATTACATTTCATTGAAGACAAGCATAGTACGAAGCACAGGCATTTTCACGTACGTGTACAGTTACATCATATAGGAAAAATAAATGAAAAACGAGCTAAATTACCTCGACAAATGTCGCACAAAACACATAATATATGTGAAGTATATGCACATACATATACATGTGTTCATGCTCACAGTTTTCATTTGCAAAAGTCTGACAAACTCGAAAGACAATAGCAAAGTAACACACATGTATGGTACGCTAAACTGAATCGGAATGTCGTTAAATTTATGCACCCTCAAGCATATTTCGAGATCCACCATTTCTGTCGAGTATCAACCAAATCTACAATTACTTGAATATACTTATACTTTACGACAATTTACTTCAATCTTGCGAATGCATTAAAACAAAAGAATAAATAATGAAAATATTATGATATAAGCCAAGCTGATGGCATTTATATGTGTTACGCGTATAGATAGGCGCATAGATTGCGACTATGCGTGTATATATACGCGCAAATATTATATGTATGACGAAATAATACATATGAATGTATATTTTATCTGACAGGATGGTTCATAACTTGATTATGTTTGTATGCACGCGAAGGACATCGTCGTGTAGAAGGTTCGCAAATAACGTTGCCGTTCATGTTCTCTGAACAGCTAATTCCGTCAGCGAAGATCCTACAGCGTCTTACTCAACTTTACATAAACTCTCGAACCTGAACAGATAGTGTCCTCCTCGGGCATATTCATAAATTCACTGGTGCGCTGGTTAGACTTTTATTATGTAAGCCAAGTGTGTCAATCAGAGCCAACCGACACCCCGTGGGTAGTAAGATTATTATATAGCGCCTTATCGTCATTATAGCACCGTCATTACGGCAAGTTATACCATGTACCCCCGGGTATAGTTAATAATGTAACGATTAACAATAATTATGTATGGGTACGCATCATTTAGTCGGATCATATCACATGCGATTGACATCATATCACAGCTGCTGGCGGTCACCCCGTGCTTTTACCACGGCCAGATTAGAATAAAACCATTCCGAGTTAGTATTTGGCATTATGAGATAGGAGCTAATACTCGTTCGACAATCATTTGCATTTCTTAGGCCGTTTCGTACCGAGACGTTACGTGTTTTCTCCTTTAAAAGAGGAATGCAATTTTGAAAGTGTATTCACAAGTCGACACTTGGCGCGTACAAAAATCGATAGGTACTCTTGGAATTAGTAAGAGACAGTACAGTGAGGGCATAATGTGTAAATCGTAATTATGTCCGTAGTCACGCACCATACTACTAAGTATCGTCTATGCTGCCATACTTCAAAGCGTCCGAGTTCAAGCAGGTTCACCGTGGACAACTCGCAATTTGCAACAAACACTGTTTTTCTTTAAAATACGTATGGTAGTTGGAGCCACTGGCATTCTTTTAGCATACAACATTGAAATATCTCGGGTAAAATATATACATCCGTCGTCGTATACCATATGGATATACATATTTGTATATGTATATGTATTTCGCTAAAGACGTGATCGACATTAGTGCTGAAACGAATGCAACTCTCAGACTTGACTGGTAAACGTGTCGACATAGCAGTATCAGCGATTTGTGGCCGAGGTATAGCAGCAAGCATCGACAGGTTGGTAGGTATGTAAGACAGAATGATAGATAGAACTGGTGAATATCAGAGAATCTTTAGACAAGTGAGACAGGTTTTGACGGGAGAATAAACTATATACGCACGGAATAACACACACTTCGACGTTGGGTACATTATTGCCCGGTATGTGTAAGCGTTTTCATGAACAACGCCGTGCTCGAAATACCGTACGAATTCGCGGCACGGACATTATCAATGAAAACACAGCTGATACCAGCCCCTCTAGTGCAGAAACATCGCGTGCGCCGAACGCAGACTAATTGCGCACCGACTTACGACCGAGTTACATTTCCTTGTAAGCGCGGTGAAAACCATAATATGGAAAATGCCGATTATATGCCGTCGAAAACAATTACTTGCCCACTGTATCAGTTCCTTCTCACTTGTCAGTATGAGTCCACAGAACAGTTTCTTTCACACAACTTTGCATACAAACTTATGTTTGGCACGTTAGCGACTTGTATTTGCAAAGGAAAAAAAAGAAAAAGAAAAACACAGTAATGAAAGAGTCGTTATACGTAGCACAACGTTCGTAAGATCATGTATATGCAGCTCTTCATGTCGAGTTTGTACATGACTTGTATAGCTAGAGGGGTTGGCCGCAAGAGCACAGGGCAATGATGAACATGGTAACGATGCCACGTTGATCTTTTAGCAACGTTCGTTAGACATTTAAGATACCGCGATTTGTACGTGCTGTCGGTATTTCCTGGATTACCACAATTTTCCTTTACGTAATGCGAGACCATTAACAATGCCCGACGTGCCCGTAACGAACTAACGTACGTAACCGACATTAAACACAACTAGAAATTATCCGAATTTCTCTTGTGCAAGCGCAGGTGACCGTAAAATTACATGTAAGAATTTAATAGCCAGCGTACTAAGAATTTTATGGGCCAATTTACCCTTTCAAAAGTTCGTTGCAGTAAATGTAACTTGCCGAGTGATAATCGCCGCTGTGTTTCGGTAGATATTATCGGCAGTGTCCACGAGCAATATCCGGGTAAGGGTTACTAAAAGACGACTGTGGCATCAGCTTCAATGAAAACTCGAGTATTCATATTAAAGCACGTTACAATAGATACCGAGAATACTTTGTACATCTATATTGTCACAGTAGTACCGAACTCGATAGCGTTTCTTCAAATTAATGGCGCAACGGATAAATCGTGGGGTCTATTACGTGGGAAACGGAACGTTAATAAGTCGGGACTGAGAGAGTCGGGAAAGTGGACATGTATATTGGATAGGATCGAAAGAGAGAAACGAAATAACGAAAGTTAGATATAGTTAGAGGACAGAGACAGACAAAAGATTGACGAAGTCAGTAAGAAAAGAGGGCTGTAAACGTAGGACAGATAATAAAGAGACAAGGACAGAGAGGAAAAGAGAGGTTTACTGTTACTCTGGTATTACTGTACTTGCATGCACAACCAACGTACACTGGGCAGTCTACGGAGCAACCAGATACCCACTTTCGCCATCTGCGCTTGGATGCCCTTGGCGACCAGTGCTTTCACAGCACCCTCTGCCGCCATCGGTGACTCAAAGTCTACAAAGCCATAACCTGGAAGACGATAAGGACATAATGAGTCCATGTGACACCACAGTTAGCTTTCAAATTCTTTGCCACCTAAGTATACGTGTATCGGAAAGCAATGTCGTTCTGACTGATCATGCTCAACATTCATAGATTTTATGTTACATCACTGTGTAGCTGAATACATTCTAAGGGTATTCTCACATTTTTTAAGTATGCATTCATTTACTGTGGAAGCATACAGTCCGAGTAAAGCATGACCTCATTCGAATTTCTCTACAAATGAATTCCGAGAGATACACGACATTCTTTTCTGAAACACTTACTGTAGCCAAACACGAATTCCGATTGAAACGGAGACATTGCAATCTATGCAGATGTATGACTTGGTACTATACTGTTATGTTCATCTCTATGTGCTCTATTGTAAAAGTAGAAAGTTGAATTATGTACCTTTACATTTATTTGTGTTTTTATCCAAAATCGCCTTCGTGGAAGTTATTGTTCCATACCTGTAAAGAAGCAACAAGGCATCAAACACGTAACAGTTTTACGAATATACTAAGTAGAGTCAATTTTAATGTAGAAGCATCGACTAAGGTGACTTACTGAGAACACATGTTAACGAGGTCCTTATCAGTTGTGTTTTGGTTGAGGCCACGGATGTATAAATTTGTTTTTGACAGCTGTTCCGCCTGCTGCCCTTGCATAGCGTTATTGCTAAGGCTAGTACTCATTGTCCCACTTTGACTACCCGTGGCACTGCTGGAGCTGCTGTTAGTGTTGGCTGGAGAAGAGGCCGTAGGCACTCTCTGTCCGCCATACTAAAAGAAAAAATCATTACATTGAAAAATGTTGCGCAGGATGAACGGTAATACATATCCATATGGTGAAGGATAGACAAAAACGTTTCCAAATTACCAATAAATTCTAGCACTTACAATGTTTTAAATAAGATTAGGCATAAGATGGATAAGGTGTAATCGACTCTAAACAGATGAAAAAGAGAACAGGCACAGATAGAAAGGAAGTACTCCTGTGGCAAACTTACACTTATGTATTAACAGCCAGAACTTAGAACTTGCGGTGTATTGAACATTGCTGGGTAGTGGAATTTCAGAATATATCATAGTATTTCTGTTGAAAAGGGTAAAGAGCATTCCATGCCTCGTGAATTCGTGCAGAATTGACCTTCGTTCTGACACTACTCAACGAAATTTAACAGCACTTGTGCGCAGACAAAGACGATAATAACGAATAAGGACGAAAAGCAAGACTCAACGTGGCTATACATTCTTTACGTTTTCAGCCCTGACTTTAAACGCTGAAGTTCACCTAGTAACACTCTCAAAATGGTCATAAAGGCGAGTACATATTTTTCTACTTTGATTTCACCAAGAAACCCTACGTCCGATTAAAATTATTTAAATCGAAAAGCCAATTGACATTCAACACCTAACTATCGTTAATAATTTCAAATATTGTCCAGCGGAATATCGAATTTGCCAACGCATACTCCAGACAGATGGCAGTAGCGTTGCGGGTGGAAATGCAGTAACGTGGCACCCCTTATCGTGCTCAAACGTCTCCCTCATTTTTTCATTCGGCCTCAAATACGAAATCTGATATTCCAGCCAGATTTGCTATCGACACTACATTTGCTATGGGACAATTGAGGATATTGGCAAACAAGGGAATTAAATTTATTGTCATCCTAACACGAGCCATCGATATTACACACCCGTTTTATATCAACCCCGATAACTGGTTATTACTGGACGAACTTACCGACGTGTGTGTAATAGATGGCAGCAGTGCAAGACATGAAAACAGATCAACGTGGCGACAACCGCATATCCTTAACAATAAGCATCGTCAATAATCCTTGAAAGAACGTGGCGTTAGACTGCTAAGGAAGTCAATAACTTTTCATTGACCCCTCCATTAGATCATCGAAGCACAGTAGCCTTGACAGTGTCACCCTCGCGCATCTACCCTCCTACCCTCAGGGTCAACGATCCGTTGACAATCTCGTTTCACGCACGAAGTGTTAACAGAAACGGCACTCAAGAGCAGACCGGCCGTCATTATCATCCGAAAATTAGTTAGCATAACATGTCTCTGAGCGAGAATCCTATCCACAACTGAAACGGCCCAGACGACCGATTCCGACAACGAAACTTGCACTGTATACCTTCGTAAACACTAATCACATCGTCTCAAAAGAAACGTTCGATCTCCACTGTATGACAAGACGTAACTGTAAAGGAAACACCCTGCACAAAAACCTAAACCGCATCACGTCGAACTACCGCAGTCTGTCAAACGTGCACCTTCTCCGCATTGCCACCCTACCCTAGATGGAAGCATGGCATACCCTTAAGTGCCGCGCCCTGCCGAAAAACGAAAAGGGACGTCCAGCGGAGAGAAAGGGAACCAAAGCATCACGAGGCAGATACCACTGCTGTCAAACGGGTCGAAAGAAAGATGTGACAGGAGCGTCTAAGGTAATTTTTGAAAAAAGTGCAAATACGAAACATCGAAGGAAAGAAGCTCGGGTAGAAGCAACATTTATCGACGCGCGCTAACAATAGTCGCTGCTGGTTCAAGATTACGCCGAGGACAACAAATCCCCCGAAAACATAAAACTCCTACCAGAACTAACTGTCCACACATTACAACTGCCAACCTCAATCAAGCCCCACGCGACAGAGCACCGAAGGCCAAAAGCACACGAAACTTACCGACGCGCCCCGCGTGCCAGACGCTGCGGCATAACTGCTCGCCGTCAACCACCGTTCTCAACCGGAGCGAACTCAAAATAACCCCGCACCGAGCGTCCGAAACGGCGAAAGTTCAAAAGCCCCGAGCGAGGAAGCGCCCCGTGGCAGAAAACTTACCGACCCACGCCACGTCATGCGCAGCCAGCGCCGAAAGAAACCCACCCAACTACGACGGAGCACTTTAGACCGGGAATTTCAACGAACTGGCACGCAAAAAGGCCGATCGAAAGAGAGGCTGTGCCGGGCAGAGTCGAGACTTACCGACGCGTGCTGTGCGTAGGCGGTGGTGGCGTAAGGATTCGCGGTCGGCGGTAGCTGCTGCGCGCCGACCGGCATCTGCGCGGCGGCTGCGACCGCCGCCGCGGCGCTGGGGTACCTCGAGTACGAGGGATATGCCGCCGCCGCCGCAGCCGCCGCCGCGGCGGCGTGGGAGGGCGCCGCGGCGCCCCAGGCGGCCGCCGCGCCGCTCGCACGATACTGCACCGGGTTCCCGCCTCGCGGTCCTCCGCCTGCGTTGCCCTTCAGCCCGTGCCCGCCTCCACCTCCGCCGCCGCCTCCTCCACTCGCAGGACCCACGACCACGCCGCCTGTGTTGGCGCCGCCGCCGCCCCCGCCGCCACCCCCGGCGCCTCCGGCGTTCCCGTTGTTAGCGCCCACGTATGCTGGCCGAGGACCGTTTGTACCCTGCAACACGTACGAATGCCAGTCGTTAGGGCTGCGAAACGTCTTTGCTACCTAGAAAGCGCACTTTCGCGGCGCTGCGGTGCTTCAAGATGGAGCGGTGGATCTTGCGGATGTAATGGATGCAGGGTGAAGGAGACGTACCTGGTGGATGGGTAGTGTGCACGTCGGGAGATTGCAGCGGAGGGTAGTGAGGATTTGGCCGAAGTTGCGCGATGGTATGCGGAAGTATGGGAAGGTAGGTTTGTTGGTTTATCTGGAAAATGCGGGGTATATGGTTTTTGTAAGGAGATGAATTTGTTTAACCCTTTCGCTATAGCGGTCTTTTCCACAATTTGACTTTATGCTCACTCTTAAAAATGTCAGGATTATGAATTTTTTAAGAGAAGAACATTTGTGACGAAAGCTACGGCTGATTGAGAATAGACACATGCAACAATGCTATGCTCTCTAACGACGCTCGTCGTACATAAGTAGCGTATCGTGGAGGGCGACTATAGTCGCCCGTAGTAGCGAAAGGGTTAATAGTGGGTCTTACTCGAAGGTGACGTGGCTGGTGATGAGGTTTCCGGGTCCAGAGGCTAGGATGGCGGATGGGTGGTGATGGAAGGCAGTTGTGGATGGAGGGGTGCTGGAATTCTTTGCAGAGATACCTGGTAAATGCGTTGTCTACGTAATGTGTATGCGGTAAAGTTTATTCGGAGTCAATCTTATTCATAAGTCAATCTTGTTGGCAGGCGGTTGTTGTGCGATGGTATGGTTTTTTGGTTTATCTGGAAAATGCTGGATATATGGGAATTTGTTTAATGGTGGGTCTTACTCGGAGGTGACGTGGCTGGTGATGAGGTTTTCGGATCCAGGGGACAGGATGGTGCTGGAAGGTAGTTGTGGACGGAGGGGTGATGGACTTCTTTGCAGAGGTACCTGGTAGATGCGTCGTCTACGTCATGTCTATGTAGCTCTTTTCTAGTTGCAAGGAATGCAATGGAGGATGGGTGATGTTATAAGGAAACTGCGAAGAAAAAGGTGCAAGCCGAGAGGAAAGAGTTGTTTGTGCGGTTGATGACTCGGTAGATGTTGACCGGGGAGTAGGACAACGAACGGATCTGGTTTTGTGCTGAAATTTGAAGAAAACAATAAAGGTGATTATAAAAATATATGTAACGACATCATTCATGGTGAGGAATACAGTTCAACCGCTTTAAGGTACCCTCAATGAATGTGAAAACATTTTCAAACGACAGATGAATAGTCAAGTATCGCTGACTAACGATACTTACTCAACGCTGACAGAGTGTGTTAAAGGTCAGGCTAAAAAAGTTATAGTCTAACAGATGCTGACATACCGCCCGTGAGAGCGCTTCAAGGAAAGTGTTTCCCAATCTGCGACACCCGTACGTCGCTAGATCTCAGAGACAGATGGACATCGCGTTAGAGGAAGAACAGTTCTCAGCAAAATGGACCGCGTCATGCACTTAACACCGTGGTGCTGCCTTGGGCATATGTATGATAAGCGGATAGTCGCTCGTTACGTTCGCTTGTCATCGAACTGAACCCATGATTAGACTTCCATTTACTCTGCAGAGATTCGCGTAAGAAGTCTGCCTGCGCAAGAAGTGCGCGTCAAGTCAAGCAAATCCACGCCGATTTACGCTAATACTGTCAGAACCTACAATTTACTGTTCGACGTTTTCACGCATGAGACCACACTACGCATATGTTTTCCGTGCATGTCGCTCTATATGCTCGCTCCGCACGCTAAACGTATCATCCACCAAAATTTCCAAGGCAATTACGTATAAAGGGTGCATCCACGCAATCTCCCTCTTGTTAAATGGCTTGTAACAGATACTCTAGCTACCGTACCGTTACGTCGTCCTAATTAAAGCCATTTGCACCGAAGTCTCCATGTCAAGTAATGTCTTTAGCAAACACATGATGCCATGCGCGTACAAGCTCTCTCCCTTTTCCCCCTTTTACCGATGTCAGGTCTCTCTCCCTCTCCCGCTTCTGAGAGAGCACATTTCACCGCAATCGACTTGACCGAGACGCGAAACTGGATAATTTTCTCCGGGATGCAAATAGATCGGTGTCTTGGGTACGCCAAGCAAACGGTACCATTTCCGAGCAAACGTTGTACGTGGAAATCGACAACATCGTTCACAACGCCCGAAACCGTACAACGCAGTGGGAAGCACCGGATATGTATGACGAAGAAAAAAAAGCGTGAAATGTCGAAAGTGTGAAATTCGGACGGAATTTCAGATGTGTACATAATACAGTTCCGTTAAACACGCCTCGATATTCCACACATGAAATCTGATCACGCTTGAGTGTGCACGATTTGAGATTGCGCACGTAATTGAGCGATTTCGAAAAAGGTTTATACGGGGACGATGAAAAGAAGCGATAAATCCGTGAAAAAAATAACACGGCACAAGACAATATTTTTACGTAGTAGTGGTGGTTTCTTGCCTGTGAATTTCGCGAGCGCAGCTTGCTTATCCGCATCAAAATCTTAACGAACTCACACTGCCTGAGATCGGTTGTTTTGCATTCTTATTAGTCTTATTACTTATCTCTGCTTTGCCAACTGTGCAACGAGAGGGACCAGTCCCGATGATCGATGCACGTACATATGCCGCACTGTGCGAGATAACAAAATATTTTCACTTCGATTATTATTGAGCGCGCGAACTGCTGTTTGTCTTACCAACGTGGTACGTCGTCATCGCGATGAATTTTTCGCGTGTCACGATCGAACGTCATCGGTTCTGTCGTCAGTGCATTACTCCTTTAATGGACGCGAGTCAATTCGTGTAGAAAGCATTGTAAAACTCCGACACTCTCCTTTTAACCCACCTTTTCACCGTCGGACAATCTCGTCTCTTGTCATAATTACGCTTCAGCACAGATTTAAATACCTCTCTCCGCTCGCTGTTACCCGAGATTACGACGCCGATCAAAACATTAAGATTCATTTACGAGCGTGCTAAGTGCAGTCGATAAACGGAAAAGTCGGCATCAGCCGAAAACTGAACGATTAAACCCCGGGAATAACCGTAAGTTGCCAACAAAATCTGCCATCCCGAATGTGTTCCGAGATGCGGAGAGAAGAGAGCGTCGACTCGAGTAAACGGCGAAATGCCGAGCAATAAACCGGCCATGATTGCAAAGAAGTAACCTGGCGATATCCGAAGGCACGACTCTCGAAATACCGCCGGTCGAATGTGCCTAATTACACAAACCATCCGCGCGACGCGGCTACATATATATGTTACTGCCTATGAAACACAATCACGCGCACGTTGTCGGACGGTGGGTAAATTATTCGGCACAGAAGGATGTTGACAGAAGCAAGGCGTGCCGAATTGAGGCTCCGTTCTTTTATCACGCCTCAAAGTGATAAGTTTACGGTGTAACGGCTCAATCAAACTGCCATTTTCGATAAGACGCACTCTCTCCCACTATTCTTGTTATATCGAATGAACCTTAAACCATATTCGCCGATACATTATTTCAATCTTAAGGTCAGCGTCACGATCTGACGCGTGCGACGACGTGCGTTCGCCAGCGGGATAAACAATTTAATAATCCGCCAATCCTAGTCAAACGTTCCTTCCCTATCGCGGAAAAAAAAGCACCGCAGACGATAATTTGCAATGGGCGCGTCGACGTGAAACATACATTTCTATTCACGTAATGCAACGATCGACCAGGTACGAACGTATCCTATACGCAGCGATTTTATGTAAGTTGATTATGTCTCGGGCAAATGAGAAATTTTCTACGTTCCGATAGCGTGCCATTAAACGGTTGTTCGATTGTGACAAATGAAAGACCACTGAAAAAACGGCGGCGGCTCTTATAACAGATTGGATTATCGATCGTGTCGCGAGTTTTAGCGGCTATATTTATACGCCTGTGTCGAAAACGCAACACAGTAGCTCGGAAAGTTGGAGGCAAAAGCGGACACTTCGAAAGTTGCACCGCCGTGCAGTATTTACGTAATTAATTACGCTCGTGGCGTGTGCGTTTCGGTTACGCAAGTGCCGTCGCCACCGCCGCTTTGTTGCTGAAAAATCATTTCTTCGCCTTTAGTTCTTATTCTCTGTTTGTTGCATACGTACAACACGTATGACCGCATGACAGGAAGAACGTTGCATAAACGATGGGGCGCGCACCGCGAATACGGACAGCTCTGACAGCTTTCAATTTTCCAATTTACATTTTTGCGGCGATCGGATTAGCGATAATGAATTTCGTGATTATTAAGTTTACGATCATCCGTTCGACAATTAGCGGTTCCGCAGCTCGCGAGCGCGCAAAGTTGAATTTTGTCGCGGCAGACGGTAAAATTTCTCGCGCTAAATCGCACGGCGGACATTGAAATGAAGCGGCTGAGGTAGAAAACCCGTTATTGAACGATGAGATTTCTTGTCAACGGTCTCGCGAGTCATCCCCCTTATCGGTCAGTTTGTTAAAAGAGGGGAGTTCGTCGAACCGAGGAATATTCAAAGGCAGCACAGCTAGAGTTACGACATTATCGCCGGCCCTTGATTAACTCGCGACAATGATGTGCTTTCAGCTTGGAATCGTGGCGTTTGACGCGAAATAAAAATCTGGCGTTCAAACAATCACAGTCCAAGCAAAAAATATGATATTATGCATCTTGCAAGCTGTGAGTAGACGTTAAAGCATATTTCGGTCAACGGGTAAGTTATATGCGGTTGCACAAAATATCGTGCCATGAATAATGAATATAAAGTACGGTATTCGGATAATTGACGAAATAAGCGTACTGCGGGCAACGTTCTACGAATTAGAAGTATATATGCGCGCAACGTTAAGGGTCAACCGTATCCTACACTACGTTATTTCAGTAGCCGGCCCTGTTGAAACGAAGGACTTTCCCGAAGGCGGTCACCCGACTGCTGCATCTGTCGCAATCGCCAGGACAGGCCTTTCCAGGACTTTCCAACATTGCATTCCATCTCGGCCTTTAGAAAGGCCTCACCGCGGTGCATTCGCATTTTTGGCATAGCCGTGATAACGGTCGAGTGAACAGGTTGAAATCGAGGGAACCGACGAGACACTTGCCAATCAATGCCACAGCGATTTTCCCAAGGCATGTTTAATAAGTAGAAGAAAATCGACTAACTCTGCGATACTGAAAAAACAAATGCTACAAAGTAACTTACTAGAAAACATTTAAATATTCTGTGTCTAATGCAGCCAGTTATGACAAGTCGCCGCCAGAAAGTTACGCCTGTCTTCTAATCATACGATCTATATTAATTTCCTTGCAAAGGCTCAAACTTTGTACATTAGGTTCATTTAACGCCTTGCCGTACCATTTAACTCGGAAGAATTTGGACCCAAACAATGCGCAGAAATGTTTACGAAAGGAGCCAAAGCGGTTGAAACGTATTGTCGGAACTTGAAAAAAAATGACATCTTACGATTGCCTCTGAAGTAGTCGTCTGCTTCCTAATTTCATGCGATAATGCTCTTGTGGAAATAAAATTAATTTAAGTCCAACGAATTTGGAAAAGTACTTTAATTTTTTTTCATGTCCATATTTCTGATTTAATACATAAATTTTGATCACGATTCAGACTCGTGATATTTATGTTTGGTCCGAAATTTTCATGACGACTCAGACTCGTGATATTCACGTTTGCTCCGAAATTTTCATCACGACTCAAACTCGTGATATTCACATTTGCTCCGAAATTTTCATCACGACTCAGACTCGTGATATTCACGTTTGGTCCGAAATTTTCATCACGACTCAGACTCGTGATATTCACTTTGGTCCGAAATTTTCATCACGACTCAGACTCGTATTATTCACGTTTGGTCCGAAATTTTCATCACGACTCAGATTCGTGATATTCACGTTTGGTCCGAAATTCTCATCACGACTCAGACCCGTGATATTCACGTTTGTTCCGAAATTTTCATCACGACTCAGACTCGTGATATTCACGTTTGCTCCGAAACTTTCATCACGACTCAGACTCGTGATATTCACGTTTGCTCCGAAACTTTCATCACGACTCAGACTCGTGATATTCACGTTTGCTCCGAAATTTTCATCACGACTCAGACTCGTGATATTCACGTTTGGTCCGAAATTTTCATCACGACTCAGACTCGTGATATTCACGTTTGGTCCGAAATTTTCATCACGACTCAGACTCGTGATATTCACGTTTGGCCCAAAATTCTCATCACGAGTCAGACTCATAAAAATACGGCAAGGGGTTAATTCGATTACTCGTTCGCCGAAACACATAATTAGCCGAATTTACCCTACAGGATGCCTCTAAGAATTGACATGACTTTCTTCAAACTAGATTTCCCGGACACTTTTACGATACCGTAATCCCACCGTCTCACTTCGAACGATCGCGTCCATTATGCCGCATTTTCGTCGTAAATCCGCGGTCGCGTATTTCTTTCATGCGGACGGCCTCCTCGCGAGAAAGATCGCGAAAAATGTCCGCGCCGGCTTTTCGTCCCGACAACTTTCCTTCGCCGGTTCTCCGGGAAGGCATGATTCACCGTCGGTGCACGTTAAGGTAAATAAGTTGGTTCCAACGGCGAGAGCGACACAACGGACGATGCGTTTAAGCATAGAGACGCGCCGAGACGCCATTATACCGCAACTCCGAGCATTATCGTAAATTCTGCGCCGCCGTTCCGGGGGAAACTTCGAAGCTCGGTCGAGAGGAGACTCGCGTTGGAAGTCCTTCGTGTTCTTTCCGACGGACCCGGATATGGATGGCCTTTCCGCGGGACCACTTTGCGCACGTTGGACCTTCCCAGGGATTGTCGGGAAAATCGCTTCCCGGCCAGGCTCGAAATTACCGTGTCTACTTGCATAAACGTTGCATCTACAAAGAATACGGATGAAAGTTACACAGTAGCGAGCGGCACGTAGAACGAATTGATTAAAGTGCTGACGCTTTCGGCGGATGGAATTGTTGAATTAAAATGCATAGGTCTTGTCTCGGCGGACGGAGAATTCGGGCAAATGTTGGATTCGCTTGAGGCAGAGGGTAAATAATGGTAATTGATAACGAAATATTTCTGGGCGAAAGCCTTGCGGAGAGGGTTCCGTCATATTGCTATAGGACACGATTCTCGAGAAAATGTGGCTTTGGCGCGCAAGGGTTTCTTTCTCAAGAATGGTTATCGATTTCTTACGACACATTCGGATCCCCTCGATGATTGCAATTATCTCACGCTTCTATCGTTTCAATTAATTGGCACCCAAACTGGCGGCCGCAATTGGAAATAAATTCCCCAATTATCTTCCAGCTCATAAATCGATAGTGGTCTATTTTTAGTCAATCGAATTTTACACGCGCAAATTCTGTTCCGATGATTCTATACCACACCGAAACTTTTTTCCATGTTGCCTGTATCAAAAGTTATTCACCATGGACGTCGTGGCTTTTTTTGCAAATGGCCGAAATGATAAATTAATAGCCTACACGGCAGCGCGAATGCTTAAATTTTCCTTCAATTATTCCATGCGTATACCTCTTTCCGTATTGCGTCTTCCTTAAGTTATAGACTAATTATGGGTAACGACTTTGCTTCCAAATCCCATGGATTAAGTCCACGAATCGATAGTAGACGAGGTCAGAGCGGATAGCCCAACAACCGAAATGACAAATCAATAGTCTGTGCTATACATCGTGTGACCAATTTTTTCTTAAACTGTCCTATGCAACACAATATTTCTTCAGTATCGGGTCTCCTTTTAATTTATGGACTAATTTTGCACAACGATTTTTATTACCAATCTCACTGATTAAAAGCGCGACTCGACGGTGAAGGTAGTTAGGAGCGAATATACCAACGACCAAAATGGTAAATCAATAGTCTGCACTACGCATCATGTGACCAAATTTTCCTTCATCTACTCTATGCAACTGTATATTTTTACCGCACTGTGTCTCCTTTTAAGTTACAAACGAACTCTACACCACGATTTTTCTTCCCAATCTCACAGATTAAAAGCATGAACCGACAGTAGCGCAAGTTAGGAGCAAATAAACCATCGACCAAAATAGTAAATCAATAGTCTGTGCTACGCATCGTGTGACCAAATTGTTTTTCGTCGACTCAGTGCAACTCTATATTTCCTCCATATTGCGTCTCCTTTTCAGTTATGCACAAAGTTATATTCAATAACGTTTTTTTTCTAATGTCATACATTAAGCTCGCGACTTAATGTCAGAAATAATTACAGCGAACATCAACGGCCGAAATGGTAAATCAATAGTTTGAAGTACGCGTCGTGTGAGCAAATTGTCCTTCAACTATTCTGTGCAACTTTATATTTCTTCCGTATCGCGTTTTCTTTTAAGTTATGGACTAATTATGCGCAACGCTTTTTCTTTCTAATGGTAAATCAATAGTTTGAATTGCAAGTCATGTGTCAAATTCTTCTTCAACTATTCTATGCAATCTTACATTTCTTCCGCACTATGTTTTCCTTTAATTTATAGACTAATTATGCGCAACGATTTTTCTTTCTAATCTCAAAGATTAAATCAACAAACTAACAGTGGACCAGGTCAGACCGGATATAATAAAGACCAAAATGGTAAATCAATACGCTGCACTACGTCTCGTGTGACCATATTTTCTTTTAATTATTCTACGCAACTCTATATTTCTTCCGTATTGCTTCTTCGTTTAAGTTATGCAATAATTAAGTACAAGGACTTTTTTTCGCTAGCTCAGAGATTAAAACCACGCCCCAACGGTAGAGCAAGTTATAGCAGATACATCAGGGACCGAATTGATAAATCAATAGTCTGCACTACGCATCGTGTGACCAAGTTTTCGTCCTACTGGTCTGTGCAAATTAACGCTTCTTTCGGTACCGTGTCTCCTTTTAAGTTATTGATTAATTACGCGCAACGATTTTTCTTTCTAATGCCAAGAATTAAAACCAGGAACCAACAGTACGGCAAGTTATAATAGACATATCAACGGCAAAATGTTAAATCAATAACCCGCCCTACGCATCGTGTGACCAAGTTTTTATTCCATTATTCTGAGCAACTTTACACTTCCGTATCGGGTTTTCTATCAAGTTAAGGACTAATTATAAGCAACGATTTTTCTTTCTAACGGTAAATCCATAGTTTGAACTATATATCATGTAGCCAAGTTACCGTTCTACTATTCTGTGCAATTTTACTTTTTCCATATCACATCTCCTTCCAAGTTATAAGTTAATCATGCGCGACAATTTTTCTTTCCAATGGTAAATTTATAGTTTCAGATATACGTCGCATCTCCAAGTTTTCGTTCTACCGTACTGTGCAACATTAAATTTTTTCCGTATGTCTTCTTTTTCGTTGTAGATTAATTACACAGAACGATTTTTCTTTCTACCGGTAAATCCATAGTTTGAACTATATATCATGTAGCCAAGTTACCGTTCTACTATTCTGTGCAATTTTACTTTTTCCATATCATATCTCCTTCCAACTTATAAGTTAATTATGGGCGACAATTTTTCTTTCCAATGGTAAATTTATAGTTTCAGATACACGCCGCATCTCCAAGTTTTCGTTCTACCGTACTGTGCAACATTAAATTTTTTCCGTATGTCTTCTTTTTCGTTGTAGATTAATTACACAGAACGATTTTTCTTTCTACCGGTAAATCCATAGTTTGAACTATATATCATATAGCCAAGTTACTGTTCTACTATTCTGTGCAATTTTACCCTTTTTCTATACCACATCTCCCCCAAGTTATAAGTTAACACTTTTCGGACATATGTATGCTCTCGGACACCATAGCCTTTTTACCGTTCCGGTCGTATGTCTGCTCTCAGGCACCAAAACATAAAACCGTTCTAATCATATACTGTATTCATCCATGTATCAATTTACAATTTATCTGCACAAATATAAATATCTAATGGATCTATTCACGAACTCATGAGACCTATTCAAGAATTCTTATCATTTGGAGATACCGAAATCCAGTGCGAACAAAAGCTGTTATTTCTCGCTCGACATGCAATACGCTGAGGTAAGCTGGAAAACTGCACATAACGCGCCATTGCGAAGACGTAAGAAGTAAAGATTGTGCTGTATGTTCTAATAGAAAAATTAAGGGCGGAAGACGTCAAACAAATTATTTTTGCAGTACTTGCAGTCGAAAACCAGGACTACACATTGGAGACTGTTTTGAAAAATTCCACACATTGCAGAACTATAAAATATAATTTTTACAAAAAAAAAAAAAATAACATTAAAACATATTATTCTATAAACATATAAATAAAGTTATCATAAGAATTAATAAATCTTATTTATTCTTCATAATCCTGCATGTTATGTACCACTGCGCTTTCAGCGGAAGTTAATTCCGACCAGTACGATACCCATGTCCAAATTAAATACGTCCGAAAAGGGTTAACATATACGTCGCGTCTCCAACTTTTCGTTCTACCGTACCGTGCAACATTACGTTTCTTCCGTATCGTGTCTTCTTTTTCGTTGTAGATTAATTACACAGAACGATTTTTCTTTCTAATCTCAAGGACAAAGAGCGCGAACCAACAGTAGGGCAAGTCGGAGCAGATGCAACGAGGTTAGAACTAAGAAAAGGGTGAAGGCTGCGAGGGACCGGTTTGTTCTTGCCGTCGTTATCGAAGAGGCGTGACCGCACGAGGTCACTGATAAACGATAACGGGAGGGGCTGTCTTATCAGGCTGTCCAGGCATACGTGAAACTACACGAGAGGCCGAGTGCCAGCGATCGGCTTTCTAAACACTGTTCCGCCTTCTTCCGCGAGCGTGCGCCTAACGAGATCGTCGGACTTCGCGGCTTAAGATTTTTCCTCGGTTCTCCCTCAAAAACCCGTTCCGTTTTCCCGGCCGAGAAAAACGCACCGTTCGATCAACCGCTTCGCGAGCAAATTTAAAGTGCTTGTTAGCTTTGGACATACGGAAAACTCGGCCAATTCCGTGATACCGAGAAATTAAAATTCGCCGAAGCAATTAACTGGAAAACATGAATACGTTGCGTGTGACAGGGTCTTATGATCGAATTATATAAGTACGTTATGGTGTATGTGTTCTGCATACATGTGGGCCGTACGTACGTCTTTATTGGTGTACGTCTGTGAATTGGGTTTATTGCGGAAATATCGGCGAATTGGAGTATCACAATGTTAGGAAACAGTTTGTTTACGTGCCTTCGTACGTATTTCCTCCGACGGCGAATACTATTTTCGGGGTAAGATTCCAGGAACGCCGACACTGAGTCGTGTACGTAATACTGTCGAGGTATAGCGCAATTCCTACGAAATTCCGCGTTCTCAAAGTGAGTTACTTCCCTTTGCGACGTGGGCTTTAAGTAAAGAGCGAGGCGGAGGGGATGCACAATGCACGAAAGTACAATTGTCTGAGACGAGATAAATCTGCGATTGTAAAGCGAGGCAAAGAAAGACGTTCTCCTCCCACGCCGTTATCGAATTAGAACGACGCAGGGTTGTTGGGTGGGGTTACATAAAAAATCCTTTACCGTATGGCGTCTTGCATGCGCAGCGAGTTGCCGAAACAGTTCAAGTCCCGCGTTTTACGCGAAATAAAATCTTTACAGCGGAGCCGGGTAGATTAAAAACGTGACGCAGTGTTACGGTAAAGCAAACTTTTTCCTCCGCGACATTATCGAATTAAATCAAACGACTGTTAAATTACTCCGAACCTTATGATACAAGAACTCTCGTTAATTTTCGATTATACTTCGGTGCATTGATCGATTCTAAGAGCCCAGATACGAGGCTGCGGAACGGAAAAACGAACGACCTGCAACTCGTTCGCAACTATGGATAAGAGGAATCGGCTGAGTCATTGCCTTCTATCCACTGTTCACGTGCCCGCCGACGTTATAACGTAGATCGCACGTACAACGCGGCGCCTATCCGACTTTTTTTGCCGTCGCCACAATCCAATCGCCAATTCCAACTTTCATCGAGTCTTCCCTTACCCCCTCTCCCCGTCTTTCGCCCGCTGCCTCGTGAAATCAGTCGCGAAATTGCGGAATTGATGACTTGGGTGTGCCGTGAGATGCCCCAGTTGCCAGATAATTGGGATAATATCAATTTTCCAGCCGATACAGTCAGACGCGTGCAATAAACCAGTGTCCGCGCGCTCACTATTTAGCTTCAAACCCATTAGTACTATCAAACTAACGATTAGTCAGCGGCCATGTAGTTCGTCGTTGATAAAAATAATTGCGCTATTAGTATAATTAAATGAGCAACAGAACATGGACTAAACGAATCAATTAGTTAGTTGCCCTTTGAGTGCGGTCGGAGTCAGTATATAAAACAATAAAAGCGTAAAACCCTCGTGTGTCACCGTTTCTAATCGCATGAAAGCCGCACTCCCACCGTCGGATCCACATTAAGGGGTTATGCCTACTTGGGTTGGTGAAAAAAAATCGATTTTTTTTATTGCATTTTCTTAATGTACATCATTTTAAGAATATGTCCTCAAAAGTACATAAGAACCGGAGCACACGATCAAAAATTATAAGCGTTTACCTGGAGCGCTACTATGCATGATTAGTAAAGAGCTTGAAATTTTGAACGCGATTATCTCGAAACTGTGTTTTTTAAAACATACGGTTGCGGTGACGACGAATTCTCAAAAACTACTTCACCGATCGGACTCTAGTTTTATATACTTATTTGTCATTACAATAGGCAGGGCCTGAACCAAGGATTTGGAAAAATTTGAATTATTACAAGAATGACAACACTTTTACGAAAAAATCCGTCTTTCGAGGTGAATTAACTTTCGTTTTTATGTTGTAACTTTTTTTTTATTATCGAAATAAAAAATTGTTCGTTCAGGCCCTGCCTATTGTAATGACAAATAAGTATATAAAATTAGAGTCCGATCGGTGAAGTAGTTTTTGAGAAATCGTGGTCACCGCAAGTAATGAAAATAAACGGAAACTCTAGGAGGAGAGCTATTTTTCCCCCATTGTTCAATATTTTCTTATAAAAAAATGTATACAAGTACCACTAAATACATACTTGTTGGTAGTATTTTGCGAATTTTAATTAGTACTCACTAAAACGGCAAAAAAAATCTTGAAAATCATGTAATTTCGCCGATCCCAAGTAGGCATAACCCCTTAAAACGGGCCCACGTCAGTAAATAGAATACGGAAAGAAAAAAAGAGTCATAAAGCAACGTTTTCCGCACGAACAATCGCATTGACGCGTTTTACAGTCCAAATTACATCGGAACTGACCGCGATGGCACGCACTTGCAGGACAATAACGCAGTCCGACAGTGCTTTCTTTTATGTTAATACGTCCCGCTATCAGGACACTAAAGAGGAATCAAGGATGTCCCACATACCTCGCCTCGGCGTACGAACAGTGTCGTTTCGCGGTCGCCTCGAAACGTTACGCTCTATTAGCGAGTGGATCTCAAAGCGTGCTCTTCGTTTTTTGACGGAAAAAAGTCGTCGGAAATTTACGACCGCGAGCGGACGTCGATGCAAATTCACGATCAGTCCCTCAGACCAATATCAACACTAAAAAAACCCGTAACATTATACGTGACACGTATCACCCAGCATTTTTCCTGACACGGTCGCGTATTTATCACCACGTTCCAGTGCAACAAATGGTCGAAGATGCTCAATTTGTCCTTGTCGCTACAATTTTCATAGTAGAGTACGCGCACGATATTAGTTGTTATGCGAATTTAAGTAAGGTTAATCGCGTTATTGATTCACTTTATGGTATTCATCGTTAAAACATATCTGCATTGTGCACGTTGCCGGTAACATATGAATCCGTAATTATAGCAGGGGTCCAATTCTGAAATACGGAGAAATGAAGTTAATTATTTATTCTGGTTCACGTCGTTCTGCGTACTGAAATCAATGAACCACATCCCTGTTTCACATTATTGACTGAGGCGATTTTTATAAAGGCAGGTACATACTGTAATTTCCGGCGCTATCCTTACATCAACAACTCTAGAGGGTTAACGTTCATCACGCTATAGCAACGACGTCGGAGCTATTTTTAAAACGCGCCTCGCTAGAATGAAATCGTGTCGACTCCGATAGCCCTTCCCTTCCTTCTTCGTTACTAGGAATGCATCCTTCGTCAGAGCGTAATATCGATCGACACACGCGAGATGCTCGTTCTTCATAGCCTATCACAGACTGTACAGGATATTCCGCAATAAAACACGAATCCCTCAGTACTACTTTATAGAGCTAACTTTAAATGAAAAATATTATGCAAGCATAAACCTGCTTATATATTACTCTCTGAGATATTTGCTTCATTTAGGTCAACAAACACACGACTCCCTATCTTGAATTATGTATTCATCAGATCACAATAAAATGTTTTCAAAATGGCTACCATCTACGTAGACAAAGTCTGCATTTCCCTACCCAATGCTACCAATAAAACAGCTTCTATGCCTAATGATATTAATTGGCAAAATCAAAGATCTACTCGATTGCCAATATTAACACTTTGACTGCCATGATGGTCATCAGTGACCCTATCTTGAATTATGTATTCATCAGATCACAATAAAATGTTTTCAAAATGGCTACCATCTACGTAGACAAAGTCTGCATTTTCTTACCCAATGCTACCAATAAAACAGCTTCTATGCCTAATGATATTAATTACCAAAACTAAAGACCTACTCGATTGGCAATATTAACACTTTGACTGCCATGATGGTCATCAGTGACCGGCGCAAGAGATTTTACTGAAGATCCAAAATATTTGCAATGGGTAGCAATTGTTATTTTATAAATGCAGTTGTTGTTAGGATAGTGATGCAATTCTTTGGGCTCCAATACCTGCACATTATTTACATTTTGCATAATTCAGTCAAACGCTGCAATATTTCAACGCATCGCGGTTCTAACGTAGCAAAATATACTTGGCAGTCAGAGTGTTAAGACATTTAAATTCACGTGACCATTAACACTTTGACTGCCACGCGTATTTTGCTATGTTAGAACCGCGATGCGTTGAAATACTGCAGAATATAATTAAATCGTGCAAAATTAAGGTAACGCAAAGTTGTTAGAAGCCAAAGTATTGAAGCACCGTTCTAATATCAATAACTTTTACAAAATTGTAAATAGGCTTCATTGCGAATTTTTTGAATTTTCAGTAAAATCTTTTGCACCGCTCAGCGGTGACCACCGTGGCAGTCAAAGTGTTAAGAACCAGACGAATGCTACACAATACTGTCCATTCGAAACTTGGTAAAGTATTTTCTCAATGCACATTCAATTCTAGTACACCATATATACATTTTGCGCATAGCATACTGCAGGCACGCGCATACTACCATCGCAGAACAAACCAACGTGATTGTCGTCTTCGTAGTTAGCGGTCGAGCGAACAAGTGGCGTGGAGGTAAGCAACAGTAGTGGTAGTAGTCGCATAGAGCATTGAAAGGGGTTAATTGACCCGGTCAACGGATGAGAATGCGGGAAGAAAACCTCCTTGATGCACGGGCTTTTAACCAGCCACAATTTACCAAAACACAGCTGTGATATGATGCTACGACACGACGGGTCGGCAATGCATCGGTCCGATAATCGTTTAATTTAAGCCGGCCGAAGTCCGGCGTGGCTCTCCTTTAGAGCGAAGCTCGTTTTCACGAGTGACATCCGGTTTGTAAGACGACAACCCCCTTTCAGAGCTGGCCGAATGCAAACATGTATTGTGAGGCGCATAATCTCTCGACATTGCAAACTTCACGGAGCGGGTACTTTATAACTGTCTGTTTAAGGTCCGGCAACGTTGAGGTGCATCAGTGTATAAGCGAGCCAAAACAATGATCAGACAAATCAAGATGGAGTTACTAAACGTGTGTACGTGAAACGATGAAGTGATGAAATGAATAAACGCGAAATGACAAGGAAAATATGTTGAGAGTTAGACGTTTATGTAATTTCCGAGAATTTGACGTGTAATTAAAATGTAACTGAACGTGTCGGTAAGCTTCTGTTTCGAATTTCAAGCGTGGCACCGAACATAACGGACAAAGGCAGATCATCGATCGTAAGAACGTGCAAGCATCAGGTGTTCAAGACAACCGTTTCTAATCGGGATAGAACGATCATACGGTTCCTGAGCGAATCTCACTTGCGATACATATAGCACACGTCGAACAGCATATGGCTCCGCGCAGAACGTAGACGACTTTCTAATATCCACGACAAACACACGGAATTTATAAATTAGACGAGTAACAAGGACTGGTTAAGTGGAAACCGCACCCGCATCTCCGTTATGATAGCAAGACATGAGGTTCCGGGATCCGCAGAAAAATCGGCGAAGGTATATACCCAATACAGCCAACGACAAAATTTCCTGAATCACAACCGTGCAAAACGGATGGCTTTGAAGATCAGCTTTCAGCTCCTACAGCATCCCTCGGTTTCTGTCACAAAATAAGGTAGACACGTATGCGCGGAAACGAATTAATCAAGTAACAGGAACGAAGGTCCCCGAGATAAAGAGGACGAAATAGCAAGAACTATAACACGCAGGAAGATGAGGATGAAGGATAGAGACGTAACAAGACGAGAAACCGTGAAGTAAGAACAGAAGAAATGAACAGCCAGAAGGAAGAGCCGAGAGATAAGACGCGGAAAATCGAGCAATACGACGAACGAGACAAGAGGCGTCGGTAAGGAGAGACGCAAAGGTAAGAAGAGGAGGACCCGCGGTCAGGACAGCGACAAGAGACATCGTGCGAAGAAGGCAGGACGAGGAGGGCATAGAAGAAACCGCAAACGAAGAAAGAGGAAACCAACGCGGAGAGGACGAAGAGCAGACGAGAATCGGTCGGAGGGGCGAAGGGAACCGACGAAGCAGGTAACCAACGGCGAACCAGTCGTATCCATCTCGCTCATCCCTCCGCGAAAACGGCTCCGCACGGCTGCTAGTCGGCGCATGCCGGACATTCCGTTTCTTCACCTTGAGAAAATGCGTACGCACGGCCCCAAGCAGCCAGCACGCACTCACGCGACTTCTCCAACAACTGAACGCGCTCTATCCGTTTGTCCCGTCCATTTGTCCGCACTTACGATTGTCCGCGTCCTCTTGCCCGCTTATTCGACCGTCTGATAGACCGTCTGGTCGCGAGCTCGCTCGTCTTACTCCTTCCGTTCGATCCGCCGTCTGACCACATATGTCTGTACCTACTCATCTACCTGTCCAGAATCACGCGCCGCATCGTTTCTGCTCGAATATGGACTTGCGCAAGCTTGCGTATGCCCGTTGGGTAGGTACGGAAAGATGGGAAGAATGGACTGTGAATGTGCTGAATTGTTTTCTACAGGACTTTCGGGATTGTGCGTTAGAGAAGCTTTAGCTTTTTAACCGTTTGACTGCTGAATACTTCCGGCCGAAGCGCTCGATGCAGACGAGATACTTTACGATAGTTTGAAGTCGATTGATTATGTAAGGCGCATGAAGTTCTAATGATAATTCTTTGGTTATGCCAAATTGAATACTACAAGAAAATTATTTGACAGAGAAGGCAGCTGTATTCATTTCACATGTTGATAATTGTGGCTGCAATAGCTAAGAAATCGAAAATACTTCCGGCCGAAGCGCTCGTTGCGGAGGAGATACTTTACGATAGTTTGAAGTCGATTGATTATGTAAGACGCAACGAAGTTCTAATGATAGTTCTTCGTTTATGCCAAATTGAATAATGCAAGAAAGGTATTTGATAAAGAACACATCTGTATTCATTTCATATGTTGATAATTGTGGCTGCAATAGCTAAAAAATCGAAAATACTTCCGGCCGAAGCGCTTGTTGCGGAGGAGATACTTTACGATAGTTTGGAGTCTATTGATTGATTATGTAAAATGCAACAAAGTTCTAATGACAGTTCTTCGTTTATGCCACATTAAATAATGCAAGAAAAGTATTTGATAAAGAACGCATCTGTAGTCATTTCATACATTGATAATTGTGGCTGCAATAGCTAAGAAATCGAAACGACTGTGGATGCACATCCCATAGTCAACACCCATAAATTTCGGTGCACGCATATATGCGTCCATAGCAGTCAAAGGGTTAACGCGTACCTATTTACGTCTGCGGACAATTGCTGAAATGTGAAATAGTGTCGGTGGGCACGAATGATGATGACGCAAAGACATATTCCGTTGCAACGTTACCCGCCGGCTTAAAGCTTCTGACGACAATGACACGACGATTTGAAGTATTTCGACAAGAATCCGTTTATCACCCTTATCGTTTCCTTCGCCAGCGATTCGTGACAATGATCGCTTATCTCCTACGTGTTCTCGGCGGTATGAGTACGAATACCTGGCGTATCATTTTTCCCGTGCGATTTCCGTTGGACTTACGCTGTTGATCGGTAGCCCGACGAAATCGTGTACTTAACTTTAATGATACGTCCTACTTATGCGGCTCGTTGCGCGTTTAACGCAGGCGTCATGGAACACACACGACCCACTGTAATCCGAATCCGTCGGACGCAGAACTTACCTGGAACATAAAATAGATAGATATGTAATTACTCGCAAAGCACTGATTACATAAGAAGCAACAGTTGCTGCCGGTGGTGCGCGGGAGAGTCGTTACCGAGGAATTACCATACATGCCTTGTAACAGACAGAAAATCGCTACTACACCACGATTAGATTATAGACTCTAATGTACGATCACGCCGACACAGTAAATATCGTTTAAAGTCGCCGCGAAATATTTCGCTACGTACGCGGGCGTCTGTTTTACGACACGCGACGCATCGAAGGGAAGCAAAAACCGAGGAAACGGAATGGAAAAAAAGCAACAGCGACGAAGAAGGATCGGGAGCGAATATTTTCACATTATAACGACGTGACGTAACGGCACAATTAACCGTCGATGTCCTTCGACCCCTCCTCGAAAGCCTTTATAAAACGAATTATGGCCTATGGATAACTACCAGCGGAGGGGGGATCTATAATTCGAATTACAGCGTACTAATTATTTTTTATTGCCGTCGTTAAACAGGAGAAATGAGCAGTGAAGGTGTCCGAGGACCGTTTTGGGATAATTCAACCGCGGCGACCGTCGGTTAGGTGTCGTTAAAATTAATGAACGCGCAACATAAACTACAAACTGCTAAGAAGTATCGATGTTTCTAACAGTATACGCGCTCGACTGACCGTTCTGCAAGCAAGGGCGATCATGATTTTTGAGCCTCGATCCCCGCGAAGGTTAAACGGACGTCGGGGCACACATAAACGACGAGCGTAATGCGAACTGAGCAAATTATCGCTGTACGGTTAAAAGGATCTCCGTTTGAAAGTAGACGAAAATCGTTTCACCGTCGATATTTATGTACAGGCGTCAGACGATTTTTCTACACCATGGATCGGAGGCGATCTGGTACGAGCGAGCGAATTATATACGAGCAACAGACGCGTAGTGAAAGTTATAGATCACGGTAATACGGAAGGCGATAATAACAAAACGTCGGCTGACGAAAAACAAACAAAAACAGCACCTTTCCCCTGGGAATATGCCGAACGCACCAGATCGATTTTTCGAAACGCGTTGAAGAATCCCTGACGCTAATTAGTCTCATCGAAGAATCGCGCGGTTGCCTAATGGATCCATTGTCTATAGACTACCGTTCTTGAAGTTTGGTTGGTTCTTTCCGTAAGAACGGGTATGAATGAAGACTGCGGTCTTTGTTTCTGCGCTAATCACACGAACGACACATTTTCAGGGTAAAGAAAAGAATATAGTAGAAATCGATGGAGACGTTAAATGCTACGTCATCTAAAAATGAACAGCGAACACAGTTTGAACGCAGAGCCTTGGCTCCCTAAAGATTCCCAATGACGTTTGCCCTTCATTGTTTCCATATTCTTAAAACAAGAAAAGACAATTACAGCTTAAAACCCGTCGTCCGCCAAGGTATCACTAAATCTTTCGTAGCAGGGAGCGCGTCACACGAAGAGTGCAAAAACATACATCCAAGGACAATTACCGATGGAAGAATGGAGTTCTTGTATATTCTATCTCATTACTTTCGCGTCAGTGGATATCAATGAAAAATTCAATTTGCCGTCCTGAATCGCTCGAGCCATTACGCACACTCCAGATTGACCTATCAAGTCGCTCGAACCATAAAGTACCATTGACCACGACGAAGTCCGCTGGCATTAACACGTTCAACGTCACGTCACCCAGATTTGGGTGACAGACATGTTTCCACGGGGGCCCAGTCACCCGTAAACGGGTGACTCTATTCTTCGTCCAATTACGACATGATTTTTGAGGTAATTTATAATAATTTTATTTGTAACACAATTATGATGAGTATAAACAATAGAAAGTAATAATAAACTACAAAATAAGCAAAAGTAAACATTAAAAATATACTTATATTTACACTTTTGCACTGACTGACAAACATTTCAGAGATCAAGGTATAAATAAAGATGTGAAATATATGCAAAAAATACTGCTCGACTAAATGAATTTAAGAAACTGAAAGTTCTGAGGAGACTGATTATTTCCCATTTCGAGGTTCTTTATACTTTGTAAGCATCCTCCACAAAATTATCTTTTAATCCTCTTTAAGAAAAAAAAATATTTTCCAAAAATAACAATTATACATTCCAAAAACATGTCTTCTAAAAAAGATCCTCTAATATATCACAAAATAAACTGTAGTTACATTTAAACGAGGCATTGCATTGTATTGCTCTTTTTTATCGCGCTGCTTACATTCCGAGTTTCGGATTTGGGCCCCGGGAGAAACTCCACCGATTTACGCTGGGCGTTCAACGTGTTAAGTATCAACTGAAATGTCCAAGGATAACGGAGCGTAAAACTCATTCCATCAGATTTTCATAATACTTCTAACGAGCCTATCACTTTTTTCACCAGATGCATCGTTGATCGGTCCGATTATAGCCGCGCAGGTGTGCACAGGTACGCATTCGTTGAATGTCTATGCGCGCGTGCACGCATTTCTCAGCACGGCACGTATCGCTGAACATGAGATGCATCTCACGATGCAGATACCTTCTATATGCACCGTGTGTGTGCATCGAGCGCCAAGAGACGGGAACGGATGCGTGGCCGATGAGGAACGGAGCTAATGAGGGAGAGGGGCTGAATCTAAATTTCGGATTTGTTTCGTTTCTGCCTGGGAGACGGATGATGACTTTCCGTCAAGTATATTGCGGTAGTAATGACGCGGGTGATTTATGATCACGCGCGTTTTTTGTGCCGGTGTTCAAGAAGAGTTGAAGAAACAGTAATGGTACGTGTTGTCGAGCGACTAGATGTTATGACACCATGTTAACAAGATTCGGTTGGAGATATTCCGTAATGAAAGAATAAGTTTTAAGCGCTACGGACACTATGTTATTACTGTCCAACATTTCCGGATATGATCATTACTGCTGCGTCACAGTGGGCTGTCTACATTCTAAATTTACTATTTCTATACCGTCACGTGTCTTTACGCTATACGGTGTCTCGTGAATCGAAGTACATTATATGGCTTACGTACTGCGGCTGATCAATATTTCTTATTAAACTTTCGGCGTTCCCTGGCGCGTCCATTAGCTCGACTATGTTCGGCAGACCGCAGTTGTTTTGAAATGTCGGGAATAAAAAATAGTAAATACGAGACGAGGACGATGTCTAGCAAATACAAAAGAGGAAGACGCGCGGCACAAGGGTGAATAGGAAAGAGAGGAAGACTGGCTGGCTGCCTGCTAGTCTCGAGCCTGACACCCTTTACCCGAGTTTAGGCTGGCAGAGATTATTATTAGCCGACGTCGCGTGCTTCCATCTCCTTAGTGACCGAGGACAATGAAGACGACGCTCGACGACGAAAGACCGAGGAAGCCATCGAAATATCGACTCGCTCGACTTTCCATGCCTGCATCGAACGACTCGGAAGCCTATCTCACGAAAACATTCGTTACGACGAAAGAGAAGGGTCCCTTGTCAACGCCCCGTATAAAGCAGCGAACTAGGGAAAATGTTGACGGAACCTCGGGACCTAACAGCTAAAGCAGAAGATAATGTATCATTATGTACAGGCAAGTTCGGGTGCCACTAGAATTTTAATATTCATGTTGACGATATTACGTGTGTAAAGTGGAACGTGTTCGACACGAGTTTCGAGTCATTCACAAATGAATCACGATCTCGGTGACAGGGTTTTTAACGTGTATATCACGGCCGATCTGCTCTTTATCAATGCCTACTTAAGCACGTTTAGCCGATGTTATCGCCGAAATAGACAGACGTGATCGTCGGGGAGAATATTGGCAACACGAACGCGATACTGGGAGCGGTAAGTTGATGAGTCTTATCGACAGTGCGTATCGAATCACTGGCGACGCGTCGTAAGCAAGTATGTAACAATGCATGCTCATAGCAACGCATGAGTTGAGCGGATGTAATGTAACGAATGTTGTTAACGGTACACTTCCCCAACGGCGAAGGATATTACATTGTTCATAGATGCGCGCATGAAAGGCCAAAAGTACGCGTCTCTATGATGTAAAACGACATATCTCACTTCAGCCCTTCCATTCTAATTTCCCTCAGCGTCAATATTAAAAGTTTCTCACCAAACTCTATATTCAACCCTACACTTTGCCATCAAGTCATAGCCAATATCGCTGTCTATTATTGAGGCACTTAACGTATCAATCTGGTGTTTCATTAACACATTGACTGCAACGGTGGTCACCGATGACCGGTGTAAAAAATTTTACTAAAAATGCAAAAAATTCGCAATGAAGCCCATTTGCAATTTTGTAAAAGCAATTGATATTGAAACTGTGCTTGAATACTTTGGCTTCCATTAACTTTGCGGTAACTTTGTTTTGCACGATTTATTCATACTCTGCAGTATTTCATCGCATCGCGGTTCTACCATAGCAAAATACGGGGTGACCGATGCAAAAGACTTTATTAGATATGAAAAAAATTCCCAATAAAGCCTATTTGTAATCTTGCAAAAGCAATTGATATTGGTACGGTACTTCAATACTTTGACTTCTGACAACTGTGCGTTACCTTTATTTTGCACGATTTTATCATACTCTGCAGTGTTTTATCACATCGCGGTTCTACCAAGGCAAAATACGCGGTGACCGGTACAAAAGACTTTACTAGAAATGCAAAAAATTTGCAATGAAGCCAATTTGCAATTTTGTAAAAGCAATTGATATCGGGATGGTGCTTCAATACTTTGGCTTCTGACTCGGCGTCACCTTTCTTTTACACGATTTAATTATGCTTTGCAGTATTTTTTCGCATCGCGGTTCTACCATAGCAAAATACGCGGTGACCCGAGCAAAAGACTTTACTAGAAATTCAAAAAATTAGCAATGAAGCCCATTTGCAATTTTGTAAAAGCAATTGATATCGGGATGGTGCTTCAATACTTTGGCTCCTGACTCGGCGTCACCTTGCTTTTACACGATTTACTTATGCTTTGCAGTATTTTTTCGCATCGCGGTTCTACCATAGCAAAATACGCGGTGACCCTGGCAAAAGATTTTACTAGAAATGCAAAAAATTCGCAATGAAGCCCATTTGCAATTTTGTAAAAGCAATTGATATCGGGACGGTGCTTCAATACTTTGGCTTCTGACTCGGCGTCACCTTGCTTTTACACGATTTAAATATGCTTTGCAGTATTTCATTGCATCGCGATTCTAACATAGCAAAATACGCTTGGCAGTCGAAGTGTTAATTCGCCCATGTCTCCAAACATGTGTCGTTTAAATCAGCGATTTAAGAATCCGATGATAGCTGCCGAGCACTTTCCATTCGCAGTGATGGAATTTTTGCGCTTCTCCCAGCGGAACGCGAAGGCGAGCCTAGTCATTGTGTGCAAACGACTGGCGAGGAAAGCCTCGCGAGGTTTCGCCGTGTCCCGACGTTACAATGATGTAACACATGACAACGACGGCGACGACGAAGGTACACGCTGTTACGCGACGGACCTTGACTGTGTAACTAGGACAGTGACCTTCAACTCGCAGGCGTAGGTCGCTGCTGCTTTAGACTCGCGATTCTATCCTTCCCACGGACTCGATCGCTTGCGCGATGCCCGATGCCGAAGGAAGTAAGCGTGTCAACGCATCGAGTCAGTTTACTGCTCTTGTTGCGCGCAAAGGTCTTTAGTATGCGAGAGAGTGTGTACAGGTGTGAATTCTAAGGCCAGGGCCGTGTGACGGTTTGGAAGTGGTCTGTTTGCCGGAATAGCGCGTGTAAACGACTGCATGTATCATTCTGGAATGCGATGGCAAGAATTGCTTGCAATCAGACGCCAGTGACGTATGCGATGCTAAATAGATTGGAAGCGGTCAATTTGTATTCTACACGGAGAACACGTGCGATCTGCGCTGATAATATCCGTGCGTGAGGCTATGGATGCGGGTATCATAACGAAAGGTGGTTGGGTTTGGTCGAGAACCTTCAAAAAGTCTGTCGCTGCAGAAGTGAATCGCCGGTGGCACGCGACTATAGTTTGACGAGGTAGCTGCTAAACGATCGTGCTCCTCCACTCAAGAACTTTCGAAACAATCGCCACCGCGAGGCGTATCCGCGAATAGTTCGAGGTGGAAGTTTCAGTAATCGCGGAACGTACTATAAGGCTACCGTATGCAAACTCGGCTATTATTGGAATAATCGCCGTTGCATGGCACTGACCACCCGAGTGTAATTATGGCGCGGAGGCGCCGATAAATTATAGTCCGGGGACTCGAAAGTTCGCTATATGTACGTAGCGTATAGCGATTCTCGGTCTGAATGCAGGGTGCAGAGTGTGGAATGAAAAACTGCTGAATGCGAAATGCAAAATGTGTGGAGTGTATGCGCTGAACAGCTTGACGCCGGCTCGTGAGACCGCGAAATTATCGGTTCCGCGAATTTTCGCGTTTCATAATCGCATCGCCGCTACTATCTCGCCACGGCGGTGTTCGCACAGTCGAACAGATAGCGGGGACTGATATAATTGTACGAGGCGCATGGCTCTTACATGATTTACAACAATGCGCAGCCGAATGACGTCCGTCATAGAACGTGTTCATGCACACGCTGCACCGTGGTCCCTTTTGATTGTTATCATGAGACGACAATACACGGATGCCGTCCGGTTTATTACGATCTCATTTATCTGGTGTCGAATCCTTTGCTCGTTGACACAGAAATTTACAAAGAAAAAAACGGAGCAGGGAGCTGCGATAATGCTACTCATGACTTTGGGTGCACGCTTCAAGTGGTAAAACAAGAAAAAAAAATTTTTATAGACATGCGCTTAGAAGACTACGTTTTCGGTTACAACTAAATTAACAGGTTTATACGATTAGGGCATTTGCTATACACTCACTTATCCAGTTAGAACTGGACATGTGAACTGGCTTGTGGGTATATCTTTATAAAAGCTTTTTGTTAGATTTATACGTAGAACCTATATTTACAGTTATGATTAACCTTCCTAAAGCACCCTTATATAGAGATTATTATCAATTTGATCATGTTCGCGAATCAATGCATGCAACATAATCTACAAGTTTATAATAACGACCAATTCATTGTAAAGTATCCAATAATTGTCACATTAACTACACCCTTCAAACTATTTGTCGTCGAAAACGTATAGGAAACTAAAATTCTTATTATTGCAACGGTTCTAGCAACTTCTTATCTATGTACAAATGACAACGGACAAAACAAGTGTTCCAAACAAAATACAAAAATAACAACAACAAGCAGTGAAATCCCACTCTGTACCTATAGCCATTAACACAACATAAAAACCATTTGGTGGATTATTATACTTTCAACATGATCGGTTGAACTTTGTCTTAAAAATCATGTACGGTATAAAGTCTCTCGACTAGAGCCTTAATATTGACCAAACTGTAGAAAGTATCGAGGACTGTGTCAGTGTCAATTATTGTACTTTACTCTATAACACCATCGCCATACTTTGTCTTAAAAATAATGTACGGTATAAAGTCTCTCGACTAGAGCCTTAATATTGACCAAACTCTATAGAAACTATCGAGGACTGGGTCGGTGTCAATTATTGTACTTTGCTCTATAACACCATCGCCATACTGTCTTAAAAATAATGTACGGTATAAAGTCCCTCGACTAGACCCTTAATATTGACCAAATTCTGTAGAAAGTATCGAGGACTGGGTCGGTGTCAATTATTGTACTTCGCTCTATAACATCATCGACTTAGTGACCACCTCCGAACTCATAAGATAAAAGAAGAATCGCATTCCCTCGTAACGAGCTCATTGAGTAGGGAAAGTCGAAAGGTGGGAATGACTGCTGGAAAGCGACGACCTTGACACTCAGTCGCCGTCATCGGATACACCGGTAGGTGTACGTAGGAGCATAGGCACCTCGGTATCATACACCTCGTCTCCGCTCCTCTGTGAATGGTGCTTCTGTGTTACGACAGCCGAGGCGAGTATCGTCATAGCGCGCGTTCGTCGGAAGAAAGTTGGACGAAGAGAGAAGCGACATGCGAGCGAGGAGAGGGAGAGAGATAATAAGCCGAAAGATAGCGGCACCACACAGCGCAGGCACAGGACTTGTAGGCAGCAGAAGTAGAGGCAGATACGTAGGTAGGCAGTGTGTTGCACACGCTTGAAACGGTAAACACGCTTTTATCTAACGGTTTGCTCGCGCGTAGAAGACAAGGAGATATGGAAGCGTAAGAGTGCAAGCAGTGCAGCGAGCATGGCGGTCGGACTCTGCGGTATGCCCAACGAATGAGTTTTTGCACGGTTGGAAGTTCTCTCTCGCCTCTGGTGATTCAGTCGTTGAGATAGTTACGGTCGCAGTTCACGGCTCTCGCTTTCGGCCTTAAGGCCTCATGCACTTAAAGTCTCCCTGGCGAGACAGTCCCCAAATGAGGAGCGTCGGTCGTTTGCTAATGAGGTGCCTTAAAAGTGGACATAAGTATCAATATTTCAGTATGCCGATAAGAAGTTCACCTGAAGCTACTGACATGGTAGTAGTAAAAAATTAAGTCAATGAGAACGCGCAACATTGTTTTGTAGCGATACGGAGCTTATCGTCAACGGACAAGCAAGGAAGAATATACACACAGTATCCTCTACTTAGAATGACACGTCCATCAACGTTGCGATGTTGTGTCTTGAGCCTTCTCAAATCTATCCATAACCTTCGCTAAGCCGCACAAACAGCGTGATGGTCGTTTAAATACGCTCACTGTCGATACCCCGACGACGTCGCGGATATACATATTTCCCGCACGATTCTCAGTTTGAAGATCGAGGTCTCTCGTTGAATGACATATTGTGCGCGCAAGGGTATTGTACAAAGAGAATGAGTGACTCATTTCCGACAGTGCGCACACGTCAAGGCCGATGAATGCCGATGCCTTCTCGCTCCGTCCATTTTCTCCTTCTTCTTTTGCTTCTTCTTCTCCTTCGTCCCCCGTACTCGCACCCAGCGCATTCGGTCTGCACTTTATCACACGCATTGACTCAGAATTCGCCGACAAAGGAGCCTTCCTCCCCCGGTCTGACGATCTTTAAATGAACCTCGTGACAACGGATGAGCAGTCGACGCGGCGTGTGTACAACAGTGCAGAGTTAATCGATCTCCCCCAGTTGGTGATCGCTAATACCATTACGTATGATCGAGGGGTATGTGTATCGTGAGGTCCCGCATCACGCTTTCTGCACCGCTATTTATTTCTGCATCAGCTAACTAGGCCCCCGACAGTAGTTGTCGCTGGGTGTGCTCCGAAAAACACATGACGATTGTTTAGACGGGATGTCGTGTACTTGTGCATAATGCACGTGCAGATGCGATGACGAAATTTCAACTCTGATCGTTTGTTTTACTCACTGTCGCTGCACAATGAAAAGTGGGTACGATGACATTTGAAGAACCGCCAGGCCTGGCTAGAATAGCCGCCATTTTGTTCTAACCAACATAATTGTACATTGAAACGAGATACAATCAATTTTATGCGCCCGTTAGATTGGACCACAGTAACTGCTGTGTTCTCGAATTGATGTTGTACGGCAAAGAATGAGTAGGATGAATACTGAAGGATTGTCAGACATACTTGCAGTAGCCAGCCATAACTCATTCGACCCTATCTCGTTGCATTCGATTTCCCCTCTTATACCTTATTTGCCAACTGGTCGACGTTGACCTCTGTTGAAATCGTAAATTAGCAGGTGACGAACAAGACGTAAATGGTCTCCATATGAGGTGAACTACTTAAAGAACAGTGAAGAGATTTTCCGCGTCTAATTATTGCAAGCGGACGCGCGTTCCCTTGGCTAGGAATTCTAAGTTCGCAGCCAACTCGGCGTAATTCACAGGAGCGAAGTAACCGGCAAACGATCACCATGAATGAAAGAGACGTGCGCATACGAGTTCCGTTGAATTCCGTCACGGTTCCGTTGATTTTTTTCCCCCATTCGCAAGACTGTTAATTGCCACGGTGAAACGTAGAGTAACCAATTTACTTAATCCAGGTGAATTCCGGGCACGCGTAGAACTTCTAAGAGCGATAATTACTTTATACCACGGTGTATCGCTTACTCGCTGTTAAAATGATGATACTCTAAACAAAATTACAAATAAACTCTTTCTAAGCCTAAGTGTACCGGAACAATGTTCCACATTCAACCCGATCATCCACGTTGCATTATTATTGAGAAACCAATGCGGTATTCTGCTAAATAATAAAAAGAACATAAAGAATTACAAAGAATACCGGTAACATCGAACACTCTTGACTCGTGATTAGTCAAGCTGGCGAACACCTGGCTCCGATAAATGGGAGAACGTGCTCGTTGAATTCCGTTACGATTCCTACAGGTCCTTCACTCTCAAGACTCAGGATCGAATCCGTATGGCGATCGTGCCAGAACGATTACTCCGTATCGCATCGTCCATTCCTGATTCTTGATCCACACGAGAGATGAAGAAGGAGAGAGAGAAGTCGCGGTAATTACGTAATCGCAAAGAACTCGGCGTGCCCCGAAGGTAAGACACGTAAATTGAGACAAATGGTGCGAGCGGATATCGTATCCTGGCAAGGCGAGAAGCATAGAAAACGCGCGTGCATGCGGATACGTGTGAAATGTGCAAAACAGCGTAACGAAGTGGCACGTCAGCCAGTTTTACCGGAAAGTCGAGAGATGGAAATTAACTCTTTTCAGAGGTCGATAAAATCACGTGCCGGGAGATGCTTCTGGAACGAGAACAGGGGTTGCTTGTCCTATCAGGCAACGTCCACATCTACATAACGGAGCCCTTATGCTAACAAAAAGGGCTATATTGTGGTGTTAATGGCGAAACAATTGCTTTAGAGGCTACGGTCCAAGATTTGTTACTTGAAGAAGACATGAAAACCGATTTTTGCGCAGTGGTCCTCTGTTCCCTTAACACGTTGACTGCCATGCGGATTTTACTATATTAAAACCGCAACGTAATGAAGTACTACAGAATATGATTGAATTGTGCAAGATGGAAATAATGCGAAGGTATCGGAGACCAAAGAATTGAATCACTATTTAATATTAATTGTATTTACAAAATTACAAATGCTACCGATTGGGTATTTATTGAATTTTTCGTGAGACCCTTTGCGCCGGTCACTGATGACCACCACGGCAGTCAAAGTGTTAAATCTACATCCATTCAACAGATTCCCTCTGTGACAAAGAAGAACTATCGCCGAGTGCCATACAAGATCGCGTACAAGATTTGTTACTTCAAGAAAACATAAAAACCGGCACGGTCTTCGCACGGTGGACCTCCCATCGGTTCACAGCTCGTTAATGACAAGTTTCCTGACGTCCCTACACGAGGACGCAGGGGAATCTGCATTTTGTATGCGTGCGAAAGACACTAGAGCGTCGAGACTCGTAGGGTGGAAAGTGACGAGGGTGAATCGTAAATGGCCAAAGAAGTGGGGAAACGAAACAGAGACAGAGAGTCGAACAGACAGAGAGATAGACGGAGAATAAAGACTAAGGGAGACGGGTTAGATCGAACCAGCGGAGGAGAATAGGCGCAGCAAGGATATCGATTATTTGCAGTTGCAGCGCCGTACAAGACTCTCTCCCTCCATTATGACCGACCAATGGGGCCAATATTCCCGGAAATCTGAACGTCATCGCTCCGATTTAATCCGCGACAGACGGAAAGACAGACTGCGGACAATCTCAGATTAGTCTACACTCGATCTTCTACGTTATTTCGGGGTTGACACCCGCCGGATTCTACGTCTCGTAAATCCACCAAGCGCTTTGCATTTGCGCCGCAGAACCGAATCTATAATTTTGCAGAAACGGCCGAAGTTACGCCGCCAGCGGAGTCACCTGCTAATTCAGGAGTTTGAAAGAAATTGAACGTGGCAAATCTGACACATTGGGCACGTATTCGATATGGTCGTTGACCGTATGACGCATATGCGTTCATTTTGATGGAGACGATACAATGTAGCAATTCCTTTCGATGTTCGTTCGTATGACGCAACGTAGAACGGATGATGGAGTATGCGTAATTGCGATTGAAACAAATCGCTCCAATTTATCGCGAAGAATCCTCCATCGACGAACGTGCGGACTGGCTCGAAGAACTTTAAACGGTCTCGTGCAGTCGGCCTGAATGTGGATGATCTTTCGCGGGAAATTTTACGATTGCACGGATCTTGGGACTTATTCGATTTGTCCGAGCTGATCGATCTAGTTCGCAGTGAAAGCGACGCGGACTTTCTCGATCGGGGATACGAACGGAGAGAAAAAAAAGGATGACAAAAGTCAGATTATCGGGATCGGAAAGCTGTGCAGCTCTATCGCGGAGAACACAGTAGATAAAAATTGCACGCACTACCCAACTGGCGAAAAACGTCCCATTAATCCAACGAACAATCATGAGATTCTATAGTTATCAGAGGAAAAAAACTAGCATACATGAGGCGCGATTGACTTACTATCAGATTTATAGTGTTCTACTACCGTCACATGCGCGCCGTATGCAAAGTCAATCAGTCGCATCACCGCGTAATATCGCGGTGCGTGACAAGTGACTCGTGAAGCGGAGCTAAAGTGAAATCTGAGCGCGTTAAAGCGAAGAAAACGGCGGCGCGCACGCCGTGAAAGAAAGACACGCCTAAACAAATTTCGCCGCATCGCGCTTTCGGTGCAGCCGCTGATAACGGGACGCTCTTATCGACTGGCAAATATCATTTGCATATATTCAGTCGTCAGCGCAACACGGTGTACGTATAGTAACCGCGTAACCCAGTACAGGCACACTTGCACGAGCGTTGACAATGAAGCCTCTGATTATCGAGGAAGAAAATCTCGCGATAGCGATCGTGCAACACGACATAAATGTCGCAATAACAATATCGTCGCACGAGATAATCGAGCTGGACCTATTGAGCACCGTCCTGACCGGGAGCGGGTAGGTTCAACAATAAAATATGGACGTCCTCCGGTATATTACGAGCGTAAGATATATCGTCGTCCGGACGGAAAATACTTTGCACCTGGTAAAGGGATATAAATTGTAACGCTGCCCGATCCGGTTATAACCACCGAGCTCGGCTCGAAGTCTCGCGAGGCAAATGCATAAATGCGCTCTATAAATCTAACGCGTACTTAGCACCGAGCGAATCTCGCGGGTGTACGTACGCGTTACATGTTTCTCGTGATATTAATAAATTACCGCGGACTCTCTCATTGACATGTAAGTTCGTAATTCAAGTGTACGGGTATACCTGTTGGACTGTTGGACGGACGCGTGTAATGCGAGAGTAAGGAAAAATTCGGCAAGAATGTAGTACTGCACTGCGCTTGCTGCGTGCTTCTAGATTGAGTACCCTTCGAGGAAGTATGCGCGAGGTTTAAGGCAGTCCACCCACACGTCTGGTATTGACTTTTTTCCGGTCGTGACGGGTGCGTTGCGATCTTTGATAAAGGCAGTTGCAACAGAGGGCACGGTGAAATTGGTTTTTTGTCGGCGAATGCCGCTGAAGCACCGACACTTTTGAGAAATTACTGTTGCAAGACTTATAACGTTTGGAAAACTGGAACATCGACAACGCCCGGGAAGTTCCGACAATTTTTCTGAAACTTGGCATGCTGATAGAATAACCGAAGTTACGAAGCACGTCTTTCATTGGCAGGGTGTCAAAATTGAAGGGATAAAAGTATAAGCCAAAGTTCTCACCGAGCAAGGAATTGGGTTTTACGCTAACCGTAGAGTTGCATAAATATCCGTTTTCCCCGACATTTCAGGCTGTCGCCGGCGTTATATTCAGTCGATGACCGTTGAGATATAAAACGGTCGAGGTCAACCGTTGTGGAGAGGTAAGTCACCTTTTCGCGGTCTGTACTTTGAACCCGACGATGAAATCTCGAATGCGCGATCAAATCAAACATTTCATCGAGATTACGAGGCTCTTTATCAACGGCTCTGCGCTCGATATATTTATTCCCTCCGACCATCGTACTCTCTCATTACTCGTCCTTTCGACAAATTTTCGCCCCCCTCGACATCGGTTGTGTATCATTAATTTGTCACGGCCCACGCATAAACTATATACGCATATATGTACCTATCTTTCTCCGTACGGTTAGTGGCTAACTTTGTCGAGCAAGTTTTTGCGCCCCGGGGAAGAAATGAATCTCTCCGTCCGGTATAATCGATTATCGCCGCTAGTGGAATCGTAATCGTCCACCGTCGAACTCCGTAGCCTGGTCATGTGCTTACTGACGTTACGCTCACCTTTATACCGTAATATGCTTTACGAGCTGCGATACCGACGCTGGCGGATAACGATTTTCTACGGTAGCCGGATGATAAATTTGATCGGTCAGGAGCTTCAACCCATATCTACGGCTGATAACAATAAATGGACAATGCGCAAATTACGATAGTCGAGAGGAAAGCACGATATACCGATAGTTGGACCGTTTGGGTGTTTTGGACAAAATGCACTTATCCGGGAAAGAGCGATTATTGAGTGCAACGATGCATAAAGAGAGACAATCCGTTAATTAAGGGAGACAATATGTGCTGATTATTGGTGAACTTAAATTGACGATAGTAGTGGTAGATAATGTCGTGTTTATGTAGGTACGACGAACATGGCGGACGTCATAGGTTAGGATGCATGAAGTTAAGGCGAACAACAGCTTTCTTCTGCGCGCATATACTGTTACTACAACCTTTGAACACGAATTCCAGAATGTTGATGCCATTACATACTACACCATAAATGTGACGACACTCCGAACGCAAGCAACTCGTCGAGCGCATTCTCCTGATAACGTAAAAGGAACACGTATCTCTCAAGTGGAACCCAATGATGCTCGCTATGAATTTCGAAGAAACCGAGTCAAGACAATGTGACATAACTGATCACTATCGGAGTGACGGCATCTCGTTAATAGATCGACCGCTCTTAAGACGTTTTACTTCGATAAATTATTTTTCCGCCACCGAGCACCTTGACACGATTCTCGTCAACTGTCGGAAAACAACAGATTCGACCAAAGTTCTCCTCGTTAACGGACTTGAGAATCAAGGCGACTTCGCAAGGTACGATAACCCAAATTTCCAAGCAACATACCTATTGTGGTTCACGATCGTCGATGCCGGAATTCGAATGCACGATTCGTGATTTGAATATCCGTCGTTCGCAAACGCACGATTGGTTACTTTAACGGAACGATGTCGGCAAACCTGGCGGCCGAAAGTTGGCAGCACTGTGGCGGAACAGCTGTTTGCACAGAGCCGAGGCGGATCATCGAGCCGTCGACTTGAACTCGCATATACACCATGCGATAACCTTTTCAACGGCCGTATTCACATAACACTTCAAAATATCAGCAAAACGAAAAGCTCGATAGAAAAGGCAAGGAGTGTTTGGCGGAAAAGCTGCCAGAGCGATATAATTATTCATGTTTTTCTACGATACCTTAACTCTTTATGCTTACAGTATCGTACAGTGGATGAACTGTATGAAAGTTGCGATTTTCTGCTCATTAAGTTAAGAACGCGTTTGAAAATAATGAACGATTTTTACCGTGGGTTGTTTTGATTCCGTACTTCAAAACTGTTCAATGATTTCTGCAGAAAGTTAAGGGATAACTTTTTCTACAGGGAGTAACATGATGAAACTTTCCGATTGGCCGGTCTGCCATGTGTTCGTAAATATAGCGGACACGCAGTTCGCACGTTCGATATGCATTGGTACCACTGATCGAGGATAATGTACTTTACAAATCGCCTCTGCACACTTTTGCGAAGGTCAGTCAACGCGTCTGTTTATCCGCGTACTCCGTGGCCCCTTATTCGTTCGCAGCAAATACGTTATCGAAAGGCAAATTCTCGTTGATCGTTGATCGGAAAGCGAATAACCGAACTCCGGCATATTCCGCGAACTACAAGGCAATTGGAACTGGAGAAGGAAAAGAGAGATAGACGGGCGGACGTGGAGATAGAGGGAGATAGAAAAATCAAAGTCAGAGAGAAACGGAGGAGAGCGAGAGAGAGAAAGAGAGAGAGAGACCCGGTGAGAGTCTGCGCAGAATGTCAGGGCCGTACATACGCGAACAAGGACCTACGTGTCAATTGAAACATGACACATTCGCACAATGTTAGAGGGCGGTCGGTTCGATTAATTTCACGGACGTGCAAAGTGAGACCCCGTTTAAAGAGCGCTCCCACTGGCAGCTAGTGGCTCATTATTAACGTATCTGCACACGAATCGTATCTTACCCGGGTGCGTGACGTGTGGTCCAGACACAATTCGCGCGTGATCCCTCCCTCGACACTTATAAACCCCAGTCGACCGCTTTCACTTTCCTCTTAAACGAAACACAACGGGCGCAGACGACGATCGTCTTATGGAACCCGCGAGACGGGATTCAAACGCGAGAGTCGAAATGCGGCACCGTGCCAATACCGTCGTCTTTTAAACGCGCACGCACACTCATGGTACCGGCAAATCCGTGCGCCGTTATATCCTTGCCGGATGCTCGTGCAGAGGCTTGCACGCGCAGAACTACCGCCTGCACGGTGCCACCTGTCCGACAGCAGGCCGGAGGGAAAAAGCGCCGGCGAGGAATCGGCCGAAAGATGCGGAGGGAAGAGGCGCAGGGCAGAAACCGATGGCCCTTTTCTTAAACGCATTCATAGACGAAAAACGCGTTATCGATCGAGCCCCGTGTGTGCATTTTCAGCGACTCGGCGGCGGCAGATTGAATTCCTGACAGATATGGGAGTAGTGGAAAGGAAGAGGGACTGAAGATGATAGAAGAATGAGGAGGAGGTGGCGGAGGAGGAGGAAACACGCATACAGAGAAGAAGGCAGGGAGCAAAGATGCGGAGAGACGGCCGATTGAGGTTAGGGTGGGAGAGAAAAAGAGGAGACTGGGTGGGGCAGCAGACGCCCCGCGGCAAACTGTCAAACTACGCCGGTTCCGCAAGGTCCGTGGCCATCGGCCGCCCCCATGGTAAAGTTACATTTTCTAGGGCTGCATATTTCGCGGATACCACGTACGCACGCAGAGAGACGTCGAAAGAGATGATTACGGGGGGAGGGGGACGAGGGAATTCTCACACACATTCCGTACGTGTACGTAGAGAGAACGAAAGAGACAGAGAGAGCGAGAGAAGGAGAGAGAGAGACGGTTCGGCGCGGACACACGCGCGTTCACTGCACTCGTCTCCTGGCATGAATTCGAATGGAGCCGGTCTCGGGTTTCGGGAGAAAAACAGCGCCGGAGCGATTCCGGGTACGCGGAATCGGCATACATGCAGGCCGGAATTAGTATCTGAACGGGACTCACCATCATCTTATAATTCAGCTTTCTCGGCGCTGCTACGTTTTCCATTCTCACGGACATGCTAGCGGCGTTGTCACTCGTGGCGCTTGGCGAGATGATACGGCGCTGCTCGATGCTCTACACACTACCGCCTGTACACCGTCTTCTGTCTTTTCTCTGCCTACTACCCCGCTCTACCGCCGCTGGTCGCCTTTACTCGCCCGCTCGCCTCTTAGCACGACGACGACGACACGAGCACAGGAGACTGAAGACCCTTTCCGTCGCGCGGAGCACACACTAACTCCTCCGCCGTTTTTCTCTCTCTATCTCGCGAGCGTGCTTTTACTCGTCTCCTCCTGTTTCTCCTCCTGTTCCTCCTTCGTCCTCTTGCTGCCGGGACAGCGCGGCGTCACGCTGCTGCTACTCGTTTTCGTGTATCTCCACCGTCGCAGCCGCCACACCGCTGCTGCCAGTATAGACGCAGAACCCACACACCACGGTCACGAACGAATTTGCACTCAGATCGGCCGATAAAACCCGGGGTGGAGCGGCGGGCAGAAAAAGAGCGAGAAAGACGACGACGACGATGATAGAGAGGTGCGGGTGAGACGCGCGGTGAAACGGGGGGATGGCCCGTGAGGAGGGTGGGCAGTTGGGAGAGGAAGGGGGAAGAATGGGACAGAGAGGGGGACGAGGTAGTACGTACGGTTACAGAGGGACACGATATAGAGAGCCGGTCGGTATGGTTTTAACACCAACAACGAAACCCGATGCGACGACCGAGCCGCGCGACGATAAATCACTTTGCACGAAGGAAAGAGAAGGAGGAGGCGTGCGAGGATAGTCTCCGACAGCCGGGAGGGTTGGGAGGAACGCGGTTAAGAGAAAAGGGAGGAAGAGACTGTAAGTGAGGGGGAGAAGGGGAGAGAGATCGCGCGCGTATGCGTGTCCGTCTGTCTGTCGCGGCTCGTCTATCCGTCTGTCTGTCGTTCTGTCTGTTGCTGCTCCAGACTACCGCTAGCTGCTGCTGCTCTTTCCGAACCACTTCGCCGCCGTTGCCGCTAAACTCTTTACTATCGGAGCAACCTTCGCTGTGCTCCTAACGCGCTCGCACGTTCCGCTGATTTGTATTTTATTACTGACCGACAAAGACGTACACGCCGCGCATGTAACTGTGTATGCGTGCGAAGGAGCGAGAGAAGCGAAACAGAGGGAGAAGGAGGAAAGAAAGAAGAAGGGGGTAAAGAGAGAGTCGATGACGATGTGAGACGGATGTCGAGTGTCAAGAGGGTGTGTCGGCCCGTACAACACTTCACTATTCTACCGCTTCTCTTGGTGCACTTTTCTCCACGTTGTATCTCGTTGTATCAAACACACGCACCACACCGCTCGCGCGCGCGCGCGCGCGCTCTCACACGAGATGGAGAGAGAGAGAGAGAGAGAGAGCCTAGCCCCAGCTACACACCGGGTCGAGCCCCAACGAGCGGCGGCGCGAGAGAGACAGATTACGCGAGATTATCACCTACTTCGACGCCGTTTTCCGACTTAAACTGCAGCCACCGTCGTCGTTCCGGCACACGATCGTCCAAATCCACCTTCCCGACGTCGATGTCCTCCTCCTAGTTGCCGTAGCCGTCGTCGTCGTCGTCGTGATCGTGGCAATAGCCGCTGCTGCTATCCACCTTTTCTTCGTTCCTCCTCCTTCTCGTCCGACAGCCGTTTTCCTTCCGCTGCGGCGACGTTTCACCTTCTCTCTCTCCTCAGCGGCGCGAAGCTCTCGTTCGCCCTTATCCTATTCGCCGCCCTCCGTACTTTCCGCTTTTCTCGTCGCCCGTTATATCCGCGCCGCGCAGTACTCTACTACCACCACAGGGAGACGACACCACCGGAGAGACAGACGGGGAAGAGCGAAACGAGAGAGAGAGAGAGAGGGAGAGAGAGAGTGTGTGTGTGAGAGAGAGAGAGAGAAAGAGAGAGACAGACAGACAGGGAAACAGAGACGGACACCGCGCTTCACACTTCTTTCTCCTCTTGGCTTTCTCTCGGATCCGTAGAGCCCGTGTGTGTTTCCTACCCGTGCGAAAATCCTCTTTCACGATTCCTCACACGTCGTCGTCGTCGTCGCGCGGGTCAAGATGAGTCACACTACTAGTTTACAGCATGTTACAAAAATAGACGCTTGTGTTGGTTCCCTTAAATAAAATAAATGTTACGATTACAATTGTTACTTCTCGTTAGGAAACATTTAGTGTGTGTGTTGTCTTGTAGGTAGAGTCTAAGCTACTGCCCGGCGAGGTTCGCCCATCTTGCCCGAAACTGACGGGAGTCGCCGGACGGTGGCGCTAGTTGGCAGTAGTGGGGCTCCGGCGGCCGCACCTGTCTGCGCGACCGCCACTCAACACATCGAAATCGGGTGCGCGAAACTCGCCGTAAGTCGGACAAGGAGGAGGATCGTGCCGGGTAGCCGACGCAGCTATGCGTCTCCGATGCAGGAGACGAGGACGCCGCTATTCGCCGTGGCTCAATGAGTGTGGAACGCACGGGGAGGGGTCAGGGATGCCACGGCGAGTTCCGGCGCGGCGTAGTTGGCAGGCATGCGAATGAACGAGCCGCGCGAATTTGCACGAACTGCCACGAGCTGGCCCGAACGGGAAGACCGAAGGAACGGTCGTGCATATAAGGGTGACAGAGAGGTGAGCGGTGAGGGGTGACAACGGAGAGTACGGGAGACGGAGCGAAGGACGACACGGGGGAACGAGAATGAAAAAGGAAGAGCAAGTCGCGGTGGCGCGGTAGATACGCGGGACGGGGAGAGAGTGGTACACTCACCCCCGCGGGAGAGAGACTATACGACCCTTCGCGATACCGGCAATAAAGCGCGCCTGATATGCACGGCGCTGCAGCCGAAATCTACCTGAGAAACGGAGGGTGCCAGGCGCGGCACGCGGGCGGATGCGAGAAGTTGAAAAGAGAAAGGAATCGAATCAGGGAGTCTCCCAGATGATACGCCCGCCGAAATATTCAGACGACGTTACGACGGGTCGGGTTTTAGGAGAAGGACCTCGAGACTGGAAGGTGCGCCGCCCTTCTACCCGTCTGCCGCTGGAAGGGAGGCTCTCCTCAGGAGAGTCGAGAGAGGGAGATCGATTGTATACGCCGGCGGTCCTTCGCACACGTCGACGAAGGTTCCTTCGCACCTTCTCGCCGCGGCAACGTTATCGATCGTAGAACGACCTCACTCACTTCTCCTACTCCCCCGAGGTCAGGAGTCGCCGAGAGATTTTTCTTCATCCCGTTGGTGAGCGCGAACGGAATCTCCGCGACGCTCGATACCCGCGACGCGCCTTTTCTTTTAATACGGCCCCCGGGGAGCGAACGGATTTTTCGACGCGTCCTAAGGACTTCCCCGATAAACGAAGATACATTCCACCCCGAGCGAGGGGAAAAATTGACTCGGCGCCATATCGGAGGTCCGCGAGACATCCGGGCCGATTTATCGAGAACGCAACCGTGCCGCATGCTTCGGCTTGACGTCTATTTTTTCCGCCTGCTTTTTGTTTACGAGCGGGCACAAAGCGGGCGCCGTCGATTGGCTGATTGGGCATCGCGATGCATCGCGTCAGAGATGCACCGCACATTTGCAATCGGGCAGATTCCTCCTACAGCGGCGTAGAGCTCGGTGGGCTCTCCTATTTATCGATCCGCGTATTTGTCGAGCCGACCATATCTTTTGGACGAGCGACTCCGGCATCCCACACACGCACGCTAGATTTGATTGATCTCGACACGAGACTTGCGAATCGTAGGTTTGTGTTATGGAAACAACCGAATGCGCCAGCAATAATATTGACAACGGAGTCGCGCAGGTGGCAGGGCACATGTTTTTCGCGGACGAGGAGACCTTGAGCTGTGGGAGTACGAGAGATTAGATAGAAGAGTCGAGTCGCTTGCGCGATGATGGGGGATTGAAGGGACGGATTTCGATCAAGCCAATTGCTACATACGGCGCATTTGGGACATATTTACGTCTTCAAGTACGTAGATTCTAGGATAATACGCTTCGTTGCTAACTGGGTACATGTATTTTTAGACCATATACCAACAGACAGAGATTTCACTAAGTAAACTGAAGTAAAGTAGAGTTGCATGGTCTTTGCAAGTGAGACAAACCAACGAGACGGGAAAGCCGGCATTGTAAGTTATTAGATGCTCGTTATTACAGGCTATTAGATGAATTTTCACACATCGGCCTTGAGACGAATGTCCGTCAACATACATCATATCTAAGACGCATTAAATTCTATATACGTAAAGACGTAAATATCCGCATACCTAGCCGTGTACATATTTGGATGGAATATGACCAAAAATTGTTTGTGATCACTGTGCCCCGGTGACCACCGCGCACGATACACGACGAACTTAACAACATGATTGGGCGTCATGTATCAGGGATGTAAATACATTGATTACGTCCCCGACTAAACGATCACTTAACTGTCAGCGATGCCTAATTTTACGTCCATATCGAGTGCGTAAACATGCCGGGCGACTTCATTGTCATTGCAGGATTCGCCGATCCGTTTTCGAACAGCAGAATTAACCCAGAAAGCGAACAATCGAACTACCTATGTATAACGCGTTCCAACGATTTTCTAGAACTTCTATTATCAGGCTACGTACTCATAACGGAAAAATGACTGACATTGAAGCGGATTTTTTTTTATGGAAATGCAGCAGTATCCTGACACAAATCGTCACTTCCTCCCCATGTTTCCAGTTTATAATGTGACCTACCACTGACAATAAATTAGCAGAGAAAAGAGTTCCTCAGACGGATGACAGTTCTTTCTGCGGATCAACGTTGCCAAGTCGCAAGAGGCACACGTTTCCAAACTATACCACTGTTATTATTGCGATATTCAGTACAGGGCATCACGCATGAATCACCATTGTTCGCGTCTACCACATTTAGTCAGAGGGTACCGTTGTGCGTCAGACTTGACGTTATCTGCGTCCTTCCTCGCTATCTGTTCCCTATTACTCATGCCCGAAGGTCCATCGTGCATCTTCTTCTCTTCCTTCCAGTCATTAGCACCGTTGAGTCAGTTACCTGGTCTCGTTACCCGGCACGCTAACCGAACAGAAGTTCAAGCAGATGAAAGCAGCCCACTTTGTTTCAACCGATGTCGTCTCTTGTCTTTCCACGGTGCCCATGTCTCTCTTCGACACTGATTCTATCTTTCTCTCATTCACCACGTAGCCAGGGACAAGGTCAAGGCCGTTGGCCTTCATTCTCGACATCCTTCACAACCTCCTACGTGTCCCTTCCCCCTCTCTCATTCTCTCTCGTTGTTTCTTTTTTTCTCACCCATTCCCTCTCTTCAACACTCGTTAACTATCTTTCTATCCCCTCTCCAGGTCGCAGTGCAAAAATGTCGTCTGCAGAATGAACGATCTCACCTATGCTTCATATTCTTTGCTCTAGCGCGTGAGATTCAATCGTGCGCGACATAGGCACGCATGGTTAGAGGAAGACAGACCTGTTACCACTCGCCGACATAATTTCTGACTCGTATGCACGAACAGGTTTCTGACCGAATGCAGAAAAAGGCTCGGTGGAAGCGAGTTGAGCTAAACAAAGTTATTTCGCGGGGCATCGTCAACGGGATCGACCTTGTTCGTGCGCGTGTTTTCCTCGTTTCGGCCGTTAGCCAACTGGCGGAACGGAGCTTTAGTACGATTTTCGCGATTAGCAGTGATTTGTGGGTCTTCCGATACGTTAACGTATGGACTATCCAGCCTATAGACGTCTGATATTATAAATATTGCTACAGTAGAATGTGTACAGCGCATAGATGTTTAAATACTCGTCACTTTGATTACTACTGAACATTAAATCTTTTAACGTTAATTACCTGAATATACCGCATTACAATATTCTTATTACCAGGAACCTATAAATGTAATTGTTTTGCAGTAATTGACTTATTGTAAATTCTTCGATCATAAATTAAAACCCGAACTACCAGAATGTTTATAGTCGGGTAAGAATCACCCGCACCTACAAACTGTACAGCCATTGTCTCTAAATTCAGCAAACCAGCCCGTATTCTAAGACAAGTTCGAAGGGGAAGGTCGTAGAGAAGGAAACTAAAATGCGTCGGTGGGGGCCGTCGTCTAAGCCTGGGCGTTGTACCGTTCGAATAAAAGTGAAAAAACGCAGCCGCCTAACTCGACCGAGGACAAGACTGGAGCTTCGTGCCCAAGAAGCATTCGAATTCCCGACCGGCGTGGTAACGTTGGGCAACGTCAAGTGAAAAGGGTCAACCGCCGATCGGGCCCTATCTCTTCAATCCCGAGAAAGGTGAAAAATTGATGCGGCGGGGAGCCGTCGTCTCACCGAAACGAAAATTCGGAAAAAATTCGCCTGTCACCAGACCACGGCGCGGAATCCTACGAGTTACGCCGAAATTCCCTAGGGGCAACTCGGGTCAACAGGAAGTCAAGGCCACGCGGTCAATTGCCCCGCGATCCGTCGCCGCTTATAAATAGATACCAACGGCACCGCGATATCTACGCATCTATTTGCACGCATACCGTAAAATTCGAATCCAGTTGACGTTCGCTGGCAGAGGACCTGAGGAGGCGGGAGAAAGAATGGACGGTCTTGGATCGATCTCTCATGGTCGGCTGTTCGTCACTTCAGCGTTTGATGAAACCGAGTGGCGTCTCTTCATAGAAAACCTCGTGACATTCATTCTTGCCTGATGTTTCGCCTGAAATATAGTTGATGCGCAATCGTTATTGGTTTCAACGAACATTGGTCTTGTTAAAATTGAACGGTAGTGGTTCCTACCAAATTTTCATACGTCGGGAATATAGTAGGAGGGTATTTGACAAAAGCCTCTTAGTCCCTTTAGAATTTTCCATTTTCACTCTCATATTTTCAGCAAGTCAATAAGAGAATATAACGCGGAAGCGGTCGGACAGACTTTAATCCCGTCTCGTTATCGTGGAGCCCGAAATCGAGAGGGGATACCAGGGACGCAGGCTCGTCCTGCGGGCGGAACACTTTCTATGAAACAAGAAGAATACTTATTGATCCGGCGTAGGCTCTGCTCAATGCACCTAGCGATGGTTTATAAATGCCATCCACTGGGAAACGATAATTATCTATTGTTCACACCTCTCTTCTGCATAGACGACACGATGCGAAAAAGAGCGGTCGATTGTTCTATGAAGGAATGATATCATTTAACTCACTGTTGCACTTTCAAGAAATACCATGACCGATCAATTACCAGACTGCATCGTTTTATGCGTAAATATTCTGCTAAAGTTTTGATCAATACAAGTTTTACTAAATGGTATTTTTTTGCGTTATCTGTAAAAAGTAAAATAAAATGGTAAAAAAATGGTTTGCGCTGAACGACGAAAGATGTTACTTTTTTAAAAACAATACTCGCTCCCAAAGGAGTTAATTCGGCGTCCGGAAGCGATTCGGTAAAAGCCACGGATACGCGAAGCGAATTCAGAGGGAATGAGCCTGTACCACCCTACACGGACGGAATATATAATCTCGAGGTCATTGCCCGAACGATCTTTGGGGGTTCCACCATGCTCGGAGTACGAGGGTGAGGTACCTCGGAACACAGTACGGATATCGATCACTTTTCTCCAAAAGATAGGCAAAATTAAATTCCCTCGGGGTTTCGTCTCGTCGCCGTCCCATTAATAAAAGTGAAACAACCGAAACCAAGAAACAACATTAATTAGATCAGTACAACGAACCAACTAAAAAAGTGAATAAACGAAAAAAAAATGGAAAAGACGATTAATCACCCTTTGATCGAAATCCGTTACCGTTCTGTATCGAAGCGAACGGATGTGAAAAAAAATTGAAAAAACGATACCGGATATCAGGATGTGCGCGATTCGAAACGAAAAATCACATGATACCTCGAAGACGCGTTATTTACGTTCACTCTATTTTGCGTGCTTTCGATATCTGTCGTACGTTTTCATCCATATAGGATAAGACATTTATGGGTAGAAGCGACGACAATGGCACTGAAAGTCGGTACGCCTGACAAATATAAAACATCGCGCCCCCGCTGACAGGGAGTACTGGCACAGACAAAGCGGAGCACGCTCTCTCTTGTTTAATAACCATGGGATTCGTTTTGGCAGAGAGAGAGTCAGGCATCGGAAAGTATGAGCGAGGAACACCTGCGCGCCTTTTGTACCTGCGCTGCACTCGCGGAACGAAGGGTCAGGTGCCGCAACGGCGAATAAATCGATCGACCGCCATCGCGTTCCCGCTCCTACGACCACGGATGGGTCATTAGCGATAGCTCGGAAAAGAAACGCAGTCGTTCGAGTAGGCGCAGAAAGAGTTTGATACAACACGCTACAATCAAGTCTGTTGGAAGGTAAACTAAGGAAGACGCTTTTAAAACATTTCTGAATATTATTGTCGTACCACCGTGATCTGTACCTAGCTTGATGAAAATCTGAATTTTTTCCTGCATGTAGTTAATCAGGTTTACATTTCAGCGATAAAATGTGTGTGACGTACTAGCCATCAATGGTACAGTAGTTTCATTTATACGCATTTCGATTTTGTTTACTCGCGTTACATTCAATTACATATACGTCTTTCGAATATTCTAGTATCCGGAGCCTCTAGTAACTAAATGTCCTTCTCTCAGAGCAGGATACCTCCTCCGAGTATATTCCATCTTTTATACTTTTTCTTTGAGTAGTGTTCACATGCATCCCGTTTCATGCACTCACACGATATTTGCTTAAACTATGAGTTTTTTCTATCACCATTTCAATAAATCAGATTCAATATCCTAAAAGTGATTCTTCGGTTAACTTAACACTTATGTCTCCCTATTAATTCGAGAGCGTGAGATACCTTATTCCGCATACATGGTACATTGCGCGGACATCATTATGATCCCACAACATATTATCCAACGTGCCATCTCACGTGAGCTGCGATATCCTCCTGTTTTAATATTGCAGTTACCACAACGCGCATCCTGTATCCCAAATTTATCTACACGCTTTAAAATAGTCAACGCCTCGCAATACCTGCTGTTTACGTTGGCTGCAAGAACATTATATCCGCCCGACGCGCATCTTGTCATGCTCAACAGACTCATTCTCGTCCCGTTCGTTAACGGCTCGCCGTTAAAGTCCACGTTTCCGCCCTCGAGAGGGATCGTCCGATCGATGCAGGTTCTTCCTGCGTGCATCTCCGTCCGGCCTGCAAGAAGGACGCGAGAGGCGTAAGGGCAAGGTTTGACCTTTTCGGGGTGCGCGAACGGGAGAGACGACGCGCGAATGCGAAAAGGAGATCATGCAGAATGAGTTCGGGAGCAAAGAGGACCGAGCGAGGGACGCAAAGGGAGTCTGTCTGAAGCTGCGCGAGAGGAGGCAGGATAACGAGTAGGTATTGACTGAGAGAAAGAGAGAGAGCTCGCGAGGGAAGGAGCTGGAGGGAGAAAGAAGACGGCTAGACTAAGACCAAACGAGGAAGCCGAAACGATAGGAAAGGAGCGCGGTATCGTCGGAATACGAAGGGAACCGAGACAGCGATACTCCGACTCTCAAAGGAGAAGAGCATGCGGAGGGTGAGAAGCGAGACGGCGAAGAGGGGCGGCAGGGTGCAGAGAAGACGAGAGGGGAGAAAAAGAGGGGAGAGAGGGTGAGCGGAATAAGGGTAGTTCGACGGGTGCCCATGCCTTTTGGGGCAGTGGCCCTTGCACCGGAGGGCGGGAAAGGGCGGCGGGGGGAGAGGAAGAGAGAGAGAGCTAGGGGGCGGGCAGGAGGAGACGAGGACCTACGCGTTATTGAGCGGGCATTTCCCACAAAGCGCAGACGAGGGCAACCACCCCGTAGCGCCGCGGCGCAGAGTTCTTCGTCTCTTTCTCATTCCCTCTTCGCTCTCCGTCTCGCTCTACCGTCTGTCTATCTGTCTGTCTCAGTTTCGCCTCCCTTCTGACTTCTCCGTACATTCCCTCCGTTGCTCTCTCTCTCTCGCGCGCGTACATGTGCACGTCACATATATCCTCGTCATCGACTTTCCTCCTTCCTCTCATTCCGCGATTCTTTCCGTCCTCCCTGCACGCCGCCAGTCTTTTCGGCCACCCTTCGTCGCTGAGTTCCTACTGTTTTGTCTTCCTGCCCGGTTAGTTAGAGACGTCCGATCTGCATGGACATGGAAAACGCACCGCGGACGGCGGTACTGGTTTGGCGATTTTTCTTGGATCGCGTCTTAGGAGGGTTTGGTCATTCTGGAATATGAGACGTCTGTCGACGCTTGCCTCGGCATCATTTGTCGCGCTCGAACACGGATGTGAACATTTCTGGCAGCCTAGCTTCCCTTTATGCGAGGCCACTTCGTATCATCCGTCAGGCGTCGAGTTCTTCGTCTGTTTCGCTCATTCACCCTCTCGTCGTCCTGTTTTACACATCTGTCTGTTTCCCTCCGTTCATGTTTGTCTGTCTGTACGGTGCCCGTCCCTTCCCCTTTTTCAATTGGTCGCATGCAGTGTTCCGCGCCCTTCTGCTGATCCTTCTTCCTAGCCTCGCAGGGCTGAAATTCAACATTTTTATCTTACTATAATCCGTTCTGAATTTGTACGCATTTATATCGCTGCATCTTCAGAGAGACTTCTATCGCAGATACATCTATCAATACTCTGCATCCTAGTTCAATGCATCACGCTTATCTATTTATCTATTTCTATATTTCGTCGTTCATTTTCCCCTTTGCAAACCAATCCACCCCCATCTGCATGTCATTCCTGCGGGATTTCAGAGCACAACGATAGGTCCATATTCGTGGCCAACAGCGGAAAACTCATACAAACCGGAAACTCAAAACCGAGAGAACTTTTTGAGGTTTTCGAATTTATGAAGCGGCAATCAGCCGAAAACCTTCAAAACCAGAGTTCTGCACGCGCGTACCACATTTCCCTGTATACATGCCGGCTCGCGTCCGCCGCAGAAAAATGACCGCGCTCGTATTACCTGCAATATCTATTGCTGATATCAGTCGAACGGCTTCCGAATGCGAATTGCAGACGAAATACCTGCGGCATTCGAACGGTAAACCGTTCTCCTCCCTATCGTCCGCCCGCTGACGACAATTTGTTCGCTCACCCCCCGGACGATTCTCCGCAAAAGCCGACAATGCGACGGATATTTTGCGATTCTTCTGCGGGGAAAATGAAATTTGTAATAAAGCGTCGGATAGTAGGGAAACGCGACGGGAGAGCCGATTTCTCCCTTCCATTCCTGTCTTCACTCACCCTCTTTCCTCAGTCTCTCCTTTCACTCCCTTTTCTGTCTCCCTTTAGCCTGTGGCCCTTACTCCAGCTCGTTCACGTGTGCACATACACACGAACACACATGTCCTAGCCACCCCCGTCCTCCCAGCTTCCGGTTCTATGCGTACAAGCCTCTCTCGCTCGTAGCGCATCGATTTCCTTCCGAGTGAAAATTCTGCCCGCATTATGTTAGTTCGCGCGATATCGTATTGATAATATTTCTCGGCCAATGCACCCTCGCCTGGCGCGTTGGCATTAAAGAGATCGACGGGTTTCATCGTCTCGGCTACCCTCATCTCTTCGTTCTTCGTAACCTTTCAGACACGTCGTTATCTTCAGGAATCGTTAGCTGAGGGGAAACATAGGAAAATTAAAATAGACACTACTTTTAGGGTAGACATATTCGTCTTCGACTTGGCGTGTGAGATGAAAGAAAAAGAACCTTCGATGTAACGTACGTAAAATGTAACGAAGGTGACGGGACGAGAATTATCCAATTCCCGTCGTAAAGCACATCGATAATTTTCGAACGATATTGGACTGTTCTTTTATTCTACTGCGATCTCATAAAGCGCAATGTCAGAGCGCAATATCGATGACGGCAAAAAGCGCTCGCGATGAAATTCAGGACACCGTGAAGGATTTTGCTATTAACGAGGACCCAATCGAACGCCCGCGTGACCTCCCATATTACCGGGGTTCTTTGCTCAAACGGTTGCCATGGAACGGTGGTATACGATCCTATAAACAGGAGCGCAATTGGGTTTCCGTTTCGTGGTCAGCGTTAATGCGACCCTCCTCCAATAAACGCTATCAATGTTCAGCGGATAATTTCAAAAAGATAACTTCCACATTGTTCCCATAATAGCATTTGCGACAAAACGGTTTTCACACAGATTTCTTTCCCGTCTACGTAACGTCATACATATTTAACCCATATCCATTATGCCTACAATTTGTTGACAATACCTAGTCCTATCTATACACACGTAGAGGATTCCTTTTCGAAAAGTTCGTCCTGCCGTTATCTGCAATGCGCTTATCGCGGTCATTTGTCCTTCCATCCCGTACGATCTCTCCCGCCCTCTGAATCCTACGTCATGACTACGTCATCATATCAGTCTGGGATATCGACTTTTTGGGACGACTCTAACGTCATACCGAACTAGCAGACTTCGAGTACAACGTCCGCCTTAACAATCAAATACAATGTGAGCTTGATAACGCCAAACCACGTTGCAGGATAAGGTTCCCGATTGTTTGACATTATGATCCAAACGCTGCCTTGCGGTTTTTTTCGTTGCTATAGCCACAGTCCCAAAGATTGTAGAACACGTTAGGCTGTTTCATCTCTTACGAATCCTGGGCTCGACTCGAGTCAGATCGATGGTTACTAACCGATATGAAAACATTGAGGAAAAGAGAAATGGATGTATCGATCTCACCCCTAGGGACTTGGTAGGATTAGGACGTCACAGCGCCCACCCACGACGAACCATGAAGCAGCGCGCAGGAGCGGATCGAGAGATTTGCGAGCCTCGTTGAGCTCGGCAAGATGACTTCCTTCGTCCTGAAAAATCGATTTTAACGCTTGTCAATGTTTATCGAGGAACTGCATTGAGAGGAGGCGGGCTTCTGCTGTTTTACGCGGAACTCATTAAATAGGAGGAAAGTTAAAGTGGTGATAGCCTTTAAAGCATCGTTACTTTATTAAACTTTCGCTAATTTTCCACTTTGCAACTACAGCCTATTATAAGACAAAGCTTACCTTATCGCGATTATTCTGTGATTATTCTGCGACGTTAAAATAACCCATTACAATCTGTTTGGTAATGTGACGTATCAAATGATTAATGTATAACAACTGATGGAGTCGAAACTTAGTTGACTCTCTGTATTGTTTCTGCAGAGCTTTGCAAAGAAGAACTCCTTTATATTACAGTAGGCAGCTTCATTGTTTAGATATATAAATTGTTGTGAAAATATAATAGCCACTGCACTTATAAATCAGAGATTATTTTACAATAATCAGTTATGGAACATTGCTGTAAATTGAAAAATACCGTTAATACTTTGACTGCCATGATGGTCACTGCTGACCGGCGCAAGGGATTTTACTGAAGATCCAAAATATTCGCAAAGGGTAGCAATAATTATTTTGTAAATGCAGTTATTGTTAGAATAGTGATACGATCCTTTGGTCTCCAATATTTGCAAATTATTTACATTTTGCATAATTTAGTCAAACGCTGTAGTATTTCATAGGATCGCCGTTCTAATACGGCAAAATAAGCATGGCAGTCAATGTGTTAAAAAAAGAATGATTCGCATATTGGGAGAATCTGTACCCATTAGTCTTGCGGAACTATAGATTCTCTCTCTACGTTTCCCATAACGCTTTGCAAATGGGATTATTTCGAATTACATTACGCAGATTTATACTATGTCAACCTTGAATTACTGTAAACACAAAATCGTCATTACATTCATCATTTAGAGATTACTTAACGATCTTATCATACTGAAACCGAAAGTATCACGTATTGAAGGACATCATTAGAATCAGGACACCTTTGCTTTGCAAGAATTGGTAAAGCACCAGGTTCTTCGAAAATATTGAACTACAATCATTGACGCAGCTGAAATTTAGACTCTGCCTCTACTTCGTCCACGACGATCGATCAGAGCGCATTACACTAAATGCGCACGGAAGCCCTTCATCTCCTGTTCACGTAACTTATGATCATAATAATTGCGCGGCTGGGCAGATCTATTCAGCTATATTCGTGGAAACGTTCAACAAGGGCCAATGTCGCATATTTTCGTCCCTGCTAGTATCAACCACTTCAGTAACGCAACACACCACCCTCGGCCTGCACCCTTCGCGTCACACCCATCCTGTTTCCGCATACCATACGCACTCAACCTATATCTCTTTCGTAGGTCGTTGATCTGCGACATTGTCACTCGATGGATATTCTGTAAATCCATTCTGCAAAACGCTCAACAGCGTGTACAATCCTCCTGACTGTCAACACCGACAAATGAAAACAAACTGTAGTCTTTTAAATATCAAATTTGTTGAGTTATGCGTTCAAAAGTCAATGTAACTATCTAGACGATTTCGCAAACGCGCGTAATTGTTGTATTTAAGAAAAGTTACTCTTAATTAAAATGTTCTGCGTGTGATGATAGCGTGCTATTTAGATGTCGTTTATTTTCTTTTTAATACTAGGGTGCATGGGATATTTTGATTAACATATGCTGACATGTTAAATGCTTATCGATCATGTCTAAGTTTTGCCATTGTTAGATGTTGGCTGTTATTGTTACATTCTGCTAGAATGATTGATAGGAGCCCGATGTAATAGAGAACTGTAGACTTGTCGTACAAAATATTCTGTCACATGTACCCCGACATGGAAAATTGTGTGGAGGACGTTTCAACGACGCCGGAAGAAAAACAAAAAAGGACACAATTCGGCAATCGAACGTTGTCCAGTGACGATAATGTTTTCCAGTATAACATGTGGTATGGTTTAGTAACTGTCATGACATTTACTGTCCATTTCGTCGATGAATGTGTTAGGTTATCTTAACCTCTGCGTTTAAATTAGCGCGAACTTGAGAGATATGCTTGAAAAAGTTGTTTTGGAAAGGGCAACTGCTTTACCTTGCCGTTAATATCGTAGTTATCACATAGTGATCAAGAAATGGTGACACGTGTTCGTTCATTGGGTAGCATTCTAGATCCTGGTATTTTCCAGGGATAATGTCACATGGAACGAGGAACAGGAAGAATTGGCACAGCGTAAGGTAGCAGAAAACTCTACCGTCAAAGCTTCACCAGAGGCTCAGCTAAAATATGAAAACGAAGCTGATAAGTACTGGGATAAGTTTTATGGAATTCATGAAAATGGGTAAGTTGGAGATATTCTTAGAAAAGCGTATTTCTACCTGCCTAACGTAATGCTTGGTTTAGTTTTTTCAAAGACAGACACTGGTTGCCGACAGAGTTTCCCGAACTGGCGCCCAATACTGTAAAACACAATGCTGATCAGCCCATCAGGACGACTTTGGTTGAATCAAACGGTAAAAACGACAAAGTGCATATCCTGGAAATTCCATCAAAAGATGGATGCAAGATATTGGAAGTGGGTTGTGGCGTAGGAAACACAGTGTTTCCAATTTTAATGTACAATACAGATCCCGACTTATTTGTGTACGGTTGTGACTTTTCCAATAAAGCTATTGAAATTTTACAACAAAACCCTGCCTACGATGTATCCAGGTATGATAACTGCAGGCAAAAATGAAGTGGTTCTTACAATGACATGAAACGCAATGACTATACTGAATTTCAGGTGTAAAGCTTTTGTATTGGATATAACGCAAGACGAGTGGATAACACCCTTTGAACCTGAAAGTCTGGACATCGTTGTAATGATATTTGTATTGTCAGCCATTAATCCAAATAAGTATGTAGATTAATCAACAAAACCTATTAGAACTCAATGAAATTCACCTTATAATGATGAATTTGGTATTTTTCAGGATGAAAGGTGTTGTACAACAAATACATAGATATTTGAAGCCAGGTGGTATCGTTTTGTTCCGAGATTACGGAAGGTACGATTTAGCACAATTACGGTTTAAAAAAGGCAGTTGCCTTGAACAAAACTTTTATGCTCGCGGCGATGGGACTAGAGTCTACTTTTTTACTCAAGGTACAAGGTTTTCTTACCCGGACCAATATTGTACCTAACCAAAGGTGATGTTCAATGTTCGTAACGGTCGAATTTGTTGCAGAGGAAATCAAAGGCTTATTTACTAACGCGGGATTTAAGGAAGAACAATGTTTTGTCGATCGACGACTGCAAGTTAACAGAGGAAAGCAAATTACCATGTACAGAGTTTGGGTTCAAGCAAAATATCGAAAACATGAAAAATGATACTACCTTGTCCTTAGATCAAATCGATGTGCGTGTTCTAAAGGTTGCCCAAAATTTGAAAAAAGTATCGCGGATTCGATTGGAATCCAGTGACACCAATATAAATCGGAATAATATCACAGGGCACAAGAATGACACACTTTTTTTATTGTGACGTTTGATGTAAATGAAATGTTGTCGATAAGAATTTTTAACGAAATAAAATATGAAATATTGAAACTTACGTTTAACCGTTATCGTTTCAATTGGCGCCATTTTACAGATCCGATATAAGCTGCGGTGACGTACATTTGACGTAATCCATTTTGTATTTTATCAGTGTTGGTAACTCTGCGAGCGTATAACGAAGCAACATGGCGACGATCATACTTGTTTGAAGTTTACGTATTCGTCTTTAATGTTAAACTGACGAGATTCTGAGTAACATTCTGAGACTCACGCATCAACATGGGCAATGTCGATACGAAATTAAATTTTCGAAAAGCTGTCGTTCAATTGACGTCTAAATCACAGGTGATTGTTTTTATTTACCTTGCTCGTCAAGCATAGGTTGACATTTGTAGGTAGTATATTCAGCACGATTGACGTTTCAACAATATGTCAAATTCCGATTATGGATTTATTGGTAAAACAGTTTTTATTAACTCCGTCGACGCTGATTAGTATGTGAAATATTTCAACCGTTATTGCGGTTGTATGATTATGGCTGAAAACGATGGAATTTAATTGCTCGGAATTACTAGGTGATCGACTCGCTGGACGACTCGTTCTGGGATCAGTTTTGGTCGGAAAACGTCACCAATGTCCAGGATATCTTTACGTTAATACCGGCCAATGAAATTCGAATATTACGTGAAGAGGCCCCTTCCAACTTGGCCACATTATGTTACAAGGCGGTAGAGAAATTAGTCAAGGCAGTTGACAACAGTTGTAGAACGCAAAGAGAACATCAGACTGTTCTCAACTGTTGTCGACTGCTAACAAGGTTGCTGCCTTATATTTTTGAGGATCCAGATTGGAAGGGTTTTTTCTGGTCCAGTTTACCTGGGAAAGAAAACGAAGAGAGCATACCTCTTGCACAGTCATTGCTTAAGGCGTTATGCGTAAGAGAAATTTTGATTAAATGCGAGGGCTAAGATGCTAAAATTAGTGTCCAAACGTACACTTTCATTTTAGGATCTGTTGTTTTGTCCGGACTTCACTGTGGCAGCAAACAGAAAATCTGGACCTGTAAGAAATTTAAACATAAAAGTAATTGCAAGGTTTAACAGAAGTGCTTAGACGAAAAACATTTTTGTTTTCAGGATAAAGCAGAGGAATTGCAATCAATAGATAGTTGTGAATATATTTGGGAAGCTGGCGTAGGATTTGCTCACTCTCCACCCAGATACCCCATTCTAGATTCGAACAGAACAGAAGTGCTGAAATTGGTGCTAACATGTTTCAGTGAATCCATGTACAGTCCCCCCGTGGATCTTTCTGTTATGCCTAACAAATGGATTCAGCATTTAACCAGTTCTGAAAACAGGTAGCATTCTTGGTTTCTGTGTTTTTAGAACATATACTCGTGTTTTGCAATCTTCAATCTTCAAATTACAGGCATGCGCTACCCATGTTTACATCGTTGTTGAATACAGTTTGCGCGTATGATCCCGTTGGACTTGGTGTACCATATAATCACCTTTTATTTACCGATTCGCTCGAACCTCTAGTCGACGTCGCCCTTCAAATTTTAATCGTGACGTTGGATCATGATACGACCGAAGGTGCATCCATGGACGAGGGCACCATCGGCGACAATTTGTTCATTAATTATTTAAGCCGTATTCATCGTGACGAAGGTATATCAAGATTTTCGACTGCGTACAGGCTTTCACATAGTTGTACTTTTCTCCGCAGACTTTCAGTTCGTGCTGAAAGGCATTACGAGACTGTTGAATAACCCACTGATGCAAACGTATCTGCCTAACTCCACGAAGAAAGTACAGTTCCACCAAGAGCTTCTGGTGTTCTTCTGGAAGTTGTGCGATTATAACAAGAAGTTCCTGTATTATGTGTTGAAGAGTTCCGACGTCCTCGAAGTACTGGTTCCGATACTTTATTACTTGAACGATGCACGGGCCGATCAATGTTAGTATCTTTCACATTCCGTTGGACGTATTAACACGTTAAGCGCCACGCCGGGCCCTAGGGACCGGCGCTAGAGTTTTCGTTCGGGCCTCGTCGGTCTGCACGGACCGGTGGCAGACTTTTCGTTCGTATTATCATCGCGCATATGTCTGTGCTTTCGTACTTGTGAGATTGAACGTTTAATTTAGGTGGCATCGTTTTTGTTTGGTCAACGGTTTAAGGAAAACAATATAATACATAAAAAAATTAATGTGAAATGGTATGAAATGGTATCGAAAATTCGCTTTTGAATTATTATTGAAGGCCGCTGTTGTAAATTCCTTTTCCATACACCAAGAAACAACGGGCCAGAAGATGTCTATCACAATGTACCGTCAAAAATTGATAGACACACTTCTGCAGAAGGAGGAACAAGTGGACGTCCGTATAAATCCCTAATATAAGTAATCCCTACGGTCCGGCGTGGCGCTTAACGTGTTAAGGGGTTATGCCTACTTGAGTTGGTGAAAAAATCGATTTTTTTTATTGCATTTTCTTAATGTACATCATTTTAAGAATATTTCCTCAAAAGTACATAAAAATCGAGGCACACGTTCAAAAATTATAAGCGTTTATCTGGAGCGCTACTATGTAAGATTAGTAAAGAGCTTGAAACTTTAAACGCGATTATCTCGAAACTGTGTTTTATAAAATATACGGTTGCGGTGACCACGATTTCTCAAAAACTACTTCACCAATCGGACTCTAATTTTATATACTTATTTGTCATTACAATAGGCAGGGCCTGAACGAAGGATTTTTTATTTTGGTAATAAAAAAAAAGTTACAACATAAAAACGAAAGTTAATTCACCTCGAAAGACGGATTTTTTCGTAAAAGTGTTGTCATTCTTGTAAAAATTCAAATTCAAATTCAGTTCAAGTTCAGGCCCTGCCTATTGTAATGACAAATAAGTATATAAACTTAGAGTCCGATCCGTGAAGTAGTTTTTGAGAAATCGTGGTCACCGCAAGTGATGAAAATAAACGGAAACTCTAGGAGAAGAGCTATATTTCCTCCATTTTTAAATATTTTCTTATAAAAAAATGTATACAAGTACCACTAAATACGTACTTTTTGGTAGTATTTTGCGAATTTTAATTCGTACTCACTAAAACGGCAAAAAAAAATCTTGAAAATCATGTAATTTCACCGATCACAAGTAGGCATAACGCCTTAAGAGTCAAAAGTAAGTTGACTGCAAAAACAAAGTAAAACGAACAAATTCGCTGTTTTAGCACGAGTTGGATTGATGCATATCGGCGTTTTTATTCTTCTTCTATTAAGTGGAGAACGCAATTTTGGAGTTCGACTGAATAAACCGTACACGGCTACGGTGCCCATGGACATCCCAGTGTTTACAGGCACTCATGCTGATCTCTTAGTTATCGTATTTCACAAGATAATCACAACCGGTGATCAGAAACTACAGCCCCTCTTCGATAGTTTCCTCACCATTCTTGTGAACGTTTCCCCCTACCTGAAGACACTGTCAATGGTATCCAGCACGAAGTTGTTGCATTTACTTGAAGCATTTAGCACGCCGTGGTTCTTATTTTCGGCACCCAACAATCATCATTTGGTATTCTTCCTTCTTGAGATCTTCAATAATATAATACAGGTGAGACTTCGTTGAACTTGTCCTCCGGGTATCTTTTAATTGTATGTCTGATGTTCACAGTATCAATTTGACGGAAACAGCAACTTGGTGTATACTATAATACGGAAAAGACAAGTGTTCCATGCTTTGGCAAATTTGCCTTGCGATTGTAATACAATTGCAAAGTCTTTGAGTAAGCGGCAACGACGACACATGCCAGCAAGTACTTCTAATGAAAATGTTAGTGAGGCTACTATGGAAGGATCCCATCCTGCGCAACCTGCCGAACCTGGAACCTTAAAAGCTTCTCTCTTAGAAACACCAGGTATGTTAATATTTTTGTATTTTGTTACTTTGCCGTCCTGTTTTCTATTGTTAAAGCCGCGAATATATAATTTTTAGGTATCGATAAAATGACTGAAAAAGAATCTGCGCATCCCTTAAGTCCCTCGGTTAACATTGAGGTAGGGAAAGTAAACCTAGCTAATCATCAGAATACTGCAAACAATATTGAAGATCCAAACCAAATCAAACAAAACAATACCCTAACGGTGAGTATACGATCTTTACATTTTGGTCCGCAGTATTTTTAATGTTTTTCGTCGAAAAATAGAAAGGAGGAATACGTGTGTCAGAACAGAGTAATTCCATGAATAACGTGAATCAATGGGTTCCATCCAGTGAGTGGGTGTATCAGTGGAAAACTAAACTTCCGCTGCAAACAATCATGCGACTATTACAGGTTCTCGTGCCTCAAGTTGAGAAAATATGTATTGATAAGTAAGAGACCAGTTATTTATGTTATTCCATGTATATATTAATATCCATCTAATTTTATTTTAACCTTTTGCAGGGGACTAACTGACGAAAGTGAAATTTTGAAATTCTTACAACATGGCACACTAGTCGGTCTGTTACCTGTACCTCATCCGATTCTTATCAGAAGATATCAGCATAATCCAGGTACAACGGACTGGTTCAGGACATATATGTGGGGTATCATATATTTAAGAAACGTCGAGCCATCCATATGGTTCGACACAGAAGTGAAACTGTTTGAAATTCAGAGGGTGTAAGACAAACCTTCGATCGATGTCGTGACCACAGCACAATATTGTTGCATAGTAAGTCTCACAGATCTCGTTAAGGTATTCCATTTTCTTCTGAGACTGTTAAAAGGCCGCTCTAATTCGAGTAATTAGATGCGACGCAAGACTTAATCGTACCGCTATAGGAACTTCATAGTGCAATTGTCTGTATACGGACATCAACTATGAGACAAGAGTCACCGTTGTTTCACACTTTTTATTCTTAATGTTATTACATAGTTTCGACGCAGTGATTTTAACATTTCCTTATTTCAATTATGCGACCCACCGAGAGAAATTTTTCACGGCAATCCCAAAGAAAAGAACATATGTATTTCACATTTATAAAGAAGTAATATATATATACATACGTAATATAGCATGAATATATCACTCTTTTATGTTGAAGAATTCGGTGGTGGGTCAGGAGAGTCATCGTTCTGAAAAACAATGGTCTACTGCATATTGGAACTCCATCTTGAAAGAGCTGCGCAGAGCTCAGTAAATTTTTCATCAGTAACCGTAGAATAGCCCAAACAAATGTTCGCGTTGTCCTTTTTTCATATGAAACGTAAAGCTACTTAACTAAACTGTATCCATTGCTTTTACGCAGTGGAAGACCGTTGATTTTTGCACGCTATAAATTCTATAAAAAATCTTGTAACTTTAAAATGCGTCTGAATGTTCGACTGGCAAAAGATACATATGTACTTGAGCACTTAATGTGTGTGTGTGTGTGTGTTAATATGTATGCATGTTGTATGTAAGTACGTATGTTGTGTGTGTATGCCCGGCCATTATTGGCAGGTATATAAAATAGCATGCATATTTATACATATAAATAAACAATAATAGTAACATGTCGCACTCGATTGTAATATACATATATTACGCCATCAGTGAAAACGTTGGCATTCGTGATAAGACAGTAAAATCATAAACGAACTGAATCACGATACAAAATATAACTTTTGTGCCGTCATGTTGTCCCGCTTCCAGTGATAATTGTCGATTGACGCAACGCATCCGTGGAATGTCAAACAAAGAAAGCAGAATAACTGTATCGATGGGTGATAAAATAGAGTCTAAACAGATGTATGCGTCATGTATACTTATCTAAAATACATAATAAAGCCATTAATGTAAATTATCATTTGCACGCAGCATATGTACACACGCACGCGACGAACACAAAGTCGTCACATGTTTCCGCTTCGTTGGAACCCCTGTCTAATTTTGAAAAAGGAAATCATACAAAACCTTATTCGCAGTGTGCGCTTTGCACATTTTCAAGATGCAACCATTTTGCGGCTTTATCATTACCTTAAGCATATCGCCGAATATATCCTATGATCTCGTAAGATGCATGTACCCTTATTCACACTACACGCAGCGCTTACACGTATATTGTGTTATGAGTTACCAGTATGCCGTAAATTTTGTCGATGTTAATGCCACACCAAGTTACCCGAAGACTTCATAAACTTAAGCCGAATGATGCCTTAATTTGTACCTTTTTCCTTTCGGTCACGCGCTTACATCCGTTGTGCGTTAACATAACTTATCTATTATTCATGGAGAATTATTTTACCGAAGAACCCAACAATAAAACAAACGTTTAATTTGCGTGGGCATATTAAAAAGCAGCCTTCTAGTTAAAGGTAGCGATGCCGACCTTTCCATTTGCCTTCGTTTTCCTTCTTTTAGACTAGATTTAAGTCGAGTATATCACACAGTCGTATATATATTTAGGTATAAAAAATTATAATACACATTTTACCGCAATATGTTTTGAAACGTAAATTATCGCGAGCAATGTGCGCTTGTCCTCGTTTCACTTCTCCGCCTTTTTTGATTCACGCGCAATAGGTATAATGCCCACAATAAAGTTTCGTCCGCGCACTCGTCGTCGATTACTTGTAAATCATATAATATGCGTGTGTATCACCGAGTATGGCATTGATGTTGCATCACTATGTATCACAGACGTGAAATTCGCCTTATTCTAGAAAAATTCATCGATACCACCTATGTCGATTCAAATCTTAGTACATAGACGCCATTCGTTCAGTTTCCTGTTTCTCGACGAAAATTATGCAGTGGCAGTGGTTCGGCCGAAAGGTTTCAATCGAATTTCTTGGAAGATTTGCGTCGGAATACGATCTCTTGGGCTTTGGACATTCTACACTTTCGTTTCGGAGTTCGATAGAACGCAACGCTACTCCTACATATTCCCCTATGACACTCGCAACGATACGAGGTTCCGTGAATATTGACAAGATTTTTCCAATATCGACAACGATTCCTTCATCGCATTACCTTGTCGTAAGACGGCGGCGGTGCCTCCTCCGACGAGTTAGGCGGTGGAATTAGAATGGCAATATGATAGGGCGGTGGTGGATTTTGTCTGGTGACCGAGGTCGGTCTGACAGTTTCGTTGGTGGTTACGCTCGCGTTAGTTAAGGATGAGATGTGGTCTTCCTGCATGTGGTGATCCTGATGGTTGCTGTTGTGGGTTCGACGACAGAGGATGGAGTACAAACACGCGGACAACAAGAGGGTCAGGAGACCGCAAAATACAAGAATCTCGAGACCCGCATCCTGTCGAATAAGAACATCACGTACCAGTTCTGTAGAAATCGGCAGATTCTTACTGGGGTTCTTAACACTTTGGCTGCCGTGGGGGTGACCGGCGCAAGAGATTTGACTGGAGATCGAAAATATTCGCAATGGGTAGTAATAATTATTTTATAAATGCAATTATTTGTTAGAATCGTGATGCGATTCTTTGATCTCTAATACTTGCACATTATTTAAATTTTGCATAATTCAATGAAACGCTGCAGTATTTCATAGCATCGCCGTTCTAATACAGCATAAGATCCAAAATATTTGCAATGGGTAGCAATTATTATTTTATAAATGCAGTTATTGTGAGAATAGCGATGCGATTCTTTGGTCTCCAATACTTGCACATTATTTACATTTTGCATAATTCAGTCAAACGCTGTAGTATTTCATAGCATCGCCGTTCTAATACAGCATAACATCCAAAATATTTGCAATGGGTAGCAATTATTATTTTATAAATGCAGTTATTGTTAGAATAGTAATGCCATTCTTTGGTCTCCAATACTTGCACATTATTTACATTTTGCATAATTCATTCAAACGCTGCAGTATTTCATAGCATCGCCGTTCTAATACAGCATAAGATCCAAAATATTTGCAATGGGTAGCAATTATTATTTTATAAATGCAGTTATTGTTAGAATAGTAATGCGATTCTTTGGTATCAAATACCTGCACATTATTTACATTTTGCATAATTCAGTCAAACGCTGCAGTATTTCATAGCACCGCCGTTCTAATACAGCATAGGTTTCAAAATATTTGCAATGGGTAGCAATTATTATTTTATAAATGCAGTTATTGTTAGAATAGTGATGCCATTCTTTGGTATCCAATATCTGCACATTATTTACATTTTGCATAATTCAATGAAACGCTGCAGTATTTCATAGCATCGCCGTTCTAATACAGCATAAGATCCAAAATATTTGCAATGGGTAGCAATTATTATTTTATAAACGCAGTTATTGTTAGAATAGTGATGCGATTCTTTGGTCTGCAATACTTGCACATTATTTACATTTTGCATAATTCAGTCAAACGCTGCAGTATTTCATAGCATCGCCGTTCTAATACAGCATAAGATCCAAAATATTTGCAATGGGTAGGAATTATTATTTTATAAATGCAGTTATTGTTAGAATAGTGATGCCATTCTTAGGTATCCAATATCTGCACATTATTTACATTTTGCATAATTCAGTCAAACGCTGCAGTATTTCTTAGCATCGCCGTTCTAATACAGCATAAGATCCAAAATATTTGCAATGGGTAGCAATTATTATTTTATAAATGCAATTATTTGTTAGAATCGTGATGCGGTCCTTTGGTTTCCAATACTTGCACATTATTTACATTTTGCATAATTCAGTCAAACGCTGCAGTATTTCATAGCATCGCCGTTCTAATACAGCATAGGATCCAAAATATTTGCAATGGGTAGCAATTATTATATTATAAATGCAGTTATTGTTAGAATAGTGATGCGATTCTTTGGTCTCCAATACTTGCACGTTATTTACATTTTGCATAATTCAGTCAAACGCTGTAGTATTTCATAGCGTCGCCGTTCTAATACGGCAAAATACGCACGGCAGTCAACGTGTTAATATCTCGTAAATCAACATCTAATTGTGTCATAAACCCAATACAAGATACCGTAGGTCTATGTCACGCTTGTGAAAACGTGGACACGCGAACGATAAATCTGCTTATTGAATGCACTGAAGAAAACTTACCGGATGTCCGAAGTAAAATTTCGCACCGGCGACAAATCCGGTAGCAATGAAGAACGTGATCCAGACGCCACAGCGTAACCGGTAGCTCGCCAATTCGGCATCGCTGAATTCCGAAAAATCTAGGATACTTCTGTTCGTCCCGTTCGAGGTATTATTAGATAAGATCAATTGATTGTTCCCGGCGTTAGTTACATTACTGAAAGGACATAAAGGTATTTGCATTTAGGACACTTGCCTCGTTTCCATTTTTGGATATTAAGGGGTTGGCAGGAGAAAATGCCTATTTGTTCCCTAACCGCGTCTGAGGGCGATTCATTTATAAGTACTTTCTGCTGGTAGACATGTATAAGTGAGTCACCCTGTATATAGGAAGAACATGTTCCTCAGAATCCTCTTAGTAGACCTTTTTTCTTTAATTACTTGGGGGTGTTGTTCAGCTGGGATGTATGTTGTACAGAGGTGATCGATGAGGAAGCATTTCTAGTTTCGCTGTTACTTCTTAACATGGGTTGTGCTGGCCTGTAGATGTTTGTGTTACTGGGTCCAGCCACATTTCCTGTGTTACTGAGACTCTGGAACGGATGAATGGGAGTGACCATCTGTCTGAAGTCCCCGTTGTGTCGACATTGGCCTGAAAAAAAATGAAGTAGGACATTGTTCTCAATTTTTACGAATTGTCATTCTACTATAATCTATTGAACTGTTAAATATACTGTTTTCTGACTGCTTTGTGAATCCCTTTCCACATTTTAACAGCTAATCAGCAGAGAAGCTCATTTGTTGAAAAGGTAATCAAGGATTTTATATTTCTTAGGTTTTTAAGGATCTCTTGCTGCTAAGATATTAGAACTCAAGTACAAAACTAGAATTTTTAAAAATAATTTTTAATGCCTTTCCTTATATTAACACTTTGCCGTCCGGTGACACCACATTGGTGTCATTTTGTTACAATTGAAAAGTAACAGATGAACCAAATCTGTGCTGTCTTTAAGGCCAAAAACCCATAAAAAATACCTTTTGTGCCGTTTGTTTTTGTAATAACATAAAACTTGGGTGTTTAAATGTTTTTTTATTATACTTAGAACCTATATTGCATCTAATGTCCAAAAAACTTCTATGAAAATTAAAAATTTCATGGCGATTTCGCCGGTGCCAAATATAAAAATTTAGCTGAAATATGCGGATGTCAAAGTGTTAATAACATGACCCTGGCAACTCCACATAGACTATAATACATGCACAGCCTAATTAAAACTAATAAACAACCCCTTCTTTAAGGCCAAAAACCCATAAAAAACACCTTTTGTGCCTTTTGTTTTTGTAATAACATAAAACTTGGGTGTTTAAATGTTTTTTTATTATACTTACAACCTATATTATGTCTGATTTCTAAAAAACGTCTATAAAACTTAAAAATTTCATGGCGATTTCGCCGGTGCCAAATATAAAAATTTAGCTGAAATATGCAGATGTCAAAGTGTTAATAAAATGACCCTGGCAATTCCACATAGACTATCATACATGTGCAGCCTAATTAAAACTAATAAACAACCCCTTCTTTAAGGCTGAAAACCCATAAGAAATACCTTTTGTGCCTTTTGTTTTTGTAATAATATAAAACTTGGGTGTTTAAATGTTTTTTTTATTATACTTAGAACCTATATTGCGTCCAATGTCCAAAAAACGTCTATGAAAATTAAAAATTTCATAGGAATTTCGCCGGAGCCAAACATAAAAATTTAGCTGCAGTATGCGGACGTCAAAATGTTAATAAGATGACCCTGGCAACTCCACATAGACTGTCATACATATACAGCCTATTTAAAACTAATAAACAACCCCTAACTATTGCCAGCCCAACAAAACATATACATATAAATTTTACATATACATATAAAACTTATAATAATACAATGGATATACATATAAAATTTTAACCCAAAGCATTACGCCTTGATGTACAAAGTAACGACAGAAACAAATAACAGCTCAAAACCGCATCGCCCGGAATCCATTCAAATTAGGTTAGCGCAAACCACCGCACCGACGACGCACGAAATAACATCAGCAAAAATACCGCAGATCAACACTCTTCGAAATTAGCGTTCAATGCAGTACCTGGAGAAGAGTGCATTACAACAATACCCACATACCTGAGCGAGTTTTGGGCACAGGTGTGGCGGGGTATCGGCGGCCAGTGAAGCCGTAGTACCTGCCCGCCGGTTTAGTAATCCAAAAATGCATGAGCCGGATCTGTTTGTTGGTCCTCACTAATGGTCCATTGCCGTTCGCTCGTCCGCGGCGACCGTCGTCGCGATTATTAATACGCTTCGGCCAGTGAGAGCACCCATGCGAGCTCAGTTTTCTCTCAAACCTGGAGGGTGTTCAGGTTCCGCTGCTCGAACGCTGCAGATCGATTGGACGCGACGACTGGTCCATTTTATGCATCGCTCAGCCTCAATTCCCTGACGCACTGCGAAGTGTCGTTCGCTGGAGCGAAACTCCTGATTCACGGAGAACGATTCTTCGGGATAAAGAGAATCACGCACATGCGAATGCGGCGCTTAAGGGTGAAAATGTTGGGGCGAGTATCGGTGTTGCAATTGAAAAGCACTGGACGTCCGCCATTGCTGCGTTTGGAAATAATAGTGAATTAGCTACGTTTTTTAAAGTGACGATCTTTGCGGGGGGTGGTGCGTTATGATTTTGAGCGATATGTCGTCAATGTTGCAGATAAGTTGTGTTATCGATCGTCTGCTTTTACGGAATCAGCGCATTTTAAGACAGTGCGTTAATTGGATATAGGGATTTTTTTATGTTGACGGAGGATATATTGATACACGTGAGTTGGTGGGACTGATTCACAATAACATATGGTTGTATTTTTGATCGGGTGGTCCATGTAGAGTAATTAAATGCTAAAGGTACATGTACATGGTTTGTTTATGTTGGATAAAATGCATGAGTTGGTCCTCACTAATGGTCCATTGCCGTTCCGTCGTCGCGATTATTAATTTGTGTTTAAGGGTGAAAATGTTGGTGCGGGTATCGGTGTTGCAATTGAAAAGCACTGGACGTCCGCCATTGCTGCGTTTGGAAATAATAGTGGATTAGCTACGTTTTTTAAACTGACAATCTTTCCGGGGATTCCGTGCGTTACGATTTTGAGCGATATTACGCTGATGTTTTAGATAAGTTGTGCTGTCGTTGTCGATCGTCTGCTTTTGTGGAATTAACGCAAATGTTTCAAGACAGTGCGTTAATTTGATATAGGGATTGTTTTTATGTTGACGGAGGATATGTTGATACACGTGAGTTGGTGGGACTGATTGACAATAATATATGGTTGTATTTTTGATCGGGTGGTCTATGTGGAGTAATTAAATGCTAAAGGCACATGTGTACGGTTTGTATATGTTGGATAAAATGCATGAGCTGGATCTGTTTGTTGGTCCTCACTAATGATCCATTGGTGTTCCGTCGTCGCAATTATTAACACATTGGCTGCCGTAGGGGTCACCGGTGACCGGCGCACGAGATTTTACTGAAGATCTAAAATATTCGCAACGGGTAGTAATAATTATTTTATAAATGCAGTTATTGTTAGAATAGTGATGCAATTCTTTGGTCTCCAATACTTGCACATTATTTACATTTTGCATAATTCAGTCGAACGCTGTAGTATTTTATAGCATCGCCGTTCTAATACGGCAAAATACTCACGGCAGTCAACGTGTTAATTTGCATTTAAGGGTGAAAATAGTGGTGCGGCATCGTCGTCGCAATTGAAAAGCACTGGACGTGCGCCATTGCTGCGTTTGGAAATAATAGTGGATTAGCTACGTTTTTTAAAGTGACGATCTTTGCGGGGGTTACATGCGTTATGATTTTTAGCGATATATCGCCAATATTTCAGATAAGTTGTGTTATCGATCGTCTGTTTTTGCGGAATCAACGCATTTTAAGACAGTGCGTTAATTGGATATAGGGATTTTTTTATGTTGACGAAGGATATGTTGATACACGTGAGTTGGTGGGACTGATTGACAATAATATATGGTTGTATTTTTGATCGGGTGGTCCATGTGGAGTAATTAAATGCTAAAGGCAGATGTACATGGTTTGTTTATGTTGGATAAAATGCATGAGCCGGATCTGTTTGTTGGTCCTGACTACTGGTCCATTGCTGTTCCGTTTGGTGCATCGTCTTTGCAATTAAAAAGCACTGGACGTCCGCCATTGCTATGTTTGGAAATAATATTGCCACGCGTGGATTAACTACGTTTTTTAAAAGGACAATTTTTGCGGGGGTTGGTGCGTTATGATTTTGAGCGATATGTCGCTGATGTTTCAGATAAGTTGTGCTGACGAAACGAACGTTGTCGATCGTCTGTTTTATGGAATTAACGCATTTTAAGACTGTGCGTTAATTTAATATAGGGATTTTTTTACGTTGACGGATGATATGTAGATACACGTGAGTTGGTGGGACTGATTGACAATAATATATGGTTGTATTTTTGATCGGATGGTCCATGCAGAGTAATTAGATGCTAAAGGCAGATGTACATGGTTTGTTTATATTCGATAAAGTATTTATTTGATTATGCTTTGATTCGTATGAAGCATTTGTAATATTATATTCCTGCCATAGACACTGTATATTTGTGGTAATATTAGGAGAGGAAAATAAAGTATATCAGTGAATATTACCGAACAACACAAATGTTGTGCGGCTTCCCGGAAATAAATAGACGCACATGTATTTGAGAAGTAACGACATTCATGATCGAGTGAAATGTTGTTAATGATTGAAAGAAACATATTTCGTACGACGTCGCTGTTTGCACGTCGTTTATGTTCAGAAGCATTTAGCCATATCAATAACGAAGTACCGGTTGAAATCAATGAGGAACATTCCAGAACAGAACAATGTGCACAGGAAAATTCTCCAGGAGTACTTCAGGTTACAAAATGTTTGAACATTGCAATTTTAGGCAATCCCAATGCAGGCAAGAGTACTATTGTCAATCAACTTGTAAATAGAACGGTAAGTATTTAATTTTGCAGTATTGATTGTAGATCTCAAAAATCTGCACAATCTCCAGATTGCTATAAATTTTTTAATCTGTACCAACAGGTATGTGCAGCGTCGTCAAAGGTACATACAACTTTGTGCAAAGCTAGAGCAATCCATACAGAGAATGATACCCAACTTGTCTTCATTGATACACCTGGTATCGTCACTCGATCAGAAGTTGCTAGGTACAAGCTACAGAGCTCATTTGAAAAGGATCCTGCAAAGTCTCTTCAACAAGCAGACGTCATTGGCATTATTCAAGATGCCTCTAATAAATTTACAAACTTCAAAATCAATCAGTGCCTGTTAGACACGTTAAAGGAGCTAAAATCTGAAAAACCAATATTTCTTATATTAAATAAGGTTGATCTCTTGAAGAAGAAAGGAATATTGTTGCCATTAGTCGCACAACTAACGGGAGACAAAAAAAATCCCAAATTTGAAGAGGTATTTATGGTCTCGGCGTTGACTGGCATTGGAATCGATGATTTACGTGTAAGTTTTCATAATTATAGTCACTTTATTTAATTTTGCCAACACTGACCGTATTTGATCACTTACTACCTAATAGCAACTTGATAGTAGTTATTTATCTGTAGTTAGACATTTTTCATAAGTGTTTTAAGGTTCCACAAAAAGTTTACTGACATCCATCAATTGTAGCTATCAATTTGTAAATTTGGATATAGATTCATAGAACCTGTTTATTAGAAAACATAAAGCCTGTGTAATTATGTATTATTATATGCCTTGTATATAGATTCATAAAGCCTGTGTCGTTGGGACGATATCGGATTGCGTATGCTTTTATAGTCTCTTACGATTAGATTTGAATTCAGATTTGACTTGAGGACAGGATATAATAGACGTAATCAGATGTAGCGCAACTTGTGCAAATTTATGAACAAAATTTACATGAACTTTAAAGAATAAAAGACACGAAGCATTGCATTTACATAGTGTAGGTTATTTATAGCCAGTGTACGTCCACCGCAGTACCCCATCTAGCTTTGCCAAATTTAGTCATGTCTCCATAGTATCACGTATTGCAGAACGTATCCTGAGTATTAAATTATGCAAGACATTTCGCAATTATACCTACCTTGCCAACTGCGCCGTCTAGCAATTAAAACATTTCTTTTTCTACTTTTCCACAGAACTATTTGCTTGCCTTAGCCAAGCCTCGGAAGTGGTTGTTTGATTCATCGACGTTTACGGATCAGCCGGTGGAGACGATGATCGAACAAACTGTGCGGGGCAAATATATGGACATCCTCAAGGATGAAGTTCCCTACACTCTAAAGATCATGGTAGAAGACGTTACAATCGATGGTGGCAATGTGATTGCTGCCGTGCGTGTTACGTGCCCAGTAGCACGATCTGTGCATTTATTGATAGGCAATAAAGGTGAACGTGTCCGCAGAGTTGCTCATGAAAGCGAGGAAATCCTGCGTAACGCATTTCGGTCTACGGTATGCCTCAAAATTGCTGTGGTTGCGGCGAAAAGTTAACTGTTTCCCTTCGCTTCGGTCAATATGTATATATCGTTGTATGTATGAACCTGTTACTATAGTAAGTCAGTAAATTAATATACGATCAACAAATTTTCTCAACACGTATGACAATACCCCATAATCAGTATTGTCTACTAATTATCATTTCACGTACCAATTGTCAATGCGGTAGCAAGAAGAAATTGTGTGTTTGTAAGGACACCGTTGTAAATAACCAGTATACAAAACCGATGGACTCAGCGGAAATCAACAAATAATCAATAAGGTTTATTAATTCATATGCCTATATCCCATTTATGTTTTTCACTGTTTTGTACTGGTATTGTACGTGCGTTATCTGATAATGCTGTTACAAAATGAACTTGTGGGTTTACAAGTGTGAACGTACATGAGGTGTACAGTAAAAATATTATCTACTACATTTTTGGTCCCATAATTTGTCAAGAGATCGATGGTCCTTCAGATTGCAATAATTTCGATATTATTTCGTGATTGTTATTCATTTTTGGTATTTCTTCGTAATAAGAAAGCGGTCCCAGCTTCTCTATCCTCCCCTCCAACAGTATTAGGCATCGAATAATGATAAAGTAGAAATTGGTTTACAAATTTATTAAAAAGAACAAGAAACAATATTCCAGTGTTGTTAGTGTTCATTTTATTTTGTTAGAATATTTTGTTGGAAAGTTGCATGGATCAATCCTAAAGCAATTTTTCGTACTAAACATGATGTGTCACTCGGTGTTGGTAATTTTCATTCATTTTTTGTCATTAATATAGAAAAATGTAATTGTTTTCTCCATTGAGTACTCAGTATTATAATTTGCCGTATTCATTTTATCTGGCATTTTATCTTAACATTATTTTGTAAGTACAGTTTGGTTATAGGTTCTCGTAACGTCTACTATGTTCGTGTAAATGTAAAATACGGGGTATATTTGGAATTTATATTATATTATGGAAAATATTTGATGAAAAATGAGTAAAAATTTGAAAAGTGCACTGGGGCCCGAAAATGGTTGATTACGTTCCTGACGTATAATACATGGAAGCAGCTTCTCAATTTGAATGGCAGATGCCTTGCAGATGTGGACGAAAGGGGTTTGTCTCGAATGATTGGATTAACTTTTTTTTTATTTTGTTCGATCGTCATCAGACTGAAATGAGATCAGTGGATCAAAAGATCACCTCTTACAAATGGATCAAAATATCACCTCAGCACTTCATTCTTTGGATGTACAGAATAAGATGTCAACGAATATTGTAAATTGGCGGGATCGAGGAATAATCGATTATTAATTTTGTCAGTTCAAATTTAGTTAAATTTTTTATTTTGCGCAGGAATATATTGCAGACGAAGCATCGAAATTTCGGCTTCCACTTTTCACAAACATAGAATGCATGCATTTTATTTTGCATAAAGTCGGTATTGGACATCGTGGAATACGAACTCCCATAAGTGACAGTCTATTCCCATACTTTGTCTGTGGTACAACACTCTTGTAAATACGGAAGCAATTGCAAGTTTTCGCAAGTTTTTTCCCTACGCGGGAATATACATCGAAATTTTGCCTTCCACTTTTCACAAACATAGAATGCATGCATTTTATTTTGCATAAAGTCGGTATTGGGCATCGTGGGACACGAACCCCCATAAATGACACATCTATTCCCATACTTTGTCTGTGGCGCAACACTCTTGTAAATACGGAAGCAATCGCAAGTTTTCGCAAGTTTTTTTCCCTACGCGGGAATATACATCGAAATTTTACCTTCCACTTTTCACAAACATAGAATGCATGCATTTTATTTTCCATAAAGTCGGTATTGACCATCGTGGGACTCGAACTCCCATAAGTGACACGTCTATTCCCATACTTTGTCTGTGGCGCAACGCTGTTGTAAATACGGAAGCAATCGCAAGTTTCCCCAAGTTTTTTTCCCTACGCGGGAATATACATCGAAATTTTACCTTCCACTTTTCACAAACATAGAATGGATGCATTTTATTTTGAATAAAGTCGGTATTGGGCATCATGGGACTCGAACTCCCATAAGTGACACATCTATTCCCATACTTTGTCTGTGGCTCAACGCCGTTGTAAATACGGAAGCAATCGCAAGTTTTCGCAAGTTTTTTTCCCTAAGCGGGAATATACATCGAAATTTTACCTTCCACTTTTTACAAACATAGAATGCATGCATTTTATTTTGCATAAAGTCGGTATTGACCATAGTGGGACTCGAACTCCCATAAGTGACAGGTCTATTCCCATACTTTGTCTGTGGCGCAACACTCTTGTAAATACGGAAGCAATCGCAAGTTTTCGCAAGTATTTTCCCTACGCGGGAATATACTGCAGATGAAGCATCGAAATTTTGCTTTCCACTTTTCACAAACATAGAATGCATGCATTTTATTTTGCATAAAGTCGGTATTGACCATCGTGGAACACGAACCCCCATAAGTGACACGTCTATTCCTATACTTTGTCTGTGGCGCAACTTTATTGTAAATACGGAAGCAATCGCAAGTTTCTGCAACCGGAAATTGTCTGACTTTTCAAAAATGCCGCCATATTTCAACGCAGCGCTGGCATCAAACACTGCATTAAACGTGTCCCGAATTGTACCTCTTTACAAATATTTTCTACTGACTACGGAAAGAAGGAAAAATATCCATGTTGTTATTATTTATAACACATGAACCTGATAATGTATTATACCGAAAGATGAGTATTTAAATGTATAACTAACCTTTTTCCATTCGCTTTCTGGTACCTTACCTATAACGCGAAGTTGGCGATAGAAATTTCTCGACAAATCGAATATCCTACCGACCGCATTTCGATATATCGAGACGATTTGTCGGCATAAGTGGCTTCCTGCTCGCTCGCAACTTGCATGAGGGATGTTGAGAGGCATTATCTGGTCCTTGTAACAGGATTCGCATAAAGGAACGTGCGCTGTGTGTTCGAATCGTTAGTCCGATTCCCGTTGTTATTAATATTTTATAGTGACGGACATAGTAACTTAGATACTATCATGGCGTTAAACCCGTCGTATGAGGCTATAGGCAAGGGCTTTGTACAGCAGTATTATGCGCTGTTCGACGATCCTGCTCAAAGACCAAATTTAATAAATATGTACAATGTAAGTTTTCCATGGCACAATACGTATGTGTGGCGATTCATAGTAATAAATGTGAAATTTCGCAGACGGAATCCTCCTTCATGACGTTTGAGGGCCTTCAAATACAAGGTGCCATCAAAATCATGGAGAAACTAAATGTAAGTATTACTCAGGTCGGAATACTTGGGATCGTAGTCCTCCTGAGTAAGATTTCCTCTGTGCATATTAGGCTATCATATTTTGTGACTTTTACACTAATATCTCTGTGATAAGATAAGTACCTTATTCCCAACAAGATTCTGTAAACATTGTTCCTTCATTTTCAGAGCTTAACATTTCAAAAAATTACTCGGGTAATAACGGCGATAGATTCACAACCTATGTTCGATGGCGGTGTACTCATTAATGTTTTAGGAAGATTGCAGGTAAGGGTAAACAATTGCATTAAACGGTAAAAGTGGCGCGGTACTAAAAATGTAATGGGTGCCTACATTGTGTGTATGCGTTACAGCGTAGCGTGCAATTTGGTATACACAATATGACTCATGAAGTTTATCCGTTTCACCCGAAACTTAGACAGTTTTACGGGTGATGAGGCAAAATTTAGTTCTCCGTTCTGTTTTTGCATAGAGCATTTTTATAGGCACTCTTTCACTCCAATTGGTTCAATAATTTAGTTTCCTTTCACCCATAAGTTGTACGGCATCGATTGAGTTCGGGATATAGATAGCCAGTGATCGTAGGCTAATGTTTTTTGGGTTAAGTACTTTTTTCATGCCTTTTTCTGTCGTTGTCTTTTACTCTGTTGTCCGAACGTGCAACCTCAGCGCGCACTGTTCTACCTGACAATTTTTTGTGCTGCCGGGTGAAGGTAGACATTGAGCTATGACTACTGTCCGACTATCTCTCTATATACCTACATCCGCAAAGAAGATGAAAATAACAAAAAACTCAGTCACGTGATTGTTGATGATTGGGCAGACTGATGAGGATCAGCCCCATGCATACATCCAGACATTTGTCCTGAAGCCAATCGCGACCAGCTTTTACGTGCAGCATGACATCTTCAGACTTGCTCTGCACGACACGGTTTAGGCAGGTCAGGTATTACAGATCAGTTATTGATCTATTCCTATTGCGGTAAAGGCGAATCACCCTGCATCTACTTCGTCAGTTGCCCCGCTCTGCTTTCTGTATCGCCACTGCGTCCGCTTTTACTAGACCCCTGTATGCAATATACCTGTTTACATACACATTCTCCTCTGTTTGGTGTAAAATTCTACTTTGTGTAGGTTCACAGCTGTTACTGAATTCTGTTTCTTCCAGTTTACTTAAGAAACTTTCTTATAGCGCACAGTGATTTCTCATTCCCGTTATTGGTTTGTAATTACTTGAAACTAATTACTGGCGAGTGAAATACCCGAATGTACGCTTAAGCATGTGTATTTTGGCATGTATAAATGCACTGAATGGATACCCGTAAAGTAGAGAAGCCTAAAGTGTACGTATAAGGGTGTTCTAACACTGCTAAGGGGAGTAGGATAACGTAAGCAGCTAAACAAATGAAACTGCCTAGGTGATATGCAATTAATAACTCCCTGTCCAATACTGTATGACCAAACAAGTCTAATGCACACTCCAAATTACTGAACTAATTGGAATGAGATGCATATCACAATCGGCCTCTGTAAGAAGGACTCGAGTTGATCGTGCTGCGAATTATAGTACCGGATCGTCCACCAAAGTTTGCTCAACCATTAATCGCTAATGCCTTTCTTTTGAATAAACATGTCTGCGTTCTGTAACTAACCGATACGTGCAGTTTCGTTAGTGTACATAAGTAAAACGCAAAGCATACACCGTCGTCTCCATAGTGCGCAGCTCTTAGACACCGTAGTCAGTCGATGACATTCGCGGGCTGTAGAGTGCAGCGACGACGAAAGTGCGAGAAGATGATTTGAAGCACGACGTTATGTAGCGTTATGTGGGGACCGTGTACGTAAATAGAACCCGTACCTCGTTTCCAGGCAGATGAAGACCCACCGCATGCCTTCTCACAAATCTTCGTGCTGAAGCCACTGGGGAATTCGTTCTTCTGTCAGCACGACATCTTTCGCCTTGGCATTCACGATAGCGCATGAAGAGGGAAACGTCTGGCCCGCGGCATCTGATCAACGGATTTGCGCGCGTAACGACGAATTAATCGAGCCCACGGACTCCTCGAAACAAAAAAAGCACGCTGAATTAAGTGAGCTCCCCTGTCATTGACATATTCTTCTTCATCCGCATATTATACAACACACTTTAGACATTACAGTTTTTATATGGAGAATGTTTCGCTTATATCTTGGCCGCGAATAAGAGGGAAGGAGAGAACGAGATAGCGTACAGACAAGGTACGAGAATAAAGGAAGCAGTCTTAACAGCCTGTGTCGCTTTACCCTATTTCTATTACTCCTACGTTTGAAATCTCTTTTACTTGGGCGCGTAGCGTGTATCTATACTTGTAATTAAATTGTTACTTGGAACGTACTCTCGACAGCACAACGTAATTACCGTACTACTATTAACGATTACACGAATATATATGTATAGCTTTCGTTTCCTTAGCAGCGGCTTTATATGATTGCATTACCATCCTCCGAAAATGTATTGTAATATATTTTACAACCTGTAATGCTGTGTATTTTTGTAATACGAAAGTTGGCCATTAAGTACAATACATGGATTGAATTGTACGCTTTGACTTTTTATTTTCAGCCCGGGGAGAAGATGCTTTTAGTCGAGTGTCCGAGTAAAAGTCTCACGAGTCTTAACGATGTCGAATCGTCGTTTTATTATGAACGTCAGATTATATTATACGAAGTAATACAATGTACAGGTTTTTAATATCACAAAGTTTATATACATGTATGAGTTGTTAATCATTTCGTTTATGTCATAACAGCAGTCTCTATAGGTTGCCACGTTTTTCTTGTTCTAGTTCGATCGCCTCAAACAATGCTTGGAAGTTACCAGCGCCAAATCCCTAAAAATGAAGCACATTTTCATGTGACGCCAAAACAAATTGTTTTCATTTTCCAGCAGACGTATAACCGTCGTTTACTTACACTATGATTATGCCTCTGTATAACTTCGATGAACAGCGTCGGTCGATCTTGCATGTTTTTCGTAAATATCTGCAGCAGATATCCGTTCTCATCGTAGTCAACCAATATCTTCAGTTTCTACAAAGTGAACGTAACGTCATCTTTAAGAATGTCTCTCAGAAACGATTCTTTCAACGCGACCTATTTACGTGCTGATCGTCCGTCCAGCGGCATATATATATTTGAAATTTGTATGCACGTACCTGCAGTATGCTTAGGTCTTCCACTAACTGAACGCCGCTAGCCTTGAGACGTCCCCTCAGCATCTCGTAATAACTATCCGGCACGTTCAAAAATTCCATTCCCCTCGCGCGTAAATTTTCGATCTGCCGGAATAAATGGGAGTCTTAGGAAAAATCTCTGCTTCGTTGCGGAATGAATAAAAATTCGATTTGGAAGTGAACTTACGGCTGTAATTATGTCATCAGTGTTGAGTGCGATGTGCTGTACGCCCGCACCACCGTAGTACTCAACGTATTCCTGAATCTGAGATCGTCTTTTCCCTGGTGCTGGCTCGTTGATCGGCATCTTCACAGTTTCCTCCCAGTTCGTCATCACGATCGATCGTAGGGCCGAATACTCTGTGTGCAACTGCGTGTCGTCCACTGACCAAAATCGATGGAATTGGAGGCACTGCTCGTACCTTGAGAAGAGAAGAACGTCGAGTATAAACATTAATCATCTTGGAGATGAGTGTTTGCAGATGGTCAATTTTCTCGCGTACCATTTAGCTACCGGCTCCATTTGCTTGTCCGGTTGATTGCCTACGACATGGTCCACGAAGTTTAGACCCACTCGCGGCCTGCAAACAATCAAAATTGTCGATTAAAAATTGAGTAGAGTTCGATCATGAAGTTGAGGGTAATATCTATTGTGTTCTTAGGTTTAAAGGCGTGGATAGTTGAATAAGTGTCAATGATTAAGGATGCAATTCTAAGTAATTTATGTAAATCAAATATGGGAAGAATCCTATTGTGTAGGATTCAGTTAGAGGAATAGCTAATTTTGGAAAGAACTTGCATAGACGTTATACAGTTTAATGATTCTTGATGCTTTGGCACATCTTAAATATTGGCATTTCTGCGCATTGCGTATCTTTCTATCGTTTCTATCTGCATATGTTAAGAGTTAGAGCTGTAGTAATGTTATATGTGGCGCATTATACAACAGTGATAAATATATATGCATTTAATGTATCATCAAATATTGTATACTCACAATTTTTTGGTGAGAATATCTTCTGGAACAGCGTGAAAACCAGGAAGGAAAGAGCCCTTATATTTCGTTCTGTCGACCAACGTGTGATGCGTATCTCCATACTAATCACATCAATTATTTATTTTGGACAATGATCTATTCAATAACATTCCCACGCAATTTATCCACTTACTGTTTTCAGTGTGGCAAATCTAACCGTCCCCTTGTCGTCACTTTCTTCCCACACGTCACGCACGATTTTGGCTCCTCTTTCCTTTGCAACCTACGAAAATCCGATTGTTAGCCACTGCTCCCCAAGTTCAACCTTGACGTAAGTTGGCTAAGACTTATTTTAATGCGGTAGGACTACGAAGTTTTATCAGGCCTTACATCAGTTACAGAAAGCACCCGGAAGAAGTAACGGTTTACACGAAAATCGAAAGACTTCATTCGAGTCGTTTACCTTGACGATGGTGTCAATATCTTCGACGCTGAAGGCAACATCGCGGACGCCATCGCCGTGTCGCGAAAGGTGATCCGCCATCTCTTCATTGTCCGATTCGTAAGCTGACTCGAATACGAAAACAATCTGAAAAGAAAAATTTTCCCATGCACAAAGAGAACTTTCGTGCAAATAGCATGCCTGTCTTTCTAAAGAAACTATACATTAAACCGTATTGACCTGCTGAAGTAAGAGGATGAGGAATGAACTTCGTGTTTCTAAACTAAGATATTCAATGTTAAGATTAATGACCGAGGATATCGTCACAGTATATCTATATACGACAACGTTCAACATGAATAATTTTGATTTCAAGTCGTATACAGATATGTATGTAAAGTTGGTACTAGAAAGAAGATGCCTGTCTTTTTAAAGAAACTATACATTAAACCGCATTGACCTGCTGAAGTAAGAGGATGAGGAATGAACTTCGTATTTCTAAACTAAGATATTCAATGTTAAGATTAATGACCGACGATATCGTCACAGTATATCTATATACAACAACGTTGAGTTCAACATGAATAATTTTGATTTTAAGTCGTATACAGATACGTATGTAAAGTTGGTACTAGAAAGAGGATGCCTGTCTTTTTAAAGAAACTATACATTAAACCGTATTGACCTGCCGAAGTAAGAGGATGAGGAATGAACTTCGTGTTTCTAAACTAAGATATTCAATGTTAAGATTAATGACCGAGGATATCGTCACAATATATCTATATACAATAACGTTGAGTTCAACATGAATAATTTTGATTTTATGTCGTATATAGATACGTATGTAAAGTTGGTACTTTAAAATCAAGATATTGAACGATGTTGGTTGGCGTGTCAGAATGACTAGGCAGTTTTTACTTTCACGCGGTGACCGTTGAGAATTTTAAATAGGCAATCGGTTTAAGACTCTCAATTAGTTACCTTGTTCTGTCGAACAGCATGTGCCGCCGTGCGTCTCGAGCCAGTCTCCAAACCACGGTAGCCGAATGGCTCAAATCCCATTCGCGCGCAGTAAAAGCTCGCAGCCTACGAACAATTGCCGTCATTAATTCATTTATTATTACCCACTTACAAATAAGCAACGTTACAACGTTAACACGTTGACTGCCACGCGCATTTTATTATATTAGAACGGCGATGCTATGAAATAGTATGGCGTTCGCCCGAATTATGCAAAATGTAAATAATGTGCAGGTATTGGAGAGCAAAGGATCGCATCACTATTCTAATAACAACTGCATTTATAAAATAATTATTGCAACCCATTGCGAATATTTTGGATCTTCACTAAAATCTCTTGCGCCCGTCACCGGTGACTATCACGGCAGTTAAAGTGTTAACTGAATTATGCAAAATGTAAATAATGTGCAGGTATTGAAGACCAAAGCATCGCATCACTATTCTAACAATAGCCGCATTTATGAAATAAGTATTGCTACTCATTGCGAATATTTTGGATTTTCAGTCAAATCTCTTGCGCCGGTCACCGGTGACCATTATGGCGGTATTGAAGACCAAAGCATCGCATTACTATTCTAACAATAACCGCATTTATGAAATTAGTATTGCTACTCATTCCGACTATTTTGGATATTCAGAAAATGTTTTGCGTCGGTCACCGGTGACCATCATGGCAGTTAAAGTGTTAACTGAATTATGCAAAATGTAAATAATGTGCAGGTATTGAAGACCAAAGCATCGCATCACTATTCTAACAATAGCCGCATTTATGAAATAATTATTTCTACCCATTGCAAATATTTTGGATTTTCAGTCAAATCTCTTGCGCCGGTCATCGGTGACCATTATGGCGGTATTGAAGACCAAAGCATCGCATCACTATTCTAATAACAACTGCATTTATAAAATAATAATTGCTACCCATTGCGAATATTTTGGATCTTCAGTAAGATCTCTTGCGTCGGTCACCGGTGACCATTATGGCAGTTAAAGTGTTAACTGAATTATGCAAAATGTAAATAATATGCAGGTATTGGAGAGCAAAGGATCGCATCACTATTCTAATAACAACTGCATTTATAAAATAATAATTGCCACCCATTGCGAATATTTTGGATCTTCAGTAAAATCTCTTGCGTCGGTCACCGGTGACCATCATGGCAGTCAAAGTGTTAATACAACGTTATGTTTTTGGTATAGGCACCTGTTTTGCATTTCCGACCCAGAACTTCACATGGTCAAAGCACAGAAACTTCCCTCCGACAGGCTGCAACAGGAAACGCGTACATTAGAGTATTGAGCAGTTACATAAAGGGCGGAGGGTGTCATTTACAGAAGTGCTTTTTTGCTTACCTTGGGACCTTTGTCGGTGTACGTGGTCTGCAATGGTAGAACAGAAAGATATATATGAAATCACTAACTTTTAACACTTAATTCCATACGTAGGGTTGAAAGCGCGTATGACTTTAAAATCAGTGAACTTTTTGTCGACGGAAGAAGGATTTCTCGTTGGAAGTGATGTAGGTTTCATGAAATTGGAAGTCTCACCATTGTCAGCTATCGATCTGTTCACGGGAACTTCGATTCGGACACGATCCTTTCGTAGCTCCTGAGAGTATTGCTTCAAAAACTGTTTGTAAATTGTTGCGACCCGCAGATCGGCTCTCGCTTAAATAAGAAACACGCCTAATCGGTAATCAGGAGCCTTGCTCGCCATTGGTCCACGGTTGGAGGCTTGTTTACGCCGTGTTTCTGCAGGATCGTCATTCATAAATTATCCACGTAATATCGCGCGTGTCGAGCAGGTTCCCTCGTTTCGTTTTTTCGAGAAGGAGGCACGACGTGGTCGCCTGATTGCGGCTGGTGGGGTTGAACAACTTCGATTTCGGAAGTATAGGCAGCATTAAAGATACGAAGTTTTTTCTATACCGACGCTCTTAACTCGTTGCCATCGTCAAGATTAGTTTTATTCGATAGATCGAGGTACCATATGATGCAAGCCCGTTTTTCATCAATGTCACCTTATATACAAACAGCGCGCTTGAGCAATGACCATAAAAAGCTAATTCGATTTTAACATTCCTTGTTTCTAGACATAGTGCAGATTTTCTTTAAAGTTCCAACGGTTTATGGAATCCACGGTGAATTATGGACTGTTATCCTTAAGCGTGAAACTTCTTAGCCCACGACGCTTTCCGTTGAACATAAAGCGTAACTGAAAGGTATCCAAGTTGGATTTAACGAGTGTAAAGTTCGCAATCGATAGAAGCGTTATACTCGACTGGCTAAACGTTTTCAGTGGTAGAAAGATTAGTGCGAATTTATTGCATTTGCCGCTAATACGGCATGTGAAATCGGGTCCACAAGTAATTTTCCCTTGACCCCAGGTAGGCGCCCGCCGCCGCAAACACAGAAACCTCAGCCTGCTGATACTCCCGGTTAGGCCGGTTAATTACCATTTTATATCGCCCGGCAATACGAGTGTTACTTTCCGCATATATTATTTCCTATTAACTGGTTTCCCTCGCTGTTTACGCGACATTCTCGCATCGGTGTCGGTTTTGCCACACCTCTCCGACGAGCCTCCGAACCTATCTTTCATGCGACACGCGCATTTCCATACATTCAAATGTATTCGTGCATCATATATATGTGTACATGCCCACATATTCGCGGGATCTGTAACTTGTTGAGATTGCGAAGTTTGTTCGGCACATTTTTGCCATCAGATAAGCGCGCGTTCGATCCTATGAAGGCTTCACAGGTGACGCGGTGAGATATTGTTGTTGTTGTTGAACCTGACGTTACAAAATCGACCGGCGTTTATAATGCAAATCTGAGCGGCGAAGGTCCGCGGCTGCAGTAGTAGGAAAAAACGTAAGTGCAGTAGAAAATGTTTGTTGTTGGCTGTTATGTGGCTTTGAAAGGTTCCGATGTAAATAATGCCTTTTGGCCGGTGCGTTCTACCGATGGATACGCATTGAGAGTCCAAAAGTCAATGTTTACGGTAGCTAGTTGGTTTCATTCGCTCAACCACTGCACTGCCATTGATGTCTACGAAATTTAACATAGAATACATAACTAATCACAATATATTGGGTTGTTCGGAAAGTAATTTCGTTTTTTTTTTGTGAAAATGAAAGACAATTTTCGTATAATGAACAAATATTTTATTAAATTATATATTGGCCATTCTGGCGCAATACCTTTTGCCATCTTTCTGGTAGTAGCATGATTCCGCGCTCATAAAATTTTTGGTCTTTGCTGGCAAAAAACTGATCGAGGTGGTTTTTGACCTTCTCATTTGAAGTGAAGGTTTTACCGTCTAAAAAATTTTGTAATGACCGGAACAAATAATAATCCGAAGGTGCCAGATCTGGAGAATATGGTGGGTGTGGCAATGTATCCCATTCAAGCTGTAAAATCATTTGGCGAGTGACCAAACTTGTATGAGGTCTCACATTATCTTGGTGGATCACTACACCTTTTCTGTTGATTAATTCTGGCCTTTTCTGTTGAAGTGCATCATTCAGTTTGTCCAGCCGATGACAGTAGACTTCCGAATTAATTGTTGCGTTATCCGGTAAAAACTCAAAGAAAACGATTCCTTTAAAATCCCACTGAACAGACAGCATCACCTTTTTTTGATGGATATCGGCTTTGGAAATGCTTTGAGCCGGTTCATCTTTTTTGCTCCATGATCTCTTGCGTTTGACATTGTTATATACAACCCATTTTTCGTCCCCAGTAATGATGCGCTTTAAAAATGGATCGTTTTCATGAAACGAAATTACTTTCCGAACAATCCAATACCACACCGACTATAGTTGGAAAAAATTGCTAGCTAGCTTGGAAAAAACCGCTGACAATATGCATATGAATAGTCTCAACCATTATGATGCATTGTTCAGAACCACTGTCAGTCCCTCATTTTACTATCAGATGCCAATAACGGCAAGAAAAAAATTGCATCCCGCGAAGTGTTGATAATAAATCGGGCGGCACATTTCATTCTCAGATATAATTACCCTGAAGTTCGAACATCTCACTTCGGTCTCGTTCCCCACGGAGACGTAATCAGAGCACGTGCCACGCCGGCTAAGCGTAAAATTAATTAATTCGGCAATCGCGCGACGTATACTCGCGTGCTTCTCTTTTCGCAACAATCTCGCGCGTTTCGCGGCGGAATTTGCGTCGCGAGATAAGCGGCATCGCGGCACAGAAAGCCAGGGTTGATGGTGGTGCGCATTCCTACGGTACCTTGCACCACCCCTTGCACCACAGTCGCAGGAAACGGGGTGACGATAAATTATTACGCCGCGCGGCGCGCTATAAATCTTTCGGCATCACTTGCATCGCATCATTGTTCTCGCCAATATCCAATTCGCATTATTTAGCTGTGCGATGTTTCAAATGCTAGGAACACGAGCTTAGAGGCGGGCAATAGACAATAAGATGAGAGATATGAGTTAACTGTAATAATTCAGTCGATGTACTTGTATATGCTTAGCTTCCTTCGATGTTAACCGTTAATGTAATGAGAATGATAGAAAATGCTGTGCCCTAGGGAGCGTTGTAGTAAATGTAAAGATGTTTCTTGACATTTCGACTCGCCAATATCCAATTCGCATTATTTAGGTGCGCGATCTTTCAAATGCTAGGAACACGAGCTTAGAGGCGGGCAATGGACAATAAGATGGAAGATATGAGTTAACTGTAATAATTCAGTTGATGTACTTGTACATGCTTAGCTTCCTTCGATGTTAACTGTTAATGTAATGAGAATTATAGGAAATGCTGTGCGCTAGGGAGCGTTGTAAAGATGTTTCTTTCGATTGTTCATATCGACTCGCCAATATCCAATTCGCATTATTTAGCTGCGCGATGTTTCAAATGCTAGGAACACGAGCTTAGAGGCGGGCAATAGACAATAAGATGAGAGATACGAGTTAACTGGAATAATTCAGTTGATGTACTTGTACATGCTTAGCTTCTGTCGATATTAACCGTTAATGTAATGAGGACGATAGAAAATGCTGTGCACTAGGGAGCATTGTAAAGATGTTTCTTTCGACTGTTCATTTCGACTCGCCAATATCCAATTCGCATTATTTAGCTGCGTGATGTTTCAAATGCTAGGAACACGAGCTTAGAGGCGGGCAATAGACAATAAGATGAGAGATACGAGTTAACTGTAATAATTCAGTCGATGTACTTGTACATGCTTAGCTTCCTTCGATGTTAACTGTTAATGTAATGAGAATGATAGAAAATGCTGTGCGCTAGGGAGCGTTGTAAAGATGTTTCTTTCGACTGTTCATTTCGATTCGCCAATATCCAATTCGCATTATTTAGCTGCGCGATGTTTCAAATGCTAGGAACACGAGCTTAGAGGCGGGCAATAGACAATAAGGTGAGAGATAAGAGGTAACTGTAATAATTCAGTTGATGTACTTGTACATGTTTAGCTTCCTTCGATGTTAACTGTTAATGTAATGAGAATGATAGAAAATGCTGTGCGCTAGGGAGCGTTGTAAAGATGTTTCTTTCGACTGTTCATTTCGACTCGCCAATATCCAATTCGCATTATTTAGTTGCGCGATGTTTCAAATGCTAGGAACACGAGCTTAGAGGCGGGCAATGGACAATAAGATGAGAGATATGAGTTAACTGTAATAATTCAGTCGATGTACTTGTACATGCTTAGCTTCCTTCGATGTTAACCGTTAATGTAATGAGAATGATAGAAAATGCTGTGCCCTAGGGAGCGTTGTAGTAAATGTAAAGATGTTTCTTGACATTTCGACTCGCCAATATCCAATTCGCATTATTTAGCTGTGCGATGTTTCAAATGCTAGGAACACGACATTAGAGGCGGGCAGTAGACAATAAGATGAGAGATACGAGTTAACTGTAATAATTCAGTTGATGTACTTGTACATGCTTAGCTTCCTTCGATGTTAACTGTTAATGTAATGAGAATGATAGAAAATGCTGTGCGCTAGGGAGCGTTGTAAAGATGTTTCTTTCGACTGTTCATTTTGACTCGCCAATATACAATTCGCATTATTTAGCTGCGCGATGTTTCAAATGCTAGGAACACGAGCTTAGAGGCGGGCAATAGACAATAAGATGAGAGATATGAGTTAACTGTAATAATTCAGTCGATGTACTTGTACATGCTTAGCTTCCTTCGATGTTAACCGTTAATGTAATGAGAATGATAGAAAATTCTGTGCGCTAGGGAGCGTTGTAAAGATGTTTCTTTCGACTGTTCATTTTGACTCGCCAATATCCAATTCGCATTATTTAGCTGCGTGATCTTTCAAATGCTAGGAACCCGAGCTTAGAGGCGGGCAATGGACAATAAGATGAGAGATATGAGTTAACTGTAATAATTCAGTTGATGTACTTGTACATGCTTAGCTTCCTTCGATGTTAACTGTTAATGTAATGAGAATGATAGAAAATGCTGTGCGCTAGGGAGCGTTGTAAAGATGTTTCTTTCGACTGTTCATTTCGCCTCGCCAATATCCAATTCGCATTATTTAGTTGCGCGATGTTTCAAATGCTAGGAACACGAGTTTAGAGGCGGGCAATAGACAATAAGATGAGAGATATGAGTTAACTGGAATAATTCAGTCGATGTACTTGTACATGCTTAGCTTCCTTCCATGTTAACTGTTAATGTAATGAGAATGATAGAAAATGCTGTGCGCTAGGGAGCGTTGCAAAGATGTTTCTTTCGACTGTTCATTTCGACTCGCCAATATCCAATTCGCATTATTTAGTTGCGCGATGTTTCAAATGCTAGGAACACGAGCTTAGAGGCGGGCAATTGACAATAAGATGGAAGATACGAGTTAACTGTAATAATTCAGTTGATGTACTTGTACATGCTTAGCTTCCTTCGATGTTAACTGTTAATGTAATGAGAATGATAGAAAATGCTGTGCGCTAGGGAGCGTTGTAAAGATGTTTCTTTCAACTGTTCATTTCGACTTGCCAATATCCAATTCGCATTATTTAGCTGCGCGATGTTTCAAATGCTAGGAACACGAGCTTAGAGGCGGGCAATAGACAATAAGATGAGAGATACGAGTTAACTGTAATAATTCAGTGGTGTACTTGTACATGCTTAGCTTCCTTCGATGTTAACCGTTAATGTAATGAGAATGATAGAAAATACTGTACGCTAGGGAGCGTTGTAAAGATGTTTCTTGCCATTTTGACTAGCCATCCAACTAAATGTCGATGTCCAAACGCTTCTTACGCAGTCTGAAACAAAGACGTATCTTTTAAAATACCATTAGCTCGATTGGTGTTTTTCAAAATGCAACCACTTAGACGATCGCCGCGCTCAGTAAATTGACAAGCAATGATCTGTCGATGCGTATTAGAACTTTTTAACATACTGGCGCGGGTAAACGAAAAATTCTTATCGTCTAATTGATTGTTATTTTGATCCCAAGTATCTGCGAATATCGTACTTCCATCGGGTTCGTTTTAAAGTTCTTACAATCGTCCTCACTCTGTTTTAATTTCTCGGCGAAAGCTGAGGACTCGCCGACCTTCGACTGATCGTGAAAATGCACCTCTTCTCGCAATCCCCCGCTTTGATTTGCGTCTGCTTCGACCTATTGGTCAGTGTTTCGCAAAGATCGTTTGTGCCGAACTGAATGTTTGACGATCGATTTGCTGTCGGGCCACAGACATCAGGGGATCCAAACGCATATTGCGTTTCGTAACGTTTATACCAGTGCGGATCTGGCTTTAGCCTCTTCTCCACAGGTTCACCGTTTTCGACAGTTTCGGCGATGTCATTGTCATCGGGACTGCAAGATCGTTTCCTCTTGAAAGGCGAAGAGTCGGAGTGATCCTTGTCTTTTGCACTGGTCTGCTCACTTGGCGGACTTGGATCCATGGCATTGTGATCGTCGCGGTCTTCACATGAAATAGTAAGGCGATGCAATTTTTTTTATTTTTACCTTGGACAATTAGTATTTACTAATGCGGTTGCAGCATTCGGTATATTTAAGAACGTATGAGTTTTAATCATCACACTTATACGTGTATAAATAATTTATTTTATTATTTTATTATTATATTATTTATAATATAATATAATATTTATATATAAATAACTTATTTTATTATTTTACTATTATATTTTATTATTATTATATTTAATCATCACACGTGTACGTGTATAAATAATTATGGTATATATGAACCATTTATTTTGGAAGTGGCCTAACTCCGTTTTTCAATATTTACCGGTTACGATGGTTACATGTACAAATTCATGTTATTTATCAGTAAATGTTATTTACCTCGATTTGAAGATAAATGGAGTTAGGCCACTTTCAAAATAAACGGCTCATACATATCACAATGTATATCTATGCATATATATATACCATAATTATTTATACGCGTATATGTGTGAAGTGTGATGATGAAAACTTATGCATTTTTAAATATACCACATGCTGCAATCGCACTAGTAAATACTAATTTTTATATATTTTTTATATACAATTAGAATTATTCATAAAATGCGCTACAAGTGATCATAGTATGAAGATTGGATAGCATTTACCAGTACGTAGCTTCTTGATTGTTTTTCTAGTTCAGTCGTATCACTAAAGGCAACATTTCAGATTACGTACAAGTGGTCTTAGGCAGTTGGTTTTCGCTGCGATCGTAAATTCTATTCAACAGCCTCTTCACATACTCATGTTCAACCTTAGACGTCGAGGCATAGTTCAGCGCATTATCTTCTGTTGTCGAAACGGCCGCTATCAGATCATCCATCACTGTCTGAATACTTTCTCGATCTTCAAATATGCCTTGATTATTCTCCGCATTGACATCCATCACGTCGAACGGATCCTCAGAAATCGCATTCGCCTTTACAGTAACATCGTCACATGGTGAAATTAATTCAATTTCAGACTGACTATGCGTCCGCTTCGTTCCTTTTCTCTCCGAATTAATTTCCGAATGATCTTCGGCGGTCGAAGAATTTTCCGCGGGTATCGACGTGTCTTTGTCGTCCGTGAATAATCGTGTATGATTTCGTACCCTTTTTAATGAATGAACCTGTTCGGGATCGACACACGATTCCAGATCATCCGTTAACTGGATAACTTCAAGACAACTGTGTCTTAGGTTATAGTCATGTTTAGGTTTAGGGATTGGATTCTGTTTAGGACGTCGTTCGTTCGATAAATTGTCGTCAAATGTGACGAATTTCTTGAAGGATATTCCTTTTTCGAGACTGTCCCAACCGTCGTAAGCGATATGAAGGAAACAGTCGTCTGTACGGAAGCTTGTCCGTTGGAAACTGTAAGCAATTATTTCTGGAGGTACGGTGTTCCAGGCGTCAATTAATGTGTCCAGGACTTCGTTGACATTCCAGTTGAGATTGTCCGGATTTGTTAGTTGCAGAGCGTATCTTTAACAAAAATGACGTGTATATGTCGTGCAGTATTTCCGTATCTATTGGGTTGGCAACTAAGTGATTGCGGATTTCAAATAAGAAGTAAAATTCTTAATTTTTGTTTAAAAATATAACTTTATTCAATTAGATACTGTCGGTTTTTGTCGATGACCTTTTGCCATCGTTCTGACAGTGTCAAAATTCCACGTTTGTAAAATTTCTGATCTTTGCTATCAAAAAACTGAATTAGGATTACCGACACAAGCAGGACAAGAGTAAGACTGTCGGCAATTCATAGTATTTTACATGTAAGAAAGGCTTCAAATAATTTTTAGATTTTTGGTACACAGTAAAACCAATGCCAAATTTTGTTTTCCTGTACCTTGCAGATTTCATTAGTTCAAGGAAAATCTTATTTCGACGACTAGTTTACTCAGAATAACTGATAATTGCACATTACTGTTATTGCACACACGGTGTGCAAGCCGTCTTATAGCCTCGGAAACCAATTGGACACACGGTGTGCAATCGGTCTCGAATGGGTTAAACGGGTGAGGGATCCATAAATCGAGTTTCTTAGCATAACCAAGCATTTTTAATTATTTTTCAATGCATGTATGCGATACATTGAGCTTCTCCGCAATATCACGTGTTGTACTATGACGATCTGAATCGATAATAGCCTTGATATGGATCTCATCGACTTCAACTGGACGGCCAGATCGTTGAGCATTTTTCAGTGAAAAATCATCAGAACGAAATCTGGCAAACCAATTTTGACACTGCCTTTCTTTCAAGGCTTCATTTCCATATACGGTACATAACTTCTTTTGTGCTTGCGATGCGTTCTTGCCTTTTCGGAAGTAAGACAATAAAATATGTCTGAATTGCACGTCTTGTTCTTCCATTTTTAAATTGGGATAAAAACAAAACTAAAGCACTAATCGATATAATTTTTTTGCTAAATTAAAGGTAGAAGTCCAAATAATAAGAAAAAAAATATAGATTAGATGCAATGATCACGTTAACAAAATAAAAGGAAGTGTAAAGTCCATCTATCGACAAAATCCGCAATCACTTAGTTGCCAACCTAATATTTTATAGGGTAATAATGCTTACTTGCGCCGATACAGCATTTTGACGTAATGAAAGACATCTCTCCTGAGAGGTCTACGCAATGGCGGGAAATCCTTGGGAAAATAGGCGACATTCACATTGCTCAGACGAAGACCGTTAAGTGCCGGTGCCCATTTTCTGTGTAGCAGCAACAGAACCTTCCTGTCGCTACTGGCCATCCGATCGTTCAGCCGAACGATCCAGTCGGTGAACAAATTCTCGTCGATGCGCGTATTTTCTTGATGATGATAAGAGTGGTCGTTCTTGACGATCGATGATGAATACGTGCCAGAAATGAGAAGAGGTATCTTTTCCGTGCCTGTCGAATTGCAGCACATCAAAATTGTGACGCGATTCGGGCCGACGTTGCTTTCATTCGCTGCGTCAAGATGGGCGCATTCTGGCGAAATGTCGGTGTACATCGTTAATTCGTCGGCATGAAACAGATTTTTGTGCCTGTACTGAGTAATCGTCGGTCGCATTAGGTCGATCCAGAGACGGTGGTGGGCGAAATTTGATTTTGGGGAACCCATGATCGACGTGAAGCCATATTTTGTTAGAAACGTTGATAACCATTTCCTAGAACACTTGAAACCTAATTCGAATTTCAAGGCTGGCATTAGTCGCAGGCGATGCGGATTCTTAAAGAAACATTTGCACTTAAATCGCACGCAAACATTATTTGTTACCCGTATCTGTTCTTTTGTGTACCGGTTAACCCCTTAACCTACAACTACGGGCATAGCCCGTAGTAGATGATTGGATTAAACGTAAATATTACGGGCATAGCGAATAGTAGATGATCGGGCCAAAGGTGAATATTACGGGCATAGCATAGATAATCCCAAAAGTAATACGATGATCGGACCAAATATAAATATTAGCGGCGGCGCCCTTCTAAAGTTATAAATATTTGTGGAATATGTAATAAGTAATTACAACCTGATGTAATAATTGTGGTAGATGCAAGTAATACAAAATTAATAATCTGCAATGGTGTGATACAATTCGAAACATTCTAGTAGATGTAAGGGAACTTTGGATTAAACTTTGTACTAAACAAGTCATGCAAATGGATCGAAGGCTGCGCGAGCTTGTTTATGTTTTCGGCCCAAAATTCTCGAACGTAAATCGTAGGTTAAGCGGTTAATCGTAATTACTACTTTGTCGTTAGTGATTATGTAAAACTGACGTAATTGAAGGACACATTGTCAAACCTCTCGGAGAGGTTAATTCTTCGTTCGTTAGATTTATTAATAATTTAGTTGTTTATACCGTTCGATCCGAGTTCTTTGGTTAGGTCAATGGCCTTTTCTCTCAAAATCTTCATGTTTAAAGTACTGTTAGTGGCCTGTTTCTCGCAAATCCATCTCAGAAGTTCCCCTTTCAGTCTCTTCATGCTCTTCTTTGACATCGGCTCGTTTGTGTTCTTCCTCGACGACATTTCCGTCTTGTTAACAGATGCGAGTTGCTTTTTCGGAGGTTTCCTTATTGAAAGATTTCTGAATCGGATAACGGCAGGAGAGGTAGTTTGGAAAATGTGATAGAAATGTCGTCGAGATGGTGAGGGATTGAGGTTTTCTCGAAAGATCGGACAGACGCACCGCACGGTTTTCGACTGTTCGAAACTTATCGCATCGCCGACAATTGGATCGTGTTCAATAAACCAAATGTTCAATTTTCGCTTCCACACCTACCGCGTCTCTGCACTTAAATCCGCCAAAGGACGCGATCGTGTCTCATTCCTATGAAAAACATATTTCTCAGTTTTCACACGTTCGACCGTATTTTCGGCCGTGGGTAGATTTTATCTCCGTAATCAAATTTCGAAGCTCGCTGTTCAAACACGGTCAGGTCCATAACGGAGGATTTCTACGTTGGGCCGAACGAGAAGATCGCAAAAAGAAGGTTGCCGTTAAGGTCGAAGCCCGTATTACTCTTAAAATTACTTCCAGCCCCCGAATGCGGGCGAAGCTAATTATCTCGATTCAGCGCGTTTAATTGCTCGTGAGAAGTCGGTCTATTAATTAAGCCCTTGTCGGTGAAAAGGGTTTCGCTCGTGCATGGTAGCGTTTATCTTGCCAGCTTTAAAAAAGTGTTTCCTCCCTTGGCCAGAATCCCACCCTTTACCGTCACGAGGTTTTGTCTCGATTAATCGTTCGGTGCCAAAGTAATTAATCAGAAGGTTTCCTCGTTGGGAAGGAAATTCTGGGAAGCTTAAGGTTTGAGATTTTTCCTCGTGGCTTCGGTCAGGGTTAGCCGTGGCGTGAAAAGTTCTGAGTCGTAAGATGCCTCTTTGGTTTCTGCTATGACAGGAACATTACAGAGAATTTACGAAAATTTATCATTACAATTGTACTACCTTGATCAAAAAGTTTTAGGACCGGCCGCCGTATAGCGCTCCGAGTCACTTGATTGATTTTTTTTTCTTATTAGGTTGCCACATCTGTTATTAATGTTCGCACAAAATTTCAGTGTCATAGCTTGACATTTGTAAAAGTTATATCGTGTTGAGTACATCTACCTTTGTGCGTGTTTTCGATTTTTTACATATTTGAAAATGGCATCAACTTTGGATCAACGAATTTGCATAAAATTTTGCGTGAAAAACGGATTTAACGGTGCGCAGACCTTGGAAATGTTGGAGAAGCGTTTTGACAACGATGTTCTTTCGAGATCGAACGTTTTTAGGTGGCCCGAACGCTTCCGAAGAAATCACGTTGTTTTCAGTCGAAAAAGAAGGTGATGCTGACGGTTTTCATGCATTACAACGGTGTTGTGCATCATGAATTCTTGCCAGATCAACAGACAGTCAACAAAATGTATTATTTGGGCGTTATGAGACGTTTGCGTGAAGTAATTCGCCAAAAAAGAACGAATTTGTGGGCAAACAACCCGTGGATTTTGCACCACGATAACGCACTGTCGCACAATGCGATCCTTATTCGCGAGTTTTTGACCAAAAATAATACGAATACTATTCACCTCCGAATTCACCTGATTTAGCTCCCTGCAACTTTTTTCTGTTTAACCGACTTAAAAAACCGCTTCGCGGAACGCGTTACAGCACGCGGAAGGATCTTATGGAAAAATCGAAGACGGCTCTGATGGACATACCAAAAATTGAATACCAGCGGTGTTTCGATGATTGGATCAAGCGCTGGAATAAGTGCATTACAGTCGATAGGGAGTACTTTGAAGGGGACGATATCAATTATAATGGATAAACTTGTATTTCCGATTTTACGAATAAAGTCCTAAAACTTTTTGATCAAGGTGGTACGCTGATCGTTAGAACACGTTTGGCATGTCTGCGTCCAAATTAAATGCAAATGCTTAAAACGATCCGCGAAACAATCGTCACAATTAATGGTGAGCCGCATGCAATTATCCGATGGACTTTGCCGAAAATCGTCGCCTCCTTCTCGCCGAACAATGGCTCTTTGCAATTTCGTCGACCGCGTACTCTGCTCTGAACGACCCTGACGGAATCCGGCGGTTTTCAAAGCTTTTAAAGAGACACACCCACGGACACCTCGGTTATTGAAAATCACAGCTTTAACTCATCCTAACTCTATGTGATCATGCCGCCGCTGTGTTCGACATATCTCGCGATCCTCTTTAATGCAGTATCGGACAATAACCCAATTCAATTACCGCCTAAACGTCACTTCCGACTAAATAAACTATTCCCATGCATTCTCTTTTGAAGAATCTATTTCACTAAATGACACTTCAAATCTCCGGTTGCAGTAGGATCGGTTACAATTATACAAGAATCTATCGTATACTATCCTCTACAAGTATCGTATACTATCTATCTATCTATATAGGATCGGTTACAATTACACAAGAATCTATCGTATACTATCTATCTATCTATATAGGATCGGTTACAATTGTACAAGTATCTATCGTATACTATCCTATACAAGAATCTATTTCACTAAATGACACTTCAAATCTCCGGTTGCAGTAGGATCGGTTACAATTATACAAGTATCTATCGTATACTATCGTATACAAGAATCTATTTCACTAGATGACACTTCAAATCTCCGGTTGCAGTAGGATCGGTTACAATTATACAAGAACCTATCTTATACTATTGTATACAAGTATCGTATACTATCTATCTATCTATATAGGATCGGTTACAATTATACAAGAATCTATCGTATTCTATCGTATACAAGTATCGTATACTGTCTATCTATCTATATAGGATCGGTTCCAATTATACAAGTATCTATCGTATACTATCGTATACAAGAATCTATTTCACTAGATGACACTTCAAATCTCCGGTTGCAGTAGGATCGGTTACAATTATACAAGAATCTATCGTATACTATCGTATACAAGTATCGTATACTATCTATCTATCTATATAGGATCGGTTACAATTATACAAGAATCTATCGTACACTATCGTATACAAGTATCGTATACTATCTATCTATCTATATAGGATTGGTTATAATTATACAAGAATCTATCGTATACTTTCTATCTATCTATATAGGATCGGTTACAATTATACAAGTATCTATCGTATATTATCTTATACAAGAATCTATTTCACTAAATGACACTTCAAATCTCCGGTTGAAGTAGGATCGGTTACAATACGACCAAGTGAATTTTTCACGGAACACTACCCCTGCGTTTCGACCGAAAAGTATCAACCGCCCAAGACCACCCCCCTTGTCAGTTATTGACAACCTGTTCTGTCAATCGATTAGATTACCCACGCCTTTCGCAATTTATTTCTCACAACCGTTTAATTTGAATTGATTGACGTCTAAGAGTTGGGAACGCGACGCCGCGCGTGTCGCGTGGAAAGTAATTTTTTCCGTCCAGACGAATAAAAACGGACGTTACTTTCCTGAATACGGAACTGTGTGCGCAAGGATTCTGACGCTGTTGACCGCCCCATGAATATGATTCGCGATGACGCCGGTGTGCTGTGCGATGGGGTTCGTGTGCGTTTCCGAGTTAAATTGCATTCTCCGGGGCGTCGTCCTGACGAGGAAGTTCCTCGGTAAAATTTCATCTCGTATTCATGCGCCTGCCTCTCTCGACCAGACTAATGCTGTTCGCATTCTTCCGCGTGGCAAGTGAGAATCCGTTGTTGTCGATCGTTAGACGACGAACCTCGAAACATCGTAACGATAGGGTAACGGGAAACATTTCAAATTGTTTTTTGTTCAAATACAGGGTTTTTTAACTTTACCGACCGCTATTGACTGAAGATGCCACTCAGTAACGACCGACTCTGTTTTGGATATGGCGCAGTAATTGTGTATGTGGTTATTTGTAAAGCTTTAAAACTGAAAAATACTGAATATGTTGTTGAGAATCCTTTGGTTTCAAAGCAGTGTAATTTTAGACGACGAAGCTCGAAACATCGTAACGATAGGGTAACAGGAAACATTTGAAATTGCTTTTTGTTTAAATACAGGGTTTTTTTAACACTTTAGCGACCGCGATTGACTGAAGATGCCACTCACTAACGCCCGACACTGTTTTGGATATCGCGCAGGAATTGTGTATGTGCTTATTTGTAAAGCTTTATAACTGAAAAATACTGAATGTGTTGTTGAGAATCCTTTGGTTTCGCGCAGTGTAATTTTATTGTCATTTAGAATTGTTATAATAGCATCTGATATTTATTTTGTCTAATATAACCGTTGACCACTGAAAAGCCGATTAATCGGCTACTGGTAAATAACAATTGGAACCGAAAAGATGATTAATCGGTTAACGATCGTTAAAGTGTTAAATAAAAGATTTTAATTGAAAACGGTGTGATCAGATGAACGCTGCATTTTGGTTGATGTATTTATATGAATTGCTTCGAAACTCTTTTGCAGTAAGCGTAAACGAGATATAATATCGGCCGAATTTTAAAAATTGATGCTACAGTGTCAAATATGGGATTGAGAATGCGAAAAGAAGAGAAACGATTTCCTACATTAGCGCATAATTCCGATAATAGAATGAACGAAATTATTATATTATAACCATGTCTGCAGACATACTTGCTACTCTATAAAAATAATATATCGATTTATACAATGTTGTATCTGCTGGAGAGTACGGTGGACCGTTGTGGGTATACTTCTCGGGTGATAAACAAAGCATATGCATTTATTAATATGAACGATAGAAATATGAGTCACGCAGACACACCTCAATGCGTCGCAGCTACGTCAGAATGATTACTTTTCTCTATTCCAAGAGAACCGTCGGCATTATGCGCGTAACTCTGATCAAGAAACGTTTTCCTGCGAAAATTCTAACAAAAGTTGTAAACTCTTGCTGTGTAATTGCCACTGGAATTACGAGGTTTGGCGAGATCCCAGCTTTTTTGTGAGAGAAACGAACTCTTGATGTGTTTTAAGTAACAAAAGAAACAGAATAATACTTCACTGTTTTATGTCATCATACGTAAACATACGATTTTTGGTATTTTCTTAGGTCAGTGAAGGTAAATGCGCGTCAATCATTATCATTTAACCAGTAAACCACACGTATAAATTGTACGGTAATATCATCGAAACTACAAAATAACAGGGCATTGCACGTAGAAAGTGACGTCATACGTTGCTATTATACAGAATTCGTCCGGAAACGGTCAATGAGATATGTTCTCGTACGTTGAGGGCATTTCAAGAGGAACAATGTTATGCATTTCTGATAATTTTCCTCATAGTATTGACGCGTAGGAGGATTTCTACCTCGCATGTCGCGTTTGTGATTCGAATTAACAATCGCGGTTGTCGTAGATCGAGACATTAAGCCGATGAAATTACACGCAACGCGAATCGTATTTGTATTTCGCTATAAACGCATCGGTGTGCCGCGGAATCAATGTGCGCGTGTGAAAATTGTCGTGCCGAAGATAGGGATCGTAATGGAGCGTTCTCGAGGTTTGCCGCGAGTGAATCAATCAAGCGCGCCGGTAGTAGACTGCGACAAACAAGTCCCGTATCGGAACGCAATCGGCGAGTATGTCGTCCGATGAAATGCTTATTACGTTTTCGCACCCACCATTGTTTACACTTCCGCCTGCCGTCAATGGCATTTGCATAATACGGAAATTCACCGCTACGCCCGCCGTTTACCGTCGCCGCGAACGATTTATGCAACAACATCGCTGTTACGAAAAGGTGTGTTGTCTGCAGGCGGAAGATTACGTTCTGCCCGATGGGACGGCAAAAATTTCTTAACTCCTCCTTCTCATGCGAACAGACCTGCGCCCGACACGTTTTCGCGCTATAAATTTGTTTGCCAGTTCCTGCGATGTGCGTACATAGAGTCGTATGCCGCGCATGACAGAAAACACTTTTGCGACACACTCATCGTCAGTCGCACGGGTTGGCATGCGAATGTGGGTGTGTGGGCGTACTAGAGTCGTGCATACCGGTATCGTTGACGGTGCAAATGGAAACTGCCCAGGGTGTTGTACATGTCTGTTTACGTTTACTGCATGCGCAATCGGTCGTCTGGTAGGCTGGCCTATGAAGTGCTGCGCTTTCGGCAAGTGTAATAACTTTGTTGTATTGGGCTGCAGTTAACACTTTAACACTTTGAGCGCTGAGCGTATTTTGCTATGTTAGAACCGCGATGCGATGAAATACTGCAGAGTATAATTAAATCGTGCAAAATAAAGGTAACGCAGAGTTGTCAGAAGCCAAAGTATTGAAGCACCGTCTCAATATCAATTGCTTTTACAAGATTGCAAATGGGCTTCATTGCGAATTCTTTGCATTTTTTGTAAAATCTTTCGCACCGGTGACCACCGTGGCAGTTAAAGTGTTAACGACCGCTAGCCGATTAATCGACTTTTCGGTTCCAACTGCTATTTACCGGTAGCCGATTAATCGGCTTTTCAGTGGTCAACGTTTATGTCAGATAAAATAAATATCACATGACCTGACAATTCTAAATGACAATAAAATTACACTGCTTTGAAACCAAAGGATTCTCAACAACACATTCAGTATTTTTCAGTTATAAAGCTTTACAAATAGGCACATACACAATTCCTGCGCGATATCAAAAACAGAGTCGGTCGTTAGTGAGTGGCATCTTCAGTCAATAGCGATCGGTAAAATGTTAATACGTTTCGTGCCAAGCCAATTTTACCTGACTTGTCGTTCAGGCCATTTGATATTTTAGCTAAAGATTGATATATTATCACACATTATGTCATTATGTCGTCAATGCATAAGCAGTTACGTTGTTTAGGGTAGTTATCACATCGTGTACCATAAGTGGTACACGTGGCGCTGTGATCAGTTCGATTGTAAAAGTCTAATCTAAAAAAGTCTAAAGTAAAATTAAATTTGTCATAAACATATATTTTTAGCGCATTAAATAAATATGTCTGGGTGTACCACCGGTGGTACACGTAGCACCGAACGTGTTAATTGTATTTTGTAGTTTAGTATATCGTTGAGTATTGTGTTTAATTCCGTATTTTACACTACGCTACATCGTATTTCATCGTAGATTCGTCACTGAATTTTCTTCATTTTTCCCAAGATCCCAGGTGATGTTTTTTTATTGTGTCACATTATTTCTCGCTTTCGCATTTCGGTATATTTTTCCGGAATCCCAGTTACCATTTACAATTTATGTCGGTGTCTCTCGATTCCAATTATATTTGACTGTAGATATAATTAAGCGTCTTGTTGTATCTTCCTCGATTCCAGTTGTTGGGTTCTATTTATGTCATTCCAATTTGTTTTCAGCTGTATTTGACTTTAGGTGTATTACTGCGGTTTGTTGTATTTTTCCATATTTCAGTTATTATCTTCATGTCATCACTTGTCATTTTTAACTGTGTGTCACTATACGTGTGCCACTGATTTTCGTTTTATTTCCCCGATCCTTAGTTGTTGCCTTAAATTCATATAACTGTACCTCGGTTTTAAAAGTTTCACCCTGTGCAGACATATCATTGCATTTCGTTATATTTCTCAGGATCCCACTTGCTACCTTTCATTGTATGTCATTGTCTCTCATTTTTAATTGTATTTGATTATAGGTATAGCATTGCATTTTGTTATATTTCGCTGGATCCCGATTAGTAGCTTTTACTGTATGCAATTGTATCTCGCTATTTTTCCACTCTATTTTACTATAGCAACATTATTGAATTCCTTTATATTGTTCCGCGTCCCCGTTGTTTTCTTTCAGTACATGTCCTTTCGTTTCATTGTGTTTCATTGTATATCACTTTGTGTACATAATTGACTTTTGTTGTACCTTCCCAGGTCAACGAAGGGTAATGCGCGACGGGAAAGGATTTTTATTCGTCAGCGATGCATAAGACGGACGTTTCTAGAGTGCAAACAAGGTAAAAGGACTGTGATTACAAGCGTCACTTGAGGACACACGTGTTTCCTTGGATAACATTGATGAGAATGAAAGAAAGCGACGAGGCGCGGGCGCGTTTAGTTAAGCGAAGGCACGTTTAAAATTTGCATAAGGCCGTGAATGCGTACATTTTTCCGTAATTTCATTTCCGTCATGTCGCCAGTTAACGAGTTTAACGTCTCGCCGCTGGGAAAAAGAAATAGTAGAGCATTACATTGTTCTAACGTCCGTTAGCATCTAGAGGGCTTCTGTTTAATACCAGAAAAATAATTTAATAGTTTCTATCTATTTGTGGCTGCACGTGTTAACACATTGCGTACGGCGTTCTTGCTTACCCAGACCTCGCACATTTTTAAATATCTTAAAAAGTTTAGTACAATATATACAAGCCTTTTTAACACTGACTGGTACGTTTACGATAGTTCGACATTCTAATATTTATTTATTTCGCAATTACACTATCAAAAGTTGCCGCAAGGCTTCATTACTTTAGCAACGTACCGATCAACATTAAACGAGATATCTCGTGATCCGTACGCAATGTGTTAAACTACTGGTTTCGAGACGGTGCCGTGATTATTTCCTTTGCCGTTATTAGATCCATGTCCATTTTGTGAAAATATACATAAATCGCAAGGTTGTCTTTTCTTGTCAATATCGCGAGTATAAAACGTTAATATTTTCATTAACACTTTGACTGCCATGTGTACTTTACTGTATTAGCATGGCGATCCTATGAAATACTACAGCATTTGACTGAATTATGCAAAATGTAAACAATGTGCAGATATTGGAAACCGAAAGATCGCATTACTATTCTAACAATAACTGCATTTATAAAATAATTATTGCTACCGACTGCGAATATTTTGGACCTTCAGTAAAATCTTTTGCGGCGATTAGCGGTGACCATTATGGCAGTGAAAGTGTTAACAAGTTGACTGCCGTGGGTATTTTGCTGTACTAGAACCGAGATTCTATAAAATACTACAGCGTTTGACTGAATTATGCAAAATGTTCATAAAGTGCAGATGTTGGAAACCAAAGGATCGCATTACTATTCTAATAATAACTGCATTTACAAAATAATTATTGCTACCCTTTGCGAATATTTTGGATCTTCAGTAAAATCTTTTGCGCCGGTCCACGGTGACCATCACGGCAGTCAAAGTGTTAAGTGCCTTTCTATGAAAACTTAATTTTCAACTTCTTTACGACATAGTGTCACACGACAATAAATGTGACCGGTCAATCAAACCGTTGACCCATTTGCATCATCGCTCTAAATCCGCAATTTTACTCAAAAATCCGACATGCACAGCTAAACGTTGCCGATACCAGCATGCGCAAGGAAGACTTTTAGTTTATTCTCACTAGAAATAGTGTTATAGGGTTATTCAAATTATTGTATATTCCTCGTATTTTCCAGAACTATTTTTTGGACTAGTTGCACGTTGAAAAATAATTCGAAAACATCACGCCTGGACAATCCATTGACGTTGATGGTTACACCACTTACGGCAGTAAAATCATGTAATGTTCGCATACAAGTCCGTTTTTCCCATAAGAAATCTCCAGTTTCAATATTATCGGGCTGGTCATCTTCACTACTATCTATTAGAGCTATGGCACGTTTACGCTTATGGGATATTTGCATTTCTATGCTTGAATCCGAATCCGAACCGTAATTCATTATGGTAACCTAATTTTGTTAAATTTTATTATCTACTACTTTTTTTATTATTTTATTATTTTGAACTTATAACCAGAAAAGTAAGAAAAATAATATTTTACACAAATTTCTTTATTGTTTGTTTATCGTACAGACTCTTTAACGATTGCTGATAAGCTGAAAACAAAAATTATTGTGTGCGGGTTTTCAGTCAGTCAGTTTTTGTTTGCGGATTATTCCGTCAAACGATGCAAATAAGTTAAGCGTAGAGGTAGAAGGGTTGTTCTTTTCATGTCAGAAATCCAGCGTTCAGGACGGGAAACACTTGTATGAATGTTGAAAATTTATTGTTATCACTGGCTACGGACGTTATGATCTTTACTAAGTGTATATCTAACTCGTATTTTAATAGAAATGTGACTCGAAACGTGTAGAAATACGGGAGGGTGAAAATAGGCGATTTACTTTATAGGAATTCCGATGTCGTGCTTCCTTATTTTTCATCGTGGACAATAAGAAAAATGCCCGTTTTTAATTGAAAATTGGAAATCGATAGAGAATTTTTAACACTCATGACATTTTTGACAAACATTTTACTATTGTCGATTCGCTGATAATGGTCAGTTTTTGTTTGCGGATTATTCCGTCAAATGATGCAAACAGTTTAATGCCAGGTTCTAAAGTAACTCACCGTTAAGGATTATTTATGTTTTTAATTGAAAATTGGAAATCGATCGAGAATTTTTAATACTCATCACATTTTTGACAAACATTTTACTATTGTCGATTCGCTGATAATGGTCAGTTTTTGTTTGCAGATTATTCCGTCAAATATTGCAAATGGGCTAATACCAGGTTCTAAACTAACTCACCTTTAAGCATTATTTATGATTTTTCTATTAAAGGTTTTAAACGTTCGAAGGCTTTTAGAAGCTTAACGATCTCCCGGAAATTTTTGCCGTATCCGTTACTCTGTCCGGAAATAGAGATCCTGTTCTGATCCCTGCACGCCGGCAATTCGTTCTCGACGATGCACTGGTGGCTAGAACTCGTCAGTGCACCTGCTTACAGGCGTACCGCACGTATTATTCTTCACCGCCCGCTCAATAATTCATCGTCCCGTCCCGGGATAATATTTAATGATCGTGCCAGCACGTGCCGGCGCAGTGTGAGGGTGTCTGGATGTTATTTTTCTCCGCTATGTTCTTCGTGTATTGTTGAGTGTCCCTGCAGTACGCTTTCCAACGCCGCGGGCTTTAATTCTGTTTTGTCGTGAACGATGAAAACGCATTTCTCCAGTAAAACAGGAATATACCGGGTTCATCGGGCTACCGAAACGAAAATTTAATTAGGATAATCTGTGTAACGTGTTCATCAGGGATGAGGCGGTGGTAATCTAAACGCAAATCAAGGTACAAAGGTATGTGATCTTTAATTAGTGTGCGAAAGTGCTTGCGTGGGTGTTAAATGTTTTGAGAATAAACGGAATAAGTCAATGTCTTGATGGTGAGGTCATATGGTCATTAAGAGAGGCTGGTAAATGTTAATATTGTAATTACGCCTGAAATAGTAAGGATCCATTGTAAAATTTTGGTTTGTGTGAAGTTATAATTGTGAATAGATTTGTAGAATAAATTTGTAACGTAATTTACAAACTTTTCTCATTCAAAATTATAATTTCATATAAAACAACATTTTATAATAGATATTTTCATAATAGATTTTAGGCACAATTGTAATGTAAACTTTATTCTCTGAAGAAGATTCGCCACCAAAATTGAAACGTCTAGTAACTGAGTAACATTTTAAAGCGTGAGAACTTTCCGCTATTCCCATTCAAGAGATAATTTTTAAAACTTCTGGATATGAAGAATGTGATTGTAATAGATATTTACATAGAACAATTGTGAATAGATTTGTAGAATAAGTTTGTAACGTAATTTACAAACTTTTCCCATTCAAGATTATAATTTCATATAAAACAAAATTTCATAATAGATATAAATGATTTTAGGTACGATTGTAATAGATATTTAGATAGAACAACTGTGAATAGATTTGTAGACTAAATTTGTAACGTAATTTACAAACTTTTCCCATTCAAAATTATAATTTCATATAAAACAAAATTTCACAATAGATATAAATCATTTTATGTATGAATGTAATGTAAAATTTATTCTCTGAAGAAGATTCGCCACCAAAGTCTAATAAGTGAGTTACATTTTAAATTTGACTGGCAAGCGTGAGCTTTCCACTATTCCCAAGAGATCGGTTTCTTCTTTGAAGAATGTGATTGCGTTTGCAGAATGTCTCGCATTTGCTGCGAATGAAAATCATCGATGCGCATTGATATCTTCGTCTGTTGACGATTCCGCACGTTCTCGCGCTCGATGAAGCGCTGGGAAAATTGCAGAAACGATAAGCCGACGTGACGACGAGTCCCGGGTCAATATTGGCACGTAGAATTGAAGATAGACCGATTTCTTCCTCCGCTTCCCGTTTTCGATGCGTCATTGTCGACTCATTTTATTCGGGCGGCAGATTAAAACGAATATGTTTGCGTGTAAACGGACGCTCAATGCGCTTTGCTAATACGACGAAAAGTAACAATAGTCGCCTTTCAATAAGAAATTATTAGTCGTGATTCGCGCAGAAATCTTCGATAATAACGAACAGATTTATAGACAGTGAAATGCGGCAAATGATCGAGTTGAAATAAAATGCTAAATACCTATCGCATCGACCTAGTTAACATAAAACACTGGATATTTATATTATTTTTTGCCCGAACGTAAAGTTTCTGATTTAAATGCTGCGCTCTGTAATTTTCAATATACGCCCCAATTAATCGTGTTTAGCTTGAACAAAACCTTCGTGTCGGGGTTTCGATATTTTTGTTTTCGACATTTATAATTTTTCCATCGTTTCAAATCTTCGTCTTTTAGCTCATTATTTTTTGCTATTGTTTCAGAAGCAAACACGTTAACCGGTTTCCCTTAAATTACCGATTATCGAACGTCCAACCCTATTTGCCACCCTGTTGCACCACATTCGTCAATTAGCCTCGTCCGTACCGTTTACCTCCAATCAGATGAAGCCGTTAAGCTGCTAACCGTCACGCTCCGCGCTCTTCTCCAATTTTCCATCCACCCGCGTCTCGACCGGCAATTCTCTTTTTGCCGACGTCGGAAATCTCATTTCACTCTCGATACACCGCAGCCCTTAACTCGGCGACGCGGTTGGAAGGACGATTTATCTTCGCAGACACTCGACACCTCGCGCGTACAGCCGAAACAATTACCGGTATGCCTTCTGTCGACCGTCCTTGTGCTTGACAGTGCTATCGCACTGTTAAGCCGTAGGATAGTGACTCTTTCTGATATAGTTCCAATTTAAAGCCTTCTTTTAACACTTTGACTGCTGTGATGGTCACCGCTGATCAGCGCAAGAGATTTTACTGCAGATCCAAAATATTCGCAATCGGTAGCAATAATTATTTTATAAATTCAGGTATTAATAGAATAGTGATGCGATATTTCGGTTTCTAATATCTGCGCATTATGTACATTTTGCTGTAGTATTTTATAGAATCGCCGTTCTAATACAGCAAAATAGGCACGACAGTCAACGTGTTAACACTTTCACTGCCATTATGGTCACCGCTGATCGACGCAAGAGATTTTACTGAAGATGCAAAATATTCGCAATCGGTAGCAATAATTGTTTTATAAATGCAGTTATTGTTAGAGTAGTAATGCGATCCTTCGGTTTTCAATACCTGCACATTATGTACATTTTGCATAATTCAATTGAACGCTTTAGTATTTTATAGAATCGCCGTTCTAATACAGCATAATACGCCGTCGATTTTTTACACCTTCTAGTCTCTTGCAAACGTTAATTTTATGCAGCTACGTCGACGTTATTTTTCAACACTTTGACATTTTTTGTAAACGTCAATCTTTCGTATTGCGGCACTGTCAAGTGGAAACGTTACTATGCAATGCAATTATCCAAATATGATGATCGTATCAAAACCACAAGATATCTTCGCAGTACTGTTTGGTCGTGGAGTAACCTGTGACTCTTTCTCATGTTTATTTCATCTTTCTAAGCTCAATATTCCAACCATCAAAAATCAGCGGTTTGATTGATTAGCAACACCTACTTTTGAAGTATATAAAGAGGGTTGATCTAACAGTTGAGGGCTCAGGCCTAGAGGTGCATTTCTGACGGACTATATAAATGTCACATATCGAAACGTACCGCCGTGTTGTACAAACATGCCCCTTTCTACAAAATAGAACTTACTTCATATCATTGGCTTCCGGATGGTTGCCGCCTCTTCTTTCCGCATTTTACCAACGTTTCGCAAGAATTACAGTCTGCATCATCAGGCCAAGGAGTGCTCCGATACTGCAGTATCATGTCCAGCAATTATGACCGCGAAGGCCTCAAATTTAAAATAGAAATTACTTAATTAATAATTACGTAAGCTATTAATTGACTACACAATAAAGACTAAAGAATGAAGACAATCAATAAAGACTAAAGAAAGTAGCAAAATAAAAAGACGGCATTCTATTACACGCGTTGTACGAGTGTCGCCTCATATGAAAAAAACTTGTCGCAATATCTTCAGCCCGTCGCAGAAGCTCGCGCTCTAACGAACTCTATTGTATTTGACTTGCGCGTTCGTGCTATTCGCTTCGGCGAGAGGGGAAAAACTTGAGAGTTCGCAGGTGGTGACAGTAACGTTAGCTGCGCACACGACCTCCTATGTCACCGGTTCAACAGCTTGCATGGTCCACTCTCGCGTGTGTTAGCTGAAAGTAAATTTGCGGCGAAATTCAAAGGGGTCTTAGGTGATGTCCGGCACTGAATTAGTCATTGTTATATGGAATGCGATGATCATAATCAAAATATCTGTGATGCGCACCTGTCACGAGAAGCTTCCTTCGTTACGAATTTTTGTTTGGAAAAGGGAAGGGGAATGAAGGGGTGGTCGAGTGTCGCATTTCCTTGGCACCGCGGCATTTCACCGGAGAATCGTAAAGAGTTCGAACTGATTATTGTAAAATAAAGATTTCGCAATTTATCTCTTCTCTCGATTCTAACACGTGTGTTAGCGGAAAATAAATTTGCAGCGAAATTCAAAGGGGTCTTAGGTGATGTCTGGCACTGAAGTAGTGATTGTTGTTCGGAATCCGATGAGTTATAATCCAAATACTTGTGATTGCGCACCTGTCACGAGAGGCCTCCTTCGCTATGAATTTTTGTTTGGAAAAGGGAAGGGGAATGAAGGGTGGTAGAGTGTCGCATTTCCTTGACACCTCTGTATTCCGCCGGAGAATCGTAAAGAGTTCGGACTGATTATTGTAAAATGAAGATTTCGCAATTTATCTCTTCTCTTTGATTCTAACACATGCTTGACTACACACGCACGAACTCACGCCTCGGAAGAGGATGTCGTTTCCGGCTGGGCACCCTCGGCCCACTTCCGTTTTTCTTCGCGATCCCTTTTTTCCAACCACCCGCTCTCTGCCTCTTCGTTTGTTAATCAGAGTCATATTTCAACGTGATAGCGGTCCCGCGTTGTCGCGAGTGCGAATAACGAACGTGAATAACGATCGGACGCAATAAACGAGCAGCCGACGGACGTCCGCTAATTTACGGCGACGATTTTCGACAGCGCTTTTTGTCCGGATTTTTCCGGCCCTTTAATTCGCCGGGCCTTATTGACGATCGATGGATGGTAAACGATTAACACGTTGACTGCCGTGCGTATTTTGCTGTATTAGAACGGCGATTCTATAAAATACTAGAGCGTTTGACTGAATTATGCAAAATGTACATAATGTGCAGGTATTGGAGATCGAAGCATCGCATTACTATTCTAACAATAATGTTTCCCACAGTAATGGGTATAGAAGCGTGGGCGAGACATTGGAATTTGATTGGATGATTGTTTTTCCGGTGAAAAATAATCCCGTAAAATAAAAGATAATCAAGTTTAAAGAAATGATTGAACGGTTACCTAAATCAGTGTCCGCACGGTAGATACATGTGTATACTAACGAAAAAATATTTTAGTAAAGCAAGCAAAATGTCATACACTTCATGCAGAATTTTATGTCATAATTTGGGATCTGCGTATAAACGGCATCTTTTACGACTGCTAATATTTTATATACTCTCTTTATTTTGAACGTCTCCGCTGTGAAATTTTTAGGCGTTGCACTTCAATCTACTTGGAATTTTATATTGCAATCTGCGATCTGCGTGTAGACAACATTTTTCAGGGCTGACAATATTTTTATTATATGTCGTAATTAGCGATCTATGTGTAAACGATGTTTTGCACCACTGTCTTTATTCTTGTTTTGAACGTTTGCTTAGTTACAAAATATTAATACAATCCATGTAGAGTTTTCTATCACTATCTGCTATTTCTGAAAACAAAGTTTTCCACGGCAGTCGCTATTCTTCTTATTCTTAAAGTCTCTGCGGCCATTTTTTGGCACAAGTCACAGTATAATCCGTCTGGAATTTGACATTTTAGCTTGCGATCTGCGTGTATACATTTTTCACGATTGTCGATATTCTCTTTATTTTCAACGTCTCCGTTATCTCATTTTGACTAATCATTTGCTTTGTTTAAGGGAATCCGGGTCGCCAAAAATGATTGAACCCACGATTCATCCGATGAGTCCACGTACTTGGAACATGGACGCACAACCGGGAACGTTCGACGTCGAGACCACCTTCATGAAAGCAAACATGACCAAAAAGCGAGGCAAAAGATCACTACGCGGCATGGACTCGCCTCTTTACTCTGCACTTTGGCCAATGATTTACATCATTCGTATCTTCGGATTAGCACCATACGATTATTCCGACGATCGGCTCGTGCCTTCAAATCTGTTTCTGATAATGTCGTTCGTTTTCTTGGCGACATCCTCCTACGTCATGTACACCGTCATCCTCAGATTCATGGGACTGAATAGAGAGGGGACGATTCTAGGAGGAACAGAAACGCTAAAGGTGAGATGTCGATTTTCGCGTGTAGTATGAGTGAAGATTGCAAGTTGGATGAAGTAACCTGCCGGAATATGCGATGTCTGTGCAGGTCGTCTTCAATTTTTGCGTTGCCGTACATGACACAGTGATGGCAATGTGTACGCGGACACGATTTGTTAAAATCTGGAATTCTATTCAGGTAATGATAATCAGCAGGCTGCAGATATTTGAGCCATTTATTTTGAAAGTGGCATAACTCCGTTTTTAAATATTTTCCGGTTACCATGGTTACATGTACAAATTCATGTTATTTATCAGTAAATGTTATTTATCTCGAGTCGAAGATAAATCGAGTTAGGCCACTTTCAAAATAAACGGCTCATATATATCATAATGTATATCTATGCATATATATATACCATAATTATTTATACACTTATATGTGTGAAGTGTGGTGATGAAAACTTATGCATTTTTAAATATACCACATGCTGCAATCGCACTAGTAAATACTAGTTAGGCCACTTTCAAAATAAACGGCTCATTTATGCAAATGAAATATGTTGGGATGTATCTGGGATTTTAAATACAAAAACTGGCGAGAAAAGATTACCTATGATCCTCAATTATTATATTGATGTATCATAAGTGACGAGTTTGTTGAATCGTGTTATTTGGTTGCTTACTAGTGAGTTGACGACGAAACGTAAAGACGAAAAGGCGAAACGACGAAAGATTAGGAAATAAGACGAAAGTGTCTTGATTGTGTTGTTATTGTTTATAAATATTATACTCTCCAGTTCCACGTGTTTAAATCTTAGATGTATATTAAACATGCGCGGTATATATACGAAATTAGCGACGAAAGTGTTTTGATTGTGTTGTTATTGTTTATAAATATTATACTCTCTAGTTCCACGTGTTTAAATCTTACATGTATATTAAATATGCGCGGTATATGTACGAAATTAGCGATGAAAGTGTCTTGATTGTGTTGTTATTGTTTATAAATATTATACTCTCTAGTTTCACGTGTTTAAATCCTACATGTATATTAAATATGTGCAGTATATATACGAAATTAGCATGAAATACAAATGTGTCCGGATAAAATAGACCATTGTGGTTATAGTGCTGCGGCCATTCCGATTGAAACAAAAGATTTTTTATGATTTGGTTATGCAGGAAGGGATAAATGTACTAAGGAAAATTACCTGCGTATATAATATTTAATGTGCATTTTATTAGTTTATTAGTTTACATAACTCGTAAATTTTTCAACACATTCGTAAAAACCGTTGTTCAACTAAACGATCTTTTTATTTAAAAATTCTAATGTAAAATTGAATTGAAGCTTTGCCCTTTTCTTGGTGTGAGATTTTACGGTGTTGTGTACTCTTCTTGGAATATAACGTTTTATATTCTACGTGTTTCGAAACAGTGAGTGCCCTTATTGGCAGTCTCTGTGTGTACATAAAGTGAAATAAGTGAGTTATGAGTCGTTTTAATTTGATTATTAATCGTTAGTAATTAGTTGAAACATCTCTATGTGCAGAAAGTTTTAAGCTTATAGTACGACACAAAAGAAAAACATAGAGTTATATAGTCCAATCTTTTTCTTAGATTTTTCATTGTTTCGATAGTTTTGCACATTTTTATTTTTATGTATATGTCAAAAAGACAACTTTTGCAATTAGTCATCCATTTACGTCAAAATATCTAAAGAAGATGCATAGTTCATTTATTTCACTTTATATACATGCATAGACTCCTGAAAAGGGGACTTCCAGGTCTGAAACATATAGAGTACAAACGGTTTTATTCAATGAAAGATAAAGAACGTCGAAAAATCTTATAGCAGGAAGAGGACAAAGCGTAATTCCGATTTTGATTTAAGACACTAAGCGTTTGGCGATACAGGATTTTGACGAAGCAGTCAGACTGCTGGGTTATCCACGGAAAGAAACAAAGACGATCATCGTAGCTTATTCCATACTAGTCATGAACACGCTTATGTGGACTGCCGTGAATCGTATTGGGATGTATGCCTTTTTCGAAACCTGGATATACAATGTGGGATACATGTCTGTCTACGTTGGAACGTCTGTGTCGGTTTACAAATACATCGGCATGTGCTTCCTGTTGGGTCAACGGTTCGAACAGCTGAACGAGATCGCCAGGCAGAATATACAATCGATTTCTGGGCCGAAAGTGTCTTCCGCCGTCAGTAAGAAGGTCCTTTGATATGTCTAGAATTTGGCTGTTTTCAACGTTGTACGTATGGATCGTGCAATTCTCTAATTTCCTGCTTTCAAATACCAGTTTTTACTTATATAGTTTCCATATAAATTGTACAATTCTCTAATTTCCTGCTTTCAAATACCAGTTCTCACTTATATAGTTTCCATATAAATTGTGCAATTCTCTAATTTGCTGCTTTCAAATATCTGTCTCTAATTATATAGCTCACATAGTAATCGTGCAATTTTCTAATTTGCTGCTTTTAAGTATCAGTATCCAATTATATAGCTCCCATATTAATCGTGCAATTCTCTAATTTCCTGCTTTCAAATACCAGTTTTTACTTATATAGTTTCCATATAAATTGTACAATTCTCTAATTTCCTACTTTCAAATACCAGTTTTCACTTATACAGTTTCCATATAAATTCTGCAATTCTCTAATTTCCTGCTTTCAAATACCAGTTTTCACTTATATAGTTTCCATATAAATTGTGCAATTCTCTAATTTGCTGCTTTCAAATGTCTGTCTCTAATTATATAGCTCACATAGTAATCGTGCAATTTTCTAATTTGCTGCTTTTAAGTATCAGTATCCAATTATATAGCTCCCATATTAATCGTGCAATTCTCTAATTTGCTGCTTCCAAATTACTTTTTCCAATTATATATTTCCCATTTCAATCGTGCAATTCTCTAATTTGCTGCTTTCAAATGTCGGTCTCTAATTATGTAGCTCAGGTAGTAATTGTGTAATTTTCTAATTTTCTGTTTTCAAGTATCGGTCCATAATTATGTAGCTCCCATATTAATCGCGCAATTCTCTCATTTCCTGCTTTCAAATACCAGTTTTCACTTATTATATATAGTTTCGATATAAATTGTGAAAATCTCTAATTTGCTGCTTTCAAATGTCGGTCTCTAATTATGTAGCTCACATAGTAATCGCGCAATTTTCTAATTTGCTGCTTCCAAGTATCGGTACCTAATTATGTAGCTTTCATATTAATCGTGCAATTCTCTAATTTCCTGCTTTCAAATACCAGTTCTCACTTCCATAGTTTCCATATAAATTGTGCAATTCTCTAATTTACTGCTTTCAAATGTTAATTTCCAATTACGCAGTGCCTGTAACAGTCGTGCAATTTTCAAATTTGCTGCTTCCAAACGACTTTTTCCAATTACATATTTCCCATTTCAATCGTGTAATTTTCTAATTTACTGCTGCCAAATATCAACTTTCAATTACATGGTTCCCGTATCAATCGTGCAATTTTCAAACTTGCTGCTCTTAAATGACTGTTTCCAATTATGTAGTTCCCATATCAATCGTACAAATCTCTAATTTGTTGCGTTCAAATTTCAGTTCCCAATTACGTTGTTCCCAAACTTCCAGCATCCGCTTTTGTTGCTCCCAACTTTCACTTTCCAATGACGCAGTTGTCGATTTCGCATTTTTCAGTTTTGCCGCCTTTTGCAATTCGCGATTTCGCTGCTTACAATTTCCTAATACTTTATTTTACGGCTTCGAAGTGCACACCCTTTCCACATCGCAATTTCCACATTTGCATGGTCCAACATACGATGCGTCCCGTTATATAAGTTCTGAGCCCCCCGGATAAGTATAATTCCTTCTCTTCTTTTTGCAATAGACGATCCAGAGTCTTCACAATGATCTAATGGTCGCCGGGGAAACTTTGGATTCACTCTACACGACTTCCGTTCTTCTCTGGTTAGCAAATCTGAGCACACACAGCGTGAGCAACATGTACTTCATCATCGATTCGGTCTTCGACTTGGTGGAACTCGGTTCTCTGATAGCCTGCCTTTCTGTTTGGCTCCTGGCTTTTCTAACTCAGCTTCTGGTTCTTCATATTACTTGCGATTATACAAGCACTGAGGTTAGTTCAATGTTTAACACGTTAAACCTTTACTTTGCTTTATCGAAGTCCATGACAGTCGTCCAAAATACTCAGTCACGTTTGACACCTATCAAATATTTCATTATATCGCGGTTCTAACATAGCAAAATACGCGGTGACCGGCGCAGAAGATTTTACTAAAAATGCAAAAAATTCGCAATGGAGCCTATTTGCAATCTTGTAAAAGCAATTGATATTGGACCGGTGCTTTAATACTTTGGCTTCTAAGAACTCTGCGTTACCTTAAGTTTGCACGATTTAATCATACTCTGCAGTATTTAATCGCATCGCGGTTCTAACATAGCAAAATATGCTCAGTCACGTTTGACACCTGCCATTTGTAAAATGCATATATGCCTACTGCGATTTTATTATTTATTTTCGTCGAACACATATTTGTGCCTTTCGTTTCTATCAGGTGTTTTTACCGGACACAAATATGTCTTCATCGGCTACAGATATAGTTTAGGTTGAATGAACATGTGTATTGCTTGTCTGCAAAGGGTTAATAGCCGCAAATAATTTGAGATAATAACGGTACGAATTGTTACACCGTCCAAAATGTAGTGTAGATAAAAATGGTGTTATTGGCCAATAATACGCATAGAGACTTTCAAAGATTTTCTAAATGTTTAAATTACCGGAGATAGTAATGTGTGGAATATGGTAATGCAAGGGTGTGCAAGATATTGGTATTTGACTTGGTCATTGTTTTTCCGGTGAAAGTATGACTTTATGTCAGTTTATCGGCGAAAAGCAATAGTTTCTTATGTATTGTTTTTTGTGGATTCTGTGTCAGTGAACATAGTTCAAAACGATTAAAACCGCTATAAGTCATATTTCTACCAGAATTCACGACGACCGTAAATTAATATTATAAACAGCATCAAGTTCCGTTCTCCCTGTATGCATTACTATTTAAATTGTTATTAAAGTTAGCAAATATTACGAGTAGTACCAAATGATTTTGTTACTATAAGCCTCAGCATTCCAAATCGTCATAAAATGTATTTTTACCAAACCCCTTACACTCGTACGTTAATCATTTCTATAAACCATATCAAGTGCTATTGTTACCGCGTCTAACAATATTCATCACGCACCCAAGTATCGAAATGAATATCTTATATTTTCATGCTTGCTGACATCGTTCAAGAAGGATCAGATCGTTTTTTCGAACCCATCTTACTTTCCTCGTTAGATGCGAAGTTCTCGCTTTCGCCGAGATTACGTCGTAATTTATGAGTGAACCGTTTGCAGGGAAAAAGGGCAACGAGATCGGACTCTTTCCGCTACTCGTAATACAGCCGCGGGAGCATTAACTTTGCTTGTATCTTTTTCCCCGCGCTCGACCCTTTCTACTCTGTAAAGTTCACGCGCGAGATTGAAACAAGAAAAGCTTCCGCAACACCGAGCCGCGGGTTTAATTGATGGTCTCGTTTGCAGGCAAACACCATGGGGGTCATAATGAATGATTGGCAGTTTGAAGAGATACGCAAAAATCCGAATGACGTGAGTACTGATAATTTACATGCATGATAGTAATAAAATGATTCGTTTATTTTGAAAGTGGCCTAACTCCATTTATCTTCAAATCGAGATAAATAACATTTACTGATAAATAAAATGAATTTGTACATGTAACCATGGTAACCGGAAAATATTGAAAAAGAGAGTTAGGTCACTTTCAAAATAAACGGCTCATATATGTCACTTTTATGCCTGCGATAGACGGGGCTAAAAGAAAATCGTGTTGTTGAAAGTAATTATCAATGCAAGATTTAATGTGTTTTCGTACATTAAAATTACAGGAAAATTCCTTTCTACATTCAATAAGGTGTGATATCGTAGTATTGCCTAAATAATTTTTTGGAAAAAATGTTTTCCTTATGTAGTACCATATTCCATTAGTAACTTAAGTAAAATGCTTATTTATTTAATTTAAAGAAATAACCTTTAAGAGTGATGAAAACATGAAGATTTAATGTGTTTTCCTACATTAAAATTATAGAAAAATTCCTTTCTACATTCAATAAGGTGTGATATCGTAGTACTGTCTAAATAATTTTTTGGAAAAAAATGTTTTCCTTATATAGTACCATATTCGGTTAGTAATTTAAGTACAATGCTTATTTATTTAATTTAAAGAAATTACCTTTGAGAGTGACAGAAAGTAGCAGTAGAAATTTTAGACAATTTACAATTCCCGGTGAATTGTAATTTTCTAAAGTACAACATAATCGTATCATATCACGCCGAACAGAACTGTTAAATGCAACGTTTTCAGATTAAATCAGTACATTAATTTTTCTCGCCTTTTCCGTGACAATTTGTACATAACTCAGATATAGCATAATACTACTTTATATTCAAGATAATCGGATGTGTCAGATATGAATTATTTATGTACTTTCCAGTTATTTCAGTGCATGTGATTATTTAGCACAGTAAAAGCACCCGAGTTTCTTTTATATAGGGTGTTCCATTTATCCGACTTAACAGTCAATATATTATGATCTATACATTTTTTTCTCCGCATCATCCTACAATATTGACGACTCGAGGACGCAGAGTCAAGGGTAGCGTTAATTTGCCCGGAATGAACCGCGGTTCGTTGAAATCCTTTAATCCGCCATTCAGTCGTATCGTCCGGTCGGCGAACATTTTCAGCGTGTCGAGTAAATCGCGGGCATTAATGAAGTTACACGAATTACGAAGGGCGGTTGCGAAAGAGGGACCGCAGAATATCGGCGATGTAATTGGTCGTGAAGTTCACTCGATTAAAAATTTCGCCCGCGCTTCCGTAGTTGCCGGGATAGCTGGGGCCGCGCGATAAATTTAGCCGTCGGCCCGGGAAGTACCTTCTAATCGCTAACATCGGTCGTTGCGAAGTGCGGAACGAGATTGGGAATTTTCGCAAAATTCCGTTCGAGACCGGTCTCTGCGCCTCGTGAGCTGCGTTAAACAGTGATGAAATTCTTCGGTTTCCGATACCTTCGTATTATTTTCATTTTGCACGGTTCAATCATATTCTACAGTACTTCATCACGTTGCGGTTTTAACACATTGCGTACGGGTCACGAGATATCTCGTTTTAAAGTTGATCGGTACGTTGCTAAAATAAGAAAGCCATCCGGCAATTTTTGGTAGTATAATTGCGAAATAAATTAATGTTAGAATACCGAAAAAGTGTAAACGTATCAGTCAGTACTATAGGAAAGCTTGTATGATATTGTACTTAACTTTTTAGGACGTTTAAAAATGTGCAAGGTGTGGGTGAACAAGAACGCCGTACGCAATGTGTTAATATAGTAAGATACGTGGTGGTCATCGGTAACCGGCGCAATAGGTCTCGCAAGAAATTCAAGAATCCCCCAAAATACCCAATCGGTAGTATTTTTAATTTTGTAAAAGCAATTAATATTAAATAGTCATTAAATTTTGCACGGTTCCATCATATTCTGTAGTACTTCAGCACGTTGGGGTTTTAAGATAGTAAAATACACGGTGACCGGCGCAGAAGATTTGATTAGAAATGCAAAAATTCGCAATGGAGCCCATTTACAATCTTGTAAAAGCAATTGATATTGGACCGGTGCTTCAATACTTTGGCTTCTAACAACTCTGCGTTACCTTTATTTTGCACGATTTAATTATACTCTGCAGTATTTTATCATATCGTGGTTCTAGCATAGCAAAATATGCGGTGACCGGCGCAGAAAATTTTACTAGAAATGCAAAAAATTCGCAATGTAGCCCATTTGCAATCTTGTAAAAGCAATTGATATTGGACCGGTGCCTCAATACTTTGGCTTTTAAAAATTCTGCGTTACCTTCATTTTGCGCGATTTAACACGTTGGCTGCCGTGGGGGTCACCGGTGACCGGCGCAAGAGATTTTACTGAACATCCAAAATATTCGCAATGGGTAGTAATAATTATTTTATAAATGCAGTTATTGTTAGAATAGTGATGCGATACTTTGGTCTGCAATACTTAAAAGCATTATTTACGTTTTGCATAATTCAGTCAAACGCTGTAATATTTCATAGCATCGCCGTTCTAATACGGCAAAATACGCACGGCAGTCAACGTGTTAAGCATTCTCTGCAATACTTCTTAACATCGCAATTCTAACATAGCAAAATACGCCGTGACCGATGCAGAATATTTTACTAGAAGCGCAAAAAATTCGCAATGAAGCGTATTTGCAATATTGTAAAAGCAATTGACATTGGAACGGTGCTTCAATACTTTGACTTCTAACAACTCTGCGTTACCTTCATTTTGCACGATTTAATCATACTCTGCAGTATTTCATCGCATCGCGATTCTAACATAGCAAAATACGCGGTGATCGGTGCAAAACACTTTATTAGAAATGCAAAAAATTTGCAATAAAACCTATTTGCAATCTTGGAAAAGCAATTGATATTGGACCGGTGCTTCAATACTTTGGCTTCTAACAACTCTGCGTTACCTTTATTTTGCTCGATTTAATTATACTCTGCAGTATTTTATCATATCGTGGTTCTAGCATAGCAAAATATGCGGTGACCGGCGCAGAAAATTTTACTAGAAATGCAAAAAATTCGCAATGTAGCCCATTTACAATCTTGTAAAAGCAATTGATATTGGACCGGTGCTTCAATACTTTGGCTTTTAAAAATTCTGCGTTACCTTCATTTTGCGCGATTTCAGCATTCTCTGCAATACTTCTTAACATCGCAATTCTAACATAGCAAAATACGCCGTGACCGATGCAGAATATTTTACTAGAAGCGCAAAAAATTCGCAATGAAGCCTATTTGCAATATTGTAAAAGCAATTGACATTGGAACGGTGCTTCAATACTTTGACTTCTAACAACTCTGCGTTACCTCTATTTTGCACGATTTAATTATAATCTGCAGTATTTCATCGCATCGCGGTTCTAACATAGCAAAATACGCGGTGATCGGTGCAAAAGACTTTATTAGAAATGCAAAAAATTTGCAATAAAACCTATTTGCAATCTTGTAAAAGCAATTGATATCGGAACGGTGTTTCAATACTTTGGCTTCTAACAACTCTACGTTACCTTCATTTTGCACGATTTAATTATACTCTGCAGTATTTCATCGCATCGCGGTTCTAACATAGCAAAATATGCTTGGCAGTCAACGTTTTAAATAGTGATGAATTTCTTTGGTCTCCGATACCTTCATATTATTTTCATTTTGAACGGTTCGATCATATTCTGTAGTATTTCATCACGTTGCGATTTTAAGATAGTAAAATACGCTCGGCAGTCAACGTGTTAAAACATTGACTGCCACGGTGGTTACCGGTGACCAGTGCAGAAGATTTTACTACAAATGAAAAAAATTCGCAATAAAACCTATTTGCAATCTTGTAAAGCAGTTGATATTGGAACGGTGCTTCAATAATTTGGCTTCTAACAGCTCTGCGTTACCTTAATTTTGCAAGATTTAATTATACTCTGCAGTATTTCATCGCATCGCGGTTCTAACACAGTAAAATATGCTCGGCAGTCGACGTGTTACAGAAACAATAAAAAAACGTGATCGCTAAATGCACATCTGGCACGTTCACGAGCAAGTTGTTACAAGACCAAAGACGCGTAGCGCATTCTGCACGAACGCCATTTTCCGCCTACGCCGTCTTTTACCAGCGCATTCTCTGCAAAATCATATCATGCGTTCATTATTTTTTCGTCGACTCCATTATGCACGTACGCGGCATTCTGTAGGATACCGCAAACGATATTGCAAACGTTACACCGGCCGTCTCATTATTTCACCGCCTACGCTCGTGCGCGTCGTGAATGTGCAGTTATTAAACTTCACTGATATCAAACGACGTGACGCGAGAAGGCAGCGTAGGACGTTTGTTTCCGCAGATCCTCTGATTATACGCTTGCGTCAGTTACGCTCACCTTTCCCACGCATTTTCGCTGGCCGAAAACGCAGAGAGGCGGCCAAACGCATCGATTCCCGACGTCGAGAGCGCTTCTCATTAAGGAAATTATTTTTTGCCCGACAGCCTTCCTTTGAGACGACGCTGCATCTGATTAGTCGACGGCTGAACTTCTCGGCCGGTGGATGCTTCTATGTGAATTTGCCGCTGCTGCGCTCGGTGAGTCTCTCCGGTTAAATCCATTTCAATCCACCGACGCTATTGAGATACCTATCGCTCGCCTAGCAGTCTATCGGATGAGCACAGACAACTGGCATGCGGCAAAAGTGCACGCGCAAACGGAAAAATGTTGCCATTTCCGCGTTCCAGGATATGTGCGGGATTTATGTGAGATTATTCGAATCGGCTGATTTCCACGTTTCTGGGCTCCGCTTCAATTTGCGAGATACAGTTTTTCTCGTTTAACAAGTTTAAACCCGAGCGCGCGATGAAAAGGTCTGGACCGATTTTGATACATTTTCGGCAGGTATACAGAGGTTTAACAAATTTAGCAGATTGGCTTGCAAATCGAAATTTTCAGTTTTGTAATGAAAATATTCTAAGAAGTAACTGATATCTGGCAAAAATGCAAATGCGAAGAATAGAATCTCCCAGTTTCCACGTTTTCTGTGCGATCATTCAAATTTATTCATTTGCGCGTTTCATGCGTCTATTTCAATTTTAAGGCAGATTCCGTTTTAAAATTTAACTTGATTCCGTTTTAGTTATTTAAGTACGAGAACGCGATGAGTTAGTAGTCTCACACAATTTTCGTAAACTATTTGAATCGGCTGATTCCCACGTTTCTGGGCTCCGCTTCAATTTGCGAGATACAGTTTTTCTCGTTTAGCATGTTTAAACGCGAGCGCGCCATGAAAAGGTCTGAACCGATTTTGATACATTTTCGGCAGGTATACAGAGGTTTAACAAATTTAGCAGATTGGCTTGCAAATCGAAATTTTCAGTTTTGTAATGAAAATATTCTAAGAAGTAACTGATATCTGGCAAAAATACAAATGCGAAGAATAGAATCTCCCAATTTCCACGTCTTCTGTGAGATAATTCAAATTTATTAATTTGCGCGTTTTATACTATTTAAATTTTAAGACACATTCAGTTTTAAAATTTAAGTTGATTCCGTTTTAGATATTTAAGTACGAGAACGCGATGAGTTAGTAGTCTCACACAATTTTCGTAAACTATTCGAATCGGCTGATTTCCACGTTTCTGGGCTCCGCTTCAATTTGCGAGATACAGTTTTTCTCGTTTAACATGTTTAAACGCGAGCGCGCGATGAAAAGATCTGAATCGATTTTGATACATTTCGGCAGGTATACAGAGGTTTAACAAATTAAACAGATTGGCTTGCAAATCGAAATTTTCAGTTTTGTAATGAAAATATTCTAAGTAACTGATATCTGGCAAAAATGCAAATGCGAAGAATAGAATCTTCCAGTTTCCACGTTTTCTGTGCGATCATTCAAATTTATTCATTTGCGCGTTTTATACGTCTACTTAAATTTTAAGGCAGATTCCATTTTAAAATGTAACTGGATTCCGTTTTAGATATTTTAGTACGAGACCGCGATGAGTTAGTCTCACACAATTTTTGTAAATTATTTGAATCGGCTGATTCCTACGTTTCTGGGCTCCGCTTCAATTTGCGAGATACAGTTTTTCTCGTTTAACAAGTTTAAACGCGAACGCGCAATGAAAAGGTCTCAACCGATTTTGATACATTTTCGGCAGGTATACAGAGGTTTAACAAATTTAGCAGATTGGCTTGCAAATCGAAATTTTCAGTTTTGTAATGAAAATATTCTAAGTAACTGATATCTGGCAAAAATGCAAATGCGAAGAATAGAATCTTCCAGTTTCCACGTTTTCTGCGAGATCATTCAAATTTATTCATTTGCGCGTTTCATGCGTCTATTTAAATTTTAAGGCAGATTCCGTTTTAAAATTTAACTTGATTCCGTTTTAGATATTTAAGTACGAGAACGCGATGAGTTAGTAGTCTCACACAATTTTCGTAAACTATTTGAATCGGCTGGTTCCCACGTTTCTGGGTTCCGCTTCGATTTGCGAGATACAGTTTTTCTCGTTTAACAAGTTTAAACCCGAGCGCGCGATGAAAAGGTCTGGACCGATTTTGATGCATTTTCGGCAGGTATACAGATGTTTAACAAATTAAGCAGATTGGCTTGCAAATCAAAATTTTCAGTTTTGTAATGAAAATATTCTAAGAAGTAACTGATATGTGGCAAAAATGCAAATGCGAAGAATAGAATCTTCCATTTTCCACGTTTCCTGTGAGATCATTCAAATTTATTCATTTGCGCGTTTTATACTACTTAAATTTTAAGGCAGATTCCGTTTTAAAATTTATAGTCTCACACAATTTTCGTAAATTATTCGGAATCTTAATAAACTAAGTGGATTGACTTACAAATAAAAAATTTCAATTTTCCACTAAAAATGTTATGAATATAACATATGCAAATGTTGATCTTTGCTTGTTCCGAATATTTAAATGCGAAGAAGCGATGGGAAGTTAACCCTTCTTTGCATGATGGTGGAAATTTCCATCATAACATTGAACGCCCAAAAATTATATAAAAGAACAAGTTCACTTTAATCTAATTTTGCATGATGATGGAAATTTCCATCATATTGTTTTTTGCTAAATTTATACTATAAATATATACTAAGATTTTTTTACCCATTTTTCCTTTAATTTTGAACATGAATTATAACACCTTGATTTATTTCACCAATAAAGAAAAAATCATGCAAAGAAGGGTTAAGTTAATTTCAATCAACAATTGTCAATTGCTACTACATGGAGTCTTACTAAACTAAGCAAACTATCTTCTTAATTGAACATTTAAGTTTACAATGAAAATATTATGGAAAGCGATTACCACTTGGCAAAAGAGCAGACGCAAACAGGAAAACATTACTACTTCCGCGTTCTGTGAGATTATTCAAATCGGCTGATTCTCATGTTTCCGAAGTCTGCTTAAATAAATTCCAAGGCTTCCGAGTTTCAGATATTTACGTTCGAGAACGCGGTGGAAAATTAAACGGAGTCTTAATAAATTAAGGAGACTGACTTGGGGATCGATAATTTAAGTTCTGCAATGAAGTATCACGGAAAGTAATTAAAACGCGGCAAACGTGCAAACGTAAATAACATGTTCCAATTTCCACATTTCACGGGAGATTATTAAAATCGGCTGATTTGTGTTAGATGTCTTCTTAAATTGCAAGACGGATTCTTATTCATTTCAGATGCTGAAGTTTGTGAACGGGATGAAAAGTTTAATTAATTTCGACCAACCGTCGATTGTACCAAGTTTCAATAAATTAAGCAGGCTAGATTGCAGAACGAAAAATGTTTGCACTGAAAATATTATGAAAAGTAATCTGGACAATAGCTTCGGTATCTCTGCTTTCGAACTTGTGCACACAGATGTGTATAACTAGAAAGTGTTTCAAGCCAATAATGCGGGCAAATTAGCTTTGACTTTGTTCGGATTAATTAGTTGCACAGGTCACGAATGTCCCGAGAGCTTTATTCCGTCGAAACAGAAGTTTCCGACCTGAACTTTTTCTCGTTATCGAGTATCAGCGAACGAAATTGAAGCTCGGAAATTCGACACCAGCGCGGAGACCGAGACCGTGAAAAATAACAGATAATCTCGCGTAATTATTGCAAAATAATCAGGATCCATTTCATGTCTTTAAAAAATTGTGTTTACCAGAACTTGAACTTTAAAATGGTGTTTGCATGAATATGTATCCATACAAGTGGATGTTTTGAGATAAAATGCTTTTATCGTACTATTCTATCCAAATATATTTCGATTGATTGAAATTAACTATTTTCACGCACATAAAGTAATAAGATAGTATAGATCCTTACAAAAACAGAACAGTAAAATATTCGGATGTTTCACACATCCGCTTATTCTCGTATTTCGCTTCAGTTATTTTGCCAGTCGTTATTCTTTTTTCAGATCGCCTCTCTACTATCGACGTATCTGGTTATACTCCTTCAGTTACCGGATTGAGTGTATCACGTGCTTGAGGGTGGTTCGAATAAAAGGCGAATTCAAATGACAAGTCTGTTTTTTCATCTAAAATACATCACAGGTATAAAATGAAATTTCTTTGACGCAGACAGTGTCTAAGAAATATCACAGTACCGCAAGTAAGAGATTAGTTGCATTCTTTGAACCTTAAAAATGTTACATGTTTAAATTTGTTAACGAGAAGAAAATAAAAAGGTAAGCAATTAGGTACCACGAAATTGAATGAAGTTTAAGAACAATGTTTTTTGTTACATTTTTAAGTACGGCTTTACATTCTTTAGATTAAAAATATTAGGTCTACCGGAATTTAGATTAAAAATAAAATAAATAAGTAATAAAATTAAAAATAAAGCATTCTTTAGATTAAAAATATTAGGTCCGTTTCAATGGCAACAATTTTCGACACGTAAGCACATGTTTATTTGGCGCATGCTTGGTTCTCTATTTGTATCGCTTAATGTATACATACTGACGCAGCAAATTAACGAAAACAAAGTGGATTCACATTAGTCTTAAGTGTGAAGCGATAGTGTACCCATGGCTACTGATAAAGTGCATTTACGCCACTGTACATATTTTATACGAATTTCAACAAGGCAGAAATGCTACCGAAGCATGTAGAAATTGATTGAAAGTGTTTGGTGAAGGTACAGTTTCTGATAGGACATGCAGAAGATGGTTCGAAAAATTTGAAACAGGTGATTTCGACGTTTCTGATAAGCCACGTTTAGAGCGACCATTTTTGACCGACGATGATGTTGTTAAGAAACCGAACGAAAAACTTTTGAAACCGAACGAAAAGCTCAATTCGGAGAAGTATTGTCAGTAACTGGATAATTTGAAGACAGCAGTCCAAGAAAAGAGGCCGGTGATGTTGAATCGGAAGGACATCATACTGCATCATGATAATGCCAGGCTACATGCTGCTTTGGGGATTCGTAAAAAAATTGCAGAACTAGGCTGGGAAATTCTGTCGCATCCATCATATTCCCCAGACTTAGCACCTTTCGACTATCACTTGTTTTTGTCCTTACAACATTTTTTGAAGGGCAAACAATTCAAAAATGAGGAAGATATCAAACAAGCACTGGTTTAATTTTTCGCATCAAAAGATGAAACATTTTTAAAAAATGGGATATACAAATTGCCCTCGCACTGGCAAGAAGTCATTAATAATAATGGTAACTATATTATTTAAAAAATTTGTATTTTGTTTCAGTCCAAGAGCGGACAGAACTTTCCGGTAGACCTAATACTTTAATTTTAATTTTCTCTAGCTCAATTATATTCGCAATGTTTATCCTTAATGACAGACTTTAATTTGCAAAAATGTCAGGTTCGAATAATTACTTTTCAGCCCCCGTACATTTTAAATTGACCGCAAAGTGTTACGCCACGTAAAATACCGTTCCTGCCTTGCAATCGCGCTGCGTTCGGAGAATGAATGTTAAAAAAAACAGAACTTTCCGGTAGACCTGATACTTTATTTTTAATTTTCTCTAGCTCAATTATATTTGTAATGTTTATCCTTAATGACAGACTTTAATTTGCAAAAATGTCAGGTTCGAATAATTACTTTTCAGCCCCCGTACATTTTAAATTGACCGCAAAGTGTTACGCCACGTAAAATACCGTGCCTGCCTTGCAATCGCGCTGCGTTCGGAGAATGAATGTTAAAAAAACAGAACTTTCCGGTAGACCTGATACTTTATTTTTAATTTTCTCTAGCTCAATTATATTTGTAATGTTTATCCTTAATGACAGACTTTAATTTGCAAAGATGTCAGGTTCGAATAATTACTTTTCAGCCCCTGTACATTTTAAATTGACCGCAAAGTGTTACGCCACGTAAAATACCGTGCCTGCCTTGCAATCGCGCTGCGTTCGGAGAATGAATGTTAAAAAAAAACAGAACTTTCCGGTAGACCTGATACTTTATTTTTAATTTTCTCTAGCTCAATTATATTTGTAATGTTTATCTTAATGACTGACTTTAATTTGCAAAAATGTCAGGTTCGAATAATTACTTTTCAGCCCCCGTACATTTTAAATTGACCGCAAAGTGTTACGCTACGTAAAATACCGTTTCTGCCTTGCAATCGCGCTGCGTTCGGAGAATGAATGTTAAAAAAAAAACAGAACTTTCCGGTAGACCTGATACTTTATTTTTAATTTTCTCTAGCTCAATTATATTCGCAATGTTTATCCTTAATGACAGACTTTAATTTGCAAAAATGTCAGGTTCGAATAATTACTTTTCAGCCCCCGTACATTTTAAATTGACCGCAAAGTGTTACGCCACGTAAAATACCGTTCCTGCCTTGCAATCGCGCTGCGTTCGGAGAATGAATGTTGGTTCAGAATGAACAACAGGCGACATAAATCACTCGTTACGACTATTGTGAGTCGGCAAACGTATATTAGCGCGTAAGTTTGCACGTGCGCCCGTTGCAGGCGTTTAATTTGAGGAAATTTTCAGCAAACCCGTGTCGTCGCGTTACGCGGGTGAAATAATTCTCCGCAATATTGTCAACTGTCCACGCGCGCGTCGTCAGGAAACGCTGTCCCCCGTGAATTTCGCAGAACGAAAAGCGGCCACGCGTGGGTCCGCGCATTTGCATGCGAATTGCACTCGTTACCGATTAAAAGCCGACCTTCTTTGCAAGCCGCGCCCCGCCGCCGACGAATCGTTCCAGCGGGAGCTTACAAAATAATCGAAAACTGATACTCGCAATTCGAAGCGATCCACTGACGACTTTGCTGTTTTCCGCAAACGCGGATTTCAGGATTTTTCCATCAAGCGAAAACAGTGGCGCGGGTGAAATGTTCAATTGAGAACGTCATTTGTTACTGTTAAGAACATCATATAGCTAGCCGATTAATCGACTTTTCGGTTCCAATTGCTATTTACCGGTAGCCGATTAATCGGCTTTTCAGTTATCAACGGTTATATTAGATAAAATAAATATCAGATGATATTATGACAATTCTAAATGACAATAAAATTATACTGCTTCGAAACCAAAGGATTCTCAACAACACATTTAGTATTTTTCAGTTATAAAGCTTTACAAATAGGCACATACACAATTCCTGCGCGATATCCAAAACAGAGTCGGTCGTTAGTGAGTGGCATCTTCAGTCAATAGCGGTCGGTAAAGTGTTAACACTAAACGTACCACGCGGGATCAATTGACACATTTTAAAATTTACTTTAAAATTGTACATTTATTATTATTTCTTTCGCTCATTTGATTTTCTGTAAATTCGCATATCATCTGATTATTCAATTTATCGCTTTAACAAATTAGGAATTTCTTTTTCAAAATGAACGTGTACTTCATAAAGGGTCAAATGACTCCTCTCAAAATTAACTTTAAAATCGTACATTCATTGTTACTACTTTCGCTCATTTGATTTTCTGTAAATTCGCATATCATCTGATTATTCAATTTCTCGCTTTAATAAATTAGGGATTTCATTTTCAACGTTTGTTTCATAAGGGATCAAATTTATTCCCTCATGGTAAGTGGTGTCAACAATAGGTAGGTGTAAAGTATCGGTACGTTTAATGTTAAATACAATCTAATTTCAGCTGTTGTCCGACGACCGTAACTCATATGCACAAGCATCATAAACATTTCCTCTTCCTTTCGATGATCCCATACTAGAACTTACGCAAAAAAAGATTTAGATGTTCATTCCCCTAAAAGGTTCCTGTATATTAAATTGCTACAGTTGTAAGTACGGGAGTAGTTTCACTCGATCGACAGAATAGTTAACCGAAAAATGTCAGACACGAAACATCATTCACAAAATATCGTAGAAACACGAAATTTTTGAACGGGTATAACAATTACTAACGCGTGCCCATTAATTGTTTCAATGTCAGGGTTTTTTTTTAAAAGGCGGGTCGCTTAGTTTATTTAATGCAATTGCAAAGAATACAAAGCAGTATAGTCGCGCTCTCTTGATTCTGTCGAAAAATGTCACAATCAAATGCGAATGTACCGTCAACCGAGCATTACCACCGAACGTCGTAGCAATTTTTTATATGGAATTTGAACAACGCGATCGCGTTGTATGCCACTAAAACGGTTAAAACGGATGACTGGCTCATAACGAAATAAAAGCGAGAAACCGTCAAGCGTTTAATATGGATTAAAATCGGTGGAAACGTCGTTGAGAGAACGTGTGACATTTGGTTTGCGATAATTTGCACATTATCATTTTTTTTCTGCAGCTATTATTACGCTGCGTACACGCATGTTCGTTATATTCAACTAAATTAGCTGGTACTAACTTATTTTCTTTAAATTCCCCAATGCTTTGGCGTCAGATTCCAGATTCTTCCTGTCTGACCATGTATAAAACCGTTCTACTTATTGAGAGTCACCGGGAGTGCTTGTCTCAATTTTTTCAATCAAACGATAATCGGCTTTACGTGGCTCATGCAAAATATTAAATACAGACCGTCATTTATTTGTGTCGCATACTCATTAAAAATACATAATCGTTTGATATACGATGACGAAATAATACCTGAAAACCGTCGAGCATTCGACGCGGATTAAATCAGGAAAAGCGTCATTTGAACAACATATTATTTTGCTCGCAATCAATTTTTCATAATGTTTTTTATGTTTGACTATCATTAATAATGTTATAACACGCAGTATCTTCTCGTATAAAATTTAACGGTACTAACTTTCTACACCGGACTCGGAAATGTTATCTCGGAGTATTCCGGTTTCTGCCCGTCTGACTATATATACAACAGTTCTACTTATCGACAGTCGTCGAGCAAACTTGTTCTCGATTTTTGAATCAAGTGAAACAGTGGTTCAAATATTAAATGAAGAGCATTTATTACTGATGTGCACCCGTTGAAATAAAACCTGGAAACGGTCGAGCCTGCGACGCGGATTAAATCGGGAAAAGCGTCATTTAAACAACATATTATTTTGCTCGCAATCAATTTTTCATAATGTTTTTTATGTTTGACTATCATTAATAATGTTATAACACGCAGTATCTTCTCGTATAAAATTTAACGGTACTAACTTTCTACACCGGACTCGGAAATGTTATCTCGGAGTATTCCGGTTTCTGCCCGTCTGACTATATATACAACAGTTCTACTTGTCGACAGTCGTCGAGCAAACTTGTTCTCGATTTTTGAATCAAGCGAAACAGTGGTTCAAATATTAAATGAAGAGCATTTATTACTGATGTGCACCCGTTGAAATAAAACCTGGAAACGGTCGAGCGTCCGACGCGGATTAAAATCGATGGAAGTGTTATTAAATCATCATATAATATTCCGTTTGCAATAAATTGCCAACTACACTTCTTTCCTTCAGCCACCATTAATACTATTATTCCACATAATATCCTACCGTTCAAAATTAACTGTTACCAACTTTTGTCGTACAAGAGTTATTGAAACACACAAATATCTTAGGTTGAAAAATGCGCACCCGCTTTCACCGGTTGAAATAAAGCCTGTAAATTTTTTCGGATTAAAATCGATGGAAGTGTTATTAAATCATTATATAATATTCCGTTTGCAATAAATTGCCAACTACACTTCTTTCCTTCAGCCACCATTAATACTATTATTCCACATAATATCCTACCATTCAAAATTAACTGTTACCAACTTTTGCGTCGTACAAGAGTTATTGAAACACACAAATATCTTAGGTTGAAAAATGCGCACCCGCTGAAAATAGATCACCGGTTGAAATAAAGCCTGTAAATGGTTGAGCGTTATATATAAAATCGATGGAAGTGTTATTAAATCATCATATAATATTCCGTTTGCAATAAATTGCCAACTACACTTGTTCTTCAGCCACCATTAATACTATTTTTAATAACCGTTCAAAATTAACTGTTACCAACTTTTGCGTCGTACAAGAGTTATTGAAACACACAAATATCTTAGGTTGAAAAATGTGCACCCGCTGAAAATAGATCACCGGTTGAAATAAAGCCTGTAAATGGTTGAGCGTTCGACGCGGATTAAAATCGATGGAAGTGTTATTAAATCATCATATAATATTCCGTTTGCAATAAATTGCCAACTACACTTCTTTCCTTCAGCCACCATTAATACTATTATTCCACATAATATCCTACCGTTCAAAATTAACTGTTACCAACTTTTGCGTCGTACAAGAGTTATTGAAACACACAAATATCTTAGGTTGAAAAATGCGCACCCGCTGAAAATAGATCACCGGTTGAAATAAAGCCTGAAAACGGTTGAGCGTTCGACGCGGATTAAAATCGATGGAAGTGTTATTAAATCATCATATAATTTTCCGTTTGCAATAAATTGCCGACTACACTCCTCTTCTTCAGCTACCATTAATACTATTATTACACGCAATATCCTCTCGTTCGAAATTAACTGTTACCAGCTTTTGTATCGTACAAGAGTTATTGAAACACACAAATATCTTAGGTTGAAAAATGTGCACCCGCTGAAAATAGATCACCGGTTGAAATAAAGCCTGAAAACGGTTGAGCGTTCGACGCGGATTAAAATCGATGGAAGTGTTATTAAATCATCATATAATTTTCCGTTTGCAATAAATTGCCGACTACACTCCTTTTCTTCAGCTACCATTAATACTATTATTACACGTAATATCCTCCCGTTCGAAATTAACTGTTACCAGCTTTTGTATCGTACAAGAGTTATTGAAACATGCAAATATCTTAGATTGAAAAATGTGCAGTTACTTGTTCCTTTTACCGTGTTTCTAACACCTATTCGTTGGAATGTTTGTTTGAAATAATATTTTGTTAGAACTTGCTGCTCCCATACTTCACAACTTAGACTCACAACACGATAAAGAACCATGGTACCAAATTCAAAACATATCAGTTTTTAAGCATGAACGTCCATTTTTCTTATTCATCCCGCTGTAAGTACAGCTTGCAGAGGCGGTCATAAATTTGTGCACCTATTTACATCGCAGGAACACGGTCGATGCACACGTCCGATGCTATCGGTGCCTTAGCAGTTGACATATTCGTGCGAGTCGCTGTTGCGTGCCAAACCCCGCCCTATAGCCGACGCTTTTTCTTTAATCTAGTAACTACATGTATTTTTTCCAAGTACACTGTAGCTACTCACAGGTTAGCGTATGGTTTTTGCCACACCAAGGACAGTCCATGCTCGAAACAGGCGAGTGGTCTCAAGAATTTCAGGAGACATCAAAATACACTTTCTTTACTGTGAGAAAAAAACCCATCGACAAGTATCCCATGACACACAAGCCCCAAAAGTTCGGTTCCAATGTTCACACCGTACACTCCGTTTTACCATCCATAGTAATAATTCGTTGAATCTTTTAAACCCATAGTTCGTTGTTCGTGGATATTCCAACAAAATTATAATATCTGTGGTAGTGAGAAGAATAAATGAGCGAGTGTATGTGTGCATGGATGGAAATCGAAGATTCTGGAATAAATTGGTTACCATGGGGATGTAAATAAGATGTGCGATCGATGTTGTGATCAGTATATCGTTTATTTGCGACAAGAAGAGGGAGGGAGTATGTTATATAGGAAGGATCGAAAAAAGGAGGGCAGCTTAGCTTGAGAATTAGTACAATAAACAAAGTTAAGCAGTACGAGGAAAATTAATTAGAAATGGGGAATATATAGGGACTTACTCACATACATTCATTTCACTCTTTTTATTTAATAAAAACTTTGTTTAATTTTAAAGAGACTACAGTTAATTAGCCGAATTCGTTGAATAATTATTGTGAGCGTGATGCCGGTATAATGGTTATAACAAAAAGTTGCAGTTAACAAATGAAATCTAAAGTTGACCCAAAATTTGTATTTTACCCTTTTTATTTAATAAACACTTTGTTCAGTCCTAAAGATTATATAACGGTTATAACAACAAGCTAGAGTTGAAAACGAAATCTAAAGTTGGCTCAAAAATAGTATTTTACCTTTTTTATGTAACAAACACTTTGTTTAGTCCCAAAGATTATATAACGGTCCTAAAGATAATATAAGTTATAACAAAAAGTTAGAGTTAAAAACGAAATCTAAAGTTCCTGAGAAAATCCTGTTTGTTCTTAAATAAATCCTGTTTACTCCTAAAGATAATATAACGGTTATAACAAACAGTTAGAGTTAAAAACGAAATCTAGATTTGACTCAATATTAGTATTTTACCCTTTTTATTGAATGAACACTTTGTTTAGTCCTAAAGATTATATAACGGTCCTAAAGATAATATAACGGTTATAACAAAAAGTTAGAGTTAAAAACGAAATTTAAAGTTCCTGAGAAAATCTTGTTTGTTCCTAAAGAAATCCTGTTTAGTCCTAAAAACAATATAACGGTTATAACAAAAAGTTAGAGTTAAGAGCGAAATCTAAATTTGAATCAAAATTAGTATTTTACACGTTTTATTTAATAAACACTTTGTTGAGTCTTACAGAGACTAGATATCAGTTGTACCCCTTACATTTCTTAACAATAAAATACTGGTTGTCTTAATTCTGGGTATATAGCAACAACTAGTTTTACAACGACAGTGTCAGTGTACAACATTTAATACAGTAAAATAACAAGCTCTACGATCTGTCTTAAACACAACAAAACTGTCTCCTAAAACTTCTCGCGAACTCGCAAACGTTGCCTCCTAAGATTCCGGACTCTGCCCGTCTGACTATACATCAAACTATTCTACTCGTCGACACTCCCCGAGCACACTCGTACTCTCGAACTTTTTCAACCGCTTTTTGAACCCGACGAGTACGTTGTCGGAGAAAATAAGAAGCGTCCGACAGTCGTCGAACTTTTCCACTCTGACCCCCCCGTAAACTCGATCACTCGATCTGCGAAACTGAACGTTATTGGCTGTCATCAAATCGCCGTGAGAACATCGCTTCTTGAAGTAACGATCGTTTTCTTGTTTTCTGTAACGAGTCGGAGTGACGTGAAGGTCCTTTGCGTCACACAAGCCGCTTCCAGTCCTTAACTGGAAAACAGTGGCGCGTGGGCGGTGTCGGTGCCGCAGTTTTAGACGTGAGCGACTGGATTTACGAGAAGAGGCGACCTCGAGTATTGCGAGACTGCGCGCGGGACGCAGAAATAAGTCTTTTAGCCGGTTTATTGGTCGCCAAATTTTCGGCGGCGTTTTTAGAAGGGGGTTCAATGGTTCAGCGGACCAGGTGGCCGAATTATTGGCATTTTACGTATATTCATGGGAGAAATTTGATATGTTTATTGGAATATTTGATATCAGTTGTGTTTCCTGGAAAAGGGCACGTGCACGTGCCGAAATGCAACGCTGAAAAAATTTAATCTGTGTTCGTTTTTACTATAAACAGAATATCACGAATGGAATGTGTTTATATTAACACTTTGACCTCCGCATATTTCAGCTAAATTTTTATGGTTGGCGCCGGCGAAATTGCCATGAAATTTTTTATTTTCATAGACGTTTTTTAGAAACCAGATGCAATATACGTTCTAAGTACAATAAAAAAACATTTAAACACCCAAGTTTTATATTATTACGGAAGGAAAGGCACAAAAGGTTTTTTGTACGGATTTTTGGCCTTAAAGACAGCAGAGATTTGGTTCATCTGTTACTTTTCAATTGTAACAAAATGATACCAACGTGGTGTCACCGGCAAAGTGTTAAAAACATGTAATATCAGTTACATTTTTTGTCACCGGACATAAAAGAAATGTGTTAAAAAATTTAATATTTCTCTTTTTTTTGACAAAGAGCGTCAAGAAATATTTATGTTCGATTAATGTAGTAACAAATTATATGCACATGTATTTTAAATATTGTAATCGAAGCAATCTTATAAATTAATCGAAATGTTTAATATTAGTTGCCTTGTCGTGAAAAGTACATATAGAAGTGCCGAAACGTAGGCTTAACAAATTTGTATTTATTTTAATTTTTACCATGAAACAGAACGCCAGGAGTCATTGTATTCGTATTAAAAACAATGCTCCCTAATTATACACATATCTTAAATATATTTAGGATTATGATGGAGTATAATTTTGATATTTTCAAAGCTGAAAATAGGTTTTGTATTTGTCCCATGTGAGCGTCGAATATGAGATATTTTTCTCCATTTATCGGAAATTCGTTTGTCTTTTTTTTACCGTTTCCAGCGTACAACGGACGAGTTAATCGAGGCATGTTTCAGCAAACAAAAGGAACATCTAGTTAATTGTTACATTTACGGGCTTAAAATTATTCAAGATGCTAAAGTTGTTCCACCCTGTGCAATCGTTAAAATGCTAATGACCAAACATCTAGTCAAAGGTCTAAATGGATGAAAGCAACAATATTCTGCTTCACTTGAGTGGTCCGACGTGAATGAGGTTCTTGGAGTCGCATTTTGTCCGTTTAGAATAATCTAAGAACGTTGCCCGGTAGTTCGCATCTGATTGTAAGTTATTTATGATCGCGGCGGCAGAGAAAGAGAGCCGGCGCTGCGTCGCGGTAATTAAAAACGTAATTAGCAATTAACCCGTGCGACTCGGAAGCCTAATTTATTTCGTTCTCGTTCTCTACACGTTTGCACTCGCACGTAAGTGAAAGCGGTAAGTGAGTATGCGTTCGCATTTCTGTGGAATGGCATGACGCATTCTGCCGACGTTCTTTGTCTGCATGAAAATCGCATGCATACGTTCGAAAGGAAGTACTGCGCGAAAGGAATGAGACAGAGGGGTGTGAGAAATTCGCCTGTAAGTATCAATAATGGTTTGATTTGGAGCCAAGTAAATGTGGGATCTTAAATACAGGGTCCTCTAGTTGGCGAGAAAAGGCCACCTAAGATCCTTAATTATAATATTGTATTGATGTATCATAGGTGAAGAGTTTGTTGAATTGCATTATTTGGTTGCTTAGGACTGAGTTGACGATAAGACGTAAAGACGAAAAGGCGAAAAGGCGAAACGACGAAAGATAACAACATCACCGAAATAAGCTTTATGCCCTTCCCTTCTGTTTATTATCGTTTGTCAAATCGCGTATATTATCGACAAATTTTAAATCGTTTGTTAACAGAAAATATACGTTCTTTGTTACCTCTTTAAATACAACAAAATCATTCTCATCTCCCTAAACGGTTGAGAAAACGCGTATAATTCAAGTGGCACAACGCGTCGAGGATTTACGACCCTCGTAGAATCGACGACACAGAACGCGATTCTCATTTGAACGGTGCGCGTAACAGTTGAATTGTATTATTTGGTTGCTTAGGACTGAGTTGACGATAAGACGTAAAGACGAAAAGGCGAAAAGGCGAAACGACGAAAGATTACGAAATAAGCTTTATGCTGTTTATTATCGTTTGTCAAATCGAGTATATTATCGTTTTTAAATCGTGTAACAGAATTCTTTTGTAAGAATTACTACTGTTTACACGATAATAGTATGTATAAAAAACTCACTGCCTTCGGTGGATGGTGAATGGTTGGATGTAGGCAATTTGGAAGCTTATCTTTAGAGTAAAGGCAATATAGTAATGAGATAAAAATTTGTATACACGCAGTTATGTAGTAATAAATTCCTACATAAATATTGTTTCTTGTGATTTATATGTTCCGAGATTTATTGTAAGGTCCCTTGCAAGGAACTACATAATAATTAACATTAAAGTCAGGAAAAACATTTTTCAATTTGGTTGCGAAGTGGAATTCAGTACATTTTTTTTGTAAATTGGAAATTATGTTCTATGGAAGATAATATAGATATATTGACAATAATTAAATTGTAAGGAAGAAAATTAGGTACTACGTTTATTTTACAATTATACATTGATGTTCTATGTATATGTTCTATGAATTCAATACATTTTCTTTTATAAATTGGAATGGATGTTCCATGGAAGATAATATAGATATGTTGACAATAATTAAATTGTAAGGAAGAAAATTAGGTACTGCTTTTATTTTACAATTAGACGTTGATGTTCTATGTGTATGATGTTCTATTAATATAGATATGTTGACAGTAATTAAATTGTAAGGAAGAAAATTAGGTACTGCTTTTATTTTACAATTAGACATTGATGTTTTACGTATATGTTCTATGAATTCAATACATTTTCTTTTATAAATTGGAATTGATGTTCCATGGAAGATAATATAGATATGTTGATAGTAATTAAATTGTAAGGAAGAAAATTAGGTACTGATTTTATTTTACAATTAGACATTGATGTTCTATGTATATTTTCTATGAATTCAATACATTTTCTTTTATAAATTGGAATTGACACTCCATGGAAGATAACATAGATATGTTCACAATAATTGAATTGTGAAGAAGAAAATTAGGTACTTATTTTTTTTACAATTAGGCATTCATATTTTATATAAGATAATATAGTCATGACATCAATGCCAAATGTGTTCGTCTGACTTTAACGTTACTTATTGTCCACTTACTTGAAAAAAGACCTAAAATAAAAGTCTATATTCAGAAATGTCAACAAACAGAATTTTCTTTATCTGCACCCGCTGTTAGAGATCAAACTACCATTAATTAGACACATCCTCGTGTTAGGTCACAGCTTGCCCTATATGACAATTTGATTGAACCGCAGAAACCAGGATGCAGTCTGTGACGAAATACCGAAGAACGGCTTCCGCATAGAAACAGCATACAGAATTGATCGTTCTCTTACATAACACGTCAACACATTAGGAAACTCATATACATATGTATATATAGATCGTATATGGAAGTGATCTTAAGGTGAGTTTCAGCTGGAAATCTGAAATCGGTCGATGCTTCAACGTAGCGGAAGAAATTGATTGAGCGCAGTTAAGGATGATGGGCTAAACTATCGCTGGTCGAACTTAAATTGATTCGAAGATTGACACTTATTTCGCCCGAATGACAAGAAGCGTCGGAGGCATAATGCCGAGAGAGCCGTTGGCACTCTGGACGTTGCATCAATTTTCCACGCCATCGCTCTGGAAAATTGCTCTCTTCCACGGCACCAGTCACTCTCACCGTTTCCGTTTTCCGTCGACAATTGCACCATCGCGGTCGAGCGAAAAGAATCAATCGGACGCCGGATTGCGATGGACTCGAATAAATTTCCATGCTGGTCTGTCAGCCGTCTCTATCGTGTCCCCCGATGCAGTCGAAGGCGTGGTAGAATGACGGCCTTTTATTGGAGAGTGAAGAACAGGCCCTGCAGGAATTATACTGGGTATTTCGTTGATTGTAGTTGAGACTGCGAGTACCTACATTTTTGACGATGTTATCATAACGCGATATAATGTAGGATTGCGATAGGTGAAACTAGAAGCATGACTATCATTATACTATTTATAAATGATAATAACACAAAGGAGGCACTTTAGTCTTATTTCATAAATTTTCGTCTTTTCGTCTTATTTCTTAAACTTTTGTTTTTTTCGTTTTATTTCTTAAACTTTCGTCTTTTCGTCTTATTTCATAAATTTCCGTCTTTTCGTCTTATTTCTTAAACTTTCGTCTTTTCGTCTTATTTCTTAAACTTTCGTCTTTTAATCTTATTTCTTAAACTTTCGTCTTTTCGTCTTAAGTCTTTACGGCTCTTTGTCTTTTCGTCTTTTCATTAATTCGTTTTGGCGTTTCGTCTTTTCATTAATTCGTTTTGGCGTTTCGTCTTAAACTTCCGTTTGTCTTTTTGTCCACCTGTCCTCCGGATTGTCCTTTGTTAATTTATCTCGCGTCTCTTATTAAATATCCATGGATTTATTCCAATTCGCATACATGCACTCGTCCTCACAATAATTCAAAACGTCATCCTCATAATTACACGTGGTTTCGTGTTTGCGGCTATTTATATTCATAAGTAATTATTGGACAATGTGGAATATGTCCTACGGGGATTACACTACGTGTTTTGTCAATTGCAGTTGAAATCATTAATACCCGAATTCTTGACATTATTGTCATACTGTTATTTAATATGATACAAATATGTAATATGTTGATGTACACATAACGATCATATTGTGATTTCAATTATTTTGATAATTAGATGTAATTTCGGGCGTACACTGCATCTGTCGTTAATTGCAGTTGAGATTAATAGTACCGAAGTTCTTAAGGACTTTATCATAATATCATACAAGATAATCGACATATCATGTAATGTGGCACGTGTCAGCAGCGACTTATTCATAACGACCACAATGTAATTTCAGTTTGTTAATTACATATCATGTTAATTACATATAAGTTGTAATTTCAATTTGATAATTACATATAATTTCTTCTCCATGACTATTTATATACGTACTAAATTATTGCGTAGTGCAGTTTGCATTTCTGCAGTGTATCTACTGCATGTTTGATTAATTTAAGTTTATACTACTAGTACCCAGATTTTTGGCACTATTATCAGAATATCACATAATACGATCAAAATGTCATAACAAGTACATATGCGCAGAAACAAATTGATAACGATCATGATGGAATTTCAGTCAATTTGATAATTACATATAATTTCTTGTCCATGACTATTTATATACGTACTAAATTATTGCGTAGTGCAGTTTGCGTTTCTGCAGTGTATCCACTGTATGTTTGATTAGTTTACGTTGATACTACTAGTACATCGATTCTTGGCACTATTATCAGAATATCACATAATACGATCAAAATGTCATAACAAGTACATATGCGCAGAAACAAATTGATAACGATCATAATGGCATTTCAAACAATTTGATAATTACATGTGATTCCATATTTATGGCTATTTATAACCACACGCAATTATACGCACTTATACCTCTTATAGTAATTGTACATAATGTAAATAACCACGGTTTCGAAATTACGTGTAATTATGAGAGTTACTGAAATTACAGTCGTTTTCAAATAATCTTTGATCCACATTAAAGATCAGCTGGAAATCCATCGATCCCTAGGGCCGATCTTATTAATTTAAAGTGATTTATAGTCGAAGGAAGATGTTCGACATTAATTCGATGTAACGAGTTCGTTAACTCGCTGTCTCAATAATGTCAGGTGGCGTCGTGGGAACACGGCAGAGGGATTGGTCGAACCACGGATCCCTCACTGATTTATGGGACACCTCCTTGGAGAAGGAAAACGACCGGTGGAAGGGCAAGAAACACTCTCTAGAATTCTACGGTTTCTTGGATTAAGTATCCATTCATCGCGGTAAATTGCTTTAATGCGACTGTTTTCAATTTTTCCACACGATCTTCTCGATAGTGTAAAACACGCTATTTATTTTTATTAAAACTGAATTGTGGTGTAGTGAACACATTATTCATACTTTATAATGTGATGAAATTAAGTAGAAACTACTTGACTTACCAGTACTCTTTCATTCTTCCTTATGGAAAATATTACATCCGAAACTTATTTAATATATAAATTTGCTGACCGTACAAATCACACTACACATATAATTTAAATATTTTTCCTATGTTGCGCATCGGCACATTATCCATCTGTGAATTTCAATCGAGCAGCTGTGTGCAGCCAAAGGACAACTACACTTAGAAATCACTCGAATACCTTATTCTAATTTTCAGTTCTCCAAACATCCACCTTCAACGCTTATATTCACGTACAATTTTTCTCAAACATTCACATCTAACGTCTATACTCGCATATCATTTTATTTGAACATCAATGTCTATATTCACCTATAATTTCCTTCGAATACCTACATTCAACGTCCACCCCCAACTATAATTTTCTTGAAACACATAATCTCGATTCTCCACCCCAGCGAATGAGCAGACCGAATAATTGCTCGCGAATGCATTTTAATCGGGCAAGCATTCGTTGGGCAGCTCTACTCTAAACTATGTTTTCCAAACATTTGCCTTTAACGCCTATACTTACGTACCATTTTTCTCAAAAATTCACGTCTAACGTCTATACTCGCATATAATTTTTTTCAAACATCAGTGTTCAATATCTATATTCATCTATAATTTTGTTCAAACATCAACGTTCAATGTCTATACTCACCTATAATTTTTTTCCAATACCTACGTTTAACGTCCATATTCACCTATAATTTTCTTCAAACACATAATTTTGATTCCTCACCCCAGCGAATCTGCAGATCGCATAATTCCTCGCGCATGCATTTTAATCGAATAAACGTTAGTTGGGCAGCTCTACCCTAAAATATGCTCTCCAAACATCCACCTTCAACGTCTATATGTACTTTCGTACAATTTTTCTCAAACATTCACGTCCAACGTCTATACTCGCATATAATTTACTTCAAATACCTACGTTCAACGTCCATACTCACCTGTAATTTTCTTCCAACATATAATCCCGATTCCCCATCACAACAAATCTGCAGATCGCATAATTATCTATGTTCTCCAAACATTCACCTTCAACGCCTATACTCAGGTACAATTTTTCTCAAACATTCAAGTTCATCGTCTATACTCGCATATAATTTTCTTCAAACATCAACGTTCAACGTCCATACTCACCAATAATTTTCTTCCAACACCTACCTTCAACGTCCATCCACACCTATAATTTTCTTCAAACACACAATTCCGATTCCTCACCCCAGCGAATGAGCAGATCGCATAATTGCTCGCGTATGCATTTTAATCGGACAAGCGTTCGTTGGGCAGGTCTACTCTAAATATTTCTTCAAACACATAATTCAACGATACTTTCCCACCCCAGCGATTCACGTCTAACAAATCGCATATATTTTGCTTCAAACGCACGTTCAATGTCCTATCGAGCAGCTGTTTGTATCCGAAGGACAACTAAACTTCGAAATCTAATCTATGTTCTCCAAAGATCCACCTTCAACGCCTATACTCAAGTACAATTTTTCTCAAACATTCACGTCTAACGTCTATACTTCCATATAATTTTCTTCAAACATCAACGTTCAACGTCCATACTCACCTATAATTTTCTTCCAACACCTACATTCAACGTCCACCCCCACCTATAATTTTCTTCAAACACATAATTCCGATTCCTCACCCCAGCGAATGAGCAGATCGCATAATTGCTCGCGTATGCATTTTAATCGGACAAGCGTTCGTGGGGCAGACTAAATGCGATGAGGAAGTGTAGGTGGGCGTGCTGACGTAATGTACGTGACGTTATGTGTCGTCCACGCTGGCGTCGAAACACAAAGGAGGCGGGCACCGTCGTCACCGCTCAGAGAGACTGCCTGTAGAGAACATTTGCTCTCACGGGTGCCCATAGCAATCTCCTTTATCAGAGTTTACCTTGGCGCGAAACAACGGCGACAGGATGATGACTGGCTGCCCGGTTCAATGGACCGAGTTAACGATCAGCGATCTTTAGTTATGTTCCTCACCCTTCCTCCCGCTCTTCTTTCCTTCCCGCTGCAGGGTCTCAATCAAGTTTTACGCTCGGCTTTCAAGCGTTATGATCTTTAGACTCTGATTTGTCATGAGTTGACGAGGACGTAAACCAGTTAAGCGTGGAATTTAATTTTAGGAATCTCGCACAGAGTGCGGAATTAAGGGGTAACATCTAGCTTAACGCCTAAAAACATAGGGTAAATTTAGGAATTTTTTTTAATTACATGATATAACATATCGTGATTTGGTTTAAAGGCATTTAATGCGCATACTTTAATGTATAAAAAAAATTTCATATGTTTTTGCTTCAAAAAGCTCTCGAAGTAGAAGTGCATTTTTGGATATGGCCTCCGCGGCTTGCAGCAGAAATGCCGTACACTTTCAGTAAGCACAAAATGATGAATGTGTGGCATAATGTGACAATGATGTAAAGGTTGCACGTTGTAAGAATTGCGCTTTTATAGTGTCAAGTGCGTCGATTTCGCAGAACTTGTGCTTTGTAAAACACGAAATTTTGTAGTTACAGACCATTCAAATTAGAAAGCAATAAATGTAATTTTGTAGTTGTGGATTGTAAGGAGCACAAAATGATGAAGATGTGTGGCTTTAATAATGTGACGAAGTCGGAAACGAAGTGCTTTAGAAGGGTTGTGATTTCTAACTTGCGGTGTCTACAGGTTCGGAAATTATAAATGTGTGGCGCTGCGTAATGTGACAAAGGCATTGAGTTTGTGTTTTGTAACCGTTGTATTATGAATTTATATTTTATGATGTCAAGTGCATCGATTTCGAAGAACTTGTGCTTTATAAAACACGCAATTTTGTAGTTACAGACCATTCAAATTAGGAAGCAATAAATGCATGGCGCGGTGTGATATGATGAAAGCGGCATGAAAGTGCTTTATAAGAGTTGTAATTTTGTAGTTGTGGATTGTAAGGATTTGAAAGTAATACATGTGTGGCTCCACATAATGTAGAGCTGTTAAAGTCGTGCTTTAATGAATGGGGGACTCCGTGTGATGTGACGAGGTCGGAAAGGAAGTGCTTTATAAGGGTTGTAATTTCTAACTTGCGGTGTATACAGATTCGAAAGTGATAAATGGCGCTGCGTAATGTGATAAAGTCATTGAATTTGTGTTTTGTAACCGTTGTATTATGAATTTATATTTTATAGTGTCAAGTACGTCGATTTCGCAGAACTTGTGCTTTGTAAAATACCCAATTTTGTAGTTACAGACCATTCAAATTAGGAAGCAATAAATGCATGGCTCGGCGTCATAAGATGAAAGCAACATGAAAATGCTTTATAGGAGTTGTAATTTTGTAGTTGTGGATTGTAAGGATTTGAAAGCAATACATGTATGGCTCCACATAATGCGGAGATGTTAAGGTCGTGTTTTAATGAATGGGGAATTCCGTGTGATGTCACGAGGTTGGAAAGGAAGTGCTTTATAAGGGTTGTAATTTCTAACTTGCGGTGTCTACAGATTCGAAAGTAATAAATGTGTGGCGCTGCGTAATGCGACGAAGTTATTGAGTTTGTGTTTTGTAGTCGTTGTACTATGAATTTATATTTTATGGTGTCAAGTGCGTCGATTTCGAAGAACTTGTGCTTTGTAAAACACGCAATTTTGTAGTTACAGACCATTCAAATTAGGAAGCAATAAATGCATGGCGCGATGTCATATGATGAAAATACTTTATAAGAGTTGTAATTTTGTAGTTGTAAATTGTAAGGATTTGAAAGCAATACACACGGGGCTCCACATAATGTAGAGATGTTAAGGTCGTGTTTTAATGAATGGGGAACTCCGTGTAACGTGACGAGGTCGGAAAGCAAGTGCTTTATAAGGGTTATAATTTTTAACTTGCGGTGTCTACAGATTCGGAAGTGCTAAATATGTGGCGCTGCGTAATGTAACGAAGTCATTAAGTTTGTGTTTTGTAGCCGTCGTATTATGAATTTATATTTTATGGTGTCAAGTGCGTCGATTTCGAAGAACTTGTGCTTTGTAAAACACGCAATTTTGTAGTTACAGACCATTCAAATTAGGAAGCAATAAATGCATGGCGTGGTGTCATATGATGAAAGCGGCATGAAAGTGCTTTATAAGAGTTGTAATTTTATAGTTGTGGATTGTAAGGATTTGGAAGCAACACATGTGTGGCTCCACATAATGTAGAGATGTAAGGTTGTGCTTTAATGAATGGGGAACTCCGTATGGTGTGACGAGGTTGGATAGGAAGTGCTTTATAAGGGTTGTAATTTCTAACTTGCGGTGTCTACAGATTCGGAAGTGATAAATGTGTGGTTCTACGTAATGTGACGAAGTTATTGACTTTGTGTTCTGTAGCCGTCGTATTATGAATTTATATTTTATGGTGTCAAGTGCGTCGATTTCGAAGAACTTAAACTTTGTAAAACACGCAATTTTGTAGTTACAGACCATTCAAATTAGGAAGCAATAAAAGCATGGCGCGGTGTGATAAGATGAAAGCGGCATGAAAGTGCTTTATAAAAGTTGTAATTTTGTAGTTGTGGATTGTAAGGATTTGAAAGCAATACATGTATGGCTCCACATAATGCGGAGATGTTAAGGTCGTGCTTTAATGAATGGGGAATTCCGTGTGATGTGACGACGTCGGAAAGGAAGTGCTTTATAAGGGTTATAATTTTTAACTTGAGGTGTCTACAGATTCGGAAGTGATAAATATGTGGCGCTGCATACTGTGACGAAGTTATTGAGTTTGTGTTTTGTAGCCGTCGTATTATGAATTTATATTTTATGGTGTCAAGTGCGTCGATTTCGAAGAACTTGTGCTTTGTAAACACGCAATTTTGTAGTTACAGATCATTCAAATTAGAAGGCAATAAATGCATGGCGTGGTGTCATATGATGAAAGCGGCATGAAAGTGCTTTATAAGAGTTGTAATTTTGTAGTTGTAAATTGTAAGGATTTGAAAGCAATACACGCGTGGCTCCACATAATGTAGAGATGTTAAGGTCGTGCTTTAATGAATGGGGAACTCCGTGTGATGTCACGAGGTTGGAAAGGAAGTGCTTTATAAGGGTTGTAATTTCTAACTTGCGGTATCTACAGATTCGAAAGTGATAAATGTGTGGCGCTGCGTAATGTGACGAAGTTATTGAGTTTGTGTTTTGTAGCCGTTGTACTATGAATTTATATTTTATGGTGTCAAGTGCGTCGATTTCGAAGAACTTGTGCTTTGTAAAACACGCAATTTTGTAGTTACAGACCATTCAAATTAGGAAGCAATAAATGCATGGCTCGGCGTCATAAGATGAAAGCAACATGAAAATGCTTTATAGGAGTTGTAATTTTGTAGTTGTGGATTGTAAGGATTTGAAAGCAATACATGAATGGCTCCACATAATGCGGAGATGTTAAGGTCGTGTTTTAATGAATGGGGAACTTCGTGTGATGTGACGAGGTCGGAAAGGAAGTTGTTATGAGGGTTGCAATTTTGTAGTTGCGGTGTCTGCACAGTTAGAATTGATAAATGTGTACTGCTACGTAATGTGACGAAGTTATTCAGTTTGTGTTTTGTAGCCGTTGTATTATGAATTTATAGATTTTGCGTGTACGGGAAGTAGGAAAGACATGATATGAGCCGTTTATTTTAAAAGTGGCCTAACTCCATTTATCTTCAAATCGAGATAAATAACGTTTGCTGATAAATAACATGAATTTGTACATGTAACCATGGTAACCTGAAAATATTGAAAAACGCAGTTAGGCCACTTTCAAAATAAACGGCTCATATGGAAAGCTGAGGCGGAAATAAATATGTTCAATATACACATGTATCGTAAAAGGCAGTGTTTATTTAGAAAACCTTTAAGAGCTAGTTTGTACATCGAATTAGTCACAATGGACGTACGTGCCCCATTCAATATATCTCCTGCCTTGTAGTTTGTCGGATTGGTCACAATGGACATACGTGTCCCATTTAATATATCTTTCGTCTCGTAGCTTGTCCCGTTCGTTAAGTAAATCCTACAAACTAATTTGTACATCGAGATGGTTCGTCTAAAAATAAAGTATGCACGCCTTATTTAGTACCCATTCCCTTAAAGCCGATCGATATTCTATTATCGCATCCGCCGCTTACAGCAATTTACCGGTCAACTTGTTACGCCTACGCGATATGCGCGATCCTATAATCTAAAACTGTTTAATATCGATACCGTCGATGCGCATACTTTGGAGTTTTAATAAGCTATTTATTAAAACCCGCTGAATCGAGTAATCCCGAGGTCTCGTTCGATATTTCACGAGGAAATAAACGAGACGCATTTTCGTTCTCTGCAATCGTCGAGAGTCTACGCGCTATGTTTTTCGAATAAAACAACGCCGAGACTTGTCTCATTCAATAATCACACGTTTTGCGCCCACTTTAAATATTATTCGAAAAAAATTGTAAGAAATTTGCGCCGCCGCAGCCGGTTGTAACTATTTTGAAATTACATTAGAGGAAGGACGCGGAGAAATTTTTGCCGAGAGCTTCGTTCGATATTTCCGTGAGAAATACGTGAAACTCATTTATAGAAGCGAGGGTTTTAATTAGAAGAAAAGAGATACTCAGCGTCCTTTGGTATGATGCGAACAAAAAGGTAGAACGCAAGCGATGTTCACGCGGCAGAATATTTCCCGGGGAAATATGCGAGACATTGCGTTGATTTGTTTTCATACACGGGACATTTAAACGTTCAATGCATAACTGTTTCACATAAAATTGATAAAAGCAAATGATTGGAATACCGGAGCTGCATATTTTGTACATTTTGTATCGTGTTTTACTGAGAATCTGCGATCTAACTAAAAGTGAGGTAAATCGTGCGTTCAACTGAAAAGTGCACGTGACATTAAAACTCTTTAAAATATTTTTAAACTGCCCTATTAAATTCCAAACAGTTGGCATGTAGCAACATGTATTACAAATGAAATTGTACGTTTAAACGAAAGATGTCCTCGATACTAAAACTTTTCTCTTTCAAATCTTTAATACGATTTTCCATTAAATTCACAGAAGCTGTTACGTAAGAAAATACAACTCTTTCGTTTAACCGAAAGAAGCTTTTCCCATAAAACACGCACCTGTCAAATGTCCGTTAATTCTGCCTCGATTGTCTCCATTTATTATGCGGCTGCAAAAATAAACAGGACAAACGCGCAATTTAACATCGCGTCTCAACGAAGTTATCCAGCGGCGCATTCGCGTAATTCCGGCTGTGCGGGCGGGCATTAAAAAAGTCACGGCGCGTTCACGAAATAAAGCGACCGGCGTGAAGCGGAAATGCGCGTAATCTGGCATTTCCTCTCATCATATCTACCGCCATTCAGCGCTACTTACCGCTAACCGTGTCCGACACTTCTCGCGCTCCCACAATCTCGTCGACCGTCCGCTTACGAACCTCGCGCAACAAAAGCGCAAAATCCTCCGAACCTACCCTGAAACGGCTGACTAGAACTATCGGAATTTCTGCCGTGAGCGTAAAAAGTGCTATAAAAGAAATTACCGCGACCGCGTAATTCCATTGTGCAGCTGTTGCGATTGCAGCCTCACCGAAAACGGTGCGAGTGTTTGCCTGAACCGTCTTGACGCGGTCGTGTCAAAGGAAACGCGATAAAAGGTAGTTAACACGTTGACTGCCACGGTGGTCACCGGTGACCGGTGTAAAAATTTGATTAGATATGCAAAATATTCGCAATGAAGCCTATTTGCGATCTTGTAACAGCCGATGCAAAAATTTTACTAGAAATGGAAAAAATTTTTAATGAAGCCTATTTGCGATCTTGTAGAAGCAATTGATATTGAATACTGTTTCAATGCTTTGGCTTCAAACGACTTTGCGTTACCTTCGTTTTGCACGATTTAATTATACTATGCAGTATTTCGCCGCATCGCGATTCTAACATAACAAAGTATGCGGCGACCGATGCAAAAGATTTTACTAGAAATGCAAAAAATTCGCAATGAAGCCTATTTGAAATCGTGTAAAAGCAATTGATATTGAACTTTCAACACTTTGGCTTCCAATAATTTTGCGATACCTTCATTTTGCGCGATTTAATTATACTCTGCAGTATTTTATCGTTTCGCGCTTCTACCATTGCAAAATAGACGGGGAGCGGTGCAAACATTTTACTAGAAATGCAAAAGATTCGCAATAAAGCCTATTTGCAATTTTGTAAAAGCAAATAATATTGAACGGTGTTTCAATGCTTTGGCTTCCAACGACTCTGCGTTACTTTCACTTTGCATTTAATGATACTCTGCAGTATTTTATCGCATCGCGGTTCTACCATAGCAAAATAGACGGTGACCGGTGCAAACATTTTACTAGAAATGCAAAAAAATAGGAATGAAGCCTATTTGCGATTTTGTAAAAGCAATTGATGTTGGAATGATGTTTCAATACTTTCGCTTCCACCACTCTGCGTTACCTATATTTTACGCGATTTAATTATAATGTGCAGTATTTCAATGCATCGCATTTCTAACGTGGCAAAATGCTTGGCAGTCAACGTGTTAACGTATTAACTGCCACGGTGGTCACCGGTGACTGCGCAAAAGATTTCACTAAGAATGCATAAGAGTGTAAAAGCAATTGATATTGAATTTTCAATACTTTGGCTTCGAACGACTCGGCGTTCAACATTTCATTGCATCACGGTTCTAACGTGGCAGTCAACGTGTTAACCGCACCCGTCCCCTACTTTTTCTCACAAGAAGTCTTACATTCGTCTAGAACAGACAGCTCTTCTTGCCGCAGCTGGATAAATCTTGACAGGAGCGCAGCATCTCCTCGCTCAAACAGATTCTCTTGTTGTTCCTCGGGTTGACCGTCGCGTAATGCGGCTCTTCGTCACAGGCAACTGAGTAAAAGTCCGGAACGGAAGTGACCGCCATGCTCGCAGTTCTGCGCTTCAGCGACAAGGCATCGTCGTAGACGCTGGACTTTGGTCTTCCGAAGGAAAAGACCCGCGGAACGTCGTAAACCGGCATCGCCGCGCAGTTCTTCATGGTGGACGAGCGGAACATCTTTGGTATCTCCGATTCCGACCGCGAGAGGAACGGACGTGGAATGTCGTAGACGCTTTCCGTTGAGGTCGAGCTGCGGCAGGAAGCGCTACCGCGGATCTCGTCTGAGTTGCGACGGAACTCAACCTCGTACAGGTCGTTTCTGATCGTCACGCCTGGAAAGTCGTCCGGGTCTGTGCAAGGCAACTCGGTGGACACGTCGACTGGGTCGTTGCGGACGAACGTCTGGTGTTCCTGAAACAAGAGCGGTTTTTGGAGTTTCGGCGGTCGGTTGTGGCTTCGAAAATTCTAAATGCACCGAAACCCTGGGGGTGGTTCGGGAGATTTGCAGATACGGAATGTCTGAACTCCAAATCCGTGGATTAGCAGAATCGTGTATATTAGACAAAGCTCTGGAATTCGTATGCTTAAAATTCACCGAGGCTAAATTCGTGGGTTTCGAACTCTCAGTGTCTGAAGGCGTTGATAGAAAATTCATGAAGTACGAGTTTGCAAATTTGAAATGCGCGAAATTTAGATACACAATATGTCGGAAAAAAGACGGAACTTTTTAAATTAAAAAAAAAAAATAATTAGTTACGTGTTTTCCAGAGTCATGGTTTCAAAATCCATGCACTCGACACTCGCAGACTCTAAACTCGCGCCTTTGAAATCCACGGAAAATATATGCACCCAGAGTTCACGGGGTTTAAATTCGCGCATTAATTCATGAAGTGTAAATTCGTGGCTTCTAAATTGGTGTACTCAGGATCCGTGGCGTCTAACTTTGTAACGCAAACACGCGACAGCTCCAGATCCGTAAGCCCTAGATTCATCCTCAAAATCCAGAATTCCCGGCGTATTCACGAACCCATATAACACACGCATCCCTCAACATCCCAAATCTGCGAATTCGCAAGCTGTCACCCTAACAAACCGTTCCACATATACTTTACCCATATCTCTAACTGCAAACTTGTAGATACGGAATCTCTAAAGTCCGGATCCGTGGATTAGCAGAATCGTGTAACTACACAAAACTCTGGAATTCGCGTGCTTAAAACTCACGGAGGCTAAATTTGCGCGTTTCGAATTCTCAGTGTCTGAAGGTGTTGATAGAAAATTCATGAAGTACGAGTTTGCAGATTTGAAATGCGTGAGATTTAGATACACAGTATGTCGGAAAAATAACGGAACTTTTTAAATGAAAAAAAAAAATTAGTTATGTGTATTGTGTAAGTGTTAGTGTATGTGTACTTCAGAGTGATGGTTTCAAAATCCATGCATTCGATATTCGCAGACTCTAAACTCGCACCTTTGAAACCCACCGAAAATGTATGCACCCAGAGTTCACGGGGTTTAAATTCGCGCATTAATTCATGAAGTGTAAATTCGTGGATTCTAAATTGGTGTACTCAAGATCCGTGGCGTCTAACTTTGTAACGCAAACACGCGACAGCTCCAGACCCGTAAGCCCTAGATTCATCCTCAAAATCCAGAATTCCCGGCGTATTCACGAACCCATATAACACACGCATCCCTCAACATCCCAAATCTGCGAATTCGTAAGCTGTCACCCTAACAAACCGTTCCACATATACCTTACCCATACCTCTAACTGCGCCCATACCCCTAACCGCGTCCCTTCGCCGTACCTTCCCCAACGTGCAGACTATCGACCGCGTGTTAACAAGTTTCCCTAACCCACGTGAAGGAAGCGAAATCCTTTGCCAGACGCGTCACTCACCTCGTAAGCGACACCACAATCCTCGCCCAGCTCGCCCTTCGTCATCGAGACGAAAGGATGCTTCGGTATTCTCGACAGAAAAGGATGCTTCGGCAGTCTCATAATCACATCCGCCGGCTTCGGCGGACTTCTTGTCGGCAAAGCCCTGCGATCCAACGACATCGACAGCACAGTAGGCGTGGGATAAGTCGGGCCAAGATCAAGCTTCACATCTTCCCGGCGCACCTCCGTCAACAACAACTTCTTCTTCAAGCTCCTCAAACTCTGCCCACAAGCCTCGTCCTCTTCCCTCAAATTATCGCTCGATCGAAAAGTCCTGAGCGCCGTCTCACTCCTTTTATCAACCTTCGCAGAACTGGTCTCCTGCGTCAGAAGAATTTCCGTGACCGACACCATGGAAGTAAGCGACGACGAGGAGCAGGACTTCTCGTCGTATCCCGAGTCCTGAAGTTCGCGGGATTCCTCGGTGAGATTGCGCTCCGAGGAGAAGAGGACCTTGTTCTTTCGGTCCAGCGACTTCTTCCGCGTCAGTATCGACAGCAACTTCTTCAGGGACCTTTTCCGCGGAAGCTTCTTGCCGGTGATCGGAATCCAGTCGATCGACGTGTCCTCGACCTCGATCGGCTTTTTGAGGAAGGCGCCGACGATTTTCGGTGTTTTGTCCGCGGACGAGTTGATCGTGACGTTCTCTTGATGGGGAACCGGGTCTTCGTGCCAGAGTAAAGTGGCGTCGTCTTGGTCGGGCAGAGATATGCTGAGATCGATGCTCCTGACGCTTCTTGTGTCGTCGTGGATCATTCTGAAAGGACTCGAGAATAAGGACTCGCGATCAGCGCAGCCGGAATCTTCGTCGGCGAACTTGAGGGGACTCGAGTTTCGTGAGTCTGGACCTTTTAAGTCTTCGTGCGGAGAAGTACAGGGACTTGGAGAGCTTGAAGTGGGATTAGAGTCGAGTAAATGATTGGGAAGTATCCGCGAAGGACTCTCCGTCCCGGAATCCGTGCTCTTCGAGTCGTCGAAGTGTTTGGCTAGACTGGAAGAGCTTGAAATCTTCGCAGGCGTCCTTTTTGGTTCTTCGGCCATTTTCACAGGACTGAAGGCTTCGAAGCTGACCCCAGAAACGTTGGAATTGACCGTCGTAGCATTGTTCTTCTCTGTTTCTTTCACGCGAAACGGACTCGACGATCCGCATTTCGAGGTCTTCGGCGTGTCCTGCGTGATCTTGAAAGGACTGAAGAAGAATCCCGATCTTCGGGAAAATTTCTGCTCCTTGTTCGGAGTCGAAAACACTCCCGACATCTCCTTTGCGCACCCAGCGTCACATTTTTCAGCGTTCTTCGAGTCCTTAAAAGGACTGCCGAAAAATCCTGACTTCCTCTTGGGGACTTTCGGACTCGAATGACTCGGTTCGCAAGTCTCCGCAGATGCAAGATCCTTCGCGATTCCTTCTTCGTCCCCCTGTTGGCCTGTTTTCTTGTCCGCTTCGAGGTCCTTCCCTTCATGCTCACTTTTGACGTCATTCTGCGTTTTGTACTTCACCTCGAACGCTGCGACGATCTTTTTGACGAAATTTCCCTGCTTCGTACTTTCCGCTGATTCGCTTTTCGTCGGTGACAGGTAGCCCATTTCGAATTCACGGATTATGCTCTCGAGGTCAGGCATTTCGTGCGAACTCGGACCGACCGGTATCCTTTTTGGTGTAGCAGTTGAAGTTGGTGCGCTACGGCGTCTGCAGGATTCGAGATTCTTCAGGGTTGTTGGCCGAACGGCGGTTGATTGAAGTTGGAAAGATTTGCTCGGCGAGCAATTGCCAAATTTCTTCATCCACGACGCCTTCATGAGGCTGGATTTTGATAGTTCGCCGGCTCGAAGACTAGCTGTTGTTTCTTTGGTCACGTTTAACTGTAACAGAAACAGGGTATTTATAAAGTTGCATGTATGATTGCGATTACATTTAAAATAGTTAAATTAACGTCGTATTCAAATAATGTAGTATTATTAATATGTTTGGAGTTTGATATAGACTAATGGCGACAAATTTATTTTGTTCTCACTTGAAGAACATTGTCAATATTAATATAATTTTTAGTAGTGTTTTAATAAAAGAATGTATACTATTAGAGAAGTGTGTTTTTAATTATTTTGTTTAATTAATTCTGTTAAATGACCTGTTATGAAGTTAACGAATGATCACATGCACTCATATTAAATAATGTAGCACTATCAGTTAAATATTTAGAAATTACTAGAGACAGATGATAGCAAACTTATTTACGCAATTAAAGAATATTTGTAACGCTAATATAATTTTGAATAGCGTTTCAATAAAAGAACGTATATTATTAGAAAAGTGTGTTTTTAATTGTTCTGTCTAATTAATTCTGTTAAATGACCTGTTATGAAGTTAACGCATGATAACATGCAGTCATATTAAATAATGTAGTACTATCAGTTAAATATTTACAAATTACTAGAGACGGATGATAGCAAACTTATTCACGCAATTAAAGAATATTTGTAACCCTAATATAATTTTGAATAGCGTTTCAATAAAAGGACGTATATTATTAGAAAAAGTGTGTTTTTAATTGTTCTGTATAATTAATTCTGTTAAATTATCTGTTATGAAGTTAACGAATAATAACATGCAGTCATATTAAATAATGTATTACTATCAGTTAAATGTTTATAAATAAGTAGAGACGGATGATAGCAAACTTATTCACGCAATTAAAGAATATTTGTAACCCTAATATAATTTTGAATAGCGTTCAATCATTATTAGAAAAGTGTGTTCTTAATTGTTCTGTATAATTAATTCTGTTAAATTACCTGTTATGAAATTAACGTGTGTTTGCACTATCAATTAAATATTTGTTAGAGACAGATGATGCAAACTTATTTAATTAATTTGTGTTAAATGGTTTCCGTATATTATTGAAAAGTGTAACGAATGATAACATGTTAACGCATGTCATGCAGTCATATTAAATAATGTAGTACTATAAGTTAAATATTTAGAAATTACTAGAGACGGCTGGTAGCAAAATTATTCACGCAATTAAAAAATATTTGTAAAGTTAATATAATTTTTAATCGCGTTTCAACAAAAAATGTAGTTATCCGCGAATTACACGTTCACTTATTTGTTTAATAAATAACACGTCACGGTGCTAACCCTCGATAACATCCAGTCACTCAAAATCAAAAGTGCTGCAAATAATATTTTGACTCTTAACCCATAAAATAACAGCAGTAACAAACCTCTTCGTCACTTCTCTTGAGCATTCGTTGCAAAAACCCATGCATCTTCCCCGGACCTCCCATCGCACCACTTTCCATACAACTCAGAACGTAACTATCAATTTTCTAAACTGTCCCGTCTAGTAACGTGGTAGTCGAACTTTGTAACGTTGATATGTCATCGTGAATATTGAAGGACAGCAGTGACCGTCTTTAATTTTCCACGGTTAATGACGATGAGCCGTAAGGATCGGTCCTATTTGTAGCTGGTCAAAGGTTCCGGACACCCATTCCACCCCCTCGCAAACGTCGCACTCTTGGTCAATCCAATGGGTCAACTTACAGGTTCCCGAAATGTACCCCTCCCGCTACACCGATTGACCTGATTGGTTTGCAAAGGTACACGTTGTACCTGATACGCGTTGACACCCTTCATGTTACTTTCGCACTTGCCAATAATCATAAGCCATGGCCACTCGAAGTCCTGGTAAATTAATGCGCCAGGTGGACAAGGTGCACAGCGAATTTTTCAGAATTTGAGTAATTTTACTGCATGGCGAATTGCGATGATTTTGCGTGGATTTGGAAGGCTTTCAATTTTCTGAAGCATAATGAGATTTAGATATTGCGGTAAATATTTTGTGAAATCAGCGACTGTTGTAAATTGTCCGTTTCTTTGTCAAACTATATTTTCGTTCTATTTGGTTTTCTGAAGATACCCGAAATCAACGTTTTAATTACTACCCTTGTTTGATAAATCTACAAATTGCGGTAAATCATTTATAAGATCAGCGTGTGTTGAACATTTTCTGTTTTTTTGTCACATTATACTTTCGGTATGTTGAGTTTTTTGAAGAGGCCTGAATTCAACGTTTAATTACTACCCTTATTTGATAAGACCACAGATTGCAGTAAAGTATTTATAAGACCAGGACGTGTTGAAAATTTTCTGTTCCTTGATCAAGTTATATTATCGGTGTGTTGAGTTCTTTGAAGATACCCAAATTCAAAATTTGAATTACTGCCCTTATTTGATAAGACCAATTGCAGTAAAGCATTTATAAAACCAGCGCGTGTCGTAAACATGCTTGTTTCCTTATCAATTCATATTTTATTACCTACGTTTTTTTTAAATATTCAACGTATCATTTACTACCCTCGTTTCTATAAGTCGCCGGCGAAAGCCCTGTAATTCAATATTTTCTTACGCCATGTTTTTCACGGCTCGCATTTCAGTCATTAAACCGTAAAGAGATAAAGCGCAAACTGAATTTTTCGCAGAATCAAGTTGCACCGCTTCCACAGCAGACATTTAATTTATTATTTAAACAGCGAAGTGGACTGAAGATATCACCTTCGCTCGCTGAATTGCTGTTTATAGAAGTTGAATTAAACACGCTTCGATTATTCACATTTCACGTCGCTCGGCCGACAAACAACATACCTGTAATTCCCGACAAAAAGCACCGTTTTTCGTGTACCGCTGTTTCCAGGTATCGGACAACGGTCGCCCGATCCCATAACGATCTCATACCTGACTCGGATCCGTCAGGATTAGTCGGTAATAAAATCGCACGCTGCACTCACCCCACGCGATTCCCTCATGCAGAGAGACAATAACGCACGGCGCAAAAATTAAGTCGCCGCCGAACTTTTATGACCCTTTTGCAGCCGAGTTGCTTTTAGCCGAAATTTCGACGGTTCCGTCGATTCGAAGCATCCCGTTGTTTCGGCAGAAACGATCGGCGAACAGTTTTTCACCGTGAAACTCTTGTCCGAACACTGCGGGGGTAATAAAGAACGTGTTGGAATCGGAGGGTCATTTGGTGATGACAAAAAAAGTCGATATGTGACAATATGAGCACCCACCTCAAGAATTTACAGTAAACGTTTGGTAGTTGGTAGTAATTGAAATTCAAAATAATTGCGGATGTCATAAAGAACGCATTGGAATCGAAGGAAGATTTGGTGATGATAAAAAATGTCGATATGTGACGATATGAGCGCCCACCTCAAAAATTTGCATTGAACGTTTGGTAGTTAGTAATAATCGAAAATTAAAAATAATGCGGTGTTAATTATATTATTAAGACGTTGAGTGTCATGGTGGTCGCCGGTGATAGGTGCAAAAATTCTCAGAGCAATCGGCGGCATTTATAATTTTGTAAATGCAATCAATATTAAATAGGGATTCGATCCGTTGCTTTCGAATACATGAACATTATGTTTATTTTGCACAATTCAATCATGTTTCGTAATATTTCATACAGCAAAATACACTCGGTCAACAAGTTACAAAATTTACGATGGTACTCGAAGTATACTGCTTAGGTATACCAAAAATATACGGTACGAATAAAGCACAATATTCTGATTAGCCGATTAAATTTCGGTTGTATGTAATTTGGTGTTTCGTTGATTTTAATATTTATTTGTGAGGATATATAGTCGATTCTTTCATTTTCTGTAAGTTTTAACCGAGGAAGATTCACGTGCAAAGGGTCAACATTGTATTACAGTATTAATATTCCATTATCATAACAATCGACATTTTATATTTTAAATTTGAAGCTTTCATATTATATATTATATATTATATATTACATATTATAGATATTATTGGCTTACAGATGGTTGCCGGGTTTTTTATCAGCATTTTGCCGAAGTTTTGCAGGCGTTATATTATTACTAAACATGAACAGCTCAATGTTTAATATAAAAGTCTCCATACATATCAAGTTTATCAGGACAATTGCATAACAATAAACAATGTCCAGAAACCAGGCTATTTTCCTTCAATGCTAAATCCTTGAATCTGGCACAGCAGAAATAAGCGCAATAAAGGACGCATTGTTCAGTAATCAATTCAAGTTCACTATTAAAATCTATTTAGCTCGCGGTCGTTCGATAAATGTTTCTCATTCACTCGCGTTGCATTTAGAAGAGTCTACGGCTGAGCGAATACGATATACTCGATTATGCGATAATATGCCGCAGACGATCTTTCAGTTAATCGAATCGTACGGCTATATGCATGCGGTAGAACAATCAACAACAGAGCAATTTTCCAGCCAAACATTAGGAGCGTATCGAATATTTGATCGTACGATAGAATATTTGGGACATTAAATAAGAATACTGGCCTGTGATATTATTGGTCTGTTATTCTGTGATTTCATTCAATTGATTTACTATTTTTCTCTTGTTTCTTCAGAGTTAACCCCAAGAATTTAGGATAGGATGAAAATTACCCGATTTCCGATTGATCTTTTTCACTACTATCTAATTTATTGTTTTGTTTCTCTGTTACTTTATCCCATTGCTTTTTTTCATGTATATCTTCAGTGCCAAAATAACCTGATTTCCGGTTGATTTTCTTTTTTATTAACATTCAATTGGATCAATGTAGCATTTTTTATATTTCGCTGGTATTAATTCAAACGGGAGATAGGATGAAAGACATGACGGGGTAGCAAAGCGCAAGCGGAAACGGACGAAGAGACGGAAAGGAAATTTGATTTTCCGGAACGAAGGCACGCCCAAGGGAAACCGCGAATGTTCCTTCTTTGGTTTCATACTGGGTCTCGTTCGTCAAAGTGTCACATAGACACTTCGCTGTACGTGTGTAGAGTACCGTTCATAATTCTACGAACGACACCATTTTCTCGCCTTTGGTCCAAATGAGCAAAAAGCGTTTACCTGATGAAGATTAAAATCTATTTTCAGGCACATCAATTCAACTCAAGTATGTAGGTAATATTACCGCATATTTCAATTTGCACAAGGTTATTTACAAACATTAAACTTTTAAAAGCATTAATATTTAATTTTAAAGTTTTTTAATACTCTGACTGCCACGATGGTCACCAATGACCGGTGTAAGAGATTTTACTGAAGATCCAAAACATTTGCAATGGGCAGCAATAATTATTTTATAAATGCAGTTGTTGCTAGAATAATGATGCAATCCTTTGTTCTCCAATATCTGCACATTATTTATATTTTGCATAATTCAGTCAAACGCTGTTGTATTTTATAGCATCGCCGTCCTAATACAGCAAAATACGCATGGCAGTCAACGTGTTAAAGCATTAAAGCTACATTTTCAAATGCGCAAATTTCTGTTCAATACTAAGTCTATGGGCTGTCTATTTGATGGATACCCAGAGAAAGAGGTATGCAGTATAAAGAATTAAAAAATTGGAAGCCTGAGGTGGACATTAATTTTGATATGTGTTCGTATCATCTCATGAATAAAGGCAAGCAAAAATGCCTAGAAAACAGTAGAATTAATTTCTACAATTTTGCTCGTATACTTATATATTTCTCTGCATTTATAGTGTTAATAATAATCCGTATGAAGCATGTCCATTTTAAACACAATAAATCCAGCATAAATATATTGATAATTAGTGAATTTCTTTTCTCTTTCATTTACATACCTTTGCATACAAAATCATAACTTCATACAAAACAAAATTTCACAGTACAGATTTATCGTTTTGCATATTATAATAACACTAACAAATTTATTCTACGAAGAAGACTCAATAAGTTAGAAAACCGTCTAACATTGGTTTTCAGTTTTACTAGTAACTATAAGTCGCCATTACTTTTAGAACATCGGTCTGTTCTGCGTATTCCGTTTTAATGAATACACATTCTTCACCTGCGTGAATTTTCACGTTCGAGTAATTATGCGCGGTATCATAAGTCTACATTTTCTGCTCGGCGACAGTTGGATTCGAACATCGTCTTTAATTAATAACGCTTCCGAGTGTGCGAGTGAAAAAGCCGCGGGAGTGATTAATTGCGCGTCGGATAATTAACGGGCGCTACGTATGGTCAGGTAAAATGCCCGTGCCGCGTGTGAATGATTATTGCCTTGTTTTCAGCGGTCATTACCATGTTATTGCATTAGCCACTGGTTTATGGACGTTAGATACAACGGTACAGTCATTTTACGGAATTGGGGGAGAAAGTCTTAATCCTTTTGGGTCAAGCGGAATGTGGGTCCCCGGCGGGTAAAATCCACTCAAGGGTTACACTTTCAATTTGTTACTACATGTAAAACGAATACGTATACTACAAAATGGTCGTTGGGCCGAAAAATATAGATTGAAACGTGGACTGCGGTTTTGACGAAATTAGCGCGTCGAAAGTTCAGTTTGCCGATGATCTATGGCAGTCACGTTTCCTTTCAAAATTGTAACGTTTTCCGCGGAATTACGTTACACGAGAATGCGAATTTCCGCCGGCCAGACGGGTTCGAGCGTAATAATAAAATGTCTATTGTTCGTTCAGGCGGCCGCGTCCAATATTCGCCATTGCCGGTGATTAACGAGGGTGTTATTAATACGGAGTTTTCCAGCAGGCGATCGGGAAATAATTGTTCGCCACATTGTTAGCCGTAACAGGAATCGACACTGCGTGCGGATTTTAGATATTCGATCGTGCAGAGCTAAACGTTGAAAGCGTCTTCGATGTATTGTTAATTCTACCGGGTTCTTATTTCTGCTAGAATAGTAAAAATAAATTGGCACCCCTCAGTACTTGCAATATGTATATATATATAAAAGAGCATTTTTTGTAGTGTATGCGAGGAGAGTCCAGTTGAAATAAATAACACGTTCTAGTAAATGGTATAGCGTAAAACGCATGCTTCTTATATGACACGCATATTTGGAAAACATTTTAACCCTTTCAGATCCGAATTTTTTTTCGTTTGAGAAAAATTATTTTTTATACTAAAATTAACTTAATTCATGTGAATGAAGGCAACAATATCCTTTATACAGAAATATTTATTTATTTACTTATAATTTATAAATGTATGTACATTTTAATATTTGTAATATTAAGGAGATCCTGAGAAATATTTGTACAAAAAAATAAAATTCGTATTTGTAAAAATAATATACGTAATAAAATATAGCACGAAAAGTATTATGTATATTACAATGTGCACAGGGTCTGAAGGGGTTAATACATTGATTTTTTTGCTGGTATGAGTGTCTTACACATCTATTTGTATTTCCTTGCCATGTTTCGAGAAATACCAGACTTGCTTTAAATATTAAACTTTTTGTTATCTGTTTACGTTATATATATGTAATAATCCACCATGAAATAAGGAAGTGTATTTCTTTCTGTATTTATAAATTAAATATTTCGATTTTGTTTCTGTTTTTAATTATCGTTAAATTGTATATGACGAATATGCAAATAAAATGTACTATTTTATGGGAATATATAATGTTCTGAATATTTTCTTTTGGTTATTTATTGATCAGAAACAACCAAATAAGGTTGGCGTTTGGGATTTAAGTGGCCGATTTAGGTCGCCAGCTGTCCATGTGTTAATAAACCATGTTAAAGACGACAAAATAGACTGCGAATAAATAACCTTAACAATTTGCTTAAAATGGCAAGTGGTGTGAAATGAATGAGAAGGATTTTGATGATCGAATAGTTGACGTTTGAGTTCTTTGTAGAAAGTGGGGAAACATTTTCATCTGATGAAAGCCTCGCCTGGTAGTGCGGAAGTGCGTTTTATCTTCGGCGTAAGAGGTGGAAAGAGGCCACACCTCGAAGCTGCGGTTATGGAGAGAATAAAGTACCCTTCCGTTTCATTTACCGGAAAGTAGTTCAGCCCCGACTAAACTTCTATTTGACTTGGTGCACAACTTCTGTCATACTCCTTGTGTATCGTATAAAATCGGTTAATCAGAGAACGCGATCCTCTTTTTGCAGGAACTCCGTTCTGCATCTTTACTTTACTGTCTCAAAGAAAAGTCGCAAAAATAATTTTTGCTGTCGGAAGCTATGATCATTTCCGCTATATTGCTAAAAGTGCTAAATTTTTGAATGTATAAATTTCGGTTTCATTTACCGGAAGGTAGTTCAGACCCGACTAAACTTTTATTTAACTTGGTGCACAACTTCTGTCATACTCCTTGTGTATCGTATAAAATCGGTTAATCAGAGAATGAGATCCTCTTTTTGCAGGAACTCCGTTCTGCATCTTTACTTTACTGTCTCAAAGAAAAGTCACAAAAATAATTTTTGCTGCCGGAAGCTATGATCATTTCCTCTATGTTACGAGGGAAATTGCTAAATTTTCGTACGTACACATTTCGGTTTAAGATTAAATTTACGGGACGTCAATTTCCTGGGTATCCAGAGAAAGAGGTATGCGATGTAGGAAATTTAAAATTAGGAGCTTGAAGAGGAAATTAAGTTGGATATATCTCCGCATCTTCTTATGAATAAAAACCAGCAAAAATGTCTAGGAACTAATAGAAATAATTTGCGTAATTTTGCTCGTAAATCATGTATGCGCTCGTAAACTATGTCAAGTAGCATCTTTGATTTGTCTTCAAACAAAACTCGCCGCAATCAGTTTCACTGCCGTCTGGTATGCTAATTTCTGTTACATCGCGTATAATTCGACATCGCCGAACTTTTCCGCTTCACGCCGCGTGATCAGACCATAATGGCGGATGAGGATTCTATGGGGGTGCCGAAATATCATGCAAATCGCGCGACATCGGTGCATACATAACGACGCACATTTGTTCACAGCGCTAGAGGGTGGTCCGATAAAAATTTCGTCCGATAAGAAATATCGAACTTCGCTTACCGTCTCCTTTTTCACATTTTTTTCCGCACCGTTGCATTCCGCATTCGTTGCAACTGACAAGATGAAGCTATGATAATAATGTCGAATTTGTGGTAACCTCCGTTTTGTTTCAGCTCACATGACATGTAGAATTTAAAATCTTTCTTTATCGTCGGGAGTAATTTTTAATGAAATTACATCAAATAATTTCTGTACGTATAGCCTTGCTATAACGCTTAAATAATTTCGACCAGCGCAGTAGTCCGAGTTATAAGGTTACTATTAATATTATGAATACCGCTTTCTCATCTTATTTTTTACTAATGCTTCATCGTGGACAGTGGCAAGGCATGTATGCATTCGACATATTTATTTGGCACCGGAACAAGAACGAAGGTACGGCAAAAATTAGTTTATTACAGCATCACAACTTAATCCAAGCTGGTAAGGAACAGTTACCCAAGTTATCTGCACGATATATCTATTTGGCAGAGACATAAGAATGCAAATACAAAAAATTAATCTGTTATAGGGAGAGGACTCGGCCGAAGTTCCTAACGAACACTTTTCGGAGATACCTGTACGATAGATTTACTTGGTAAATTTATTCAAATTCATTTAATACAAAAATTCATTGGTTATAGAAAAGTGACACAGCCGAAGCTCGTAACGAACAGTTCTCAAGATGCCTGTACAATACATCTATTTGGCATAGAAATAAAAATGCGAATACAAAAAATTCGTTTGTTACAGCATGGTGATTCTATATTACATGACTATATTACATTTACATGGCACCACAACAAGTCTGCGAATACAAAGGCAGGAATTTGTTACAACAAGCTCCTGCAGGATAGGATGTTAGGAATTATATTAACTTTAATACATTTATTTGAAGATAAATTAAACCACTAATATACAAATATCAATATAAAATGATATGAAAGTAAGACTATGGCAATTCGGAATACAACTGACGCTAAGTAAATATATTTCGTTCTGACGGACAAACTGAACTGAACTCTTCGACTCGGTAAACGGCAAGAAAACGCATCTATAGTGAACTCGCGTCGCAAACCGCGCCGGCTTTTATACGGACCTCTACCCCTTTATCTTAATCCGGTAGGACCCGATGGCCCCGCGACATTTTTATCCGACGCGTCCACCGCCGTTTTCCTGATATTATACTCCTAACGAACACTTGCGTCCCGTTACCGGTACTATCTACCTATTCATTGGCGCAATAAGAATGCCAACAAAAAAATGAATTTATTACAGCACCGGAAGACAGGCCAACAAAATTCTCCAACTTGAACCTTACATTCGCAGCTTTTCTGCGCGCGGCTGATCAAATTCGACAAACGTTCGACGCTGCACGCGTTTCGACAGGCGACAAGCGCAGACATTGACACGTAGACATTGACGTGACGCAAATAATTCCGCGACTCGGCGTGCGTCCGCGTGCGATTAGTCGCAGACTTGACGTGGATGTCAGTTCCGTGCAGCAAAACTATCAGCGCAAGGTGTCCGATCCGCGTTCTCGGCTCGGCTGATCTTAATTCGCTGCAGGTCGCACGCGTTGCGCAACGTGTGTTTCACGCTGAAACGGCGGGGGTAAACGCGGCGTTACGAGAGCTTTCGTAATTCGTCGCTTCGCGGCAGTTAGATAACGAAGCGGGGGGAACTCAACAAACGACGAGCTCAACCGGATCCGGCACGAAGCGGGCACGAATTTATCAACGTGCAATTTATGCGCCGGATGTCGACGTGACCTTCGCGACGATAGGGTGACTCCGGAGGAATTGCTTTGCGCGAAAGAGCCCGCCGAATGGAAGAGTGTTATGCCGCGTTCTGTGTTTCAATTTGCCGGCTAGCTTATGATTTGACGTGCGCGATGACAGCGTGCAATCGACGAGTGACTTCGCACGAAAGTCGGTACTCCGCAAGAATTCCTCTCGGTTAATTTGTTGGGTGAACGAAAGGAGAAGTAAACGCACGAAAATAGTGTAATGATCTTGCATATTGCGTTTTTCGTTGGCTGTGCGTCGCAGACGCCTGGCCAAGCGGCGGCGGTCCTTTATAATCTTAACACTTTGACTGCCGTGCGTATTTTGCCGTATTAGAACGGCGATGCTATGAAATACTACAGCGTTTGACTGAATTATGCAAAATGTAAATAATGTGCAAGTATTGCAGACCAAAGAATCGCATTACTATTCTAACAATAACTGCATTTATAAAATAATAATTGCTACCCATTGCAAATATTTTAGATCCTATGCTGTATTAGAACGGCGATGCTATGAAATACTGCAGCGTTTGACTGAATTATGCAAAATGTAAATAATGTGCAAGTATTGGAGACCAAAGAATCGCATTACTATTCTAACAATAACTGCATTTATAAAATAATTATTATGCCCATTGCGAATATTTTGGATCTTCAGTAAAATCTCTTGCGCCGGTCACCGGTGACCCCCACGGCAGCCAACGTGTTAACCCTTTCGTTACGAACGCCGGATCTAGACGGCATCCACGCGATGAAGAGTATGATACTGCTTGACCACCGGCGTTGTGATATTCGTGTTTCTTTTGTTTGCATGCATCTTGCACATCGATGGCACGGGTCATTCCTCGGCTCGTTTTTGATTTGTTTTACTCCAAAAATAAAACATGCGCTGGTATGGAAGCAATCGGGACAAGAAGCACGCTCTAATCTTCTTCAAACTCTCGGTGGCTAATATTTACAGAATGACATTTTCCTTCGGTTTATAAATCGATAGGAAAAAGTCGAAGCAGAAGGGGCGTCGTTTTCAGTGCAAACGACTAAAGACGCGAATCTAATTATGAATGTAGAAACTGAAATGTGGGTTTGTGTGTCGACCCTTGTTTTAAAATTTATCATTCTGAATGGAATTACTCAGAATTTTAATTTGACGTATTAATTATCCTCAATTGTATTTTTATTCATAACAATTGCAATGAGTTAATACAATAAATTACTAAATTTAGCCTTCAATGTACAACAATGTAATGAAATGTTCGATTTCAACAATGATAAATAAATGTACAACGATGTAATGAAATATTCGATCTTTCACCGACGTATTTGGTATCTGTTGACATTCACCGGTGAAAGTCGACATTCTCCAATTTCGGTTATTCACGGTAACATATACACGTCATTGCTTGATTTTAATTCCGCACCCTGTGAGGGATTTCTAAAATTAAATTCCGGGCTTAAATGGTTAAGACAACGACGCACCGCTACGTCGCATTTTGCGACGAAGAACTCAGATGACCGCCGATCAGTCGTCAGTACTTGCTTGTTGTGAGTGAGGCCATTTTTTTACTGCATCAGATCCTGACATTTAAGATATTTTAGAAGACTCCGGTTCTGGGAGATCTCTCTTAATCTCACTCTCTTACAAATACTTCAGAAATAGTAGTGTAGGGATATTTGATGTTAGGTGATTTCGAAGTGTGATGCGGAATTATATTGAGTAGAATAATTTATTGAAAGATAAATAAAAGACACTAATTATACATATAAATACAAAATTAAAGTAAAACTATGGCAATCCGACTACTATTCGGTAAACGGCAAGAAAACGTATCTATACTGGACTGAACTACTCTCTGAACTTGACTGAACGACAACTTAAAACTCTCTCCCCTATTACTGCACTATAACTAAACGAAAACTCTATCTCCTCGCCGGGCCGTTGCTATGCACCCCCGTCCTTCCCCAAGGGTTCGGCATCCAATCATTCGTAAAAACACGCATCCTCTCATTCTTACCTACATTCTCTCTCGCTCACTCTAAATGCGTTACAGTCGACACGCGCAATAATGAGACATACGTCACGCATTCTTCAAACAAAACCACGCTATCATTATACCTTCACTCGCAACAATCGGTCGCAGCCACTCACACACACACACACACACACACTTCCTACATTTATGCGACACATCTACGGCCGTTTTTCTGATGCTACAGTAGGATACGTTGTTCTTACAATAGCGTTTCTCGCTTCTTCGCAGAACTTGCGCACAGAATTTGAGGAACGACGTTGTACGCGTACGCCATTACGGCCGAGACAATTTGATTCTCGTTTGCCCGACGTGCCGGCGGTACGGATAAAATCGATGGCACACAGACACGCTTTTATGATGGAAGATACGTAATTCGCGTCATTCGTAACTGCGATCGGGCGGATAAGTGCGATACTTTTGTAAGTTTCTTTGTCATCCGTCACGTCGTTCTGCTTGATCTTGGCAATAAAGATACGGCGATAAATCGTCGCCGGTATCGTTAAGAAAAGGCGACGACGATCGAGAGGAGGAAAATTAGGGTCACCAACGAGCTCGTGAATCTTGCGCCTTTTATAAGCCGCTGTTCCCGGCGTAATTACATTTTCCTTACACCTTCCTCCATTTATGTGCCACGCATTGTGCTGCTACCTTCAATCCGGCCCATTGCGCCTAAACTTCGCCATCAATCTTTTCCGCGCGATTATTTTCTGATCGTACTGGCACTATGTTAGTTAATGTAGAAAAAATACAATTGACCCATAACATAAGGTTCTGTAACTGGAGTGTTTAATCGGAAACTACCCCGATGAAATTCATGGATTTAAATGATTCTTTGATAATGCAGTTGTTAAATTAAGTTCTTGAAGTGTCCACCACGTTGTTCAATTTTCTTGAATTTCCATCAGAGGAATTTACTGTATGTATTTTAATTCAATAAAAAAACTTGCGTGTCTATATCATATTTATATTAAATAATTATCTTCGCCGTATAGCCACAAATTTAAATAAAATTGAAAAATATAAGATCAGCCGCGTAACCGGAACTCTGCCTGATAATAAGTTTCAACGTGTGCCGGCATTTTTAATGATTTCTCTAAGAATTTCCCCGGAATTAAACGACAATTTACAAACCATCCGCGAGTACTGAAGTTGTCCAGTGTAAATGTCGTTGTGGTATATAACGGCCGGTAATAAATTTGCCGAATAAATAAAACTTCGCAACAGGTGCAGTGTCATGAAAATGTACACTCCGTTGGTGATAATCGACGGCACGATTATCTTGCGAAATTACGTTGCCTTCGTAAAAAAAGTCGATGATCCTGATCCTCCCTCGTTAATTCTAACGATCCATAAACTGCAGCGATAAACGCGATAATTCGAATGTTTACTTAACGACGCTGTTGTCGCAATTCAGTCGCAACTGTCTGCAGTTCAATTTTTTGTTTGTTTTCAATGAAAAGTAATGTACGTTACGATATCCAAATTATATAGTTGTACGATGTTTCGTCATTTTTAACTGTTAACATTTTAATCATTCATTCAGTACCTTAGGAGCTTAAAGTAGTTTTTGGTCATTTTGTTTTCTCCATATTATAGAATTAACGCTTGTATACGTATATATATATATACAGAAATAATACATAACTATTGATACAGATATACTCTTAACGTCGTCAATATTTAATTCTTGCACATAAAAATATATGAAAATAATCCGAATTGTTTATATTAATACATATTAAAACTTACTCCCTCCATTCGAAAGCATCCCGATTGACGTTCAAACCTATTATAAAATGTTATGTGGGCTAGAATGTTTTCTTGAGCCGTCAAAATAATTGTGTCGAGGGTCAGGTGATGAAACGCCAAATAATACGATGCGATTTACTGATATGACGATGCGTGACGATATTCAGACGCCAAAGTATGAAGATGCTATGAGGTCGGGCGCCATGGAATCTGAGAATGGGGTACGTGTGTACACTCGTTGAGGCTTAGAATTGGGTCAAAGACCGCACTTATGAGTCACCCACGCATTTACATAGCAATTCGACGGGACGACCCGTCCTTGTGGCGGTTTCGCACTTTTTTTTGTGTTCTGCTATCATCAGAGCAAACAGCAAAGTATGTGCGATAAGAGTGATAACAGCCTATAGTAAGTATGTAAGGCGAACTTTACAGAATCTACTACAACATTAATGCGTGTAAAACTGCATTTATTTATATAGAATTGTTAGTACAGTATTACATTACATAGAACATGCAAGCATCGTGTATGTTTTATAATAAACTAAATCGTAGGATTAGGTTTTGTGATACCAGTTATTAACAAAACTCACTAACATTTATCAATATTAGGAGTACAGAATTGTTTATAAATTAGAATATAATACTGAATTAAAATAATATTAGAAATATTGTATTACTCATTTTATTCCTCCAATTAATTAACGACCATATTTGCTTTTGAACAAGGCAATTTTCCTAACTCACTAACATTTATCAATATTAGGAGCACGGAATTGTGTATAAATTAGAATCTAATACCGAATTAAAATAATATTAGAAATATTGTATTACTCATTTTATTCCTCCAATTAATTAACGACCATATTTGCTTTTAAACAAGGCAATTTTCCTAACTCACTAACATTTATCAATATTAGGAGCACGGAATTGTGTATAAATTAGAATCTAATACCGAATTAAAACAATATTAGAGATATCGTATTACTCATTTTATTCCACAAATTCGTTAACAACCATATCTGTTCTTGAACAAGGCAATTTTCCTAATGCACTAACATTTATCAATAGTAGGAGTACAGAATTGTTTATAAATTAGAATATAATATGGAATTACAACAATATTAGGTATATCGTATTACTCATTTTATTCCTCCAAGTCATTAACGATCACATTTGCTTTTGAACAGGGCAATTTTCCTAACTCACTAACATTTATCAATATTAGGAGTACAGAATTGTTTATAAATTAGAACATAATACGGAATTAAAATAATATAAGGTATATCGTATTACTCATTTTATTCCTCCAAGTCATTAACGATCACATTTGCTTTTGAACAGGGCAATTTTCCTAACTCACTAACATTTATCAATATTAGGAGTACAGTATTGTATATAAATTAGAATATAATACCGAATTAAAATAATATTCGAGATATCGTATTACTCATTTTATTCCTAAAATTCATTAACGACCATATTTGCTTTTGACCAAGGCAATTTTCGACATATTACTATGGTATTAACGGTGTATGTAAAATAGAAAGTATTTTTGCCATTTTAAAATGTCATACCCGCACGTCCGCAAAATTCAGAGGAAAATTTACCGTTCGTCCGGAAATCGTTCATGTAGGTACAAACCCGTGAATGGTCGTGCACAATTGAAAGTACCAGTTCGTCCTAATGTAGTTTTATCCTTTTCGACCACCGTCCGCTTCAGGTAACAGTTAATCCTGTGATCGCGGTAGGTAGACGATTTACCTGTTTGCGGAAACCAGCGGTGGCCGGTCAATTCACGGACTACCCTCGACACACTTTCTTCATAATTCTAGGTTGATCGCCGGCTGCATTCAGTTCCGCGAAAACTGATTGCTTTTCCTTCAGACCGTAACGCACTCGCAGCCGTAAGTAAATTAGAAGTTTTACGTGACGGATTACATACCCCTTTCAGTACGCTTTAACGAAATGGTTTGTGTCCCAGTTCTTCTTCTAGTGAACAGCTCCCTCGCCATAGAAAATTCCATAAAAATGAGAACTGGCACACTCGCAATTTACCCTAGATTCGCATCTTCGTCCGGCGTTGAGCAAAATTTTGTTTAGTGACGAATAAAAGAGAGAAATAACGAGCGCAGAATTGTTTGCGTAATATGTTGTGCCGCGCTTGTAACGAGTAAATATTCAATCGGTTAAGAATTTACTGGAGCGAGGATTGATTTTTTTATAACTACACACTGGCGCATCCGCATTTTATCTTTGTTTTTCATTCTTCCGCAGCGTTGAGCAACATTTTATTTAGTAGCGAATAAAATGCAGAAATAACGAACGCAGTATTATTTGTGTTCAATTTTGTTTCATGTGGATAACGAATAAATGTCCAAGAGATTAAAGATTTATTGGAACAAAACTCGATATTTTATAACATATTTGTACATTCGCATTTTATTCTTGTTTCGTACTCCTATTCAGCGTTGAAAAAAGTGTCAGTAGCGAACAAGACATAGAAACAACGAATGCAGAATTGTATCCGTAAAATTTCGATCCGTGCCGATAACGAATAAATATTCAACCGATGAAGTATTTATTGAAGCAATTGATTTTTTTATGACTACACACTCGTGCATCCGCATTTTATCTTTTTTTCCATTCTTACGCAGCGTTGAGCAACAGTTTATTCAGTAGCGAATAAAATTCAGAAATAACGAACGCAGTATTATTTGTGTTAAATTTTGTTTCATGTGGATAACGAATAAATGTCCAAGAGATTAAAGATTTATTCGAACAAAACTCGATATTTTATAACATATTTGTACATCCGCATTTTATTCTTGTTTCGTACTCCTATCCAGCGTTGAAAAAAGTGTTATTCAGTAGCGAACAAGACATAGAAACAACGAACACAGTATTGTGTGCGTAATATTTTGGTCCGTGCCGATAACGAATAAATATTCAACCGATGAAGTATTTATTGAAGCAATTGATTTTTTTATGACTACACACTCGTGCATCCGTATTTTATCTTTGTTTTTCATTCTTACGCAGCGTTGAGCAACATTTTATTTAATAGCGAATAAAGTTCAGAAATAACGAACGCAGTATTATTTGTGTTAAATTTTGTTCCACATTGATAACGAATAAATGTCCAAGAGATTGAAGATTTATTGGAACAAAACTCGATATTTTATAACATATTTGTACATCCGCATTTTATTCTTGTTTCGTACTCCTATCCAGCATTGAAAAAAGTGTTATTCAGTAGCGAACAAGACATAGAAACAACGAACACAGTATTGTGTGCGTAATATTTTGGTCCGTGCCGATAGCGAATAAATATTTAACCGATGAAGTATTTATTGAAGCAATTGATTTTTTTATAATTACACACTCGTGCATTCGCATTTTATCTTTGTTTTTCATTCTTACGCAGCGTTGAGCAACATTTTATTTAGTAGCGAATAAAATTCAGAAATAACGAACGCAGTATTATTTGTGTTAAATTTTGTTTCATGTGGATAACGAATAAATGTCCAAGAGATTAAAGATTTATTGGAACAAAACTCGATATTTTATAACATGTTTGTACATTCGCATTTTATTCTTGTTTCGTACTCCTATCCAGTGTTGAAAAAATTGTCAGTAGCGAACAAGACATAGAAACAACGAATGCAGAATTGTGTGCGTAATATTTTGGTCCGTGCCGATAGCGAATAAATATTCAACCCCGATTAAGTATTTATTGAAACAAGGATTAATTTTTTTTAATTCCTTATTCGTCATTCGAATAAATTATTCGAATGACCAAGCAGTATAATCCGTCATACATAACGAATAATGTTCATTCGCTCGAAATGCTCAAATGTCAAGATTTATAAAATGATCTGAAGTTTTTATTAGAAACAGTTTGAATAATGCTCACCTCTAGTTAAGCCTTTTGCGACATTCGCGTATAGAAGTGTCGAAGGACATTTATCGGCGTCGATTCAGGCGTTAAGCCGTAGGGGTGGATTATCGATTATGAGGCATTTATTTAGGGGCATCGATCCCGGCGTACGTCATCTTTCACGACGCAATGTGACCGGCCCGATAAGGCAATTGATCATATCGCGAGTCGAATGTCGAGAAGTCTTCGGATCGGAGCATTTGTCATTGTCCCTTTCGCGCATTCTTGACCTGTTTCGGAAAAAAGCTGCGATATTAATGACCGTAATATTTCTCTCCTTAACAATCTCCGAATGATCCTCCCACGTCATCGATCTTGCGAGACTTGTTATTTAAAGCGAATAACAGATTAAATATCGAATACAAAAAGGGCCGGATCATTTGTATCGCCCGTAGAAGTATGTATACTATATGTGCGAGACTTTCTATATAACGCGACTAGCAGATTGAATAAGAAATTTGGGGAAAGACAAAAACGTGTATACCACCTTGATCAAAAAGTTTTAGGACCGGCATCCGTATGGCGCCATCAGTCACTCGATTGAAATTGTCATAGGAGTAACTATGAATTTTTTGACGGATGATAATTTTAATGATACACATAGAATACTGCGAGGCGTGTGAAATTAGGGCTTACTAGGATCGGTGTTAAATTCAAAAAAATTAAACACACATGTTTGGGAATTTGGGAAGAGTTTAATATAAAAATTATACTATATTACTTATACTGTAAAGTTACTGACATGTATACTACTTTGATCAAAAAGTTTTAGGACCGGCCGCCGTATGGCCGCTCTCAGTCACTCGATTGAATTTTTTTTTTTTTAGGTTGCCACATCTGTCATTAACGTTCCCACCAAATTTCAGCGTCATAGCTTGACGTTACTAAAACTTACACCGTGTCGAGTACATCTACCTTTGTGCGTATTTCGATTTTTTACATATTTGAAAATGGCATCAACTTTGGATCAACGAATTTGCCTAAAATTTTGCGTGAAAAACGAATTTAACGGTCCACAGACCTTGGAAATGTTAGAGAAGTGTTTCGGCAACGATACTTTTTCGAGATCAAACGTTTTTTGGTGGCACGAACGCTTCTGAAGAAACCACGTTGTTTTCAGTCGAAAAAGAAGGTGATGCTCACGGTTTTCATACATTACAACGGGGTTGTGCATTATGAATTCTTGCCAGAGCAACAGACAGTCAACAAAATGTATTGTTTGGGCGTTATGAGACGTTTGAGTGAAGCAATTCGCCAAAAAAGACCGAATTCGTGGGCAAACAACTCGTGGATTTTGCACCACGATAACGCACCGTCGCACAATGCATCCTTATTCGCGAGTTTTTTACCAAAAATAATACGAATACTATTCACCAGCCTTCGAATTCACCTGATTTAGCTCCCTGCAACTTTTTTCTGTTTAACCGACTTAAAAAACTGCTTCGCGGAACGCTTTACAGCACTCGGAAGGATTTTATGGAAAAATCGAAGACGGCTCTGATGGGCATACCAAAAATTGAATACCAGCGATGTTTCGATGATTGGATGAAGCGCTGGTATAAGTGCGTTACACTCGATGTGGACTACTTTGAAGGGGACGATATCAATTATAATGGATAAACTTGTATTTTCGATTTTATGAATAAAGTCCTAAAACTTTTTGATCAAGGTGGTATGATATGAAATTATTTTCGTAGAATTCTGTGTAACGCACATTGTGAATTGTGTAGAAAATAAAAAAGCACTGTGCGATACGTATCGTCTATCAAAACATCCGCGATGTACTCGATATATCGAAAAATGTACTATTCGGATTACGAATCAGAATATCTAGACCATAAAAAATTGCTATCGAAACTTCGTACATTCCGGATTAAGCATAAATGCAGAGAGAAACTAACTATATGAATAATCCGCAGATCTATCTATATGATATGAAATGCTATGAAAAATTTTCCAGAATTTTGAACACAAATTCGAATATCTACACAAGGAAAGGGAGTACTTTGAAGGGGACGATATCAATTATAATGGATAAACTTGTATTTTCGATTTTATGAATAAAGTCCTAAAACTTTTTGATCAAGGTGGTATGATATGAAATTGTTTTCGTAGCTTTCTGTGTAACGCATATTGTGAATTGTGTATAAAATAAAAAAGCACTGTGCGATACGTATCGTCTATCAAAACATTCGCGATGTACTCGATATATCGAAAAATGTACTATTCGGATTACGAATCAGAATATCTAGACCATAAAAAATTGCTATCGAAACTTCGTACATTCCGGATTAAGCATAAATGCAGAGAGAAACTAACTATATGAATAATCCGCAGATCTATCTATATGATATGAAATGCTATGAAAAATTTTCCAGAATTTTGAACACAAATTCGAATATGTACGCAAGGAAAGAGTGTCGCAAGGTTCCACAAATCGCGCAGAAACGCAGGAAGAAAACCATTTGAATAATCCGTAGGTCTATATATATGATATGAAATGCTATGAAAACATTTCCGCAATTTTGAACACGAACCCAAATATCTGCATAAGGAAAGAGAGTCGCAAGATTTCACAAATTGCGCAGAAATGCAGAAAGAAACTAACCATTTGAATAATCCGCAGATCTACGTATATGATATGAAATGCTATGAAAAATTTTCCAGAATTTTGAACACAAATTCGAATATGTACGCAAGGAAAGAGAGTCGCAGGTTCCACAAATCGTGCAGAAATGCAGAAAGGAATCCATTTGAATAATCCGCAGGTCTATATATATGATATGAAATGCTATGAAAACATTTCCGCAATTTTGAACACGAACCCAAATATCTACATAAGGAAGGAGAGTCGCGAGGTTCCACAAATCGCAGAGCAATGCATTATATTCAGAACACGGAAGAGAATATACATTCTGTACCGCCAACTGAAATGGCTACAGGACGGTGCATGATAATAAAATAGCCACATGTATCGTTTCCCGAAACCCGTATGGGACGAAACTTTTCTAGCACAACTACGTAATGTCTTTAAACCCGCAGTCGGAGAACTTAAAATTGGGGCAACGTCAGTCTGTCTAGCTCGCATCAGCGATGTTTGTCCGACGCATTTCTGAGCAGCCCCTGAACTTTGTTTAATATCGGCCCATCAGCAGAGCTCGCATGTATTTACCGTCCTGCAGAAAGGAAAATAAGCGTGGATATACAAGCGTGGAAACATCGTCGACCCTGGAAAACGACATGCATGCCAGATGCTTATCGGGGGTATCGGAGAATCAATAGCAAGCCGTTGCTCGTTTATTCTCGTATTTTTTTTCAAAACGCGTTCACTGCGAGGATAAAAATCATAGAACGGATATTTGCACGGCGCGGAACATAAAAAAGCTATATGCTCCCAACGGTTTAGAGTGGCGAATAAAAAAAAGCGAATGAGCATGTGTTGCTACGCGAGCGAAAATAATGTGTGCGGTAAAAAATTGAAATGTTGGCAATTGAGTGCCGAAGAGGTACGCATTGTGGATATGGTAATGCAGGCGGTTTCAATGGTGTGAGAAACTGTTTTATTCAAGAACATGCGTTCGTTCGATAGACTGGACTATGATTGAATTCTTTTCGGGTACCGTCAGTTATTGCACGTATTTCAGTCATAACTCAAGACAAAGTATCATATAGTAATTAAAAATGTAGCAACTGTGTTGCTTACTTTTATGTGTGTAGGTAATCTTCACGGGAAATTATGTGTCCGCTGATTATATATATTCTTATTATTACATACAAAATGAGTATTCGATTTTATCAGTATCAAGTTTGTCAGCAGATGCATTCACCATCAAATGTAGGCAAAAATTTATTGTCGGCGAATACCGATTACTCGTATTGAAAAGGAAATTAAATTAAGTATAAAGTTGTAGTTCAGAAACAAATTGAATCCGATGTTTCGTATGCCCTATGCGTGTGCTATTTTTCAAGAAACAAATAATTGTTAACTAATATTAGCAGTAATAATATTATAAGTTCAAAACGATTGATTTCTTGATCTTTATCTTACATTTGATTAAAACTTTGACTGCCATGATTGTCACCGGTGACCGACGCAAGAAATTTTACTGAAGATCCAAAATATTCGCAATGGGTAGCAATTATTATTTTATAAATGCAGTTGTTATTAAAATAGTGATTCGATCCTTTGGTCTGCAATACCTGCACATTATTTACATTTTGCATAATTCAGTCGAACGCTGTAGTATTTCATAGCATCGCCGTTCTAATATAGTAAAATACGCTTGACAGTCAACGTGTTAAACGGACAATGTAACAGTGACATCAACCACCCAATAAAGGCATCTAACCTTACTACTTTAAACCATTAAATGAATATAATTTTAATAAATAATATTCTACAAACAAATCACTCATTACGTTACTTTCAGTACTTCAAACTCTCATCGCGTACCAGAAACCCTCAAAATTTCTGTAACTCCCCCGACCAATAGTTCCCAGCTCCACTCATGCGTGGCAGTATTAATATAATTTCGGAGCGTACACATCGTTGGCCAGTTTACGTTTGTAATTGAATCCTCTTCCCCCCACTCCTACCGCTCGCTTTGCTTAAATAGAGCCCCGACCTAAGAACTGGCTGCACAATTAATTAGTTAACGGTTTAGATACCGTCTACCTGCTCCCGAGCGCCCTGAAAGCGTATCCTCAGTGTCCTGAAAGCGACCTCCAGCGCCCCACTTTCACGACTATTAAAGCACCCTCCTCGAAGCTGCCCTCGTTACAACGATCAGACGAGAAATTGGAAACGTTCAATATGCTCACTTGGATCAGAAAATCTCGAGGCTTGCCCGACTCGGCCAGCTCCAAGTTAAGACTCTCAAAGTCCTTATCAGCCTCGACTTCCCTTCTGAACGAAACCGGAATGACCTTCGAATCTGACACGTCTGTCTCGTACGAACTGTTGGACGAGGAGAGTCACTCGTTTTCGGTGAAGGACCGATTCACCCGGATGGTCGTTTCGGTCATCGAGAAACGCTTCAAGACGCGGTCCAAGAAGGACGCTTGGGACAAGAATCAATCGACCAGTGCGCTGGTCGATGACATCAGCGACTACCACGACACTTCCGGCTTCCTAGAAGAAGAGGAGAACGAGAAACAGGTGGAACTTTCGATGGATACGGCGTTGGTGGTGAAGAAACGAAGACTGCGGAGGACCAGGAGCATCAGGAGGATACTCAAGACAAGATGGTCAACGAACAGGGCACCTCTGGACGAGTACGAGAAGAAACGGCTTCAGGTATCACGAGATTCCGGCGTGGAAGGCGCGTCGTCATCGAATTCTTCCTTTTCTTCCACCTCGATGTCTTCGCTGCTCGGATTGGAGAGCGAGTTTTGCACTTCGTCACCTCTGAGCAAGTTCCCTGGCGCTGCCGAGGGGCGAAGAGGGAAAATCGGAGAGTGGAGCAAGATTTCGTTCCGATCGAAGGGTGCGCGTAAGCCTACAGGTGCCTTGAAGTTCGATTCCGCGGATGCTGGGCAGAAGAGCACTCAAGGGACGCTTTGTTCGGTTTCACCGGAGAAACCCGGGACCTCTGAAGATTCCGGACGAACGCGGTCCGGTCGACATGAAACCCCGAGGACCGACGTCAAAGTATTCCGCCAAAAAATTGCCGAAGCGAGAGCGAAGTATGAAAATTTCGAACGGCCGAAGTCAGGCAACATCTTGAGGGCATTGACAAAAAGGACCGACACCGAGTTCTCGAAGTCGGTGGTCGAAGTTCGCACGACGCAAAATCAGAAGATCAAATATGGGCGTAGATCGGAAAGTACCGTGCGATCCGAATCTGCAGATTCCTGGCAGAAGAGCATTGAAGCACTCGGCTCATATCCGTTGGAGAAGTACGACTTTGACTATTGCAGAAGACTCTGGGCGAGGCAGTATGACAGAATGAAGATCCGTGATGTGCAGAAGGTAGGCAGAGTAACTGGTGAAACAAGAGCGCGCTACGAATATTACAGAAGTCGGCTGAATTCCATGGACAACCATCGACGCACAGGGACGAATCCAGCGACCGACGCACTTTCGAAGTCGGACATCGACATTGGCACGGTGAAGGAAGACCAGAAGATAGTAGGCAGAGTAAATGGTGAAACAAGAGCGCGCTACGAATATTACAGAAGTCGGCTGAATTCCATGGACAACCATCGACGCACAGGGACTAATCCAGCGAACGACGAACTTTCGAAGTCGGACATCGACATTGGCACGGCGAAGGAAGACCAGAAGATGGTAGGCAGAGTAAATGGTGAAACAAGAGCGCGCTACGAATATTACAGAAAACGGCTGAATTCCATGGACAACCATCGACGCACAGGGAAGAATCCAACCAACGACGCACTTTCGAAGTCGGACATCGACATTGGCACGGCGAAGGAAGACCAGAAGATGGTAGGCAGAGTGAATGGTGAAACAAGAGCGCGCTACGAATATTACAGAAGACGGCTGAATTCCATGGACAACCATCGACGCACAGGGACTGATCCAGGAAACGACGCCCTTTCGAAGTCGGACATCGACATTGGCACGGTGAAGGAAGACCAGAAGATGGTAGGCAAAGTAAATGGTGAAACAAGAGCGCGCTACGAATATTACAGAAGACGGCTGAATTCCATGGACAACCATCGACGCACAGGGACGAATCCAGCGAACGACGAACTTTCGAAGTCGGACATCGACATTCACACGGCGAAGGAAGACCAGAAGATGGAAGGCAAGCTGTACAAGATGGTGCAGAAGTTCAAGACGACCGTGACGCTGTTCGGGGAAAGTGAGTCGACGACGAACCTGCGTAAGGACGTTGTCAATGAACCTGTGAAATTGACCCATGCTCCGAAGCCGTTAGACACTAGTCCTGCACCGCCTGCGAATTGTCGTGGCAAGGAAGCCAAAGATTATGTCAATCTCGACGCCCCCGGCCTGTGGAAGAAGTCGAGGCGACATCCTATATCGCAGTCGGCGGCGGATTTGTTCGAAAGGGAAAATTCTGATTCCGAGAACGAGCCGGTAGAATTTTCGAGCATTCAGGATTTATCGTGCACAACGTCGCGCACAAGTCGAACGTCGAGTGCGAAGGGTAACGGAAATGAGAACGAGGAGGCGGGGTGTCTGGGTGAAGAAAAACTTAGCGGGGGCTTCGATTGGAAGAAGGCAAGGGTGGTGGAGGAAGAGGATCCGTATGTAAATCTCTCCCAGCTCGGAAATAATTCTTCTTACGTCATCACGATGTATGTATGACGGCGGACTTCTGTTCTGCGGCGGGCGATTCTTCAGGATTTCGGACAACTTCGCATACGCGGAGTGCTACGGACGATAAGAGAACCATTGCGTTGTGGATTTATGGGGAAGTAATGTAGTAATGCTGGAATTCGGGGACGAGATGGAAGCGGAAATTCAAACGTGTGGTGTCGGTATTAACCCATTTGCATCATCAATCAAACCCAGTTTATTGTCATTAGAAATAGTGTTATAGGGTTATTCAAATTATTGTATATTCCTCGTATTTTCCAGAACTATTTTTTGGACTAGTTCCACGTTGACAAATAATTCGAAAACATAGCGCCTGGACATTTCATTGACTTTGATGGTTACACCACTTACGACAGTAAAATCATGTAATGTTGGCATACAATTTCGTTTTTCCCATAAGAAATTTCCAGTTTCAATATTATCGGGCTGGTCATATTCACTACTATCTATTAGTGCTATGGCACGTTTACGCTTATGGGATATTTGCATTTCTATGCTTGAATCCGCATCTGAACTGTAATTGTAAGAAAACTAATATTTTACACAAAATTCTTTAATGTTTGTTTATCGTACAGACTTTAACGATTGCTGATAAGCTGAAAACAAAAATTATTGTATGTGAGTTTATCCGCTCCCGGTGATAATGATCAGTTTTTGTTTGCGGATTATTGCGTCAAATGATGCAAATGGGTTGACGTAGTGCTGGTTGAATCGCGTGTATGTCGCAGGATGGTCCAATAAACTGTTGAACGAGCATATGCAAATGTAGTTCTCTTTTATATGCGGCGTTAAGAATTAATGATACGTTCTCTCAGTGGCCCGGTTAAAGATAGTAGGAAAAGTAGCAACTTGTATTATGTAGCAAATGTTAGATAGATGCGTTTGGAATTTCGGGATGCAAATAAAATTTGTAGATTTTTGTACTTGTGAAATAGTATACAATTTGTGCCATGCTATGAAATGGGTTCTGTTCGGATAAATCATTGTATGTTTACATCTAATCAAATTATTATTAAAACTTTTTACCGACTGTCTATGTTTAAAGACAGACATGTTAGAAAACATAATATCTCGCGTAGCAAACGTCACTCGTCTAAATTGAGCATTTTCTTAGCACAAACAAAATTTGCGGAATACTGTACTTGTAAATGAATAAGCAACGTCTTACAAAAGTATTCTGTACAAATAGACTATTGTACGTATGCATGTTGACAACTTTTCATTAATGCCATCAAACAGTATTAATACTTTTCATCGATAGTCTATGTTTAAAAACAGATAATTTATAAAATATTATATCTCATAGGCATCAAATGTTAGATTTAGAACTATGGAGTGTAAATTACATTTGTTGCTGTTCTTGACATTGAATAAACAACCTTCCCTACCTCACAAAATGTATTTTGTTGAAAACGCAGAAAAGCGTTAAACCTCCTTGTCATTAGTTTCCAAAGTAATTCGTTTTACAAAGTTCACGATATAAATTCAGTTCGATGCCTTCTTGGGACGTGAGACACTGTGTTGTTGTCTTGATTAATATTTTGATAGTCTATGTTTAAAGACAGATAATTTACAAAATATTATATCTCATAGGCATCAAATGTTAGATTTAGAACTATGGAGTGTAAATTACATTTGTTGCTGTTCTTGACATTGAATAAACAACCTTCCCTACCTCACAAAATGTATTTTGTTGAAAGCGCAGAAAAGCGTTAAACCTCCTTGTCATTAGTTTCCAAAGTAATTCGTTTTACAAAGTTCACGATATAAATTCAGTTCGATGCCTTCTTGGGACGTGAGACACAGTTTTATTGTCTTGATTAATATTTCGATAGTCTATGTTTAAAGACAGATAATTTATAAAATATTATATCTCATAGGCATCAAATGTTATATTTAGAATTATGCAGTGTAAATTACATTTGTTGCTGTTCTCGCAATTGAATAAACAACTTTCCCTTCGTCATAAAATGTATTTTGTTGGAAACGCAAAAAATCGTTACACCTCCTTGTCATTAGTTTCCAAAGTAATTCGTTTTACAAAGTTCACGATATAAATTCAGTTCGATGCCTTCTTGGGACGTGAGACACAGTTTTGTTGTCTCGATTAATATTTCGATAGTCTATGTTTAAAGACAGATCATTTATAAAATATTATATCTCATAGGCATCAAATGTTATATTTAGAATTATGCAGTGTAAATTACATTTGTTGCTGTTCTCGCAATTGAATAAACAACCTTCCCTTCGTCATAAAATGTATTTTGTTGGAAACGCAAAAAATCGTTACACCTCCTTGTCATTAGTTTCCGAAGTAATTCGTTTTACAAAGTTCACGATATAAATTCAGTTCGATGCCTTCTTGGGACGTGAGACATAATTTTGTTGTCTTGATTAATATTTCGACAGTCTATGTTTAAAGACAGATAATTTATAAAATAGTATATCTCATAGGCATCAAATGTTATATTTAGAACTATGGAGTGTAAATGACATTTGTTGCTGTTCTTGCAATTGAATAAACAACCTGTCCTACGTCACAAATTGTATTTTGTTGAAAACGCAGAAAAGCGTTAAACCTCCTTGTCATTAGTTTCCAAAGTAATTCGTTTTACAAAGTTCACGATATAAATTCAGTTCGATGCCTTCTTGGGACGTGAGACACAGTTTTGTTGTCTCGATTAATATTTCGATAGTCTATGTTTAAAGACAGATCATTTATAAAATATTATACCTCATAGGCATCAAATGTTATATTTAGAACTATGGAGTGTAAATTATATTTGTTGCTGTTCTTGAAATTGAATAAACAACCTATCCTACGTCACAAATTGTATTTTGTTGAAAACGCAGAAAAGCGTTAAACCTCCTTGTCATTAGTTTCCGAAATAATTAGTTTTACAAAGTTCACGATATAAATTCAGTTCGATGCCTTCTTGGGACGTGAGACACAGTGTTGTTGTCTTGATTAATATTTGCCGATAGTTTTCAACGTGTTCGCATGCGTACACACGCCTATTTTACATCGGGGCTGAATCAACATTTGGAAAACCTATTCCCGCGGGGCCTATGAGGGGAATTGAACTTTCAATGCGCCTGTGCAACTATAAAGCGTTCTCCAGACCTTCGACCGAATTCGCGTGTCTCGTCCTTAAAGGCGATCGTCTGGAAAAGGAGAATATTCTATTGCGCGATTCACATCGGAGAAAATAGAATCCTGCCCCATCCGCAGCCAACGGCATCGTTACTTTAAACAATTTTTCGGCGTTTCTTTGAAGTCGTTGTCTTACTAGAATATAGTTACGTACTGATAGTATTTGAAACAAATCAAGCGTTTGAAATTTATGCATCTTCTCGATAATGAGATGTATATTTTTATAATAACAGCAAAGTTTATAATAGTCATCGTAGTAGTAGTTTCGCCTAAGTTAACTTAGACAGACAATACTAAACTGTTACATTTTTACTGTTTGGAGTGGTTGCAGTATGTTACACTGTTGAAATTTTCGGTAAATGTATTGCATAATAAATTCTGTTATGAAATAATTAATATTCAGAAATGTATTGTAAATTTGATTGCAAGGCACTCCTGAGTACTTTCGATGCGACATTTGATTATTATATGGAATGTTAATTATCAAGGATCATTTTACTTATAGAACCAAACCCCAATATATATCTCACCCAAGCCTCTTCGATCGAAGACTATTTCCATCAAATGATCACAGGAGCGAAATAATGTATAAATCAATATATATTAATATATTAATTACTTCCAAAAAAATAAAAGCTCTATCATTAGCGAGTACCGGTCACTAATAATCGAATGAATTAAATTCTTAAAATGAAGGAAAAGTTTTTTTCCGTCCCTTAAAGAAACGTTCGACTTTTCACTTTCAAACCATTTAAAGAATTTCATTCGTTCGATTATTATCGATGAGTAATCTCCAATAACAAAGTTTGTACTATAATTTCATTAGACAATCGATAAAAACAGAATCTTACATAAATTACTACTACATTAAATTATTATTACACAAAAGTACCATAAAATTAAGTATACCCATTTAATTCTCCCTACGGCAATATCTATTTATGTTATCCAATACGTTTGGGCTAAGTTGGGACATTTTTATCATCATCCCCATGTATCTTTTACGTAACGAAAATAATTGCTCCAATTGGAGTAGTCTGATTAATGGGAGGAAAAACGGGGAAGCCTTCTTCTCTCCCCAAGGGGTTTCGAGCGACAATGGGCCGGCTTATAATACACGGCCAATGCGTTCTTAAGGTCGCGGAGAAAGGAGAGTCCTTATTTCTATCCGCAATCGACTTCTCTGCCCTCCATGGAAGTTTGCTCCATTACGCTCGGTGAATATCGAAAAAAAAGGCGACGATGCATCGTTAACGCGAGAGAATTTTAAATACGTGATTTATTTCGCGAAAAGCCCACCCAACCCTGCCTTCAGCGATGCATTAATCATGCGCGTCATCAAATTATCCAGGCGATGGTTATCGGATACGTATTACGTTGCTGGTAATAAAGCGATCGAAATCTGCACTTGAATTGCAATTATTCGGACGCGGTCGAAGAAAGGGTAATGGGATTTTTATGGGGGTTTGCGTACGGTGCGCGTCGCTAATAACGTGCCGATCGAAGTCTGTTTCCGAATTACAATAATTTGAACACGGTTGAACAAACGAGCTGCAAGGAATGATTTACAGTTTGGCGTATGCATAATTTTGCTAATGGCATTGGGAACAAAATCAGTGCTACTGCTAAAATTGCTAAAAATGCGTCCAAAGAAACGAATTCGAGCAAAATGTTGGCGTGTTTTTGTAAATGTGCCGTGTTGCGAAAACTTCCATTAAAATTTGTGCTTGAATTAAAATTATTGTAATGTAGCTAATGGAAATAATGGTAATGGAAAACTGCATATAAGATGATAATCATGCGCGTCGTCAAATTATCCAGGCGATGGTTATCGGATACGTATTACGTTGCTGGTAATAAAGCGATCGAAATCTGCACTTGAATTGCAATTATTCGGACGCGGTCGAAGAAAGGGTAATGGGATTTTTATGGGGTTTTGCGTACGGTGCGCGTCGCTAATAACGTGCCGATCGAAGTCTGTTTCCAAATTACAATCATTTGAACACGGTTGAACAAACGAGCTGCAAGGAATGATTTACAGTTTGGCGTATGCATAATTTTGCTAATGGCATTGGGAACAAAATCTGTGCTTCGGCTAAAATGACTCGAATGCGTCCAAAGAAACGAATTCGAGCAAAATGTTGGCGTGTTTTTGTAAATGTGCCGTGTTGCGAAAACTTCCATTAAAATTGTTGCTTGAATTAAAATTATTGTAATGTAGTTAATGGAAATAATGGTAATGGAAAACTGCATATAAGATGATATTTCGTGTTATGTAAATATCGAGTATTTACTGAATATGGAGTTATAATGCCATGAGCAGCGGGTTAATTTCGGGAGGCTTAATTACGCGTAATCCTCTAACAGATTTTGCAGTTCGCTCGCTTCCATCGAGTTACTCACGGCGAGATTCATCGCGTGGGTGCGTCTTAAACTCGTACACGGAAATGTGTTCATAATTATGTGAGTATAAGAAGATTGGGAATGAAATAGACGCAGCATGCACTGCACTGATATCTTATAAACATATACATAAACAAATTTTCAACCCCAACGCATCACCGCCAAATAATGCTACAAGGTATCCCTATATTTTCGCAGTAATTTTAATTGGCTATAGTATTTAGACAGGCCATCGTGCCGAAAATCTGTTTAATTCTTTTACATATTACAGCAGTTCTTTTTTGCATTTCTATCATATAGTCCACAACAACATTGATCACATTTGAACCAAAACAGCAGTCTATCATGATTTAATGTACATTCTGAAAAATATAATCCCGAACTTACTAACCGCCTCCGTTTTCAGAAGTCGAATTCTACGATTTTTTCTGAAATCAAACAACAAACGTTTGGTAACTTTGTTAAAAATCCGCATTTTCCTTCAATTTGATATGTATTTTTAAAGCACAACCCTTCGCACGCGATGCTCTGTAATAAGCCGCGAAGAGTAATATTTCATCTGAAACCATAAAATCCAATCCTAACCCAGTTATTATCGTACGGAGCATGTCAAAAGAACGTCCAATATCCTACCCGAGAGTCCCCACACGCATGATACTGAAGGTCTGGGGTAAGGTGTCCCTTGACAACGGTCTTCTTACCAGAGTCGCATGACTCTCCGCATTATGTGACCAGATCTCATATTTCAATTGTTTGCGCCACATCTGCAACGATGCATCAATTGCCTCTGGTCATTGTCCCCGCGTCATCGTTCTTTAACACGTTGACTGCCGTGGTCAAGAAAAATTGAAAAAATACCCAATCGGTAGCATTTATAATTTTGTAAATGAAATTAATATTAAATAGTCATTCAATTCTTTGGTCCCCGATACATTCGCATTATTTTCATTTTGCAAAATCATATCATTTTCTGTAGTACTTCATCACGTTGCGGTTTTAATATAGTAAAATATGCACGGTAGTCAATGTGTTAAATAACCTAAGCAATTATTTGATGGCAAGCGACAGGTTTTATCAGTGCTCAACAGATAATTGCTTCATTGTGATACTGCACGCGATATTCGATATTCGCCTTTTCCATTGCCATCTGTATTCGCACTTTGAATTTTTACATTGTCAGTTATATGCAAGTAATAATCCGCAAGTTACGACGGTCGCTTGTCACCGACCGCGGAATAATAAACTTCCAGTAATGTTGTAAGAAAGTATAGAAGTAGAAGACGAAAAGTTCGGAGCTTTTAGTGCATTGCCATCAAGTTCTAGTCTTTTCATTGTTATTCAGTGAAAAAACTATACATGAAACAATAAAAGATTTATCGTTGCGCGATGATACGCAGTAATAAGGACCTGTCCGAATATGAATAACCGAACTAATCTATACTATGCCATCGAATTTGCCACAGATTTTCATCAATACGAGCAGTTGCTGAAACCATGAATCGAAATACCGTCACTTACCCGGTAGACACCGTGTAATTTCGTTGAACAACTACAGTCTACGAAGCAAATAGGTTAAGAATCGGCATAAGATTCTGTAGTATCAGGAAAACGGCCGTAGATGCGTCGGAAAAAACGGTCGCGGGGCCATTGGGCCCTACCGGATTAAGATTAAGTGGTAGACGTCCGTATAAAACCCGGCGGTAAGTATAAGTTCAGTCCAGTATAGATGCGTTTTCTATTATTAATATATATTATGAAATATATTTTATATTTATATTTATATATTTGTGCTTCCATTTATCTTTAAATAAATTTATTCAACTTAACACTTTAACGACCGCTAGCCGATTAATCGACTTTTCGGTTCCAACTGCTATTTACCGGTAGCCGATTAATCGGCTTTTCAGTGGTCAACGGTTATATTAAATAAAATAAATATCAGATGACATTATGACAATTCTAAATGACAATAAAATTACACTGTTTTGGAACCAAAGGATTCTCAACAACACATTCAGTATTTTTCAGTTATAAAGCTTTACAAATAGACGCATACACAATTCCTGCGCCATATCCAGAACAGAGTCGGTCGTTAGTGAGTGGTATTTTCAGTCAATAGCGGTCGGTAAAGTGTTAACACTTTGACTGCCATGATGGTCATCGGTGACCGACGCTAGAGATTTTATTGAAGATAACAAAATATTCGCAATGGGTAGAAATTATTATTTTATAAATGCAGTTGTTGTTAGAATAGTAATGCGATCTTTTGGTCTCCAATACCTGGACATTATTTAAATTTTGCATAATTCAGTCAAACGCTGTAGTATTTCATAGCATCACCATTCTAATATATATTATAATAGTAAAATACGCTTGGCAGTCAACGTGTTAATATAATCCCGCATCCCGCTTCAACGACACCTAACATCTTATCCTACAATTCTATTTACATATAAAATTTTATCTATGCCGCTTTATGCCCAGCCATCTGCTTTTAACCCTTATATCTCATCCGTCACCGCCAGGCCCAACTATTCCGACATACTTCATCCTTCCCTCGTGCTTCTGTCACACGCGTATGCTCATCTTCGTGCTGCCCCAAGTCTCTGCGCCGTTAAAATGTCAAAGACCGCAAATAAATAAATGTACATCAAGCCCGGGGCGTCGAGTACGAAGCGTTATATCTACACTAACCCAAGGACCTCCGGCAATTTCCGTATATTCGCAGCCATTCCGCTGAGCATCTTCGCTCGCTCCTCTTGTGTTATCCTCTATCCACCCACTCGTCTTCATTCGCGTCACGTGGCCAAGCGCTAATTTATAATTCCGCGAGCTGGGTACACGGAGCTGCGCTATCCGACACGACGATCTGCGTGATGTTTGCTTCCCGACTATTCGAGGGATGACGAACGCGAGTTTAACAGGTCAAGGACTTACGTGACGACGACGGCGGAAAATAAACGGAGTGTGCGGGGGTGGAACGAGGGTTCAGTTGCACGCGGCTCGAAAATGTGACTTTCGTTAACACGTTGACTGGCGTGGCGGGCATCGGTGACCGGCGCAAAAGGTTTTGGGAAATATTAAAAAAATACCCAGTCGGTAGCATTTACAATTTTGTAAATGCAATTATTATTAAGTAGTGATGAAATTCTTTGGTTTCCGATACCTTCGCATTACTTTCATTTTGCACGGTTCAATCGTATTCTGCAGTACTATATCACGTTGCGGTTTTAATATAGTAAAATACGCACGGCAGTCGAAGGTCTTACGAAAAATGCAAAAAATACCCAATCGGTAGCATTTATAATTTTGTAAATGCAATTATTAGTAAGTAATGATGAAATTCTTTGGTTTCCGATACCTTCGCGTTATTTCCATTTTGCACGATTCAATCATATTCTGTAGTACTTCGACACATTGCTGTTTTAATATAGTAAAACACGCATCGCAGACAACGTGTTAACCCTTTGCTGTGTCATTTCACTCGAAAGAATATGGGCCCGACCGATGGGCAAAAATCTTTGCGAAAAGAGCCGTAGCGGCAGAGACGTATTGTTGGAATTTGAAACAAATGATACCTTACGACTGCCTGAGCGCTTATTAATTTCGTGCGATGATGCTCTTATGGCATTCAAATCAACTTGGACCAAAACCTTTTAACAAATAATTTAATTTTTTTTATGTATATATTTCTGATACAATATATAAAGTTTGATCACGAGTTACCCTCGTGATATTCATGTTTGGCTAGATATTCTCATTTAGACTAACTAGCCGTGCGCTTATATACTACATGCAATGGTGCTCCTACGGAATTCCATGAATTTGAATCAAAAACTTTAAAAAAATTATTTGATTTGTTTTCCTTTTTATATATGTATACTGACTCATGATATTCACGTATGGTGCGAAATTCTCATCACGAGTCGGATTCGTTAAAGTACGGCAAGGGGTTAATTCGAATTTATCGTTCGAGTCTCGAGGCGCTCGGAATTTATTTTTGTGCGAGCATTTTTGTGGCGAGGCCTGATGCTGCGGCATATTTGCGGGGATATTGGGTGTGCAAGAAGTGACGAGAGGTGAGTGACGATTGAAGAACGTTGCTGGTTTGTGTAGCGTGCGTATGTGCAATCACGTTTTACGTATGTTTTCGGTTGACGTACAGCTATTTGTCGAAGTAACTGCTTGGATTTATACGTATAGCGCGAAAATACTAGTGCTAGGTTTTCTAGCTATATATGTATAGGAACTTGATATTGTACATTTAAAGTATTCAGGGTACAATACGTGGCCTGTGTCATTTGTGCATTTAATGTATATACAAGTGCAGTGTTTGTTCTCTGCCTCTATTGCAACATTATATAACTGTATATTATAGTACCAATATATTATAATAGTTTTACTTTATGCCAGCTATAAAAGTAAGTGGGTGCAATTGGCTATAATAAAGTATATTTTAGCATTATACAACTGGACACTGTAGCAACAATATATTATACTGCTACTACCTTATATTATATATACATACATAATATGGCCTTACACCAAACTATTTCAGCACTGATCGCATATTAATTCTCATTTACATATCATTTACATATTATAATTGTGCTACTTTATACTATTTATAGATACACAACAGGAGCCTAAAGTAAACTATTTGAGAACCGTACATTTGCATATTGGGTCTTTATATCTTATACTAGTTCTACTCTATACTACGTAGAGTAAATCATTTCAACACTGTACAACTGGGTATTAAGTCTCTACATACTATATTATCAGTAACTATACATTTGCATATTGGGTCTTTATATATTATACTAGTCCTATTCTATACTACGTAGAGTAAACCATTTCAACACTGTACGACTGGGTATTAAGACTCTACATACCGTATTATCAGTACTTTATATTATCTATAGCAGCCTAAAACAAACCCGGGACGTTATTATACATTAAACACACGACATATGCGTGCCACGTGTTTCACGATAATCCTTGTAATGTGCTATATCAAATTCCATAATTACACCCGCCAAATATTACGGCTGTTAATTGCAAAAGCTCTGACAATTGAAACTGTTTCGCAAACGTCTCAAACGCACGCGTACAGAAATCATCCCCCCCCCCCCTGGGTTTAACGTCGGTAAAACGTAAGTATTAACCCTTTGCGGACGGAGCCGCTCGACAGACGAGCGTCGCTGTGGACGACAGATATTAGAGCACGCAGTAAAGAAAATATTCACGTCGCGCGTTTGCGTTATAAAAACTAAATCTTAATTCAAATAAGTTTTTCATAAAATCTAACAAAATCATAAACAAACAAATTGAATTGTGTTTACATATGAGACGTTTTATATTCTCCCTTTGTATGGTATAGTTCAAAACAATCACCTATGTGCAAGGTCGGTTTGTCGAACAAGTAGCACAATAGTACATCGACTCTCTCCTTCCATGTTTTACCTTCCGATTCGAGCATACGACACAATCTTTACTACTTCTTGTTTCATTTCGCTGAATAATATGTAGAAGACCGTTGAGCCTTTCTGCGTAATGTTCCAGAAGTCGAAGGAGGCTTGGAATCACCATCTCGAAAATTTCCAATCAATTGATCAGTCAAGCGACGTATAAATTGCAAATGATTTAACTTTTTTATATTATCTTTCCTGTGATGTTCTTGATGTACCTAATAGATAGGAATTTGTTACTGAAATCCCCCAAAAAATAATTTTCGCCACCATTTTTGAGACAGACGTACGCCAGCCGCAGCGCTAGAGTTGGGCGGATATATCCGACACTCGTCCGCAACGGTAAAAAGGCTTAGGCGGATATATCCGACACTCATCCGCAAAGGGTTAAAGAGACAGACCTCTCGAATAGTGTGCTTGGCTGTTTCCTATTTCCCCCACTTCAGACAGACGCTTTCAGAACGCGAGGCGCAGAGCAATAGACGTCACCTGAACCATAAATCAATGAGGGTGAAGAACGACAAGGGGTAGAATGGCGAAATTTCCTCATCTGTGCTCTCATAAAGCTGCATTGTCGACGGATGAAGACGACGTCGGCATATGACATTGCCGCTATGAGATTAAGTGGCTTTAATACCGTAAATGTGGCTTCACCCTTTCGCCGTAATATTTGCGCGAGTCTAACAAGGAAACCGCGCCTAATGCTCTCTAATACGTCGATTTTCGTGCTAACTTAAAATAAATACTTGATGCACGATGTTTCATCAATGCAAGCGAGTTTAAGCAGATATTATATTTTTGTTTTCACTCAACGTCGCAGGAACTTCATGCGGAATTAGTGACGATTAGCTACGAAACTGGGGCAGACTTCGATATATTTGCTGGCTTAGTTATTTCAGTGTGTTTCAGTTCTAGATGACACGAAATTAGCAGAGTTTGCGCTATCTATATATATCCGTTCTATATATATATTCTGTCGTACTCTGCGTATATATTTACATATATATATATATATATATATATATATATATATATTGTGTTACGCGAAGGAAGTTCTGGATGCTTTGCATTGATTGAATTACTTTATTTCTGCATTATGTTTTTTTTTTATAAAACCTCTGCATGTTTTGAGGTCCAGGAACTATTTCTTTAGTAATCTGGCATGAAAACGAAGCAGTATAAATTTGGGTTGATGAGAGTAATTGTGTTGCGGGATATATTTATTATTCATTTTATTTTGTTATCACAAATTTGTGCATTTACTATATATATGTATATATATATATGTATATATATATAGTAAATACACAAATTTGTGATAATTAAAATAAAATGAATAATAAATATTTCCCGCAACACGATTACTCTAATCAACCCAAACTTAAACTGCTATATATATATGTTGTTGAAGATTAGGAAATAAGACGAAAGTGTCTTGATTGTATTGTTATTGTTTATAAATATTGTACTCTCTAGTTTCACGTATTTAATTCTTACACACAAATATATATATATATACATATAGTAGTATATATAATATAGGATCATCTGTATTTGAGATCACATATATATACATTTTAAAGTATTATATAAATAGTATATAATTTACACAGTATTATATATATATTCTAATATCTATAATATAGTCTAATATGTGTATATATAATTACTGTATCTTACCCAAATCAAGAATGCTTCATTATTATGCAAGGGTCCTCAAGAGAAGGCCCCAGGGATAGGCAATACATAGAAATTGTATCCATAAAAGGAGATAAAAATAAAATACTTTACCCAAGAAAAATCCGTCCAAACTTTCCCCACGACCGGTCTTTTATAAATTGTATCGACTTCGGTGTAGGAAGTCTTTCTCCCCTGCGTAGAAAACTCGCGTTTACGAATAGAACAACGTACTGCCGTAGGATCTCACGAGCGAACGAAACGCTACCCCTGATAAGCCGTGCTCATCAGCATCAGCAATCTTCGTCCCCTTGCACGTTCCCAAAAGAGGGAATTTACAATTCGCACCGGGCGGAACTCCCCTTCGAGGCGTCCTGGTCGGCTTAATTCACGGCAGTCAGTTTATTTTCAACGTAGTTTCACATCTAAACTCTCGTACACTCGCGAAAGTGACTTTTTTATATGCTTCGCGTTCCGGCTCAGAAAAATATATATTGACGCGAACGAGTATCTTCTTGGCTAAGACGTTTCGCTATTAATCAAACTTATGTACATACCCGACATCGATTTGGAACTTTGTGATTCCCTACTCACAAGTCTGCATAATGAAGCGACATTCTTTTACCAGGATGATAAGGTGAATATAAAGTTGAGTACCGCATAGTAAGAACAAAATTATATACATTTTATATGGATTATGTGGATCATTTTGTATGCTAATCAAGTTCATATTCAGTGTATTGTACTATTAAAAAAATCTGCATTGTTTCTTATTACTGTTCTTATTGTCTACGGGGTATTAATCCTCCTCTATTTTCCCAATTTTTGCGCGTTATTCTATTTTATGCTGTTACTTAAACAGTATATAAAATATAATGTTACTCATCGTGATTGTTTTTTTATGCAGTATCAATTTGACATATTTTTTATGCCATAACAATTGTGACAATAACAAGACCACGTCAGTTATTGATTGACCACTGATAAAATTGGCCGTGATTTAAAATTCATGTTATTATTAAACAATCTTTACATCTTGAGAAACCACTTCTTCATGAGGTAACTATAAAATTTTATGTGACATAGTACTTTACTTTTAATTCAATCAATTTAATATCTATGCGTGATTTATAATGAGTATTATTTACCTTGTGTATATCGAAACGGTCAAGTTCCGACTGAAACATTACATTTAACACTTTTCAGTCATCTTCGTGCACTGAACGACATTGTTTCTTATTCATCAGCAGAAGTTTCCGTAATCCAACGAACGACAGCAGATCAACGTTACCGAAGATTCGTAAACGTTCGAACAAGTTACGTCGTCAGGTCGAGCGTAATAATCTGCGGGTCAAAGTATTTGGAAAGCGCATACTAATCTTGTGAAATTTAACCCGACACTTTCGTCCCGTCTTCTTTTCTCGTTACACTCATTATGCCACGGCCACGTCGAAAGTTGCGACTGCCTTTTATCGACTAAAGAAGTTCTGCGCTGTTATCGTTCAATCTTTACCCCCCGCAAACTTTTCTCATTTTGCATCGCGCGGCGTAAGAGCGTGCGTTCTCGCGATTTGACTTGGGGTCGTGGGTTAACACGTTGACTGTTGCGTCACCAGTATTCGTTTGAATACTTACGAAGTAAGTTAGTAGATATTTGGAAAGATATCTCACAGGATATGACAACACTATTAACACGTTGGCTGCCATGGGGGTCACCGGCGACCGGCACAAGAGATTTTACTGAAGATCCAAAATATTCGCAATGGATAGTAATAATTATTTTATAAATGCAGTTATTGTTGGAATAGTGATGCGATTCTTTGGTCTCCAATACTTGCATATTATTTACATTTTGCATAATTCAGTCAAACGCTGTAGTATTTCATAGCATTGCCGTTCTAATACGCCAAAATACGCACAGCAGTCAACGTGTTAAATTTTTACAAAAGTAACTTTAACCATATGTCATTACAGAAAACATATTTGGAAAAGAAGAAATAATTTTCGAATCACACACGCTTTCTTAGATACTTTATTCTTGAGGAAAGATTTTCAACTGGATACATGTCCCGAAATGTTTCGATGTAAACGTACTTATCTTTTGCTACGATAAGAAACTATAGGTCCAGTACGATTTCTCAATATAGATCTTCAACTCGATGGAAATTCCTAGGCATTTTGTTCAAAATGTGGCATTTCTGTCAAAAGTCAATTCTGGCATCGTTCGAAATTGTTTGGTGTGTGTGTTGGACATCTGCTTTTGCGATTGGAATAAAATTAAAGTTAAAAATGTTATTTTGTGATCGAAATTTTTCATGAAATATCTAACTGAATCAGTTAAAGTGTGTAATTAAATTGTTGACTGCCAAGCGTATTTTACTATGTTAGAACCGCGATGCGATGAAATACTGCAGAGTATAATAAAATAAGAGAGAAATGAAAGACCAACGCAGAGTTGTTAGAAGCGCGTTAGTATTGAAACACCATTTCCATATCAATTGCTTTTACAAGATTGCAAATAGGCTTCATGGCAAGTTTTTTGCACTTCTAGTCAAATCTTCTGCGCCGGTCACCGCGTATTTTGCTATGTTAGAATGGCGATGCTAAGAAATACTGCAGAGTATGATTGAATCGTGCAAAATGAAGGTAACGCAGATTTGTTACAAGCCAAAGTATTGATGCACCGTTCCAATATCAATTACTTTTACAAGATTGCAAATAGGCTTGATGGCGAATTTTTTTTGCACTTACAATAAAATCTTTTGCGCCGGTCACCGGCGACCATCGTGGCAGTCAACGTGTTAAATTGTAGAATCGAATAATTTTCTATATTTTAACTGATCGAATTAGGTAATTCATTAAATACCCAGTTAATTTCTGAAATAACGGAATAAACGTTTCCTGGAAACACACCAGTTTTAGTCTTGCATAGAGTTCGTTTCAGCCCTTAATCGAGCGCGTTACGTTTAACCATTAATCACCTTGTATTATCCTGTTTTGTTTATTAACCTTCATCACCAGGACCTCAGTTCCTGACACCCCTTACCCCTTGACGCTATATTCACCATCATAAAAATGAAATAATATCTCCAACCAATTCCATCGTCTGCCAGACCACTGCGCTAAGAACACAGTAGCCACACAAAAAAAAATGACAATGCTACGCCACGTGAAATATCGAAGTTCGTTGTCCCCGCTGACGCGGATCGTAAGACGAAACGGCAATCTCCTTAACCGGAAGCGACCGTCGTTGGTCAGTAAAGCCAGAAAATGAGCGACTTTACGCTTCGTAGCCGCCGCTTCATCTTTAACTGCGCGAAAGTGTGCGAGCGGCGACGTTATATACATCATTACGCGGCGATGTCGTTATATCGTTATTGCCACGCGGATCCTTCGCGGGATTTATGGAGCGCCGCGAATGACTGATGGAAACGGGGAGAGATGCATTAAGGGCGTCATCGTTTACCCCGAGCCCCGGCGTTTTTATACTTTATACTTTTTGCAGCGTCCATTCCTCAAGTCCGACGTTTCTTTAATCATAACCGCTACTTCGTTTCCCGTGTGCGCGCCGCCTTGCACTTTTTCCTGCCGATTTCACTGACTAACGACCGCCGCTTTATTACGCGGCGGTCCGGTCTGCAGGCGGAGAGAAAAGATTGCGGGGCTTGCGTGAACGCAATGTGTTGAATAATCGGAATATCCGTTATGCCTCGCGTGTCGGTAAATTTGTGGTCGAGATTTTTGCGGAACCGCGAGTAGGGTTCAGGCAGAGTGACAAATGTGTGCGAAGACGCGGGTGCGTCATTTGTAGTCTTTTCTGTTCAGATCTGGGCATAGTGTTGAGTTTTCAAATGTTGTAGGATGTGATTAAATAACGCTGGAGACAATTACTAAACTGTATTGAAAAATATAAATGCAAAGGAATAGGTGCAGTGTGTTCAGAGATCCGATCGAAAGTGATTCTTGTGTCGCACCCGAAGAAAATTCACACATAGACCTGTGCAGTGTTGAGGCAGTCGATTGTTGCAGGAGGCGATTAAATAATGCTGGAGATGATTACTAAACTGTATTGAGAAATATAAATGCAAAGGAATAGGTGCTGTGTGTTCAGAGGTTCGATCCAAAGTAATTCTTATGTCGCATCCGAAGAAAATTCACACATAAACCTGTGCATAGTGTTGAGGCAGTCGATTGTTGCAGGAGGTGATTAAATAATGCTAGAGACGATTACTAAACTGTATTGAGAAATATAAATGCAAAGGAATAGGTGCAGTGTGTTCAGAGGTCCGATCGAAAGTGACTCTTGTGTTGCATCCGAAGAAGATTCACATATCAAAGGTCCGTCGCCAACGAACCTGACGGATCATGTTATCACTTATACACCAATGTAATTTGTACGGAATCTGTTCTGTTCAGATCTGGGCATAGTGTTGAGGCAGTCGATTGTTGCAGGAGGTGATTAAATAATGCTAGAGACGATTACTAAACTGTATGCAGAAATATTAATGCAAAGGAATAGGTGCAGTGGGTTCAGAGGTCCGATCGAAAGTGATTCTTGTGTTGCATAGGAAGAAAATTCACACACTAAAGGCCCATCGCCAACGAATTTGACGGATCATGTTATCACTTAAACATCAATGTTTATCGGACCTCTCTAAGCATAGCGGTTGTGTTCATAGAAGTAGTGTGTTTGCTTGAGATGCTTTGTTTCAGTAAAAAAAAATATTAAATGAATGAATGATGTTTTGATAAATTTATAGCCAATCAATGTCGTAGTATGATGGATTACTATGGTAGTCCGGAAATAATTGGCAAAATGGTCTCAGACAATATGTAGTTAAATTATGTCTGGCAGTATGATTATGAGTGCGATGTTGTACATTTTGGGAAATTGTCACGTTTTAGATTTTAACCGGTTTATTATTCCAGAGTTGGTATGTTTAAATAGTAGATTTGATATCATGTTTCGAGAACTTTGCAAACTCGTTTTTGATTGTTACTGAAGTCGACGAATAATCCCACCGTTTATTCGTTTGTAAACTTTCATTGGGCACGCAAATTTAATTGGCTATTACAATCGAAATCGTCAGTCGCTAAAACAATGTTTACGCAACGTTTATATAACAACGCGAAAACGTCAGAGTTCCTCATAATTCCCTGCTGAATATATTTTATTTTATATCTTAGTATAGACATTGTATAACAAATGTGATGTTTCAATAATAAATGATCAATCAGACGAAAAATATTTTTATAACTTTATGTCCAATTATTTTCCTAAAAAAAATGTCCTAAATAAATATTTATCCAAATTATACTTGCCGACGCAATTAACAGTGCTAAACGATACATTTCACGTTTAAGATTTTACTTCCTGGCAACGATTCACATTTCACATTATGTTTAAGTATTTTATGTCAAGTTCGGAGAACTTCGCAAACTCGCATTTGATCTCTGTCAAAGTTAACGAACAATCCCACCGTTGATTCGTTCGTAAACTTTCATTGACCGCGCAAATTTAATTGGTAATTACAGCCGAAGTCGTCAATGGCAAAAACAACGTTTGCGCCACGTTTATAGAGCAACAGCAAATCGTCAGAGTTCCTCATAATTCTTTGCTAAATTGTTTTTATTTTATATGTTAGTATAGACATTGTACAACTAATGTAATGTATCAGTAATAAACTGTTAATCAGAAGAAAAATGATTTTGTAACTTTATGTCCAATTAATTTCTTCATACAAAAAGTTACTAAACTCGTTACAAAACGATTGGAAAAATGTCCTAAATAAATGTTTAACAAAATTATGTTTACCGACGCAATTAGTAGTGCTAAACGATACATTTCACGTTTCAGATTTTACTTCCTGGCAACGATCCACGTTTCACATTATGCTTAAGTATTTTATGTCAAGTTCGGAGAACTTCGCAACTTCGCGTTTGACAATCCCACCGTTGATTCGTTCGTAAACTTTCATTGACCGCGCACATTTAATTGGTCATTACAGCCGAAGTCGTCAATGGCAAAAACAACGTTTGCGCCACGTTTATAGAGCAACAGTAAATCGTCAGAGTTGCTCATAATTCGCCGTCCAGTGTTTTACCGACGCTGCGAACGGAATCGCGTAATTCGCAAACTCGGCATGTGAAATGGCCACGTTCGAAGTTTGTCGACGGGAAGACGAGTAGAGCGGTACGCGTTTCCCTGCGATGCTTGGCACGCGCAAACAATTTCCACTTAATTGTCACGCCGGCAGAGAAAGCACGTCGCCAATTGTGCAAATTTCCGCGATGATAATTGACGTCGGAAATTAGCCGTACGCCGGCAGTTGTAATGTTCTATCCGGGTCGGGAAACGAGCCGTTTTCGTTTCGCGCGTAATATTATGCAGTGCGACCCGTGTATATCAGAATTACGCGATTTTCGTACGTTAAAACGTAATAGCGTATTGTATCGGGCATTATGTTAACGGAACGTATTATTGTCGTCCCCGCAGCGCATTAATCAGTTGATTTACTTTTATGCCCGGCACTCAAGCGCAATGTTTGCATACTTTTGATCCTGCATTTAATGGCGGCAAATTACAGTTAATTTATTGTTATTACTGTTATCGTCGGAGTGTGCTGCTGCATGGAAAAATTAGTACGCATATTTATTAGTTTTCGGCATATTTCAAGCTTGCGTAATGTTTCATTTGAAAATGCAGTGACATTAATAATAATAAGAAAAATATCAATACAATGATTTGAGTTATAATATTTAAATAATAGTGATAGTAAAAATATATGGTGATAGCATCAGATGAAGGTATGTTTGCTCTAGTATTCTTGTTATACCGAAATACATTCATACAAATACAAGAAAAATATCATAACATTAATTTAAGTTATAATATTTATATAATAGGGACAGTAAAAATATATGGTGATAGCATCAGAAGAAGGTATGTTTGCTCTAGTACTCTTATTATACCGAAATACATTCTTTTAACGGAGAGCAAACGCAAAATGTACTAGTTCCGTCCTGGAGGGTTCTTTTGTAAATCTTAAAAGAGAAGATAGGAATTGTGTACTGAGAAAGAAAGCCGGATTTTCCGTGTTCCGGTCTTCCCTGCAACGCTATATATTACGATGTCTATTTGACGTAGAACCCATTACACGGACAGCTTGCTTTAGTTACCGTGCGCTGCCTTACGTGAGGCGCGCTGCAGGAATTACAATTACAGAAGGCACAGCTTCAAGAACTGCGACGACGCTGGTGTTTTGCGAAAATCAATTTACCCGGCAACGAAAGGCGAGCAAAATACATTTCATCAATTACTATGTTTTTGGCGAATTATAATGGTTATAAAAAGGTAAAGATTTCTTTCGTTTATTTGTTTCCATTCGCAAAAATCAGAATACCTGACATAGGAGAATAGTAACAATATATAATATACATATAATATACATATAGTATACATATAATTTACTATGTTTTGGCTAATTGTAACCGTTGGCGAGAAAAAACCAGTAAAAATTTATTTCGGTAGCTTGTTCTATTTTGCGAAAATGAAAATACCTGAAACCGGAGGATAGTAAAAATATATGTCATTAGTTGATATGTTTCGGCGAATTATGACGCTCGATGTCCAGGAAAAAATAAAAGTTTTGCTTTGGTAAATTGTTGCAAGTATTTTTTTATCGTTCACACGAGAACATGTATTATGCTTTTGGCTTCACATTTTGTGTGAAGTAAATACTGCCGCAGGATCATACATTACACCTACAGAAAGTACCACCTCTAGAATTACCACAATACTGGCATTTTGCGAAATCCAAATATGTGACCGGAAACAAAGTGAAAATATGTCATTAAATACGACGCTTTTCAAAAATCAATTTACCCGGCACCGAAGAACGAGCAAAATACATTTCATCAATTACAATATTTTTGGCGAATTATGACGGTCCCAAAAAAGTAAAGATTTCTTCCGTTTATTTGTTTCCATTCACAAAAATCAGAATACCTGACATAGGAAAATAGTAAAAATATATGTCATAATTTACTATGTTTTGACTAATTGTAACCCTCGGCGAGCGAAAAACAGTAAAAATTTATGTTAGTTGCTTGTTCTATTTCACGAAAGTCAAAATATCCGAAACCGGACGATAGCAAAAATATATGCCGTTAGTTGATATGTTTCGGCGAATTATGATGCTCGACGTCCAAGAAAAAGTAAACATTTTACTTTGGCAAATTGTTGCAAATATTTTTTATCGTTCACACGAGAACACGTATTATGTATTCGGCTCCACGTTTTATTTGAACTAAATTTTCTCGCAGGATAATTAATTACACCTACAGAAAGTACCACCTCTAGAATTACCACAACACTGACATTTTGCGAAACCCAAATATCTGACCCGAAACACAGTGAAAATATGTCATTAAATACTACGCTTTTCGTGACTCAAAATACAGCACACCGGACAGCGCTACATTTCATCCGACTAATTACTTTAGTTTGGCTAATTATAACACACGATGTACAGGAAAACGTAAAAATCTTTGCATTTTTTATGATTTTCCTGAACGCGCGTAGTAATTATTTTGTTATGAGTTTCACGTAATGAAGGTATTGCTGTAAGTTTAAATGTTAATGTTTACGGTAGATTTCAGTGATTATTCGCTGTCGTTATTCTGCGTTTCGTGCAAATTCTTCTGAGACCTGTCTCGTGTGATTTTCCGCCGGGAGATTGCGGGGCTAATTCAATTTAGCCCGACTTGTCGATTGTAGGATGCCGTGGTCTACGGATCGCATCGAATTATTGGCGGCAAATGTTTGCTGCACGCTACTTGTCGCATCCTATATACCGAGGCGAATCAGAAGTTCGATAACGGAACACCGTCGATCGTGAATATTCGATATTATTTGGTCGACAAAAGTTCGTGCGTTCTTTCTCGTTCGAGAATTCTGCCTAACAAGAGTTGCATTTTAGCTGCATGCGGTATTTTATGTCGCTGCTCTTACACCGTCAGAATTTGCCACCCACCTTTTATTTCGCGTGAATTCGAAATTATGGGCGGACAAATTGAAAAAAAGATGAACCGGAAATGTTTGCATCGTGTACGTATGTTGGTAAACGGATATTTGAAAAATATTTTGCGCGCTATAAAAGCGGGAATCCTTTTATGGAAGGTACTCAGCGCAACAAATCGCCATCAGAACTCGAATGGAACTGAATGAAAAGCGTTGAATGCTTGAAAACGAATAAATTGTTTGATCGCCGGTGTGGAAAATTGTACTTTTTCCAAAAATAGTTTCTCTCTGGTTGAACATTTTTATTTACGAGTTCGTGTAAACTGAATGAATAGGAATACCCTATTTAATTGTACTTAAGGACAAATAATAAAACCATGAACGTGTAAGACAGGTTGTTGGAAGGAAAAAACCTCAACAAACCCTCACGTAAAATTATTTTTTATGTAAGTTATACTAAAACCAACCTTCTGTATCAAGTATATTATAAGAATATTATAAACTAAACTAAGCTGAAACAGAATAAGAAACTGAAGTATATTATAAACTGTTTTATCGGTTGCTTAGTTTAATGGTTAAAACAATTTCTGCTGTTCATGTTCCGAAACTACATAGGAGCTAATCATCTTTAGCAGCTAATGTGTGTCTTGATGCCGAATGTCAGTCTTCTCTCAGTTTGATTGTAATGAGAGAATACAGGAATCAGGCATCAAGGAATAAATTAGATCCTGAAGAGGAAACCTTGTGCTATTTCGAAACATTTAGGACTAATTTATTTTCGCAATACATAAACTGAATAGCCAATAAAAATGCTTCAGTTTACAATGAATTATTGTAGAAGCGATTTCCCAAGGGTGCCGAAACATGTTATAAATATATAAATACAAATTTAAATACAAACATAATATATAGATGTATAAATATAATGTATAATGTAATACATAAATGTATAAACATAAATTGAAATACCAACATAAACACAAGTTTTCAACCAGAAAAATGCTATTTCCTTTGGAAACACATAATAAGATTGAGAAATATGTTAGAAATAAACTACTATCAAACTAAATACCCAATAAAGAGGCTTTAGTTTACAATGTATTATTTCTGAAGCGACATCCGAAGGTTGCCGAAGCATGTCATAAATATATAAATACAAATTTAACTACACACATAATATATAAGTGTATAAATATAATGTGTAATATAATACATAAATGTATAAACATAAATTGAAATACCAACATAAACACAAGTTTTCAACGAGAAAAATGCTATTTCTTTTGGAAACACAGAATAAGATTAAGAAATACGTTAGAAATAAACTACTATCAGACTTATAAAGAAGCACACAAACTGACACACGAATTCGTCCGCTTCCCGAAATTTTCCCGAGTATGTGTTTACGTCACATAATTCTTTTTTTAACATACTATTCCGCGTTCCCGCATTTCTGGCATTCTGTGCGTTCTTTGCGCTATCTGCACTTTTTGCTCGAAATGGAATCTTACACGGATTAATGAGCTTTGCAGAAGAGCAATAAATTTTCGATGCGATAAATCTCGATGAAAAAGTTTCCTATCGGAGTCCGCTATTAGACGTGCGTTACGGCAGACTCATTAGCCAGGTTTTCGATCGAGCGAACTTCCGTCTCCATTTATTAAAAGAAGGTTAAAATTGCCGCGAAATCCATTACCGTGTACTTACCCCAATTATCCTCTTATCGGACTTTAATCGGTACGTACCGATCAGAATTAATGGGAACCGTGCAATTAGTCAGTGCAATGAACAACTTATGGAGAAAAATGCAAGACACGCCTGAATAAAGTACGTAGTAATTGTTTTCTTAAGAAAAAAAATTCTTAAAATTGCTTCCGAAATATATACTAAATGTCGTAAATTAAAACACCTATTTTACCAGTGCATTGGACTTAGAAAGCCTTGATTTATTATTCGTATAAGTTATAGCAGATTTAAGGTAAGACTTACGCCGTTTTTATAATTCGAGCTTTATTGTAAAAAATGTTATACGTTTATGATTCAAAGTATTGTCCATCGCTGGCCACTACATTCTCCCATCTTTCGGGCAGCGTACGAATCCCGCGTTGAAAAAACTGGTCATCTTTTGAAGCGATCCACGAATCGATCCAATTTTTTACTTCTTCATAAGACCGGAAGTGCTGGTCAGCCAGGCCGTGTGCCATTGATCGAAACAAATAGTCCGAGGGAGCAACGTCTGGAGAATAAGGACTTCCCATTTCAACGTTTCCAAGTATGTCTTGACCACTTTCGCAACATGGGGTCGAGCATTGTCGTGCTGTAAAATCACTTTATCATGTCTCTCGTTGTATTGCGGCCGTTTGTCTTTTAATGCTCGGCTCAAACGCATTAATTGCGTTCGATAACGATCGCCTGTGATTGTTTCAGTCGGTTTTAACAACTCAAAATGCACTACGCCGAGATGGTCCCACCAAATACAGAGCATGACCTTGGAACCGTGAATATTCGGTTTGGCCGTCGACGTGGAAGCATGGCCGGGATATCCCATTTTTCGTCCCCAGTCACAATGCGATTGCAAGCAGCTGTTCACAAGCAAACAAACGCCGTTCAACATCTCTATACGGCACCCAATTTCCTTGTTTCTCAATCATTCCCATGATTTTCAGGCGTTTTGAAATGGCTTGTTGCGTCACTCCCAATGATACTGCCAATTCTTGTTTGACACGAGTCTTGATCAAGTAATGCCTCCAATTCTGCATCTTCGAAAACCTTCTCTCTTCCACCGCCTTGCCAGTCTTCGACGTCAAAATCACCGTTCTTGAAGCGTTATCTACGTTCTTTCACTAATAGCGGCCTCACCATAGGTATTTGAGAGCATTCGATGAGCCTCAGCCGCAGATTTCTTCATATTAAAGCAGAAAATTAAAACCTCCCGCTATTTGGCTATAAGCTGACATGTTTAATCGAGAATGACTTTATGATGCAGACACAAATCGACTAATATTTCGATGGCGTTATGTTTAATGCCTAAGCTTATTGTATGACATCTACGATCTATTTATTTCGTTTTACAGCCATATTAGTTGTACACCTAATATTAAAAAGTAAACCGTATAACGAAAAATAAATTGATAAAAAAATAAGAAATGGACAAAATGTATAAAACAAGAAAGTAATAGCAAGTGTTAAGTTGCAATCTAAATTTAAACTAAAATAACAGAAAATAGCGATTATAACTGGAACAATGTAATGTTTTATATTGTTGTATCGTTCAGAAACAATAAAATTTGCCGCTCGCTTTACATAATCTACGATTTCAGTCCCACTCCAGAATTTTTGCAAACCTATTACATTAACATATTATGCACCATATACAATTATATTAACATATCATATAACATATACTATTATATTAACATATTATATTAACATATTATATATTTCCCCTATTTCATGTGTTCTTTATATCCATTCACATAAATGTATTGGCGCCAATACGTTCTATATTATGCTCTATCTCATGAAAGCTGCATATCATCATGGACCCTTTTGAAGAAGATAGGTTCAACTGTTTTGGCCCAGTGCAAGTACTACTGACGTCGGTCTATATTCTAAACCGTTTACACCTGCGCGAAGCAGTCGGTTAATGCACTATGCATGAGCAGGGCTTTTGCATGCAAGTCGGCGAGTTGAGAAACGTGTAGGATTCTTGGCATCGACAATGTTAGCCAATGCCGCCGGTCTAGTGGAAAATTCATTCGAGATCGGACACGTACAAACTGGGATTGATCGGTCAATTGGTTTCGGAAGGGTCCATTCGTCTGAGCATCTAATTGCGCGGCTCTAATTTTATTAACACAAAATGTCTGTTGGTCGCCACGTGGCTTCGTGAAATAAGGGGACGAGGAGAAAAACGGTTAATCTTTCATGTCAGAAACACTTAATACGTTGACTACCATGGTGGTCACCGGTGACTGGTACAAAAGATTTTACTAAAAATGTAAAAAATTTGTAATGAAGCCTATTTGCAATCTTGTAAAAGCAATTGATATTGGAACGGTGCTTCAATACTTTGACTTCTAAAAAGCATAAACTCAAAACTCTAAACTTCTAAAAAAGCATACTCTGCAGTATTTCTTAGCAACGCGATGCTAACATAGCAAACTACGCGGTGACCGGTGCAGAATATTTTACTAGAAATGCAAAAAATTCACAATGAAGCCTATTTGCAATCTTATAAAAGCAATTGATATTGGAACGGTGCTTCAATACTTTAGCTTCGAAAAACTCTGCGCTCCCTACATTTTGCACGATTTAATCATACTCTGCAGTATTTCTTAACATCGCGATTCTAACATAGCAAAATACGCGGTGACCGGTGCAGAATATTTTACTAGAAATGCAAAAAATTTGCCATGAAGCCTATTTACAATGTTGTAAAAGCTATGGATATTTGACCGGTGCTTCAATACTTTGGCTTCTAACAACTCTGCGCTCCCTACATTTTGCACGATTTAATCATACTCTGCAGTATTTCTTAGCATCGCGATTCTAACATAGAAAAATCCGCGGTGCAGAATATTTTACTAGAAATGCAAAAAATTCACAATGAATGCCTATTTGCAATCTTGTAAAAGTAATTGATATTGGAACGGTGCTTCAATACTTTGGCTTCTAAAAACTCTGCGCTACCTTCATTTTGCACGGTTTAAGCATACTCTGCAATATTTCTTAACATCGCGATTCTAACATAGCAAAATACACGGTGACCGGTGCAGAATATTTGACTAGAAATGCAAAAAATTCGCAATGAAGCCTATTTATAACCTTGTAAAAGCAATTGATATTGGAACGGTGCTTCAATACTTTGGCTTCTAAAAACTCTGCGCTCCATACATTTTGCACGATTTAAGCATACTCTGCAGTATTTCTTAGCATCGCGATTCTAACATAACAAAATACGCGGTGCAGAATATTTTACTAGAAATGCAAAAAATTCACAATGAAGCCTATTTGCAATCTTGTAAAAGTAATTGATATTAGGACGGTGCTTCAATACTTTGGCTTCTAAAAACTCTGCGCTACCTTCATTTTGCACGATTTAAGCATACTCTACAATATTTCTTAACATCGCGATTCTAACATAGCAAAATACGCGGTGACCGGTGCAGAATATTTTACTAGAAATGCAAAAAATTCGCAATGAAGCCTATTGGTGATTATTGTGGAAATTATCGCCCCTTTGAAAAGTATAAGTTACAAACTTTTAGTTTTACTACACAAAATATATTACGATCAGAATCTTTACTAGTTTTCAGTCGAACCCACATCTTTGATTTTTATAAGTTTCGGCAGCATCGCAGTTGGCTTCAACGGGACATGAAAAAGAACACTGGCACTGTGCTTCGCAGTATGTTGGCGCAGCGTTGAATATACAAAAACCCCGAAACGCTTCCAACCCGGCAGCATCAAATTCCAATCTCTCGCTAACTCGCCCGAAGTAAATGTCCGCAAAATGTTCGTCAAACTTGTTCCTCGTCCCATTTGCGATTCTACGCGTTCGTCATTTCGCCGTAACGCTTATTCTTCCGACTGGCGTAACTTTTATCCCGTTTTTCCGTCTGCCTTTCTCTCGCCCGTTTCCTCGAGGGTGTTAAACTGCAGATTGGGGATTCTGTGGGTCCGCCGTTTAGCCTCGAACTCGCGTTTTGCGTCTCGCGTTTCATCTCACCGCCGGTCTTCCGCGTTCGCAGAATTTTCCTTCTCTGATCGATCCGGACAGCTGATTGACGGTGAATCAAAAGTGATGGCGGGGCGAACTTTATAGTACTTTCCTCCCATCTGCGTCAGTTGTATTTGCCGACGTGAGTGGATTCGAGATAAGCTCGTTACCGTTCGGTTGGGTTCTAGGTCGGTAATATTAAAGGGTAGTAACGTAATTTGCTACACGCTACAAATGAGTCGTTATTTCTTTGACTGCAAATTGAGGATACACAGTTTAGAGGCGTTGTTCTTTCTTACAATTTGTTAATGTAATGAAGAGAATTTAGGTAGGTGTACGAATGTATTACGGTCTTTTGTACGGGCAATGTTAAAGGGTAGTCTTGTAATTTGCTGCACGGTGCTAACGAGTTGTCATTTCTTTGACGGCAAATTGAGGATACACAGTTTAGAGGCGTCATACTTCCTTACGATAATTTGTTAGTAGAATGAAAAGAATTTAGGTAGTTGCAGGAATGTATTATGGTCTTTTGTAGAGGCAATGTTAAAGGGCAGTCATGTAATTTGCAACATGCTGTACACGAGTCTTTATTTCTTTGTCTACGATTTGAGGGTGTAGAATTTCCAGGCGTCGTACTTCCATGCAGTAACGTGTTATTTAAATAAAAATAATTTCGGTAGGTGCATTAATAAATTACGGTATTTTGCATGTCAATAATAAAGGGTAGTAATATGATTTACTACACAGAGACGAGAGACAAAAGATATATTAATGTTCCTGGTTTCGTATAACTTTCTTACAAAAGAGTTGTTTAGATGATTTAACAAACGGTGGCAGCACAAAGTTTATTCTGAGCTTAAATAAAATTGAATTCATTATATCAAAAATGGCTTAATTGGGACTTTGATACTGCGTGTATGCAAATTTTTATCTCATTACTATATTGCCTTTACTTTAAAGATAAGCTTCCAAATTGCCTACAGCCAAGCATTTACCATCCACCGAAGGCAGTGAGTTTTTTAAACATATTATTATCGGGTAAACAGTAGTAATTCTTGCAAAAGAATTCTGTTACATGATTTAACAAACGACGACAGGACAAGGTTTGTTCTGTGTTTAAATAAAGCTGCATTCATTATGTCAAGAATGGCTTAATTAGGGTTTGATACTGCGTGTACGCAAAATTTTATCTCATTACTATATTGCCTTTACTCTAAAGATAAGTTTCCAAATTGCCTATAGCCAACCATTCACCATCCACTGAAGGCAGCGAGTTTTTTAAACATATTATTATGGTGTAAAGAGTAGTAATTGTTGCAAAAGAATTCTGTTACACGATTTAACAAACTATGACAGCACAAAGTTTGTTTCGCGTTTAAACAAATGCCGCATTCATTACATCAAAGATAGCGTGTCGTGCGTTTAATAGCGACTTAAAACAGCGCGTACGCGAATTTCTATCTCATTACCATACTGTCTTTACTATAAAACCTCACTACCCCCCGTTGCCTACTGCCAACCATTCACCGTTCCCCATAGGCAGCGCCGTATTCGTCGGGCGCTATGGAAAGCAGCCGTGAAGACTTAATGGCGTTAATAAAACGCATCCTGTTACTCTTTCAAGGCCTCTCTGACAAATTGGAAGTCATTTCTCTGTCCTGCCGCCCGCCGAACGTTTTCCCCTTCGCTCGCCGGGCAAAAACGTTTGCTTCCCGACAGTCGCGGAAAAAGGGGCGGCACAGGCGGAAAGCGGAACCGACGAACGAAGAGAGAAGCTGTAAATTCGGGGGAGAAACGTTGAACGGGATGAGACGAGAAATCTCGAAGACTTTTTCCTTGTTCCGAAAAGTACGTCCGCAGGAAACTGGGGTGGTCGAGGCGTAGTTATGACGAATCCATTTTGGCGAGGTCGGCGATGAGAGAAAAGTATACGTAGGGGGATGGACGTCGTTCGAATTATTTCGGGGGTATGGTTATCTGAGATAGGCATGTATAACGGAAAGATGTGACGCACTGTTGTACGGTCAGGAGAAAATGTAACGTCGCATAAGTACGTGTTACACAAAATGTATAGACAATAATTTTAGTGTATATTAACACTTTACCAATCGCTATTGACTGAAGATGCCACTCACCAACGACCGACTCTGTTTTGGATATCGCGCAAGAATTGTGTATGTGTCTATTTGTGAAGCTTTATAACTGAAAAATACTGAATGTGTTGTTGAGAATCCTTTGGTTTCAAAGCAGTGTAATTTTATTGTCATTTAGAATTATCATAATATCATCTGATATTTGTTTTATCTAATATAACCGTTGACCACTGAAAAGACTACGTAGGTAAAATTGGCTGGTACGTCATTAAACGAAATTTTCTTGTAAAATGTCGTAAGATACAAAGTATTTGTTAACACGCTGACTGTCGTCCGTATTTTACTATATTAAAACCGCAACGTGATGAAATACTACAGAATATGATTGAATTGTGCAAAATGAAAATAATGCGAAGGTATCGAAGACCAAAGAATTGAATCACTATTTAATATTAATTGCATTTACAAAATTGCAAATGCTACCGATTGGGTAGAACAACCTTCTACATATTTTTTTGCTCGGAAGAAAAAATTTCTCGTGATACAAAGTTGTATGCAAAACGTGATTTGAGCAGAGTAGTTTTTCACTACCGTGCGTAGTTTATTATATTAAAACCGCAACGTGTTGAAGTACTACAGAATATGATTGAATAATGCAGAATGAAAATAATGCAAAAGTATCGGAGACAAAAGAATTAAATCACTATTTAATTTTAAAATGCATTTATAAAATTGCAAATGCTACCGATTAGGTATATTTTTAATTTTTCGTGAGATCTTTTGCGCTGGTCACCGATGACCATCACGGCAGTCAACGTGTTAAACATTTTTATTATAACTGTCACAGTTCAATAATGTTTCAGTACTAAAAATGCAGACAAACAATTGTTTTTCTGCCCACAAATAGTTACACATATAAAAACACCGTCACTTCCAATTTTACACTAATGTGGCTACGTAAATAAAGGACATAGCGCGTAATTTTATTCGTTTATTCGAATAACACTGTGAATAATGCGAAACTGAGGCGAGCAACTTCGACATTTTTTTGTGTTCCGAAAATCGTGTCCGAAGAAAACGGGGTGGTCGGGACAAAGTTATGACGTATCCATTTGGCCACGACAACGATGAAAGAAATATATACGTAAGGAGATGGACGCTGTTTGAAATGTTTGCAGGAAATACCTATCTGAGATAGGTACCTAAGTAAATCAAGCAACACGTTATTCTAGTTGTCTGTTTGAATAAAAAAACGGGTTAGGTGGTCATGACGAATCCACTTGGTGAGAATTGATATTATTCGAATTAATTCGAAGAAATATTTATCTGGCACAGCTACCAAAATAATAGATTTATATGCAGAATGTAAATGTATTGATTTATTATACTGCATATTTTAATTGTGCTATTCAAATGATTTAAAAAAAAAACATTCATCCACGATAAGTATTCAAATTACCTGTTACACGAAATAAACGTTATTTATCAGTGCTGACAAGTTATTGTATTTATTTAGTAACATAACAATGCATATAATGCAAAACTCTCTCTTCACATAAGCTGCAAATTGTCTATTTCAGCTTCTTTACCCTCTCGCGCCATACAAATCTTTCGACCACCAAATGTGTCCGCAAATAAACCTTTAAACTCTCGAACACCTATTTGTCACCTATTTGTCAAAACAATCCTGTTCGAATAACAACGTACACAGCATTCTTATTTCATCCCAGTTATGCGCAGGAACGTTTTCCCGACATCCATACAAAGACAGAGAAAGAGAGAGAACGAAGAAAAATGGTGGAAGGTCATGGGCATCTCGGCAAGGACAAGTCGAAGGGTGAATCGAGGGTGTGTCCGTGAATGGCAGCGTCCGATCGAACCACTAATTCATCAGGATCGTTGAATAAGGTCCGCCGCACGTAGTCCTTCATTCAATTTCGTTCGCCGCTGATTGAACAGCGCCCACATCTCGCCTCGCCGTAATTTCGATTTAATATCTGCAAAGTGCATCGCATGGCGCGAATTTGTTTGCATTCACGATTACCGACGGGCAGATATCTATATGTCATTAGTTCTATCGTACACCTATAATGCGGAATATATAAGTAGTCGGGATGTCCTATTTTTGTTCTTAATGTATGTGTATGTGCTCAAAGGATGATATGAAAACGAATGAAGTAACAAATGTCGGGAAGTAGAGGAAGATGCACTAAACGTCTGCAAATTGCTGTAATTAAATGTCGATATACGTTAATTACGTTTAATTTGACACCAACGGTAATATACCGAAAACCCAAAGCATAAATAAATGAAATTATTTGTTGTTAATGTATGATTGTATATATTTAAATATAAATATATATTATCATACATATAATAATAAAATAAATATTTTGTTCATAATGCATGATAATAAAATTTGTTCTTAATGTATGCGCTCAAAACATGACACCAAAACGAACGAAGTAACGGATGTCAGGATGAAGAGGAGGATGAACTGAACGTCTGCAAATTGGTATAATTTAACGTTAATATACCGTAACTATGTTTAATTTGACACAAACGATAATATACCGAAAAGCCAAAGTATAAATAAATGAAATTAACGAAACTTTTGTTCTTAATGTAGGCGCTCAAAGGATGACACCAATACGAACGAAGTAACGGATGTCAGGATGAAGAGGAGGATGAATTGAACGTCTGCAAATTGCTATAATTTAACGTTAATATATGTTAACTATGTTAAATTTGACACAAGCGATAATATACCGAAAAGCCAAAGTATAAATACATGAATTAGACCAAAACGAACGAAGTAACGGATGTCAGGAAGAAGAGGAGGATTAACTAAACGTCTGCAAATCGCTATAATTCAATGTCGATGTACGTTAACTATGTTTCATTTGACACAAACGATAATATACTGCAAAGCAAAGTATAAATAAATGAAATTAACGAAACTTTTGTTCTTAATGCATGTGCTCAAAGGATGACACCAAAACGAACGAAGTAACGAATGTCGAGAAGTAGAGGAGGATGAACTAAACGTCTGCAAATTGCTATAATTCAACGTTAATATACGTTAACTATGTTTAATTTGACACAAACGATAATATACTGCAAAGCAAAGTATAATTAAATGAAACTATCGAAACTAAAGAACTTTGAACGCCTAACACTGCAAAGCAAAGTATAACTAAATGGAACTAATACGTTCACTGCCGTGCATATTTTGCTGTATTAGAACGGCGATGCTATGAAGTACTACAGCGTTTGACTGAATTATGCAAAATGTAAATAATGTGTAGGTATTGGAGACCAAAGGACCGCACCACTATTCTAACAATAACTGCATTTATAAAACAATTGTTGCTACCTATTGCGAATATTTTACATTGCAAGTCGCGAAAGTTTCAAATATCGGGATCGTTTAATGTCAGCTGCTTCCGTTGCATGTGGTTTAAACTCTGGGCTTTGAGAAATCAATGTTTTTTTATTTCCAATTTTAATTTTTCTTTTGTTAATGTCTTATATTAAAAACGTAACACGCGACTTTCTTGGTTTATATAAGATGAATCTTGTTTATATAATGTTTCATGATACACGCTTATATCTTACATGAATATTTCGGAACAAAGACGTTGAAGGGTAAGGTAGAAAGTAGGGTATGTATTAATATAATAATAAAAATGAAAGGTAATATATGCTGTTCTGAAATAATATTAGTACCCTCCGTAAATTTGCGTATTTTACTGTATTAGAACGGCGATGCTGTGAAGTACTACAGCGTTTGACTGAATTACGGAAAATGTAAATAATGTGTAGGTATTGGAGACCAAAGGATCGCTTCACTATTCTAAGAATAACTCCATTTAAAAAATAATTATTGCTACCTATTGCGAATATTTTGGATCTCCAGTAAAATCTCTTGCGCCGGTGACCATTACGGCAGTCGAAGTGTTAACGAAACTAAAGAACTCTAAACGCCTAATACCACATTACCAAATCCCTAATTCACGAAATCGATGGTGGCCTCGTCTAAAACCAAAACCGTAATCCTCTTCATTGCGAATCGCTTCTTACCACACCTCGGCATTCCACCGGAGAATTATAAAGAGTTCGGTCTGGTTATTGTAAAATAAAGATTTCGCAATTTATCTCTTCTCTTGATTCTAACACGTGCGAGCGCGCGAGGCTCATTGTGCTAATTTGTCGAGTTCGTCGAATGACGGGAAAACGTTCAACGCGGAGAGTGGCTCGATTATTCGCACGTTATTGTTGCGGGCCGATGTTATTACGGAGCGACAATGCCGGGGCCGATAAAACGGACCGCGATTAATTCTCGTGCCCCCTGAGATGGGCGACTTTACGGCCGATTAAATTGATTCGCCCTGATGCCGCGAGAGAGTGCGAGTCAATGAATTGGGGTTCGATGAACCGATGGAGGCGCGTGGAATGGCCTGGGATTAGGTGCAACTGGTCGTGGCTATGTTTTTTCTAGGCGCGGCATGTCGAGAATGCCGGATTTCGTTTATTCGTTTTAACAATTATTCAATGTTTCGTTCAATGAAACTTGTGTAACGCTGGTTATGGTGGCATCTTCTTTGTTTGCGGCTTTTGCCCTAGGGCTTCTTGTTCGGGAGAAATATTTTACATTTTTATGTAAGTGTGTAATTATTTTTTAATAGGAAAAAATAGTAGGGTACTTTCATCCTAGAGTAATCTGGCGAATATTATTTTGATGATCCTCGAATTTTTCGATCATTGCACGTCCCATTGACTGCTATTCTTGTATACAGACTATACACATAGTTCTGACGTATATAACTAGATTTTAATAACAAAATCTAATGAGGGATAGATGACTGCTGAAAAAAAGGTCTACATATTAAACAGTACTGCTAAGAGAGAGTTCGATGAACCGATGGAGGCGCGTGGAATGGCCTGGGATTAGGTGCAAGTGGTCGTGGCTATGTTTTTTCTAGGCGCGGCATGTCGAGAATGCCGGATTTCGTTTATTCGTTTTAACAATTATTCAATGTTTCGTTCAATGAAACTTGTGTAACGCCGGTTATGGTGGCATCTTCTTTGTTTGCGGCTTTTGCCCTAGGGCTTCTTGTTCGGGAAAAATATTTTACATCTTTATGTAAGTGTGTAATTATTTTTTAATAGGAAAAAATAGTAGGGTACTTTCATCCTAGAGTAATCTGGCGAATATTATTTTGATGATCCTCGAATTTTTCGATTATTGCACGTCCCATTGACTGCTATTCTTGTATACAGACTATACACATAGTTCTGACGTATATAACTAGATTTTAATAACAAAATCTAATGAGGGATAGATGGCTGCTGAAAAAAAGGTCTACATATTAAACAGTACTGCAAAGAGAGAGTTCGATGAACCGATGGAGGCGCGTGGAATGGCCTGGGATTAGGTGCAACTGGTCGTGGCTATGTTTTTTCTAGGCGCGACATGTCGAGAATGCCGGATTTCGTTTATTCGTTTTAACAATTATTCAATGTTTGGTGCAATGAAACTTGTGTAACGCCTGTTATGGTGGGATTTTCTTTGTTTGCGACTTTTGCCCTAGGGCTTCTTGTTCGGGAAAAATATTTTACATCTTTATGTAAGTGTGTAATTATTTTTTTATAGGAAAAAATAGTAGGGTACTTTCATCCTAGAGTAATCTGGCGAATATTATTTTGATGATCCTCGAATTTTTCGATTATTGCATGTCCCATTGACTGCTATTCTTGTATACAGACTATACACATAGTTCTGACGTATATAACTAGATTTTAATAATAAAATCTAATAAGGGATATATGACTGCCGAAGAAAAGTTCTACATATTAAATAGTACTGCTAAAGAGAGGGCCCTGGGGCTTCGATGCATAGAGAATTCAAAAACCCATGAATGCAATGAACTCAACCAGAACAGATATAGTAGAGATTTAATTTTGAAATTTATTTATGTAATTTTGCTTACGCTGTATGTTTATTCGAAAGTAGAATTACGTTCTCTAATATTGTATAGTTTAATGTTTATAGATACATTCAATCTACCTATAAAATATGCAAGTAATATATACAACCCTACAACGCTTATTTTACCTTCGAAAGTGGAATCATGTTCTTTAATATTCTATAGTTTGTTATTTACAACTGATCTAAATTAGTTTAGATAATATTGTGTCGTTTATTGTTCATCGGAAATAAGAAATGAGTATATATATAATACATTAAACAAATTATATCTTGCGACTGCCTATGAAGTAGTCGTGCGCTTATTAACTTCATGCGATGATGGTATAGCGGAAGTCAAATGAATTTAAGACCAACAATTTTAAAAAGTAATTTAGTTTTTTTTTTCATTTATGTATTTCTGATATAATATTGATATACCGATATTTTGATCACGAGTCAGACTCGCGATATTCATGTTTGGACCGAAATTCTCATCACGAGTCAGATTCGTGATATTCACGTTTGGTCCGAAATTCTCATCACGAGTCAGACTCGTCAAAGTACGGCAAGGAGTTGACGCCGTGTTACGACGAAATTATTCACCTCTAGACGACGATCGCATTACCGATACGTAGTTCTAAATAAACGACACAATATTATCTAAATTAGTTTAGATAATATTGTGTCGTTTATTGTCCATCTGAAATAAAAAATTAGTATATATATATATATTAAACAAATTATATCTTGCGACTGCCTATGAAGTAGTCGTGCGCTTATTACCTTCATGCGATGATGGTATAGCGCAAGTCAAATGAATTTACGACTAACAATTTTAAAAAGTAATTTAATTTTTTTTTCATGTATGTATTTCTGATACAATATTGATATACCGATATTTTGATCACGAGTCAGACTCGCGATATTCATGTTTGGACCGAAATTCTCATCACGAGACAGATTCGTGATATTCACGTTTGGCCTGAAATTCTCATCACGAGTCAGGCCAAAATTCTCAGTTTTATTTACACTATTGTCGTATCACGAGTCAGATTCGTGATATTCACGTTTGGTTTCTCTTCTTCCTTTAGGTATTTTTCTATTTGAGCAAAGTGCACAGTCTTTTTGTTTTCCTTCGGGATGTACAGAGATGAAATGAGGCTTTCCATCTAAGCGATCGTGTTTATCAAGTGTTCCAGGCCTCCACAATTTCATATTTCGTGCACGATAATCACGAGTAAGCATTGACAAAAGCTTTTCGCGAAATTTTTTCTGGGCTATAGGTTTTGTTCCTTGGTTTTTTGTTTTTTTCTTTGTATAAAATATACGCATTTGCTATAGAGATTTCTAATCCCGAAAATAAATATTTCCTCCACCACTTGAGTGCTCGACGGAAAAAACAATAAGATGTCGCGTATTGGTGCACCATATCGACACCACCCATATTTTTATTATAATCTATGATCACATTCGGTTTTTTTATTTCTCTTCGATTACCTGAATGTCTAACACTTCTAGTGACATTGCGAGAGCGTTGATAACGTATAATATGTGCGCGACACCTATTTATTTGGACATGAAAAAATGTCGAGTGGGTCGACAAGCTCCTGAGATAAAAAGTGATGTCGAGTGACACTCGACATAGGAGTGCAAAGGGTTAACGTCGTGTTACAACGAAATTATTCACCTCTAGACGACGATCGCATTACCGATACGTAGTTCTCAACGAAGCCCGTACATCATCTCTCACGCTTCTTTTCCATTACACCGTCTACCAAGCCCGGTTTCATGTAAATACGACTTCAATACGTCCATTAACTCTCCGCCGTCGTGCCGAAGGAAACAGACAGCGAGCAAGAAAGGAAAAGCGACGGGCGAAGGACAGGGAGCAAAGACAAACGACTGTCCCGTGGGTGGGTCTCCGTTCTCAAGAAAGAACGGAATCAATATGCTAATGGTACACGCTCCCCTTATTAGCCTAAAGTATTCTCCTTCGCCGCAAACGAACCCGTAATGCGCGCTTCGCGTGTCGGCCAGAACATTTTTACGACGCGCGTGCCTATGAAAAATGAAATTTTCGCGGACTCACCAAGAGCTGGCCGGAAAAAAATAACTGCGCGCGCGTGATTAACCATTTGCGGTTCGATGTCGAGCGTGGCCCGGCAACGCGTGTCGTTTCGGCATGTTCCGTGTCGGGTGTCGCTCGATATTGCATTTCGTTCTGGCAGCTTCCTGTGTCGAGGGTCGCACGACAGCGTGTTTCGATGTAGGAATTTTTGCATATCGGAAAGTGACGGTCGTTACTCGACGAATATTTCTTGTAGTATTAGACTTGTATGTACTATGATTTTATATGGCACAATAGTTGGTGATTGACGACACGATCGTCTGCGGGTTTTTATTTTTAATTTAATTTTCGTTTTGTTAATCTCTCAAAAACTTAACACGCGACTTTCATGGTTTATGCAACATGAATTTTGTTTGTATAATGTTTCCTGATACACGCTTATAGCTTACATGAATGTTTCGGAACAAAAAGGTTAAAGGGTAAGATAGAACGTAGGGTATGTATTAATATATATGCTGTTCTGAAGTAATATTACTACCCTCCGTACATTTAAGCTCCAAATAGAAAATCCGTCAAATTGACGAGTTCCGTAAATCTAGTGTTAATTAAACTCACTGCTGAGGATTCCACGCAACATGTGTCGAAATGTCGAATGGTGTCAGTTTACAGAGTTACGGAACTGTACCAATTTTTACACATTTATCGCAATACTTTGATTGCACCGCCTTATGCAATTCGAAGTGTATAGAGACTACGTGACAACGAATATATCATGGTTCGGATCGATGCTATAAAAATCTGGCGTCTCATGTATAAGTTTTCTTTATACCGCTGACTCTCACAAGTATCCACTTAGCAAATAAAATTTTGATACGAAATAACCACCCGTTTTCTAACTTTGAAAGCGCAACTCGCTATCGCTTCTTCTTTACTCGTTTTCGCTTGCAAAGTGACAGTTCCAAGAATACGAGTGAGAGGTATGTGAAAGCGTCACGCCATAAATCCGTGCAGTCGCATGACAGTTATTGCTGCCACTGTCGCCTAGTAAAACATCAAATTCAAGCCGAATAGTATATGTGACGCAAAGTAAGGAACTAGCTGATCCCGCACGTGTTGCTTATTCCGGAACAAAACTACACAGGGTCTAAGTAATCTGTAAGGAAACTATACCTGTGTAACAAGATGCGGATGTCAGTGTCGAGTATAGTCGGTGTAACAATGATTACTTGGGCCCTGTGTAGTTTTGTTCCGAAATAAGCAAGTAGTATAATAATAGTGCAATAAGTAGCAAATGGGAGGTATTGAGCGATGTGAGTACAAGTGCCGACTATAATCGTCATATTTCGGAACAAAACTACATATAGTCGGCACTAACATCCGCATTTTCTTACTTCCATTCACATTGCTCAATGTCTCGCGTTTGCTACTTATCGCACGATTATTATACTACTTGCTTATTTCGGAACAAAACTACCTATAGTGGCGACTAATATCCGCACCTTGTTACACGGTTGCCGATTATAGTCGGCACTTGTATTCACATCCCTCAATACCTCGCGTTTGCTATTTATTGCACTATTATTATACTACTTGCTTATTTCGGAACAAAACTACCTATAATCAGCACTGACATCCGCATCTTTTTACACAGATGTCGACTGTAGACGGCATTTGTATTCACATCCCTCAATCCCTCGCGTTTGCTACTAATTGCACTATTATTATACTACTTGCTTATTTCGGGACAAAGCTACCTATAGTCCGCACTGATGCCCGCATCTTGTGTCATAGATGCCGACTATACATAGTCGATACTTGTATTTACATCGCTCAATGCCTCGCGTTTGCTGTTTATTGCACTATTAGGTATTATACTACTTGCTTATTTCGGAACAAAACTACCTATAATCGGCACTAACATCCGCATCTTGTTACACAGGTGCCGAGTATGTTGGCATTTATATTCATATCCCTCAATACCGCGCGTTTGCTACTTATTGCACTATTATTGTACTACTTGCTTATTTCGGAACAAAACTACCTATAGCCGGCACTAACACCCGCATCTTGTTACACGGTTGCCGACTATGGTCGGCACTTCCATTCACATCCCTCAATACCTCGCGTTTGCTACTTATCGCACTATCATTATACTACTTGCTTATTTCGGAACAAAACTACCGATAGTGGGCACTAACATCCGCATCTTGTTACACAGGTGCCGAGTATGTCGGCACTTGTATTCACATCGCTCAATACCTCACGTTTGCTACTTATTAGACTAGTATTATACTACTTGCTTATTTCGGAACAAAACTACCTATAGTCGGCACTGACATCCGCATCTTATTACACGGGTGCCGACTATAGTCGGCACTTCCATTCACATCGCTCAATGCCTCGCGTTTGCTACTTGCTGAGAGTGTATGCGGATGCCATAAATCCAGCAGCTCCTGCTGGTTTAAATGCGAACGAGTTCCGCGAACGGTAAAGGCAGGAAGACAGAGCGTGGTCCGTTAGAGGAACTTCGTGCATCGTAAATATGTTTATTCAATGCGAACGCGGAGAAATGGTCTACCCTGCTGCTCGTCGTGGCGAACGTAATAGTTACGACTCGCAATCCGGCCTGATCTGCAGTAAAGTTAACATTCAGAAGAGATTACGCTCGCGCGAGATTAGCGGCTAAGGCGACGGGGATGGTTCATTTGCGCGGTGGTAATTGAGGAAAGTCTCGTGGGGTGGATTCTAACGGCGTTTGATCAATTTCGCGGTGTTTTAATCGCTTCTGCCGCAACAATTGAAGTCGAAACACACGGAATTGTTTGCACGCTTGTTTTGAGACGTTAATATTTCAAGGCCGGACTGCATTGTTGCGAACTTAACTTATTTATATGCATAGAACGGTGAATTAAATTCGCAATAAGAATTAATAATTTACGCTTGACGGCGCAGGGGAATTTTGAAGAGTTTCAATGCGAGAATGCTCTATTTTATGAAGATTCTATGCGAGAATACTTTATTTTATGAAGATTCTATGCGAAAATGCTCTATTTCATGAAGATTCTATACGAGAATATTTTATCAATCTTCCAGCGCGAACATGATATACGTTTGCGCTAATAGTAATTTATTTTTATAAGTACCAAATTGTGCTAAGTTTCAATCGTGGTAAATTCGCGAAGACTGCTTTAAGATTCGTCTGCTGCAAGTCGCGAAAGTTTCAAATATCAGGATCGTTTAATATCAGCTGCTTCCGTTGCATGTGGAACTTCGGCCAGCTTGCAAGTGACGACTCAGATAATAGAGAAACTTCTACGATGCGGGCTGACGCTCTTCTAGACGCTGTTGATGATCCTGATCGTTAAACTTCTAAGAACGTTAATCATTTTTTGTTCCACCAAATTCCACAGCAAATCCTTTTTCTTTGGCGACAAAGTTCGTGACCGCCTTTTCCGCGTGTTCATGAAAAATCGATCCTCACCCTATTTTGGTCTACCATCTTTGCGGTTGCATGTCATTATGCTCATCAATTAAGCTGATCACTTTCCAAGTCGATTAGCTCCATAAGACGAAAAGTACTGAATTTATTTTGAATATTGAAAGTTAAGCATGATTCATATACATAGACACTAAAGTTTTTTAAATTCGTAAACTGGGCTTAATCGCTGAGCCTTCAGACAAGCTCAATCGTATATTTGTTTAAAATATCTCGATTGTGTGTAACTGTGGGATAAATTTGGAGCTCTTTTTATCGATTGTTGTGTTCAATTTACTTAACCTGCATAATGCATATTATTTCAGTGCTTTTGTTGTCATGATTAACTTTATGAGCGCATTACCCTTTTTGTTCGCAGCTTTTTTTTTATTATACGCTAAATGTGTTAACTTTAACTCGTTTAACTATTTCATTTTAAATATTGAAGGTTAAGCATCATTCATATATTTATCGGTTTTTTAAATTCGTTGGGCTTTCTGACAAGCTCAACCGTATATTTGTTTAAAATAACTCGGTTGTGTGTAACTGTAGGATAAATTTAGAGCTCCTTTGATCGATTATTGCGTTCAATTTATTTAACCTGCATAATGCATTTTATATGAGTTTGTTGTCATGATTAACTTTATGATCGCATTACCTTTTTTGTTCGCAGCTTTTTTTTTTATTATACGCTAAATGTGTTAACTTTACACTCGCACTCGTTTAACTATTTCACGGTCTTTGGCCAGTCGCAAGCGACTTTTCACCTTTTCGCATATACAAACCTCTCCCCTGTGACATGCAGGAGTACTCTTTCCTTCCTGCTCCCTCATAAATTTACCTCTATATCTTCCGCTCGAGGTAAACTGTTCTTATATATTTCACTCCCCACTATCAAGCCAGGAATCATTATCAAGCATAAACTACCACATAAACCAGTGAACAATTTTCGTTCACTCCATTTTATTCCACTTACTTTTCGTTTAATAGCAATTTTAAAGTAGTTTATATCATAATTTTTTACATTTTTCATTCCCACCATTAGTTTAAGAATAGTTATAAAACATAAACCACCATATAAATCCCTTGCCGTAGCATTTAACTCGGAAGAATTCGGGTTAAAGCGATGCGCAGAAATGTTCGTCAAAGGATTCAAAGCGGCTGAAACAAATAATAACTTGCGATTGCTTGTGAAGTAGCCATGCACTTATTAACACTTTAACTGCCAAGCGTATTTTGCTATATTAGAACCGGGATGCAATGGAGTATTGCAGGGTATAATTAAATCATGCAAAATAAAGGTAACACAGAGTTGTTAGAATCCAAAGTATTGAAGTACCGTCCCAATATCAATTGCTGTTACAAGATTGCTAATGAGCTTCATTGCGAATTATTCTGCATTTTTTGTAAAATCTTTTGCACCGGTCACCGGTGACCACTGTGGCAGTCAAAGTATTAACTCTTTAACTGCTGAATATTTCCGGCCAAAGCGATCGCTGAGGATGAAACACTTTTCACTAGTATCAAATGTATTGATTGATTATGTAAGGCGCAACTAAGTTCTAATGATAATTCTTTATTTACGCCAAATGGAATAATGCAAGAAAATTATTTGATAAAGCACGCATCTGTATTCATCTCTTACATTGATAATGGTGGCTGCAATAGGAGAAAAATCGAAACGATTGGGGCGCATATATGCGTCAATAGTCGACACCCATGAATTTCGGCAGATGCATATATGCGTCCATAGCAGTTAAAGGGTTAATTTTATGCGATGATACTCTTGTGGAATTTAGATAATTTTTTTATGTATATATTTCTGATACAATATATAAACTTTGATCACAAGTCAGACTCGTGGTATTCATGTTTGACCCGAAATCCTCATCACGAGTCAGACACGTGATATTCACGTTTGGCCCGATTTTCTCATCCTTCGTCAGACTCGTCAAAGTACAGCAAGGGGTTAAGTAAAAATCCGGTTGAAGCTCAGATGGCTGGCAAACAACAACTCGTACCGATACAATTCTTTTTAATCTCCTGCATTTCCCACGGGACGACCGATCGAGGGTCTTCCATTTTCAGGAGGCAAACGGTCAAGGTCAATCCTTGCCTTCCACCCTCGAGTAACTTCCCGCAACTTAACTGCAGTTTCGCTTCGCATCTTACTTAGCCGCGGAACATTTCCTCGTCCTCTCTCTTTCTCTTCTGACGCTTCTGCGTTTCAGTCTTCTCCCTTTTTCGTGCTTAGGCGGGGGTGGAGGATCCCAGACGATGCGAGGAGTGCTTTTAAAGTTCGTCTTAAATCAAGGGAAGCCTGTTGGAGTTCTCATGATTTTCAGATGAAGACGGGACACGCGAGGGAAGATGAGAAGAGACTTCTAGGCTTTCGAAATTTACACACGTTAAGTGTCGATCGGTCTCGAATATTGTTGTGATGAAAGCATTAGTCAGTTGACTACTGTGGAGAGTTTTGTTTATTTAAAAGTGTGGAACAGAAAGAAAGAAAATTTCGGTTGTGACTAAATGTGTTTTGAAGAACGAGAATATAAGATGAATAAAAAGAAAGAAGGAACCTCGTATAGATTTATACGTATGACAGAAAACGTTTGTTATGTGGTATTATACGTTTATGTGAAATGTCGGCAAAATGCTGAGAAGAGACGCGGCTACTATCCGGAATCGAGTAATATAAACAATCATGGCCCCGAAAGCCTCAGAATTAAAAATAAAGTTTCGTTTAGCTAGTCAGCATTTTCGTACAATTATATTGCCAGCAAAAAATATATATTCAATATATTCAATTCATTATAATTTCAATTCAATATATTCAGTTCATTCAAATATATATTCAATATATACAATTTAAGACATATTCAAGTACAATTAAAAGGTTCTACCTTCAATGTTTGGCCAAAAATAAGCCTTGTAGTATTGCATTATGCGAACATCCGACCACCCTCATTGCGCGTCTTCACACACTTAAAATTGACTATAAAATATCGCGCCCCATAAAAAATACACGAGTCTCATGGCTTGGTATCATGGGTACACTTCCCTTCCTTATTGATCCCGTTTGTTCAATAGCTTATATACAGGAACGCGTCCGAACGGATTAGAGAGTTAATAAGTAAATTCTTTAATTCACAAAAAATCATAATTACACGTGCACGTGCGTAATAAGGTGTGGCTGTATGCATACGCATACACCTCAATGCGCATTCTAAAAGAATCTCATGACTTGGTATCATGGGTACACTTCCCTTCCTTATAGGCCTCGTTTGTTCAATAGGCCATAGAAAGGAATACGCCCTAAAGGACTAGGCAGTTAGTAAGCGAATTCTTCTGTCGTGTGCGACATTACTTTGCCATTTTGTGTTATCAAACGTGTGTCTTAGTAAACACCCAAATCCATCTTCCGATATTTGTTTCCCACTTCTGACCAGCACAACAGCAAATATGTGTGACGTTATGCATACGCATCCTAAGAGGATCTCTTGGCTTGGTGTCATGGGTACACTTCCCTTGCTTATAGACCTCGTTTGTTCAATAGGCTACATAAAGGAACACGCCCGAAAGGACTAGGCAGTTAGTAAGCGAATTCTTCTGTCGTGCGCGACATTACTTTGCCATTTTGTGTTATCAAACGCGTATCTTAGTAAACACCCATACTCATCTTCCAGTATTTGTTTCCCATTTCTGACCAGCACAACAGCACAAATGTGTGGCGGTATGCAAACTCATACGCCTCAACGTGCATTCTAAGAGAATTACATACATGGCGTGGCGTCATGGGTATACTTCCCTTCCTTATAGGCCCCATTTGTTCAATAGGCCATAGAGAGGAATACGCCCTAAAGGACTATACAGTTAGTAAGCGAATTCTTCTGTCGTCGCGACGTTACTTTGCCATTTGGTGCTATCGAACGCGTGTCTTAAACCCATCTTCTGGTATTTGTTTCCCATTTCTGACCAGCACAATAGCAAATATGTGTTACGCATCCTAAGAGGATCTCATGGTTTGGTGTCATGGGTATACTTCCCTTGCACCTCGTTTGTTCAATTCTAAAGGAACACGCCCGAAAGGACTAGGTACCATTCTTCTGTCGTGCGCGACATTACTTTGCCATTTTGTGTTATCAAACTCTTTTCTTAGTAAACACCCATATTCATCTTAGCAAAAAGACTCATTCCCCTTCCTTATAGGCCCCATTTGTTCAAGCCGAGGAATACGCCCTAAATCTATACAGTTAGTAAGCGAATTCTTCTGTCGTCGCGACGTTACTTTGCCATTTTGTGTTATCGAATGCGTATCTGTCGCATTTCTGACCAGCACAGCACAATGTGTGGCGTTAAACATACGCCTCAACGTGCATTCTAAGAGAATTACATACATGGCTTGGCGTCATGGGTATACTTCCCTTCCTTATAGGCCCCATTTGTTCAATAGGCCATAGAAAGGAATGCGTCCTAAAGGACTAGGCAGTTAGTAAGCGAATTCTTCTGTCGTTTACTTTGCCTTAGCAAAAAGGCTCGCCTGTGTACCGACGTTTGCCTATCTGTCGCTAGACATTACAGCGAGTTATACAAGTTTCTGGCAAATGGACGATAGTGGTACGCTTCGTATATACGTGGGAATTGTCTTAAGATGATAATAAAGATTCGTGAAAAGTGAAATGTGAATATATTTGTATATGGAAAAAGGGGAAGAAACGAACAGCCTGAGTTACAATTACTTACAACGCAAAACTACGCACAACGCAACCTCCTCGTTACCCCATGCATGCTCATGCATACGTTTTGTAGGAAAATATCAGACACTCGGCCCGGAGCGTTTGGCCCGCGGACACACTCTCTCTCTGTGCTGGTACGCTCTCGTTGCTCATTTGTGCCCATAATTATGAAAGTGGACTAAGTCATATATTTCTTGTTTCGAGATATTTAATGAATTGCATTTGAATAAATTAAAAAATATTTTTACATTATGCGACATTTTAATTTATAATTTTATTAGTCTTAATTAATGGAAATTTACTATGAATATGAAATTTTGTGTGAATTTTATACGATAATATTATTTTTAAAGATTGAATTTTAGACCATTTTCAAAATTAACTGAATGTCCTATAAATGACTTAAAGCAATAAAGAACTTTGAGTTTTATTTGAAACAATAATTTGATTGAAATAATTCGTGAACATTTATTACATTTATTAATTATTTTTAAACAGTAATCCATTTTTATCATTATTTCGAGTATTTAAGATTCTTAAAATGTTCCTGAAAAACTGGAGGGATGCAGTACTCATAATATCTTTATGCATACTGGTTAATGGTGGTGTATATGGGAATTTAATATCGTATAGACTTTTTTAGGTGAAAGATCCAAAACGTGAAATTTAGAATCATCTAAAGATGTTTTATAGAACATTTTGTAAGGTTCATTTTTCAAGAATCTCATCCATTGAATTTGTAGCCAAGAGACAGATTCACCCGCGGTATTTTTTACTCTTCTTGTTATTGATTCTTCTAGTAATGAAGTTGTCGTTATTATTAAAATTTGATTGTCATTTATTTTATTATGTAGTTCTCTCTCAAGTTGTTTATATAATTTATTTAAATTTTTGACTTAGACCACTCATAATTAAAACTAAATGAATTCCATAAAATGTTGAAATTACAACCACTATATAATGGTTCATTTTTGACAATTTCGTAAAAATTACATTGAATCAATTTAGTTAAAAATAATGTGGTATGAAATAACCGATAAACTCATTTTTTTTAAATTTTGACTTAGACCACTTTCATAATTATGGGCACATTTGCATTCAATCACACATCCCACATTTATGTGCTCACTGTCCACAACACTTCTACATCCGGTTGCAACAACATCTAGGGCAACTCCCATTCGCCATAGCCCTACTGATGAGTCCAACCGTGTGGGTTCTAAGACGAAACGTTCTAAATTCATTCTTGCAATTGTAAGACGATTTCTTACGACGACAAAGTATCGAACGACTGGGTGACGCAATGCACTGCCGCCGAAAACAAAGCAGACGCGCCATCGACAAAAGCGCAGCGCATCTTCGAGAGCGCGTCCGACCCAGCGAAAGGATCATTTTTTTCCGGACCACGGACGATAGCACATTTTCTGCGATCAAAAGACATTTGTTTTACACAATCGCTTCTTCCTTCACCCGGTACACGTTCTCGCGACATTTCCCAAAAACACCGAACACGCGCGCCACGCGATAGATCGCGGAATGCTCGGAGGCAGCGAGCGGAAATACAGAGGAACCGGGTAATCTCGCCGGGGCGCGATTTAAATAAACATTCCTCGGTCTCTTATCTGGCCCCATTATTATACGAGCGGTACGACGCGCTCGCATCCGCGGCGGGGCTTGAATTCTGACGTTTCGGTCCCGGTTCACAAAGGAGCGAAGACGAGCGCGTAGCAATGAATTCCACGGCATCTTCCTCGCCCGCCATTCCGACCCTCGCTCCTCGTCCGACGTCAGACGTACGTGACTTTTTTGCCAGAGTGGAAATTCAGGTTAGCTTACGCAGGAATCCTCGGAGCTATTCAGCCGCCGGGACCCTTTTACCCTTTTCGCCGAGGAGAAAGACGGCCGAGTTATTTTCCCGAAGTGGCCGACATGTCGAGAAATGCCCGACCGTGTCCCGGGCGCGTTCGTTCGTCTTCTTCGCACCCGCCTTTCGCGCCGGCTCATCTTTTCACGCCGGCTGCAGAGACGGGCTGGACGATTCGGCCGCGGGGCAATTCGGCTTTTACGCGGAAACGGGACGCGGCCGTGCGAGAGGTGGAAGAAGTTGATTTTGGCAGAAGTGAAATTAGTCTTGCTTGGAAAATTAATTCGTTTAGTGGCGGGCGAAAATGAGGTGCCTATGCGAAGATAACCGGCCGAATTTCACGATTTTAGGAATATTTATATAATTCAAAAAGCAGTGTATTAAGGACGAAATAGAGAATAAAACAATGACTTCGGGCTTTTCGTAGTAGATGTTATATATCATCGTATAAATGAGATAGAACCCTTTAATATGTTTGCGACTGCTTGCTTTGTTCTGGGGTTATCAACTCTGGAACTGCATACTTCAAAATTGGTCGGGAAACCTTTTACACGTGTATGTAAGTAAGAAAACTACAATAATACGATGCCACGATTGAAATGCCATATTTTGTTTTGCGAGAAAAGAAATTAACCCTTTTAGTGCCGGGCGAAAAAGAGGTGCCTATGCGAAGATAACCGGCCGAATTTTACGATTTTACTAGGGTTTGGAAGGAGGTTCATAAAAACCAAATAAAAACAATATGTATATAATTCAAAAAGCAGTGTATTAAGGACGAAATAGAGAATAAAACAATGACTTTGGGCTTTTCGTAGTAGATGTTATATATCATCGTATAGATGAGATAGAGTCATTTAATATGTTTGCAACTGCTTGCTTTGTTCTGGGCTTTTATCAACTCTGGAACTGCATACTTCAAAATTTGTCGGGAAACCTTTTACACATGTATGTAAGTAAGAAAACTACAATAATACGATGCCACGGCTGAAATGCCATGTTTTCAGTTTTGCGAGAAAAGAAATTAAGCAATGTATAGTCGTCTTAGGGTATAGGGGTAGTGAATGCATCAGTCGCTTTTCCATCGCAGGATTCATTCCATTACAAGATGCAATATACCATATAAAGCCGTCTTGTGGTTGGAAATGCTTCATTTTAGAATTTTATTGTCAAAACTCTTGACATGTTCTTCATAAGTAGATAGTAAACGGATCTTCTACTCCAGGATCCTTTCCATCTCAAGATGAACAGTGATTCGCATAATTACTATTCACTACTGGGGAGGAGACACCTGTGACCCCGAGAAATGCCGAGAGTTTTAATAACAAAATTGCAAAATTAAGCATGTTCAACCATAATAGGGTTTTATATATTCCTTTATTTTTCAAGTGAAATGATTGCAAATATACGGAGTGGACGGTGGTCCACTTTCAGCCCAAATTATATATTTTTAATATATAATTTTTGTGATTTTTACGTATATATGTTTTTACCAGCTATTCTATTTCCTACTATCTACTTTTGGTTGCGTTATTCCTGGATTATAAATTGCATGCTTGCATAAGAAAAGGTATTAAAAAGCAAATTAACAATCAAAAGAAATTTCAAATCTTTATAACATCCACGTAGGTCTGCCATTTTTAAATTATCGTCTATCCAAATGTGCCACGGCCGGAGTATATGCTTTCAATCCTTGTCCCACGATTTCTTTCGGTACTTTCCAACATCCGCCCATTAATACACTACCTACATCCTTCTAACATCATCACCGTACAGACACTCGACCAAAATCACACATTAAAATTCACAAAAATCTTTGACGCCCGCCATATACCTGTGGTTACACAAAATGAATGCATTCCTTGACTTATGGACAAGGGTGCACATACATACGCGGTACTAAAAACTAAAATTGCACTGCAAATACCACTGACATCCGACGATCGATCGATTGGTCCTCAAAATCGTCGAAATCTGCTAGGAAGCTGCAAAGCTAACTCAACTAGTCCCTGCAACCGGTCGTTCGGCACTCAGGATCCGTATACCCGCGAGAATTTCACGCTGAAGTCGAGTGTGTAACGCGGGACAGAAGCTGCAGTCTGCCCTCGACGCGACTTTCGTTTCTATTTTATCTGTCTCGCCCAACGTCCGTCGCGTGGGCGGACGAAAACGTCCCAACACCTAGTACAGCTGAATTTATAGGTAAACTTCTTCTCGGGTAAACCTTCACGTGTGCTCGCTTCAGGGAGAATGGATACGCTTCAATGATTGGATTCTCTCACGTAGCGTTGAGTGTGCTACTTGCTTTCCAATTGATCGTCCTGTGACGTTTCCGACACTGATAGCGACGATTGCAGTTTCGTTAAGGAGGAATGCTATCAAGAGACGAAACAGCTTCATTTTGTTTGCACGTGCTCACTCTTTTATTGAAATCGGTGTACTTGTGAAGGTACATCAATATTGATGCTTTCGTGTGTCTTACATTATATCAATTTTTTTTCCATTTGATTAACGCTTAAGAATTTCCTGGGAAACTATGACAATCGTATTATAAAAGGACGTCACTAGTAAATGAAGGAACAAAAACTGAATTTTGTTTATGCAATGTTATCTATTTGTGTTGAAAAACATAACTATTTAATTAGCGTGCAACGGAATTTTGTTTGCACAAATTCATTGTTTTGTTTAACTACGTTGAGTTTATCTTTGAAGGTATATTGTTACTTTCCATGGTTTTATGCGTCGTACATTATATGATTTTTTTTTCGTTCGATGAACACATAGGGATTTCCTGGGAAACCATGAGAATCGTATTATAAAAGGACGTCACTATTAAATGAAGAAACAAAAACTGAATTTTGTTTATACAATGCTATGTTTTTGGGTTGAAGAACATAACTATTCAATTAGCGTGCAACAGAACTTTGTTTGCATAAATTCATTGTTTTGTTCAACTGCGTTGAGTTTATCTCTGAAGGTATATTGTTAGTTTCCATGCTTTTATGCGTCGTACATTATGTCAATTTTTTTTCCATTTGATTAACGCTTAAGAATTTCCTGGGAAACTATGACAATCGTATTATAAAAGGACGTCACTATTAAATGAAGGGACCAAAACTGAATTTTCTTTATACAATTCTATTTTTTTGGTTATTTTGTTAAGTATTGGTTTGGCTATTTTGGTAAGTATTGAATTAATGTGCAACAAAATTTTGTTTGCGCAAGTTCATTGTTTATTGTTCAACTGCGTTGAGTTTATCTCTGAAGGTATAGTGTTACTTTCCATGCTTTCAATGCATTATGTCAATTTTTTCCGTTCGATTAGCACGTAAGGATTTCCTCACGACAAGCGTATTGTAAAAAAATACCACTAATAGAATTTTCTGGAATTTTATTTTCTTGTTCAACTGCACAAGAGTATTTTTCTGAAGGTGTATCATTGCTTTCGATGCATTTACGGGTCATATACTGTTCCACTAGTTTAACGTTCGATTAACCATAATAATATCCTCCATCGACCGTCACAATCGTCTTTTAAAAGAACGCTTCTATTAAATGAATGAACAGTAATTAAATTGTGTGTACACTCCGTCATTCACTCGTAAAAGAACACGATAATTAAAAGAACAAACTAAATATTATTTGCATCCCTGTATTTACCTGTTGAACTACGTTAAGCTTATTTCTAAAGTTATATCATTAATTTCCATGTTGTTATACCTGATACATTCTGTCATCTTTTTACCGCTCGATTAATTATAATAATTTCCTTCATTAACCATGACGATCGTTTTCTAAAAATGCACCACTATCAAAAGAATGAACAACAACTGAATTCTGTTCGATTTCTGAAGAACGAAACAATGCTCGTCCAGGTGGAAACGATTGAATCGCAATGAAAATCTCAAACTTTCCGATAGCAGCCAATTCAACGGCGTCGAAGAAAATTGTGTGTATAAAGCTGCTGAGCAGAGATATGAAAGACGGCGAGCGAGAGAAGTCGCGGAAGGTAATCGTGGCCGTTTGAGTGTGAACTGATTGCAGTGGAGTCGGTCGGCGTAGACGTCGAGTCCGACTACTTCAACTCTGCCTCAGTAGTCTTGACAATCAATTTGCCGCTGTTGCCTGATCGAGAGCCTACGCGCCTTTCCTAACTGTTATGAACATCTCCAGACGGATGTGCGTTTGACATGTTCTAATGACTTTTGCAGCTTTTCCTTTCTTTACGTTTCATACGTTTCGATGATTTTTTCCGAGGATATTTTATACGCTTACGCGACTCGTTTCTTAACGATATTTGACACGACTGAATTTAACGTTATATGTAATTATATGTTATATGCATATATATATATAGATATATATATATATATATACTACAGTCCATAATAATACACATGACAAAATTCATTCTTAATTTCCCATATCTCTGAATTCTTAATTTCCCATTCGACATACATACGCGCGTATAATATAATCTTGTGTATACATATATATATATATACAATATACAATATGATGAATTTCTATATCATTTTTAAACCGTGTAAAAAAAGTCAATGCTTAATATTATATATAATTATCTATGAAAAGCGCTCCAAATATATGTGATTGATACGATTAAATGACTTGTTTTCGTATTTTACGTATTTTTCTTATTTTTGTTATGTTTCATAAGGCATGTATAAGATGCGTAAGATAAGTATACGTGCGTATGTACAAAATACGCATAAAGTGTCGAATGGAAAATTAAGAATTTTGTCAGAGATATGCATATGAATACTTATTATGGACTGTAGATGCAAATATGGCAGATTGCCGGTTCATTTTTGCGGATGTTACCGATACCTATGTTTTTGAAATGAATTACGGAGTTTAGTGTTTTAGTATTTGCGAGTTCGCTGTTGTCAACACTTATAATTTCTCATGCATACACACACATGTACACCGATTATGAGCTTATTCTCTGTTTAAGTCACTTCGAATGGCAAACGTATCAAGTGCCACCTAAAATAAAATAGGGCCACAGCACGAAAGAAAAGACCCGGCTTCTAAACAGTATGAATAGCATTGACACGTGAAATCTTATATTTTTAGTATCTATCATGGTAAAAGTCGATGTGCTAGTATCTTATACCACTCACTTATTACACATCTATCTATGTTCAAATTCTACCAGAGCATATCGATATCTAGGTATATCTATACGCAGTTTATATTTATGTTAGTAGTTATTTTGCATTCTTTTCGATCAACATCTACTTTCGATTTTTATATGCTAGTATCTTATACCACTCACCTATTACACATCTGTCAATGTTCAAATTCTACTAGAGCATATCGATATCTACGTATGTCTATACGGAGCTTATATTTATGTTAGTAGTTATTTTGCGTTCTTTTCGATCAACATCTACTTTCGATTTTTATATGCTAGTATCTTATACCACTCACCTATTACACATCTGTCTATGTTCAAATTCTACCAGAGCATATCGATATCTAGGTATATCTATACGGAGTTTATATTTATGTTAGTAGTTATTTTGCATTCTTTTCGATCAACATCTACTTTCTATTTTTATATGCTAGTATCTTATACCACTCACCTATTACACATCTGTCTATGTTTAAATTCTACCAGAGCATATCGATATCTATGTATATCAATACGGAGCTTGTATTTGTGTTAGTAGTTATTCAACATTCTTTTCGATCAACATCTTCTTTCTATTCTTACATTCCACTGACGTATGCCGCATTACGGATGTTTGCTTCTCGGCGTTCGTCCGAGATCGCCACGGACGAAAAGACATCGGAAAGTTCGTTCCTTTTTCTTTCTACCCGCGAGGATCGCAGTAGGTCAAAGTAAACTTTTGATCCCCAACTTTCGACAAGGTACATACGACCCTGCAAATGATCTCATTTCCGTAAATGCGTCAGCCGGAATCACCTGCAAAAGTACCGCTTCCCGAAACTTTCCCACCTCTATAACCTATTAAGCGTTATTAAACTTTCACACAGCGCGGAGTATCAGCGTCGCTTAAATCCTTACCGCACTTCGTCAGTGGAGGAAATCGATACGATGGCTGGGACGATCTCTCGGCAAGTCGAGAGACACGTTATTGAAATCCGATTCAAACGGAACGCGGAGAATCCTCGGAGCATTCGAGACGGTAAAAAGACGCACGTGTGTACTTTCGATCTGTGCGAATGAAAGTACACTGCCGAGCAAAAGTTTCCAGCGACATCCTAGTTTTACATCAATTCACTTCTATTAACATTTTATCGACCGCTATTGACTGAAGATGCCACTCACTAACGACCGACTCTGTTTTAGATATCGCGCAGGAATTGTGTATGTGCCTATTTGTAAAGCTTTATAACTGAAAAATACTGAATGTGTTGTTGAGAATCCTTTGGTTTCAAAGCAGTGTAATTTTTTGTCATTTAGAATTGTCATAATATCATCTGATATTTATTTTATCTAATATAACCGTTGACCACTGAAAAGTCGATTAATCGGCTACCGGTAAATAGCAGTTGGAACCGAAAAGTCCATTAATCGGCTAGCGGTCATTAAAGTGTTAACAGTATTTGTTATATATATTATATGTAATCAGATATACTCGTACATAGTTGTCCGCGTCTGCGAGCACAATCATATCGTTGCAAATGTGTTCACTAATCAATTTTTAATAAAACATATTCAATGTATCTTTGATAATACGTTCGAGTCTATAGCCATTGCACGACTGTACTAAATGATTAAATGTTAACAAACTTTACGTAAGAATTGTAGTGTGTTTCAAACGTATATCTAGAAATACGCGTTTCAGTACGTGCGTTTGTACAGTGAAATAAATTCACGTGTATCATATATCTAACCGTTCAAATCTACATATGCAAACGCGTTCTTACAAATACTGCCTTCACTAATAAATTTCTAATAACACAAGTTTAAATTTAATATAGTAAATTTATTGTTCACTTCCTACGTTAAGTAATTCCGAATCGTATCCACAAGACTATGTCAATGATATAAATGTTAACAAACTCTACACGAGAACCGTTAACTGCTTCAAACTTATGGCCGAGAATGTATGCATGCTTTTGTGTACGTGCCTGCGCAGTTACATAAATTCATATCTATTACTAGTTACGTGTTCCGTACCTAGTACATACCCTTGTTCAGTCATATTCATACCTAATCGTTCGTGTCTACGCACAGAATGATATTCTCGCAAATATTGTCCCCGCTACCAAATTCCTAATAAAACAGACACTATGCACCGGTGACAAGTTGCAGACCATGGTCACAACATGATTCGCTAAAAGAACAAAATGTTAACTCTTTATCGACCGTTATTGACTGAAGATGCCACTCACTAACGATCGACTCTGTTTTTGATATCGCGCGGGAATGTATGTGTCCATTTGTAAAACTCTATAACTTAAATATACTGATTGTATCGTTGAGAATCCTTTCGTTTCAAAGTATTCCTTTCGGTTCCAACTGTTATTATATTTACCGGTAGCCGATTAATCGGCTTTTCAGTGGTCGACGGTTATATTAGATAAAATAAATACCAAATGATATTATGACAATTCTAAATGACAATATTGATAAAAATAATATAATATAATAATGTGGTATTGCGATATGAACTGGCAACACCCGATTGTGTGTGTGCGTGTGTGAATGCATGAGCGATCGAGTGTTTGGAAGATTCTGGAATAAGTTGTAATGTGTACGCATATGTTTGGAAAGTTCTCGAATAAATTCAGTATTTTTCAGGGAAGCGAATAAGGTGAGCGATCGATATATGATCCGCGATTCAATTGATATAAGAGAAAAGAGCGACGGAGCAGTTGAGAAACGGGCGCCACGGAGTCACTACGGGGTCGACACACGCGAAATATTTTATCTTGTATTATTGTCTAATCCATCCAAATAAACATCCATTTGTTGTCACTAAAATATCCCACAAAAATAATTGATATAAATTTGAAACCAAAGGATTCTCAACAACACATTCAGTATTTTTCAGTTATAAAGCTTTACAAATAGGCACATATACAATTCCTGTACGATATCCAAAACAGAGTCGGTCGTTAGTGAGTGGCATCTTCAGTCAATAGCGGTCGGTAAAGTGTTAATAATAATACTATATGTGATGTTAATAAATAAATACAGAAATATGAAAGTACGATCACTAGATTTTCGTGCGGAAAGTAAGAGTTAGTGATTAAACCGAAATTTAGCAGATGCAAGACATGTCGTCTGCGAGTCGGTGGCCGACAGCTGACATCGCAAACGTCGAAAGGAGGATTTCCGGAAATTGCCAAGCTTGTTACGCCTCGGTGAAAGATCTCCGAGTTTGGGATAGCCGGTCATTTTCCGTCGCATTGTGTTCCTCGTAACCGCAACTTTACGGCGAAACAATGAAGTACGCGGACAATAGGGAGTCGCAGCGTCCAGACAGGTTTTGCTTTTAGCTTCGCCGTGCCACATGCGAAATTTGTCGATCGCGAAGTTCGAGACGTAATGTGAAGCCCATGTGCCGCATGGTTACACAGCTTTACGATTATAACTTCCTGGCGTATTACGCGTTAACCAGTAAGCTATGTGCCGTAATGCTTATACAGCTTGACGATTATAACTTCGTGACGTGTACTCGTTAACGAGTAATATAGCGGATTAATACGTAAGAGGTATAATAATACGCGGTCTTGTAATAATTACATCCTGTAGAAACGTGTAGTGAGGTTGTTGGAATTTACATTTTGATGGCAAATTTAGGTTATAGATTAAATGTATACATACTGTAGTAGCATGGATTAGTTTGGCGGGAACAGAACACGTAATGATCTTATTTGAACTTGACACACAGAAGGGTATCCAGACAAATTTGGAAAAGGTCGAATGATTTTGTTATAATGCTTTTATCGTGCTTTTTGTTCAGAGTATGTTCTTTTTTAATTTCAAATTGAAGAGCTCTTTCCAATTCAACACTTCAAATTTGAGAGCATTTGGTACGTACCATTTATTTGACCTTTTTCCCATACATATATTTGCGTACTCATTTGAATAGCTGTTTCCAATTTGACACTTCTTATTTGATAACATTTATTAAATAGCATTCTTTGACGCTTTTTTTCAGGCACATATTTTTACGTACCCATTTTAGCAGTTTCTTCCACATTTTGTTATATACCATTTATTTAACACGTTTTATTCGATAGCATTTATTACGTTGCATTTTTAACAGTTCTCTCCCCATGCGCGTCGTTCAACTGTTATAACAAGAAAATATTCCCCACACAAACGCTTCCGGCAACTCACCCCGTATGCGGAAATGTATCCTCGCGCCAGCATCTCCCACGACATAGCATTGAATTTATACATCTCTTTCGCTGCCATCATTAAGCAATTCCTATACACATTGTCGTGGTTTGCATAAATATTCCGCATGACGCCCGCATTTAGTACACTTGACTGCCCAGGTGAAATTAGAATTTCTGTATAGACGCGGTCCGCATTAGCAATATCCATGCATACTATCCCGCCCTTTAAAATCTTCGCCGCGTTGACGCGGACGGAAGACAGGGTCCATAACACAACGAACACGGGCCGTGCTAAACATCCTGCACGAAGAGAGGCAAGACACGCAAAGATTTTATGTAGCGAACGCTAACGATACGCGATGAATATGGAATTTGCCTCGACCCCGCGTCGCGGGAATTTTCCGCAATACACGACCCTTTGAAGACCTTGTCACAGCACAGACACACATACACAGCAACGTACATACGCCCCTAGCCATAAGTTTGCAGCACACAATCGTTCCTGCGTAGACTTTGTTAATATGTAGACTGTCACGCTGGTCACCTGTGACCGGTGCAAATGATTTTATTAAAAATGCAAAAAATTCGCAATGTAGCCTAGTTGCAATCTTGTAAAAGCAATTGATATTGGAGCAGTGCTTCAATATTTTAGCTTCTAATAACTCTGCGTTACCTTTATCTTGCACGATTTAATTATATTATGCAGTATTTCATCGCATCGCGGTTTTAACATAGCAACATACGCGGTGACCGGTGCAAAAAGCTTTACCAGAAATGCAAAAGATTCGCAATGAAGCCTATTTGCAATCTTTTAAAAGCAATTAATATTGGCACGGTGCTTCAGTACTTTGGCTTGTAATAACTTTGCATTACCTTCATTTTTCGCGATTTAATTATACTCTGCAGTATTTCTTAACATTGCGATTCTAACTTAGCAAAATACGCGGTGACCGGTACAAACGATTTTACTAGAAATGCAAAAAAAAATGCAATGAAGCCTATTTGCAATCTTGTAAAAGCAATTGACATTGAAACGGTGCTTCAATACTTTGGCTTCTAATAACTCTGCGTTACCTTTATTTAGCACGATTTAATTATACTACGCAGTTTTTTATCACATCGCGGTTCTACCATAGCAAAATACGCGGTGACCGGCACAGAAGATTTGACTAAAAATGCAAAACATATTTTGTTATGTTAGAACCGCGATGCAATTAAATGTAAAGCATTTGATATTGGATAATTGATATTTTGAACGCAGAGTTGTTAGAAGCCAAAGTATTGAATCACCGTTCCAATATCAATTGCTTTTACAAGATTGCAAATAGGCTTCATTGCAAATTTTTTACATTTTTAGTAAAATCTTTTGCGATGTTAGAACCGCGATGCGATAAAATACTGCAGAGTATAATTAAATCGTGCAAAATGAAGGTAACGAAGAGTTGTTAGAAGCCAAAGTATTGAAGCACCGTTCCAATATCAATTGCTTTTACAAGATTGAAAATAGGCTTCATTGCAAATTTTTTGCATTTCTAGTTTAGCCTTTTGCACCTATCATCGCGTATTTTTCTATGGTAGAACCGCGATGCGATAAAATACTGCAGAGTATTAAATCGTGCAAAATGAAGGTAACGCAAAGTTATTAGAAGCGAAAGTATTGAAGCACCGTTCCAATATTAATTGCTTTTACAAGATTGCAAACAGGCTTCATTGCAAATTTTTTGCATTTCTAGTATAGCCTTTTGCACCGATCATCGTGTATTTTTCTATGGTAGAACCGTGATGCGATAAAATACTGCAGAGTATAATAAAATCGTGCAAAATGAAGGTAGCGCAGAGTTATTAGAATCCATAGTTTTGAAGCACCGTTCCAATATCAATTGCTTTTACAAGATTGCAAATAGGCTTCATTGCAAATTTTTTGCATTTCTAGTATAGCCTTTTGCACCGATCATCGCGTATTTTTCTATGGTAGAACCGCGATGCGATAAAATACTGCAGAGTATAATAAAATCGTGCAAAATGAAGATAACGCAGAGTTATTAGAAACCAAAGTATTGAAGCACCGTTCTAATATCAATTGCTTTTACAAGATTGCAAATAGGCTTCATTGCAAATTTTTTACATTTTTAGTAAAATCTTTTGCACCGGTCATCGCGTATTTTGCTATGTTAGAATCGCGATGCGATGAAATACTGAAGAGTAAGATTAAATCGTGCAAAATGAAGGTAACGCAAAGTTGTTAGAAGCGAAAGTATTGAAGGACCGTTCCACAATATCAATTGCTTTTACAAGATTACAAATAGGCTTCAATGCAAATTTTTTACATTTTTAGTAAAATCTTTTGCACCGGTCATCGCGTATTTTGCTATGTTAGAATCGCGATGCGATGAAATACTGCAGAGTATTAAATCGTGCAAAATGAAGGTAACGCAAAGTTATTAGAAGCGAAAGTATTGAAGGACCGTTCCACAATATCAATTGCTTTTACAAGATTACAAATAGGCTTCATTTCAAATTTTTTGCATTTTCGCATTCACGGCGACCACCGTGGCAGTCAATCAAGGTGTTAACAAACGGCGCGTTCCGTAACAAGTGGATTCCGCCGTGCTGTCGTTCATTTTCGTCATTCCCTATGAGTTGAGATAAGCGCGTGCGATTAATTAGCACATTAGCGCCACTTGCATTTTCCCTCGACCGGCCCGGGGAGTTACGCGAACGAGGATTAACAGGGGCAGCAACTAACTTTAACCGCCAACGTTCTCGCTCCAGTTCCGTCTCTGGCCGGCTTCCACAGCTGTAGGGAGACTCGCGTGTAATTTATGTTATTACCGTCTACACCGGGTTCCTCCCGTTTCTCGGCCACATCGAGAGCATTCTGTCACCGAAAATGAGCAGCGACACGGAGACCCGGAGAGAAATCCCGAAATGCTGCGCAGTGCAGGAAAAACATTTCGCAAACCGTTGCAACGTTCGAACTTCAGCATCGGGACAGACGTTTATTTCTGCTCGTCTCGTGCATCGCGCCAAATGTGGGCAGTAATTATTAAAGGGCGAGAGAGGTTAGAGTAATTTGGATTTGCATGCACTGCGAACGGTGGACGCGCGAAGATTGTTGTGGTTTTCACAGAGTACAGAATGCAATTTGTAAAATTTATATACATCTGTAAAAATTATATGAATTTTTTTGATTTTAAATTTGTGAATATTATATATGTACATATACGTATAAATAAAATATACGATCGTACAATGTAAATATAAAGATATATATAATGTAAAAAATTGAAATAAATAAGATGGCTAATGTGTGCTTTATATACTACGTATGTAGAAAATGACGGAGTACTATGATTCGTTTTTTTCCCTTCAAATACAATGTGTGCAATTGGAAATTTCCGTTTTTACATACATACAAAAAATTGGTAGTTTACAATTATTTTTTCTGACCACAGAATAGTACGCCACATTTTTTCGTATATGTATGAAGAAACGGTAATTTCCAATTACATACATACTACTTCTTAATCAGCTTTCAAATGATGAAATCCGTCAGTAAATAATTTCATAATTTTCTAATTTCCCTTAAATAATTTTGTAATAATTACCCATTATTTTAATTGAATAATCCTGCTCCACTAAGCCGTGCAAAAAAAATCACCTCTAATAGAGTTTGGCAATCTTCTCTTCTTTTTCTTTCTCCACTGACTTCCATCGCCTTTATTTTTCCCGAGATTTTTTTGTCTTTCTCCTATTCTCTTTCATTCTTCCTTTTTACTGTCCCCACCCCCGTCTTGACTTCCGGAAACTCTCCGAATCCTGCTCTCAGCACGTGCCGTGTCCCGTGGGCAAGAGTCGAAAATCCCACGGGCAGAATGTGCTCGAGGATTTCACTCGTGCGCGAAAGGATATCTATGGACGCTTGATAAAATTCCGTCATCCATATATGTACCGTATCCCATAAACGCCCACGCGTCCGGACGCATTTTCCTTTCTTATTGCGAGCTCGCGAGACAACGAGTATGCAATCTCGTCGCTTACTCCCGTTGAGAACGAGTCGGGTTGGCGATTTGCCACGTTTCTCCTGCAGTTCATTCTGTGCGTTCACGAATGTCACTGTCCTGTCGATGTTCCGGTCTTTCTGATACTGGGGATCCACTCAATATCTTAGGATAAATGTGGATTTTGCAGAGAAAACAGATATTTTCGCCATAATAACGAGTTATTAACCTCTTCATACGGTCATGTGGACGACAGATATTGGAGCGCGCAGTAAAGAAAATATTCATAAATTTGCGTTATAAAAACTAAATCTTAATTCAAATTTTTTAATAAAATCTAGTAAAATCATAAACAAAAAATTGAATTGTGTTTACATATGAGACGTTTTATATTCTCCTTTGTATGGTATAGTTCAAAACAAAATGTGCAAGGTCGGTTTAGCCGAACAAGTAGCACAATAGTACATCGACTCTCTGTTCCATGTTTTACCTTTTTTACGACACAATTTTTAACTTCCTGTTTCATTTCGCTGAATAATATGTAGAAGATGTCTGTACTGTTCCAGAAGTCGAAGGAGGCTTGGGATCACCATTGGGCCAAAATTTCCATCAATTGATTTATATATAAATTGCAAATGATTTAACTTTTTTATATTATCTTTCCTGTGATGTTCTTGATGAAATAGATAGGAATTTATTACTGAAATGCCCAAAAAATAATTTTCGCCACCATTTTTGAGACAGATAATGTAGAGTTCGGATATATCCGACACTCGTCCGCAAAAAAATATAGGCGGATATTTTAAAATCAGTGGCGGTTAAATATGATTATTAGTCAAATATAAAAAATTTTGCAATAGTGGTTATTGTATAATTTTTTCTCAGCGGGAGTAAAATCTAAAAAAATTTTTGCCTTAGAAATAGGTGGCGATTTGCAAATTTGATAGTCAAAGTTAAAACATACGAGAAATAGTGGCGAATGTTGTTAATCGATATAAAAAAATACTAAAGTTGAAAACTGCATTTTTGGTGACACCGCCAAAATTGACGTCATATATTAATGATGGTTATTTGGATTTTTCCCCGAATAAACAGTTTTGAAAATAAGTTCATACGGCCAATACCCAAATACTACAAAATGCTTGTCATTGCATTAATGGTGATTTTGAACGTTCGATACTGGTGAAATTCTAAAAAAATATACTAAATAATATACTAAATAAAATATACTAATAAAATAATATACTAAATAAAATATCATAAAAAATATATTAAATTTTAAAATTAGTGGCGTGTTCATATGGTCACTAGTCAAATGCTACAAAATGGTTGTCTTACCAATAGTGGTTATTTTATAATTCTCAGCCTAGTAAAACTCTAAACAGATTTTTGTCTTAGAAATAGTGGCCAGTTCCTTTTTCAGAATTGATAGTCAAAGTTACATGCGGCCGTATCTATGTCTATTACCAGCGATATAAAAAAATGTCTAGAAGTTAGTGACAAGTTGATCACTATATTAATCACATTAATTCGCCACCATTCCTGAAATATCTTTTTGTTATGCAAATTCTACGTAATGCTGAAAGCATTTAATATCAGAAAACTGTCAAGTGTGGTCAACAGTGTTCAAATACACAGACGCGATCGTACATCAAGTTTAATTGGCTGTTGTTTGACAATAGTTATTTAGCCGGTGTGTACACCATTGTAGGCTAACGCTACAAATTGTCCCTACAATCTGTCAGCATGTTCCCTGCCAAGCCGTTTCTCCATTTACTGGAATCACAGTTGACTAGACAAACTCGCCGTGCAATTACTGAAGCTAGTCAGCAGATGATGAATTCGAACGCTATCGGATCGTCTTTTACTACTGAACTTTATATTCATGCTCCTTAGAGATTTGGGTAAGAAAATATCGTAAAACATAGATACCACGTCTAACGCATAGTATTTGTATCGAGGCTATTATGCAGAATAGTTAATGGCACTTCTTAAACTCTTACTATGGATGAATATGCTTTATTTGCGGTTTTGTTAAGGTGAAACTATGTTTTGAAGTCCGGGGATCTACTTTTTAAGAGTATACTGTACAATGAAAATATATCTTGATTCTAATGTCTGTTCTACAATGGAATTTTTATGGAATAATGCTTACTTACTATAAGAATATAATTAAGGAAAATTCAGCCATAAGAAATTAGCGCTTAAGAAATTTCATTATCTTTTGTACTACAAAATTGAAGACTTAACATAACTGTAAAAGTGAAAACTACGCAAAAGCATTAATATTCTTACGATTAGAAAGTTGTGCGGTCGTTGCAATAAAATAATAATTCTGAAAAACACGATGATCGTTAGATTATGCTTTAGATTAGTCCAATTTACCTATTTAAGCTATGCAGACGTTGCAACAAATATTTCCCCAGATGTCAAGTAGCATCTCTTGGTGGATTCCTGCCGAAGAGGTTCAGCGCGAAAATCAATGTCTTGAAAATTGAACTTCGCTCGGGACTGGACAGGCACATGCTGTGTGTTTGACGAGAATGGGATGCGTAGAAGCAGTTGTAATATCGAGACGCAAGCTCTCAGCAAATATGTATTCTCAATCGTACGAGCCCGTGTTCAGAACTTTTCGATATACTACAGCATGTTGACGAAGAGACAGAATGCAGTCGCAGATATGGATCGAGAAAAAAGTGCGTCTTATCGAAACGGTCAGTTTGTCTTCGTTGTGTTTTATTATGTGTCAGTACGATATTGAGAATTTTCAGTTCGTTCTGTGATATTAAAAGTCGAATGAAACGGAATTTGTAACTAGGAAATGCATATATATATGCAAGTCTGTCAAATATGTTACACGGAATATATAATACTATTCGTTGTAAATGTAAGATTTAAACACGTGAAAATTAGAGAGTATAATATTTGCAAAAGAATTCTGTTACACGATTTAAAAAAACGATAATATACACCAGTTAACAAACGATAATAAAGAGCATAAATGTAGGATTTAAGCACGTGAAACTAGAGAGTATAATATTGATAAACAATAACAACACAATCAAGACACTTTCTTATATCAACTACATTTATTCGTCGTTTCGTCGTTTTTGCCTATTTTTCTTTACACCGTTTCGTCTTTACGTGACCATTATCGTCAAGTGTTACCAAACAAATAAATAACACAATTCAACAAACTCGTCACCTATGATACATCAATATAATAATTGAGGATAATATGTGACCTTTCCTCGTCAATTAGAGGACCCTGTATTTTAGATCCTACATAAATATATTGTAAAAATTGTATGTATATTACATTTCACAGCTTCATTCTTTGCGATTTATATTTATATTTACATATTGTAAATCGCTAATTAGAGGACCCTGTATTTGTGATCCTACATGAATATATTGTAAAAATTATGTGTATAAATTACGTTTATTTTAGAACAAGTCCTACATCCGTGTGAACAAGTATTCACATAAAAACATCACGGAATAAGACGAATCACAAAATTACCTGAATTGACCCCATAACTTTCGCTCGTCGTTCCAAAATGCATCGCTCTCATGAAACCTTTGATAAGTAGCGACTCACAGCAAAGAAGCAATTGCCATTAATTTATACGAGAGAGATTAAACGTACGCGCTGCCACCATTTCGCTGCGAAATAAACCTTCTTCTGCCCTTCTCCCGCTTTACCTTTCGTAAAAATAAAACGATGCAAAGCGAACTTTTACGAAGACACGCCTGTAAACAATGTTTAATTACTCTACCGTGCTCATTAGTATATCGCTACCTACAAAACATGATTGAAATCGGAATGTCTGCGCTCCACAAAATCTGCGAAATTCGTGGTTCGGCCCGGTGAGCAAAGTTGCCCGGATTGCGAGTGAAAAGTATCGGCTTTGTTTTAAGCCAGAGACAACATAAGTTTCTTTCGCTCGGCGTCACGTGTCGTCTACAGAAAAGTCGAGCGTGTTACTGTTTGCTCGGTTCTTCGGGTCCTTACTTTCCGCAGAACGAGTTTCGTCGTTTCGAACTTTATGGCGAGGTCCGACTCGCCGTTTCCACTTTGAATAAAATCGATGGCCTGCGCCGTGCGTCGTAAAAAGTACGTTAGCTTTCGAGGCTATCGGTCCACGTCGCCGGACGTCATATGACTTCGATTTGACAAAGAGTTTCGAAAAGGGGCGCGCTGAATTTTTATCACTGCCCACGATTTTATTCCATCAATCGTTAATTTTTTCCTCGACGGCCAGTAAAGCGCGCCGGGGGACATTTTTTAGTGTCAGCGACTAAGTTGCGGACGATGTCGTGCAATTCCGAATTAACACATTGGCGTCGGGGCATTTCGATCGATTGGGTTACGTTAAAAAATGGGGTTGTAACTATTTAACCGATGAATAACGAAATTTATTGGAAAAACGTTGAGGACAGTGGCAGAGTACCAGTTTGCGTAATACTTGATACCTTTAACACGTTGACTGCCCTGCGTATTTTGCTGTATTAGAACGGCGATACTATGAAATACTACAGCGTTTGACTGAATTATGCAAAATGTAAATAATGTGCAGGTATTGGAGATCAAAGGATCGAATTACCATTCTAAGAATACCTGTGTTTATAAAATAATCATTGCTACCCATTGCAAATATTTTAAGTCTTCAGTAAAATCTCTTGCGCCGATCATCGGTGATCATTACGGCAGTCAAAGTATTAACACGTTGACTGCCATGCGTATTTTACTATATTAAAACCGCAACGTAATGAAGTACTACAGAATATGATTGAGTTGTGCAAAATGAAAATAATGCGAAGGTATCGGAGACCAAAGAATTGAATCACTGTTTAATATTAATTGCATTTACAAAATTATAAACTACCGATCGGGTATTTTTTGAATTTTTCATGAAACTTTTTGCGACCGATAACCACCACGACAGTCAACGTGTTAACGTGTTATTATCCGCAGTACTCAATTTTTTTATTCGTAGGCTAAAAATATTGTATTTCAATCATGGTACTCTATTATCGACGTCAATGCTTCTTTTGTATGGCATACTTGAAAACAGTTGTCAAAATGTAGTAGTATTTCGCAGTAGTTACATATGTATACAGTTTCCCGGCGAATCTGGGAGCATAATCTAAGCGTCTGGCTCATGTCTTGTCGCTTTAACGTATACACATATAGTACGTATGTAGTTCCCGAGTCCATATAATCCGGACATGAAACAAAAACTTGCACAAACGTTCAATTATTTCCACTCCCACTACACTGTCACGAAATACGCGAAGAAAGATGGATCAATTTATAACGTTTCACCCATTTGTTTTAACATATGAGTGTGACAAACCAACAGGCGTACATATGCGTTATTCGACGACAATATTGGACGTGTTAAACGGAAAAATGACCGAGACAAGGCGCTGGTAATTTTTACATTTCGTCCGTGAGATCGTTCGCCTCAAAGAACTACGTTTTTATCGCTGCCCACGATTTTATTCGATCAATCGTTAATTTTTTTCTTGCCGGCCAATACCCGGCGCCGGACGAAATTTCTCAGTGTCAGCGTTTAAATTGCGTACGACGGTGCGTAATGAACACACGATGCTGCGTAACTCAAAATTGGCCGGAAAGACAAATTTGAGACGTAATACAGTTGGCTTTACAACTTGGTCGGTTAAATCCTTTACGATGTAGAATTATAACGCGGTCGCGAGAGTGAACCTTTTACGAGTCTACTGGTAGGAGATATATGTGGGAATGAGAATAGAAGGGCTCTTGTGGTTAATATGAAAATGATTGGAAATTAGAAAGTTGGTTTTTCTTACGAACAGAAACGTTTCTTTTACATTAGCGATTAGTTGTACATCAAGAATTGCTTCGTTACTTCACAATAACTGAATACTGAATTTCATGCATTTGTATGATAGACATAATTATCATTATAACGTATTTTTATATTACAGTTAATTTATTAATGTAGAATAATAATAATAATTATTATTATATGGAATTGTATTATTTTATTATTATATTATATTATTAATATGGATATAATATAAATATTGTATTATATTACTAATATGGAACCACAATAATAATAATATTAACAAAGAATTAAATAATGTGAAAATACTCCATGTACCTTTAATCAGAAAGAGTTTATTATACGTGTATTTAATGCCGCATCTAATTCTTCATGATAATGACAACGCTACGATAATTATTATTATTAATATGAAAAAAACAATAATAATAATATTAACATAGAATTAAATAATGTGAAGCCCTCCATGTACCACTAATCAGAAACAGTTTATTACACGTGTATTTTATTCCGCATCTAATTCTTCATGGTAATGACAACCCTAGTGTCCCAGTGTTCATCGAGACGGATGAAGGGCCCTTTTTCCACCGAATGCAATCGGATCCGCCACCGTTCCGATCGAAGCAAAAAATATCCATGAACATATTACCCCGATAACGTCCGACAGTGTTGCGGCAAGTTCGGATCATCGATCAATCACGACACACAGCGGCGCGCGTACATTTTTTCTCACCCTCGGTGGAAATTCGCGTGACGTCCTCGAAATTACCCTCTCCCGATGTTGCCCGCGGGATGAGGGATGATTCGAGGTGCTCGCTCTCTTATCTCACGAAACTTTTGCCACGCGTGCATGCATATTTCTCGGCGTATATATTCTTCGCTCACAAAAGAAGGTGCGGCTTATGCGGACAGAAGAAAGGAAATTCGGGAGGTGTAATGGGAAAGTGTGGCGGACCAAAACCGGGAAGGCTGAGGGCAAGGATAGCGGGGATGAAATGGAATGGAAGGAAGATGTGGAATGAACGAAGGAAATTATGAGAATAGTACTGTAGAGTAGAAAGGAAGTGAAAGGAGGGCAGGATGGGAAAGACAAAGAAAGAATGAATCGAGTGGTAGGTCAAAAAGGTGCGCAGGGATGTGAATAGGAAGAGGTATTACGCGAAGAAGAGTGTAAATTGTAATGTTGTCTAAAGGGTAACGGAATATGTAAATATCATTCAGTTTCTAACCCTATAAACTGAAAATACGTACTTTTGCGAAACGGTTCTTAATTCAGTAAATCAATGGTAGCGCATTCCTACATATTGCATAGTGGTATTGGTTTTAGTCAGATAATATGTATATGTTATCAGGATCGTTTATATGTTTCAAGAATGTATGTATTGACCGCGCCCAACGAAAGATTGGGCGAAGAGACAGAAATACATACAAAAATTTATACATATACAGGCATAAAATTATAAATTTGATTGGCGTGTACATTGGCACCTCAAATCATTATTATGATGAAATTTCCTATTCAACCAAACCTGACGCTTTGAAATTAGATGCGTGCCCTTATCAAAGGAGTAGATTTTACTACTGTTTCGAGATTTTGAAATGTAGGGCTGCGTATACCGACATAAAAATGAAAAGGACGGATAAGCAATCATGTATGCGTTACAAAAAGCCTGTTCAAGATATTTATATATGGGTGCATGCGTGTGCATCTGTATGTAATACGATATAATCGTTGTATCGTATTATGTTATATACGTATGTACATAGACGTGGGTATTAAATACTATTATAAGTATAAATAAATAAATAAATATATATATATATGTGTTATATACACGTGTATATATATTGTATACTCTTGTTTCCCCTTCGATCATTTGTCATGTTTCGACGTGTCGTGATCATTGACGTGCCATATTCTAAATTTATAACGGACAATCCGTTCAAGATATGTGTGTGGGAATGAGTGCTTGTAACGATACGATACAAAAACATTGTATCGTATTGCGTTACATACTTGTGCACACGGACGTGGGTATTACATACTATTATATGTATTTAATACACAGTATATCGGAAAAATAACGGAACTATTTAAATTTACGGAAAATTACTAATTTAACAAAGTAATATAAAAATTCTATCGTATTGTGTTATATACTTGTGTACACGGACGTGGGTATTACATTCTATTATATTATACAGCTATGTACACTCTTGTCTCCACTTCCGATCATTTGCCATGATCTGATGTGTCGTGATCATTGACGTGCCATATTCTAAATTTATAACGGACAATCCGTTCAAGATTTGTATGTGTGAATGATTGCCTGTAACGATACGATACAAAAACATTGTATCGTATTGCGTTACATACTAGTGCACACGGACGTGGGTATTACATATTATTATATGTATTTAATACACAGTATATCGGAAAAATAACGGAACTATTTAAATTTACGGAAAATTACTAATTTAACAAAGTAATATAAAAATTCTATCGAATTGTGTTATATACTTGTGTACACGGACGTGGGTATTACATTCTATTATATTATACAGCTATTTACACTCTTGTCTCCACTTCCGATCATTTGCCATGATCTGATGTGTCGTGATCATTGACATGCCATATTCTAAATTTATAACGGACAATCCGTTGAAGATGTGTGTGTGAATGAATGCCTGTAACGATACGATACAAAAACATTGTATCGTATTGCGTTACATACTTGTGCACACGGACGTGGGTATTACATACTATTATATGTATTTAATACACAGTATACGGGAAAATAACGGAACTATTTAAGTTTACGGAAAATTACTAATTTAACAAAGTAATATAAAAATTCTATCGTATTGTGTTATATACTTGTGTACACGGACGTGGGTATTACATTCTATTATATTATACAGCTATGTACACTCTTGTCTCCACTTCCGATCATTCGCCATGATCTGATGTGTCGTGATCATTGACATGCCATATTCTAAATTTATAACGGACAATCCGTTCAAGATGTGTGTGTGAATGAATGCCTGTAACGATACGATACAAAAACATTGTATCGTATTGTGTTATATTTGTACACACGGACGCGGATATTATATACTATTATATCGTACAGCTATGTACACTCTTGTCTCCACTTTCCATCATTTGTCATGTTCTGATGTGTCGTGATCATTGACGTGTCATATTCTGAATTTATAACAAAAACATTGTATCGTATTGTGTTATATACGTGGGCAGTCCGATAAGTACTTAGCCTACAAAAGAAAAACGAACAGTTTGGAAAATTGACGATTTATTTTTCAAAATAGTCTCCTTTTAACTCGATACACTTGATCCAGCAATGCTCCAACTTCTTCAACCAATCTGAAAAATACGTTTTCTGGAGATCTGCAAAGTAGGCCTTCGTGGCGGCGATAACCTCCTCATTCGACTCAAATTTCTGCCCAGCGAGTGACTTTTTCAAGTTTGGGAACAAAAAGAAGTCACACCGGGCCAAATCTGGAGAATACGGTGGATGGGGCAGCTGTTCGTAGCCTAATTCAACGAATTTGGCTGTAGCTTGGCAGAGGTGTGAGCCGGTGCGTTATCGTGGTGAAAGAGCACTTTTTCCTTCGTCAAATGGGGCCGTTTTTTCCTTAATTCGGCGTCGAATCGGCTCAATAATTCAACATAGTACAGCCCTGTGACTGTTTTACCCTTCTCCAGGTAGTCTATGTAGATCACACCTGGTGAATCCCAGAAAACGGTGGCCATCACCTTTCCGGCCGATAGGACATTCTTCGCCTTCTTCGGAGCACATTCGCCGGGCGCAGTTCACTGTTTCGACTGTTCCTTGGTCTCTGGTGTGTACCAGTGGATCCACGTTTCGTCGACAGTCACAAAACGACGTAGAAACTCTTTCGGATTGCGCTTAAACAGTGTCAAACACTGCTCTGAAGTGGTCTCACGCATGCGCTTGTTATCCGGAGTGAGCAAACGCGGCACCCATCGAGCAGAAAGCTTTCTCATGCCCAATATTTCATGCAGGATATGCCCAAATTTCATCTGGTTGAAAAATAAATCGTCAATTTTCCAAAATTTTCGTTTTTCTTTTGTAGGCTAAGTACTTATCGGACTGCCCTCGTACTTGTGCACACGGACGTGAATATTACATCCTCTTATATCATACAGCTATGTACACTCTTGCCTCCACTTCCGATCATTCGTCGGACTCGGTCAACAGTCAACCACGTTAGCATACTCCGAATGTCAAAGTGCTTGTGTGCAGTCCCCGAAATGGAATATCCACTTCCGGTTAAGCTACCTACGAACTCGCTGCTCGTATGCGGACGTGCGTATGCCTGGGTCAGAGTGTGTACTCACGTAATTTTACGTTCCAGGTACTCACGTGTCACGAGTGCCACTCGCGACTTGAGAGAAGCACTTCAGACTTCGCTACGTAGTGGCGGGAATTGAGCTAAGTCCCGCTTCATGAGATAAACTGTTGCGGAGGTGGATAAGTGTAGATAAGTGTGAATTCGGTCGAGTTCGTTGGACTCATGTATTTCACGTATCTGGGTTACGTGAAACGTCTCGGAAATAAATGGGGCCGGATGACGTATATAGAATTTAAGTGTAATTACGTGGAGGGTGGAGTATATTGTTACACACAATTAGATAAATGCATTAAATCGTTTGTTGTCAGAATACAGAACATGTGTTGATTGATTCCCAAAGTTTAGAAGACGTGTTTGTGAGGAGTGCAGTGTTTACCGGTTTAGGAAAATCGATAATCTGGTGTAAGCGCAAGGTGATAAGTAACCGTGGTGTATATGTTACAGTGAAACACCGAAATCTGGAGAATGTCGACTTTCACCGGTGAATGTCAACATTCACATAGTCGCTTGGTGTACCTGACCCTTGGTGTAACTGACCCAGTTCATCACCTGACCCTCGACACAATTATTTTGACTCAAGAAAACATTCTCGCCCACATTACATTTTATAATAGGTTTGGATGTCAATCGGGATGCTTTCGAATGGGGGGAATAAATTATAATATGTATTAATATAAACAATCCCGACAATTTTCGTATATTTTTATGTGCAAGATTAAATGTTGACGACGTTAAGAGTATATCTGTATCAATAGTTGTGGATTAGTTCTGTAGATATATATATGTTATAGTGAAACACCGAAATCTGGAGAATGTCGATTTTCACCGGTGAATGTCAACATTCACATAGTCGCTTGGTGTATGTTCGAAATATTTGCTAAATAAACTTATTTCTGACTTACACCGGTAAATGTTGACGTTCACCATGCACTAATTGTCGACACACACCGGAGAGGGTCCGAATGTACAATAATGTAATGAAATATTCGATCTTTCACCGATGTATTTGGTATCTGTTGACATTCACCGGTGAAAGTCGACATTCTCCAATTTCGGTCATTCACGGTAACATATATACAAAATTCAGCAGGGACGCGCGCTGACTAATTCTTTCGTGTGGAATATAAAGTGTGATTACGAAGACTGCGTTGGAGGTTGTTTTAGGGTAAATAATGAACGCGTGTATGCATTACGTAGGATTTTGATGCGCTCTGTCATGGAAATCCAGGGTGCAGTGCTGTTGCACTAACTATTTTGTACAGGATTGAAAGAATAATTATACGGAGTAACGTAATGTTGATTTAATGTAATTCGGGAAACCGGATGCGAATTAAATGGCATGCAGATGTACGACGTTACAAAATTCAACTCACGCCGCCATTCAAGGGCATGAAGAGAAACGTACACAGAGCTCGAAATTTATATTGCGAGTTTCGGAATGTATGGTCTACGGTCATTGGAACGGATTTTGGTGACGGTTTATGGCGGTCGGTCGTAAAGCGAAAGCTTTCCTGGCTACCGTGTGCCGATCCACTCGAATTTCTCTTTCACCCTGGCTATAAATGCAGAATCGAGAGCTCTCGCCGAGATTTAAAACGCGCGCGTTAATCATTCAAGCATCCTCAACCGGTAATACTCTTAGTTATAAATTTCGTATATTTAACATCCTAATTGGCCGTGTAGTTTGCAAACAAATGTATTTAAATGTTACACAAGAATCGTACGGTGTCGACAAAATTACTTCATACGGTTACTAGTAAATTACTAATAAACAGTGACGACATTATATTTCTGCACACGTAAATTATTTCGTATGATCACTAGCAAATTGTTTCGCATAATTTTTAGTAAATTACTTTATACGGTTACTAGTAAATTTCTAATAAACTGTGGCGACCTTATATTTCTACACACGTAAATTATTTCGTACGATCACTAGCAAATTGTTTCGTATGATTTTTAGTAAATTACTTCATACGGTTACTAGTAAATTACTAATAAACAGTGGCGACCTTATATTTCTACACACGTAAATTATTTCGTATGATCACCAGTAAATTATTTTGTATGATTTTTAGTAAATTATTTTACTACAAACTACTACCGTATGAAATCGCCGTTAATTCTAGGACATCAAGCGGTTCTCCAAAATAATGTGTAAATACGGTTATTTGCGACCAGTCTCGCAAATATCAGTAGAAAATATACGAAATTGACATCAAAGGGTATTAATGGATATGAACGATCCCCTTGAATGATTAATCGTATGAATTCGCCACTATTTCCGACATCGATTTATTCGGCAATCAGTACAGAACCGGAAAAACACTTAATACACCACACATTATTGACGATTATCGCGCAGGCGTCCACTGCTTAAGAGTAATAAGCTCAAAAATAATAACCGTCTAGCAACTGAAGTGATTGGACCATAAATGGTGCAAGATAAAACGTGGAGCGTATTCGGCGGTGTCGGTTGGCCGATTAGACTTCTGACGTCATCGGTCCGTTCTTTACTTCCAACCCTGTGACGCAAGCGCGGGGGATAGAAATTTTGCGACACTCTTGGCTCCGCTCTGTCTGTCCGCAGCACCTCGTATTTTCCTCGACAGTCGTACAGGTCCTTCCAAAATAACTTTAACTCGAGAATTTTTGCTCTACTTCATATACGGTGCATACAAACATCTTAACACTTAAATTATTGCATATCTTTTCTCGTAGGCTTACTTTAAGACCGGCGATTTTGTCGTTTGAAAATGAAACGCAAATATTAGGTGTACAACTTTGCTCCCGCCGTTTTTTGCATTGGACGAAAGGGAAAAAACGGCGGGAGCAAAGTTGTGTACCTATTACATGTAGGAAATTAAAAATCCAGAATGAAAAATTGTAGTAGACCAGTGTTGAACGTTTAACACTTTGGTGACTATTGTCACGTGGATTTCACTTTGCTTATCAGCAGCTGGTTTTTGCGGATGTTAGTTCGCTTGATTAAAAATAGTACGCACGGGATTATGTATGGCAGCAATTAAATAACGAATCGCACTACAAGAAAATTGTAATAAATCTGTGTTGAACGTTCAACATTTTGATGGCTGCTGCGAACTGCTTATTTCAACCATTTTAGACTACGTCTGAAACGTCCCAACTCAGGGTAGAGACAAGGAGAATCGAATACAAACGGCTCAACAACATGCAAAATATCGCAATCGTTGAACAACATAATTAAATGCAGTACACAATACTATTGCATCTGACGTAAACACTGATAAGTTCCCCATTATCAATAAGCTCGCATAAGTGATAATGATAGCAGCAACCGACCAATAAATTTTAACACTTTGACTGCCAAGCGTATTTTGCTATATTAGAACCGGGAGGCGATGAAATACTACCGAGTATGATTAAATCGTGAAAAATGAAGGTAATGCAGAGTTGTTAGAAGCCAAAGTATTGAAGCACAGTTCCAATATCAATTGCTTTACAAGATTTATCAATTGCTTTACAAATTTTGCAAACAGTATTACCAATAAAATGTTGCAAGCTTCGGAACATAAAGTGCAAAAAATCGAACTAAACAGGTCACTAAATAAAATACTGTACTATAATACTAAATAAAATATATAAACTAAAATATTACCAAGATTGCATCGACCAGCCACATTTATGTTTAAAATGCTTCAATACAATGCACCAGTAGATAAAAGATTCGATAAAAATTCATTTTCAATTTAATAAAAACTATTAATTTTTCAATAGTACAGATTTCAAAGCATTCTGCAATTGGCGAATTTTCATTGAACTATTGCAAGTATAAGTATTTGATGCACTCCGGTCACTAATGACCACCATGACGCTGCAGGAGAAACAAGTTGCAGTTTCATATGACTGCCGTGACGTTCAATGTTTTAACACGTTGACTGCCAAGCGTATTTTTGCTATGTTAGAACCGCGATGCGATGAAATACTACCGAGTATGATTAAATCGTGAAAAATGAAGGTAATGCAGAGTTGTTAGAAGCCAAAGCATTGAAGCGCCGTTCCAATATCAATTGCTTTTACAAGATTGCAAATAAGCTTCATGTCGAATTTTTTTGTATTTATAGTAAAATCTTTTGCGTATTTTGCTCAAGCGTAGTTTGTTATGTTAGAACCGCGATGCAATGAAATACTGCAGAGTATGATTAAATCGCGCAAAATGCGAATTTTTTGCATTTATAGTAAAATCTTTTGCGCCACCGTCGCAGTCAATGTGTTAGACGTCCCAGACGTTTTATAGCGGAAATTTTGATAGTCACGGACGCCGAATGACCTGGCAGCGATAGTATGAACAAAAGTAAGTCAGCAATCCGGTAAAGTGAGAGAACGTTAGACGATAGACCCTCTTGCAGTATTTACACCTAAATGTTCAATTGAAGCGAAGGATCGAAGACGGACGATTTCCGAGCGGCGAAGGTGCTATTGAAACGTAGCAACGTTTGCTCCGATCAGAATTTACCGCGATCGTCGCCGAGAGATAAAGTATCGGCGGGGTATCGATTTATCGCGGTGGAAACGGAATATCGATGGCCCTCTGAAGACTCGATCTGCACTCTGGAATACGCGTTCCGGCACGTAAGTACTGATGACCGCGTTCCAGTACGTGTCGTTTACATGATATCGACGCGACGAGATTGCAGCCTGAATTTCTATTAAAGTATGTAATTGCAAGGCGAATCTGTATCTCGTAGTTTATGTTGTTACGCGTTTATTGTATGTTAAGACTTTAACACTTTGACTGCCGTCCACTTTGACTGCTGAGCGACACAAGAAATTTGACTGAAGATCCAAAATATTCGTAATGGGTAGGAAGAATTATTGTATAAATGTAGTTATTGTTAGAATAGTGATGCGATTCTTTGGTCTTCAATACCTGCACATTATGTACATTTTGCATAATTCAGTCAAACGCTGTTGTATTTTATAGCACCGCCGTTCTAATAGAGTAAAATACGCACAGCAGTCAACCTGTTAGTTTCATTTAATTATGCTTTGCTTTCTAGTGTTAGGCGTTCAGAGATCCTTAGTTTCGTTAACACTTTGACTGCTGTGATGGTCACCACTGATCGGCACAAGAGATTTTACTGAAGTTTCAAAATATTCGCAATGGCTAGCAATGATTATTTTATAAATGCAGTTATTGTTAGAATAGTGATGCGATTATTTGATCTTCAATACCTGTACATTATGTACATTTTGCATAATTCAGTCAAACGCTGTAGTATTTTATAGCATCGCCGTTTTAATACAGCTAAATACACACGGCAGGCAACGTGTTAAGGACCGCTCACGAGTTTTCTTGTGTTTTCTAAACGCTGTCATTAGATGTCACTTATTTTGATACATTGTATCTATTTTGTCTATTTAAGTATTTACATCAATATTCAATGCATTAAACTCGATTGCCTTCATGTTTTTTTCGTATTTTCATTTTTTAGTAAAAAAGTTATGATAATTATTAAAAAACATAATTTTTTTTAATAATACCTAAAATACTTTTAATTATACAATTTCTGAAAGTTTCAGAAAAATTGCTTCGCAAATAACAAAGTTATGATATTTTGTAACGTACAAGTTTCCCAAAAAGTGCGGTCCCAGACGTATTTCTTACAGATTTCTTAATGGTCCTTCAAGTGTTAAACACTTGCTGCACACCATTGTTTCGTGTAGGATTCTTAATCGCGCATTGAGAATGTCTAACAGTCGCAGTTATAAGTTGTTAATATATTTTTCTGAGAGCAAAAGGCACATTTATGGAAACTGTGAAGCTAATAATTTTTGCGGAAATGATAAATTGTGTCAATTTCACGAATATTCTGTGGATACGGATTCGTAAAATATTTACCAAAAGCACGTTTCCGTTCATTCGATGAATTCCCAATTATCTTTGAGCCTAACGCCAATTTTCGGGAATATAATAAATGTCTGAGCTCCGTGTGTCGTAAAACCGACACAAATTTTTGTAGATTCGGAAATCAATTTGCCTGTCATGGCGTAAAAGTTTGTTGCTTGTCCGCTTTCAATTGAACGCGCGATTTTACGTTCGAGCCTCGAGGTGAAGATTCTCGAAGGATCAATGGGGGGCTTCAAAGAGGATTTTCCGAGATTTTCTGCTGTCGGCTTGACATTACATACGTCAGTGAGTTGTTCGTTGACTTCGTTCGAATCCGCACAATATCCAATTGAAAAAACTTGATGGCCGAAAGCAAAGGCTTTACACTTTTCCACACTTTATACCGTCTGAACTGGTTTTAAGAATCTCGCAATTCCATTTATTGCTTGAATGAAGAAGTATTAAATAAAATCCCAGGAATTAAATGCAAAGATTAGGTAAATTGTAATCAACACATTTGCAACCGATAGTTTTAAGGCAAGATCTTTACTTCAATGTAAATTTTTACTTCACTTTGTAAATATTTATAAATTAATAGGAAAGGTATAGCTAAAGGTATAGCAAATATATATAAAGGAATATGAAAGGTACTGCTACTTAAATTGATGCAACCGCATAAAATACAAAACATCGCTTCCTCATATTATTCTTATAATCGCTTAGTATTTAAAAACGGAAAGAAAATATTATTATAAAATAAAAACAAAATACACTAGATTTTGTAATGACGCAAAACTACGTTACCGGGCCTTACCCATAAATTCCAAAATAACATAAGACATTACCGTTTACGAATGTATTAAACGCAATATTTGTGCACGCACGTACGTAAATCTGTTTGAAGCGCACTTGCAAGTAATTTGAAGCGGAAGCTCATTTGAAAATGCGAGAATTGGTGATTCCGAATCTAACCATCCTCTCTTTAGTTGTGAAACCATTAGATCTACCCAGAAACTTCTATGCCAACCGGATTGCCGAATGAATAAAGTTTATCTCACGGCCTGTTGCACTGAATTCGAAACGGACGTCGGAGTGTCCGGCAAATACATACAGTTTCGTGAGCGAGTTTCGCCTGACACACTGTGCCAAGTGGTTTAATAAAACTGTGCCCGCTAGGAGGCCGAGAAAATGTTGTGAAACAGCTTGTGTTTCGAATTTTCGCCCGATAGTAATGTGCCGCACGTATTCCGTATTAAAGCCTTTCGCGGTCACTTTTGCAACTGGAATGTTTTTGTAGATTCCGGGTTAGAAGTGTTCCATACTTAACAGTGAATATCACAGTGATATTAAAATAAAATATTTCTGTTCTCAAATACTGATAAAGTCAACTGCAATATTGGCGAAATTTTATATAGTCTCAAACATTAATAATTTCTATTTTAATATATAATGCGTCATATAATGCATCTACACCTCTCTTCCTATTTGCATTTGTAAAAATATAAGACTTGGCATCAACCTGACATTCAAATGAATTTCCAAGTGTTTTTCGCGTGTTAGCGTCATAACATTAATTTTGTATTCCTTCTTCCAAGTTAAAACCCACGTGGTCTTCTCATCAGGAATTCATACACCAGGAAAAAAGTTACTTTATTTTATATACATCTCAGAGTTGAAATTTTATACCGTAAAATACAATAAATATCATATAGTAGAGAAATATTTCAAAAAGTCGTGCCGCGACAAGGATTCCTTTGAAATCAGATCCCAAAGTGCAGACTACAAATCACAAATATGACCACACAATGCAACTGCCACGATAAATCGACAGCAACTTCTATACGGATGAGTATGCACAGAGAAATCTTCCAAGAACGTCCTTCCAAATATGCACGTATATGCATTACTTAACCAGAACATAAATTGCAAAGACGATATATCACGAAGTGAACCGAACGACACAATGTCTGTAAGAATACCCACGCAAACATATGTTAATTTAACGACTGCGGAATCTGCAAAATGTTCGTGTCACGACTTCTTCGGCAGCCTAAATATTCTTCGGCGCCTCGGATTACCTGCAACCCATTTATTGGATTTCCCGTCTGTCCGACAAAAGGCTCGCCGGAAGTGTTCCGCTCTGGCCGAATCGAAATTAATGGCGGCAGCCGAAACAATCGGGGTCACACGATTCCCATGGCAAAACCTTTCGCCGGGATACCTGCGAAAGTGAGAACAATGTGCTCGGCGCTTTTGCGCCAGCCTCGCGAAACGGTGATTAATCGTGTCGGCGCAGTTCGAAAAAAGGCCCGAAAAACGAATGGCACGGCGCTAACACTTGAAAGACAACTGGACATTGCTTCGAATGCAAGGTTGGGCTCGTGTCTTCAATTCCACAAGTGCAAATCGGGGGTATACGTACATTATTGTAATAGGAACAATAGACATTTTCTTATTTTAGCTACATAAGTGTGAAATTTGAACTATGTTCATATCTATGTTACTTAAGTAGATTAGCTTCACTTTTTATTTAATTTGGAAGAACGAATAAAAAATTAATGGCACGACGCTAACACTTGAAAGACAACTGGACATTGCTTCGAATGTAAGGTTGGGCTCGTGTCTTTAATTCTACAAGTGCAAACCGGGGGGTATATGTACATTGTTGCAATAGGAACAATAAATATTTTCTTATTTCAACTACATAAGTGTGAAACTTGAACTATGTTCATATCTATGTTACTTAAGTAGATTAGCTTCACTTTTTATTTAACTTGGAATGAGGAATAAAAAATGAATGGTATGTACAAATGTACATTATTATAACAGGAACAATATACATTTTTTTTAGTGCAGCTACATAAGCGTGAAATTTGAACCTGGTTAATATCTACGTTACTTAAATAGATTAGCTTCACTTTTTATTTAACTTGGAAGAAGGAATAAAAAATTAATGGCACGGCGCTAACACTTGAAAGACAACTGGACATTGCATAGAATGCAAGGTTGGGCTCGTGTTTTTAATTCTGCAAGTGCAAATCGGGGATATACGTACATTATTATAATAGGAGCAATATACATTTTTTGATTTCAGCTACATAAGTGTGGAATTTGAACCTGGTTAATATCTACATTACTTAAATAGATTAGCTTCACTTTTTATTTAACTTGAAAGAAGGAATAAAAAATTAATGGTACGGCGCTAACACTTGAAAGACAACTGGACATTGCTTCGAATGCAAGGTTGGGCTCGTGTCTTTAATTCTTCAAGTGCAAACAGGGGGGTATATGTACATTATTGTAATAGAAACACTAGATATTTTCTTATTTCAGCTACATAAGTGTGAAATTTGAACCTAGTTAATATCTACGTTACTTAAGTAGATTAGGTTCATTTTTTATTTAACTAGGAAGAAGGAATAAAAAACGAATGGCACGACGCTAACACTTGAAAGACAACTGGACATTGCTTCGAATGCAAGGTTGGGCTCGTGTCTTTAATTCTACAAGTGCAAATCGGGGGTATATGTACATTATTGTAATAGGAACAATAGATATTTTTTTATTTTGGCTACATAACTGTGAAATTTGAACTATGTTCATATCTATTGTGATTAGCTTCACTTTTTATTTAACTTGGAAGGAGGAATAAAAAATTAATGGTATGTACAAATGTACATTATTATAATAGGAACAATATACATTTTTTTAGGCAGCTACATAAGTGTGAAATTTGAACCTGGTTAATATCTGCGTTACTTAAGTAGATTAGCTTCACTTTTTATTTAACTTGGAAGAAGGAATAAAAAATTAATGGCACGACGCTAACACTTGAAAGACAACTGGACATGATATTTATCGTGTCTTTATTTTACAAGTGCAAATCGGGGGTATACGTACATTATTATAATAAGAGCAATATACATTTTTTGATTTCAGCTACACAAGTGTGGAATTTGAACCTGGTTAATATCTACGTTACTTAAGTAGATTAGGTTCATTTTTTATTTAACTAGGAAGAAGGAATAAAAAACGAATGGCACGACGCTAACACTTGAAAGACAACTGCACCTTGTTTCGAATGCAAGGCTGGGCTCGTGTCTTTAATTCGACAAGTGCAAATCGGGGGGTATATGTACGTTATTGTAATAGGAACAATAGATATTTTTTTTATTTTAACTACATAACTGTGAAATTTGAACTATGTTCATATCTATGTTACTTAAGTAGATTAGCTTCACTTTTTATTTAACTTGGAAGGAGGAATAAAAAATTAATGGTATGTACAAATGTACATTATTATAATAGGAACAATATACATTTTTTTAGTGCAACTACATAAGTGTGAAATTTGAATGTGGTTAATATCTGCGTTACTTAAATAGATTAGCTTCACTTTTTATTTAACTTGGAAGAAGGAATAAAAAATTTATGGCATGGCGCTAACACTTGAAAGACAATTGGACATTGCTTCGAATGCAAGGTTGGGCTCGTGTCTTTAACGCGTTGACTGCCAACTGCGAGATAACTCGTAGTTTGCATTATTGCCTAGGGCACCGTCTACGAGTTATCGCGTAGATTGTTTACTTGCCATATTTGTGCAGCTACGATTAAATTCGTAGTATGTCTTTGCCCTTTTGGATACGATTAAAAATGCGTACCTGTTACGGCACAATTTTTCAAAAAGTCCGCGCAATATGACATTTATTGCACATAAAGGTACAAAATGTCAACCCTAGTGGGGATATAAAACAAGATAACCCTCCTTCCGCGTGTGCAGACTCTTGATAAGAAACCCATACAGTTTCATAACTTGTTGAGTGAATAACCGAAGGCCAAAGAAATAAGAATTGAACCAGGGAGAAGGGCTGTCTTATTCTACATGTCAGTTAAAAGTCCACGACTGTTCGATATGTTGCTTCTGGGGTAGGTGCCATGTCAAAAGACTTCCTACTATGTGGCCCTTCTCTAAAATATTTATTTTCTTGCACATACAAGGAAGCATCAATGCTTGATGTTCGTGATTCCTCAAATGATTAAATATTATACATGTCGGATCTCAAATACAGGGTCCTCTAATTGGTGAGGAAACATCACTTATGATCCCGAATTATTATATTGATGCATCATAGGTGACGAGTTTGTTGAATTGTGTTATTTTTGGTTGCTTAGTAGTGAGTTGACGATAAGACGTAAAGACGAAACGACGTAAAGACGAAACGACGTAAAGACGAAAATGCGAAACGACAAAAGATTAGGAAGCAAGACTAAAGTGTCTTGTATTGTATTGTTATTGTTTATAAATATTATACTCTCTAGTTTCACGTATTTAAATCCTATATACATTCTTCAAGTGGTCCACAATAAAGTGCTGTAGTCGAAATAGTTTCGAATGCTATCAACATAGATACCGCTATTCTTTCTTTCGACCATCTCAGCTTAAGCATTCAATACTTAAGCCATCTCTACCATAAATAAGCCATAATTAAGCCATCTCTACTTAAGCCTCCAATAACCGACTAACACCACCAGGAATATTTGTCCTGTCATATGTGTTGCCTCTTTTTGCGTATTAACGCTAACATCCATTCATTGCAATTACAATAGTAACTCTGCCTTTCATAATTCTTATATAATATCCTTTTCTTAAAGTTCTTAGTTAATTAATATACATACGTATTTGACGGCAAACGTCTAGTACTCTGATAACACTTAAGGGTCTCCCTGTCGAATTGTCCGTACGTGAAGTTTCAGCTTATATATCCTCCCCTTCTTACCCTCATTACATCAGGCTAACCATCCCTTCGATGTTCAAGATTTCCTGGAGTTCCTGGATATCCATTTTATTCCAGGGGTCCCGATTAACCTCGGGTCAATTCGATAATGACTGAACATCGCCCCGGGTATATGGCTTCGGGGAAAAAATAATCGACGGCACCCTGTGTTTTTTGCAAATTAAAGGAGATTGGCTCTTACCGCGCAAATTGGAAACTAAAGCGGACGCGTTGTAACAGAAGTTTCTCGATGCCTTCAAACGTGATTATCGAAAGATAAAAAGTTTGCGCGTCGTTTCTGTCGACCAAATTACGTTTGACCCAAAACGACGATTTCGTCATAAAAACGTTCTCGTACGTGTCAACTCATTCATCTAAATGGCGTTGTCTATTACATTAACTTTTTGAGTGCTGAACATTCGCGAATGAAGTACTCCATGGGGGCGGAATATGTTTCTGCTAGTGTAAAGTCCGTTGACTAATTATCCGCTGATCGGCGCAAGAGATTTTATTGAACTATTCGAAATTATTAAATATAACATTGAACTATGATATTGAACCATTCGATATAAATACGATATTGAACTATTCGAAAATATAAAAAATATATATCCAAACTATTCGCAATGGTTAGCAATAATTATTTTATAAATGCAGTTATTGCTAGAATAGCGATACAATCCTCTGGTCTCTAATACCTGCACATTATTTACATTTTGCATAATTCAATCAAACGGCAAATACTAAAACGGCTAATACGGCAAAATACGCATGGCAGCCAACGTGTTAAGTTGTAATTGTAATTCTTCAGATACGCCAAACGAAATAACGCAAAACATTTTCCAAGATGCGCACGTGATTTAATTTCATACTGTGATAATAATGGCAATATGTAGGAAATCGAAAAAAAATTCATAAACAGCACAGCACTCAAAGTGTTAACACGTTGACTGCCAAGCGTATTTTACTATAGTAGAACGGCGATGCTATGAAATACTACAGCGTTTGACTGAATTATGCAAAATGTGAATAATGTGCAGGTATTGGAGACCAAATGATTGCATCACTATTCTAACAAGAACTGCATTTATAAAATAATAATTTCTACTCATTGGAAATATTTTGGATCTTCAGTAAAATCTCTTGCGTCGGTCACCGGTGACCATCATGGTAATCAAAGTGTTAAGTAGCAAATTATTTCCGTTTGTACCCACAATTCTGGTCTCAAGGAAAACGTCTTCTATATTATAAGATTCTGGATGATTGCCGCGTCTTTTCTCAGCATTTTGCCGACATTTTGCAGGCATTCCTGTCTGCATCATCAGTATCGGAGGACCCCTGCTCTGATGATGCAAACTGGAACGTTTGCAAAACGTCGACAAAATCCTGAGAAAAGACCCATGGCCGCGAAAGCTTCAAATTTGAACAGAAACTCTTCTACCTAATCCAAATTTCTTAAGTACGAAAAGTTGCCGAATCTGATATATATAATTTATAATTACCAAATTTCTGAACTATGCTCGAGAGTTTATGCGCCCAGTAAAGCAGTGGCCAAAAAACTGGCTGGGAAACCGATGAAAATCTCAGTGTCCGTTTACACATTTTCGCGCAACAAAAATCGTTCGTAAAACTGCATCACTTCTACGTATTTCGATGACGCAATCTTTCGGAAAGCAGGACAGCACATTTTGTCGCATGACGTGGCATCGACTGTGTTAAGGGGATGGGAAACGTCAGTGCATAAACTGTTTACGTGTCCGCAGGCTGACAATCGTATCATTAAAATATGTCATCGATCACAATCGGAGCGGCGTTGCAAATTCAGTATCCGCTTAGCGATTTTTGGACGATGAAAATGCATGAAATTACATGTCCGCTGCGTATTTCGACGACGCAACGTTTTGGAAAGCGAAATGTCGTTCTTCGTCGCATGACGTGGCAGAGACAGTGTTAGCACATTGTCGATGAGTGACGTGAATCGGCGTTTTTTATCAGGTGAAGCGTTGAAAACGAGAAACGTGAATCGGCGTTTTTAACTTGTGAAACATTGAAGACGGGAGGCATGAATCAGGGTCTTTCAGGTTTCGGACATTGAAAATGTGACAAAAGAGGTTACGTCTTGTGCGTGTCAAACTGTTTTTGCTCGATATGTATTGTATATATATTTGACATGTTATTGTCATTATTATATTTCCTTTCCATAACGAAATGGCTTTATAATCCATGAATACAGTTTTTAACTGATCGAAAGTGGAGCTTTAATCTATAGAATACATTGAATAATTACTGTGTAGAATATGCGGAAGTGTTATGGGTAAGATAAACGAAAAATTCGAAAATATTCATGTTGGAACTGCCAGTTGTGCGCTACAAAAAAAGAAGAAATTCTTCATAGCATCTTTTCATTTATATAACCGTATTAGGGAAGTTAGTACTTTTTCTAGCATGGCATGCTTGAAAACAATTGCCAAGTCATAGTTACACTTCCCAGTATATGCACATACAAACAATTTCCCGACGAATTTCGCAGCATAGCCATCAAGCGTCGAATTTCTATTGTATCTCTCTAACATAAATCATAACTAACATAAAAAGCGTCGATAGTCCGAAATAAAACAAGAACTTGCAAATACACTAAATTATTTTGCCTCGCGAAGAATTACAAGAAAATACCCAAAAAGAGATTAATATATATAGTGCTTATAGTGCTTTATCTATTTATTTTGTACGGTTCCCACCACGCATTTTTCGCAACTGATATTCGCGGACTGATATTCACTATTTGAAATCAAAGAAGCCTGAAAATTATTTAAATGGTCAATTATATCTTGCGGTAACAATTTCGTTTAACGATTTCACATATTGTTTATACAACACACGAAATTAACAGCCCATAACAATTATTTTTTGTTGGTTGTTCAACAGGTATAGGTAATAAAGTTTGAAAATTAAGAACATTAACATGTCTAAAGATAAATAACACGACCCAAACGTGAAATAAAAAAATAAAAATGCATTTTAATATTTTTTTTCACATTGACGTTGATGGTTACACCACTTACGGCAGTAAAATCATGTAATGTTGGCATACAATTTCGTTTTTCCCATAAGAAATCTCCAGTTTCAACATTATCGGGCTCGTCATCTTCACTACTATCTATTAGAGCTATGGCGCGTTTACGCTTATGGGATATTTACATTTCTATGCTTGAATCCGAATCCGAACTGTATTTCATCATGGTAACCTAATTTAGTTAAATTTTATTATCTATTATTTTTTTTATTATTTTATTATTTTGAATTTACAACCAAAAAAGTAAGAAAAATAATATTTTACACAATATATTCTTTATTGTCTCTTTATCTATTACAGACTCTTTAACGATTGCTGATAAGCTGAAAACAAAAATGATTGTGTGCGGATTTATCCGCTCCCGTTGATAATGGTCAGTTTTTGTTTGCGGATTATTTTGTCAAATAATGCAAATGGGCTAAGACGATAGCCAACAACAGACAACAAACGGTTTACGCGTTCGCAAGTTGACAATCTATACGCCGTTATCGGAGATAATACAAAATAGGCATCGGCTTCCTTCTGACCTGCAAACTTTTCGAAACGGCAGAGTCGGCATGCCAATGAAGCTAAAAGCTCTAACGGCGAGTTTCGAGGCAGTATTACCCATGGAATTTTCTCTTTCTTTGCGTGGGCGATGCATTCGTTCGATGCATTCCGGGGTGCGCTTATTGAGAGAGCGCGCCATGTTCGCGGAATGCAAAATGACAAAGGACAATTGTACGACGTCCTTTTGTGTCGTCAAAAGTTTCCCAACCCTCTGCCCGATCGTCGCGCCCGATTTATTGCGTCACTTCTTGTGAATTTCTTTTCTTTTCGTTCAACGGTTTATTTATGCCGCTGAAAACAGTTTGGTGGAGCATGTGATGGTGTAAGGGTACCAAAGTATGCGAGTGTGTATATGTGGGAATGTGTAGAAAATGACCAGTGGCGAAAGCAATGGGAGATAACAAATGTGCTTGTCAGAAAGTCGGATTATTGTGATGGAAGTCGCCTACTATAATTTTATCTGTAGAATTGAACATGGGATTATATTGATAACGTACATAGGATAATATTATAAAAAGTATTGAAGTAAGATTTACTTGTTCTGATTTTGTGGTTAATACAATTCCGTGTTTAATTTTAGAAGTATGCTATAGAATATACAATAATTTGACATGATTTTTTAGTACAATCCTTTTTAACTACATTTTTTTAGCCACATTTCTTTTTGCGTTAACACGTTGATTGCCGTGATCAAGGAATTTAATCCGTACTTAATATTAATTGCATTTGCAAAATTATAAATACTACCAATTGGGTATTTTTTTAATTTTTTGTGAAATTATTTTGCCGGTTACCGATGAGTGTGTTTTTAATTTTTCAGTCAACGTGTTAAAAAGAAGGTTTGAAAATTTGAGTACAAAAGCATTGTTCCAAAAATTGCCGATTCAATTAAAAAAGTCAAGCGAGTTATATTAATTATATTCTCTATATAAATATAAAAATTGCCGATGTATTAAAGAATTAATTATTAACGTAACAACACGGGATAAATGAACCAATTGCCTACTACTGACCATCAGAAAAAATATTTCGAGATTTTATGTATTTTCGGGGGTGGAACAATGTACGAGTTCCATAACGCAAAAATTGTTCACACCACCCTCATCTTTCCTTGTTACCGTTACAACTTATCGATACGAATGACCTTTCCGATATATTACTCACTTAAATTGCAACGGTAATCGGCCTTCCACTCGAAGGTATCGTATTATTGCCCATCGCCGATTAATTACGGGCGGCGACCGTCTTTTTCGCACGGTACCGAAATGAAATCTGCGCTGTGCCGAATTTTCGTTTCTACCGACGCACGCGACCGCGTCGGGGCGAAAACAAAAACGACAGAGGAGGCGAAAGAAACGGCGGGAGCGAAGATATAATTCAACGCGCGTGCTCTGTTCGTTAACACGTTGACTGCCACGCCGAAATCACATGTTTCGTTCAGAACGATACGAAAATATTTTTACTATTCTGTGCATGTAAGGGCAAAATAATAATTAATTTCGTTATTTGTAAGAATACGGCATGAATTGCAAACGAAGGAGGGACCAACGTATTTGGTACGTAAATTTTGCAAACATTATTACAAATAAAATGTTGCAAGCTTCGGAACACAAAGTGCAAAAAGTCGAACCAAACAGGTCACTAAATAAAATACTGTACTATAATACTAAATAAAATATATAAACTAAAATATTGCCAAGATTGCATCGACCAGCCACATTTATGTTTAAAATGCTTCAATACAATGCACCGGTAGATAAAAGATTCGATAAAAATTCATTTTCAATTTAATAAAAACTTTTAATTTATCAATAGTACAGATTTGCTTTTAAAACATTCTGCAATTAGCGAATTTTCATTCAACTATTGCAAGTATAAGTATTTGATGCATTCCGGTCACTAATGACCACCATGACGCTGCAGGAGACACAAGTTGGGGTTTCATATGATTGCCATGGCGTTCAACGTTTTAACACGTTGACTGCTAAGCGTATTTTGCTATGTTAGAACCGCGATGCGATGAAATACTGTAGAGTATGATTAAATCGTGCAAAATGAAGATAACGCAAAGTTATTAGAAGCCAATGTGTTGAAGCACCGTTCCAATATCAATTGCTTTTACAAATTTGCAAATAGGCTTTATTGCGAATTTTTTGCATTTCTAGTAAAATCTTTTGCACCGGTCACCGTCGTTTGCTATGTTAGAATCGCGATGCTAAGATATACTGCAGAGTATGATTAAATCGTGCAAAATGAAGATAACGCAAAGTTATTAGAAGCCAATGTGTTGAAGCACCGTTCCAATATCAATTGCTTTTACAAATTTACAAATAGGCTTTATTGCGAATTTTTTGCATTTCTAGTAAAATCTTTTGCACCGGTCACCGTCGTTTGCTATGTTAGAATCGCGATGCTAAGATATACTGCAGAGTATGATTAAATCGTGCAAAATAAAGGTAACGCAGAGTTATTAGAAGCCAATGTGTTGAAGCACCGTTCCAATATCAATTGCTTTTACAAATTTGCAAATAGGCTTTATTGCGAATTTTTTGCATTTCTAGTAAAATCTTTTGCACCGGTCACCGTCGTTTGCTATGTTAGAACCGCGATGCAATGAAATACTGCAGAGTATAATTAAATCCTGCTAAATAAAGGTAACGCAGAGTTATTAGAAGCAAAAGTGTTGAAACACCGTTCCCATATAAATTGCTTTTACAATATTGCAAATAGGCTTCATTGCGAATTTTTTGCATTTCTAATAAAATCTTTTGCACCGGTCACCGCGTATTTTGCTATGTTAGAACCGCAATGCGATAAAATACTGCAGAGTATAATTAAATCCTGCAAAATAAAGGTAACGCAGAGTTATTAGAAGCAAAAGTGTTGAAACACCGTTCCAATATAAATTGCTTTTACAATATTGCAAATAGGCTTCATTGCGAATTTTTTGCATTTCTAGTAAAATCTTCTGCGCCGGTCACCGCGTATTTTGCTATGTTAGAATCGCGATGCTAAGATATACTGCAGAGTATAATTAAATCGTGCAAAATGAAGGTAACGCAGAGTTGTTAGAAGCCAAAGTATTGAAGCACCGTTCCAATATCAATTGCTTTTACAACATTGCAAATAGGCTTCATTGCAAATTTTTTGCATTTCTAGTAGTCTTTTGCACCGGTCACCGCATATTTTGCTACGTTAGAATCGCGATGCGATGAAATACTGCAGAGTATAATTAAATCCTGCTAAATAAAGGTAACGCAGAGTTATTAGAAGCAAAAGTGTTGAAACACCGTTCCAATATAAATTGCTTTTACAATATTGCAAATAGGCTTCATTGCGAATTTTTTGCATTTTTACTCAAATCTTTTGCACCGGTGACCACCGATCAACGTGTTAATGCCTGGGACAATAAGTATTCCACCTCCCGACACAATTCTCGTAACACTGGCGAGGTTCCGCGGAACTCGTAAGTTCGTTTGAAATTGCGAGAAAAAATAACCGCGTCGCTCCTTCGGTCACCGCCGCGTGCGGGTGGATATTTATCTACGGTCACTTGGCGATCGGCCAAAAATTCAAGCGCAAATCGACGCCCACCCGGCCATCCCAGTTTTGAAACTTTGTGCGCGATACCGCATGCAGATAAGAGAAGAGCGATCCTGAATAATTCATCCCCGGACACCGACAGGTTTCCATTCGAACTGATTGAAAGCTGCGTATAAATTGACTGACCGCGATCGCACCGGTCCCTTCGTCGTTTCGGAGAAGCACTATCATTCATTCTTCGCCGAACGAATCTCGGCGACTTACGAAGCCGGAATAAAACACGGACGCACACTTCAAGTTAGTTCGTCGGTCGCTGAGCATAAATTCGATATATTTTTCCGCAAGGCTCAAATTTTCGGTGCACACACGCTTGCTTAGATCCTTCAATCTTGAAAGATTTTCAACTGAATGCATCTTCCGAAACGTTTCGATGTAAACGTGCTTATCTTTTGCTACGATAAGAAACAATGGGATCAGTACGATTTTCCAATATAGATTTTCAACTCGATGCAAATCCCTATTCATTTTCTTGAAAACGTAATAATTTTCTACTACGATGTGAAATAATTCACGCATGGTATAACAATTCATGCATGGTATTTTTTAATTAATTTTATATTTAAATTTTTATTGCGGTGCGAAAGACGTATATACTCGTCGCGTAAAATAAAAAATGACTATTGACTATCAAAACTCGAAATTTCAATAAAACACTATAAGAATATTATTTGGTCAGTATGTTTCCTTTACATTACCAATAGGACTGCTAAGTATTTTATATTACGAAACCAAGTACATACGTAAGCCGCGATTTGGAATACTGACCTTTGCTCTACGAGACAGAGTTTTAGATATTCTTGAATTGAATACAAGAATTCGAAGTATTCGATTCAAAAGCTCTCTCTTCCTCGCTTTTATAGCATCCGAAATAACCCTGTATTTCCACAGTTACTATCAAAATAAAGCGCAAGATATGAAAAATAGCTAAATATATATAATATAATAATAATGATGATGATATATATGCATTCGAAGTAAACCTGTGTATTTCCACAGTTACTATCAAAATAAAGCGTAAGGTATGGAAAATAGTTAAATATATATAATATAATAATAATAATGATGATATAATAAATTGCTAAATATAGCCTCCAGACAGATGATTCAAACAGCAGTAGTAGCGAAATTTATAATAGGACCATTTGTCCTGCGTTCGACGTGTATACACGTCATTGCTTCATTTTAATTCCGCACCCTGTGAGGGATTCCTAAAATTAAATTCCGCGCTTAACCGGTTCAGAAAACATGCAGTACACCATAAAAATCACCATCACTGAACTTGCGAGTCAGCTTTTGTTAACACATTTGCCATATCACGGATTCCAAAGGTCATTACACGTGTTTATAGTGTAGGGATATATGATGTTAGGTGATATCGAAGCGTGATGCGGAATTATATTGAGTAGAATAATTTATTGAAAGATAAATAAAAGACACTAATTATACATATAAATACAAAATAAAAATAGAACTATGGCAACCCGACTACTATTCGGTAAACGGCAAGAAAACGTATCTATACTGGACTGAACTACTCTCTGAACTTGACTGAACGACAACTTAAAACTCTCTGACCTATTACTCAACTATCTCTAAACGAAAACTCTATCTCCTCGCCGGGCCGTTGCTATGCACCCCCGTCCTTCCCCAAGGTTTTCGACATCTAATCATTCGTAAAAAACACGCATCCTCTCATTCTTACCTACATTCTCTCTCGCTCGCTCTAAATGCATTGCAGTTGACACGCGCAATAATGAGACATACGTTACGCATTCTTCAAACAAAACCACGCTATCGTTATACCTCACTCGCAACAATCGGTCGCAGCCACTCATACACACACACACACTTCCTACACTTATGCGACACATCTACGGCCGTTTTTTTCTGCTGCTACAATAGTAACAATATTGTAACACAATTGTGTATTGTTACTACAAACACCTTTGTTACTACTAAAAACTGTTACAAATGTCTGGCAACTTGTCTCTCAACCGTATTCGGTGGACGTGGCGTTCAACGCGTTAACGTACTCTGACTCTGCGAGAGAACGTGTGGAAAAGTGGTGCAACAACATGGTATGTCCGGGCTGGAGTGAAATGAGGCCGGTTGCGCTTGGAATAAAACAGAAAAAGCAGGAGGAAAATGAGGGAAACAGAAAAGGGTAACGGTAGCTGGCACGACAAATTCGTTCCACGCGAGGAAATAGCTAAAATAATGCTGTTTGGTTTGCACGTTACAAGTTGCGCGTCTTTAGAATGTTAAAAGGCAGTTTTTATTAGTAGTCAAATCAGTATTGCAAATTCTAGCCAAAATACAGCTTTTTTATTAGTAATTTTGTTGTCCACTGTCTCCTCGAAAAAAAATGAATTCTGATAATGCTAATAATCCAACAAAGTGACGATGCACCGATATAGTCCTGCAACTGCTTCTAACAGAGGACATAACCAAACAATTTTTAGACAAGCAATATCAGAACATGTCCTTAGATACTAAACGAGAAGATTTTCAAGATAGAGAATTTTCAAGCAACGCGTTTCGCATCCAGAAAGTGTTGCAAAAAAAACTTTATATAACGTTCATTGACCTATCATTATATATCATTAAAAACGAACGATCAAATTCACCGATTTATTTCACGCAAAGATGATAAATGATTTCTATATTTTTTAAACTATATTCTTCAGTATGGCTCCCAACAGAAACGTATCTGTTCCAAACATTATCATACTTAAAAAAAGACTAACATACGTCACACATTTTTAATTTCATGTTGAAATTATTTAATTTATCCTTAATCTTACAGTTTGCATAAATCACAGAAAATACTTAATTATCTAATTTATGTCGAATTTCATGTTTGTCATCAATATGCAGTACAGAATTTAAATTGTGTAATTTATCCTTAATTTTACGTTTTGCATAAACTACAAAAAAATACCTAATTATCTCATTTATGTTGAATTTCATGTTTGTCACCAACTATATGCCAAGAGGATCCCTACCATCAAACATAATTTATCTGTAAAAATAATTCAGGTATATTTTCTGTGTTTTTCAAGTAGTGAACTTTAGTCTTCGTTACTTCCGAAAAATGTATTCTGCTAAAAGTGTTAAAACAAATATCCGTATAATACCGAAACGTCAAAATGTATTGGCATTCTGTGTGTAATTCATATAGTATGTATATTTAATCGGATGCAATTTACATAAGAGCATCCGGTTTTATGGGCCCACGAAGTTGACCACTTCGGCTCGGGAGTTCGAATATTAAAGTTTAAAGTGGCGTTAAAACGCAAAATGCCACTTTCTTTGCTTTGTTACTTCTCTCCGCTGACACTCGACGCGCGGAAACTTTTCAGCGAAATTATTTTCCGCGCTTAAAACAAGACTACTCGGGCTAGATCACAATCATGCCTCTGCCGAGTGTGCGTGACTGCAGAAAATGCTACAATATATAGCACGCTCGTAAATAAGCGCAAACTACCCTGTTGCGAATTTTGTAACGATTACTCAGAAATCTAATGATCTCATATGGTAAAAAACGCCGACGTCCTTGTATGACTAGTCACAGGTGTTGTACACTCAGCATTCAGACAATCAGATTTTTTGTCGAAAAAATCTAAGTCTACATCTGAATTGAACACTGTAATCTTTATGCTATATACATTTATGCTGTATTTGTGTAGTCGACAGTTATTCAGTGCGACTTCCCATTTGTATTTTTATCTCCACCCTGAGTTAGGACATTTGAGACGTAGTCATATAGTAAAACGACTTTTAATGAATCATACATTTATTTTGTGTTTGACTGCAATGTGTCTTGTACCGTAATCTCACAAAGAGTGACTAAAAATGTAGGACTATGTAAGAATAGGGTACGAAGAAAAATAGTAGTAGAATGGTCAAAAGAAACATTAGAAAAGTGGAACATGTGTGCAGATTTGTATTTGCCTTTGGGTCAGATAAAAGTAGTATTATGTGGTATGACCATTCTTGTTTAGACATACAGGGATGTTGAACTATTCGGATGGAAAGGTTTGACCAAACTATTTGCTACGGCTGGGTGGAACCGCCGTATATTGCGTGAATGTTGGAATCGAACTATTTGCATGCCTCCAAAAAGAGACACGCCTTGTCCAGGGTAGCGTGTCACGTGCAAACCTCACGTCTACACTAAATTGCGAAACCCTGGGTGTGATGTTTTCCCACAGCAGAAAAAGTGTAAAGTTTATCTCTCTGGAATTCGTGAAATCATTAGTAGGCTCTAAATATGTACTATCCTTGGTATGACAGGTAATAGGAATTAATGATATTTATTCGTATTAACATTTAGCCAACCGAATGAGGGGATCTTCCACTTTTTCTATAGCAACGCGTTGCCTTTTAGTATTAGGTGTACAACCTTGCTCCCGCCGTTTTTTGCATTGAACGAAAGGGAAAAAACGGCGGGAGCAAAGTTGTGTACCTATTATTTTTACTACTCTTTTATTATTGAATCAGTGTTGAACAGAAGACGTTCCCAATTTATGAAATACCATTTCTGCTTCGATAAAATACAATTTTTAGTCATATCAGGCGAATAAGTTCAGTTAAAGATAGTGAACAGAATTATAGTTTCGAACTGAAACATATCTGTTATGACGATTACTACATTTTAAATATCATAAAATACGTTGTTGTGATAAATATGTCAATAACAGCTACATAACGACGTAAACTATCTTATTCATTTTTTATGTCATGTTTAAACTATGCGATTCAGTTTTAATTTTATATTTTGTGTAAACGACAAAAAATATAAAATCTGCATTAGTGCCAGCCGGACATAAATTATATTCAATAATCATCCAAAGTTCACATAATTCAAACGACTGGTGTGAAAAGTGTTTGGACAATTCCACCCAATGTGTTTCGGTTCAAACATTCAGTCACTCTCCGCGACAGAATGTAATTAAAAACGAATGAATACTCTTTAACATATTGACTACCAAGGGTATTTTGCTATGTTAGAATCGCGATGCGATTAAATACCGCAGCATATAATTAAATCGTGCAAAATGAAGGTAAACAGAGTTGTCAGAGGTCAAAGTATTGAAGCACCGCTCCAATATCAATTGTTTTTACAAAATCGCAAATAGGCTTCATTGCTAATTCTTTGCATTTTTAGTCAAATCTTTTGCACCGGTCGCCGGTGGTAGTCAACGTGTTAAATACTTCTGCATCTCTTTCAAAGTTGATGAATCCCTTTTCATCAATATACCCTACCACACGCTACGGTCGCTTTTAATGTCGTACCTTTCCGCAAATCATGCCTCTTTCCGCAAATGCAACATTTTAGTATTCCGTAGCTGTGCTTCGGGACAACAGGACAAGCAACCTAAAACGCGGGATGGTCGCGTTGAAAACGGGACGCACAATCCCATTAGATTTCGCACGCAACATCCAGATGCCCTTTCATAAACGCGCCCGAACGGTTTCTGATACGCGAGACGCATTGTCCAACGTCAACGTCAATTTCAGCGGTAAGGTCAATTTGCGAAGGCCAACGCAAATTGCCCTCGCCCTCTCGCTCGTTCAGGCAGGAACACGCTCGACGCTTTATCGGGCCGTTTATGCGACGAGTGTAAATCTCGCGGCTGCAAATTTCGACGTATCAGTTTGCCGCTCGTCTTTACGGCGCGTGTGTTTCCCGACTATTTGTCCGGCGAGCTGTTATGCCGTGATCGAGAAATCTCAACTATTTCAAGAACGGCCTGACTTCTCACTCTTCTGGCTCCGGACTAAGTGTAGTTTAACCCATTCGAGACGACGATTTTTTTTAACACGGTCCCCAGGAGCGAAATTTTTTTTTTCTTTATATTGTTCATTATTTATAAAAAAACATGTTTACTATGGAAATCACCCAATTCGTAAGTGAATTCACATAAATAAGATCATTGCACACCAGGTGTTTAGCTCGCTCCTCGGACAATTTTTATTGCGAGGAACGGATTGAACACCATGTGTGCAATGTAAGGTACAATGAAAATACATCATTAAACATTTATGAACATTTATTTCAAAAATAGTTAGATAATATAAAATCGTTATTTCGTTTTCAATAATAAAGAACAGAATATAATGAAATGAAAATATTTAAAAAGTAGTAAAAACTTAAAAAAAGATAAGTTGAATAATGACAAAAATAACAAACGAGAAATAAATTTTTAGAAAAATGTCTACAGATAACAAAGTAATGTAACTCAGTAATAAAAAAGAAAATATAATTTGTAAATACACTTTTGGCAAATAGTACACTGATCGTAAAGTAATTATACATTAGTTGGTTGATGGTAGCGCTTGAAACATTCTCCCAAACATAATCCAGGATTACCGACACAAGCAGGACAAGAGTAATTATTACGTTTATATTTTCCTTCTTTGTAGGACTGTCGGCAATTCATAGTATTTTACATGTAAGAAAGGCTTCGAATAATTTTTAGATTTTTGATACACAGTAAAACCAATGCCAAATTTTGTTTTCCTGTACCTTGCAGATTTCATTAGTTCAAGGAAAATCTTATTTCGACGACTAGTTTACTCAGAATAACTGATAATTGCACATTACTGTTACTGCACACACGGTGTGCAAGCCGTCTTATAGCCTCGGAAATCAATTGCACACACGGTGTGCAATCGGTCTCGAATGGGTTAATATAGGATTGTCTTTCCTGTGATGTTCTTTTCTGAAATCCCCCAAAAAAATAATTTTCGCCACCATTTAGAGTTGGGCGGATATATCCGACACTCGTCCGCAACGGTAAAAAGGCTTAGGCGGATATATCCGACACTCGTCCGCAAAGGGTTAATATAGGATTGAGGAAAAGGGGAAGAGATGAGTACGGGGCAAGGTTCACATGGTGGAAACATTCTTTTTGGGAACAACAAGTATGACTAAGGATCAAGGGTTTTGGGATAGGACTAGACTCTGACGCACTTGGGTCTGTGTTTACAAGTAGAACTGTGACTAATACATTGTGATAGGGCATAACATCGCGACGGCTAATCTTTCCGCCGACAGAGAATTCACAATGAGTTCGTTAGCGACATTCTCGGCGGAAAAGTGCGATTCAATGTAAAAACGCGCTGCGAACCGTGAAAGCAACGAACGGCAGAGCTTTCAAATTCTTCGCGTTACGCACGAAATGCATTTCCGGCGTCTCTCGATTTTCCAGCTTTTGGCAGTTTTCGGCAAAAAGGAGCGCGCGACGTCAAAAGCGAATGCGTAGTAGAAAAACGGCGGCCATCCCGGCTTCGAAACCGTTTGACTTTGATTCAAAATGCAGTTACGCCCGCGCACGGTTTTGCAGCGCCGGAAACGCGATGTTTATGATCAAACGCAGGCGTGAATGAAAACAAACGCGACTAGCTGCGCTTTGACATCCTTCGCTTTTACTTTTAACCGAGGCGCACCTTTGCTTCCCCTGCGTTTTGAAGCTTTGCGTATTTTTCGAGGATACGGGGAAATTTATGGTTGAAAGCCGAAATAAATATAAAACACGTAACTATCCTCGCTTTAACATTTTTCGACATTTATGCGAAATATATATTTCGATATATATCGTGTTTCAGTTTTGCAGCTTTCGTAATTTTTCGAAGACAACGTAAAGTTTGTAATTGAACGGAACGGTACGAAACTGAAGCTGATACGAATTATTTTTCATTCGGCTTCCATCAATATTTTTCATTCGGGTTCCATACGTTTTAGACCGTGTCTATATTGAATATTTCTCAGTGCACTTGCACTTTTTTTACTTTATTTTCAGGTATTTTTGATGTTATCTCAGGAACTCCTGCAAATTTTTCACTTCCGCTTGCATCGTTACGAGTTATTTTCTACCCCTTTGTGATATTAAGAGGGTAATTAAGTTAGAACTCATTAATTTTTTCGCAAAACCTGCAAGTGGTATACTACAATATACTACATATGTGTGTATATGTATATATATATTATATATATATGTATTGTTAATAGTGGAACTATTTAAACTGTAGCAACTTTGTTACGAAATGAAACATAATTGACTTGAATCACATTCATATCCGTTTTGCGCTGACATTTTATTACTATAATGAAAACAAAAAAAACGCCTTACTCTTGCGGAAAGCAAAGTACAATTGACTTTATCAAGAATAGAAAGTACTGCTAATGAAACATATGGAGAGCTACATGCAGGTTTATTGCAACCTTGCGTGTTTCTCCGTTGATGGCATCGGGCAGCACAAAAAAAGATGAATAAAATTTGTTTGGTGCCCCACCACTTGCAGTTCTATGTTCGTGATGACTCGATATCGCATTCTAACATAGGAATTTTTGCATAACGGAAAGCGATGCTGCTTTAAAGAATATGTCTAGCGGTATGATAAATATATATACTTTGACGACAAATAGTTATGTTATTCGAAGCGTGTAGAAATTCGATGAGAGCGAATACGGTTTGAACGAAATCGTGAAAATCTCACAGAGCGCAAAGGGTAACGTGATTAATTTCCTTTAACGTGTTTCTCAATCGCATTCTGCTTTTCTCAAAAGAAATAGCTTTTTCTGGTTAAACGTTTTACGTTGCCGCTTCAGGAATCTAGAGTATTGTTATTATGCGTAATGACATTGTACATTTATGAATTTTCCAGCGTACTCTTATCAGCGAAATTTCAGCCAGAATTAAAAATAGTAAAACCACGAAAGAACAAATCTTATACAAAATACCACAACTAAGGTAAAATTTCCCTGCAAAATAACATCGATAACTTTATAAACCTGCGATATTACCACACATAATGAAAATGTCCTAGACTCCTGAAGTACGAGCCTAAGATTACCGAAACATCGAAACTCCTAATAAATAAAAATGTTCAATCAGTTTTAAATTTCATAAACGAAAATGGGGTGGTGTATCAAATAAAACCGGAAGGCGTAAATTCAGAAAAGGCACTGACGAAAATGTCCTAGACTCCTGAAGTAGGAGCCTAAGATTACCGAAACATCGAAACTGTTACTAAATAAAAATGTTCGATCAGTTGTAAACTTCATAAACAGAAATGGGGTGGTGTATCAAATAAAACCGGAAGGTGTAAATTCAGAAAAGGCACGGATGAAAATCTCCTAGACTCCTGAAGTAGGAGCCTAAGATTACCGAAACATCTAAATTGTTACTAAATAAAAATGTTCGATCAGTTGTAAACTTCATAAACAGAAATGGGGTGGTGTATCAAATAAAACCGGAAGGTGTAAATTCAGAAAAGGCACGGATGAAAATGTCCTAGACTCCTGAAGTAGGAGACTAAGATTACCGAAACATCGAAACTGTTAATAAATAAAAATGTTCGATCAGTTGTAAACTTCATAAACGGAAATGGTGTGGTGTACCAAATAAAACCGGAAGGTGTAAATTCAGAAAAGGCACGGATGAAAATGTCCTAGACTCCTGAAGTAGGAGACTAAGATTACCGAAACATCGAAACTGTTAATAAATAAAAATGTTCGATCAGTTGTAAACTTCATAAACGGAAAAGGTGTGGTGTACCAAATAAAACCGTAAGGTGTAAATTCAGAAAAGGCACTGATGAAAATGTCTTAGACTCCTGAAGTAGGAGCCCAAGATTACCGAAACATCGAAACTCCTAATAAATAAAAATGTTCAATCAGTTGTAAACTTCATAAACGGAAATGGGGTGGTGTATCAAATAAAACCGGAAGGCGTAAATTCAGAAAAGGTACTGACGAAAATGTCCTAGACTCCTGAAGTAGGAGCCTAAGATTACCGAAACATCGAAACTGTTACTAAATAAAAATGTTCGATCAGTTGTAAACTTCATAAACAGAAATGGAGTGGTGTATCAAATAAAACCGGAAGGCGTAAATTCAGAAAAGGCACGGATGAAAATGTCCTAGACTCCTGAAGTAGGAGACTAAGATTACCGAAACATCGAAACTGTTAATAAATAAAAATGTTCGATCAATTGTAAACTTCATAAACGGAAATGGGGTGGTGTATCAAATAAAACCGGAAGGTGTAAATTCAGAAAAGGCACGGATGAAAGTGTCCTAGACTCCTGAAGTAGGAGCCTAAGATTACCGAAACATCGAAACTGTTACTAAATAAAAATGTTCGATCAGTTGTAAACTTCATAAACAGAAATGGGGTGGTGTATCAAATAAAACCGTAAGGTGTAAATTCAGAAAAGGCACGGATGAAAATGTCCTAGACTCCTGAAGTAGGAGCCTAAGATTACCGAAACATCGAAACTGTTACTAAATAAAAATGTTCGATCAGTTGTAAACTTCATAAACAGAAATGGGGTGGTGTATCAAATAAAACCGGAAGGCGTAAATTCAGAAAAGGTACTGACGAAAATGTCCTAGACTCCTGAAGTAGGAGCCTAAGATTACCGAAACATCGAAACTGTTAATAAATAAAAATGTTCGATCAGTTGTAAACTTCATAAACGGAAATGGTGTGGTGTACCAAATAAAACCGTAAGGTGTAAATTCAGAAAAGGCACTGATGAAAATGTCTTAGACTCCTGAAATAGGAGCCTAAGATTACCGAAACATCGAAGCTGTTACTAAATAAAAATGTTCGATCAGTTGTAAACTTCATAAACAGAAATGGGGTGGTGTATCAAATAAAACCGTAAGGTGTAAATTCAGAAAAGGCACTGACGAAAATGTCCTAGACTCCTGAAGTAGGAGACTAAGATTACCGAAACATCGAAACTGTTAATAAATAAAAATTTTCGATCAGTTGTAAACTTCATAAACGGAAATGGTGTGGTGTACCAAATAAAACCGTAAGGTGTAAATTCAGAAAAGGCACTGATGAAAATGTCCTAGACTCCTGAAGTAGGAGCCTAAGATTACCGAAACATCGAAACTCCTAATAAATAAAAATGTTCAATCAATTGTAAACTTCATAAACGGAAATGGGGTGGTGTATCAAATAAAGCCGGATGGTATAACTTCAGAAAAGGCACTGATGAAAATGTATATATGCAAAACTATTTAAATATACAGGAACGTAAGAAACAAACGAACGATTTCTCGTTTCTCAAACTCAAAATCCTCAAATTCTATCCTCGCCTGTCCAACTCTTCTGCCTAAAACCGAGTGAGTCTTCGTGAACCGCGAGACCCACTCCCTGGCAACGCATTTCCTTTGTCCTTTTCACCCACGCTATCCTCGTCCACACAAGAATGATAGAATACGCCCGCTATTGGCAGGCAAGCAAAATCCTACGATAACCAGCGCAATCCTCCTTTTATCCGTCCTCACAACGTACACACGAGCTTTATTCGTAATGCGTCTTACACCGTCAAAGGCTACTTCTTTCGACAAAAAGGATTAAAACGTTAATCCGTTCGCATGATCCGTGCGCCGACTACTTTTCCGCGCATTTCATTGAACATTTATTGTAGTGTTTCAAATAATGGAATCGTGAAATGAGGAGACAGCACATAGGTAATATAACAAACTACATTTACTGGGGCTATACTATTATGAAGAGGAACCAACAAACTCAAGGGCAATGGGTCACACAAAAGAATTTGACTTGTTTAGGTTTCATGTCGAAAGGGCCCAGTAATTTTGTCGCGTTGCGCTATTGGTGATACGCAATCAATTTTAATGATAATTATTCTATGCATAGTTACTGTTTTCGTTAGAAATCGAAATCGAGTTGTTTTTAGTCTTCGCGGGAAACTTGTAGCTGATGCGCAACACTTCATAATACGCTGCCTAATAATTTTTGGTATAAATCGCGCGAGCAATTCATTTTGTCTGTAATTGTCATTACTTTAAATTATACTTAATTGAAATAAATTAAATAAATTATACTTAAACACAAGCGCTCTTGCTCCACTCGATGTTTCTCGGCATAAATTTAAGCAAGCGCGTCGCTTGCTATTTGCTGACAAGATTTTATACGCTAATGCTAATAAACATGCGACACCGCTGACCGGCGTAAGAGAATTTACTGAAGATCCAAAATATTCGCAATAGATAGCAATAATTATTTTATAAATGCAGTTATTGTTAGATTAGTGATGCGATCCTTTGGTCTCCAATACCTGCACATTATTTACATTTTGCATAATTCAATCAAACGCTGTAGTATTTCATAGCATCGCCATTCTAATACAGCAAAATACGCACGGCAGTCAAAGTGTTAACCCTATCAGTGCTATGGACGCATATATACCAAAATATTTCCAAATAATTTTCTTGCATTACTTAATTCGGCATAAATGAAAAATTATCATTAGAACTTAATTGCGCCTTAAATAATCGATCAATAGAGTGCACACTAGCGAAAAGTATTTCGTCCTCAGCAAGCGCTTTGGTCGGAAGTATGCAGCAGTCAAAGGGTTAACACTTTAACTACCACGGTGGTCACCGGTGACCGGTGCAAAAGATTTAACTAAAAATGCAAAAAACTCGCAATATAACCTATTTACAATCTTGTAAAAGCAATTGACATTGAAACGGTGCTTCAATACTTTGGCTTCTAACAACTCTGCGTTACCTTAATTTTGCCCGCTTTAATTATACTCTGCAGTATTTTATCGCATCGCGGTTCTAACATAGTAAAATACGACCGATGCAAAAGACTTTACTACAAATGCAAAAAATTCGCTAGAAGCCTATTTGCAATCTTCTAAAAGCAATTGAAATTGGAACGGTGCTTCAATACTTTCGCTTCTAACAACTCGGCGTTACCTTCATTTTGCACGATTTAACCCTTTCTGTGCTGAGTACTTCCGACCGAAGCGTTCGCTGAGGACGAAATACTGTTCACTAGTGTGAACTTTATTGATTGATTGCGTGACACGCAACAAAAATCTAATAGTAATTTTTCATTTACGCCAAATTAAATATTGCAACAAAATTATTTGATAAAGGATGCATTCATCTCACACATTGATAATTGTGGCTGCAATAAGTAAGAAATCGAAACGATTGGGGACGCATATATGCGTCCGCCGAAATCTACCAGTGTAGACAATGGACACTATGTTTTTTGCTAGACTATTTTGCTATGCTAGAACCGCGATGCGTTGAAATGCTGCAGTGTATAATTACCCCTTTCACTGCTATGGACGCATATATGCGCCCATAGTCTACGCTGATAGATTTCGGCGGACGCATATATGCGACCATAGCAGTCAAAGGGTTAATTATACACTGCAGTATTTCAACGCATCGCGGTTCTAACATAGCAAAATAGTCTAGCAAAAAACATAGTGTCCATTGTCTACACTGGTAGATTTCGGCGGACGCATATATGCGACCATAGCAGTCAAAGGGTTAATTATACACTGCAGTATTTCAACGCATCGCGGTTCTAACATAGCAAAATAGTCTAGCAAAAAACATAGCGTCCATAGTCTACACTGATAGAGTTCGACGGACGCATATATGCGTCCATAGCAGTCAAAGGGTTAATTACACTCTGCAGTATTTCAACGCATCGCGGTTCTAACATAGCAAAATACGCGTGGCAGTCAAAGTATTAAAGATACCAAATATGAAGATTTTTAGTTGATTCCCGAAGAATCTGTCACCGCCAGCGTCCGAGTGATCCTTACTTATCATTCGATGCGTATCGGCGCACAATGCCGATCGACATTTTCAATGGAAGGCGCGGACTCAATAGCGGTGTCCAGGGCGAACTGTAACTTCGTGGGTTCCGCCACAATGCGAGGGCAGTTTTAATGCGACCGAGTTTCGGTTCTTAATGCGGCGAGCACGCGCCATCGATTTTTTAATCCCATTTGCCACTGGGATACAATGGACGGCGAGCGGAGACGCGAGTGTGTCGTCGAACAATCGCACTCACCCGGCCTATTCACGCGCAAATCGACATTGTTCCGTCGCGGACGTTCGCTACGTGAGCCGAGTCTCCGGAGTTTCGAGTACGCGAGCGCATTTATTCGTGATCCTCTCGATACGTCGGTACACGTTTCCACATGCGAAAATGTCCGTTGAGTGGCAGCGGCAAAACGTGGACCCGTATACATTATGTCGGAAAAATAACAGAACTTTTCAAATTTACATCCGAATTGCAATAATCTTACTTTCATTTCATTATATATTTGTATTTGTATATTAGTGCTTTAATTTATTTGAAAATTAATTTATTCAACTTGATATAATTCCGCATCCCCCTTCGACGACACCTGACATCCTATCCCACAATATATAATTTCAAAGTTGTATATTTCCACCACAGAACGCGTCCGCGATCATTGTTATCGATCGACGGATTGTTAAGTTATAGCGCTTAAAGTCAGAGTACCTTTTGTCACCTCGTCACAGAAACACGATGGAGCAAAGAGCTAATATTAGATTTTGTTTCAAAGTCGGTAAAAGTTTTACAGAAACATTTTAAATTATGAAATTATGAATGAAATTATAATAATTTGAAATTATCAATGTACTATAACGTTTTGAAGAAAATGAATAGGGATTTGCATCGAATTGAAAATCTGCATTGGAAATCGTACTGGACCTATTGTTTCTTATCGTACCAGAAAATTTACATCAAAACGTTTACATAGAAACGTTTCGGAACATGCATTCAGCTGAAATTCTTTCCTCAAGAATGAAGGATCTAAGAAAGCGTGTGTGCGCCGAAAATTATTTCTTCTTTTTCAAATATGTTTTCTGTAATGTCGTACAGTTAAAGTTACTTTTATAATAATTTAATGGTATTACTTCGAAGATTATGCACAATGATGGGTAACCTTTATACAAATTTAACTGACAGAATTTTCAACAAGAAATGTCATGTCGTTTATAACAGAATCATGATTGAATTCAGTGGAAAGGAAAGAAAATTGCTGGACAAACATGAGCGTAGCGGGTTTACGATGAAAACACGAAAATATAACATGTCTCTAGTCATAACTGCCCGAGGCGAGAAAGCTGGAACGAGAAACTTAGGAATGTACGTACTATGTGTGGCCTTTATAAACATGTGACTGGTAGAAATTTCAATAAGAAAACCCAAACTACTGAAACTCATGCTAGCCTATTCAAGTCCAACTTTTTTGTAGGTATTTTTATGTTTTCAACTATATAACACGAATTATTTAAAAAAATTGTAAAACCTCCTAATAAAATTTAATTAAAGCAGCAATAGTTACCAGTTAACTATATAATACGAATTATTTTAAAATATTGAAAAACTTCCTAATAGAATTTAATTAAAGCAGCAATAGTTACAAGTTAACTATATAATACGAATTATTTAAAAATATTGAAAAACTTCCTAATAAAATTTAATTAAAGCAGCAATACTTACCAGTTAACTATATAACACGAATTATTTAAAAATATTGAAAAACCTCTTAATAGAATTTAACTAAAGCAGCAATAGTTACAAGTTAACTATATAATACGAATTATTTAAAAATATTGAAAAACTTCCTAATAGAATTTAATTAAAGCAGCAATAGTTACAAGTTAACTATATAACACGAATTATTTAAAAATATTGAAAAACCTAATAGAATTTAATTAAAGCAGCAGTAATTACAAGTTTCGTGTCGCTAATGCATAAATTCTCGACATAACATTAAACATTCAATAAAAAAGCATATCTACTGTATTCACGTGGAAGTAAATATAAATGTAAAAAATATCCCGTTATTTGAGATAGACATTACTGACCACCCATGTGTGTATTGAATGTCAAAATTACGGGTGGAATCCCTGAATGTCAACGTTCTGTTCACTTTGCTCTGATTCACTCTGTTTCGCGTGTCATGTTTGATCGTGCGATTGCAGTCGGGGTTGCGATAAAAAATCTCGCTTTAAATTCGCATACCAAGCCCCCTTTCGTGAGAATGAACAATTAAATACGAAGTAAACGGTTCAACAGATTCATTTGTTGAAACTGAAAACTCGAAAAATACATGAAAGACTTCTCCTCCGTGAAATCGCATTGAGTTTCCTAAAGAGGGAAAAACAAGAGGAATACGAAATGCTAACGATATTGTATTGGGTTGGCAACTAAGTGATTGCGGATTTCAAATAAGAATGAAAATTCTTAATTTTTGTTTAAAAATATAACTTTATTCAATTAGATACTGTCCGTTTTTGTCGATGACCTTTTGCCATCGTTCTGTCAGTGTCAAATTTCTGATCTTTGCTATCAAAAAACTGAATTAAATGTTATCTGTCATCATCAGCGTTATTAAAAATTTTACTATTTAAGGAGTTCTGCATGGAACGAAAGAAATGGTAATCTGAAGGGGCAAGATCAGGGCTATATGGTGGATGTGATAAAACATCCCAACCCAGTTCCAATCATTTTTGGCGAGTGATCAAAGACGTGTGGTGCTTTGCATTATCATGGTGGAAAACGACACCCTTACGATTTGACAATATCGGCCGCTTTTCTTGAACTGCATCGCGCAGTTTGGCGAGTTGTTGAACGTACACGTTTGAATTAATCGTTTGGTTTTGTGGCATAAGTTCAAAGTACAAAATTCCTTTATAATCCCACCAGACTGACAGCATAATCTTTTTTTGGTGAATCTCTGCTTTTGATGTTGTTTGGGCTGGTTCATCTTTCATCACCCACGATCTCTTCCAATTTACGTTGTTATAATCTATCCACTTTTCGTCGCCAGTAATTAGGCTTTTCAGAAATGGATCAGTTTCGTTGCGTTTCAGAAGCGAATCGCAGATGCTAATGCGTTGCGTCAAATGAATTTCCTTAAGCTGGTGAGGGATTCATAAATCGAGTTTCTTGACATAACCAAGCATTTTTAATTCGTTTTCAATGCATGTATGCGATACATTGAGCTTCTCCGCAATATCACGTGTTGTACTATGACGATATGAATCGATAATGATCTTGATATGGATCTCATCGACTTCAACTGGACGGCCAGATCGTTGAGTATTTTCCAGTAAAAAATCACCAGAACGAAATCTGCCAAACCAATTTTGACACTGCCTTCCTTTCAAGGCTTTGTTTCCATATACAGCATATAACTTCTTTTGTGCTTGCGATGCGTTCTTGCTTTTTCGGCAATACAATAAAATATGTTTGAAGCGCAAGTCTTGTTCTTCCATTTTTAAATTGGGATAAAAGCAAAATTAAAGCAATAATCAATATAATTTTGTCGCTAAATTAAAGGTAGAGGTTCAAATAATAAGAAAAAAATATAGGTTAGATGCAATGACCACGTTAACAAAACAAAAGAAAGTGTAAAGTCCATCTATTGACAAAATCCGCAATCACTTAGTTGCCAACCCAATAATAGACGTCACAACACACTTCATTCGGCATACGTTTCCTAGAATAATTCTCTTGTTAAAACGGAATACTCGGAAAATGCACGAACGAAAGATATTCTGTAAAATCACGTCGGGCTTTGTACAGCGGCAGAAAGCGGAGAGGAAATAGAATGCTAACGATAATTAAGTAGGTAGTAATAGACGTCACAACAAACAATATTCGTAACGCAGCCTCCAAGAAGATTCTCTTATTAAAACTACCCACTTGGAAAATACACGGACGGCTTTTACACAGAAGAAAGAACATAAAATCTCTAACACTATTGCAATAAAGAAGTAATAAACGTCACAAAACATTTTATCCGCTACACGCCTTCCAAAATGATTCTCTCGTTAAAACTGAATACTCTGGAAATATCTGCAAAAATGATACTCTGTAAAATCTCATTACGCTCCGCGACAAAGAAATACTAGAAAGAACATAACGTTCTAAAAATGTTGCGGTACCCGATATACTTTATTCGCAATATGCTTCTTAAAAACATTCTGTTATTAAAATCAGCCACTTGGAAAATAAACGAAAGAGTCCTGCACCGCAAAATTCGGTCAATTCTTTTGAAGAGGAGAAAACCCGGAAAGAAAATAGAAGTAATGGTAAGTAAATACACGAGACCGCAAAACAGCACCCGAAGCATTTTAATCGCAATCATCGGCCAATTTTTAACAGTTCAGTTATTTTCTCTGTACCGCCTAAAAAGTATAGGCAACTGCTTATGAATTTTTCGTTGTTTATTTATCTTGTATATATGCTTTATTTGAGTGTAAATACGACTTCAATTATTCATACTATAAATCAATCTGGCGTCATATTTTTTGAAACATTTTTCCATGTGTGTTTTAGATTTAATTTGGCAACTATCGCAATATTCGCCCGTCTGTTATCTCCCGCCGTCTTCTTATCGTTCGCAACACATACAGCGATCGATTTTATGACCATTTTGCACTATATGAAGCTATCAATTTTAATTACGTTTGAATACCACAAAATCAATTACGTCTTCACATTTACTAGATTATCTTCACTTTATTCTTTTTTCCCGTGTTTTTATAAGAAAAAAATAAAAAACTCATTTGAACACAATATTACGAAGGCAGCACGCTGTAACGAAAGCAACAAATAACTAATGCCGATAGTAAAATAGCATTTTAAGGGTAATCAAGTTGATAACATGATACCATGGGACAAATGTTATGTGTCTCCGTAGCGGAGTCAACGGAGCATTAAGGTTCAACCTTGTTACTACAGTAATTAGAACCACTCGGCTTTCTTTACGTGGGACAAAGGTACATCGATTTACAATTAATTTCATGCCCTAATCCCAAAATACTTCCCTCCTTCCCATACCACCTTCCTTTGCTCTCAACCCCATGCCCGCAAACATACCCGCACAATTTTCACACAGACAGACACATCATAATGACCGTAAACAGCAAATTATTCGCATTTTTCAATATTCACATTATAGCACTTAATAGAAGTTTTACGAAGTTCCTCAGACCATCGACCTTCGACTTTGTTGATTAACCCCTTCGGACCCTGTGCACATTGTAATATACATAATACATTTCGTGCTGCATTTTATTACGTATACTATTTTTACGAATACGAATTTTATTTTTTTTATACAAATATTTCTCAGGATTTCCTTAATACTACAAATTTTGCGTAAGGACCATATGGCCATTAAAATGTACAATTACAAATTATAAATAAATAAATAAACATTTCTGTAAAAAGTATATCGTTGCCTTCATTCACATGAATTAAGTTAATTTTAGTATAAAAAATAATTTTTCTTAAGACTTTGACTGCCATGATAGTCACCGCTGACAGGCGCAAGAGATTTTACTGAAGATCCAAAATATTTGCAATGAGTAGCAATAATTCTTTTATAAATGCAGTTATTGTTAGAATAGTGATGCATTCCTTTGATCTCCAATACCTGCACATTATTTAGATTTTGCATAATTCAGTCAAACGCTGTAGTATTTTATAGAATCGCCATTCTAATACAGCAAAATAAGCTTGGCAGTCAACGTGTTAAACGAAAAAAAATTCAGGTCAGAAGGGGTTAATTCCAAGTTGCGAGTTTCGAGGATTAACAATATTTTCGCGACCGCACGCGAAAATCCGGAAAATCACCAGACTCTCCCTCCATCAAATCCCACAAACCCTTTCCGCCGGAAAAACAAACATAAAAGTGTAGAACGCCAACATGCCGCACCGATCGCGAACACACAATGCACTCAACCCGCAACGCACCCCAACTATTCCATTAAGGGGTAACATCTAGCTTAACGCCTAAAAACATAGGGTAAATTTAGGAATTTTTTTTTAATTACATGATATAACATATCGAAATTTGGTTTAAAGGCGTTTAATGTGCATACTTTGATGAATAAAGAAAAATTTTCTTATGTTTTTGCTTCAAAATGGCGGCGCTGGAGCTCTCGAAGTAGAAGTGCATTTTTGGATATGGCCTCCGCGGCTTGCAGCAGAAGTGCCGTACACTTTTACTAAGCACAAAAAGCAAATTTTTTTCGTAATCTACATTAAATCTGCTAGAGAAATACACACGTATATGGAAAAATATTGATTTTTGTAGAAATGGCGAGCATGTAGAGAAAAGTTCTAATTTACATAAAAGAATTCATCGAAAAAATATTTGTAATAACGAAAGTTTTTCACCGATCTTAAAAATCATGTGTACTTCTCTGGAGAATGTAGTTTAACAGCTACAGCAAAAAATTCAAGTAAATCGGAGAAAATTTGTTTAAGCTATGCTGTGAGTCAATTTGAAAATCGTAGTTTCGAGAAAACGCATATAAAGTTTTGAGTAACATTATTTCGTATTATTTTACTAGTTTTGCCACATTTACGATTATTCTGCAATGCCTGCACCATATAAGTGTCCTTCTACATTAATACTTTCTTCCTCTTTCTCTTTCCTGGAAAACTTGATGCGGCGTGCGTCAGCTTCGACGCAGAAATTGTAACAATTACGACCCATAGTCAATTGTAACACCTGCATCATTGCCATTATGCTTTCAAATCAATCGTTAAAAATAGAAGACGCAATATTTATGCCGATTCCGGTCAATTCTCGTGTTGCGGCACTTCATCCGTCGAAAGTTTATGGTGAAGAGTTGCCAAAATTTCGTTTCGCATTTTTTCGATGGAATCTGGATTTCGGTTGGTATTATGTCCCTTCAGAACCTTTAGAATCGGTACCGTGTACTTTGAACCGCTCCAAGGCATCACGAGTTGCGTTATAAAATGAGCTGTAAAACCACTTTAAAAAATATTTTTGCCTATAAGACAAATTGCACCGTATTTTTAAGGCTCTAAAGTATAATATCATATGAGACAAAACAAATTTTTTCGGTTTTTTGAAAATTTAAGGTAGATGTTACCCTTGAGACACGTTTAGCGAAAGAAAGGAAAGAGACGGGAATAAATCCGAAGGTCGGCGCCTGAAATATCGAGTGCCAAAACACGCGGAGAATTAACCGCTTCTATTCATCTCCTCTCCCCCGGCTCGTCTCGTCTTTCAAAAACGGAAAAAAGCTCGCCGACGGTTTGATGATCCGACGAAATTGGCAGTCGCACGCGAAGGAACGTCGATCGACGCTAACTGAATTAACTATTGACCGAGCCGGCTAAACAGAGCGCGCGCAAGGAATTTCATTAGAGGTCCAATCAGTATGCCCCACGACCCTGCGTAAACTTAAACCGACGGAGTGCTCGGTGAATTTTTAAAGGACGAAGACCTCCGAGCGGCGGATCAGAACTGACCGGGATTAATTAACCCTTTGACTGCGAAAGGCGCGTACATATGCCTTCAGAGAATGATAGAATATTGACGAAAGCTGCGTGTAAGCTCTGACACGTTCAATTCAGTGGTAGCAACCAGTGGAAAGCAATCCCACTTAATCCTTAAATGCATGATTTTTTAATTATGACCTAAAAAATTATGTTGTATGTAAGTGTAAATTAGTAAGCATATATTTACTTTTAATATAAAATATAATTTATAAAATTACTTTATTTACTATAATAATTTACTTTTTATGTAAAATATAATAAAATATAATTTTATAAACGCATAATTCTATTGTATGTACGTATAAAAAGTAAGCATACTTTTACTTAGTAATTATTATGAAATTTTAGTTGATTTACTTTATTGTATTTTATTTTTATTTTATTAAATTTTATTTAATTTTCACTTCTAACTTTCACGAACTTCTTCGGATGGGTCTAGACAATTCGTCAATCTAAATGCCGTATTGAAAAGCGCGCGGATTTACCTTTTCCTTTTTTTTCATATTTCATTTGAATGCATTGAGCTACTACTTCACACGGCCAAAAGTAAAACTTTCATTGCGGTTAATACCTTAATTACGAGTTATAGAAAGTGTTTCATTTTTGAGACACTACGCAGAGAATTTTAAATCCGCACACATGTTGCTTTCCTAATCGCATCTCAATGTTCCTGCTTTCCTTTCACTATTCTACCACCACTTTTCTCCCAAACTACCCTATTCTCACATATTGCCACTCCTTACCCAATAGCTTTCCTGAATACCGATAAGCACATTTTCACGATTCTTAGTAGGATCGCAGTACAAGATACTTCGCACCCAAACACAAAATAAATGCATAATTTAATAAAGGTATTAGGTTATTATTGTGAGTTTTCTTCTCAAACGTCCTAACTGAGGGTGGAAAAAAGAGACAAACGAGAAATCGCATTTAACAATTCGCGGTTACACAAATTCAGCTTCTCGAATCCTAATATAAACGGCTTAACATCGACATTTTATAACAGAGCTATCCTTGATGGCGGGTAATATTTTCGCAGCTCTGTTGCTTCATTCTTATTTACGCGGAATCGAGGTAAGATGTTGTATTAAATAAAGTTTATTTGATAAGAGCTACGTACTAAAGAGTCGCTACAAAAATAAAACAGCCGCACTCGAGTGAGACACCAAGTGCCGGCCTCGCTTGTCTTTTGTCACTTCTCTACATTCGCACACACATTTATGCATTTCTTAAGCTTAAAATGTGGCAAACAAAAGCCTCTGCGTTGCGTACGATCCGCTGAAAAATTTCGTAAGCCTAATTTCAACATGCATATATTCGATACCACATGTATATTTTTACTTGACTTGAACGTGAAACTAATGAGAAGTTTATTTTCAGCATCCTAACTGTATCACTTTTCCCATTGCTGTGTGGTAACCGATTAATAATACGGATGTGTACCAGGTTGTTCAATAAGTTTTGTCGTTCGATAAGAAAAACACAACGTTATGGTTCAAAATACATTTTATTATTCAGTATAATTTCCCTGAACATTAATGCACTTGCTCCAACGATCCTCCAATCTGTGGATCCCATCCCTGAAGTGAGATTCCGGAAGGTCTGCAAAATACGCTTCAACAGCCGTTATGACCTCTTCATTTGACGAAAAACGCTTGCCACCCATAAATTTTTTGAGTTCTGGAAACAAACGGAAGTCGCTGGGGGCCAAATCTGGTGAATACGGCGGATGATCCAACAATTCGAACTTTAATTCATGGATTTTAGCCATTGTCAAAATGCTCTTGTGACACGGTGCGTTGTCCTGATGAAAAGGGATTTTTTTCTTCTGCAAACCGGGTCTTTTTTCACGAATTTTTTCCTTCAACTGGTCCAAAAGGTTGCAATAATATTCAGAATTAATTGTTTTACCAGTTTGCAAGTAATCCACAAATAAAATTCCTTTCGCATCCCAAAAAACTGATGCCAGAACCTATTGGCCGATTTCTGGACACGAACTCGTTTCGAAGCCGAACAACCAGGTTCACACCACTCTTTAGCCTCTTGTTTTGATTTAGGATCATGGTGATAGACCCAAGTCTCATCCATAGTGATGAATCGACGCACAAAATCCACTTTATCCTTTGTAAAACGCTCCAAATGTTGTTGAGAAAGTCGCATTCGAATGTGTTTTTGTTCAATTGTTAGCGAATGCGGCACCCATTGTGCACACAGCTTTTTAAAACTCAAAATTTCATTTAAAATATGACCCACACTGCCTAATGAGATGTGTAGAGCCTCTACTAAATCCCTCTCAGTCAATCGACGATCTTCCAAAACCATATCCTGTACTTTGGCTACGATTTCTGGTGTTGATGCGGTTTTTGGACGTCCTTCACGTGGATCGTCTTCAAGGCTTGTACGACCACGTTTAAATTCAGCAACCCATCTTTCTACTGTTCTAATTGAAGGTGAACGTTCATTATACACTCTTAACATTCGTTCGTGAATTTCTTTTGGTGCTACACCTTCCAAAAATAAGAATGTTATCACTGCACGATATTCAATTTTTTCCATTGTCGAAAATACTGTGACACGGCGACACTAAATGGCTTGTAAACAAAGAATGAATTGACTGATTGAAATGAACCTTCACATACGTTGATAAGAAGAATGAACCAACAAAACAAAAACAAATTTGGACTAGTAGCAACGCCGTCTCTTATCGACCGACAAAACTTATTGAACAACCTGGTATATGACTCATAATTCGGTGAAGCATTCTGTGACTCGTGAATCGTGTTCCTAGTCCCGAAAGGATTGACACAATTCAACATTTCGACGAAGCTACGGCTTGCATCTATTTTACGGAAGAGATAATACGCTTATTAATTTAATTAGCTACATAAGTCGTTTGGTAAACTTCTTGCAGCGATTATTGCTGTGTATATATGCGCCTTGGGAGGATGGTTAATTACTGACGAAAACTCTATATGCACTGTCACAAGCTCAACTCGGTACGCGGTAGAAGATAGTTTCATCGAAGATACAGATATTCCTCTCCACGAAACCGTCTATTTTATAGTAGTGATAAGAAAGTTGTAAAATGTAGTTTCGGAGATAAGTTGTTTGGTAAACTTCTTGTCGGGGTTATTACTGCGTTTGTATGTGTTGTGGTACTAACGAACGCTGTACGTACAATGTCACATGTTGAATTCCGCATGCAATAGAAGACAGTTTTATTTAACCCATTCGAGACTGATTGCACACCGTATGCGCAACTGATTTTCGAGGCTATAAAATCGGTTGCACACCAGGTGTGCAATAGTAGTAATGAGCAATTATCAATTATTCTGAGTAAAGTAGTTGTCGAGGTATTTTTCTTGTATTAACAATTTACCGACCGCTATTGACTGAAGATGCCACTCACTAACGACCGACTCTTTTGGATATCGCGCAGGAATTATGTATGCGCCTATTTGTAAAGCTTTGTAACTGAAAAATACTAAATGTGTTGTTGAGAATCCATTAGTTTCAAAGCAGTGTAGTTTTATTATCATTTAGAAATGTCATAATATCATCTGATATTTATTTTATCTAATATAATCCGTTGCACAAAAGCCGATTAATCGATAGTAGTAATGAGCAATCATCGAAAAGTCGATTAATCGGCTAGCGGTCGTTAAAGTGTTAATAGTATCTGTAAAGTAAAGAAAAACAAAATTTTGCATTGGTATTGTTAATGATGTATTTTTATTTTACCTTACATTGCACACGTGGTGTTCAATCCGCTCCTCGCCATAAAAATTTATTATATTGCTATTATATTATTTATTATATTTATTAATGCGAATTCACTTAGGAATTGAGTAATTTCCATAGTAAACAGATATTATCTTTATTAAAAATTAACAATATAAAGAAAAAAAAAATCGCTCCTGGGGACCGTGTTCGAAAAAGATTGCCATTTAAAATGGGTTAACAAAGAATCCATTGTTTTACCGAAACAACCTATATTATAGTGAAGGTAACACAGTTGTCGGTCTAGTTTGTTATATAAATTGTTCTGTGTATCTGCAGTGCGGGAGAATGGTCGAGCACTGACCAAAGTCGTTTATATATACTGTTACAAGTTGAACTCCGCACGTAGTAGAAGACAGTTCCCTTTAAGTCACTAAATCATCATCTCGACGGAGAGACGAATGGCGCTTATTTCATAGCAGTAATAACGAACTTGTTAATCTAGTTTGTTGCTTACACTGTTTGGCAAACTGCATACGGCGATTATCAGTGGTAATATTTGCTTGATGTAGTAATGTGATGAAATATGGAATTTATGGGGTAGGTCAAACTGTTTCAATGCAAATGTTTTGTGATGGAAGATTATATTAATGATGCACCGAGTGGTAATAATAATAGGTAAAATACCTAAATAGCGTGCTTTGGAATTTAATGTTACATCGATAGTCACCGCATTAGAACAATAAACATTACAGTGAAATATGAAATGTCTATCAAATAACATAGCCACGTTGCTATTTTATAATATTGACACGTAACAATACAGCTACTTTTAGATTAAACTCTGTATTGACACACAGACAAAGCATACCCGACTCGCCTAACATCAATAAAATCCCCCAAAACGCCCCTATTTGTTTCTTAAATTTCATCAATTTGCTCGCCCGTCACTTGAAGCTCAACAAACAAATCGTTAACGAAATCTTGCACAAACAGCACTCCGACAGTTACCTTTACCTATTCAGCGCTATTGACTGTCACGCGTAGGTCTGATTCAGCCGAAATTAAGTACAGGCAATCAGTTACGACGTCGACTAACGAATTCTATTAATTGTCACCCATTCAGAAACGATCGAATTTGCACCCAATTATCCGACAATCTATTCTGAACCACCCAAAGCCGTTAACTTTCATGGAATGCAAAGCGTTCTCGTTCAAGCACAGTGTTAGAGAGGCTTAACTTTGGATTGGCAACGAAAAATTTGTTTGAGAAATAATGGAAAAGTGAAAAATAGGAAGCGACGGAAGAATGTACATCTCGATTTCACTTTTGATAAACTCTAAATCATAAAACTAGTTAACTTAAATTAGGTGGTTTATTAAAATAATAAAAATATAATGAAGCGGGGTAAAACCAAAAGAGTGACTGATGTGTAAATGTATAGATAAGACTTTATTTAACCCTTTGACTGCTATGGACGCATATATCCGCCCGCCGAAATCTATCAGTGTAGATTATGGACGCATATATGCGTCCCAAATCGTTTCGATTTTTTACTTACTGCAGCCACAATTATCAATGTGTGAGATGAATGCAGATACGTCCTTTATCAAATAATTTTCTTGCAATATTTAATTTGGTGTAAATGAAAAATGACCATTAGATGTTTGTTATATTTTACGCAATCAATCAATAACGTTTACACTAGTAAACCGTATTTCGTCCTCAGCGAACGCTTCGGCCGGAAGTACTCAGCACTCAAAGGGTTAAAAGAGAATGTACTAATATATATATATATATATATATATAAAACTATTATATATATATATGATAATATTATATATATGTGTAGCGTGAGCGACAAAACAAAAGAAGATTGAAGGTGCTGTTGTTTCGTAATACTTGATTAGAATTATTTAATTGAAACATAGATAATATTATATATATGTAGGAATTTAATACGTGAAACTAGATAGTATAATATTTACAAACAATAAGAACACAATGAAGACACTTTCGCCGTTTCACCTTTTCGTCTTTACGTCGTATCGCCTTCACGTCTTATCGTCAACTGACTACTAAGCAACCAAAATAACACAATTCAATAAACTCATCACCTATGATACATCAATATAATAATTGAGGATCAAAGGTGACCTTTCCTCGCCAACTAAAGGACCCTGTATTTGAGATCCCATATATATATGTATAATATTATATATATACATATCAGTCCTTTCCCTTTTAAATAAAGTCTTATGTATACATTTACACATCAGTCACTGTTTTAGTTTTTACCCCACTTGATTATACTTTAGCATACATATATATATATACATATATACTGTTGTCGGGACCGTCCTAAATGCAAGACATTAAACCAATAACTCCTTGTCTACCAAAGTTCCACATTCTCACCCTTTGCAACCCTGACTAAAACGTTCAACCCAACCGTCCAAACCTTTTCCCTTGTCCTTTTCACAGACATCGTCCTTGTGCGCGCAAGAATTATAGAGTAGGCCATGTTATCGGCAAGTGAGCAGAACCTTGCGATAAGCAGCGCAATGTTCCTTGCATCCGTCTTAAAATAGAAAGACTGAGCTCATTCGTAACACGATTTATAAGACGACGGTGGAAAATAAATATAGCACGTTAATTGACGGCATCGAAATACAACACATACGTTTTGAAATTAAATGCTGCGCCGGCACAGTAATGCTGTGATACAATAATATCGCTCCAATAATAAACGGCGAAATCCTCCCGAATTAAACACTATCCAATCACCGATACTATAGCACGCGAGTCACTTTAAAATCACTAAAATACCCAGTAGAAAAACTCACGTATTTCTTTCTCAAATTTCATCCATTATCTCCCGACTGGCAAAAGTCAACAACCAGGCCATCAACGAAATCTCAGGCAAATAGCACTCTGGCAGGTACGTATCGTTTATTCAACGACACGCGCGAGTCTAATCAATTGAAATAAAGCACAATCAACCATTTAAAACGGTAACCAATAAGACGTCATTTTAAACAACCCAACTACTGTTAACTTCCATGGAATGCAATTCTTTTGTGCAGCATTGACTACTATGGACACATATATCCGTCCGCCGAAATTTATCGGTGTCAAATATGAGCGTATATGTGCCCTTAATTATGAAAGTGGTCTAAGTCATATATTTCTTGTTTCGAGATATTTAATGAATTGCATTTGAATAAATTAAAAAATATTTTTATATTATGCGACATTTTAATTTATAAATTTATTAGTCTTAATTAATGGAAATTTACTATGAATATGAAATTTTGTGTGAATTTTATACGATAATATTATTTTTAAAGATTGAATTGACTTAGACCATTTTCAAAATTAACTGAATGTCCTATAAATGACTTAAAGCAATAAAGAACTTTGAGTTTTATTTGAAACAATAATTTGATTGAAATAATTCGTGAACATTTATTACATTTATTAATTATTTTTAAACAGTAATCCATTTTTATCATTATTTCGAGTATTTAAGATTCTTAAAATGTTCCTGAAAAACTGGAGGGATGTACGGTAGTAAACTCATAATATCTTTATGTTTTTCTTCCGATACTGGTCTAATCGTGGTGTATAATGGAAGTAATTTAATATTTCCGTATATTTTTGGTCTTCCTTTTTTAGGTGAAAGATCCAAAACGTGAAATTTAGAATCATCTAAAGATGTTTATAGAACATTTTATAAGGTTCATTTTTCAAGAATCTCATCCATTGAATTTGTAGCGAAGAGACAGATTCACCCGCGGTATTTTTTACTCTTCTTGTTATTGATTAAACCGGAATGAAGTTGTCGTTATTATTAAAATTTGATTGTCATTTATTTTATTATGTAGTTCAGAAACGCGTCAAAGAAGGCCACGTGCCATTTTCAAGTTGTTTATATAATTTATTTAAATTTTTGACTTAGACCACTTTCATAATTAAAACTAAATGAATTCCATATAATGTTGAAATTACAACCACTATCTAATGGTTCATTTTTGACAATTTCGTAAAAATTACATTGAATAAATTTAGTTAAAAATAATGTGGTATGAAATAACTGATAAACCCATTTTTTTTTAATTTTGACTTAGACCACTTTCATAATTATGGGCACATATATGCATTTCTAATCGTTTCGATTTCTTACCTTTAAGTGTTTATTCTCATTAGAAATAGTGTTATAGGATTATTCAAATTATTGCGCCTGGACATTCCATTGACGTTGATGGTTACACCACTTACGACGGTAAAATCATGTAATGTTGGCATACAATTTCGTTTTTCCCATAAGAAATCTCCAGTTTCAATATTATCGGGCTGGTCATATTCACTACTATCTATTAGAGTTATGGCACGTTTACGCTTATGGGATATTTGCATTTCTATTCTTGAATTCGAATCCGAACTGTAATTCATTATGGTAACCTAATTTTGTTCAATTTTATTATCTATTATTTTTTTATTTTGAACTTACAACCAGAAAAGTAAGAAAAATAATATCTTACACAAAATTCTTTATTGTTTGTTTATCGTACAGACTCTTTAACGATTGCTGATAAGCTGAAAACAAAAATTGTTGTGTGCGGATTTATCCGCTCCCGGTGATAATTGTCACGTTTTGTTTGCGGATTATTCCATCAAATGATGCAAATGGGTTAATAAACGTTATCTTACAGTATCAATTAACAGCATTGAAACACGACATGGCTATTTCGCAATTGAACATTGTGTCGATGGAGCAAAATGGAGGAAAGGGGTAAGCTTAATGACTGCAGCCGAGCGTATCGAATCGCGTGTCGAAGCTGTCGAAATCGCCGTAACCTTGGCAGGGTTGAAGAAACGGCAGGAAAGTGAACCGGATGATAGAAACGAGGGTGCAAAACGTGCGGCACGAAGGCGCAGATTACGATGGTAATTACGATCGCGTGTAGAACTCGTTGACATCGCCCAACACGCTGGATTTCAACGGATTATATCGCGCAAGCGGATATTCGCGGTGAATTGTCGGTGGTTAAGTGCCTGAAGAGGGATTAGAAAGTGTGTGGTGGTGCGTTAAGAAGCTGTGCCATGTGAAGGAAACGATCGTCGTTGAAGAGAAATGTAAGCTAGCTTCCTAATATCGGACTTCGTATTTATTTATCAGAAATATGAGATTCGTGCTATTGCGTAAACTTTCACGTAAATAAAGTAAATTTAGTTATGTGGTAGTGAGAAGAATAAGTGAGCGTGTGTGTGTATGCATATGCAATTGAATGGAAGATCCTGGAATAAATTGGTTGCCATAGGGATGTACACAAGATGAGCGATCGATGGTGTAATCGATGGTGTAAAATAAAAATTCTTTTTTGTGAAAAGAAGAGGGAGGGAACACGGTATATACAAAGGACCGAAAAAAGTATGACGAAAATGTACGACGAAAATTAATTAGAAACGGGAAATATATAGATGCTTACTCACATCCATTCATTTTATGCATTCGGTGAATACTTATTGTGAGTGTGATACCGGTATAACGGTTACAATCTAACAAAAAGTTGCAGTTAAAGACGAAATCTACGGTTGGCTTAAAATAGTTACCGCGTTAAAAAGGAAAATGTGTTAAATGCATGCTTCAAATGGCCATGCGAGTTCGATAGAAGTGAATGAGAAACTGGCAAGCGTCGGGCCACAGTCGTGAATAATGTAAGAGTATACGTAATCCATTGATTATTTGACATCTTGGCAGAACCAAAAATAAATGACTTTGAAATCTAAAAAGCTTCACGTAGATATCCAGCAACACAACATATAGTAATTCCGAAATCGTTTGCATTAATTTACAGTAATCTCTCACGTTTGTAAAACGCTTACTTAAAATTTAGATCCATTAAAACATCTCAATGTTTCCATCCTCGTACAATAAGAGCAAATCTAAGTATCGAATTTCTTATCTACAAACTCAACACACGGTGCCTTTTGATTTTTAGTAATTTGTAATTTTTGTAATTTAGTAATGTGTTTACTTAAAACTCACTTTCATTCAAACGTTCCAGTCATTCCGCCTTCATGTAACAAACATAAACCTAAGTATCGTAGTTCTTACCCACCAACCCCAAACCCCTTTGGAAACGTTCACTTCAGTTTACCGGACATTTGCAATTCACATCCTTAAAACTCTCTTTCGTCCAAATCTCCAGTCATTCCGCCCTCGACATCGAAAACAAACTAAAGTATCGATGCTCTTATCCACCAATTCACTAACATACCTACAAACTGAACACCGGGTAACTTTGAAATCGTTCACTCTGGTTTACAGAACATCCTCAGCTTTATTATTCGCTCGCTGAAAACTCACTTGCAACCAAACGTTCCGGGCATTCCGTCCACTCTCATGCAATAAACATATATGCAAGTAACGAATTTCTTACCTATTGTCCCAACATATAATGACCGGGAAATTATTTACTTCAGTTCACAGTACATTCTCACATTTGTAATACATTTACATAAAATTCAGATCCATTCGAACGTCTCTGTCATTCTGCCCTCGTATAATAAATACAAATGTAAGTACCAAATTTCTTATCTACAAACTCAAGACACGGTGCCTTCGGAAACGTTTCCTTCAGTTGCCATCACGCTTGTAATTTGTTTACTTAAAACTCATTTTCATCCAAATGTTCTCGATATTCCACTCTTATGCAATAAACATATATGTAAGTATCGAATTTCTTACCTATGGTCTCAACATATGACCGGGAAATTATTTACTTCAGTTCACAGCACACTCTCACATTTGTAATACATTTACATAAAATTCAGATCCATTCGAACGTCTCCGTCAATTTGCCCTCGTATAATAAATTCAAATGTAAGTATTGAATTTCTTATCTACAAACTCAAGACACGGTGTCTTCGGAAACGTTTCCTGCAATTGCCATCACGCTTGTAATTTGTTTACTTAAAACTCACTTTCATCCAAACGTTCCAGTAATTTCGCCTTCATGTAACAAACACAAACCTAACTACGGTAGTTCTTACCCACCAATCCCAAACAGTCACTTTGGAAACGTTCACTTCAGTTTACCGGACATTTGCAATTAACATCCTGAAAACTCTCTCCCGTCCAAATCTCCAGTCCTCGACATCGAAAACAAACCAAAGTATCGATGCTCTTAACCACCAATCCACTAACCGAACACGTGGTAACTTCGAAATCGTTCACTCCGGTTTACAGAACGTCCTCAGCTTTATTATTCGCTCGCTGAAAACTCACTTGCAGCCAAACGTTCCGGGCATTCCGTCCTCATGCAATAAATATATAAGTATCACATTTTTTACCCATCATCCCAATATATAATGACCGGGAAATTATTTACTTTAGTTCACAGTACATTCTCACATTTGTAATACATTTACATAAAATTCAGATCCATTCGAACGTCTCCGTCATTCTGCCCTTATATAAGAAACACAAGTCTAAGTATTGAATTTTTTATCTACTAACTCAACACACGGTGCTTTCGAAAACGTTTCCTTCAATTACCACTCCGTTTGTAATTTGTTTACTTAAAACTCATTTTCATACAATCGTTCCAGTTATTCCGCCTTCATGTAACAAATACAAATTTAATAAAATTTTTTCGAATAAATACAAATGTAAGTATTGCATTTCTTATCTACAAACTCAAGACGCGGTTCCTTTGGAAACATTTCCTTCAATTGCCATCACGAAATTTCATTCTCTTCCGTTTCAACACTTCAGTATCGATGCTCTTATCCACCAATCCTTACCAGACATTTGCAATTCACGTCCTTAAAACTCTCTTCCGTCCATGGGATAAATATATAATCAAATTTTTTACCCATCATCCCAATATACAATGACCGGGAAATCCTCACAGTACATTCTCCAGCCGTCCAAATTCCGCCCTCGACATCGAAAACAAACCAAAGTATCGATGCTCTTATCTATCCATCCACTAACATGCCCACTAACCGAACACGAACTTCGAAATCGTTCACTCTGGTTTACAGAACGTCCTCAGCTTTATTATTCGCCCGCTGAAAACTCACTTGCAGCCAAACGTTCCGGGCATTCCGTCCTCATGCAACGAACACAAATCTAAGTATCGAAGTGCCGAATGGCGAAACTGGAACAGCGTGGGGAACAATCGCGTTGCGAGTGCAACGTCCAAACAATCTAACGCCGAGTGCAGGAAATGTGATACTACGTTCGGATACCGCGGATTCCGAAAGCAACGCTGCGCAGCCAGCGGAATCCAACGTTCGATCTGGACAGATGGGCTGTTATTAGAACGCGTGCTGGCATGCACTCGTTCGAAAGCTCGAAACGGACTCGCTTTCTCTGATCAGAAATTCTGCGGTCCCGTGATTTCCAACTGGAACTCCGGACATCCGTCAATATTCAGCTTACATCGAACTCGTCCACTACGTGAGAGGACGCATCGTGCAAAGCTCTTCTCGATTTTGCCAACCTCGGATCTGCACCGATGGTTTCAAATTCTCAGGGTCATTAGGTAACAGAAGTTTGTATCCAACCTTTGCGATTGGTACTTTTAGCTTTGCGGTAAGGGCGCAAAATAGTTTGTTAGTTTACGCTTTTTTTCATTAAATTTAGCGCAGCTGCGGTTAGAGGGATTCAAAGTAAAAATTGATCAGGGCTGGGTAATGAAGAATAAGAAATTATGTTATTTAGGTAATATAGGGTTGTCTCGAAAGTTCGTGACGATTTTCGGTAAGTGGCATGAGAACAGATCTGAATATATCATAATTTTGCGGTAAGGATGCGAAATAGTTTGTTAGTTTACGTTTTTTTTTTTCATTAAATTTAGTGCAACTGCGGTTTGAGGGATCTAGAGGGATTTAAAGTGAAAACTGGTCAGGGCTGGTTAATGAAGAATAAGAAATTATGTAATTTGGGTAATATTGGGTTGTCTGGAAAGTTCGTGACGATTTTCGGTAAGTGGCATGAGAACAGACCTGAATAATCATAATTTTTAAAAACAAATTACATGTGTACATATTCTAAAAGACGGTACTTCAGGCATATTTGAGAAAAAGTTTGATTATGATACGTTAATTTTTGTCAGTTTTATACGCCTTAGAACATGGTAGCAAACGAAGTGCATTGTAGGAATTTAATACTTTTTTTCCACAAAGGCAAACATTTCACACAAACGGCAAACAAGATATTCACTGTTTATGACGAAAGTACTGTAGCCGAAAGAACTATTACAAAATTCCCTTATTGGGAAGAATTTTAACTCTTTGATCGAGATAAAAATTAATTTAGAAAACTTATTCGCCGATAAACCTACGAGATTCTGGAAGGACGCAATTCTCCAATTCCATGAAAGATGGTGAAAAGTTGTGGAACAGAATGACACCTATACAATTTAATAAATGTATACGAAAATTTAAATGAGCTGCGTTTCAATTTTCCTTCAAAATCAACACGAACTTTCCGGACAACCCAATATAATGTCATAACATATATTGCTCCATTACATCTTTAACATTGTCAGACAATTTTAGGATCTGACGCGATTTCAATACCTTTCCAGATGTTATTGTACGTATCTTGTATGTGAAATGACCGATATAGGTAAATTCTATGCTTGTATTGTTAATTAACTGACCCTTGTCATTCTGCTGGTTCGGATATTTAATTAATTTCCTGTGCATGCAAAGTTGGGGTAGGGCAACATCAATTTGGACATTTTTTGTACTGCACAGTGGTTCAATTAAATCGACATATGAAACGCGAACAATTAATGTCACTGAATTACATTGTCCGTCAGAATTAGAGAATAGATTCCCTGTGAAACTTGAGGGTGCCTCTTAGATAATTAATTGCACAACATGTGTGTAAAGTATGTACATGCAATCTTCACACTAAACCAAACGCGAATTTTTCAAATAAAACGCAAACGAATTTTCATTACAGAAAGAGACAAAGAACATATAAAAATGATTTTAACGAATAAATTACATCTGACGGTACTGCTTGTATTTGATAGAAAACACAAAACAAAAGAAAAATGATGTGCGTAGGTATTTTGCCGTTTATGCAAAATGTAACATTAGCAATAAATTATATAATTTAAATACGCGATGGAAAATAAGTTATGCATTTCAATATTTTCCCAAAGTTCAGTGACGTTAAAAAAGATAAGCTTCAACTAGAAGCTATACCGTTTTCCCATTAACTTAAACTGAACTTAATTAACAGATTCAATTAAGCAGTGGTGTTTTAAAAAGCACAGAGGGTACTTGATTAACTGCAAATAACCCCGGCGCACGGCTGACTAAATAAGAAAATCAGAAGCAAACAAACTAAAAAGCAACGCTCGTTCCAATGAAAATTGCAAGGTGTCCCCATTATATCTGCTAAGTGCTAACTAGCGGATGTCTCTCCTGTTTCGTGTATTCAATTAACACTAGATTGCCCAAGGCAGTCATTTTGACTGTTTTTTAATTTCAATTAGAAAAACAATTATGAAATTGATGACACAATTTCTTAGAATTTGGTGACTTTTTCTACAACATATAAATGGGTTTATGAATAATTGTAGTTACTTCCGTCCTCCTTTATTTCCGTATATATATGTGTGTTATACCTATATTGCCCAGAAGCAGTCATTTTGACTGCTTGGTAAATTTTAAATAATCAAAAGATTTTTATTTATTGAATTGAGTAAATTTCTTATATGACCTGTCCGGCTTTGTATTGAAATATGATGCATGATAAATTGTCGATTTGGGCGTATACTTGATAAGTGTCAGTTGCTCAATAAGTTAAAGTAGTACTAGTTATTCGAATCTTTATAAAATGTTGTTCTAACAAGTTGTTTATTTTATTTCTTTTGCGCTCTAACTTTATGAAAAAAATGTCGAACAGAAATGAGTTATTGGAAAAGCTAACGAACATAAGTGAAGAGTGCTCCGATATAGAATCAAATGCAACAAATTCTAAACTATCATCTGAAGATGAAGCGGATTATATTCAAAGTGAAACATCTGACGCTGAAGATGGTGATGAAGAGTCGATCACCAATGATGAAAAGAAAGTGTCATCAATATGCCCAGGAAAAGGTGTACGGTGCTAACTAGTTCAGATTCTGATGAAGAAACTGAAAATACGTTTCAGGAGGTCGAAACAGCTGCTGATGGTACTGTGTGGACAAAAATTGACGAAGGTGGTATTCCTGGAAGGATACCATCTGCTTGTATTTTCAAGAGTGTGAAAGGGCCAACAGGCTACACAAAAAGGAACATTGTGGCAGATAATCTTATCAGTGCATTATCGTTGATAATAGATAACTATATTATCAAACATATAAGAAAGTGCACAGAAGAATGTCGCCGAATTTTGCGGAACGGTTGGACAATATCATTACCGGAAATACGTGCATTTATTGGGATTCTATATGCTCGTGGAGCTTACGAGGCAACAAATTTTAAATTGAGTTATTTATGGTCAGCGAAGTGGGGTCCCGAATCTTTTAGAAAAACTATGGCCAGAGAAAAGTTCAAGCAAATCCTACGATTTATTCATTTTGACAAAAGAACCGAATGCAGTAGGCGCCTACAATCAAATAAATTTGCCTTGCTTTCGGAAATATGGGTTAAGTTCATTGAAAACAGTCAATATGTACAGTTAATATTTACTAATAACCTGTTATATAACTGTAAATAACATAAAAAATATTAAAAATTAATTTTAAACAAATTTCTTTACATATTTGTTATTTTTTCACAATGCAGTCATTTTGACTGTTTTTGGGCAATATAGGTATACAAGAAATCTCGAGCAATCTAGTGTTAATTTCGTGTGTGCGTCAAATTAGTACAGTGTAAAATCAATTTCTGCATTCCTTTGAACTGCATATAGAGCATTACGATTAAATCGACACGGGAGACTCAGGCGATTAATGTCGCTGGGTCGTACTGTTTGTCGGGATCGGGGCCGTTAAACTGGTCGGGTAGTCGTTGCGATTCCAGGCCATTGCCGATAATTTGCGAATTAGCGCCGAACACGTACTACCTCTACACGCGAATTTAATCCGCCGAATCTTCGTGCTGCTAATCCGGCGGTATAATTATAATCGGCGCCGAGCCGTTTATTTTTCCCCGAAAAGAAACACGCGAAAATGCGATGTTTTATCTTATGAACGCGCGACGTTCATTTGCGCGGATCGCTGTAACGTAAAATTGTGCCAACATTTCACAGCCAATCCGGTCGAGTTTCGTAACGTGAAATTGTTCGAACGTTTAATGGTCAATTTGGCTGGGATTTGTGACATGATAATTGTGGGAACGTTTGACATTGGGTATGGTGCTGTTTTTGTAGTATGAAATCGTGCACTTGCGAAGTTTTACATTTAAATGAGGTTTTGTGATATTACATTGTGCGTGCGTTCAACATGCATTTTGATCGAAGTTTTGTAACAAAATATTCTAATGTTCGGTATCGGATTTGATTGAACGTTTCTAAAAATGTGCGCCAAATTGTCCGTACGTTCAACGAGAATTTCGCTTGAATTTTTGGAACATGGTTAACCCCGGCATTCGAGATCGTATTTGGTTGAACAGTTTTAAAACTGGGCGTAGGTTCCATGTCAATTCATTAAAATTTGGTAACATAAGTTATCTCAATATTTGATATTGAATTTGATTACGCATTTTCAAAACTGTACGTCAAATTATGTACATATCGGTTAAATTCCTCGGTTAAATTTCTGCAACATAAATTATCTCAATATTCGACCTCATATTTGATTGAACGTTTATAAAATTGGACGTCAAATTATATGTACACCCAACCTCCAAGTTGGTTGCATTCTGTATATACATCACGACATAGTATTGAACGTTTTTAAGATTGCGCGTCAAAATATACGACAGTACGTTCGACGTTCAAGTCGGTAGGATTTTTGTAAAATAAATTACCTCAATATCGGGCATCGCATTTGACTGAACGCTTTTAAGACGGTATCGCAAAGCTGTCCGACGTCGAATTTGATTGTGTTTTTTTTTACGTACGATATCAGCGGATTTAAATGGGTTCGAATATGTTTCAACAGAGCTCGTGAATGGTCGTTTTAACCGATACGAAAAACAATGAGTAAGAAAGCGGGGTTGCGAAACGTCCTGGGAAGCTTCTGGCCAGCAAACACCGAGATAATTTCTCAACGTCTAACGGCGTTCGTACACAATGGAGTAATTTACTTCGGGGAGTTTACTGTAGCCAAGTTTTCGTCAAATAGAAACGTTACCGGGCGGGTGGGCAGTTGTTTGCCATCGAAGAAGAAACAGATGATAAACACACTCTCGATGCAGTTACGTGCTTCCTTGAACCCAGTCCTATTTCCTGCATTTGATCACCGACAACATTTCCCATCATTTCAAATCGCCGCTTGCGAGTATTAACACGTTGACAAACATTTTGATTACTTGTAAAAGTAATTGATATTGGTGGTCAATACTTTGGCTTCTAAAAAGCTACCTTAATTTTGCACGATTTAAAAATGCACCGCGAAAAATGCAAAATACGCGGTGACCGGCGCAGAAGATTATACTAAAAATACAAAAAATTCGCAATGAAGCCTATTTGCAATCTTGTAAAAACAATTGATATTGGAACGATGCTTCAATACTTCGGCTTCTAATAACTCTGCGTTACCTTTATTTTGCACGATTTAATCATACTCTGCAGTATCTTAGCATCGCGATTCTATCATAGCAAAATACGCGGTGACCGGCGCAGAAGATTATACTAAAAATGCAAAAAATTCGCAATGAAGCCTATTTGCAATCTTGTAAAAGCGATTGATATTGGAACGGTGCTTCAATACTTCGGCTTCTAACAACTCTGCGTATTACCTTAATTTTGCACGATTTAATCATTTGCAGTATTTCTTAGCATCGCTATTCTAACATAGCAAAATACGCGGTAATGGTGCAGAATATTTTACTAGGAATGCAAAGAATTTGCCATGAAGCCTATTTGCAATCTTGTAAAAGCGATTGATATTGGAACGGGGCTTCAATACTTCGGCTTCTAACAACTCTGCGCTACCTTAATTTTGCACGATTTAATCATACTCTGCAGTATTTCTTAGCATCGCGATTCTAACACAGCAAAATACACGGTGACCGGTACAGAATATTTTACTAGAAATGCAAAAAATTTACCATAAAGCCGATTTGCAATCTTGTAAAAGTAATTGATATTAGAACGGTGCTTCAGTACTTCGGCTTCTAACAACTGTGCGTTACCTTTATTTTGCATGATTTGATTATACTCTGCAGTATTTCATCGCATCGCGGTTCTACCATAGCAAAATACGCGGTGACCGGCGCAGAAGATTATAGTAAAAATGCAAAAAATTCGCAATGAAACTTATTTGCAATCTTGTAAAAACAATTGATATTGGAACGGTGCTTCAATACTTCGGCTTCTAATAACTCTGCGTTACCTTTATTTTGCACGATTTAATCATACTCTGCAGTATTTCTTAGCAACGCGATTCTAACATAGCAAAATACGCGGTGACCGGCGCAGAAGATTATACTAAAAATGCAAAAAATTTACAATGAAGCCTATTTGCAATCATGTAAAAGCAATTGATATTGAAACGGTGCTTCAGTACTTCGGCTTCTAATAACTCTGCGTTACCTTTATTTTGCACGATTTAATTATACTCTGCAGTATTTCATCGCACCGCGATTCTAACATAGCAAAATACGCGGTGACCGGCGCAGAAGATTATAGTAAAAATGCAAAAAATTCGCAATGAAACTTATTTGCAATCTTGTAAAAACAATTGATATTGGAACGGTGCTTCAATACTTCGGCTTCTAATAACTCTGCGTTACCTTTATTTTGCACGATTTAATTATACTCTGCAGTATTTCTTAGCACCGCGATTCTAACATAGCAAAATACGCGGTGACCGGCGCAGAAGATTATACTAAAAATACAAAAAATTCGCAATGAAGCCTATTTGCAATCTTGTAAAAGCGATTGATATTGGAACGGTGCTTCAATACTTCGGCTTCTAACAACTCTGCGCTACCTTAATTTTGCACGATTTAATTATACTCTGCAGTATTCCATCGCATCGCGGTTCTACCATAGCAAAATACGCGGTGACCGGCGCAGAAGATTATAGTAAAAATGCAAAAAATTCGCAATGAAACTTATTTGCAATCTTGTAAAAACAATTGATATTGGAACGGTGCTTCAATACTTCGGCTTCTAATAACTCTGCGTTACCTTTATTTTGCACGATTTAATCATACTCTGCAGTATTTCTTAGCACCGCGATTCTAACATAGCAAAATACGCGGTGACCGGCGCAGAAGATTATACTAAATATACAAAAAATTCGCAATGAAGCCTATTTGCAATCTTGTAAAAGCGATTGATATTGGAACGGTGCTTCAATACTTCGGCTTCTAACAACTCTGCGCTACCTTAATTTTGCACGATTTAATCATACTCTGCAGTATTTCTTAGCATCGCGATTCTAACATAGCAAAATACGCGGTAACCGGTGCAGAATATTTTACTAGGAATGCAAAGAATTTGCCATGAAGCCTATTTGCAATCTTGTAAGAGCAATTGATATTGGAACGGTGCTTCAGTACTTCGGCTTCTAACAACTGTGCGTTACCTTTATTTTGCATGATTTGATTATACTCTGCAGTATTTCATCGCATCGCGGTTCTAACATAGCAAAATACGCGTAAGCAAAGTATACAAAAAATTTTACTAGAAATGCAAAAAATTCGCAATGAAACCTATTTGCAATCTTGTAAAAACAATTGATATTGGAACGGTGCTTCAATACTTTGGCTTCTAAAACCTCTGCGCTACCTTAATTTTGCACGATTTAATTATACTCTGCAGTATTCCATCGCATCGCGGTTCTACCATAGCAAAATACGCGGTGACCGGCGCAGAAGATTATAGTAAAAATGCAAAAAATTCGCAATGAAACTTATTTGCAATCTTGTAAAAACAATTGATATTGGAACGGTGCTTCAATACTTTGGCTTCTAATAACTCTGCGTTATCTTTATCTCGCACGATTTAAATATACTATGCAGTATTTCTTAGCACCGCGATTCTAACATAGCAAAATACGCGGTGACCGCTGCAGAATATTTTACTAGGAATGCAAAAAATTTACAATGAAGCCTATTGCAATCTTGTAAAAGCAATTGATATTGGAACGGTGCTTCAATACTTTGGCTTCTAACACCTCTGCGTTACCTTCATTTTGCACGATTTAACCATACTCTGTAGTAGTTTCGCATCGCGATTCTAACATAGCAAAATACGCGGTAACCGGTGCAGAATATTTTACTAGGAATGCAAAGAATTTGCCATGAAGCCTATTTGCAATCTTGTAAGAGCAATTGATATTGGAACGGTGCTTCAGTACTTCGGCTTCTAACAACTGTGCGTTACCTTTATTTTGCATGATTTGATTATACTCTGCAGTATTTCATCGCATCGCGGTTCTAACATAGCAAAATACGCGTAAGCAAAGTATACAAAAAATTTTACCAGAAATGCAAAAAATTCGCAATGAAGCCTATTTGCAATCTTGTAAAAGCAATTTATATTGGAACGGTGCTTCAATACTTTGGCTTTTAACAATATATATATATATTATATATATATATATATATTACATCGTGGTTATATATATATATATAGTCAAAAGTGTGTCAACGTGTTAAAATTTGCGCGACGAAAAATAAATATGTCTGCAAACGTATCGTGACATCTGACCTTGCGATTCGTACACACAGAAATTCCCGTGATCGTACTTTCCTACCGAGACATGCCACGTCCCATGAACTCAACGAGAATATTTCGAAGAGATAATTACGCAGATAAATATGTCACTTCTATGTACCGCCGAAGTCGACAACGTTAATTAACCATATTTATAAGCGGCCGACATTCAGCGACAATTAATCACGAGTACTTGTCCGCAACTCACTCGTATGATAAATCATTTTCATAACGTAATGCCGGACTGACGAGATAGACCCACGCGCACAAATATTAATATTGTATGAAAACGCGCGAAATAAGGTGAGCTCGATTTCGAGTGAAAGGTTGAACGGCTGGAATAAAATCCAGCATCCGAGTGATTGATATTTTATACGTAATAGTGGTGCTCGCGATATCGTGAATGTGAGGGTGGATTGGGGGCAAGAATGTATGCGTCATACTGGTCGGAGTTGAATATTTTTTGCAAGTGCTCAGTTTCGCACCGCGGTAATAGATAGCAGAAGGTTGGCAATCTTGGATAAGCTTGAAATACTATACATCTAATATATATATATATATATATATACAGAGTGTGTGGGCGTTTTTCGGCCAAACTGCGAGAACATATTGTGTAAGTCGAGATAAGAAAGAAAATGTTATTTGATTTATGGTTAGAAACGCTTCATTACAAAGTTATAAACACTTTTTACGTAATTATTATTAGAGCTCCGACTCAACAGACACAGCTAGGATAAAATCAATTTGCAACATACGCGAAAATTATCGCTGTATGAGATTCATTTTGAAAAATTTACATTGTCAAAATACATTATTGATTAAACCTTCTAAAATGATTACATCAAATAAAACTAGATGCCTTCATCGGTAAAACCTCGAAATTATCGTGTGTTTTAAAATCAGCCCAAGGCATAAACACATCAGATACAAAGCAATTACTGATGAAAATTTTGTAAAACAATATACTGTATATACCAGTGAATTGTAATAACTATATTGTATATACTAGTAACTGTTATAAAATGCACTACAACAAATATAATGCACTGTAGTCCATATTAAAAATTAAATTTTAATCTAATAACAAATATACTGTGGTGCATATACTGTAATACAATATCCCACAGATCATAGGCAGTCTACCATAAAATATTATCAACCAATAAAAAATAAATAATCATGCATTAATATACTATAACACATAACTTAGATCTTCAACATTACATCAGCTAATATCACATTGTCTGCTATCAGCAGAACAGATACCCTGCATGTACTGTATATACCAGTAAATTGTAATAACTACACTCTACATACTATTGTAGTAACTGTTGCTAAATGCACTGCAACAAATCTACTCCACCGATCCTGGACAGTACATTATAAAATATCAGACCATATTAAAAATTAATTCATAATCTAATAACAAATATACTGTGACGCATATACTGTAATACAATACTCCACAGATCATAGGCAGTCTACCATAAAATATCATCCCCCAATAAAAAATAAATAATCATGCAATAATATACTATTACACATAACTTAGATCTTAGACACTACATCAGCCAATATCACTACATATTAAAAACGATATTTTGTACATAACGCCGCAAAGTCCACATTGCCTGCTATCAGCAGAACAGATACCCTGCATAACGTACGGTGTCAGCCAAGGTTTTTCGACGCCCGACATATTTTCGTTCGTTGCCATTCGCCGTTCGTGATACGCGAGCGAGATTGTGATTCGAAAGGTCAGCCACAGCGTGTTGCGTGGGTTGGTTCGCGAACATTTCGGTCTGCGCTGCGTTGAATCAGCCCAGGCCAGACGACAGAAGGAGTCGACGCGGCGGAACAATTCCAATGTCGAACGGGACCGGAATCGATAGAAAAGTGCGCCGGCATGACGCCCCCATTAAAACCGGCGACGGAGCCAGGGGGTGGCAAGAGGAACGACACGAAGACAGTATTACGGCAGATGATACTCGAATATTAAAGAGGAGCGCAAGAAACAAGCGCAACCACGGACCGGAGGCCATTACGGAAGACTCTACGTAAAACGTGAGTTCATACAGCTGGCAGGAGCTATTGCAACGAGTTTTGCACAGAATACAGAAATTCAAAATGCAGGGCTTCACAGTATTTGACTATAGCTTATTATTTTTGTTACTATTAATTTTGTCTGTTTTATAATAGTCCTGTTTTTCGGCACAATGCTCTAAATAATGATGCGAGAATAAGTGCTGCAGTAATATTAGAAGTAAGTTCAGTAAATTCTAATTGTGAAATGAATGCCGCTGTGGGCGAAGTGGAAGTATAGATCATAATAGATAATAAAATAGATAATAGACGGAAAATAGATAATAAAAACGCACTTAAGGCCGGAAAAGGGACAAGTTGTGGTTTTGAAACATCTAGAGCAAAGAATTATTTTAAATAAAGCAAAGGAACCATCAAAATGGCTTCAGTTTTATTGAATACTTCAGTACTAAGTACTTCTTTAAAAAAAAGGCATATATTTCATACCGATGTATTGTTTTCTGAGAAATTATTATGTTGTGGCTAGTATTCCAGTCAAAATAACAGAATACTGGTTAAAATGTAATAATTTTACCGATATATGTATAGGAATTGAGAAGCGATCACTTACATAATTGTTATATATGCATATAATACACCAAAGTCCTACCTATCGCAAGCAATAACATATTATGCATATGTCAGAAGTCAATAAAACTGCCTTTCTGTTTCAATGCATTATATGTATGTGTTTCTCACAAAGCAATTTACCATCTAAATAATAAAAACGAATTTATCGTAACAATAATTATCCTAAGCATATTATATGTATTTATACGCTTAATGTTCTGTCAGGAAAATTCTCCTGCAACACAATTTCATACAATACGGTTTCCTACAGCGCGTGATATATTAGTATCGCGTTACACGGGAGTTTCCTGCATAAAGATTAACACATTTGCATCCGCAAGCGGAATAATCGGCACATGATAATTGTCAATTATTACCAACCGCGTTGTAATTCACGAGCTACGACAAACAATTGACTCCAACCGCGTAATAATACGCAGGCGGCAGTGTCCACTTTGCGCCAGATGTGAAAAATTCTGTGAAAAATATGAAAGATTCCTGCGAGCAATACGGAAGTAATAGATTAAATTCTTAAACTTTTCAATGCACTACTATCAAATTTTACATTTTCGTTGTTGTTCGGATGAAAAATAATATAATAATATAATAAAGGATCTATTGATACGCGCTGATACGGGGCGACTATCATTTAAATGTTTTCGATTAATGAAATTAGCTGCGCATTTAGAGTTGTGATGAGAATGGCTTTTATGCGTGGCCGCGATGTGCAGCTGCAGATTCCGACAATTTATAACATTTGACGTACAAATCATATTATGACCAATTAATTTAAATTCAGCTTGAAACAAGAGTACGCTGTGAACTTTATTAAATTGAATAAATTGGCTGTAAATGTAAAGTAACAATCAGTGAAATGATTGGCAGGATGCTATGTAAAGATTGGTAAATATGACGTGAATTAAAAGCTTTATTAAATTCACGGTATTTCAGGTATGAAACACGTATACAACATTGTTTCGTAGTATTTCAAGTTTGCCCTGACGCAACGACTCTCTATTTACTTTGTTCGTTTGAGTAAAAATGAGAATAAATCTGCGGCACTTACTGCCGGCGAAACGATTGACCTATACTACTGCCGTGCGGCGTTGCGGTAAGATTATCCATCGATGGGGACTTTTCTTTGCTTTCTCAAATTTCCACATTGCCCCGAAAGTTCGTCCCTACACGTGAGCCTGTAATTGACACCACTTTCGCGTGGCACAGCGCCATTAAGTTGTCCCACGTCTAGAATTTTTTCCCGCTAACGCTTAACAAACAGCGCCCGGTCTCACATAAAAAGCAGGTTTCGTGAAGACAGAGTATTTCTGTACATTAAAGTTGGCGATCCGCTTATGTCGATGATTGTGTATCTTCGCCGCGACACGTCGAAGTAATGGAACCCTCTCTCACGAAGAAAGATAAATGCAAAAAGAAAAATAGCGGCTTTACCGCTGTTAAAGTCTCGTGACATAGAAGCCCCAAGTGTAAGAGCCCATAAGAAGAAAGTAACTGTGTATGGTAGGTGTTGTATACAAGCAGTTTTCCTACACAACCGCCAACTTCTGCGTCGAGTAGTTCAGTTAACACGCTGACTGCCAAGCGTATTTTGCCATGTTAGAACCGCGATGCGATGAAATACTGTAGAATATAATTAAAACGGGCAAAATAAAGGTAACTCAAAATTGTTAGAAACCAAAGTATTGAAGTACCGTTCCAAAATCAATTGCTTTTACAAGATTGCCAATAGCATTGCAATGCTATAGCAATGCTATAGCATTCATTTTCATGATGATGCAGAATGACATGAATGCTATAGCATTCATTTTCATGATGATGCAGAATTACATGAATGCTATAGCATTCATTTTCATGATGTAGAATGACATGAATGCTACAGCATCCATTTTCATGATGATGCAGAATGACATGAATGCTACAGCATCCATTTTGATGATGATGTAGAATGACATGAATGCTATAGCGTCCATTTTCATGATGATGCAGAACGACATGAATGCTACAGCATCCATTTTCATGATGATGCAGAACGACAGGAGTTGTTAGAAGCCAAAGTATTGAAGTACCGTTCCAATATCAATTGCTTTTACACGATTGCAAATAGGCTTCATTGCGAATTTTTTGCATTTTCAGTAAAATCCTTTGCGTATTTTGCTCAAGTCTATTTTGCTATGTTAGAACCGCGATGCGATGAAATACTACAGAGTATAATTAAATCGTGGAAAATAAAGGTAACGCAGGGTTGTTAGAAGTCAAAGTATTGAAGCGCCGCTCCAATATCAATTGCTTTTACAAGATTGCCAATAGCATTGCAATGCTATAGCAATGCTATAGCATTCATTTTCATGATGATGCAGAATGACATGAATGCTATAGCATTCATTTTCATGATGATGCAGAATTACATGAATGCTATAGCATTCATTTTCATGATGTAGAATGACATGGATGCTACAGCATCCATTTTCATGATGATGCAGAATGACATGAATGCTACAGCATCCATTTTCATGATGATGTAGAATGACATGAATGCTATAGCGTCCATTTTCATGATGATGCAGAACGACATGAATGCTACAGCATCCATTTTCATGATGATGCAGAATGACTTGAATGCTACAGCATCCATTTTCATGATGATGCAGAATGACTTGAATGCTACAGTATTCATTTTCATGATGATGCAGAACGACATGAGTTGTTAGAAGCCAAAGTATTAAAGTACCGTTCCAATATCAATTGCTTTTACACGATTGCAAATAGGCTTCATTGCGAATTTTTTGCATTTTCAGTAAAATCCTTTGCGTATTTTGCTCAAGTCTATTTTGCTATGTTAGAACCGCGATGCGATGAAATACTACAGAGTATAATTAAATTGTGGAAAATAAAGGTAACGCAGGGTTGTTAGAAGTCAAAGTATTGAAGCGCCGCTCCAATATCAATTGCTTTTCAAGATTGCAAATAGCATTGCAATGCTATAGCAATGCTATAGCATTCATTTTCATGATGATGCAGAATTACATGAATGCTATAGCATTCATTTTCATGATGTAGAATGACATGAATGCTACAGCATCCATTTTCATGATGATGCAGAATGACATGAATGCTACAGCATCCATTTTCATGATGATGTAGAATGACATGAATGCTATAGCGTCCATTTTCATGATGATGCAGAACGACATGAATGCTACAGCATCCATTTTCATGATGATGCAGAATGACTTGAATGCTACAGTATTCATTTTCATGATGATGCAGAACGACATGAGTTGTTAGAAGCTAAAGTATTAAAGTACCGTTCTAATATTAATTGCTTTCAGAAGATACCAAATAGGCTTCATTGCGAATTTTTTGCATTTTCAGTAAAATCCTTTGCGTATTTTGCTCAAGTCTATTTTGCTATGTTAGAACCGCGATGCGATGAAATACTACAGAGTATAATTAAATCGTGGAAAATAAAGGTAACGCAGGGTTGTTAGAAGTCGAAGTATTGAAGCGCCGTTCCAATATCAATTGCTTTTACAAAATTGCAAATAGACATCATTGCAAATTTTGTGGATTTTTAGTAAAATATTTTGCAGGCAAATGTAGACATGGATTTGAAGAAATAACGGATTTATACATAATAACTACATATACAATGTATGAACTTATCTTGCGTGTAGTTTGACAGATATAAGTTGATAAATTGCACTACGTGTTTACTGAACTGTAAGCCTTAGTCTGTGAATTGTGTCTGTGTATTGTGGAGTTTGTACTGTACCATGCAATCGTAACTTGAGGATACTATACTGAGTATCCTTTACTGTAGTGTGTATCTTCAGTGTATTATCTAGCTTACTGTCGTATCAGTCACTGTCAGTTTATCTGATATGTCGGTTTACATGTGGTTTTCTGCAGGTAAAGTGCGCCAATCTAGCACGGAAGAATGTTAGTCATGAACTGTTAGTAGATAGAAGGTGTGGGGAATTAGAGATTTTTGACAAGATGGCAGTACGGTTTAAATCATAATTAAATCATAAAAATATGGGTGGAAAGAGATTTTTGACAAGATGGTGATTAAAAATACGGTCATTAACGGATTTCAGCTTGTGTGATTAAGTTCACTGCATGCGTCAATGTATGGAGCTATCTATTTATCGTAAGAGTGATGTGTAGCGTCGATTTATCTTTATAGCCGATAGAAAATTCTGGGAATCGGTAGCGTGTACGTCACAAAAGTCTGGCGAGTGAATAAAGTAACACAGTGTGTAACGCCAAAGCGTATTTTCCAAACCGATCATCCCTCTCGTCCCACGTAATACTCGGAATAGGTTCGCGATAACTGACGTAATTCACGTAGTTCTTGCATTCGACGTCGTGCACGTAGCATATGAACACGGCGTCGATCATCGTACCGTCGCGAACAGTAGACAAGGAAGGTTCACTATTTTCAAGTCCAGCGAGCGTTCCAAGAACTCGATGAACTCACATTCCACTGGATTCTGCGAATTTAGATTTTGTTCGCAGAATAATGCCACATTCGTCACAGATCATTGCAGAATATACTGTGACTGCATTTATGAATGTAGGCAATCTAACAGTTGAGTATAATTCGATATTCGAAGCATCGCTCGCAGCTGAGAATCATTAAAATTGTATCAATGCAGAATATACGTGATTACGTTCATGAATGTAGGTAATGTAACAGTTGACTACAATTCGATATTCGAAGCATCGCTCGCAGCTGAGAATCATTAAAATATCACTGCAGAATATACCATGATTACGTTCATGAGTGTAGGTAATCTAACAGTTGACTACAATTCGATGCTCGAAGCATCGCTCGCAACTAAGTATCATCAGAATAATGTCACATTCGTCACAGATCACTGCAGAATATACCATGACTGCGTCAATGAATGTAGGCAATCTAACATTTGACTATAATTCGACATTAGAAGCATCGCTCGCAGTTGAGTATCATCAGAATAATGTCACATTCGTCACAGATCACTGCAGAATATACTGTGACTCCGTTCATGAATGTAAGTAGTGTAACAGTTGACTATAATTTAATATTCGAAGCATCGCTTGCAGCTGAGAATCATTAAAATGATGTCACTGCAGAATATACCGTGATTACTTTTATTAATGTAGGCAATCTAACATTTGACTATAATTTGACATTAGAAGCATCGCTCGCAGTTGAGTATCATCAGAATAATGTCACATTCGTCACAGATCACTGCAGAATATACTGTGACTGCATTCATGAATGTAGGCAGTCTAACAGTCGACAATAATTCGACATTCGAAATATCGCTCGCAGTTGAGTGTCATCAGAATAATGTCACATTCGTCACTAATCACTGCAGAATACACTATGACTGCATTCATGCATGTATTCACTCTACCAGTTCACTATAATTGGACATCTGACGCATCACCCGCTTTATCGCTTACATTTACGGCATCTATAATTCACCCCCTTCGTCCCAGAATCATATCAGTCTGTGTGACTGCGTCAACGAAAGTCCACGTCGCAGTACAATGAAAGTATTAACGTAACACTCCCGTGTGACATCGAGATGAGACGTTTTCCCGTAATTGTGAACGATATAACATATTCTATGTTAAGAGCCGCGTGGGCGTTACTTTGCTTTCTTCGCCAAGACGTCGATATCTGACCCGCGAGAACTTCGCGAAAACATTTGCTGGTCGACTCCGCAGTTCTTTATCTCGTACCCTCGACGAGGTCAGTGGGTGTCCTTTGAGAAGGAATGTATGTGTAATTATTTTCTCTGTTAAATGCCGGCTAACTAATAATCGACACCGTTATTGTACGTCTAGCAGAATTAGCTTTTTATTGTAAATAAATCTAGGTGCACAACTAATGTAACATTTTTATTTGATTTCCCACGCGTGACGAACTATTGACTAAAAGATATGTGTTTTTTCGCTATTTCGCCACAGCATGCTTTTACAATACTATTCCATGGAAAGGGGGTGTTTAAATCACTTTTTCTGTGATATCTCGATTAAACTAATTTTTTTTTAAGTTTCAATTGATCAAGTTTAATTTTTATCAAGTTTCGGCGAAATATTATATATATATATATTTTTTATATGTGTAAATTTAAAAACTATATTTTAATATACTTAATAATAAAATATATAAAATATAAACTGAAAAAATATATTTTAATATATAAATATTATATAATATTACATTATATATATTGTATTATATATATTTATTTATTGCATGCAATATTGCACAGTATTCAACGGTACCTGACGCTACTATTGACGTGATTGATACGGTCACCGGTTATAGATTGACGAAAAAGAAAAAGCTATCTACGAGATGTTACAATCTGTGACAGTGGGGTGAGAAGGAGACAGGCAGTTGTTTAGGTGTTCACCAATTTCAACGGATTATTGCTATGGATGCTGAAGCTGACGTACACGATCTGAACATTCGAACCGAACCGTTTGTACGACTGCAAAAAGTGGCACGCCTCGTTCGGGGTAGCATGTCACGTGCAACTCTCACTCCCACACTAACTTGCCGACGCTTGGCTGAGATTTTTTCTCACATCGGGGAAAGCATAAAATTTATGGCCCCGAAATTCTTGAAAGCACTCGTAGGTTCCGAACATCGACTGTCCTTAATATGACATGTAAGGGGAATATATGATACGTATATGTATTAACGTTTAGCCGGTCGAATGGGGAGATTTTGCTCAGTTTACTTTTCCTTTTGTTATTCAGTCAGTCTTGATCATGAGTCGTTCCCAATTTGGGAGATATAATTTGAAACAGAATTTTTAGTAATATCTATTTAATAAATTCAGTTGGAGTTAGCGAAGAAAATTAGCCTCCAATTTAAACTTATCTGTTTTGCTGGTTATTATACTTTTAAAGTCATAAAATACGTTATTGTAATAAGTCTGACATTAACCGTCCGACAGTTACCTACACATTCTTATGCATTTTTAATTTTATGTTTAAAATATGACACTAAATTATGTTATTTATTTTTAATATCATGTTTAAATTATGTAATTTATCCTTAACTTTAAATTTTGCCTAAACCACCAAAAACTGCTAAATTGCCATATGTTTTTAAATTCATGTTTTCTATAAGCTACATGCAATAGACGATCATTACCACCGAATATAATCTATCACTTATAATCATATAATATATCCTTCGCGTCCGTCAAGTAGTACAGATCAATCTCTCAATCTGATCAGTCAAGTAGTACAGATGATGTAGAATCACATGAATGCTATAGCATTCATTTTCATGACGATGCAGAATGACATGAATGCTATAGCATTCATTTTCACGATGATGCAGAATGACATGAATGCTATAGCATTCATTTTCATGATAATGAAGAATGACATGAATGCTATAGTATTCATTTTCATGATGATGCAGAATGACATAAATGCTGTAGCATTCATTTTCATGATGATGTAGAATGACATAAATGCTGTAGCATTCATTTTCATGATGATGTAGGATGATATGAATACTATAGCATTCATTTTCATGATGATGTAGAATGACATGAATGCTATAGCATTCATTTTCATGATGACGCAGAATACCATGAATGCTATAGCAACAATTTTCATGATGATGTAGAATGACATGAATGCTATAGCATTCATTTTCGTGATGATGCAGAATGACATGAATACTATAGCATTCATTTTCATGATGATGCAGAATGACATGAATGCTATAGCATTAATTTTCATGATAATGTATATATATATATATGCTATAGCATTCATTTTCATATATAGAATTATATAATTTTATAGTATATATATCATGATGATGCAGAATGACATGAATGCTATAGCATTCATTTTCATGATAATGAAGAATGACATGGATGCTATAGCATTCATTTTCATGATGATGTAGAATGACATGAATGCTATAGCATTCATTTTCATGATGACGCAGAATACCATGAATGCTATAGCAACAATTTTCATGATGATGTAGAATGACATGAATGCTATAGCATTCATTTTCGTGATGATGCAGAATGACATGAATGCTATAGCATTCATTTTCATGATGATGCAGAATGACATGAATGCTATAGCATTCATTTTCATGATGATACAAAATGAAATTAATGCTATAGCATTCATTTTCATGATGATACAGAATGAAATGAATGCTATAACATCCATTTTCATGATAATGAAGAATGACATGAATGCTATAGCATTCATTTTCATGACGATGCAGAATGACATGAATGCTATAGCATTCATTTTCATGATGATGTAGAATGACATGAATGCTATAGCATTCATTTTCATGATGATGCAGAATCACATGAATGCTATAGCATTCATTTTCATGATGATGCAGAATCACATGAATGCTATAGCATCCATTTTCATGATGATGCAGAATCACATGAATGCTATAGCATTCATTTTCATGATGATGCAGAATGACATGAATGCTATAGCAACCATTTTCATGATGATGCAGAATGCTATGAATGCTATAGCATTCATTTTCATGATGATGCAGAATGACATGAATGCTATAGCATTCATTTTCATGATGATGCAGAATGACATGAATGCTATAGCATTCATTTTCATGATAATGAAGAATGACATGAATGCTATAGCATTCATTTTCATGATGATATAGAATGAAATTAATGCTATAGCATCCATTTTCATGATGATGTAGAATGACATGAATGCTATAGCATTCACTTTCATGATGATGCAGAATGACATGAATGCTATAGCATTCATTTTCATGATGACGCAGAATGACATGAATGTTATAGCATTCATTTTCATGATGATGCAGAATCACATGAATGCTATAGCATCCATTTTCATGATAGTATTAATTTTTATGATCATGCAGAATGACATGAATGCTATAGCATTCATTTTCATGATGATGCAGAATGACATAAATACTGTAGCATTAATTTTCATGATGATGTAGGATGATATGAATACTATAGCATTCATTTTCATGATGATGCAAAATGACATGAATGCTATAGCATTCATTTTCATGATAATGCAGAATGACATGAATGCTACAGCATTCATTTTCATGATGATGCAGAATGACATGAATGCTATAGCATTCATTTTCATGATGATACAGAATGACATGAATGCTATAACATTTATTTTCATGATGATGCAGAATCACATGAATGCTATAGCATTCATTTTCATGATGATACAGAATGACATGAATGCTACAGCATTCATTTTCATGATGATGCAGAATGATTTCAATGCTATAGCATTCAAATCTTAAAGTCAATTATTTTGAATTTAATGTTACATAACCTTAAGTTTTTGTAATTATTATACCTGTCAAAATAATGACTAACTGAACTAAAATATGATAGTCTGACTACCCTTACAAAATGTGTTTAATCAAATTTCGGATATCATAACCAATTTAAAAATAAAATTACCGTCAATGTTTGCACCTCGCTGAAACTTTTGATGTCCGCAAACGTATTAAAGAGCGACGTTCAAAGATGTACGTCGGCGGTGAAAATTTGATGGTCATCCGCGATGCGCCATTTTCAGGCCGATTTCATACGGCGTGCGAGAAAAATGGATTTGAATCGGCGAGAATCGAACGGGTCGAAGTGAGAAATCGAGACGGGAGGGCACGTGTCAATTGGATGTGAGTCCGTGAAATGCAGTGCGAAAAGTATGAGGAGGGAGGACGATAAAAGGAACGCCGTGAAAAAGGGTGAGTATGAAAAGAACCAGGGATTTTACGGGGTAAGAGGTACGTGTGCAAGGGAAGCTGCGAAAACATATTTGTGTGGAGTGTGCTTTTCGTCGCGGTTCTTGCAGATTCGTGATATCAGGGACTCGTGTAATTGTGATGGAAAAATATTCATGGGAAAAAATGACACAGCGTGTATATAATAGTGGAGGATTGCCAAGGGAGAAAAGTACAAATGACATGAGACGAGGAACAACGATGTCGGAGGGATAAACTGATTACGAGCATCTCTGCATTGCGTCAATAACCCTTTCAAGCACGAATTCTTTTGTAGATATTTCCATATTTCAATTGTACAATATGAGTCGTTTATTTTTAAAGTGGCCTAACTCCGTTTTTAAATATTTTTTTCATGGTTATATGTCAAATTCATGTTATTTATCAGTAAAATATCGATTTGAAGATAAATATCGGCCACTTTCAAATAAAATATATCGCAAATATTATCGGTGCAGGAGAGTTTTGTTTTTGTTGTTATGAAATTCTGTAGTGAATAATTTAACATCAAATTTCCTTTTTTCCATAGTGATAATTGTTATAATTTGAAGAAACAAAATGTATACGTACGTGTGGGATTTAGATAAATCAAAGTAGAAGAAGGACTATCACTGTGCCATTTGTAAATAGTAATAACACAAAGGAGACACTTTAGTTAGTTCTTAAACTTTCGTCTTATCGTCTTTACGTCTTTTTGTTTTGGCGTTCTGTCTTCAACTGCCGTTTGTTTTCTTGTCCGCCTGTCCTCTGACTTATCCTTTGTCAATTTATTCTTACACATACTTCCACTCGTCCTCATATATGTGACCGTCACTTCAAGATGTCAACAGCGAATATTTACAGTTTTTGTATTATTGACTACAAAATCGAAACATACATGTTCATTTGCGCTTTCTGCGAGGTAAAGACCAATATTTAAAAATGTCAAATATTCCAAAGCCCTATTTACGGCATGACCCAGTTCCACGCGTACAGAGTTCTTTAAAAATACAATAATAACCGACAAACTCCAACCATAAAAATATCTTCAAAACTGTAGAAAGTATTAAACCTAACAAAAGTAGAAAGTATTAAACCTAGCAATAAACGAAACAAATTTCTACACATCAGCTAATTTGAGATGGCATGAATTATTTACTATAACCTCTTCCACGACATCTTCACTAAACAATTGTAGACATTTAGCGTTGCATTTATAATTCCATATCGATAACTTCCCGACCCTGTCCTCCCACATAAACGGACGAAGATCCTTTCTTCCTTCGCAATATCCGGCGGCAATAAAAATAAGTCTACAAAAAGTGCCACTGCTCATAATATAATTGCGCGGAATTCTTACGGAAATTGTATCCCGCGCTAACCGTTTTCTCGTCCGTTTCATTCCGACGATTCGGGAGCCCGGCGTCATCACTTAATGAAACGCGCGTGAAATTTAACGCTCAAGAAAAATAACGACGTACCCGGCGTCTGACGAAAGTCGGAGAACTCGGGCCTCGACGAAGTTCTTTCAGAATTCGCGCAAAGTCGCAAGTGAAAATGTGCTAGACTGCTCTAAGCGGAGGGTGCAAGTTTCGCGCAGTTGAATTTGAGCCGCATTACCTGCGAGTTACCGAATTAAAGCGCCGCTTTGCAGAGTTGAAATTTCCCAAGTTTCTCTCACTGTTACAGTTTCTCTCACTTGTATTTGTTACAAGTATTTTTATTACCTTAACAAAAAGGGAATATTATTACCTTATATTACCTAATATTACCAAACGGAAAGGGATAGATTTTTCATTGAATTAATGATTCCGATACGTGGACATAATTTTCGGTACCACCTATAGGTGACCCTACAATATATATAAAATGCAATATCGTGCATTCTGAAGTTGTTATCGATTGGTCTGTTTGACATGTTTCTAATTAAATTCTGTAGACGTTTCGTTAAAGTTCAATCAAATTCATGTTACGTAGTTAAAACTTGCGTCTATTATTTGCTGTACCGCACCTAATAGTTCTTATAACTGCGCTTAATTCTGATCAAATCGTGTTTTCTTTTCCACTATTTAATTTCGTATAAACATAGTTTTTACTTTATAAAACATACACATTTGGTATCTGGTTTGTAATCAACCACAAAATCGATTCCTACGTTGTCATTAATCGAATCGATAAAGGATAGATTTTTTATTGAACAAATTACGAATTTGCAACCATACGTGGACATAATTGAACTTTGATGATCGTCTAAATTCTTTAACGAGAGATCGCCCCATTATATGCCGAATATATATATATATATATATATATATATATATATAATATATAAAATATTCTATATGTGATCCTACAATATATATCAAATATTCGGTAGTGCTATCGCACTTTGCAATAAAAGTTAGTTGTTTCCGAATCGATTAATCTGTTTGCCACGTTTCTAATTAGTTTCAGTATGCGTTTTGTTAAAACCGAATAAAATTCATGTTACCTAGTTAAAACTTGCGTCTATTATTTGCTGTACCACACCTAATAGTTCTTACAACTAAACTTAACACTGATCAAATCGTGTTTTCGTTTCCTCCAATTAATTTCGTGTAAGCTTAATTTCGTATTTTAGTCTGTAAAACATGCGAATTTCGTATCTGCTTTGTAATCAACCACAAAATCAATTCCTACGTCGTCATTAATCGAACTTCGGTAATTATGTAAATTCTACTTTTACGAGCAACTCGTTTACGAAATATGCCGAATTTTGCAACCAGCTATCGAGTGAGTCATCTTCATATCAGTTGAACTTTGATGATCGTCTAAATTCTGTTTTAACGAGCGACACGCCCACATTATATGCCGAATCGTATTTACGCTTTTATTTAAGTATACGAAAAGAGTACCAAGTATTTGTATTACCTTAACGTTTTCATGGGGTGATTCATGTTGTGTTGAGTGGAAAGAAATAGACTTTTTATTGAATTAATCATTCCGATACGTGGACATAATTTTCGGCATCGCCTATAAGTGATCCTACAATATATATAAAATATTCGGTAGTGTTATCGCGCATTGCAACAAAAATTAGTTGTTTCCGAATCGATTAATCTGTTTGCCACGTTTCTAATTAGTTTCAGTACGGGTTTCGCTAAAGCTCAATAAAATTCATGTTACGTAATTAAAACTTGCGTCTATTATTTGCTAATAGTTCTTATAGCTAAACTGATCAAATCGTGTTTTCGTTTCCGCCAATTAATTGCGCGTAAGCTTAGTTTTTGTCTGTAAAACATACAAATATGGTATCTGGTTTGTAATCAACCACAAAATCAATTCCTACGTCGTCATTAATCGAACTTCGGTAATTATGTAAATTCTGCTTTTACGAGCAACTCATTTACGAAATATGCCGAATTTTGCAACCAGGTACCGAGTCATCTTCATATTAGTTGAACTTTGATGTTCGTCTAAATTCTGTTTTAACGAGCGACACGCCCACATTATATGCTTGAAGTATTTTTATTATCTTAACGTTTTCATGAAGGTGACTCGTGTTTTGTTGAATGGAAAGGGATAGATTTTTGATTGAATTAATCATTTCGATGCGTGGACATAATTTTCGGTACCACCTATAGGTAATCCCACAATATATATAAAATATTCGGTAGTGTTATCGTACTTCGCAATAAAAGTTAGTTGTTCCGCATCGATTATCTGTTTGCCACGATTCTAATTAGTTTCAGTATGCTTTTTGTTAAAACCGAATAAAATTCATGTTACCTAAAACTTGCGTCTATTATTTGCCGTACCACACCTAATAGTTCTTATAGCTAAACTGAACTCTCATCAAATCGTGTTTTCGTTTCCGCCAATTAATTTCGTGTAATCTTAGTTTTTGTCTGTAAAATATACAAATTTCGTATCTGCTTTGTAATCAACCACAAAATCAATTCCTACGTCGTCATTAATCGAACTTCGATAATTATGTAAATTCCGCTTTTACGAGCAACTCGTTTACGAAATATGCCGAATTTTGCAACCAACTACCGAGTCATCTTCATATTAGTTGAATTTTGATGGTCGTCTAAATTCTGTTTTAACGAGCGACTCGCCCACGTTATATGTCAAATCATACCATTTACCCAGGAAAACCAAAATTTCGGCATCTGGTTTATAACCAGCCGACGTGAAAATTCATGCATCGACGTTAGCTGAACTTTGGTGATCGCCTAAATTCCGTTTTAATGAGTGGCTCGGCTTCGTTATATGCAGGCTCGTTCCGTAATTCTCCGAGTGTCTGATCATGATAATTTCCGATGCGTTTGGCTCGCCGCAGTTATTACGAAGCATAGTCCACCTCGACATAACGCCTAAGTTGAATGAGAGCGAGAAATTCCGGTCACGAGTGCGAACTTCGCTAATTCAGACTTCTCGCGCACTGCATTCGATGGACAAACAAGACGTTTGACCTTTCTGACAATTCTTCAGCAAATTAAACACCCACGCCTTTATTACTCCGCCTGCTTATCAATGTATTCGCACGTTTACCGTCTCGAATCACAATTCTTTCGTATATACTGAAAGCTAAGTTTCAAAAGATATGAGAAGACACGTCTGTGTTTTTGCAGCGATATATTGCTGTTTCATTACACGTTTTCTATACACTGTTTATTCAACGAAATGTTTTTTAACCCTTCTTTGCATGATGGTGGAAATTTCCATCATAACATTGAATGCCCAAAAATTATATAAAAGAACAAGTTCACTTTGATCTAACTTTGCATGATGATGGACATTTCCATCATATTGTTTTTTGCTAAATTTATACTACAAATATATACTCAGATTTTTTTAACCATTTTTCCTTTAATTTTGAACATGAATTATATCACCTTGATTTATTTCAACAATAAAGAAAAAATCATGCAAAGAAGGGTTCGTCTTACCGAGAATAGAATAAATTTCGTCCATCTATTAGAACGAAATCTGGTAAGTCATCAGAAGGTAGTTTTTCATTATTCGCTGTTTATTGCGCGCTTTCTGCGAGTTTAATATTTCCATTACGCAAAAAGAAATCCTTTTCCATTTTCTTTCATTACTTCCAATTTTAGTATGTCGCAGTTAAGATCTTGTGCTTCCTGCTACGTAGAAAGTGATCTTTTTTCATCACTCTTCATTGCTTGCCGTTTCACACTGTGACTCTCAGCTTTTCATTTGTGCGGAGCGTAAGTCTAAGAATGCGTGAACGGATCTATGAGAGAGAGAGACGAAGAAATAGGTAGACAGATAGCAAGATAGATAGATTAGATAGATAGCTAGATTAGAGAGATGCTAGATTAGATAGATTAGATAGATACATTGATTAAGTAGATTATATAGATAGATAGATCGACAGATAGACAGATAGATATATTGATAGATTGATAGATGGATAGGTATATAGATAGACAAATAGATAAATATATATATATATATATATTTACTTATTTAACTATTATATATACATATATATAAATTTCATATATATGAGCCGTTTATTTTGAAAGTGGCCTAACTCCGTTTTTCAATATTTTCCGGTTACCATGGCTATATATACAAATTTATGTTATTTATCTCGATTTGAAGATAAATGGAGTTAGGCCACTTTCAAAATAAACCACTCATATATATATAGAGATACAAATATCTATACATATGTATATATAAAAAATGTATATTATATATATAAAAGATAGACAAACCTTATATATATATATATATATATACTTATCTATTTGTTCATATATATAATTCATATATATGTGCCCATAATTATGAAAGTGGTCTAAGTCATATATTTCTTGTTTCGAGATATTTAATGAATTGCATTTGAATAAATTAAAAAATATTTTTACATTATGCGACATTTTAATTTATAATTTTATTAGTCTTAATTAATGGAAATTTACTATGAATATGAAATTTTGTGTGAATTTTATACGATAATATTATTTTTAAAGATTGAATTGACTTAGACCATTTTCAAAATTAACTGAATGTCCTATAAATGACTTAAAGCAATAAGGAACTTTGAGTTTTATTTGAAACAATAATTTGATTGAAATAATTCGTGAACATTTATTGCATTTATTAATTATTTTTAAACAGTAATCCATTTTTATCATTATTTTGAGTATTTAAGATTCTTAAAATGTTCCTGAAAAACTGGAGGGATGTACGGTAGTAAACTCATAATATCTTTATGTTTTTCTTCCGATACTGGTCTAATGGTGGTGTATAATGGAAGTAATTTAATATTTCCGTATATTTTTGGTCTTCCTTTTTTAGGTGAGAGATCCAAAACGTGAAATTTAGAATCATCTAAAGATGTTTTATAGAACATTTTATAAGGTTCATTTTTCAAGAATCTCATCCATTGAATTTGTAGCCAAGAGACAGATTCACCCGCGGTATTTTTTACTCTTCTTGTTATTGATTCTTCTGATTTCGTTAAAAATGAAGTTGTCGTTATTATTAAAATTTGATTGTCATTTATTTTATTATGTAGTTCAGAAACGCGTCAAAGAAGGCCACGTGCCATTTTCAAGTTGTTTATATAATTTATTTAAATTTTTGACTTAGACCACTTTCATAATTAAAACTAAATGAATTCCATATAATGTTGAAATTACAACCACTATCTAATGGTTCATTTTTGACAATTTCGTAAAAATTACATTGAATAAATTTAGTTAAAAATAATGTGGTATGAAATAACTGATAAACTCATTTTTTTTAAATTTTGACTTAGACCACTTTCATAATTATGGGCACATATATAAAGAAGTTATCAAAATTCAAATCAGTTGTTTACCAGCTACATCATTTTCCGAAACAATAAATGCATTCGATAATTGTCACATTCGCTCACATGTGCAACAATGTGAAAGCGGTGCAGTTCGATTTGTTTGAAAAGGGCACCGTTTATTGAGACGTCCAAGTGAATGTAGCAAGTAACGCAAAGCGTTATAGCGATGTAGCGATCAGCCACACGAGAGTAAACCTTTCGAACGGTGTGCATAGTGACAAAGGCGGTTCTATATGGAGTTTATCTTCCTCACAGTATTTGCATATTTCAAATTTTCCCTTTTCCGGGGCGAAGAATTCGAGTGAACAACCCAAACGCATATGTCGGATGGGCCACGGGCGATTCTCGGATGCGACATATGCCCAGTGACGACGCTATTGATAAATAAAGGGACAAAGAGTGCAGCAGTCTATAATAACACTCGAAAAGTGTCAAAGGGGGAATTGGATGTTCAGTGGGACAAAAGAGAACATCTTGCGGTGCAGACAGAAAATGGCATAAAAGTTCTTGCGACCTCTGTGAAAAATGTGTACACAGAGTATATGTGGCTGTTATAATATAGAAATAAGTTGTAACTAAGTAAATGTTTTACTTTTTAATTTTACTATTGTTAAGGCTTTCTGGTACGTGTTCTGCGATAATGAATGTGTGAAAGAGAATGTTGTTTGAGATACATTTTTTTGTAACGTTATCCTAACCGATAAATTTGTTTGTAATGTTATCCTAACCGATAAATCTAATCGAACCCCTACACTATATACAGTTATTTCATAATAATTATTTATGTTTTCCTACTTTTTCTGTTTTATTTCGCCTCATCGTCTAAATCTTCAAAACATCTTAACATTTGCGAAGATATTTTTGTTTCATTAAAATTGCAATTTAAACAACGCGTCACTACTTTTGCCCATGTCGAGTATACCTGGCATAACAGAAAATATCGCAATTTCTTCATATCGTGTATATTTTAAAAAAACAGCTTACTAGTTAAAGCATATACTCACAACTATTGAACAGATATATAATAGAAGGATATATATTATAACTTCTTAAACGCGTACGCTAACAAAGTGAGTCTCATACGACCATCATAAATCCACGCTCGATGCTTATTTTTTCCCCGCGCGCGATATTGCGCTCTTAACACTTTATCGGTAAGAAACACACGCGTGACCTCCGCAAACGGTAGACTGCCGCCACTAACGCCCTTTGGAAAGGTTAATTTCAAACTCAGAAGAAAATAAAGATACTAAATTACCATCAATTATGGTAAGTGTAATTATTTTGATTTCAGCCAGTTCAGATCGCGTTATGCAGCGAGATTTCAGTAGAATTCTCGAAATCAGTAATTCGCGAAGTATTGAATAGGCCACTGGAAACATGTGGACAAGATAGAACAAATCCAAATGATTTGAATATTATTACATTCTTTATATCAGCTGCTGCAAAAGCAAACCCAAATAATTTCAGTATCATTATATTCTTTATATCAGCTGCTGATTCCGATCCTGAAATAAGTACTTTAACATCACAACGGCAAGGGCAATTAAGCGTTGCGCACCAGATAGTCTCTGCAAAAGCATGAAAAAAAAACTGTTGAAATAATAGAAATTACTAATGAAGATCCGCAAAAACTCGTGAAGTATGCACTGCAGTGAAGAAACACAGCTCTGCAAGATTTGTGTACTCATTTGGCAACATAGCTCTGCCACTTTGAAAATTGCTTTAAAAAGTACCATACAGTAACACTTTGACTGCCGTGATGGCTACCGCTGACCGGTGCAAGAGATTTTACTGAAGATCCAAAATACGCGCAATGGATAGCAAGAATTAGTTTATAAATGCAGTTATTGTTAGAATAGTGATGCGATCCCTTGGTCTCCAATACCTGCACATTATGTACATTTTGCACAATTTTGTCAAACGCTGTAGTATTTCATAGCATCGCCGTTCTAATACAGCAAAATACGCACGGCAATCAACGTGTTAAATAAATGTTGAAACTTTCCTTATTAAAATCGATAGTTTTAACGTTGACCATACATTCGCTGCATTGAATAACTGTGTACTGCAGAGGTGAGAACTGTTTACGGTCAAGACGTCTACGTATCTTCGTACGTGTCGACGGGTCGAAGTTGTTGAAATGGAGGGTCGAAACTTATTTTGTCTCTTTTTCTTCTGTTGTCTGACCGCGAAACAGTATGTTTTTATATAATAGTATTTTTCCGTTACCCACATCAAGAAACGGTCGCGCTGACGTTTACGCGTATAAATAATTTCTTTTCTTTTCAGGCCCGTGTCCCGTCGCCGCAGAATCCTATACTTAGCCGTAGACGGTAACGGATCGAGCAAAGAACGGAGCGGGAGAAAAGCAGGCCGATGCTCGCGATTTTCGATGGCTCCTGACTGTCTGACTCCGGGCTCCGCGTTGGCTGGCCAAAGGGAGGATGATTCATGGCGCCGCAGGTTGTTTTAACGGGCGAAAACAACGGTGTGGGTGTTTGTACGTACGTTGCGAAGTAAGCACACATGAAGCAACGATCGAACATGGAAGAGTTCGCGGCACGGTTCGTTCATTGAGAAATATCGTCAACAATTACGTGTACGTGTCGCGCGAAGACTCACTCCATATCGTTGGAAATACACGCCGTGCAATATCTGGAAATACTCCTGGTGTGATACATTAACACGTTGACTGCCAAGCGTATTTTGCTATATTAGAACCGCGATTCGATGAAATACTGCAGAGTGTAATTAACCCTTTCGCTACGGGAGGCCTGTCCGCCGAAGTACCGTCACTGAACGGAAACTCGCGCCGGAAATATGCACAGTGTGCGCGTGGTTTCTGCATATGTACATGTTGTTTTAAGTGCTAAATAGGAACTGTGCTGAATAAAACAATCATTGCTCAATGTAATAAGTATATTTACATTTTTAATATGAAAACACTTCCAAAATTTTTAAAATGCAAAATGCAAAACTGTAACCTGAAAAGTCTAATTTTTAAGGTTAAAAATTATACATTCGTACGTGTCTATTCCTAATTCTTGAAAAACCAAATATGTAAAATTGTTTACTGCCGAATGGATTTTTTATTTTGATAGAATATAATTGATAGAATTTATAATTTATATTATTATATGAAGAATTTATAATTATATATTATTTATAATTTAATTGATAGAATATTCGGTATAAAACAGTAAACGATCGCTCTGATGTTTGTAGTTTATTGCGTAATACGTTTGGATATGGTTTCAACAAAGAGCAGTTATAATATAAGCAATAAAATCAACGGAAAATGCTCTGCCGATAACGAAAAATGTTGCCATCGACTATAAATGGAATTTGTACAGATTATATCGATGCCGCATATATGCGGCGCTCGCGCGGAGAAGTCTATATCGTGGAAATGCCGCGTATATGCGGCGCTCGTACACACAGCTCGTCGAGTGGATGCCGCATATATGCGGCGCTCGGCGCGAAAGGGTTAAATCGCGCAAAATAAAGGGAACGCAGAGTGGTGGAAGCGAAAGTATTGAAGCATCGTTCTAACATCGATTGGAAACCAAAGCATTGAAACACCGTTCAATATCAATTGCTTTTACAATATCGCAAATAGGCTTCATTGCGAATGTTTTGCATTTCTAGTAAAATCTTTTGTACCGGTCACCGCGTACTTTGCAACATTAGAACCGCGATGCGTTGAAATTCTGCATAGTATAATTAAATCGTGCAAATGAAGGTAACGTAGAGTCGCTGGAATCCAAAGCATAGAAGCACCGTTCAACATCAATTGCTTTTACAAGATTGCAAATAGGTTTCATTGTGAATTTTTTGCATTTCTAGTAAAATCTTTTGCACCGGTCATCGCGTATCATGTTATGATAGAACTGTGATGCGTTGAAATACTGCATAGTATAATTAAATCGCGAAAAATTAAGGTAATGCAAAGTTATTGGAAGCCAAAGTATTGAAAGTTCAATATCAATTGCTTCTACAAGATTGCAAATAGGGTTCATTGCGAATTTTTTGCATTTGTAGTATATTCTTTTGCACCAGTCACTGCGTATTTTACTATGGAAGAACAGCGATGTGATGAAATACTGCAGAGTATAATTAAATTGTGCAAAATGAAGGTAACGCAAAGTTGTTAGAAGCCAAAGTATTGAAGCACCGTTCAACATCAATTGCTTTTACAAGATTGCAAATAGGTTTCATTGTGAATTTTTTGCATTTCTAGTAAAATCTTTTGCACAATATCGCGTATTATGTTATGATAGAACTGATGATGCGTTGAAATACTGCATAGTATAATTAAATCGCGAAAAACTTTATAATATTTCTGAAGCCAAAGTATTGAAAGTTCAATATCAATTGCTTCTACAAGATTGCAAATAGGGTTCATTGCGAATTTTTTGCATTTTTAGTCAAATCTTTTGCACCGGTCACGATGACCACCGTGGCAGTAAACGTGTTAAAATACTTCTGGTGTAATACTTGGAACACGGCCTGTGAAATACTTGAAAATACCATTTGCGTAATTCTTGTGTAACATCTGGAAATGCTTCTCGTGAAATACTTGAGAAAGAATCCTTGTACAATATTTGGAAATATTTCTCGATGTAGTGCTTAGGAATACTCCAAGTGAAATACTTCAAAATATTTCTGGTATAATCCTTGTACAAGATTTGGAAATATTCCACGTGTAATGCTTAGAAATATTCCGGGTGAGATACTTAAAATTGTCTTCTATATACTTAAAAATGTCTGGTATAATACTTGAAAATCCTTCTTGCGTAATACTGGAAAATACTTCTTATCTAACATCTGGAAATATTTCTCGTGGAATACTTGGAAACACTGCTTGTACAATATTTGGAAATTTTCCTTGTATGTTTTGAAGTATTCCTCGTGCAATGCTTGGAAATGTTGGTGTAATACTCGAGAACACTTCTCGCATAATGCTTTGAAATTCATCCCGTGTAGTTCTTAAAAGTATTCCTCATGGACTACTTCGAAATAGTCTTCTTGTAACATTTCGAAAGAAGGCATTGCGTTCGAAATGCAACAACGTGAACTGCGTTCGAATTGCAACAACGTGAAATTTATCCTTAGACGACAGTTCCCACAATCATTTTTATTCTATTTTCCTACGACACTTTATGGCCGTGCTGGCTATGGTTTATATTTAACTGCCCGAAAAATCGAAGTTAACAAAAATGCGTTAACCAATCATTCCTCCAACATTTCCAACAATCGGCAGTTCGGAATCCTATAATCTACGCTTTCACGGGTTCATTTAAACCATCCGATAAATCCAAGCCCCGCCATATCAAGACCGAAATAAAAAAAAAAAACGTAACATACGTCAACCATCGAATTTTTCAATTTCCTACGTTTGCGTCCATCAGCATGCGAGCTACTCCCGTCCACCGATGGAGCCTGAATAAAAATTTGTTTGCGCACCTTCATCCCTCACTAGCTTCCAATTTTCCGATTTCGCATTCAATCGAGTGGACTCCGCCGAGTATTAAATTACTTCACGATACGTCCGCCCTTATAATCTCGACTGCAGCATATGTAGATATATCGCGCACCTGTACCTAAATTGCACAATCTGCTCGGCGAAATAGTTTGAGCGAGCAGATGCACGGCGGCATTGAATCTATGGCCAAGGCCGACGGCCATTTTATACGGGAAACTGAGGTTACACTCGAAGCAGAGGATCCTTCGAAGCACTCGCACTGATCGACGTCGTTTCGCGCGATCCGCAAATGCACGTGACGTGAAAAATCTCTCTCGCCACACACATTGGCGAAAAAGCTGGCGTCACGTGCGAAATGTAATGGAAACGCGCGACACGGAGGAAAATATTTAAAACGCGCAGCATCGGGATATATTGAACGACGGTCCGCAGGACTGGTTTATGATTTATCAGTTCACTTTTCTGTTATTACGCTTTTATTTAACGTTTGCTCTTTTGTTGACTCGTATTTTCGGTACTGGTAACAGGACACGCTACTTTAATTTTCGTGTTATAACACGTTGACTGCCGTGGTGCAAAATGTTTCACGAAAAATTAAAAAAATACTCGTCGGTAGTATTTATACTTTTGTAAATACAATTAATGTTAAATAGTGATTCGATTCTTTGGTCTCCGATACCTTCCCATTATTTTCATTTTGCACAATTCAATCGTATTCTGTAGTACTTCATCATGTTGCAGTTTGAATATAGTAGTAGTCTCAGGAAAAATTAAAAAAATACCCAATCGGTAGCATTTATAATTGTGTAAATGCAATTAATAGTAGATAGTGATTCGATGGTCATCGGTAACCGGCGCAAAATGTCTCACGAAAAATTGAAAAAAATACCCAATCGGTAGCATTTATAATTTTGCAAATGCAAATAATATTAAATAGTCATTCAATTCTTCGGTCTCCGATACCCTCGCATTATTTTCATTTTGCACAATTCAATCGTATTCTGTAGTACTTCATCATGTTACGGTTTGAATAGTGGAAAAAATTGCAATAATTTTGTATGAAATTTTGTCATATAATAGTTAGACAATTCAATCATATTCTGTTACTTCATTACTTTGAATAGTCGCAGGAAAAATGGAATAGCATTTATAATTTTGTAAATGATATTAAGTCATATAATTCTTCGGTTACCGTTACCTTCGCATTATTTTCATTTTGCACAATTCAATCGTATTCTGTAGTATTTCATCAAAAATTCGCAGGGAAAAAAAAAAATACACAATCGATATCATTTATAATTTTGCAAATGCAATTAATATAAATAGTTATAGTGATTCGCATTATCGGTCATCGTATTCTGTAGTACTTCATCATGTTGCGGTTTGAATATAGTAGCAAAATGTCAATCTAGCATTTATAATTTTGTAAATGCAATTAATATTAAATAGTGAAAATTAAAACAATTCAAAAATACTCATCATGTTGTGGTTTGAATATAGTAGTAGTCGCAGGAAAAATGGAAAAAATACCCAATCGGTAGCATTTATAATTTTGTAAATGCAAATAATATTAGTCAATAAGTCATTCATTATTTTCATTTTCAATTCCTGTGTATTTCATCATGTTGCTACAATCGGTATCATTTATAATTTTGTAAATGCAATTTATATTCATTCTTTGCACCTTCGCATGATTTTCATTTATACACAATACAATTGTTTTAATATAGTAAAATACGCACGACAGTCAACGTATTAAAATAAGTGTTTACAGAATGCGACATACTGCTTTACAACCGTAAAATTAACGCATTGTATATATTATTTCGGAGACCGGTAATATTACCACTGAAGATGATCCAAATTTAGTATCAGTTCGTCTGATATTCTTACACGTTGGATTAAAAAGACACTATTAAATGCCCGAATTGTATCGCCGGTAGCACAATATGGCAAGGCCCAAATTGCTCTTCATTAGCTTCGGCGATTGAGGATCTGTGCCTAAGAGCAGATCAATAGGCCACCCGTGACAGATTGGTCTTATATGTACACATATGTTCTACATGTGTGAACGGTATATGTATGTGTGTGACAAACAGTGATAGAGGGAGAGAAATACTGAATTTAGGGTATGTACGCGTGACGGCGTGGCGAGCAATTCATTAGAGATAGCTGGCTAAGAAATTGATTATTGGTGTGCCACTGAGAATAGATAAGGTTTTTGCGTCAGACTCTACGATGTAGGAATATTGAGATTTTGCGTCAGCTACTACTACAGCTTCTGTGTGAGAAATGGTCCAAGATAGTTCATGTTGATCGTTAACTCCTAATCGATGTATCCTATCCCCATCTATTAATAAATTGTAATAAATCTCCCGAAATGTTCTGTGCGATAATGTCAACTCAAGTTTCCACACGTAGGCCTTTATTTGATGCATGTATATACCTTCTTTTAAATGTATAGATACAGTGGTTTCGTTATCTTAGCGATATGTATTGAAAATGTATTATTTTCTTTTAATTCAGACCCAAAGAGAACTTTCCGAAAGGATTAAAATTTAAATGTTTAGGAATTACGCAAATAGCGATACACACTGCAAAAATAATAAAAAAAGCTTCGCTACAAGAGGCAGATCACTTTTCTGCAATAAAATGAAATATTTAAAGGGAACAGTTTGCAAACCCGCAGATTGCTGCGTTACGAAATTATTGTAGGGATTGTGGTCTGTAAAAATCATCATTTAAATTTAATAAACTCTTCCGTACTTCATGCCATTATTTAATAATTTCTGTTCCGCAAATTTGCACGTGTGATATTAAATGGCTGTCTGATATTAAAATGATAAAAATAGCGAAGGGCCAAGCGATACGGACAATTATGAAAACGTGGCTAACCGTGTTTGCGGCGTGCGAATTCAGGAGTACGAATCAGAAATTGAAAGGACAAATTGGTACGGGTCAAGGCTTCTGTATAGCTGCCGGCAGCAATCTGGTCAGCCCACACGCAAATGTGTAACCTACGCCTCCATTACCCGCGACTATTATCCCCGATACATGGCATTATGTTCTTTTAGGTGTTTATCTATGACATTTCATCGGTCCCACGCATGACCGAACTTCTAATCAACTTTTCCTGGAACACCGATTTCATCGGCTTATTTCGTTTCTTTGCGAAAAAATTTACGTCGCAAAAGTCAATGCGTACATAGTAGTAGTCATATGAAATTGACTATATGCTATATCAAGCGCCTACAATAAATAAACATTGTTACTGAGTGCGTACTTTAGGTAATTAGCTAAATAGATAAATAGCACATTAAAACCACAGAATTATATATGTATACAATTCAGTGGTTTATATATATAATTCAGATGTCTATGATTATAGATATGAAGTTGACTACATGCATACATATCAAGTGCTTACAATAGATAAATATTGTTACCGAGTGCGTATTTTAGGTAATTAGCTAAATAGATAAATAGCACATTAAGACCACAGAATTATATATATATACAATTCAGTGGTATATACATATATAATTCAGACGTCTATGATTATATATATGACGTTGACTACATGCATACATATCAAGGGCCTACAATAGATAAATATTGTTATCGAGTGCGTATTTTAGGCAATTAGCTAAATAGATAAATAGCACATTAAGCCCACGGACCTATGTATATGTATACAGTTCAGTGATATATATATATATATATATATATATATATATAATTCAGATATCTATGATTATATATATCAAGCTGACTACATGCATACATACCAAGGGCCTACAATAAATAAATATTGTTACCGAGCACGTATTTTAAGTAATTAGCTAAATAAATAAATAGCACATTAAGACCACAGAATTATATATATACAATTCAGTGGTATATATATAATTCAGATGTCTATGGTTATACATATGAAGTTGACTACATGCATACGTATCAAGTGCCTACAATAAATAAATAATGTTACCAAGCGCGTACTTTAGGTAATTAGCTAAATAGGTAGATAGCACGTTAAGACCACAGAATTATATATATATACAATTCAGTGGTATATATATATAATTGAGATGTCTATGATTATAGATAGGAAGTTGACTACATGCATACATATCAGGTGTCTACAATAAATAAATAACACATTAAGACCACAGAATTACATATATACAATTCAGTGGTATACATATATAATTCAGATGTCTATGATTATATATATGAAGTTGACTACATGCATAGATATCAAGTGCTTACAATAGATAAATATTGTTACCGAGTGCGTATTTTAGGTAATTAGCTAAATAGATAAATAGCACATTAAGACCACGGAATTATATATATGTATGCAATTCAGAGGTATATATCTATATAATTCAGATGTCTATGATTATAGATATGAAGTTGACTACATGCATACATATCAGGTGTCTACAATAAATAAATATGGTTACTGAGCACGTATTTTAATTAATTAGCTAAATAGATAAATAGCACATTAAGCCCACGGACCTATATATATATATAATTCAGATATCTGTGATTATATATATGAAGCTGACTACATACATACATTCCAAGGGCCTACAATAAATAAATATTGTTACCGAGCATGTATTTTAAGTAATTAGCTAAATAAATAAATAGCACATTAAGACCACAGAATTATATGTATAGATACACAATTCAGTAGTATATGTATATAATTCAGATGTCTATGATTATACATATGAAGTTGACTACATGCATACGTATCAAGTGCCTACAATAAATAAATAATGTTACCAAGCGCGTACTTTAGGTAATTAGCTAAATAGGTAGATAGCACGTTAAGACCACAGAATTATATATATATACAATTCAGTGGTATATATATATAATTGAGATGTCTATGATTATAGATAGGAAGTTGACTACATGCATACATATCAAGTGCCTACAATAAATAAATATTGTTACGAAGCGCGTACTTTAGGTAATTAGCTAGATAGATAAATAGCACATTAAGAACACAGAATTATATATATATAGAATTCATGGTATATATATATATTATTTAGATGTCTATGATTATATATATAATTCATTATAATAATATTATTTGTCTTACAAAACCCTATATTTTTGCAATGTACATTTTATATAATACACATACACGCATAACGTGTATTTTCCACGTAGTCCCTACCGAACGGATTAATTAACACGACTTTTAAGCTTTTACCGGTCATTAACCAGTAAATTACACAACTACCGCTCTCACGCTTTTAATGTGACATATACATTTCACATGGTACGCGCGAGGAGAGTATATTAGCATGAAAACGTTCGCTTCAGCGAAGGTTCTTATTCGCGCGGCGAGAATTAACGAATCGCGAACAGGGCCGCGAAGATCATGAGAAAGACAGTCATCCGCCATTGCCGTCTGTCATGTGTAATATCCGTGATAAACGAGCGAGAACGTCGTTCTCGTACGCAATCGCCGTCGATCTCTGCTAAAGCGGCATGTCTACTGTCTTACAACGAGACGATTTAAAGGGCACCATTTGCATCGTCAACTGTCGTTACAGTAATGTTCCGCATCCGTCGTCGTACGTGTTGTCCTTCATATTCGTTCACGTCTGAAATGTCATTCGTTCGAGCCCGTGAGAACTCGCCGGCAAAGTGATCAATTAGTTTTTCGTCCGTTCGTACCAAGCTCCGCTAAATTCGGATGTCAATTATCTGACCCTGTCTTCGGAGGGGGTGATGTGTGATCATTAACGCTTGAACGACCGCTCACGAGATTTCTCGGGTTCTGATGCTGAGACGTAGAAGACCGGCAACGAGATTTCTCGTTTTTAGATCTTTTCTCGGAAAATTATGTGTTATAACAGTAGTTGATAAGTATTGGAAAATATTGTGGCGAATTCATGTGTTGCAGAATTTAGTGCGTATGTACATCTTGAGCTTGCTGGATACTGTTTAGTATTCTGATAATAATTTCAATTTGAAGAAAATTAAATTCCCTCGAATAATGTTAAAAAAGAACACAAATTATCTGTCCAACCCATCGAGCGATAACGAATGTAATTCTATTACTGATTCTGAAGATAGTGTGTAGGATGCTGACTAAATAGAAAATTTTGAAGGGTGTGTCTGAAATAGTGATAATGATGACGAGTTTATTGTGCGCAAATGATAAAACTATGCAACTGAATATAAACTTAAGTGCGATTATTCAATATAAGAACAATCGAATAATGAAGATGTTTGATTACAAGGTTATTAAAAATGTAGATTTTTAATTTCCTATATGTATATATTTCTCATTTCCAACGGAGAAAAAGCCGGTCTTAGAATAAGTCTGCGTGAAGTAAAATGCGGTTTATTTAAGTTTTAAAATGGAAGGTCACGCAGTTTGCGTAGGAAGAATTCGTATACTGCTCAACTCTGGACAATATTTCGTCAAATTATAGTTTGTTAATTTACTTGTTATATGCAGCGAATTTGTATATATTCTCGGAAGTCTGTATAATGTGTATAGTGTAATGTATATAACTAATGTATATAGTGTAAAAGAAATTAATTGAAAAGTAATAATAATTTGTCATTCGTCTACTATGATTTCCGCACATTTTCGTCGCATTTGTGAATGGTCATATTCAATAGAACGACATTTTGAACTCTACTAATGGTAGAATTTCAGTGTTAGGCGCATTGTAGGTATAATGTCACGCAGTTTGTGTAGGAAGAATTCGTACACAGCTCAACTTTGGACAATACTTCGGCAAATTATAATTCATGAATTCACTTGTTATAAACAGCGAATTCATATATATTTTCGGAAGTCTTTATAATGTATATAGCGCGAAAGAAATTAATTGCAAACTAATAATAATTTGTCATTCTTCTACTATGATTTTCGCACATTTTCGTCGCATATGTCAATGGTCATATTCAATAGGACGACATTTCGAACTCTACTGATGGTAGAATTTCAGTGTTAGGCGCATTGTAGGTATAACGTCACGCAGATTGTGTAGGAAGAATTCGTACACTGCTCAACTTTGGACAATACTTCGTCAAATTATAATTCATGAATTCACTTGTTATAAACAGCGAATTCATATATATTTTCGGAAGTCTTTATAATGTATATAGCGCCAAAGAAATTAATTGCAAACTAATAATAATTTGTCATTCTTCTACTATGATTTTCGCACATTTTCGTCGCATATGTCAATGGTCATATTCAAGAGGACGACATTTCGAACTCTACTAATGGTAGAATTTCATTGTTAGGCGTACCGTAGGTATAATGTCACGCAGTTTGTGTAGGAAGAATTCGTACACTGCCCAATTCTAGACAATACTTCGTCAAATTATAGTTTATGAATTCACTTGTTATAAACAGCAAATTTGTATACATTCTCGAAAGTCTCTATAATGTATATAGCGCCAAAGAAATTCATTGCAAACTTATAATTTGTGATTCTTCCACTATGATTTCCGCACATTTTCGTCGCATATGTCAATGGTCATATTCAATAGGACGACATTTCGAACTCTACTGATGGTAGAATTTCAGTGTTAGGCGCATTGTAGGTATAACGTCACGCAGTTTGTGTGGGAAGAATTCGTACTCTGCTCAATTCTGGACAATACTTCGTCAAATTATAGTTTATGAATTCACTTGTTATAAACAGCGAATTCATATATATTTTCGGAAGTCTTTATAATGTATATAGCGCCAAAGAAATTAATTGCAAACTAATAATAATTTGTCATTCTTCTACTATGATTTCCGAACATTTTCGCCGCATTTATCAATGGTCATATTCAAGAGGACGACATTTCGAACTCTACTAATGGTAGAATTTCAGTGTTAGGCGCATTGTAGGTATAACGTCACGCAGTTTGTGTAGGAAGAATTCGTACACTGCCCAATTCTAGACAATACTTCGTCAAATTATAGTTTATGAATTCACTTGTTATAAACAGCAAATTTGTATACATTCTCGAAAGTCTCTATAATGTATATAGCGCCAAAGAAATTCATTGCAAACTTATAATTTGTGATTCTTCCACTATGATTTCCGCAAATTTTCGCCGCATCTGTCAATGGTCATATTCAATAGGACGACATTTCGAACTCTACTGATGGTAGAATTTCAGTGTTAGGCGTACCGTAGGTATAACGTTTCCAAGCATACTGACGAAATCAATTATCATTGAAGGCAATAACATGACCTGTTTACTGCGGAAACTATCCCGTAAATTCTTGGAACTAAAATCTATGCGATTACACATTACTCTAATATTTGTATCAATTTTTCGCTTTTTTTGATCACCCTCAAAAATTGTTTGAACATTTTCACAGGTCTCCCAAATTATATACAAATGCATTGTTTATCAGAAATGATCTGATGAGCCATAATTTCACGCAACACTGTTCGAAATTGACGGGTCCCCGAATATTTTTTACACTAAACGTAAGTCGCAATACTCGGTGAGTGAACTAATGCTACTTATAGACTGATTTTCATCCGGATTAGCGACGATTATAGAATTTCACGAATCTGCATTGGACTGACGCGCGCGTTAATGAGCGCGCGTCATGTCTGGAATTAACGTCAGCCAGGCTGATAATTCTGCGGAATTAGCCGGCTGGAAGCAGAAATCATCTCGCGGATGACGCAATACACGCGGTTATTTTTAGCCGCGGCCGCTATAATTGTTCGGCAATTGAACATTAAGCGGACTAAAGAAGGACTGCGATTGATATCGTCCGTAAACGTGCAACGGTATTTCGACAAACTTGAAGTGTATATTTGCGAAAAAATATAAGAGGTTGTTGTCTAGGGTGAGAATCGAAGATTGACCTTTTCGATGTGACGCACTTTGTTGCGAATACGCTACCATCATAAAGGGTAGTTAAGACTTAAAGGTGCACTTCCCCATGATTGATATGTAATATTTTATACTATGTATACCCAAAGTATGCGTGGCTGTTATAATATAGAACTATATTGTAATGAAATTATGGTTTTATTTTTTTATTTTATTACTGAGAAGGTTTCTGGTGACAGTTCTGAGGTGATGAACGTGTGACAAAGACTTTTGTTTGTTAAAGATTATTAAACAGTCTTATTATAATAAATTGCTGCACCAAAGACGTACGTTGGATAATTGTCCTAGTTGATAAATGTAATCAAGCCTCTACATTATATACATTTTTTTCAAAATAATTATTTTTATTTTTTATTAATTTGTTTTATTAGGGATTAGCCTCTAATTATTCAAAACGTCTTAAGATTTACAAATATATTATAGTCTTCGCAAAATTGCAATTTAAACGATAACTTTTTAGCCACGACAAGTATACTCGGCATAACATGAAATATTGCCATTTTTCATGATGACTATACTCGTCAAAAACAGGTAGATGGTTAATATAAGCAGTTGCTAGCAGCCACCAAAATATTGAACGCTCAACATATATTTATTACCATTTTTTCGCTGTACGATTCGTTGTTCGATTGCCGTCATACACAATCGCATGCGTATTTTTAGTCAAACCAACTCACATTCGCGGAAACCAGCAGATAACTGCTGATAAGCAAAGTTGCATCTACGTGACAACAAACACCAAAATGCTAAACGTCCAACATTGGTCCATTACATTTTTTCAGTTGCGATCGCTATTTATTGATACGATTTACTTTTTAAAAATCATTTGTTATATACTATCATTTGAATAAACTTATTTTTACATTATGCGACATTTTAATTTATAATTTTATTAGTCTTAATTTGTGTTACTATGAATATGAAATTTTGTGTGAATTTTATACGATAATTTATTTTTATGTTTGACTGCCATTTTCAAAATTAACTGAATGTCCTATAAAGAGTTCTAAAAAATAAGAACTTTGCCGATATACAGGAAAGTTATTCAAATAATTCGTGAACATTTATTACATTTATTAATATTTTTAAACGAATCCATTTTGATCATTAGAATTTAAGGTCAAATGGAAAGCAGGAACAATGACGTACAATTAAACTCATAATATCTTTATGTTTTTCTTGAATACTGGTTAATGGTGGTGTATAATGGAAGTAATCGAAAATTCGCGTATATCTTTGGTCTTCCTTTTTTAGTGAAAGATCCAAAACGTGAAATTTAGAATCATCTAAAGATGTTTTATGAACATTTTGTGGTTCATTTTTCAAGAATCTCATCCATTGAATTTATAACAAAGAGACAGATTCGACCCGCGGATTTTTTACTCTTCTTGTTATTGATTCTTCTAGTAATGAAGTTGTCGTTATTATTAAAATTTGATTGTCATTTATTTTATTAGCACAGAAACGCGTCAAAATGTGCAAAAATATTGCCATTTTCAAGTTGTTTATATAATTTATTTAAATTTTTGATGACCACTTTCATAAGTTTAAAACTAAAAATTCCATATAATGTTTTAATCTAATGGTTCATTTTTGACAATTTCGTAAAAATTACATTGAATAAATTTTTAAAAATTGTGGTATGAAATCTGAAAACATTTTTTTTTAATTTTGACTTAGACCACTTTCATAATTATGGGCACATTTGTCAAATCATTTGTTATATACTATCACGTACTTATTATTGAGCCATTTATCTTTAGGCCCCTGGAAGCTGAATTTGTGTTGAGCTTGAATTTTAGTTATGCTTTTATTTTATGTTTGACTGCAATGTCTTATACTGTAATCCTACTAAGAGTTCTGAAAAATATGCTTGCCGATATACAGGAAAGTTATTACGTAAAGAGTGGGAATATGTGGAATATTTTGGAACGAAAGTGGTGCTAGAATGGTCAAAGGAAAGCAGGAACAATGATGTACGACTAAAAGAGGAACACGTGCGGATTTGAATTTGGCTTTGGGTCAGGTAGAAATGAAGGATCGAAAATTCGCGAAAGAATAGTGCGTACCGAATGCGTATAAGTTAGAGTGTCATGTGTGATTATTCTCTTATAATATTGTCATTATTACGATACCAAGGTAACGAAGCCTTGCGTGACTTTATAACAGGAGATTCGCGAAATAAATGACTATCGAAATGTCAGAACAGTACAAAACAATCGGCCAGATGCGAACAATTCCAAAGACGTATTTTAATGTTTTCTTAATTTCTCCCGTGTGTGCAAAACTTGTGTTATCTTTATATTTCTTATAATAAACTACTTTGTTTCTTTTTTCTACTATAAAAGGGGAAATCATCATTTTTATTCTAACCCATCAAAGTTTTCCCCTACAGAAATAGGGCAAAAGATCCAACCTATCTTTGTGTCACTTAGTATCCTTCATAAAACAAAGCCACGGCGATCACCGACCGTCTACGTCACTGCGTAAAATTCGCAGGGCCCGCAACTGGCGACACATTTGCGAGAAAATGTTCGTGACAATCGCGTGACAGCGAAATTCCGGGATTCTGACGGTTCCATAGATGTCAGCCGAGAACGCGAGTAGTCGAGCTGAATGACGCACACGCGCGATTTTACTAACGCCATTGTCGGAGTCTCTCACGCGTCAGTAGCCGACGGCACCGGCAACTTTTGCCTTCTCGGAAAGCACCGAGGACGCAAGCGTAAGATAACCTAATTGGCTACTAAAAAGGGTTGCGAGCGGCGGCGAATGTTCAACCGGAACGCGGCAAATTGTCCCGGAAATTTCCTCTAGTGTCGCCGGTAAATTACTCTAGTGGCTCTGCATCCTAACAATGCCGCGCGTATCATGAACCGGTGTGTGTATATTATTGCGCGGAGAGATACAAATTTCGTGGCCCGCGATCGTTCCAGCGTTTTAGCATTACAAGAACAGTTTATCATGGGAGCATGTATATGTAAAATTTGGTATTCCCTTGATATTACTTTATGGCAGAGTGCGCAATAAATCATCTTTTACATTTCCGTCTGTGGAACATAATTTGTGGAATACGTGAATAAATGTAATTTAATACATTTTGTTAAATATTGTTTATCTTCTCTGTACACGCGCACTTCGGTTTTTATTCTCTTTACTCACAGTTCGCTAGATTTCTCTTTTTACACTCACACTCTGTACAGATGTGCAGCAAACTTATTACGTATGATTAATGTAATAATTGAAGATGAAAGGTAATCTCTATAATTCGCTCGTTATTCTCGGTCTCTCAATATCCGCATTCACACACTTAGGCAAGCTCTGAATCACATCCCGTAGTTCTTTCACACGTTCTGCTATCGTGAAAATCCTTCGCCAAACGGTATCTCCATCCGTTCCAACCCCGAGCTTATCTTTCTCTACATACAATAGTCACTCTTTAACGATTGCCACACATCTTCCTTTATTACTACCAACTACCTACTCTCTCCACTACTTCATAGCCGCAGAAAAACTGCTAAAATCACGAGACACATTTTTTTGACAGAATACTTTTTGATACAGGAAAAAATATCGTTGATCATTCCTATTGGTCCAGTGTTTATAGTATATTTTTTGTTAACGCATTGGAATTGGGGGAATACGCGCAATTGAGTTATGTTAAGAACTGCCATAACTATTTGACCAATTAATATTTGTCAAAGAAATCACGATGTTGTTTTCACTTGCAATTCAATAATTTTGAACGCGAGAAATCGTCAAGGAACGCATTGGCTTCCGATCGTGAAAAACACGCGAGAATTTACGATCCTCGGAAGATTAAAGGTCTCCGAATTCTTTCAGACACGAAGAGGGTAAACACAGATTTCACATGAGAAACTATTCTATCAATTTTCCGTTTGAATTTTGAAAGGGGTCATTTGAATTAGATGATATAAGAATTTACAGAAAGTCAAATAAGCGAAAGAAATAAAAATGAACGTACGATTTTCAAGTATATTTTGGAAGGATTCATTTGACATTTTGGAAGAGGTAATTTGAATCAGATGATATAAGAATTTACAGATAGTCAAACGAGCGAAAGAAATAAAAATTAATGTACGATATTAAAGTCAATTTTGAAAGGGTTCATTTGACCCCTCTTGGGTCCCCTTGGGAATTTTGGGTCAAACGTGATTATCTCGAGCCTGACTCGTGATGACAATTTCGGGGCAAACATGAATATCACGAGTCTGACTCGGTATCACAATTTATATATTGTATCAGAAATATAGTTACGAAAAAAAAATTAAAGTACTTTACAAAATTGTTGGTCTTAAATTCATTTCAATTCCGCAAGAGCATCATCGCATGAAATTAATAAGCAGAAGACTACTTCAGAGGCAATCGTAAGATATAATTTGTTTCAAGTTCCGACAATACGTCTCAGCTGCTTTGGCTCCTTTCGTGAACATTTCACCGCATTATTTGGGCCCAAATTCTTCCGAATTAAATGGTATGGCAAGGGTTTAAAACCCTTAAAAGAAAAGCTTAAAAACAAGCTTGAAAACCCTTTTGAAATTTCAATCGAAAAACGCTGAACCGCGGAAAGGTCAACTCTAATCAACTTGCACGTCTTCCACGTCAGTTCTAGCGGAGTTACACGCAGCCGCAAGCTTCGCCGAACTTTTCATTCACGATCCCTACCAGCCGGCACGTCACATGCGCTTTCGCACACCAACAAACTTCCCACCCACGCACGCTCGTGTACGAAGGCTTGAATGGAGCGGCGTGAATTCAGGTCGAACGTGGCAGATAACGGCAGCCGATCGGATCGATGCCGATGTGTATACAGTCTGGCCGGAAGCAAAGTCGGATCGTTTGTAATCGCCGATAAGACCTGCCCGAGCTGGATCTACGCACGCGAACCCCTTTGTAATCTCCGTTCCGGCCCTTCTCTTTCTTCGGCCCGGATCCATGTCATCCCTTTGCAACGTCCGTCCCAGATCCGCTTTATCAGGTAACCAAAAAGTTCCTGCGGTTTGCGGTGCGCAGAGCAATACAACGCAGACTGTTGTGGTCCGGTGAACTGCGGAAGACAGGTTGGCTTCTTTCTTTGTCGGGACGTGCAAGTAACCGTCAGATAACCCTTTGTGCGCGAACGTGTTTCGTCGCGTAGAAAATAGCGGATGATTTAGTAGGAAAACGAAATAGTTGCGGAAAGAATTGTATTCTGTATTGATATATTAGGAAGATAAGTTGGTTTCGATTTTTTCCGGACGTGCAAGTAACCGTCAGATAAAGCGTTTAGAAAATGATATATGTAGGAAGATAAGTTGTATTGAAATTATATTTTACGTAAAGCTTTAGTGGTATGTTTTTTCTCTTTCTTTGTGGGGACGAGCAAGTAACCGTCAGATAACCCTTTGTGCGCCAACGTGTTTCGTCGCGTAGAAAATAGCGTATGATTTAGTAGGAAAACGAAATAGTTGCGGAAAGAATTGCTGTATTCAAATTATACTTCGCATAAAGCTTTAGTGATATATGTAGGAAGATAAGTTGGTTTCGATTTTTCTCCGGACGAGCAAGTAACCGTCAGATAACCCTTTGTGCGCGAACGTGTTTCGTCGAATAGAAAATAGCGTATGATTTAGTATAAAAGCGAGATAGTTGCGGAAAGAATTACTGTATTGAAATTATATTTTACGTAAAGCTTTAGTGGTATGTTAGGTACAGTGGAAGACAGATTAGGTTCTTTTTTTGTCCGGACGTGTAAGTAGTCGTCAGTTACCCCTTTGTGCGCGAACGTGTTTCGTCACGTAGAAAATAACGTATCATTTGGTATAAAAATGAAATAGTTGAGAAAAGTGTTGGAACTGTTTCGCATAAAGCTTTAATGGTATATGTAGGAATTGCGGAAGATAAGTTGGTTTCGATTTTTCTCCGGACGTACAAGTAGCCGTCAGATAACCCTTTGTGCGCGTAATGTAGTTGCGGAAAGAATTGCTGGCATCGCGATATATGTAGGAAGATAAGTTGGTTTCGATTTTTCTCCGGACAGCAAGTAACCGTCAGATAACCCTTTGTGCGCGAACGTGTTTCGTATAGAAAATAGCGTATGATTTAGTATAAAACGAGATAGTTGCGAAAGAAAGTATTGAAATTATATTTTACGTAAAGCTTTAGTGGTATGTTAGGAAGACAGTTTGAAATTATATATCTTTTTTTGTCCGGACGTGTAAGTAGTCGTCAGTTACCCCTTTGTGCGCGAACGTGTTTCGTCACGTAGAAAATAACGTATCATTTGGTATAAAAATGAAATAGTTGAGGAAAGAATTACTGTGTTGGAACGCTTTAATGGTATATGTAGGAATTGCGGAAGATAAGTTGGTTTCGATTTTTCTCCGGACGTGCAAGTAGTCGTCAGTTAACCCTTTATATGCAAATATGTTTCGTGGCGGAGAAAATAGCGTATGATTTGGTATAAAAGCGAAACAGTTGCGGAAAGAATTGCTGTATTGAAATTATATATGCGTAAAGCTTTAGTGGTATGTGTACGAACTGCAGAAGATAAGTTGGTTTCGATTTTTCTTCGGACGTGCAAGTAGTCGTCAGTTAACCCTTTATATGCAAACATGTTTCGTCACGTAGAAAACAGCATGTGATTTGGTATAACAGCGAAATAGTTACGAAAATAATTACTGTATTGAAACTATTTCGCATAAAGCTTTAATGGTATATGTAGGAACTGCGGAAGATAGGTTACTTTCGATTTTTCCTCGAACGTACAAGTAGTTGTCAGTTAACCCTTTATATGCAAACGTGTTTCGTCACGTAGAAACCAGCGTCTGATTTCATGTAAAAGCGGTATAGTTGCGGAAAGAATTACTGTATTGAAATTATATGTTGCATAAAGCTTTAGTGGTATGTGCAGCGAGGTGATTAAAATATTTATGGAAGCAATTGAATGAGAAATTGAGTGAAAGGACGATCGAGCAGTTAGATGTATTTGAGTGTGGAACTGGATAGTATTTAGAAAATAAAATCTGATATCTGTTTCGTGGTATCAGATGATTAAGATAATTATATTCAAAATGCTATTTTACACCCGGATTTAGCTACTTGTTTCATTACTCATAATTTGTATAATAACTTCTGTAATATTTAAATTAAATTTTTTTCTAATTTATTTACCCACAAAAACATGGAGGGAAAAAATGTTGTGACGAGAATGTATAGGTAACTGAAATTGAAGAAGTATTTGCTTTTGAAGTATTCAAAAATAATTTAAATAGGAATTTTCCTTTAGTGAATAAAAGTCAAAAAGGGAATGCATTGCATATTGCAAAAGATAAGTAAAATGTGAGAGGCGACAGATGAACGAATATTGCGATACTTGTTCAAATAAACCAAGAACGAACTTTGGAGAATGTTTCGAAAGGTATCATGTCAGAGTTAATTACAAACTGTACGGTGGAAATCATACATAAATTAAAATGGAGCATATTTATAAAATAAAGAAAAACGGAATTTATTTTTAATATAGAGAAAGTAATCGGAGAGTTAAGAATTAATATGTCATTCAGTGACTGATTATAGGGGATACATATATTCCACCATATATTTTTCGAAATAACATTGAAATTTTATAACTTACACTTCTAAAGTGTAATACGTTCAACACAGAATTTTTGGTCAAATTTTGCACAAAATCAGTGCTGTGACATTACAAACGTGCGAAATCAGGATTTTATGTCGAGAAAATCCAAATTGTCTATCCACTCGAATTTTCGTCAAAACGATATTTTTAATTGTGCGACGAGGCGCCAGGGTATTTGACAAATCGAGAGCAATTTAATGAGGGTAAAAACGCGTCGTAAAATATGCATGGTTTTCGAGAAGAGGCAATTAGCGTACTGGTCAGCAGTGAGTTAATAAATTTGTAACTTTAACAAGTTTGGTCTGAAAAAGAATTGTAGACTGTCAAAGGCGGCTTGTTTAATTAATGAATATTTATGCGTAACTTTCTGCTGTTCCGTCACTTCGGCTACAGAAAACGGCTGAAACTTTTTTAATCATCTGATACCTGTTTCACGAATTCTGCGCTCTGGTCTCTGCGATTTGATTTGAGAGGGCGGAATTCTCTTAGAAGGGTGTGCGTTGTCTCGTAAAGGTGTACAATTTCGATACCGCTCCTCACGAAATAATAAAAGGGCTCCTTCGCCCCGCGACGTTTCGCAGAGTGCTTTCTTCTTGTTTTCAATGGTATCTCGAAATGGTCGTTGTGAAGTTTAAACGAAATTTTCCTCTCGACAAACGATTATTGATAGAATTTTTCAGGCAAGTTTTTATGAAATTCTGTATTCATGCTATGAAACTCTACTTTTCTTTTAGCACAATTTATAATGTATTCACGTAACCATAGTAACAATGGTAGATAAATTTGACCTCTGACGGTCTTAGATAATTTTCGCCCACCTTTGATATGCGTAACGAAATATGTGTAGATTGTAGATATGCTAAAGTTCCAATCTTCTTTTCTCACTCTCTAAAAGCCTTTCGTCTTTTATAATGGATCTCTTCGGACCGAAAACGGCGACCGGCTAACTAGAGCGGCAGAATCGAAAAGCAATTATATGAAAACGAGCGCCGTCCTTGTCTGATATAAAATCCGGGAATGTCTTAGAAACGAATGTCTCATGGTCCGCGGCGCTGTCAGTTAAAATCTGAGAAATATTACACGATCAGCTTACCGAGCGGGGCAAAAACAAGAAGCCCGCGTTTTCTTCTTTAATCAATTTTGCGCCATTGCGATAGTCTTGTTGAAATGCCTCGCAAACAAATAATATATTATGTAACTAAAAGTCTTGCAAATATCCCTGTCTTTACTGTTTAACATTTTGACTGCCAAGCGTATTTTATTATATTATAACGATGATGCTATGAAATACTACAGCGTTTGAATGAATTATGCAAAATGTAAATAATATGCAGGTATTGAAGACCAAAGGATCGCATTACTATTCTAGCAACAGCTGCATTTATAAAACAATAATTGCTACCCATTGCGAATATTTTGGATCTTCAGTAAAATCTATTGCGCCGGTCACCGGTGACCATCACGGCAGTCAAAGTGTTAAATCAATATTTGTATTAGACTGTTAAGGACTCGTCAACATTTTTCCGAAACGTTGATTAATGATATCACGTAAAATCTTGCAAATATCAAGCGATTGCCCTACTGAGAGAAGAAAAACGAGAAGTTTCCATTTCCTGCATTGTTCAACTTTTGCACGCTGCTACGAACTTGTTGGCTTGCCTGACGATATCACCTATAATCTTGTAAATGTCAGACGATTGTTCTACCAAGAGGAGAAAACTAAGACGTTCCAATTTTCTCTATTGCTCAACTTTCGCACACTACTACGGACTAGTTGGATCGCCTGACGATATCACCTATAATCTACCAAATATCAGACGATTGTCCTACCGAGAGGAGAAGAACGAAAAGTTTCAATTTTCTCTATTACTCAACTTTTGCACGCTGCTACGGACTTGCTAGATTGCCTGACGACATCAACTACTATCTTCCAAATAACACCCAACCGTCTTATCTGAGTGAGTAAAGAACAAAGAATCCGTGTTTTTTCTTTCGATCGACTTTTGCTTTACATCATTGTTGCGGGTATGTTAAACAGCGTCGAGCCGTGAAAATGAATTACCTACCATGCTGCTTAAGCGCTTTCGCCAGCAATGAGGATTAATCGAGCCGACTGGTCACGTTGTTCGATCGACACTAAAATCCCAGGATTATGCAGAGACTCAATTATCGAGTGCGCGGTTGCACCTGTTGCCAAACAGACTTCCGTCTGGCGTTTTAATACAAACTGGTTCCGCTGTCCGACAAACTCTCCGCTGTATGCCGTGAGAAAGCCTTTCGCAGAAAAAGATACGGGACCGTCGGTACGGATTTTACGGACGAAATTTATTTCGCGATATACAGGATTCAATTATGTACTATGCGCATCGGTGATTACGGAAGTAATCGAAATCATTTAGACCTGACGTTTAGCATTTAAAGTGTTTTTTCAGTACGTAACAAAATATTATATTTTTTATGTGATTGAAAGTGGTCCAAATCGTATTTATTTAATTTTGGCGTGTTCAAGCAATTTAGGTTTTGTTATATTAATATAATATATATATATATATAGATACACATAATAAAAAATGTATTATATATATTTTATTATATATATATATATATATTAGGTGTACAACTTTGCTTCCGCCGTTTTTTCCGAAATTCGAGGCTTTATTGTATTATAAAAAACTGGTTATACGTTTATGATTCAAAGTATTGTCCATCGCTGGCCACTACTTTCTCCCATCTTTCGGGCAGCGTACGAATCCCGCGTTGAAAAAACTGGTCATCTTTAGAAGCGATCCACGAATCGATCCAATTTTTTACTTCTTCATAAGACCGGAAGTGCTGGTCAGCCAGGCCGTGTGCCATTGATCGAAACAAGTGATAGTCCGAGGGAGCAACGTCTGGAGAATACGGCGGGTGGGGTAGGACTTCCCATTTCAACGTTTCCAAGTATGTCTTGACCACTTTCGCAACATGGGGTCGAGCATTGTCGTGCTGTAAAATCACTTTATCATGTCTCTCGTTGTATTGCGGCCGTTTGTCTTTTAATATATATATAACGCATTAATTGCGTTCGATAACGATCGCCTGTGATTGTTTCAGTCGGTTTTAACAACTCATAATGCACTACGCCGAGATGGTCCCACCAAATACAGAGCTTGACCTTGGATCCGTGTATATTCGGTTTGGCCGTCGACGTGGAAGCATGGCCGGGATATCCCCATGATTTTCTGCGCTTGGGATTATCGTAATGAACCCATTTTTCGTCCCCAGTCACAATGCGATGCAGATATATCCTTTCCGTCTATATATATATATAAGCAGCTGTTCACAAGCAAACAAACGCCGTTCAACATCTCTCGGCTTCAACTCGTACGGCACATAAATTTAATTTGTTTCTGAATCATTCCCATGATTTTCAGGCGTTTTGAAATGGCTTGTTGCGTCACTCCCAATGATACTGCCAATTCTTGTTGCGTTTGACACGAGTCTTGATCAAGTAATGCCTCCAATTCTGCATCTTCGAAAACCTTCTCTCTTCCACCGCCTTGCCGGTCTTCGACGTCAAAATCACCGTTCTTGAAGCGTTGAAACCACTCTCGGCACGTTCTTTCACTAATAGCGGCCTCACCATAGGTATTTGAGAGCATTCGATGAGCCTCAGCCGCAGATTTCTTCATAATAAAGCAGAAAATTAAAACCTCCCGCAAATGACGAGAATTTGGCTCGTAAGCTGACATGTTTAATCGAGAATGACTTTATGATGCAGACACAAATCGACTAATATTTCGATGGCGTTATGTTTACAAATGCCTAAGCTTATTGTATGACATCTACGATCTATTTATTTCGACTACCACTTACCGCTACAGCCATCTATTGCAACACGGCGGAAGCAAAGTTGTACACCTAATATTTATTTAATTTTGGCGTATTCAAGCAATTTAGGTTTTGTTATGTTAATATAATGTATATATATATAATAAAACATTTATTATATATACATTTATATGCTTATAATAAAAAATGTATTATATATATTTTATTATATATGTATATATATATATTATATTAATATAACAAAGCCTAAATTGCTTGAATACGCCAAAATGAAATAAATACGATTTTGACCACTTTCAATCACAGAAAAAATAATATATATATATAATGAAATATTTTCTTTGATTGAGCGCCGTCTGAGTCATATTCTTTTTATTTTTGAAGTATTCAAACAGTTCACGTCTTGTTATATTGAAAAATATTTTCTTTGCTTAAATAATGTAACAGAATACTCTCCGACAACACAACTATCAAGTCTATTTAACGATTTACTTTTCAACTGCATTTGAAACACAATTCCACATTACTCTAATCTAAATCGGCGCAGCACGGGGTAAGTCGAAAAGTAAATTCTCTTAGATTTGTGATTCAGATCACTTTTACAACACTTGCACACGTAGCGACACGCCTGCAATATCAAGGTCTGAAGATACGATGGGACGAACAAAAGGAACTCCGTTCAGGCTTTCCTCGCGGCGAATACAAGTTGGCGAAGAGATGCAATATGGAAATGCCGACAAAGTTTCGCGACACGGAAAGAAAGCGCGCGGGAGAGAGGGGCTACTTATCTTGTTAGAGTGCCTGGCGCGCAATTGTTTCCGCCATAAAACAACTTCCCCATCCTATCACCCGTCTCCAGCCATTTACTTCCGCCGAGTCTCGAAATTCAGCCGGCATAATATCGCGGAACGCAAATCGGCTCGACCGACAAGTTCGAGTCAGCGTACGTGAAAGAATCCGTGGGCCAATATCCTCGGGCTGCCAGCTGAGTCCCATGAATTATCCATCGGCAGGAGCTTCAAAATCCATCCAGGACAGATTCGATATTTTTATTAAAATTTCCTAGGACTCAGCCGCTGCGTCTAGGAACTGACGATAAATCGTTGAGGATAGAAATCCGTCGTTATCGGCGCGAGGCTGTTGACCCGATAAATTATCGGCCTCGTTAAAGATACGATGCAAAGTAGCGAAAGGAAGACGAGGTCCGCCGAGTGACGTTCTTCGGGGCCGGCTGAATAATCCATAAATATTGCATGCTTATCGAGTGCGATTTATGGAAAGCTCCCGGGACGTAAGGAAGATGCTCATCCGCTTTCGGGAGGGAACGAAGAAATATTACCTCAATATCTCCGCGTACCTGGACGTAGAATACGACCGCGGTGCGACGCCATCGACAAAAGGACGGATGCGATATTCTACGGTGCGCCTGATTTCGCCGGCGCCCCGCAAAATGCATGTATGGAGCGGGCGCGTGGCGTAGATAAATCAATCTCGAGGTATGTCGTGAGATTCAAGCGGAGCTTTCGCGGGCGTTCAATGATTTTGACGTCTGAGTGTCGTCTGTCAGTCAAGTTATGTCTCAACTGTCCGGGTTCTGTCGATTTCCAGGTATGCTAACGTATGAAATGATCAGAAGTACATTAGACACATTGTATGTCTAAACGAGAATACTACTAACGACGGATAAAACAATCTTGAGAAATAAGAAACTGTGAAGTTTTTACTGGAAACATCCAATACCGATGGAACACAACGATTTTGACGTCTGATATTCGTCTATCAATCAATTATGTCTCAAGTGTCCGGGCTCTGTCGATTGCGAGCTGTGCTACAGTATAAAACGTTCAGAAGCATATTAGACACATGGTATGTCTAAATGGGGAGGACTGCTAAGAACTGATAAAACAATCTGAAGAAAGGAGAAGGTACGAAATTTTGCCGGACGCTAAATAATTTTGATGTCTGAGTGTCGTCTGTCAGTCAAGTTATGTCTCAACTGTCCGGGTTCTGTCGATTGCTAGGTATGCTAACGTATGAAATGATCAAAAGCACATTAGACGCGTGGTATGTCTAAAGGGGGAGCTTTACTAACGACGGATAAAACAATCTTGAGAAATAAGAAACTGTGAAGTTTTTGCTGGAAACATCCGATTCCGATGGAACACAAAGATCTTTACGTCAGAGTGTTGTTTATCAGTCAATTATGTCTCAACTGTTCGGGTTCTGTCCATTGCTAGGTATGTTAACGTATGAAATGATCAAAAGCACATTAGACGCGTGGTATGTCTAAACGGGGCGCAGTAATAACGACGGATAAAACAATCTTGAGGAATAAGAAACTGTGAAGTTTTTGCTGGAAACATCCGATTCCGATGGAACACAAAGATTTTTACGTCAGAGTGTTGTTTATCAGTCAATTATGTCTCAACTGTCCGGGTTCTGTCGATTGCTAGGTATGCTAACGTATGAAATGATCGGAAGCACATTAGACGCGTGGTATGTCTAAAGGGGGAGCTTTACTAACGACGGATAAAACAATCTTGAGAAATAAGAAACTGTGAAGTTTTTGCTGGAAACATCCGATTCCGATGGTACCCAAAGATTTTGACGCCTGAGTGTCGTCTATCAGTCAAATTATGTCTCAACTGTCCGAGTTCTGTCGATTGTTAGGTATGCTAATGTGTGAAATAATCAGAAGCACATTAGACGCGTGGTATGTCTAACCGGAGAAGACTGCAAAGAACTGATAAATCAAGGGGCACTACTAACGACGGATAAAACAATCTTGAGAAATAAGAAACTGTGAAGTTTTTGCCTGAAACATCTGATTCCGATGGTACCCAAAGATTTTGACGTCAGAGTGTCGTTTATCAATCAATTATGTCTCAACTGTCCGAGTTCTGTCGATTGTTAGGCATGCTAATGTGTGAAATAATCAGAAGCACATTAGACGCGTGGTATGTCTAAACAAGGGGCACTACTAACGACGGATAAAACAATCTTGAGAAATAAGAAATACGAAATTTTGCCGGAAACATCCGATTCCGATGGAACACAAAGATTTTAACGTTTTGTTTATCAATCAATTATGTCTCAACTGTCGTTTGTCAATTGCTAGGTATGCTAACGTATGAAATGATCAGAAGCACATTAGAAGCATGGTATATCTAAATGGGAAGCACTACTAACAATGGGTAAAACAATCTTGAGAAATAAGAAACTGTGAAGTTTTTGCTGGAAACATCCGATTCCGATGGAACACAACGATTTTGACGTCAGAGTGTTGTTTATCAGTCAATTATGTCTCAACTGTCCGGGTTCTGTCCATTGCTAGGTATGCTAACGTATGAAATGATCAAAAGCACATTAGACGCGTGGTATGTCTAAAGGGGGAGCTTTACTAACGACGGATAAAACAATCTTGAGAAATAAGAAACTGTGAAGTTTTTGCTGGAAACATCCGATTCCGATGGAACACAAAGATTTTGACGTCAGAGTGTCGTTTATCAGTCAAATTATGTCTCAACTGTCCGAGTTCTGTCGATTGTTAGGTATGCTAATGTGTGAAATAATCAGAAGCACATTAGACGCGTGGTATGTCTAAACAAGGGGCACTACTAACGACGGATAAAACAATCTTGAGAAATAAGAAACTGTGAAATTTTTGCCGGAAACATCCGATTCCGATGGAACACAAAGATTTTAACGTCAGAGTGTCGTTTATCAATCAATTATGTCTCAACTGTCCGAGTTCTGTCGATTGCTAGGTATGCTAATGTGTGAAATAATCAGAAGCACATTAGACGCGTGGTATGTCTAAACAAGGGGCACTACTAACGACGGATAAAACAATCTTGAGAAATAAGAAACTGTGAAATTTTTGCCGGAAACATCCGATTCCGATGGAACACAAAGATTTTAACGTCAGAGTGTCGTTTATCAATCAATTATGTCTCAACTGTCCGAGTTCTGTCGATTGCTAGGTATGCTAACGTATGAAATGATCAGAAGCACATTAGAAGCATGGTATATCTAAATGGGAAGCACTACTAACAATGGGTAAAACAATCTTGAGAAATAAGAAACTGTGAAGTTTTTGCTGGAAACATCCGATTCCGATGGAACACAACGATTTTGACGTCAGAGTATCGTTTATCAGTCAATTATGTCTGAACAGTTAGGGTCCTGTTGATGATTAAGTATACTAACGCATGAAACATTGAGAAGCGCATTAAATGCATGGTATGCATAAACGGAGAGTACTATTAACAATGGGTAAAACAATTTTGAGAAATAAGAGACTGAGAAGTTTTTGCCGGGCACTCAATGGGTCAACGGTGCAAGTGTCATCTGGATGTTATGTCTCAACTTCGGATTGTGTGGACTGTTACGTGTGTTAATATTTTCAATGTTGAGCAGCTCATCACAAACGTTCTATGCATACAGCAGATTTGCACAAATTTGCTTTTACACTATTTATTTCAATGACTATACATATTACGTGAAAGATCCATAACTTTTGTATTTAGTATGTCCTTATGTCTCATATAAAAATATACTAGACCGTGTTGCTCCGAATAAAAATGCTTTCCATCACAACTACCCATATATCAAATTAACATAAGAATCCACGAACATTCACCCAATAACGATCCAAAACACGACCACCAATTCAATTTACGAAAATGCCTACACGTCGACACGCTTGCGTTACAAAACAAGCTGACACGTACACGGGTAATATTTGAAGCTTAAAGGCAAAGATAAACGCTTCAGCCAAAGTTCGCTTCGCAACGCAAGGATTAAAGCGTCGCAACGACAGCGTATCGTCCAGAAAATATTAGTACATCAGCTTAAACCGTACTTCTACTCGCGCACCGCACTCTTGCACCACACGGAAGCGCGTTAAAGTCTACGAAAATTCGGCGTCGCTTGTTAAGTCACGCCACGCTAGCTTGTTCCAGTTTTCGCGCGAACGTAACGTACATAGTCTGACGTGGATGTTACCGGACCCATTATGCGCGATTGTTAAGCTCTGCAGGCAGGTCAAGTGCCTCCTCCGCGGCTTTTTCCTCCTAAGCTTTCTTTACACCCGCGTATTCTATTAAAGTTAAAATCGGGCGTCACTTATACAGAGTGTTCGCCATTATGAAGGTACTACAATGGCGTCTAACTGAAATCTTAAAAGAAGCTAATTGTACTGAGAGACGTAAATAAAAAATGTATTACGCGGCTTTCCATGATTTTAAGAAGGACAGATGTACGAATGTACACGGTCATTACTCTGTTACAATCTACTCTTAAATTTGCAGATGACATATGTATGAAGTGTTAGCCATTATGTAGGTGTTATGACAATATTTAATTACGATCTTAATCAAAGCTAGTTCTACTTAGAGAAGTAATCAAAAAGCGTATTACGCAGCTTTCAGTGATTTTGCAGAGGAATAATGTACGAATCATGTATCATGTCTGAGCAGCATCTGCAGCTTTTTCCTCCTAAGCTTTCTTTACACCCGCGTATTCTATTAAACTTAGAATCAGGCGTCACTTATACAGAGTGTTCGCCATTATGATGGTACTACAATAGCGTCTAACTGAAATCTTAAAAGAACCTAATTGTACTGAGAGACGTAAATAAAAAATGTATTACACGGCTTTCCATGATTTTAAGAAGGACAGATGTACGAATGTACACGGTCATTACTCTGTTACAATCTACTCTTAAATTTGCAGATGACATATGTATGAAGTGTTAGCCATTATGTAGGTGTTATGACAATATTTAATTACGATCTTAATCAAAGCTAGTTCTACTTAGAGAAGTAATCAAAACGCGTATTACGCAGCTTTCAGTGATTTTGCAGAGGAATAATGTACGAATCATGTATCATGTCTGAGCAGCATCTGCAGCTTTTTCCTCCTAAGCTTTCTTTACACCCGCATATTCTATTAAACTTAGAATCAGGCGTCACTTATACAGAGTGTTTGCCATTATGAAGGTACTACAATGGCGTCTAACTGAAATCTTAAAAGAAGCTAATTGTACTGAGAGAGGTAAATAAAAAAATGTATTACACAGCTTTCCATGATTTTAAGAAGGACAGATATACGAATGTACATGGTCATTACTCTATTACATTTTTCTCTTAAATTTACAGACGACATATGTATGGAGTGTTATTTAATTACGATCTTAATCAAAGCTAGTTCTACTTAAAGAAGTAAGCAAAAAGCGTATTACGCAGCTTTCCGTGATTTTGCAGAGGAATAATGTACGAATCATGTATCATGTCAGAGCAGCATCTGCAGCTTTTTCCTCTTAAGCTTTCATTACGCCCGCATATTCTATTAAATTTAAAATCAGGGGTCACTTATACAGAGTGTTGGCCATTATGCAGGCAGCACAATGGCAACTAACCGGAGTCTTGAAAGAAGCTAGTAGTATTAAAAGATGTAAATGAAAAAGGTATTAAACTGCTTCGATGATTTTATGAAGAATAAATAAATCATGTATCATATAGTCCAACAATCGTTTGCGACATTTTTCTCTTAAATTTGCTTACCCCAAGGTATTTTACTAAAATGAAAACGTGACGGCAGTTACACAGAATGTTCGCCAATATGAAGACACCACAATGGTATCTAATTCGGACATTAAACCAAGGTAGTTCTACTTAATAAAGTAAGTAAAAAACTTATTCCACAATTTCCCGTGATTTTATAAAAGACAAATGTACCAATCGTGTACTATTTCAAAGCACCCGCATATTCTATTACAATTAAAGTCAGATATCACTTACACAGGGTGTTCCCGATTCGGTAGGTACCACAATGATATCTAACTAGGATCTTAATAGAAACCAGTCCTACTCAAAGAAGTAAATTAAAAATATATTCCGCATTTCATAATTTAATAAAGAATAAATGTACGTATCATGTATCACATGAGCAAAGCATTCTTTACAATATTTTTCTTTGAAACTTTCTTTACACCCACGTATTCTATTAAACTTAACAGCAGACATCACTTATATAGAGGGTTTGCCATTATATAGGCATCACAATAGTATCTAATTGACATCTCAATAGAAGTTAGCTTGACTTCAAGAAATAAGTAAAAAAGTATCATACAATCTTTCATGATTTTATAAAGCATAAATGTATAAATCACATAGCATGTAAAAGAACCCCAAACTTTCATTACTTTCTTATTAACTAAAAAATGTATTGTATTGCATTCTATAATTCGACATTAAGATAAATGTACGAATCACGAACCGAATATGCAGGCGTTCTGGAACCTTACACGAATAATCCGAGGCGTGATTAATTGAACTCTGTCGTAATTTCACAGAGATAATCTACTAGACTATTTTAAACCACACAAAACATGCTAAGCCAATCTACCCCTTTTAATACTAAAACCCATTATATCAAGCCAACCGACTACAAATGGTTGATAACCGTGTCAGTCGTCGATTACCACGTATTTCGTCCTGTCTAACTGTATTACGTCTGTTCACCTCCGAAGCATTATTAATCTTTACAGCCATCAAACGTCACCCCGAGCACAGGTATTACATGACAACGAACGTTACATCCTTCCACCCTCATTCCATTGTGCCGTACGCCCGAGGCTAACGGCAAATCGATACCATATGGCCGATCATTTGTTAAGTCAATTTCTTTCGGGACTCGCAGGCACGTAGAAACATATCTAGATACGTGGCTTTTTGCTTTCCTGATTCGATCTCACGGATAAGAGAGACCAGGAAGCGGCCAAACGACTCGTGCTTTGCATGCTAATGAACGCACAATCATCCGATGAGTTACTCACGCAATTCATTCCAACCGACGAGCGCCTAAATAGGATCTGTTAACACGTTGATTGCCGCGTCACCCGTATTCGGGTGACAGCAAAAATGTTGATCGAGCCGCGTCTCTCGCATTCGGGTGACGCGTGTTTAAATACTGCGAGGTAACTTAGTAGGTATTTTGAAAGGTATTTCACAGGATATAATAACACTATTAACCCTTTTCGGACGTATTAAAGTTGGCCATGGGTGTCGTACTGGTCGCAATTAATTTCCGTTCAAAAAGCAGTGATACATAACATGCAAGATTATGAAAAATAAACAAGATTTATTCATTCTTTTTACAACTTTAGTTATATGTTTATACAATAATATGTTCTAATGTCATGTTTTCATGTCAAAACTATATTTTATAGTTCTCCATTGTGTGGTATTTTTCAAAACAATAAACTTCTGTAGGTAACTTTCTTTTGGTCATAGTGGAATATTATTTTGAAATCTTTTAAGAAGCGGGAATGACTAATTACAGTTAAATACAATTTGGGAAATATTATTTGCAATTTTACGAAGTACCTTCGAACTGTGAACAGCTATTGTTCGCACTGGATTTCGTTATCTCCAATTGATAAGAGCACCGCATGAGTTCGTGAATAGGTACATTAGATATTTATGATTGTACAGATAAATTGTAAACTGATACATGGATGGATACAGTATAAGATTAGTACGGTTTCTTGTGTGGTGGCTCAGAGCAGACATACGACCGCAACGGTAAAAAGGCTTTGGTGGGTGAGAGTAGATATACGACCGCAAAGGGTTAAATTGTTATAGAAGTAACTTTAACCATGCGTCACTACAGAAAACATATTTGAAAAAGCAGAAATCATTTCAGGCGCACACCCGCTTTCTTAGATACTTCGTTCTTAAGAAAGGATTTTGAACTGAATGCATGTCTCGAAACGTTTCGATGTCAACGTGCTTATCTTCTGCTATGATAAGAAACAATACGTACCGTACGATTCTCTAATACAGATTTTCAACTCAATGGAAATCCGTAGGCATTTTGTTCAAAATTTTATAATCTTCTACTATAATAAGTAATAATACGTACAGTACGATTCTCTAATATAGATTTCCAACTCGATGGAAATCCGTAGGCATTTTGTTCAAAATTTAATAATTTTCTACTACGATAAGTAACAATACGTACAGTACGATTCTCGAATATAGATTTCCAACTCGATGGAAATCCGTAGACATTTTGTTCAAAATTTAATAATCTTCTACTACGATAAGTAACAATACGTAGAGTACGATTCTCAACTCGATGGAAATCCGCAGGCATTTTGTTCAAAATTTAATAATGTTCTACTACGATAAGTAACAATACGTACAGTACGAGTCTCTAATGTAGATTTTCAACTCAATGGAAATCCGTAGGCATTTTGTTCAAAATTTAATCATTTTCTACTACGATAAGTAGCAATACGTACTGTACGATTCTTTCATATAGATTTCTAATTCGATGGAAATCCGTAGGCATTTTGTTCAAAATTTAATCATTTTCTACTACGATAAGTAACCATACGTACAGTACGATTCTCTAATATAGATGTCCAACTCGATGGAAATCCGTAGACATTTTGTTCGAAGTTTAATAATCTTCTACTACGATAAGAAACAATTCGCACATGGTATAGCAGCGCGTGTGGCCTGACTGAAATTTTCTTATAAACTTGCGTGGCAGTCAACGTGTTAAGAATCGAAGAATAGGACATCCTTCCCGAACCATATGCGCGGAAATGAACAATTTTCGGGCAGTCATAGAGATAAGAGGCGGAAGCATATTCTCACGAGACGACGAATGGATAGATGAATCGCGCGACAAACAAGAAGTCCATTCGTGGCAACGTTTGAACCCCCTGTCGGTGTGGCGAGCATTTCACGAGGTAACGATTTCCAAGTCGTGTCGCGAAGGATTAGCATTCTGAATGGGTTAATAAAGTGAGGGACGATGCTTGCGCTGGGGAGGAAATATGAAAAGGGGATGTGGACGGTTTCGTCAGCGGCAGACGAATTTCGTGCAAGCAGGAGGTGAGGATTCAATTTTATACGCGACCGTGCAGTGTGGGGAGATCGGTCAAAGATTTGCGTACTTAATGCCTGTTTACATATGTGTCTGTTTACATATAATTATGATGCGTGCGAGGTAGGTGTAAAATGTATTGAAAGTGTAGGTATAAAGTGACACAATAAAATGAGGGTGGAATCTGCATGAGATGGTCGAGAAACAAATATCTGTTGTCGTGCATTGAAAACCCGTCCGGCTGTCTGTCAATATGTAATATTGTCAGAATTACTACTGAATAAAACCCTTCGGACGAGGATAAAAGTGGTCGCACAAAGGGAAGCACATACAGTCTGTAACGTATAAACAAAAGGCAATCGGCAAAATATAATTCCCTTTGCTTTTCGTTAGCACAAGATTCCGCAAAAATAATTTGACAAAGCTTTCAACCGAGAATGTAAACATGGAATGAATTCGGTAACGGAAAGCTTCGTATTCATTTTATGAGAAGGAATTATAAATCTGAATATATGCAAATGACCCATAGGGACAACTCTGCTCTCTATCAATATACGATTCTCCCGAAATAATTCGATGAGTTCCCCGCGAAATAATGTGGAGGGATCAAGCCTTGGGGAAATAAAAAAACACGCCCACATTTGATAACAGACAATCGCAAAATTTTGAACAAAAATAAAATGAATCAATGATACGAAAAAAGCACGTTATTCAAAGAAAAATTAAAAAAATCCTCCTACCAGAATGCAAATATTGGTACCTCGGATACCCACGAAACATCCCCAAATTATGTGACGCAGACTGCAGAAAATTAACGATGGACACCAAAAACTATTCTGCCCCCTGTCAATCCAGAGTCCCGCAGAATAATTCAGTAGAGCCTACAAATGAGGGTGCAAACGTAAGACGACTATGGCAAACAGAACGCACCTGTATATTTTATAACGAAGGATCGTAGGTCTCATAAAAAGCACCAAAACACTTAATAATCCATCAATACCAAAAAAACCTCGCAGAATAATTTGGAAGCCCCATTACGAGCACCTAAAAGCACGAAGCATTGGCCAAACAGCCCAAATCCTACATTTCCTAACGAATAACCGCAAGTCGCATTAAAAAACAAAAACAAAATGACCTATCAGACTAAAAAAGCTACTCTGCCCCTGTCAATCCTAGGATTCGCAGAATAAATCGGCAAAGCCTACAGACAAGGATCTGAAGGCAAAAAGACTGACAAACAGAATTCACCCGTACATTTCATAATGGAGAATTGCAACACTCAAAATAAGCAACAAACCCCTTAATAATCCATCAGTACCAAAAAAATCTCGCAGAATATTCGGTAATTTCCAACCCGGGTACCTAAAAGCACCAAGTCTTGGCCAAACCGTCCACAACCCTACATTTCCTAAAGAATAACCGCAAATTGCATTAAAAACAGAAACAAAATGACCTATCACTACCAAAAAAGCTACTCTGCCCGCTGTCCATCCACGGACCCACAGAATAGACAAAAAACTATGCGAGGACAAGAAGACTATGACAAACACAACTCACTCATATATCATCATAACAAAACATTGCACCACTCGAAATAATCAACAAACTCTTTAATAATCCATCAGTACCAAAAGAACCTTGCAGAATAATTCGGCAAACCCCAATACGACCACATAAAAGCGCGAAGTCTTGGCCAAACCGTCCACAACCCTACATTTCCTAAAGAATAACCGCAAATAGCATTAAAAACAGAAACAAAATTACCTATCACTACCAAAAAAGCTACTCTGCCCGCTGTCAATCCGTGGACCTGCAGAATAACTCCGCAAAGCCTACAGACAAGGATCCGAAGGCAAGAAGACTATGACAAATAGAACTCACCCGTATATTTCATAATGCAACACTCAAAATAAGCAACAAACCCCTTAATATTCCATCAATATCAAAAGAATCTCGCAGAACAATTCGGCAAGCCCCAACACGAGTACTTAAAAGCACAAAGCTTTGACCAAACGGCCCACAACCCTACACTTCCTAACGAATAACCGCAAGTCGCATTAAAAACAAAAATAAAATGACTTATCATACCAAAAAGCTACTCTGCCCGCTGTCAATCCGCGGCCCCGCAGAATAGCTCAGCAAAACCCACAAAGGATTGCTAGACAAGAAGACTGGGCCTCAGGGGGATGAAGGTGGGCTACCAAGAGACGGGGCGAAAGAAAGCGAGAGAAGGCTAGAATCGGAGTACGTAGTTCGAAGGAGAGAGAGAAGTGGCACAACGCACCGTATATTTCATAACGGAGATCGAAGAATTGCAGGTGTCATAATAAGCACCAAAACTATTCGTCAATACAAAAACAACACGCAACCCCGCAGAATAATTCGGCAAGCCTCAATTAAAAGCTCCAAGCCTTGGCCAAACGGCCCACAACCCTACATTTCCTAACGAATAACCACAAGTCGCATTAAAGACGAAAACAAAATGACCTATTGCTACCAGAAAACTACTCTGCCCCTGTCAATCTGTGGGCCCGCGAAATAGCTCGGCAAAGCCCACAAACAAAAATGCGAAGACAAAATAAGTAACAATCAATTAATAATCAATCAATACCAAACACCACACCCTTACATTTCCTAACGAATAACCGCAAGTCGCATTAAAAACAAAAATAAAATGACTTATTATACCAAAAAGCTACTCTGCCCGCTGTCAATCCGCGGCCCCGCAGAATAGCTCGGCAAAACCCACAAAGGATCGCTAGACAAGAAGACTGGGCCTCAGGGGGACGAAGGTGGGCTACCAAGAGACGGGACGAAAGAAAGCGAGAGAAGGCTAGAATAGGAGTACGTAGTTCGAAGGAGAGAGAGAAGTGGCACAACGCACCGTATATTTCATAACGGAGATCGAAGAATTGCAGGTGTCATAATAAGCACCAAAACTATTCGTCAATACAAAAACAACACACAACCCCGCAGAATAATTCGACAAGCCTCAATTAAAAGCTCCAAGCCTTGGCCAAACGGCCCACAACCCTACATTTCCTAACGAATAACCACAAGTCGCATTAAAGACAAAAACAAAATGACCTATTGCTACCAGAAAACTACTCTGCCCCTGTCAATCTGTGGGCCCGCGAAATAGCTCGGCAAAGCCCACAAACAAAAATGCGAAGACAAAATAAGTAACAATAAATTAATAATCAATCAATACCAAACACCACACCCTTACATTTCCTAACGAATAACCGCAAGTCGCATTAAAAACAAAAACAAAATGACCTATCACCACCAAAAAAGCTACTCTGCCCCCTGTCAATTCGCGGCCCCGCAGAATAGCTCGGCAAAACCCACAAAGGATTGCTAGACAAGAAGACTGGGCCTCAGGGGGACGAAGGTGGGCTACCAAGAGACGGGACGAAAGAAAGCGAGAGAAGGCTAGAATCGGAGTACGTAGTTCGAAGGAGAGAGAGAAGTGGCACAACGCGCAGGCGGCACTCACTGCCAGGGTCACTCCTCGCACTCGCTTCTCACGCCTGTTCTGCCGCCTCGGCGTTCTCCTCTTCGTGGATTCAGTGCGCTCTGAGCGCTTCGAAAACGCGTGCGAGCTGCACACCCCCGCTCGCGAAAAACAGGCAGCTCGCAGTACGCACCGACCTCCAACAAAACCGCGAAAAGAGACAAGCCGGGTCCCGACACAAAAAATTTCGCCGACGATCTCGCAGTTTGATGAATTCGCGACGGAAGTCTGATTGACACGATTTTTCTCGACGTGAACGTGAATTGTGGTCGTTGAAGTGCGGTTCTTCTTATTTTTCGCATGTTTCGAATAACGGGAAATCGGTGGGGCGACGGAGAAAAAGTTGGGAGGAAAGTAGGAAAACGGGTGTGTGAGTTTTGATAAAAGAACATCGCAGGTGGACTGAGTGGTGTCATTTAAATGGATTCGCGTCGTTAAGTGTCGGAGTTTTTCGGTCTTTCGTGTTGTGAGGAATCCAGAGTGGAAGTTTTAATTGGGGCTGTGAGAGGATACTGAGAAAGTGTGTCCGTTTGAGGGAAAGCAGTTCCGTCAACTTCGTGTCGGCGTACTGTCGAGAAGAAAGTAAGAGGTTGCTTACTCGAGGGCCGACAAAGAAGCGAAGACAAATCGGCGGTGCGGCTTTCGGTAGAAACGAAGTTTCGTGCGCGAAGGAGCTTACGATCATCGCAAAGTGACGAAATCCGGATGCCAACAAGATGGAAGCACTTTTGAGATCATTTTTACTACGACGACATATACGTTTCATCGTTATGCGGAATGAATTCAATTTCATCGAATTGAAGTGTAGCGTTTCCCAAATGTTTCAACTAGTGAGATACTGAGAGTGAAATTGTTCGTTTGCGATAATAGGTACTGAACGAAATGGTACGTTGATTCTCAGACAACCGAGAAACAACTTTTGAGATAATTTTTGCTACGACGACAACATATGCGTTTCATTGGAATGCGAAAATAATAATTGAAGTGTAGCGCTGTCCAAATGTTTCGACTAGTGAGATACTGAGAGTGAAATTGTTCGTTTGCGATAATAGGTACTGAACGAAATGGTGCGTTGATTCTCAGACAACCGAGAGACAACTTTTGAGATCATTTTTGCTACGACGACAACATATACGTTTCATCGGAATGCGAACGTAATAAGTGAAGTGTAGCGCTTCCCAAATGTTTCAACCAGTGAGATACTGAGAGTGAAATTGTTCATTTGCGATAATAGGTACTGAACGAAATGGTGCGTTGATTCGCGAACAACCGATTCTACGCAGGCGTACGGTCGGAAAAAAGTGAAAAATCGTTCGAGTGTCAACGCTGTGATGATTCTTCGCGAGCGCATTGGGATTTCGTGCAATTGTGTGCGGAGGAATGGATGAACGAGGAAGACAAGTGGTTCATTTTCTCGCGCGGGCCTCATTTTTAGAGGACCGTGAATCACTGTCAACTTCGTTTGCGCACTGAAAGGTAGGGTCGCCGTGTTCCGATTATACATCGATAACTGCGGCAGTAATTAAATCCGCCACTGGCACGTTACATAAAATATATGCACCCCGGGAACGCACACAAATTCTCTGAAATTGAACAAACATCGAGTTCCATTAATTTCGCGCAGCCTTCCAATAGAACACCGCTATTCGGTCTCGTTCAACGAGACTTGCATTTTACTTAATTTGGAAACTCTCATTTTAGCGCGTGAAAGAAACTTTCCTCGTCGCGGAAGTTAATTGGGAAGGAAATTCGGCGTAAATAAAAGTTTCATAATTAGTCGCGAAGCGCTAGACGAAATTTGAATGTGAAATAAGAAACTGACGACGGACGGTGGGGAATATTAGATAAAAAACTTATTTCCGCTTGAACGAAACAAATACTAGCGTGCTCAAACGGTAGTTGTTTTCAACTGTCGGCTCGCCGTTAATTTGCAATTTAATTGCCGTGGCGGGCGTGTGACAATGAGCGAAACGAATGTCGCTTTCCTTCAGAAAAAATCGAAATACCGCGAACCCTTTATTCTCTCACCGTACTCCAAGCGCAGGAACTGCGTCGCGAATTTTCGTTTTAAAATAACGGATACGACCGCCCCCAAATTCCCTATTTCAATCGGACGCGTAAAATCCAATCATTGGCGGAATTCGAACGGGCCGACATGACAGATTGATTTACATGCAAGAATAAAAATACAGGAAAAATCGCCCCCGACGCATTCCGTTCGCTCGGAACTCGTTTCCCAAAGTATGCGCTACCGAAAGAGAGAAATAAATGCAAGTATCGAGCGGATCGGTGCTTAAGTTCCGCGATTTACATCTTGACATTGAATACGATCGAACGGCAGATTACGTTTGACAGCTTCACTCGCGTTTGCCGAGTTTGCGACAATGACGTCAGGAATGCGGACGCGAAAATGCGAAAATGTACGCAGTGCTTACTCCCACGCACGGCTGCGGCCATAACTTCGGAAGCGACTTCACACTTTTCAACAGTGCCTTACTTCCGCGGTCGTTAAAGAAACAGGTTGCACGAACACTTTCTTCGCTCACCGCGAATTTTACTCGGCGATGCAATCGGCTCCGATGTTATAGCTACTCGACCTTTATTCCGAATTTCAAATTAAGCTTTGCCCTTTTCTCGGTATGGATGTCTGCGGTCTTATTTATTCTTGTTTGAGCAAAGCGTTTTTGCACTCAATGTGTTTCGGTACCGTAAGTTCCCTGTTCAGGAACCTATAGTCGTACATAAAGTTAAATAAATTAAGTGTCTTACTTTGGGATTTTAATGTAAAGTTGGAAATAATTATGAAAAATTACACTTTTTTCTTTTAATACATGTTTCGGAACGTTGAGTTTCCTTTTCAGGAATCTATGTATGTACATGACGTGAGGTAAGGAATCATTTATTCTTCTTCATGTATATACATAAATTCCTGAAGATGGAACTTACGCTTCCGACACATGCAGGGAGAAAGAAGAATGAAGAAGATTGTACAATCATCGTAAAAAATCGTTATCTATATACATAGATTCCTGAAGACAGAACTTACGGCTCCGAAACATGTAGGGTCAAAGAAGAATAGAGAACATCGTCAAAAATCATAAAATCATCGTAAAAAATCGTTATCTATATACATAGATTTCTGAAGACGGAACTTGCGGCTCCGAGACGTTTGGGGTCAAAAAAGAATAAAGAATATCGTAAAATCTCTTACCGAAAAGACAGCAAGTCTTCATTTTAACACGTTGACTGGTAAGCGTTTTTTGCTATGTTAGAACCGCGATGCAATGAATTACTGCAGAATATGATTAAATCATGCAAAATAAAGGTAACACAGAGATGTTAGAAGCCGAAGTATTGAAGCATCGTTTCAATATCTGTTGCTATTACAAGATTGTAAATACGTTCCATTGCAAATCTTTTGCATTTTTAGTAAAACCTTTTGCGTATTTTGCTCAAGCGTATTTTGCTATGTTAGAACCACGATGCAATGAAATACTGCAGCATGATTAAATCGTGCAAAATGAAGGTACCGCATAGTTGATCGAAACCAAAGTATTGAAGCACCGTTTCAATATCAATTGGTTTTACAAGATTGAAAATAGGCTTCATTGCGAATTTTTTGCATTTTTAGTATAATCTTATGCGCCGGTCACCGCGTATTTTGCTATGGTAGAACCGCGATGCTATGAAATACTGCAGAGTATGATTAAATCGTGCAAAATGAAGGTACCACAGACTTAATCGAAGCCAAAGTATTGTAGCACCGTTTCAATATCGATTGCTTTTACAAGATTGCAAATAGGCTCCATTGCGAATTTTTTGCATTCTTAGTAAAATCTTTTCACCGGTCACCGCGTATTTTGCTATGTTAGAACCACGATGCGATGAAATACTGTAGAGTATAATTAAATTGTGCAAAATGAAGGTAACGCCGAGTTGTTAAACGCCAAAGTATGGAGCACCGTTTCAATATCAATTGCTTTTACAAGATTGCAAATAGGCTTCATGGCTAATTTTTTGCATTTTTAGTAAAATCTTCTGCGCCGGTCACCGCGTATTTTGCTATGTTAGAACCACGATGCGATTAAATACTGCAGAGTATAATCAAATCATGTGAAATAAAGGTACAGCCGAGTTGTTAGAAGCCAAAGTATTGAAGCACCGTTGCAATATCAATTGCTTTTACAAGATTGAAAATAGGCTTCATTGCGAATTTTTTGCATTTTTAGTATAATCTTATGCGCCGGTCACCGCGTATTTTGCTATGGTAGAACCGCAATGCAATGAAATACTGCAAAGTATGATTAAATCGTACAAAATGAAGGTAACACAGAGTTTTTAGAAACCGAAGTATTGGCGCATTGTTTCAATATCAATTGCTTTTACAAGGTTGTAAATAGGCTCCGTTGCGAATTTTTTGCATCCTTAGTAAAATCATTTGCGTCGGTCACCGCGTATTTTGCTATGTTAGAACCGCGATGCAATGAAATACTGCAGAGTATAATTAAATCGTGCAAAATGAAGGTAACACAGAGTTTTTAGAAACCGAAGTATTGAAGCACCGTTTCAATATCAATTGTTTTACAAGATTACAAATAGGCTTCACGGCGAATTTTTTGCATTCTTACTAAAATCTTCTGCGCCGGTCACCGCGTATTTTGCTATGTTAGAACCACGATGCGATGAAATACTGTAGAGTATAATTAAATTGTGCAAAATTAAGGTAACGCCGAATTGTTACACGCCAAAGTATTGAAGCACCGTTTCAATATCAATTGCTTTTACAAGATTGTAAATAGGCTTCATAGCGATTTTTTTTGCATTTTTAATAAAACCTTTTGCGTATTTTGCTATGTTAGCACCGCGATACGATGAAATACTGCAGAGTATGATTAAACCGAGCAAAATGAAGGTAACACAGATTTGTTCGAAGCCAAAGTATTGATGCACCGTTGCAATGTCAATTACTTTTACAAGATTGCAAATTGGTTTTATTACGAATTTTTTGCATTTCTAGTAAAATCTTCTGCGCCGGTCACGGCATATTTTGCTATGTTAGAATTGCGATACTATGAAATACTGCAGTGCATAATTAAATCGTGCAAAATAAAAGTACCGCAGAGTTGATCGAAACCAAAGTATTGTAGCACTGTTCCAATATAAACTGCTTTTACAAGATTGCATATAGGCTTCATGGCGAATTTTTTGCATCTTTAATAAAATCTTTTGCGTCGGTCACCGATGACCACCATGGCAGTCAACTCATTAAATCGGGTCCAACGAAAGTGACGTTTAACAGTGCGTCTGTCAGCATATGAACGTACTGCCGACCGGTAGTTCTCACGTAAATTAGACTAATTTCCCGGAGAGTGTCTAGTAACTTAGTTATCCCGTCAGAACGCAGCTGCCGCTAATCGTAACCTCTCGTTCTCTCGATAACATCTGCGTGGACAAAAGTTATTCCGAATGTGTGCTTTTCCACCGATTCCCGGTTTTACGCCCTTTTTATTTCCCTGCTTTTTGGCCTTATTAACTAGATGTCGTGGGTCCCGGCAGTAAAAGAAAATGACGGCTGGAAGAGCTTAGCGTAAATTCGTTGTATTGCGTTCGGTGCCTATATCAGCCCCTTTCTTTGGAATCAGTGAACATAACTGTACACCGATCATAGAACGCATTAATTTGAAGTCAGTGAAGAACCGCAGGTTTATCGTTGATCCGTCCGTTTAATATAGTCGGCGGCCTTGTTCATAACTTCAACTCGCGAAGCTAATCAAATTTCATATTCGTCCTAGACCTGTCAGACTTGTCAAGATAGTTACCTGCTTCGTACCCTTCTGTATCGAATCAAGAACTCTTAAACTGAAGTTGTTAATAATATTCGCTGGTGTACCACATTTTCAGTTATCGTGAATTCTCAGTAATCAGAATGTTTTGCGCAGTTTGTCGGTACAACACCAGCTAAAATTGAACGATAATTTATATTGAATCGTAATGGCATTCGTTACATCATGTACCAAAGAAGCGAACGAGCGATTTAATTTTATCACCATTCTACGGAACCTTTCTGTTTATTTTATACATGCGCTTCACCCGCAAAATCAAATAAAATCAAAATTAAAGCAGAAAAGCTTTGATTTACCTGCTCCCGTTCCAACGAATTTTAAATTATCGGAAAATCACAATGTTATCGTTGACCGTATATATTTGTAACTTCATTCGCGAAACTAGACAAGTTTCATATTCATCCTATCCTGTGGACATATTAGGTGTACAACTTTGCTTCCGCCGTTTTTTTCCGAAATTCGAGGCTTTATTGTAAAAAACTGGTTATACGTTTATGATTCAAAGTATTGTCCATCGCTGGGCACTACTTTCTCCCATCTTTCGGGCAGCGTACGAATCCCGCGTTGAAAAAACTGGTCATCTTTTGAAGCGATCCACGAATCGATCCAATTTTTTACTTCTTCATAAGACCGGAAGTGCTGGTCAGCCAGGCCGTGTGCCATTGATCGAAACAAGTGATAGTCCGAGGGAGCAACGTCTGGAGAATACGGCGGGTGGGGTAGGACTTCCCATTTCAACGTTTCCAAGTATGTCTTGACCACTTTCGCAACATGGGGTCGAGCATTGTCGTGCTGTAAAATCACTTTATCATGTCTCTCGTTGTATTGCGGCCGTTTGTCTTTTAATGCTCGGCTCAAACGCATTAATTGCGTTCGATAACGATCGCCTGTGATTGTTTCAGTCGGTTTTAACAACTCATAATGCACTACGCCGAGATGGTCCCACCAAATACAGAGCATGACCTTGGAACCGTGAATATTCGGTTTGGCCGTCGACGTGGAAGCATGGCCGGGATATCCCCATGATTTTCTGCGCTTGGGATTATCGTAATGAACCCATTTTTCGTCCCCAGTCACAATGCGATGCAGAAATCCTTTCCGTCTTTGCCTTGCAAGCAGCTGTTCACAAGCAAACAAACGCCGTTCAACATCTCTCGGCTTCAACTCGTACGGCACCCAATTTCCTTGTTTCTGAATCATTCCCATGATTTTCAGGCGTTTTGAAATGGCTTGTTGCGTCACTCCCAACGATACTGCCAATTCTTGTTGCGTTTGACACGAGTCTTGATCAAGTAATGCCTCCAATTCTGCATCTTCGAAAACCTTCTCTCTTCCACCGCCTTGCCGGTCTTCGACGTCAAAATCACCGTTCTTGAAGCGTTGAAACCACTCTCGGCACGTTCTTTCACTAATAGCGGCCTCACCATAGGTATTTGAGAGCATTCGATGAGCCTCAGCCGCAGATTTCTTCATATTAAAGCAGAAAATTAAAACCTCCCGCAAATGACGAGAATTTGGCTCGTAAGCTGACATGTTTAATCGAGAATGACTTTATGATGCAGACACAAATCGACTAATATTTCGATGGCGTTATGTTTACAAATGCCTAAGCTTATTGTATGACATCTACGATCTATTTATTTCGACTACCACTTACCGCTACAGCCATCTATTGCAAAACGGCGGAAGCAAAGTTGTACACGTAATAATTACCTGCTCCGTATACTTCTGCATAAATATTCTTAAGTTTATTCGGTTAACGATATTCATTAGTTAACCACAACTTCAACGATATCGCGTTCTCAGTAATCGACATATTTCGCAAACAATTTTTCAATATACAGTACTCCGGAATATCGTAAAGAACTTCTCGTAAAACGTTCCCTGTTGCTTTTGCCAGCACCTGCTGAAATTGAACTCTAATTTATATTAAATCGTAATGGCATTCGTTACATCATGTACCAAAGAAGCGAACGAGCGATTTAATTTTATCATCATTCTACGGAACCTTTCTGTTTATTTTATACATGCGCTTCACCCGCAAAATCAAATAAAATCAAAATTAAAGCAGAAAAGCTTTGATTTACTTGCTCCCGTTCCAACGAATTTGAAATTATCGGAAAATCACAATGTTATCGTTGATGCTACTATTCTGTTTCATATAATCGATAGCGTTGTTTGTAACTTCAACTCGCGAAACTAGACAAATTTCATATTCATCCTAAACCTGTCAGACCTGTCGATATAATTATCTGTTCCACATACTTCGGTATAAATATTCTTAAGTTTATTCGGTTAACAATATTCATTAGTTAACCACAACTGCAACGATATCGCGTTCTCAGTAATCGACATATTTCGCAAACAATTTTTCAATATACAGTGCTCCGGAATATCGTAAAGAACTTCTCGTAAAACGTTCCCCGTTGCTTTTGCCAGCACCTGCTGAAATTGAACTCTAATTTATGTTGAATCGTAATGGCATTCGTTACATCATGTACCAAAGAAGCGAACGAGCGATTTAATTTTATCATCATTCTACGGAACCTTTCTGTTTATTTTATACATGCGCTTCACCCGCAAAATCAAATAAAATCAAAATTAAAGCAGAAAAGCTTTGATTTGCTTGCTGCCTTTCCAACGAATTTGAAATTATCGGAAAATCACAATGTTATCGTTGATTCTACTATTCTGTTTCATATAATTGATAGCGTTCTTTGCAACTTCAACTCGCGAAACTAGACAAATTTCATATTCATTCTACACCTGTCAGACCTGTCGGTATAATTACCTGCTCCGTATACTTCTGCATAAATATTCTTAAGTTTATTCGGTTAACGATATTCATTAGTTAACCACAACTTCAACGATATCGCGTTCTCAGTAATGGACATATTTCGCAAACATTTTTTCAATATACAGTACTCCGGAATATCGTAAAGAACTTCTCGTAAAACGTTCCCTGTTGCTTTTGCCAGCACCTGCTGAAATTGAACTCTAATTTATGTTGAATCGCAATCACGATCGTCGCCTATAAAGAAGCGAACGAGCGATTTAATTTTGCCATCATCCTACGCCACCTTCCTGTTTATTACGTAAATGTGCGCGACCCGTGAAATGAAATAAAATCATAATTAAAATCAAAAAGCCCCGATTTCCTTAATCCCGCGGGAATAAAAGAAAAAGACCGCCAGTGCTCGTCTGTCATCGTCGCATTCTTGCGTAACGTAATTAAAGAATCAATCGGCGATTATTAATCAAACGAGTCGGAAGGTGAATGCCGTTTGTCGCTCCGTTCGTGGAATAAGAGATCCTTGATTATTAACGAGCGGAGGGCCTATTATCTGTACCGAACACTTTTTCTCTTTCGTCCGATTGACCTTCACACTCCGACTGCACGAGGCAACGCCGTCTACGATGTGCAATTGCCGTTAGCTGGTAATCATATCGTTCGAAAGGACGGAAGAGTAATTTCACCCGGATGAAATGTTCGTGTAACGTCACGCGCTGTTATGATTTGATAATGAGAGCATCGTCTGTGTGATATCGTTCGTGCAAGGCTGACCGGTAGTTGACTGATACACGCGATGCTCCGAAACGTGCCCTAAAATTGCAGTTTTTTGACATTCAACGCCGAAGGTAAAAAACGAGCAGTAGTTACGCTCTGCTATAGAAATGAACTAGGATTTCGCGTACATTAGGAATGAGAATAGATAGCGAAATACGTGTAAATTGCTTCTTGAGATTTGAGCCGTTTATTTTGAAAGGGGCCTAACTCCATTTATCTTCAAATCGAGATAAATAACATTTACTGATAAATAACATGAATTTGTACATGTAACTATGATAACCGGAAAATATTGAAAAACGGAGTTAGGCCACTTTCAAAATAAACGGCTCATTTATTCTGTGTATAAACGTCTCGTATTTTCTTCGCGTGTAAAAAATAACTTAGCGAGATTTTTTACTTAAATCTTCTTTATAATGAATATATCTTTGGAAAGTTGGACTTTAAGGCAAAATGTCGAGTAATCGGCACTGTGTATATTTGATATAGCTCTTTGCAGACGCAAAGTTTTTCTTAGATACACATTTACTCACGAGTCGGTGACATTTTCTGAAATCTCTAAATTCTGAAGTCTCAAATATGAAGTGTTGAAGAATCAATTAAACTGTGACATTCTATGTATAAAACTGAACCACATTCCGAAAGCTCAAATACTACCTTGATCAAAAAGTTTTAGGACCGGCCGCGCTCTCAGTCACTCGATTGCAATTTTTTTTTTTGTTAGATTTCCACATCTGTCATTAACGTTCCCACCAAATTTCAGCGTCATAGTTTGACATTAGTAAAAGTTATACCATGTTGAGTACATCTACCTTTATGCGTGTTTTCGATTTTTTACATATTTGAAAATGGCATCAACTTTGGATCAACGAATTTGCATACAATTTTGCGTGAAAAACGGATTTAACGGTCCGCAGATCTTGGAAATGTTGGAGAAGTGTTTCGGCAACGATGCTCTTTCAAGATCAAACGTTTTTTGGTGGCACGAACACTTCCGAAGGAAGCACGTGGTTTTCAGTCGAAAAAGAAGGTGATGCTCACGGTTTTCATGCATTACAACGGTGTTGTGCATCATGAATTCTTGCCAGAGCAGGAGACAGTCAACAAAATGTATTATTTGGGCGGTATGAGACGTTTGCGTGAAGCAATTCGCCAAAAAAGAAAGAATTTGTGGGCAAACAACTCGTAGATTTTACACCACGATAACGCATCGTCGCACAATGCGATCCTTATTCGCGAGTTTTTGACCAAAAATAATACGAATACTATTCACCAGCCTCCGAATTCACCTGATTTAGCTCCCTGCAACATTTTTCTGTTTAACCGACTTAAAAAACCGCTTCGCGGAACGCGTTACAGCACTCGGAAGGATCTTATGGAAAAATGAAAGACGACTCTGATAGACATACCAAAAATTGAATACCAGCGATGTTTCGATGATTGGATGAAGCGCTGGTATAAGTGCGTTACAGTCGATGGGGAGTACTTTGAAGGGGACGATATCAATTATAATGAATAAACTTGCATTTTCGATTTTATGAATAAAGTCCTAAAACTTTTTGATCAAGGTGGTATTAAACATTGAAGGAAAACGTAAACGATTAACCCTTTAACTGCTATGGTCGCATATATGCGGGCGCCGAAATCGATCGGTGCCGACTATCAACGCCTATATGCGGTTCCCAATCGTTTCGATTTCTTACCTGCGGCAGCCACAATTATCAACGTATGAGATAAATGCGGATGCGTTCTTTATCAAATACATTTCTTGCATCATTTAATTTGACGTAAATGAAGAATTACTTAGTTGCTATACATTATAACTTAGTTGCTCCTTACATAATCAATTAACAGAGTTCAAACTGTCTAAAGTATCTCGTCCTCAGCAACCGCTTCGATCGGAACTATTTAGTCAAAGGGTTAAAGCAAACTACTGAAATAACAGCATGACAGTTGAAATGACTGATTAACGGAAAACAGGAAATTATGCACGGCCGCGATAAATATCGGCGTCCAATATTTATTTCCAGGTCCCCGCGAATGTTCGCCGAGAGGAACGTGCGACGAGTTCCGCCGAAGGTTAGACAAATCGCGATCAAAGATAGAGCAGGGCCCAGCACACTGCATCAACACAAGCGAGAGGGTTTGATTACCGTTCACTTGTCGGTTTAATTGCCGTTCGAACGAGGCGTCAGCATCAAAGGCGAACTTCTGAGAATAACTTTCGCCGTGCATCCGTAGTCGAAGTTGACCGCGCCCGACATTCTGCCGATAAAAAACTCGCCACCGACAAAAGATACCGTGCGAGGAAGTTTCGCGAGGATTTTACGAAGAAGTCCTAAACCGAGGGCGAGGCGACAGAAAGATCTCCGATTTCCTGAAACAATGGACGAAGAGAGCAAAAAAGCGGAACGATAATTCGAACGCTTTGCGAACCCTCTTAGCGGCGTTTTCGATCGGAGTTCCGCCGGCAAAAGTTTCCCCGTAGTCGTAAGAGCGCTCGGCGGTTTTAATATCTGGCAATTTAGCGCGCGGAGAAAGTCTGCGATATCGCTGATCGAAGTCCGATCGAGGGTGGATGCGGAAAGTTTCGAACAAAAGTGCGCGCGAGTGGGAATGGAATACTTTTAATTCCTGGCCGGGAAGTCTTCGATGGAAACGACTTTCACGGTGAGCGGTTTCCGGTTGAATAAAGGAGGCATTGGCGCTAAGTGAACAGTCGGATTGACCTTCAAAGGGGGCGTGGGCGCAGTTTGAAAAGACCGAGTGCCCATTGTACGCGAGAAACGGCGAATTCTTCGAGGCAAATATCGAAAATATAAAGAACGCACACGTGTGATTGAGTCGAGGGAGAAATGTGAAAACAACGCGGCGAACTAATCTGGAACTGCGAAGCGTCGCGATGTATCAATTCTATTTGCACTGAACTTTTTCCTATCTGCCGAGCGCGGTTTGTCATATCGACTCATCGAAGGGGAGTTCGTGACGGCTTTGAAACTGAACAGCGAATCGTTTGTCAGCAGGACGATTGCTCACGGCACGTCGATGGAACGTCGGACTGTTCGCTGATTGCGTTAGGTAAGTTTGGTTTCGGCTGAAGTTAATCGGTTACGCCCGAACGCCGATGCGAAAATTCAAAAGCGCGTCCTAATTTAACCAGTTGCCGCAAATCAGGGCTATAGCCGTCCGATCTTTGGTGATATGTAGGCAAACTGCGGCTATAGCCGTCGTGCACATTTTAATCAATAGAAAAAAGAACATCGTTAGTATGAAGTGTACTAACGCATACACTTGTTAACACTTTGACTGTCATGATGGTCACCGGTGACCAAAGCAAAACATTTTACTGGAGATTCAACATATTCCCAATGGGTAGCAATTATTATTTTATGAATGCAATTGTTGTTAGAATAATATAATATAATTGTTATTAGAATAATAATATAGCCGTCGGATCTTTGGTGATATGTAGGCAAACGGCGGCTATAGCCGTCGTGCACATTTTAGTCAATAAAAAAAAGAACATCGTTAGTATGAAGTGTACTAACGCATACACTTGTTAACACTTTGGCTGACATGATGGTCACCGGTGACCAAAGCAAAACATTTTACTGGAGATTCAAAATATTCCCAATGGGTAGCAATTATTATTTTATGAATGCAATTGTTGTTAGAATAATATAATATAATTGTTGTTAGAATAATAATATAGCCGTCCGATCTTTGGTGATATGTAGGCGAACTGCGGCTATAGCCGTCGTGCACATTTTAATCAATAAAAAAAAGAACATCGTTAGTATGAAGTATACTAACGCATACACTTGTTAACACTTTGACTGCCATGATGGTCACCGGTAACCAAAGCAAAACATTTTACTGGAGATTCAAAATATTCCCAATGGGTAGCAATTATTATTTTATGAATGCAATTGTTGTTAGAATAGATCTTTTGGTCTCCAATACCTTTATATTTTGCATAATTCAATTGAACGCTGTAGTATTTCATAGCATCGCCGTTCTAATATAGAAAAAATACTCTCGGCAGTCAAAGTGTTAATTATTAAGTAATACATTGAAAAAAAGTACAGCATGCCAGATAGCATATTAATTGTTCTTTTATGCGTTTTCTCATGCCTTACTGGTTCGAAACATTTGCGCTTGGAATTCCTATTTCATCTATCGACAATTTTATAAATCAACGACATTTGTGCAGTTTAGAGATTTGCTAATATAATCAGTGATCGCACTACCTAATACTGTGATTTCTGGAAAGAATTTAGCGGCATTAACACCTAGGCGTGGTCGACCGAAACAAATAAATGCATTACCACTGACATCGACGAATTGTTCACAACATTTCTTGGAAAAGATACCTCTGCCTGTTGATTTTCAGCGTAAAACTTATTTTTTACATTATGCAGACAATGTTCGACCAACCGAATTAGAAAAGAAACGTCATATAGATGTAAAACTTGTCCGTATAAACCACCATTGTGTCCAAAATGCTTAAAATCCTATAATTTATAATGTTTTCTCGTATGTATGTAATTTGTTTCCTGAATTAATTTTTATTTCATTTTTACTATTTTATAATCAAAATAAATTGCAAATGATACTTTTGTTGCAAACTGATTTTCTTGTGTTAAGTTTACACCTATTTACTCTCTTTTATTCATGGGAATTATTTTGAATTAGTAAAGCAAATGCCGTATAATCGTCACGACTGTCATAGCCGTCATTTGCTCTGGGAAGAGAAAAAATGACATGATGAGCAAATGACGTTTATAGCCGTCGAGAGTTTTTTTGGAAAAACTGTGGCCAAATGTGATAATTTTCACTTCCAAACATACAACTTACACTCGATTCCATTTGGCAATCATAAACAATTGAAAAATAAAAATGTGTTTCTGACCACGATCATCAAATTAACCCTTCTTTGCATGATGATGGAAATTTCCATCATATTGTTTTCTTTTTACCGAATCAAATTTATACTATAAATATATATCAATATTTTTTTAACCATTTTTCCTTTAATTTTGAACATGAATTATATCACCTTGATTTATCATAAACAATTGAAAAAGAAAAATCATGCACGATCATCAAATTAAAAGTGTGCGGCAACGGGTTAATTGTGCACATGCCGTGCTTGGGTATTAGTGTAGTACGTTAATGTGGCATCCTGGTACTTAGGCGGCAGTCGATCGTATCGAGGAATAGTACAATTGGTGTTGAAATGTAGACAAAGCGCGATTGTCGAATTGCCGTTAGTTTCGAAGGCAGAATTCATCGAATTATTTGAACGTTTCGCTCCTGCGAAGAAGCTGCGTTTGATCAAAGGGACGCGCTCGGCTGATCATCCGTGAAATTTAGCCGATCAGTCTATTAATCATCGAATTAGGGTGGCGGAGCTCATCTCTCATCCTTTTCAAATTCGAACGCGTGGAAGAGCGAACGATGGGCTACTGAGCTCATTTCGGTAATACTGTACGCGATACTCGGCTTTTGAAGCTAATCAATCGAGTTTGAAAGGAAGTCGTTTAATATCACTCTCATTAATCTTCGTCTAGTCGTCGTTGAATATGACATTTAGGATGTTTACGTTTACTTCTTGGCGCTAACATAAAACATATAGAATGAATTTTAGTCTAAACTAAGTAAAATTACAAAATATATACGGTATTAGCCCGAATATGATGCGACCCCGGATTAGCTCAAATATAACAGCATTTCTTGAAACTTTTAACTATCGTTTCAACCTCTGTAGGAAAATGTCCTTGTTTATATTACATTCCATTGTTTAAATCCTGAATTTAGCGCGAGTCGATTTTTTAACGGAAAATAAATGGTCGAAAAATATCGCGTTATATTCAGGCTAATACGGTAATTTGTAACTATATATCGGTAAGAATGTCTTTATATTTAAACAATTAACTAGAAATTATAAAACCCCACTCTTTGCACATCCAAGTCTATATTACTGTGTATAAGCTACACAGCACTTACTCTCCATAATAAACGAGTTATTCATAAATATCTGTCAACCTAGACACGTCCGCGTAATTAAAAATGCAACAATAAAATTTAAGACATTTACGTTTACTTCTTGGCGTTAACATAAAACATTAAGAATGCACTTAATCATTACATTTTATTATTTATTCGTTGAAGTTAATTGTAATTTTAGTCGAAACTAAGTAAAATTACAAAATATATACCGTATTAGCCCGAATATGATGCGACCCCGAATTAGCCCGAATATAACAGCACTTCTTAAAACCTTTAATTATCTTTTCAACTTCTGTAGAAAAATGTCATTTATATTACATTCCATTACTTATATCCAGAATTTAGCGCAAGTTGATTTTCTAACGGAAAATAAATGGTCAAAAAATATCGCGTTATATTCGGGCTAATACGGTAATTTGTAACTATATACCGGTAAAAATATCTTTATATTTAAACAATTACCTAGAAATCACAAAACCCCACTCTGCACATCTAAGTCTATATTACTGTGTATAAGCTACACAGCACTTACTCTCCATAACAAACGAGTTATTCATAAATATCTGTCAACCTAGACACGTCCGCGTAATTAAAAATGCAACAATAAAATTTAAGACATTTACGTTTACTTCTTGGCGTTAACATAAAACATTTAGAATGAGCTTAATCATTACATTTTATTATTTATTCGTTTAAGTTAATTGTCATTTTAGTCCAACTAAGTAAAATTACAAAATATATACCGTATTAGCCCGAATATAATGCGACCCCGAATTTGCCCGAATATAACAGCATTTCTTGAAACCTTTAACTATCGTTTCAACCTTTGTAGGAAAATGTCCTTGTTTATATTACATTCCATTATTTAAATCCTGAATTTAGCGCGAGTCGATGTTTTAACGGAAAATAAATTGTCGAAAAATATCGCGTTATATTCGGGCTAGTACGGTAATTTGTAACTATATACCGGTAAGAATGTCTTCATATTTAAACAATTACCTAGAAATCACAAAACCCTACTCTTTGCACATCTAAGTCTATATTACTGTGTATAAGCTACACAGCACTTATTCTCCATAATAAACGAGTTATCCATAACTATCTCTCAACCCAGACACGTCCCCGTAATTAAAAATGCAACAACAATAAAATTTATATTTATCGATAATGGCTACAAACCCCTAAAAAGGTTAACCGCGTAATAATTAGCATAACGCAACCTGTTTGTTTCGACACATACGCGGTGCAACATTAACAAAGGCCGTTTATTGGCAACGCAATGAAAAACGGATTACACTCTCGACTGTGGGCATACTCGGCGGTACGCAAATTTCGCCTACAGTATTCCGACGCGACTGAGACTCAAAATCAATCAACGGGAAATTGAGCGCGATTCAAAGCCGATCGAGGTTGCGCGTAATTGTAATGATACACGCGGCCTTCCGAGTTTGATAATGGCGCTAAACGATACCGTGAAAGCGTAATCGAGTAATATTACCGCAACAAGAAAGTCCAGGGATACAGTTTGCGCGAATTTCCATGACCGAGTAACGTGCCATAGGGCCTTGCCCAACGATCGAAACAGCGCAGTCTGTACTTTTCGTTGACTTCGAGCCAATGGAATTGGGTACTCTTAATTTCAACGTTTTGCCCTTTATTTTTAGGGTCTGATGAAAATTTGACACACAAAGCAGCATATATGGGGTAAACAATAAAATATTTTTACCAAAGAATTATAGAACACAAATTTCAACAAATATACAGCCCTAGTTGAACACTGCATATGCAGGAATCATCGATTTAATTTATACACCATCGTATTAAAATACGATGAAGACGCAAGAAGAGGCTTTTTCTTAACACTTTGCTGACTTTTGCCGCCGTTTTTTGCATTGGACGAAGGACATAAAAATATGGAAAAAAACGGCCATTTGAAAAATATAACTAACCAAATAATAACCATACCCTTAAAATACGTAAATGAAGACTGTAAAAGAAGAGGCTTTTTCAAAGTGTTAAAATGTTACATATAATACAACAAGAAAGTCCAGAGATACAGTTTGCACGAATTCCCATGACCGAGTAATATGTCACAGGGCCTTGCCCAACGATCGAAACATCGCAGTCTGTACTTTTCGTTGACTTCAAGCCAATGGAATTAGGTACCCTTAATTTAAACGTTTCGCCCTTTATTTTTAAGGCCTAATAAAAATTTGACACACAAAGCAACATGTATGGGGTAAACAATAAAATATTTTTACCAAAGAATTATAGAACACAAATTTCAACAAATGTATGGTACTAGTTGAACACTGCATATGCAGGAATCATCGATTTAGTTTCGACAACACCATTGTATTTAAATAGAGTCAGGATGCAAGAAGAGGTTTTTCTTGAAATGTTACATATAATACAACAAGAAAGTCCAGGGATACAATTTGCGCGAATTTCCATGACCGAGTAACGTGCCCAACGATTGAAACAGCGCAGTCTGTACTTTTCGTTGAATTCAAGCCAATGGAGTTGGGCACTCTTAATTTCAACGTTTCGCCCTTTACTTTTAAGGCCTGATGAAAATTTAAAACACAAGCAACATACATAGGATAAACAATAAAATATTTTTACCAAAGAATTATAGAACATAAATTTCAACAAATATACGGTACTAGTTGAACACTGCATACGCAGGACCCATCGATTTAGTTTCGACAACACCATTGTATTTAAATAGAGTCAGGATGCAAGAAGAGGATTTTTGTGGAAATATTACATATAATACAGGATAGAAATATCATAAGTTCTAAAACAGACACAGAGCATGCCCAACGATTGAAACTATTTGACTTTTTTATAAAGTAAAAATTCACACTTAATTTCAACGTTACCAACTTATTTTTAAGGCCTGATAAAAATTTAATAAAATATAATTTAATAAAATATATTGGAACACAGAAAATATAATTGCAAAAATAAATGTTTTACACGGAAACCTGAAAGATCATTGGCACTTGACAAAGTAATGTTAGTTTGCTGTTATTGTATTAATTGTTTAATTTGTTGTTAAAGTAATGAAAGTTTGCGGCAATTTTTGATAGTATAATTTCGAAGTAAATGAATGTTAGAATGTCGAAAAATATGTAAACGTATCAGTCAGTATCAAAAAAAGCTTGTATGTATTGTATTCAACTTTTGTACTTCAAACTAGAACGCCGTACGCAATGTGTTAATTTCACGCAATATCATACAAAATGATAGTACTAAATTTCGATTAAATTATAAAATTTTCACCTCACCCAATGTTATTACGTAATAAAATTGATTACGTAAATTCATTATGAAGGGAACCTAAAAATAAAGGTCATGTCATAGGTTAACATGCAAAGCCGACATTTTGTACATCAGTGCAGTGTATTCCGTGCAGACCTCGTGAATAACGAGTTGCATTCTACGCCGATTGACTTTTTCCACGAGATTAACGTGTCGCATCTGGCTCTGAATGGTTGTGACCCCTTGCCGACCACTTTTTCCCCTGGAAACGAATGACGCGCGTCATGCGGCATTCTGTGCCTTGGTGGCAGCGTGACTTATAAGCTTCAACCGGTTGAAAGACCGTTTACGTATCGGGGACTCCATAAGTGGATTTCACGAGTCCGAGAGCATCGTGTCGGATATATGGACAGTATGTTCCATTTTCTTTCCCATCGACGCTGTGTGGTGTATGAACATATTAGGATATCATAATTATTTAAAGAACTAACGTGGACTTTGAAATCCAATGCGCAATTACGTGATGGTGATTCAGATAATACGCAAGTTTCTTAGACCATGAATCCATAAAAGTGAAAATAATTGACGTTAATAAAATTAGTTGTGTATTAGTTAAATGACTGAGATGTTGAAATTGACCATTTAAAGAAATTTGACGTTTCGGCATGTCACGTGTTTATTGAACATATATGGTGGCTTCTCCTTCTTCTTAACATTTCTGCCGCTATACACAGTAATGCTTCCATTTACGTGGGTAATTGGTTCCACGAAAACAGCGCGTGAATGGTAAGCGCATTAATGGAACCATGCAAAGTCGTTTAAAGTAAGAATCCGCTCTAATTCTTAAACTTTTAACTGAAGGCATTTTACAAGCTTACTGGCAACAAACATCACACTTTTGGATGTAACATAATTTATTCCCGCAATATAATATGACTTATTCGAAGTTACTCTTGCTGATCTGGCCATCTGGTAGTTCAAATGCGTCAAAGTGAATACGCGTAAATAGATGGATTATTATAACACTCTAAATTTCAAACACGAACCAAACATGTACTTCCATAATGAAAGCATACTAAACGCCAGGTTTCTTCGCATTTTGCCGACGATTCCCAATCATCGGAAGCCAATAATATAAAAGTAATAGCCGCAAAACCCTGAAATTTAAAAAGCCACTTTTCTTCGTGTAGTCAATTTTAAAGTAAGAATCCGCTCTAAATTCTTAAACTTTTAAATGAAGGAATTTTACAAGCTTACTGGCAACAAACATGACACTTTTGGATGTAACATCATTTATTTCCACAATTTAATATGACTTATTCGAAGTCACTCTCGCTGATCTGGGCATCTAGTAGTTCAAATGCGTCAAAGTGAATACGGGTAAATAGATGGATTATAATACAGCCCTAAATTTCAAACACGAAGCAAACATGTACTCCCGTGATGAAAACATAGAGCTGGTGCCTAAACGCAATTTTCTTCGCATTTTGCCGACAAATCACAATCATCCGAAAGCCAATAATATAAACAACAATGGCCGCAAAAGCCTAAAATTTATAAAGCCACTTTTCTTTGAGTAGTCAATTTTAAAGTAAGAATCCGCTCTACATTCTTAAACTTTTAACTGAAGGCATTTTACAAGCTTACTGCGAACAAGCATCACACTTTTGGATGCAACATAATTTATTCCCACAGTTTAATATGACTTATTCGAAGCCACACTCGCTGATTTGGCCTTCTGGTAGGTCAAATGCATCAAAGTGAATACGCGTAAATAGATGGATTATTATACAGCCCTAAATTTCAAACACGAAGCAAACATGATGAAATCATGAATAAAAGCTTACAGCTGGTGCCTAAACGTCAGATTTCTTCGCATTTTATAAACAACAAAATATAAAGAATATAAAAAATATAAACAATATAAAAAATAACAAATATATAACAATGGCCGCAAAAGCATCAAATTTAAAAAGCCACTTTTCTTCGAGTAGTCAATTTCAACATATCACTCACTTAACCGATAACCCACCAAATGAATTTATAATTCCATTAACTACAACAATTGAAATAAAATGACCTAAGAAATAATCGTTAATGTACAGTTGCTAAAATTGTGGGCTTATCTGCAGAAAATACCATACGCTCAATACCAACCGAAGAGAAATGTCTCCGTCAATATAAGGACCGATAAAGGAATGCACCTGTGACACGATGCGTTAATGTCGCGAAATTGAGGAAGGAGAGAGGGACAGGCGATGAGAAAGCTCCGAACCGGTTTTTACTCCGTGCCGGCACGCCGCCGTTCGACCATTTCGTTTCCCTCCACGGTGATTTACTCCTCGGCGCAACGGTATTATCCACTCTCACGTTGACGTGCAAAAACACACACGCGGGCGGTCCGTTTTGTTCGGGACGATAAATTTCTGCTAGGTTGGGAGGCTACCCGCGGCGGAGGTGGTATTCGTAACGTTGTTCGTGTAATACCGAGTGACCCGATTATACCTCCCCCGCGTCACGATTATAAATCTCCGGAGTTTCGCCGATGCGCTTCTCATGGAGTAATTAACCGCGCGCGCATGGAAAATATCCAAATGTGCGTGAAAATTCGGAAAATATAAAGCACAGTCTATTAAAAACAAAATGTATATATAGACACTCTGCCGACTTGATCTAATGTGAATGATATTTCTAAAATTTCGTATTAACTATGTTCTTAAGTTTTCTTTTCGGCAGTTTACGATTATAAATTACAATTATAATACGATACGATTATAATTTCTCTGATATGATTCTGATTGAGTAATTAACCGCGCGCGCATTGAAAATATCCAAATGTGAATGAACATTCGGAAAGTCCACGGTCTATTATAAACAAAATGTATTTGTGCACCCAATGATTTCCATTAAACATTTTGCCAATTTAATCTAATGTGAATGATTATATTTCTTAAATTTCGACTTGAATTTCGTATTAACCATGTTCTTCAATTTTTTCGGTAGTTTACGATTATAAATCTCTGGGATTTCTCTGATATGCTTCTCATGGAATAATTAACCGCGCGCGCATGGAAAATATCCAAATGTGCGTGACCATTCGGAAAGTCAAAGGGCACAGTCTATTATAAACAAAATGTATGATTTCCATCATTGAGACACTCTGCCGACTTGATCTAATGTGAATGATATTTCTAAAATTTCGTATTAACTAGTTCTTAAGTTTTCTTTTCGGCAGTTTACGATTATAAATTACAATTATAATACGATACGATTATAATTTCTCTGATATGATTCTGATGGAGTAATTAACCGCGCGCGCATTGAAAATATCCAAATGTGAATGAACATTCGGAAAGTCAGAGGGCACGGTCTATTATAAACAAAATGTATTTGTCCGCACCCAATGATTTCCATTATCAGGACATTTTGCCAACTTGATCTAATGTGAATGATTATACACACACTTGAATTTCGTATTAACCATGTTCTTCAATTTTTTCGGTAGTTTACGATTATAAATCTCTGGGATTTCTCTGATATGCTTCTCATGGAATAATTAACCGCGCGCGCATGGAAAATATCCAAATGTGCGTGACCATTCGGAAAGTCAAAGGGCACAGTCTATTATAAACAAAATGTATGATTTCCATCATCGAGACACTCTGCTGACTTGATCTAATGCAAATTATTATATTTCTTAAATTTCGACTTGATTTCGTATTAACTATGTTTTTAAGTTTTTTGGTAGCCTACGATTATAAATCTCCGGAGTTTCGCCGATGCGCTTCTCATGGAGTAATTAACCGCGCGCGCATGGAAAATATCCAAATGTGCGTGAACATTCGGAAAGTCAGAAAGCACAGTCTATTATAAACAAAATGTATGATTTCCATCATTGAGACACTCTGCCGACTTGATCTAATGTGAATGATATTTCTAAAATTTCGTATTAACTATGTTCTTAAGTTTTCTTTTCGGCAGTTTACGATTATAAATTACAATTATAATACGATACGATTATAATTTCTCTGATATGATTCTGATGGTGTAATTAACCGCGCGCGCATTGAAAATATCCAAATGTGAATGAACATTCGGAAAGTCAGAGGGCACGGTCTATTATAAACAAAATGTATTTGTCCGCACCCAATGATTTCCATTATCAGGACATTTTGCCAACTTGATCTAATGTGAATGATTATATTTCTTAAATTTCGACTTGAATTTCGTATTAACCATGTTCTTCAATTTTTTCGGTAGTTTACGATTATAAATCTCTGGGATTTCTCTGATATGCTTCTCATGGAATAATTAACCGCGCGCGCATGGAAAATATCCAAATGTGCGTGACCATTCGGAAAGTCAAAGGGCACAGTCTATCATAAACAAAATGTATGATTTCCATCATCGAGACACTCTGCTGACTTGATCTAATGCAAATTATTATATTTCTTACATTTCGACTTGATTTCGTATTAACTATGTTTTTAAGTTTTTTTTGGTAGCCTACGATTATAAATCTCCGGAGTTTCGCCGATGCGCTTCTCATGGAGTAATTAACCGCGCGCGCGCATGGAAAATATCCAAATGTGCGTGAAAATTTCGGAAGTCAAAAGGTACAGTCTATTATAAACAAAATGGATTTGTCCACACTTAATGATTTCCATCATCGAGACATTTTGCCGAATTGATCTAATGTGAATGATGATATTTCTCAAATTGCGTATTAACTATGTTCTTAAGTTTTCTTTTCGGCAGTTTACGATTATAAATTACAATCACAATACGATACGATTATAATTTCTCTGATGTGGTTCTGATGAAGTAATTCACCGCGCGCGCATGGAAAATATCCGAATGTGCGTGAACATTCAAAATGTCATAAGATACAGTCTATTATAAATAAAATGTATGATTTCCATCATCGAGACACTCTGCCGACTTGATTTAATGTGAATGATTATATTTCTTACATTTCGACTTGAATTTTGTATTAACTATGTTCTTAATTTTTTTCGGTGGTTTACAATTATAAATCTCCGGGGTTTCGCCAATGCGCTTCTCATGGAATAATTAACCGCGCGCGTATGGAAAATATCCAAATGTGCGTGAAAATTTCGGAAGTCAAAAGGTACAGTCTATTATAAACAAAATGGATTTGTCCACACTTAATGATTTCCATCATCGAGACATTTTGCCGAATTGATCTAATGTGAATGATGATATTTCTCAAATTTCGTATTAACTATGTTCTTAAGTTTTCTTTTCGGCAGTTTACGATTATAAATGACAATCACAATACGATACGATTATAATTTCTCTGATATGGTTCTGATGCAGTAATTCACCGCGCGCGCATGGAAAATGTCAAAATGTGCTTAAACATTCGGAAAATCAGAAGGTACAGTCTATTATAAATAAAATGTAGGATTTCCATCATCGAGACACTCTGCCGACTTGATCTAATGTAAATGATTATATTTCTTAAATTTCGACTTGAATTTCGTATTACCTATGTTCTTACATTTTTTCGGTAGTTTACGATTATAAATCTCTGGGATTTCTCCGATATGCTTCTCATGGAGTAATTAACCGCGCGCGCATGGAAAATGTCAAAATGTGGGTGAACATTCGGAAAGTCAGAACGTACAGTCTATTATAAATAAAATGTATGATTTCCATCATCGAAATACTCTGCCGACTTGATCTAATGTGAATGATTGTATTTCTTAAATTTAGACTTAAATTCCGTATTAACTATGTTCTTAAATTTTTTTCGGTAGTTTACGATTACAAATTACGATTGCAATACGATACGATTATAATTTCTCCAATATGGTTCTGATGAAGTAATTAACTGCGGGCGCATGGAAAATACCGAAATAAAATAAACAAAATGTATTTGCAGCCCGCAGCCAATGATTTCCGTCATCGAGACATTCTATCAATTTCTGTTGAATATTGAAATGCTGACTTACATTTTATATGAGTTATTCATTTAGATGTTACAGAGCAAGTATTTTAGAACTTTTTCCGCCAGATTTAATCGATCGAATAAATATAAACCCTAATTATGCATCAGTAGTATATTTAATAACTAAATGAACTAAATATTACTACATATGTGAGAAAAAGAGGGTAGACTTAACGTCAATTTCAGTTACTCCAGTTTTTCAAGAGCAAAGCAAAGAATATAAAACATAAACGTACGGCAGCAATATATTTAATACTTCGACCAAAACGGAAGTGTGCGCCACCAATGTATTCAATAACTCAATCGCCTAAGCTCAGAGATTCTTGTGGGACGACAAAGGTAGTCCTAACATAACGATCAATCAAATCGATAAATCGCCAAAATACGTCCGGCCCATCGCCGTTTCATATTTCGCTTTTTTCGCCGATCCATCATCCTAACGCGCCTCTTCGCGACACGCTGCCCTCATTCCCCACGAGACGTCGCGTAATAAATACTCAACAGTTGCCGAGAGGAGCGGCGGGACGCTGCAAGATATAGCGGTTTAATACGAAACGCTTCGGAACGATTTCCGGGTTAACGTTTGCACCGAAAATTCGTCACTACTTGCACTCCGACCGATTCTAGTTTCGCGGACTTCCTACCCTTCCCCGCCCTCTTCAAACCGTTACGATTCTGGGTCGACATAATTTATGTCGTTGGCACGAAGTCAACCGTTTCTGTATTACAATGCCATAGAATACCGTATTTCCCCATAGGCGAGTACGTGACTTTTAATAAAAGCAGCCCGCGCACTCGGAAGAATTCTCATTTATTCTGTAGAACAATCTCCATGATTACTACATGCAGGTTTGCCACGGATTCGTATATTATTCGTACGCGCCGTTTCATGGATATCTTTCACATTAATTAGCCATGAGACAGAGAACGAGAAAGAGAGAGATAGAGAGGTGTGCGGTTACGTTAGTGGCATGAAGATTTCATGAAAAAAATAGTGTGCGCTCTGCTGTAATTGTAAGGCATCCGTATCGTAATTTCTTTTAATTCACTTCCCGCTTGCCGGGGAGATTTACGAGGCGAGCATCGCGTATACGTTGGTGTGGGTAGAACTCTGCAGAATGCACTGCTTGGATTGTGTTCAGGTCACCGACAACGGTATTTATTGTCCGCTGCAACGACTTCTTCATCCACTTTAAATTCCGCGCGAAATTTTACAAAACCACGAATTGCATCCCCGCTAATTGTGCGATACGTTGATATTTGCGTTGCGGCCATACTGATATTGTTTACCCTGCAGACATACTATTCCTCTAACTCTCACCCGATCAAAATGTCTAAACCCTTTGGCTGCCAGCTTTTGGTTTCTATGCGAAAACTGCCACGGGCCAATGAATCGGCTTTATGCGTTTACATTCATGTGGGATCTCAAATACAGGCTCCTCTAGTTGGCGAGGAAAGGTCACCTGTGATCCTCAATTATTATATTGATGTATCATAGGTGACCAATTTGTTGAATTGTGTTATTTGGTTGCTTAGGAGTCAGTTGACGATAAGACGTAAAAACGAAACGGAATAAAGCCGAAACGACGAAACGACGAAACGACAAAAGATTAGGAGATAAGACGAAAGTGTCTTGATTGTGTTGTTATTGTTTATAAATATTATACTTCCTAGTTTCACGTATTTAATTCCTACTATTCATATTATCGCTCCTCTGGGTGTCAAGTTTGTTTTCACTCATGCTTGATCGTTATCTTTAATACATTTTTGTGAAAATAATTTTCCACGTATATTTTGTATAATCTAAATATAAAAATGTACATTATTTATTATTAAATATTTCATTTCACTAAAATTGTATTCAATATCTTCTAAGTTTGAAAGGAATAAATTTGAAAATGTGTCGATCGCGTCGATCGTGTATCATACCTTATAAAGTGTTTTATTGTTATACAGCATTTTGTTATTTCAAAGTTCGCGTTTTCATTTGTAAGGAAACAGCTTTTTAAAAATCATTTATATTTTCAGTTTTTTAATGATAATTTATAATAAGAATTATTTGATGACACAGGCCCTAATTCTAAAATAGTAGCAAAATGACGCATAGAAGTAAAAAATGTAAAAGATGTATAAAAAATATATAGTAATATTTAAGAATACTTTATGTGAATATCTACTACCAAATGCGAATTAACACGTTGACTGCCAAGCGTATTCTGCTACATTATAACCGCGATTCGATGAAATACTGCAGAGTATGATTAATCGTGCGAAATGAAGGTACCACAGAGTTGATCAAAGCCAAACTATTGTAGCACCGTTCCAATATCAATTGCTTTTACAAAATTGTAAATAGGCTTCATTGCAAATTTTTTGCATTTCTAGTAAAGTCTTTTACACCTGTCACCGCGTATGTTGCTATGTTAGAACCGCGATGCTATGAAATACTGCAGAGTATGATTAAATTGTGCAAAACGAAGGTGCCACAGAGTTAATCGAAGCCAAAGTATTGTAGCACCACTCCAATATCAATTGCTTTTACAAGATTGTAAATAGGCTTCATTGCAAACTTTTTGCATTATTAGTAAAATCTTTTGCGCCGGTCACCGCGTATTTTGCTATCTTAGAATCGCGATGCGATGAAATACTGCAGAATATGATTAAATCGTGCAAAATGAAGGTACCACAGAATTGATCGAAGCCAAACTATTGTAGCACCGTTCCAATATCAATTGCTTTTACAAGATTACAAATAGACTTCATTGCCAATTTTTTGCATTCTTAGTAAAATCTATTCACCGGTCATCGGCGACCACCGTGGCAGTCAACGTGTTAAAAAAATGCATATATGGATCGTATAAAGTATTTCTGGAACACCCAAAAATGTGCGGACCCTGGAAACGCGTTGCGCGAGCAAAGCATCGTACGTGTTATAATCAAGGGAAGAGATAAATTGCGAAATCTTCCTTTGACAATAATCCGTCCGAACTCTTTAAAATTCTCCGGTGGAATGCCGAGGAATGCGATAATCTAACACCCCTTTATTCCCCTTCCCTTTTCCAAACAAAAATCTGTAGCGAAGGAGGCTTTTCATGACAGATGCGCATCACAGGTATTTGGATTATGACTCATCGCGTTCCGTACAACAATGACTACTTCAGTGCCATCACCTAAGACCCCTTAGAATTTCGTCGCAAATTTATTTTCCGCTAACATACGCAATGTGTTAAGCCGTTCGTCTAAGAGTACCACCGAATTCTCCCAGCTCTCCCCATCCTTCGAACTGTTCGGCAAATTTTTATCTGGACCCGTAGAAGCGATGACGTCTTCGACCGCAGATAGTATCGTCTCGAATCCGGCTAAGATTTCTGCCCGAATAAAAGACGATTTCGTTTGGGCGTATGACCGGGGGAGGCACCTGCGGCGTATTCACTTCCGCGACGCTTCCGGGCCAGCAGTATATTTACGGGCGCTCATATGCGCGCGTAATATGTATTCATGAGGGGCGCCGACGCGATGTAAATCGAATTACTCGAAACGACAACCCGCGCCTAAACGCCCGCCGATAAATCGCCGAACCTCGCCGTAATCTGTCCGCGCTAAATCTCGTCTCGCCGAAGTAACTCATCCTCCCTTTAATCCGCGAACTTTCATAAGTCCAATTCCCGCGGAGCCGGGAGAAAAATCCTTGACTTAGCAAAAAGCAGCGAAAAAAGACAAGGAGCGGCGTAATCGGGGCGCGCGAATATTTCAGTCGTTGACGTCAGTCGGTCTTTAAGCGTCGGCAAAAAAATTCGCGCGACGCCCAAAATCCTGCGCTCCGGGGCAGAAGTTGGCCGATGCGGAGGAATCGGATTTAATTAAAGTCACGGCCGCGCGGTAATCGGCCTAGGACGACTTTTGCATTTTTTCACCCCGCGCCGTTCCTTCGTTGCGTCGGTTACGATGGCGGACAGGTGGGGAGAAAAACGAATTTGCCTGTTATCGGGATCGCACGTGTTTCGCCCCGACAGGGTGCAGGGCAAACAATGGCCGCATAATTTAATGCTGCGCGAGAGTGCGTGACGAGAAACGTTATCGCGGCCGTGGGATGTGTTGCGTGTAAGTGTGTACGCTGGCGTGCATTAATCGTTAGAATCGACAGATCGAACGGATCCTTGGCCGTCGACTCTGCTGCTGTCAGTTTTCAGTCTTATGCAAATCAATTCGGGGAAATTAATTATAGCGCGTTGACGTCGGCTGACTTGTGTGCAGGTCGTTTGATTTTTGACACGTGGGTCTTAAAGGGTAACATCCACCTTAAATTTACGAAAAATCGAAAAAATATTTTTAGCTTATACGATATTTTAGAGCCTTAAAAAAAAGGTGCAATTTGTTTTATAGGCAAAAATATTTTTTAAAGTACCTTTACAGCTTATTTTATAAAGCAAGTTGTGATGCCTCGAAGCGGTTCAAAGTACATGGTACCGATTCTAAAGGTTTTGAAGGGACATAATACCAACCGAAATCCAGATTCCATCGAAAAAATGCGAAACGAAATTTTGGCAACTCTTTACCATAAACTTTCGACGGATGAAGTGCCGCAACACCAGAATTTCCCGGCATCGGCATAAATATTGCATCTGTTTTTAACGATCGATTGGAAAGCATAATGGCAATGATGCAGGTGTTACAATTGACTATGGGTGGTAATTGTTAGAATTTCTGCGAAAGCATTCTTTTAAGGCAGCTGGGTCCTGAACTTGATCCGAATTCATAATGTACACACTACCTGTATGAAGTCTACTGCAAAGAACAATACAGTCATATGTCACCGCACGGGAGCATCGAGAACTTTATTTCTCATATTAGAATTTTCAGAATAAGATGATACTAATAATATTCTAGATAGATAGATAGATACTAATAATATTCATACATATGTATATATATATATTATTTCACCACATTTATTTAAGGGGTAACATCTACCTTAAATTTTCAAAAAACCGAAATAATTCCTTTGTCTTATATGATACTTTGGAGCCTCAAAAATAAGGTGCAATTTGTCTTACAGGCAAAAATATTTTTTAAAGTGGTTTTACAGCTTAATTTATAAAGCAAGTCGTGATGCCTCGGAGCGGTTCAAACTACATGGTACCGATTCTAAAGTTTTTGAAGGGACGTAATACCAACCGAAATCCAGATTCCATCGAAAAAATGCGAAACCAAATTTTGGCACCTCTTTACAATAAACTTTGGACGGATAAAGTGCAGCAACACGAGAATTGCCCGGCATCGGCCTAAATATTGCGTCTTCTATTTTTAACGATCGATTTGAAAGGATAATGGTAATGATGCAGGTGTTACAATTGACTATGGGTCGTAATTGTTACAATTTCTGCGTCGAAGCTGACGGATGCCGCATCAAGTTTTCCAGGAAATAGAAAGAGGATTAATGTAGAAGGACACCTATATGGTGCAGGCATTGCAAAATAATCGTAAATATGGCAAAAATAGTAAAATAATATGAAATAATGTTACTCAAAACTTTAAATGCGTTTTTCGCGAAACTACGTTTTTGAAATTGGCTTGCAGCATAACTTAAACAAATTTTCTCCAATTCACTTGACATTTTTACTGTAGCTGTTAAACTACATTCTCTAGAGAAGTACACAAGATTTTTAAGATCGGCTAAAAACTTTCGTTATTATAAATATTGTTTCGATGAACTCTTTGATGGAAATTAGAACTTTTCTCCACATGCTCGCCATTTCTACAAAAATAAATACTTTACCATATACGTGTGCACATCTCTAGCCAATTTAATGTAGATTATGAAAAAATTTGCTTTTTGTGCTTAGTCAAAGTGTACGGCACTTCCGCTGCAAGCCGCGGAGGCCATATCCAAAAATGCACTTCTATTTCGAGAGCTCCAGCGCCGCCATTTTGAAGCAAAAACATAAAAAATTTTTTTTATACATTAAAGTAAGCGCATTAAACGCCTTTAAACCAAATTTCGATATGTTATATCAAATAATTAAAAAAAATTCCTAAATTTACCCTATGTTTTTAGGCGTTGAGCTAGATGTTACCCCTTAAACGTATGAGTGCTGAATATTGCACGACACTAATGTGTTAAGTCATGCAGGAAATTTAATTACTTGTGACCATAAGAAAGATTTGTAAGAAAATAAAGTGCATGTTCGCTATAAGATCGGTTAAACGTGCAAATATATATTTTGGTAAAGTAAGCAAATGCGCGAACCATAAATGTGCGTGTGAAAATCCAATTTGGTACCAATTGTGCTCGCTCGAGTTAAGTAATGCTTAAAAGTCAGTTTACTCATTTAACCTACGATAATAAAAACCTATATTTACATCGCACAATTTCCATAAGCTTATAAATGTCCCGAAAAATAAAAAGACTGCTATACATATGCAGTGGATGTGTTCCGATATGACCATTTAATGAATATAGTGACGCGATGGCAACCGAAACTAATGGTTATTACGAAAAAATACAGTCCACTTCCCGAAAAGATAAAAAAATCCCAACCCAGGGCAAGTACTTCCTGGTCCAACTTCCAAAAAAGCCACGAAGTCACGAGCGTACACGAACGATCACGGGGAGATATAAAAAAAATGTCCAGACTCTGCTCCAGATAAGAAAGGAAGTCCAAGTAACAGCGTCCTCGGGAGGAATTAAGAATCAGCGATTCCGATCTTTACAACCTTCATTCTCCTTCGAGGAGCCTACCGGAAGTACGCAGGAGAATACTTTGACACACATTAGCCCGCCTCCACTGATACTGCCGTGTTTGCGAAAAAAAATACAACTGGTTCGTTGGAACGATACGGTAAAGTACTACGAATAAACACAGCTCGTTGCGAACATAGAGATCCGCCGATATGTGCTAAAAACGATGATACCTTAAAAACGACTCGCACACGGTCGTTTTTACAACCAGATTCCATTCTATATAAAAACGTCGCCTCGATATGGTATCGAATTACGCCCCGATATTGCTGCGGACGAGAACAGTAGAAGAAAAACACCGCGCTATGGTACGCGGAAGGGAAATGAAAAAAACGGAAGATTAATCGAAGTCCGTTTCCCAGCCCGGAAAATTGCACAGCCCAAGGGGTAACAGTGCAACTTCGAAATTCTCGAGAAAAAAGAAAACGGAGAGTCGTGGTTCAGAGATACTGTAACGATAGCAATGATTCGGCGAACATAGAATGGTGTCGATTTGGGTGGCTGAATTGTGATATATTCCGAACGTGGATACTGAACGGATTGTGCGCAAATACACAGATGCACGAAAAATTTACGATGAATAAAGTGGTGATTTACCTGAAGTAGCGGAAATGGAACTGTAATAGCACAAGGTCTGCTATTGTTTATCGCCGGACCGTAGTCGATTTGAGACTGTGGAATTTAACAAAAGCTTCGACGTCCTTGCATAACCTTTGTTCTTATGTTTTCATCGTGTATAAATAGTTTCAATAAATGCTTAACGGAAGGTTAGAAATACCGTTTCGAGACTAAATTAAAATCAGTGGAGAAGGATCGATATTTTTTGGCGTATGAATAAAAACACGTGAAAGAGCATGCAAAACACAGCAGTTGCCCTGATGTAAAGTGATCCAATAGTTCATTCTGTTTACTTATTGTGGACTACGTTACGTATCTTGACATTGTTTATCGCCGGAAAATTTACGGCGGATACTTCAAAGTCCTTTCAACTCTTATGCTCACATATTGTCGTCCACACATTAATAGTCACGTTAACTAATGGTTTCTTACCCTGTGTCGTCATGCTACTTTTATATACAAATAATATCGATGAACACCTAATCCAAGATTAAAAATGCGATTCTAATACTAAACGGGAATCAGCATAAACGATTCCATATTTTTCGATGTGCAAAGAAACGAAACGAAACAAAATAAAAATACACGCATTAAACTACAGTTAACACGTTCACTGCCAAGCGTATTTTGCTACGTTAGAACTGCGATGCGATGAAATACTGCGGAGTATAATTAAATCGTGCAAAACAAAGGTAACGCAAAGTTGTCAGAAGCCAAAGTATTGAAGCACCGTTCCAATATCAATTGCTTTTACAAGATTGTAAGTAGGTTTCATTGCGACTTTTTTGCATTTTTAGTCAAATCTTTTGCACCGGTCATCGCGTATTTTGCTATGCTAGAACCGCGATGCGATAAAATACTGTTGAGTATAATTAAATCGTGCAAAACAAAGGTAACGTAGAGTTGTTAGAAGCCAAAGTATTGTAGCACCGTTCCAATATCAATTGCTTTTACAATATTGCAAATAGACTTCATTGCGAATTTTTTGTATTTTTAGTAAAATCTTTTGCGCCGGTCCCCGCGTATTTTGCTATATTAGAACCGCGATGCGATGAAATACTGCAGAGTATAATTAACTCGTGCAAAATGAAGGTACCACAGACTTGATCAAAGCCAAAGTATTGTAGCACCGTTCCAATATCAATTGCTTTTACAAGATTGCAAGTAGGCTTCATTGCGAATTTTTTGCATTTTTAGTAAAATCTTTTGCAACGGTTACCGCATATTTGATATATTAGAACCGCGATGCGATGAAGTATTGCAGAGTATAATTAAATCGTGCAAAACAAAGGTAACGCAAAGTTGTCAGAAGCCAAAGTATTGAAGCACCGTTCCAATATCAATTGCTTTTACAAGATTGCAAGTAGGCTTCATTACGAATTTTTTGCATTTTTAGTCAAATCTTTTGCACCGGTCATCGCGTATTTTGCTATGTTAGAACTGCGATGCGATAAAATACTGTAGTATAATTAAATAGTGCACGACAAAGGTAACGCAGAGTTGTTAGAAGCCAAAGTATTGAAGCACCGTTCCAATATCAATTGCTTTTACAAGATTGCAAGTAGGTTTCATTGCGAATTTTTTGCATTGCTAGTAAAATCTTTTGCACCGGTCACCGCGTATTTTGCTATGCTAGAACCGCGATGCGATGAAATACTGCAGACTATAATTAAATCGTGCAAAACAAAGGTAACGCAGAGTTAGAAGTCAAAGTATTGGAGCATCGTTCCAATATCAATTGCTTTTACAAGATTGAAAGTAGGCTTCATTGCGAATTTTTTGCATTTTTAGTAAAATCTTTTGCACCGGTCACCGCGTATTTTGTTATGTTAAAACCGCGATGCGATGAAATATTGCAGAGTATAATTAAATCGTGCAAAACAAAGGTAACGCAGAGTGGTTATAAGCCAAAGTATTGAAGCACCGTTCCAATATCAATTGCTTTTACAAAATTGCAAGTAGGCATCATTGCGAATTTTTTGCATTTTTAGTCAAATCTTTTGCACCGGTCACCGAATACCACCGTAGCAATCAATGTGTTAAGTGCCGCATATTTCATCTACAATACTTGCACTATAGGATGTAAAATGGATGCATACTTTACTATATTGCCACAGTTCCACCTAACATCAGCCCAGCGTGGCTAACAGCGAACAATCTGTTAAGCACACAGAATTGATGCCCTGTAAAATTTGCCCCCCATGTCACCGTTGCCGCGTCAATCCTATTTTACACGAGACTATTGTCCACCGAACCCACACGGGTGCGCCAGCGAACCTTATCGGGTAAATATTTACCGCGGCGCATTTATTGAACACCGTTCCCCTATCTCGTTTACAAGAGTCAAGTATGTTCATCGCAAATTTTTTATCTCGGAGAATCTTTTACACCGGCGCGATTTTGCTATGTTAGAATGGATGTCGATAAAATACTGAAAGATTAAAACGCCGACAAAGGTAACGTAGAGTTCCCGCCAGCCGGGAGATAGCGTTGTCCAGGATAGTCGTCTGTTTGCAAATGGAGACGCAAAATTACACATTTTCATTTTTAGTCAAATCTTTTGACGTCGACCGATGAGGAACGGCAAACATGCGGTACGCCGTATATTTCATCTACGCAGCGCGAGTGATAATCAAGCGGAAGATGGATGCATATTTTCCACGGGCGAATTTTTAATCAACGTCTGCGCGATCGACGGAGCTCGAGAGCAAATTGGATCCGATCTCATCAATTATGATGTTCGATGCAAAAAGTCGAAGATTTTTTTATTAACCCTTTGACTGCTGTGGACGCATATATGCGTCCGCCGAAATCTATCGGTGTCGACTATGGGCGCATATATGTGTCCTTAACACTTTGCCGCCCGCATATTTTTCGAGTTACCGTTTCTGCCGCCTGCGAGATTCACGTAAATTCGACTGCTCTCCAACGGTGGTATTTATGCAATCATTCGTAACATAAGGAGTTGCAATATAATTATTGTTAAAGAAGGCATTAAGGTAACTATTCCACCATTTTTACCGGCCGACAAAGTGTTAATTTTTCCGAATTCTCACTTATTGCAGCCACAATTATCAATGTACGAGATGAATGCAGATGCATTCTTTATCAAATAATTTTCTTGCATTATTAAATTTGGCGTGAATGAAGAATTACCATTAGAACTTTGTTGCGCCTTGCATAATCAATGTATAGAGTTCGAACTATTAAAAAGTATCTCACCCTCAGCGTGCTTTTCGGCCGGAAGTATTCAGTAGCCAAAGGGTTAAAATGAAGCAATGACGTGTATACACGTCGAACGCAGGATAAGTGGTCCTACTGTGGAATTTATTTTTAGAAATCCCCCACAGAGTGCGGAATTAACCCTTTGACTGCTATGGACGTATATATGCGTCCGCCGAAATCTATGGGTGTAGACTATGAGCGTATATATACGGTTCCCAATCGTTTCCATTTCTTACCTACTGCAGCCACAATTATCAACGCACAATATATATACAGATGCGTTCTTTATCAAATAATTTCCTTGCATTATTAAATTTGGCGTGAATGAAAAATTACCATTAGAACTTTGTTGCGCCTTGCATAATCAATGTATTGAGTTTACACTAGCAAAAAGTGTTTCGTTCTCATCGAGCGCATCGGCTGGAAGTATCCAATAGTCAAAAGGTTAATGAAACGCTCGCGTTAAATTTGAACCGCACAAACTAGCTTCGACCGACTCTCGAGTCCGCGTTGTTTGCGTTTTTGGAGTTCCAGTAAACGCTGAAATTGGCACATCGCGTGGAATCCGGCAAATCAGGCGCGAGAAATAGGCGAAAAAATATTTGCCGGCACGAATTTTTTCGCACTCCTGTCCGGATCGAAGGAATAAGTGCAAGCAGTCAGTGCGATGACGAAATCTGTTCGAACTGCACCCACGGGTTGCACTCCGTAAACGTTATCAGTCGCTCTGAAATAACACGTTTCGACGAGACGCTTTTAAAAAGAAAAACATTTAATGGTCCGAAGTTGCAGAGGGTGGAAGACCTGTATTATCTTTCGCTCGGACGTATCCGATAACTTTGTTCTCTAGTTAAAGCAATCTATTTTGAGAGCAGTGATCGAAGCGGTATTATGAATATCGGTAGTTTTGGGTAATTATCTTGTTATCCCAAAAGAAGTCGAATTCTGAGAATACCGGTGGGAACCTATTAAAGTGACGTTATATCGGTATAGCCGTATTTTGGGATAATACCTGTGCAATACCGGTAAATATTCTGGAAAAGGGAATCATCAAATAGATAAAACGGGGTATCAGTGGAATCAGGCCAATCAAATTACGAAATGCATAACATGCTTTAATAAAAATAAGCACGAACTAAGTGGATAAATTATGAGGTTATCGTTAGGCTGCCGACTTTCATTCTCTGCATCGTTCCTGGTAATTCTATTACAAAGTCATAAATATTATAAATTGAAGTACTTATGTAACGATTGTCAGACGTTTTGACCTCACTTATTGATTTTGTTGTATTATGGCCTTTTTGAGATTATTGGAATTTTTTCTCAAATATTCTTATTTACATGCTTGTACGTGGATAAATGGTTTCTATATTTTCAATACTATCTCTTCGCTTTAATACCGGCCGTATACTAGTACGTATTTCGGTATATGCACTGGTATGAATCTCGGATAAGGGTAAGAAGTGTTTGAAATTGCCGGTACTAAACATACAATACCAGTATTAATAAACTTTACGAAACAGCGGTTACATTACAGTGATTCTAAAACAAATGCCGGTATATTTCGAAATATATCGATCTTCGGTCTCTGTTTGGAACAAACAAAAATAAACCCGTGATTAATTCTTACCCAATACCCGCGTTCCAATTTTACGGTACAATTTTCTTTTTTCGGTTGCCACGACTGTCACTGCAGATTGTAACTGCGGGAATAGTGGAAAATGCAAGATTAGACGTCAGGTCGACTTCTCCGATATCGTGAAAGTTCGCTAAATTCCTGCTGCTTCCCGACCATATCCTTCCCGCAAGGAGAACGGATTAGGGATAGGGGAATCTCTTAAACGTACCTAAATTCCAGGCTCGTAGATCCGATACGACCCAGGGCGTCGTGAGTGAAACCTACAGGTCGCAAAAACTGATTCATGACTGAGTCGTTAGATACCGGTACAAGCGGAAAGATTATGGGGCAATACGATCTAATTGGGAATTCCGTACGGATTTCACGTGAGAACGTAAACTACTTTTGGAGCAGGAAGCATTTCAACGAAGGTATGTTAGTGATTTAAGTATGATGCAAACTGCAAAATACAGTAAATTATTGTGTGACGTGGCTTTGACAATTTTGGGCAAATAGCGAACGTTCGCGTTCGAATACGAACTTGTTACGTATTCCAATTTACATGAACATATTCATTATTTACATTAACATTACGTACATAATTTACATTAACATATCGTATATCATTTCTATAAAGATGATTCCGCCGAAGGTTAAAGTGATTAGAAATTATGTTAAACTGTTTGCAAGTCTTCGTTAATTTAATCTACCGAAAAAAGGTTAAATGTCAAATTAACTGAGGGCACAAATCAACATCATTAACACATTGACTGCCGTGCGTATTTTGCTGTATTAGAACGGCGATGCTATGAAATACTACAGCGTTTGACTGAATTATGCAAAATGTAAATACTGTGCAGGCATTGGAGATTAAAGGATCGCATTACTATTCTAACAGTAACTGCATTTACAAAATAATTATTGCTGCCCATTACGAATATTTTGGATCTTCAGTAAAATCTCTTGTGCCGATTAGTAATGATCATCACGGCAGTCAAAGTGTTAACGAAATTAAAGAACTCTGAACGCCTAACACTAGAAAGCAAAGTATAATTAAATGAAACAAATACGTTGACTGCCGTGCGTATTTTGCTGTATTAGAACGGCGATGCTATGAAAGACTACAGCGTTTGACTAAATTATGCAAAATGTAAATATTGTGCAGGTATTCGAGATGAAAGGATCGCATCACTATTCTCACAGTAACTGCATTTATAAAAAAATTATTGGTACCGATTGCGAATATTTTGGATCCTCAGTAAAATCTCTTGCGCCGATCAGCAGTGATCACGGCAGTCAAAGTCTTAACTGAATTATGCAAAATGTAAATACTGTGCAAGTATTGGAGATTAAAGGATCGCATCACTATTCTAACAGTAACTGCATTTATCAAATAATTATGCTACCTTTTGCAATATTTTGGATCTTTAATCAAATGTCTTGCATTCGAGTGACTTGCGTTGGGGTACTTTGAAGGTAATTGCGTAGATATTTCAGATGATATAATAACACTATTAAATTGTCATAAAAGTAACTTTAACCATGCGTCACTACAGAAAACATATTTCAAAAAGAATAAATAATTTTCGGCGCAAACACGTTTTCTTGTTTATGAAGTACTGCAGAATATGATGAATTATGCAAAACGAAAATAGTGCTAAGGTATCGGAGACCAAAGAATTGAATCACTATTTAACATTAACACGTTGACTGCCGTGCGTATTTTTCTGTATTAGAATAAAATGTAAATAATGTGCAGGTATTGGAGACCAAAGGATCGCATTACTATTCTAACAGTAACTGCATTTGTAAAATAATTATTGCTACCCATTGCGAATATTTTGGATCTTCAGTAAAATCTCTTGTGCCGATTAGTAATGACCATCACGGCAGTCAAAGTGTTAACGAAATTAAAGAACTCTGAACGCCTAACACTAGAAAGCAAAGTATAATTAAATGAAACAAACACGTTGACAGCCGTGCGTATTTTGCCGTATTATAACGGCGATGCTATGAAATACTACAGCGTTTGACTAAATTATGCAAAATGTAAATACAATGCAGGTATTGAAGACCAAAGGATCGTATCACTATTCTACCAATAACTGCATTTATAAAAAAATTATTGGTACCGATTGCGAATATTTTGGATCCTCAGTAAAATCTCTTGCGCCGATCAGCAGTGATCACGGCAGTCAAAGTCTTAACTGAATTATGCAAAATGTAAATACTGTGCAAGTATTGGAGATTAAAGGATCGCATCACTATTCTAACAGTAACTGCATTTATCAAATAATTATGCTACCTTTTGCAATATTTTGGATCTTTAATCAAATGTCTTGCATTCGAGTGACTTGCGTTGGGGTACTTTGAAGGTAATTGCGTAGATATTTCACATGATATAATAACACTATTAAATTGTCATAAAAGTAACTTTAACCATGCGTCACTACAGAAAACATATTTCAAAAAGAATAAATAATTTTCGGCGCATACACGTTTTCTTGTTTATGAAGTACTGCAGAATATGATGAATTATGCAAAACGAAAATAGTGCTAAGGTATCGGAGACCAAAGAATTGAATCACTATTTAACATTAACACGTTGACTGCCGTGCGTATTTTTCTGTATTAGAATAAAATGTAAATACTGTGCAGGTATTGGAGACCAAAGGATCGTATCACTATTCTACCAATAACTGCATTTATAAAAAAATTATTGGTACCGATTGCGAATATTTTGGATCCTCAGTAAAATATCTTGCGCCGATCAGCAGTGATCACGGCAGTCAAAGTCTTTACTGAATTATGCAAAATGTAAATACTGTGCAAGTATTGGAGATTAAAGGATCGCATCACTATTTTAACAGTAACTGCATTTATCAAATAATTATGCTGCCTTTTGCAATATTTTGGATCTTTAATCAAATGTCTTGCATTCGAGTGACTTGCGTTTGAGTACTTGCGAGGTAATTGCGTAGATATTTCACATGATATAATAACACTATTAAATTGTCATAAAAGTAACTTTAACCATGCGTCACTACAGAAAACATATTTCAAAACGAAGAAATAATTTTCGGCGCAAACACGTTTTCTTGTTTATGAAGTACTGCAGAATATGATGAATTATGCAAAACGAAAATAATGCGAAGGTATGGGCGACCAAAGAATTAAATCACTATCTAACATTAACACGTTGACTGCCGTGCGTATTTTTCTGTATTAGAATAAAATGTAAATAATGTGCAGGTATTGGGGACCGAAGGACCGCGTCACTATTCTAACAATAACTGCATTTATAAAATAATTATTGCTGGCCATTGCGAATATTTTCGATCTTCAGTAAAATCTCTTGCGCCGGTCAGCAGTGACCACAGCAGTGAAAGTTTTAACTGAATTATGCAAAATATACATAATGTGCAGGTATTGAAGACCAAATGTTAAAGCACAAAAATACATTAATTGACATCGCTCCCGAAAAATCCTTAAAAAACCGAACCCCGTCTAAGCCAAATATTTCACAACACGAAGTTAACTTCGTAATCCAGTGTACACGCCGCTTTCATTAAAACCAGGAAATAAATCCGCGAACGCAACCACATCAAACCCGACATACAACGAAACACTTAAAGACAAGTGCACAGGAACGGATTGAACTGCTCGACACCCTCTTCGGTTCCGCACAAACTGGATATCGCCAGCCACGATATTGTCCTTTCAACGGCACACACACCAAACGTACTACTTGCTGGATACGAGAGAAAATTCTTAGCCGCACAATGGCGTGTGTGTCACACGTCGAGCTTCATACAATTTTTATGAGAGGACCCACACAATACGTCGTATTTCGTATCGAATTTCGCCGCTTTGATTCGAAGACGTATGCCCGGAAACGAAAGAGATGCTGGCCGGATTGGTGACGTCACGATTTTGCAGTGTAGTTTTCAAATAACGTACGAAAGCTTCGGCTAATATTATTGCAACGAGTCGGCTATCGATAACTAACCGAGCGGTTTCTATAAATGAAGCTGGCGGGGTAAGAAAAGAAAACTGCGTTCCGAATGAAAGGGGAGTTTATGAAGGATCGCGACATAATAAGCGTTTGATTGTTATCGGAGGAAGTTTGATAAACTTTCTGTACCGCGGCCGACTAATTATTGTGGAAAAATGCGAGAGTACGTTTGGAGCAGCGGGAGAGAGAATTTATTCTGTCATTAAGCAACGCTTTTTCTCAAATGGTAATATATACTATGTCTGCGGAATAACCTTTTTGTACCCAGCCGAATATTTTTCATTTACGGATTTTCTTATTCGAGGTGGGATTCCATTTTATGAACATCAACGCAGATTGAAAATGTCGCGGCAAAATGTAAAACTAATACTTCCACAAAATAAAAGAAAAACTTCGAATGCTACTATAATTATCGCTGAAATACGCAGTTCTAGTTTCCACTCGATACATCTATTTTTCACACTATCCCAAATTGAAGAAACGAAATGCAGTTTGTGCGCGCATTCGTGTTTCACCATTTACGCACGTGTAGCATAATGAAACACGCATTGCATGCCAGTGCACATTGCCGCCATGTCGGTAGATTTCGCACAAAAACTCATTGTGGGTCGGTGATGTTATTTTCCCGTGCAAAACCGACCCGGTATCGAATTACACCCCGATATTGCTGCAAACAAAGACAGTAGAAAAGCACCACGCTGTTACCTACAGGAGAGCAATAGAAATAATGACTATTTAATCGAATTCTATCTCCCGAACCAGGAAGTCGTAAATGTGGAGTGTTACCCTGCAAATTCGAAATTTTCGAAAAACCGAAGATCTACTTGATGATCTCAGCGATTAAACGAACATACAATTGTGTTATTACCTACGATAATTGTGAACGTACAATTATATTATCGCAAACGACCAGTTTATTTATAGTCTTTATTGCTTACTTTAACCTTATTAAACTCTTTGGCATAACACACCTTTTATAGTTGAAATGTACAGTTCATAATCACATAATTAAATCATGTACACACGTATTTTTACGTATCATGTATTTTACTATGTTAATCATTGAAGCGTACGTTCGAATTCTTCGATATCAAAACGTTTTACGTTGTTCACTTTAGTTTAGATTATTGTAACTTTGCTTAATCATTGAAGTGCATGTTCGAATTCTTCGATGTCAAACGTTTAACGTTGTTCAGTTTAGTTTAGACAAATTGTAACTTCGCTTAATCATTGAAGCGTACGTTGGAATTCTTCGATATCAAAATGTTTAACGTTGTTCAGTTTAGTTTAGGCAAATTGTAACTTGGCTTAATCATTGAAGCGTACATTCGAATTCTTCGATATCAAAACGTTTAACGGTGTTCAATTTAGTTTAGACAAATTGTAACTTCGCTTAATCATTGAAGCGTACGTTCGAATTCTTCGATATCAAAACGTTTAACGTTGTTCAGTTTAGTTTAGACAAATTGTAACTTCGCTTAATCATTGAAGCGTACGTTCGAATTCTTCGATATCAAAACGTTTAACGTTGTTCAGTTTAGTTTAGACAAATTGTAACTTCGCTTAATCATTGAAGCGTACGTTCGAATTTCCCGATATCAACACGTTTAATGTCGCGGCAAGTTTTGTCAAGTTTCTCAGTTTCCCGTTCAGCTTTCGCAATCGTCAAGGCCGACGGCGAGTGTGTTGGACTGAGTGGACAGTGTGTTTTGCGTTAAAATTAGATAAGGAGTCCCTATAGGTGGCGGTGGGAGAAGACACGACGATGAGCAAGAGACACTTTGAGGACGTTGCGGGGCGGGGAGAGATGAGGAAGAAGGAAGCCTCAGCGCTACACGTATTTTTAGAGGGGTTGGCAGTAACGAAAGCAACAGCTGACCATTTATCCGACCGATGATGGACTTTTGCGTGGAAAAATCGCGTCATCAACTCTACCCTCTCCTGCCTCAACGCGTTTCCGCACAGTCTATCGGCACAAGACTGCGTGTTCGTTCGTTTACTGGTCGTAAATTCGTCGCGCGTTTGTCTTTTTCGGCACGTTACCTTCGGTATTGACATTCGCGCTAAATCACAATATAGTCGCGCAAGCACAGAAATAAGCTGTCTGAAATAACACGCCTTTTTATGGTTCAAACGTAGCTTTGAAAGCTATACGTTTATTTGTTAGCTCGACATGTCTCGGAATGAAATGATTTCTCTCCACAGGAGTAGAGCACTCTTTTAACACGGCGCAAAAGGTCTCACGAAAAATTAAAAAATACTCAATCAATAGCATTTATATTATTGTAAATGCAATTAACACTTTGACTGCCATGATGGTCACCGCTGACTAGCGCAAGAGATTTTACTAAAGATCCAAAATATTTGCAATGAGTAGCAATAATTATTTTATAAATGCAGTTATTGTTAGAATAGTGATGCGATCCTTTGGTCCCCTATACCTACACATTATTTACATTTCGCATAATTCGGTCAAACGCTGTAGTATTTCATCGCGTTGTGGTTTTAAGCGAAGTTAGAATTTGTTTAAACTAAACTGAACAACGTTAAATGTTTTGATATCGAAGAATTCAAACGTACGATTCAATGATTAAGCGAAGTTACAATCTGTCTAAACTAAACTGAACAACGTTAAACGTTTTGATATCCAAGAATTCGAACGTACGCTTCAATAATTAAGCAAAGTTACAATTTGTCTAAACTAAACTGAACAATGTTAAACGTTTTGATATCGAAGAACTCGAACGTACACTTCAATAATTTAGCCAAGTTACAATTTGTCTAAATTAAACTAAACAACGACTTTTTAAGCGAAAACTACAACTTGTCCAAAGCGGCGATTCTTTAAAAGTTTCTACCGAAAAAGGACTTTAGAAAATGCTTAGACGATATGCTAAAATACATATATACTGACGGGAGTTCATATCTTAAACGATACCATGTGATTGCAAGATGTGTGCTGTTGTCATGTTTTGTTTGTTTGTTACTCATTTATAGGAAAAGTGTTGTGTCATTGTAACCGGGCGCTAAATTTACTTTTCGCGTATAAACTGCTTTGTCGCGCGTTGTATTCTTGCCGAAGGAAACATTTCTTAAAGTTGATACGGCAGCGATGTTGCGGAATGGTCAGCGGGAAGTTTTACCGTGCAGAGCTCACGATTGAGATGGATCTCTTATCCGGATCGTAACGTCTTAATCGTATTGCCTCTCGAAAGCGTGTAGCTCGGAAAAATCGCTTTAACGACGCCGTCCGACGATCGTTTTATGGAGATTCTTCGTAAATTTCGTACCACGTCTGATCATATCGCGTCCACGGCAAAGAGATAAACCATGTAATCGTCATTATACAACATACTTTTTATGTTACAGTATCATAACTGTCTGTCATTCGACATTAAGAGCTGTGTACTTTTAAAACGGCTGAAATTATCGTGAACATTACTTCCCCCACCGCCAAATACAATAAATGTGCCGTTTATTTTGAAAGTGGCCTAACTCCGTTTTTCAATATCCATGGTTTTTCAGTAATTTCAGTTATTTTCCGTTATTTATCTCGATTTGAAGATAAATCGAGTTACCATGGTTACATGTACAAATACATGTTATTTATCAGTAATTTCAGTTATTGTATCAACATCAGTTATTTATCTCGATTTGAAGATAAATCGAGTTAGGCCACTTTCAAAATAAACGGCTCAAATAATTAAATTCTCTGAAGGGGGAAAACGTTATATACGCAGTTCGATGTGTTGTCTACGCAATTTGTTTCGTATAACTCGGTCGTGCGTTCGAAAATGCTACGTTTTAAAAATACCAGTATTCAAATTGTCAAAGTAGCCTCGGTGCCAAAAATGCACGCGCCGCAGTGACGAGTTCGCGAGAAATTTCACAGGAAACCGATTGTTTGACTCATCGACCGAACATTTATCGCTTTTTCTATGAAAAGCACGCGTCCGCAATGAACGGGTACGACAGCCGACAAATTCGACGGAGAAAAATGTCGACTTGTTATTGCGCGCACGAAGCCAAACGCGCGCGATAAATATTTTTGGCGCAAATATTTGCCGGATCAGTGTTTATCGCACGATAATCCGACGACACGGACGTACGTGACAGGTGAAAGGGTTTGACTGCACAGTTTGCCGGAGTCGCATATGGGAGAATATGTTAACTAACTGCAATATTGATTATTCATAAAAATACCAGCGTCAAATTTTATTAGTTTTACAGTACCTGAATTTTGTGGTGTATCAAAGGTGGTATTAATCACTACATTACGACTTTTCTTTCAAAACATGTGGAGAAAGGGATTTTACGTACAATTAATAATAATAATTGATCGTGTACGTTGGTGAATTGGTTAACTAACTGCAATATCGATTATTCGTAAAAATCGATTTTATTCAATATCTGAATTTTGTGGTGTAAAATACATTACGACTTTTCTTTCAAAACAGCGTCAAATTTTATTAGTTTTACAGTACCTGAATTTTGTGGTGTATCAAAGGTAGTATTAATCACTACATTACGACTTTTCTTTCAAAACATGTCGAGAAAGAGATTTTACGTACAATTAATAATAATAATTGATCGTGTACGTTGGTGAATATGTTAACTAACTGCAATATCGATTATTCATAAAAATACCAGCGTCAAATTTTATTAGTTTTATAGTACCTGAATTTTGTGGTGTATCAAAGGTGGTATTAATCACTACATTACGACTTTTCTTTCAAAACATGTCGAGAAAGAGATTTTACGTACAATTAATAATAATAATTGATCGTGTACGTTGGCGAATATGTTAACTAACTGCAATATCGATTATTCATAAAAATACCAGCGTCAAATTTTATTAGTTTTACAGTACCTGAATTTTGTGGTGTATCAAAGATAGTATTGATCACTACATTACGACTTTTCTTTTAAAACATGTCGAGAAAGTGATTTTACGTGCAATTAATAATAATAATTGATCGTGTACGTTGGTGAATATGTTAACTAACTGCAATATCGATTATTCATAAAAATACCAGCGTCAAATTTTATTAGTTTTACAGTACCTGAATTTTGTGGTGTATCAAAGGTGGTATTAATCACTACATTACGACTTTTTTTTCAAAACATGTCGAGAAAGAGATTTTAGGTACAATTAATAATAATAATTGATCGTGTACGTTGGTGAATATGTTAACTAACTGCAATATCGATTATTCATAAAAATACCAGCGTCAAATTTTATTAGTTTTACAGTACCTGAATTTTGTGGTGTATCAAAGGTGGTATTAATCACTACATTACGACTTTTCTTTCAAAACATGTCGAGAAAGAGATTTTACGTACAATTAATAATAATAATTGATCGTGTACGTTGGTGAATATGTTAACTAACTGCAATATCGATTATTCATAAAAATACCAGCGTCAAATTTTATTAGTTTTACAATACCTGAATTTTGTAGTATATCAAAGATGGTATTAATCACTACATTACGACTTTTCTTTAAAAACATGTCGAAAAAGAAATTTTACGTACAATTAATAATAATAATTGATCGTGTACGTTGGTGAATATGTTAACTAACTGCAATATCGATTATTCATAAAAATACCAGCGTCAAATTTTATTAGTTTTACAGTACCTGAATTTTGTGGTGTATCAAAGGTGGTATTAATCACTACATTACGACTTTTCTTTCAAAACGTGTCGAGAAAGAGATTTTACGTACAATTAATAATAATAATTGATCATGAACGTTGGTGAATATGATTTTTCGTTTTACAGTAAATTTTGTGGTGTATCAAATGTATTAATCACTACATTACGACTCTTCTTTCAAAAAAGAAAGATTTTACGTACAATTAATAATAATAATTGATCGTGTACGTTGGTGAATGTGTTAACTAACTGCAATATCGATTATTCATAAAAATACACGCGTCAAATTTTATTAGTTTTACAGTACCTGAATTTTGTGGTGTATCAAAGGTGGCATTAATCACTATATTACGACTTTTCTTTCAAAACATGTTGAGAAAGAGATTTTACGTACAATTAATAATAATAATTGATCGTGTACGTTGGTGAATATGTTAACTAACTGCAATATCGATTATTCATAAAAATACCAGCGTCAAATTTTATTAGTTTTGTAGTGCCTGAAAGGTAGTATTAATCAATACATTACGAATTTTCTTTCAAAACATGTCGAAAAAGAGATTTTACGTACAATTAATAGTAATAATTGATCGTGTACGTTGGTGAATATGTTAACTAACTGCAATATCGATTATTCATAAAAATACCAGCGTCAAATTTTATTAGTTTTACAATACCTGAATTTTGTGATGTACCAAAGGTGGTATTAATCACTAGATTACGACTTTTCTTTCAAAACATGTCGAGAAAGATTTTACGTAAATAAATAATAATAATTGATCGTGCATGTTGATAAAAGGTCAATTTTAACTAAGTCAACATTGCGTAAGATCCATGCCAATAACTCTTACACTCCGGATTTCCGAAACGCATTATAATTACCGAAAAAGTCAAACGCAAATAACCGGACGTCAAACAAAACGCGTTATAACACAATGCATGCACAAATTTAATCATCGATATATTAACAAGTACAACATTTGCAATAAACATTCAACCCTCCCGTCGCACTGCGTTTAATTACAGCAGTGTACATATACTTCCAAACAGTATTAATCAATGTAAATTATGAGTGAGTAACGCGTAAAGTAATATGTAATATAAATATACACAATACATAAAGTAGTAATAAGCCGTGATATCTTCATGGTACGAAACAGCGCTGTCGGCTATTTGTGACTCTGTACTCGGCAGGGTGCAAATATTCGAGCTGTTTGCGGCGGAAAATTATTAGGATATAAATATTCATGATCAAAAAATTCGCGGTCCGATTACCTTCGAGCAGAGTTTCGTTGAGCTTCTAACGAGGGACCGTTTTGCCACGAATACGGAGAAGGCCGATGTCTGAGAAAGATGTTAACACTTTACCAACCGCTACTGACTGAAAATGCCACTCACTAACAACCGACTCTATTTTGGATATCGCGCAGGAATTGTGTATGTGCCTATTTGTAAACCTTTGTAACTGAAAAATACTGAATGTGTTGTTGAGAATCCTTTGGTTTCAAAGCAGTGTAATTTTATTGTCGTTTAGAATTGTCATAATACCATCTGATATTTATTTTATCTAATATAACCGTTGACCACTGAAAAGCCAATTAATCGGCTACCGGTAAATAGCAGTTGGAACCGAAAAGTCGATTAATCGGCTAGCGGTCGTTAAAGTGTTAAAAAACCGCGGTGCGAATAAATTGGGCTCTTTTCACAGGAGCCATTTGCGTCATGCTCGAGTTCATGTTGAATCGTGCGTACGCGGTGCATAACTAAAAATTTGCTGTGTATTTTTACGCAGCAAAAGATCTGGTAATTCTGCGATACGGCCTGCTACGTGATACTTTAGAGTAAATCGCTGATTTGCGAAGTTTGAAAAGTTATGAGCGAGTTTAACGGATACTCGGAGCACAGATAAATGATAAGGTACTCGTGTTACACTCCGATAACTAATTGTAGCACATGATAGATGTTCTTCATGTTTGTAATTATTTTGGCACATCTAATTTGTTAGTTTCCAAAAAATTACAGGAGCCATTTGCGTCATGCTCGACTTCATGTTGAATCGTGCGTACGCGGTGCACAACTAAAAATTTGCCGTGTATTTTTACGCAGCAAAAGATCTGGTAATTCTGCGATACGACCTGCTACTTGATACTTTAGAGTAAATCGCTGATTTGCGGAGTTTGAAAAGTTATGAGCGAGTTTAACGGATACTCGGAGCACAGATAAATGATAAAGTACTCGTGTTATACCCCGATAACTAACTGTAGCACATGATAGATGTTCACCGTGTTTCTAATTATTTTGGCACATCTGATTTGTTAGTTTTCAAAAAATTACCGTTGACCGTCCACTTAATTTGGCGGAATAATCCGCAAACAAAAACTGACCATTATCACCGGGAGCGAATAAATCCGCACACAATAATTTTTGTTTTCAGCTTATCAGCAATCGTTAAAGAGTCTGTACGATAAACAAACAATAAAGAATTTTGTGTAAAATATTATTTTTCTTACTTTTCTGATTGTAAGTTCAAAATAATAAAATATTAAAAAAAAAATAATAGATAATAAAATTAACAAAATTAGGTTACCACAATGAATTACAGTTCGGATTCGGATTCAAGCATGGAAATACAAATATCCCATAAGCGTAAACGTGCCATAGCTCTAATAGATAGTAGTGAAGATTACCAGCCCGATAATATTGAAACTGAAGATTTGTTATGGGAAAAACGAAATTGTATGCCAACATTACATGATTTTACTGCCGTAAGTGGTGTAACCATCAACGTCAATGGAATGTCCAGGCGCGATGTTTTCGAATTATTTTTCAACGTGAAACTAGTCCAAAAAATAGTTCTGAAAAATACGAAGAATGTACAATAATTTGAGTAACCCTATGACACTATTTCTAATGAAAATAAACACTAAAAGTCTTCCTTGCGCATGTCGGATTTTTGTGTAAGATTGCGGATTTAGAGCGATGATGCAAATGGGTTAAAAAATTGCACGACTGTACAATTACTGTTCATTAAATTTACGCGATTGTCGAGTGCTATTATGTAAAGAGTATCTTACGAGTCCCATGAAAAACTGCTACTAAATAGATTTCCCACGCAACGGCAACCCACGAGAGTCGAAGACGTGCAAATAATGTCCGTAAAAAAATAATCAGCCTAAGCCTAATCGAGAGCGAACCTCCCCTCGATCAGTTATTCACGACCCACAAATTTCGCATGCAAATGACTCTGGCAACGCACGACTGGCATGTGACACGGCCAATCAGAAAGCAATTTTTCACCGGGGTACACTTAAAAACTTTTCACTCAGCGAAACGACATCGTTAACCGAATACTCCAAATGATATCTGCGTCTTTGTCTTCAACTGAGCTGTTGTCAACACGAACCATTTGTTCAATTTACGAACGTGCGCCATTTGGAGAGGAAGTGCGCACTTTCAACAGGAAACGCAATGTCAGTTTATGGCATAGGTCGTTATTAATCAACTCATAATTTACAAATCACAGCGCAAAATAGTACAACACTTGACAGATCGACGTTCTGGAGTTTCTGGGTTTCTGATAGGTTACTGCCTAACCTCGTATCATAAATTTGCTAACTGACTTCGTATGATAAGGAAGTGCAGGCTTTAAGCAAGCAATACAATGTTAGGTGAAATTGTAAAGTGCTATTAATCGATTCATATTTAACAAAGCAGAACTAGAAATATTACAATAATTAATTCAGCAGTATTCTGAAGATTCTGCACCAGGGACTTATAACAGACTATGTTCCAATCCCTCGTCAGCCATTTGTCTTCTTATTCAATTTGTCGCGGAAATACAAACCGCTGCCAAGCAACACGTCAGTTGCAATCGAAAAATGCAGTTAATTAAGCCATATTTAACTGATAATGGTATAATATGTAGTTTCAAACGCAAACATTTCCTAAAGATTCTAAACGCTCGACATTTGATTTACTATTTTCCAACATCGTGTCACCGATATACAAAGTTTCTGCATTTATCACAGTATGCAAACTGCGAACAAGCAATGTATCAGTTGCTATCATAAAATCCTGTTAATTAACCCATATTTAATGAATTATGCAGTAATAAATCGCTTTAAGCGTGAAACTTTCTAAAGACTCCAAATGCCCGACCAATAATAGACTGTTTTCTAATACCACGCCATCGATTTATCAACTTACTCCATTTATCACGAAAATGCAAACTACCAAAAAGCAACGCGTCAGACGCAATGGTAAAATCCTGTCAATCAGACCATACTTAACAAAAAATACGAGTAATAATCGTAAAACTCTATTAATTAACCGATATTTAGCAGATTAGCAAATAATATATTACTTCAAGCGTGAAACTTTCTAAACATTCTAAGCGTCCGGCCAACGATACATTATTTTCTAACACCGTGCCATCGATTTACCAACTTACTCTATTTATTACGGCAATCCAAACTATCAGCAAGTTAATCAGACCGTATTTAACAAAAAATGAGAGTAATAATCGTAAAACCCTGTTAATTAACCGATATTTAAGAGATTAGCAAATAATATATTGCTTCAAGCGTGAAATTTTCAAAACATTCTAAGCGCCCGACCAATGATTAACTATTTTCTAACATCGTCCCATCGATTTAGCAACTTAATCCATTTATCGCGGAAATACAAACTGCCAAAAAGCAACGCGTCAGACGCAATCATAAAATCCTGTCAAACATACCGTTCTTAACAAGCAATGAAAGTAACATATCGCTTCAAGCGTGGAACTTTCTAGATCCTAAATCCCTGACCTACGGCAAACTGTTTCCTAACCTCGGCTTACTGTTACTGCTTCAAAGATTACATCTTCATCTTTAACGGCAAAGGTTGGCGAAAGCACGACGCATAAGCCGACCCCATGTTCAAGCAGAATGTGTAATCGATATCTGTGGACAGACGGCTCTAATGTCGGTGGAACAGTTGGAGGGCTCTGCGATTCTTACGTTCAGCGAAGATGATATCGTCTGACGTCGATCGACGAGAAAGCTGTCACTGGAGCTGCTCGACCTTCATCAGTCGTTGCCACTTATGGCTGAGCGTTAAGGTTGAAACGCCGATTAGCACCGGCTAAAATCTGTCGACTTCGATGTAGCCACTAAGTCGGGGAACGAAGCTGCGCAAAATCGGGAATTTAAGTAGACCGAAGTGAAAGAAAGAACGCGTGAAATTAGACGAAAGCAGAAGTTCGGAAGAATGGTAGCGAACGGCAAATAATGTTGTAATAGATATAATAGTGGCAACGCCATACTGTGATAATCGCAAATCGTGAAGCTGCGCAAAATCGGGAATTTAAGTAGACCGAAGTGAAAGTCTGAACGCGTGAAATTAGGCGAAAGCAGGAGCTTCGAAGAATGGTGGCGAACAGCAAATAATGTTGTAATAAATATAATAGTGGCAACGCCATATTGTGACAATCGCAAATCGTGACAATCGTGAAGCTGCGCAAAATCGGAAATTTAAGTAGACCGAAGTGAAAGTCTGAACGCGTGAAATTAGGCGAAAGCAGGAGCTCCGAAGAATGGTGGCGAATAGCAAATAATTTTGTAATAAATATAATAGTGGTAACGCCATATTGTGACAATTGCAAATCGTGACAATCGTGAAGCTGCGCAAAATCGGGAATTTGAGTAGACCGAAGTGGATATCTGAACGTGTGAAATTGGACGAAAGCAGGAGCTCCGAGGAATGGTAGCGAATAACAAATAATATTGTAATAAATATAATAGTGGCAACGCCATATTGTGACAATCGCAAATCGTGAAAATCGTGAAGCTGCGCAAAATCGGGAATTTAAGTAGACCGAAGTGAAAGTCTGAACGCGTGAAACTAGACAAAAGCAGGAGCTCGGAAAAATGGTGGCGAACAGTAAATAATATTGTAATAAATATAATAGTGGCAACGCCATATTGTGACAATCGCAAATCGCGACAATCGTGAAGCGGCGCAAAATCGGAAATTTAAGAAGACCGAAGTGAAAGTTTGAACGCGTGAATTTAGGCGAAAACAGGAGTTCATAAGAATGGTGGCAAACAGCAAATAATATTGTAATAAATATAATAGTGTCAACGCCATATTGTGACAATATTTAGGTTAAAAATTAATTAGGCAGTGTGGGTGCTAATTACGCAGAATTTGTTCTCGGCCTTTCGATACGTTCATAGTGCCATCGTCGGTAGATAATTATTAATTGATTAACACTGACTAGAATTCGTCGAATTTGAATTCGACACTGACATTGGGAATTAGCTAAGTGGATAAAATGATTGAAAATTCTCATAGCAGATATTGAAGTACACGCAAACAGGTGGATGTAGAGTAGTCTTGGAAAGGCTAAACGCGTTAAGAAAGTGGAAGTCATATCCACACAATGAGCGTCTGACCTTTTTTAGTCGTTACTACTTTCGGCTCTTAACGCTCAGCCAATCGAGTGAAAATATCTCACACTTTATCTTCGTAACAAGAAGCCTTATATTTTATTTACTTTTACTTTTGCTATTGTTTAGTAAGTCACGAATTGGAGTTGTTTGTAATTCATCAAATACATTTCCTGCTTTTGTAAAACATAAATTTCATTAATACCTGTTAAATAAATCCAGTTAACACTTTTTCGAACGCTAGCCGATTAATCGACTTTTCGGTTCCAACTGTTATTTACCGGTAGCCGATTAATCGGCTTTTAAGTAGTCAACGGTTGTATTAGATAAAATAAATATGAAATTATATTATGACAATTCTAAATTACAATAAAATTACACCGCGTTGAAACCAAAGGATTCTCAACGACACAATCCGTATTTTTGCGTTACAGCTTTCCAAATAGGCACATACACAATTCCTGCGTGATATCCAAAACAGAGTCGGTCGTTAGTGAGTGGCATCTTCAATCAATAGCGGTCGATAAAGTGTGAAGATTAATGAAGAATTTATATTTCATTAATTAATATTTCATTCACTACAAGCAATATCTAATTAATTGATTTGTTTTCATTTTCATGTTTTATATCCAATACAAGATTATTACCACCAAAGATAGTTTAGCCGTTAAAATAATAATTATATGTCATTGTCGTCTTCCAAATAGTGGAGAATAATCTACTTTACTTACAAAAAATGCACTCGAATGCTTTGAATTAAGAACATTCATGCACCAGCATCCACGCGCCACATACTTCAAATCGCTCACCTACGAACACTTACATTCGCATCTGTGCAAACTGCACCCATCAAAATGCGCGAGATGAAAATGCGTCCGCATAAAAGCCTCGGACAGAAGCGCGGACATTGTGAAAAGCGGGCAAAAAACCCAGGGACCCGAAAACACGATGAGTTTAGCGGCGTGCGCGATATGAAAGTGTGAGAATTTACACGAGAACGCACTAACGCAGGCCAACATAAAAGGCCGTTACTATAGGCACCCGTTGCATAACGCGACTTTGACCGATGATTATTCGTTCCCGTTTCGACGCCCACACGCAAGAAACAGTGATTTATCGACGTCCGCCGATGTGTCCGCGATAAACGGACAGAAAGGCGAACGCGTTCGCGACTTTCGTCTCACAATCGCACTCATCTCTGCGGACGCAAAGAATGGCGACCGGTTAAAAGCGAGACGCGCCACGTGTAAATATAGAAACGGCTGCCGCTAGTTGCTGTTTGTGTTTCGCGAGAGACGCTGTCAGACAGTGTGAATGAAATGACATCGAATAAAATGGGTTTTTATGGGCGATGTCTGAAGACTGACGGAGTTCAGTGTTCGAGGAGTTGTTTGTGGCTAACTGTAGCTTTGGGGAATAACTTCTTGTGTGTGGATGGTCGATTGAAGAGGGTAATTGGGGTCGGTGGGGCAAGTCTTGGGTCATTGAGATAATTGTTTTACGTTATAGGTGTTTCCGGAGGCATGACGTGTTGTCGGAAAGGTGAGGGATACGAAAAGAGTAGATGCTGTTGGATGTGAATCGATTGTAATTTTGAATATAATTCATTAAAACGAATATGAGTATGCTAAAAGATAAAATGCAGTTGATTTATCACAACTAACGAAAAAACATGATGAACAATCGATCATCGAATAAAAAGAAATAATCGTTAATCGGCAATCATTGGTTTTCAATAAAAGTTCAATTAAAATGCCGTTTATAGTTTCCGGTACCAAAAGTGACAAGTATCGGAATTACAAATCGTCGTTAATTGATTTGCTAGGCAAAGTAAATTCATTTTTAGGAGCCGTAGGGCAGGTAACGATTAAATTAAATAAAAAATCAAATGTCCAATATAAAGAAGCAATCATTACCAATAAAATATTACTTTTCCATCAATTTCCAGTTAAAATACTATTTATAGCAAATCTATCCCAATTATTACCAATAACCCCATAATCTAACATCAACACCTTACTCGAATCTCAGACTAAACGACCCAATTGCGATTATTGGAATTGGAAACGCATTTGTTCATCGAGAAAAATAACTCAACTTTTTCATTCCAACCGTTAATCATTAATTGAATTGCTAGACAAGATAAATTAATTTTCAGGATCTGTAGGGCAGCTGTTAAATTACATAAGAAAATCAAACGTCGAATATAAATAAGCAATCAATTACCAATAAAATATTACTTTTTCATCAAATTCCAATTAAAATACTATTTATAACGAATGTGTACCAATCATTACTAATAACCCCATAATCTAATTAACACCAACACCTTACTCAAATCACTGACTAAACGACCCAATTGCGATTATTGCCATCATTGAGATTGAGAACGCAATTTTTCATCGGAAAAAATAACTATATTTTTTCATTCCGACCGTTAATGATTAATTGAATTTCTAGAAAAGATAAATATTTTTTGAGCGCCGTAAGGTAGAGTGTTGACAGTGGGACGGAAATGGTGGAGCGAAATGAGAAGGTGTACTCTCGTGCTAATGATAATTCGCGACCCCGCGTTGAAGCCCAGTGTTCCACAACGCGTATCGTCCTTAATTACGCCCATACGCAACGCTAATTATCGCGGTAATAACGCCCGCTGGCTTCTCCCGCGAAGTAGCCTACTCGTTACATCGATCTTCGCGTTATCCTGCACTACCGCGAGGACCCGCACCTGCGACCTCAATTATTTTTCGCACCACGCCGGAAAACTCCTAGCGACGCTGTTGAAGGAAGAACGAAGCAAGGTCGCAAAGGTCTTTGAGCCACGTGTAAAGATGAAAAGCGAAAATGCACAAGTTTTTATGTTTCAAACAATATTATATTGAACAATAAATAATATTATATATTATTAACCCTCTGTCCGCCGAATACTTCCGGTCGAAAAGATGCAAAGCAAGAATGTACAAGTTTTTATATTTCAAACAATATTATATTGAAATAATAAATGATATTATATATTATTAACCCTTTGACTGCTGAGTACTTCCGGTCGAAAAGATGTAAAGTCGCGCTGAGGACAATATTATATTGAAATAATAAATGATATTATATATTATTTTTCGCTAGTGTCAACAAAGATGCTAGTTCAAGTTTTTTTTCTTAAAGTTTTACTGATACTACAGTATTATATATTTGTAACAATAAAGTTTTTATATGTACAGATAAATGCAACGTTTTTATATTTACAAATAAATGTTTTTATATTGTGGAATTATTCGATTTGGCAAATCGGCTGCTCAATTATTGCACGCAGAACGTATATGAATGTTCTTTTGAAAGTTTCGAAAAAGATTGCTGTTGTGTCGACATCGATTACATTTATTTCATGTGATTTTGTTATATGAGTTACGAGTGCACGTGTTTAGCGGTGAATTTAAAAACACGTATCTTTCGCCCCGATCTGTTATTTGGTGGTGAACAGTTTGCACAGTTGTTGAGCAACATTATTTCGCGTCAAAGTTACAGTGAAAGAATGAGAAACGGTTACACGACCAACGGTAAACATATTTGTAGAACGCAAAACATGTATAACTGCTCTGTTGATAGTTTGGAAAACATTTATGCTTCCGCGAGATAACTCTGACTGCATTTATATTATACGATTTTACTCCTTTGATTATTAGAGCACGTGATTAGTCGTCAATTTATAAAAACGTTTTTTTCCTACGGTTTGTTATTTGAAGATCAGCAGTCAGATATTGAGCCGTGAACATATAAAAACTTCGTGAAGTAAAAATGACGGCGATAAAAAAACTTGAATGGCCAACAACATCGAAATGATACAAAGTTCCATTTAATTTTATGTATACCGGTAGCAGCTTTTAGGCAGCGATAGGCTTGAATCCATTTAATGTGTTCAGATAAACGTTGCCGAGCGAGAAGTAGATAAACGTAGCGAGTCTTAGGTCTATAATCCTCGGCGGATCCCAAAGCGAATGACATAAACGCCAGCAATTGCCACGAGAAATGACCGGCGTCGGTGCGGACAACATAAATCGTCCTTTAAACGCGTGAGATCAAAAGCGAGGAGTGGGTGGGCATTCGGAAATTGGACGCCGCCTTTAGACTCCCGTGATTTAGTGGATACCACATCGATCAGTCGGCATGATACGATTCAACCGGAAAGTGTCTCATTAGTCGATAAATCTCTACCCTGATCAATCCTGGCAAATTTCGCTTCCAACGGGTTATGTTTCACCCGGAGCACAATGATATAGATCGTTCTATCTTAATGCATGACTGGCTGTGTCATACATTGGAATAGAATGCTAGCCAATTCCCGATTTCCGTGCGTGAGAGAACTAGAAAGACTATAGAGAGGAAATTATGTGCGTGAAGTGAGATTCAAACATTCGGCGTCATGTATGTTTATGATAGAGTACTGTAATATCAATTGTGGCCCACAGAAGGTAATCGTCACTTTAAGTGAAACTCGGAAAAAAATTTGCCTCTAAGCACTGTGTAGCAAAGTCATCTACTCATAAGGAATAATCCGCTAAACACAAGTGTTCTAACAAAAAAGTAAAAATTGTGATATAATGCTTTCGAATACTACAACTGAAAATCAATTGATATCAGTTTACTTGACACGTTCACATTTTTTTAAGCCCACCCACGACACGTCCGTGTCCTGTAATCATGTCAAAGTATGGAATGCCAGTAGTATTTTGATATGCGGTTGCACATGAATGGTCAAATGGATCATATATGCTGAATGAAAGTGAAATTTAAAATCCATTATGAATCATATTTAACAAGAAAATCTGGATTACTGTATACATTTCTCTGTGAGTGTACTACATATATTCATAATAAAGCAATATGTTACATAATTAAGAGTATTAAATTGAATTAGAAGTATTTTAATGATAGCATACGATCTTTGAACGTGACAAAACACAACTCTAAATTAATAACGAAATCATAGTTTAAACGTAAATGCCCAGAAAATCTCGATTACTGTGGATCATACTCTATAAAATACACCAAGCTACAAATGAATTATACTCATTGAATGCGTCCGGCGCTCCATGATGAAGCATAGTATATGATTTCTGACCGTGACAAAACACAATTCTAAATTAACAGCAAAATCATAGTTTTAACATAAATACCTAGAAAATCTCGATTACTATGGATCTTACTCTATAAAATACACCAAGCTACAAATGAATTACACTCATTAAGTACGTCCGACGCTCCATAATAAAGCATAGTATACGATTACTGAACATGATAAAACACAATTTTAAATTAATAACAAAATCATAGTTTTAACTTAAATGCCCAGAAAATTTTGATTACTATGGATATTACTCTATTAAATATACCAAGCTACAAATGAATTACACTCATTGGATGCATCCGACGCTCCATGATGAAGCATAGTATACAATTTCTAAACGTGACAAAACACAATTCTAAATTAATAACGAAATCATAGTTTTAACGTAAATGCCCAGAAAATTTTGATTACTATGGATCTTACTCTATAAAATATACCAAGCTACAAATGAATTACATTCATTGGATGCATCCGCCGCTCCATGATAAAGCATAGTATACGATTACTGAACGTGGCAAAACATAATTCTAAATTAACAGCAAAATCATAGTTTTAATGTAAATGCCCAGAAAATCTTGATTACTATGGATTTTATTCTATAAAATATACCAAGCTACAAATGAATTACACTCATTGAATGCGTCCGGCGCTCCATGATAAAACATGATATATGATTTCTGGCCGTGACAAAACACAATTCTAAATTAACAGCAAAATCATAGTTTTAACGTAAATGCCCAGAAAATCTCGATTACTGAGGATCTTACTCTATAAGATATACCAAGCTACAAATGAATTACACTCATTGAATGCAACCGCCGCTGCATGATAAAGCATAGCATTCGATTTGTAAACATGACAAAACACAATTCTAAACTACCAGCAAAATCATAGGTTTAACGTAAATGCCCAGAAAATCTCGATTAGTATGGATCTTACTCTATAAAATACACCAAGCGACAAATGAATTACACTCATTGAATGCGTCCGCCGCTCCATGATAAAGCATAGCATACGATTACTGAACGTGATAAAACATAATTCTAAATTAACAGCAAAATCATAGTTTTAACGTAAATGCCCAGAAAATCTCGATTACTGTGGATCTTACTCTATAAAATATACCAAGCTACAAATGAATTACACTCATTGAATGCGTCCGCCGCTCCATGATAAAGCATAGTATACGATTACTGAAAGTGGCAAAACACAATTTTAAATGAACAGCAAAATCATAATTTTAACTTAAATGCCCAGAAAATCTCGATTACCGTGGATCTAACTCTATAAAATATACCAAGCTACAAATGAATTATACTCATTGAATGCGTCCGGCGCTCCATGATGAAACATGATATATGATCTCTGAACGTAACAAAACGCAATTTTAAATTAATAACGAAATCATAGTTTTAATGTAAATACCCAGAAAATCTCGATTACTGAGGATCTTACTCCATAAAATACACCAAGCTACAAACGAATTACACTCATTGAATGCGTCCGATCGCTCCATAATGAAACAGGATATATGATCTCTGAACGTGACGAAACACAACTCTAAATTAATAACGAAATCATAGTTTTAATGTAACTGCCCAAAAAATGTCTGTTACTATGAATCTTACTGTGTAAAATGTACCAAGCTACAAATGAATTACACTCATTAGATGCGTCCTACGCTCTATGATGAAGCATAATACACGATCTTTAATAATGGAGCATAGTATACGATTTCTGATCGTAATAAAATATAATTCTAAATTAACAGCAAAATCATAGTTTTAACGTAAATGCCCAGAAAATCTCGATTACTATGGATCTTACTCTATAAAATACACCAAGCGACAAATGAATTACACTCATTGGGCGCGTCCGGCGCTCCATGATGAAGCAACCCTTATCAAAGAATCGATCGTCGTAGGTGGATGATTAGGCGCGTCTCGGTGCGTGGAAATGCGAATCTCATCGTCGATTCGCCGATAATTAAGGCGAGACACGTCGCGACGCCTAGATTAGCGGCTTAATGAAAGCGGCTCGTTAGCTGGTCCCTTCGACAAAGAAACGGGGCCACGACCTACGCTTTCTGGACATCAGCGCTAACCTTCGCCGACGGAAGGACGTATTGAGTTTAAAAAGTCTGCAAACTCAACGTCAAACGAGTCGCACCACTTAACTCTCATTACACGCTCATTATGCCCGGCATCGTTCTAAGGCTATTTAAATTGCGATCTCTGCGGCGGGAGTGTGTACACTTTGAAAAATACGTGGGACGAACAAACAAACGCGGCGCTATAATTTTTAGGTTGTTAGAATGAAGCTTCGTCATATCGTCGGCGAATTTTTTTACCGCACGATTTCACGTTTATGTGTCATTTCGGAGAATTTTCTTTGATACCGGAATTTGTTGGGGTACTTCATATGCGAACGCGGGTCAGCAAATAAATTTGGTAGCCTCATCAAAATACGCAATGGACTTAATTATACTTAATGTATATTATATACTTTAGTATATTATATATTAATTATATTATATACTTAATGTATAAAGAATACTTAATGTTTATACCGAAATGTGTATACCTTAATGTACTATATATACTGTGTAATACCGAATAATACGTATGTAAATATTATATCGGCCGTTTAATCAAATTTGTAAGATTGTTTTTTCTGACCACAGGCGGTGTGAAACCATAAGGTATCGATGCATGGCATCGATTGTGAAAAACTACGTGCATCAATGTATCGCAACATTTTATACTTCTATGTGAGAAGTAGATACTATATAAAGTGATGCAAGTAATAAAAACCATTACAGAATGCAGGGGATATTTTGCATTTTTGGCATACAACGGTCAATAATAATCAACATGAATTTAAATTAAGAAAGAAAGGTTGGAAACTGTTCTATAATTTTATCCTATCCGACGCTTCCTAGCTGCATTCCCTCTTCAGAGAAATTAATAATTTGTTTTTCAGTTTCTGCCTCTTTAATTAATTAAATGAGTCGTTTATTTTTCAAGTGGCCTAATTCCATTTATCTTCAAATCGAGATAAATAACATTTACTGATAAATAACATGAATTTGTACATGTAACCATGGTAACCGGAAAATATTGAAAAACGGAGTTAGGTTACTTTCAAAATAAACGGCTCAAATTTCGTTTTGATTATCAGTGACCGGCATATGCCAACAATAAAATGGTTCCTACTGAGGCACTTAATGCGCATGCAGTACAAAAATATAGTAATCGAACGGAAAGACGTAATAGAGAATAAAGTTGTGTATAACCGAATGCGGTTTGGCAAATATGGAAAACGGGTTATGGTGATAATTGTTGAATGTCGCAAGCAATATGGACGGTCCACCTGCGGTGTGGTGCAACGAAAAAGCACGGTTACTGTTTTGGGTTGCCACTGATGACGAGCGCATCTGGTAGCGGGAAAAACGTTATCGCTATTTTGGACAACGCGGTGTGCCAGGCAAAATATGCATACCCTGCCGCGGATCGAATAATTGCCAAAAAGCCGCGAATTTCGCGAACAGCCTGACGGACGCGTCGGTTGGTAATTTCTCACAAATCGTAAATCGACAAAACGTTCATCCGATGCAACGTGCTATGGAGGCTCGTTAAATCTCAAGTGTTCTGTAATAAGCACATCTTCAAACGCATTTCTTATGTCAGACTGAACGTATTTCATAATTGCCTCTTGACTCGAGTGTAGGTTGGATTCCTTCCGCTTGAGGTCAAGTGGGAAAGTCAATTTTACTGGGGCAATTAGATGATTTACTTTATAACTTCATAAATACTCTCGTACGGAAAATGCAGAATGCATAAATGGGAATGGCTTTGTAGAGAATTTCGCAGAAATTTCAATATCAAATGTCAATAATGAACAATTTGATCGCCAGAACTATGGAAAGTGTCCACACGCTTTTTCATCTAAAATCATTGGACATGGCCTATTCCATACACTGTCGACCATAAGTTTAAATCTATCTTCTAATAAACAAATTATGAACATTTATTAAAATAAGTAGTTTAAAATAATAGTACCGTCATAAACGAGTAAAATATAATCATTCCATAATTTTGTCCTCTATTTATGCGTTGCTACTGTAATAATAATCCGCAATCTTTTCGTCAAAAAAATTCAACAGTGAATAATTTGATCCTAAACTTATGGTTTGTAGTGTATATTGAGACATCTTGCAAATATCAGTGTAAAACGATAGTGACCCGAGTAATAAAATATAAAAGTGTCTTCAAACTACCCCTTGATTACAGAAATTCTTGTAATAATGATCATTCCTAATTAAAAAATCCAATAGTGAATAAATTGATAAGATACCACTTTCAAATGATAGAGCTGTTAAGTAATAAAATATAAAAGTTCCTTCAAACTATGCTTTGATTACAGAAATTCTTGTAATAATGATCTGCATGCCTAATTAAAAAATCCAGCAGTGAATAAATTGATAAGATACCACTTTCAAATGATAGGGCTCTTAAGTAATAAAATATAAAAGTTCCTTCAAACTATCCTTTGATTACAGAAGTTCTTGTAATAATGATCTGCATTCCTAATTAAAAAATCCAACTGTGAATAAATTGATAAGATATCACTTTCAAATGATAGAGCTGTTAAGTAATAAAATATAAAAGTTCCTTCAATATATGCTTTGAAAAAAAAATGTTGTAATACTAATCCGCGTTCTTTCGACATGAAATCCAACACAGAATAAGATGGTCCAGACTTATGGCCTACAATGCATATCAGATCATCTTGAAGATGCGCACTCGTATCAGCACATTTATAGAAATATCATGCATCTAAACGCGCACGAATTTATAGCCCTGCGAATGTACCCATCAACATTCGTAGATCTAATTGGTCAGACCGCAGACCGGCGATGTGGCTAATTCAATAACTCTGCGTTTTCTCCTATGCTTTTGCCCGGAAATTCTCGAGTAGCACTGAAAATAACTCTCAGACAAGACCGACGCACGTTGGTAAATAAGCGGTAAATAAGCAGACCGACGATAACACGCAACGTGAGATCGTAAAATATGAAACAACGATGTTTCAAAGCAACGTTATAAAATGCCGTTTTGAGAAAGACACCGTTCATTTCCGAATAATTTCAACAGGGATATCAATCAATAAACGCGCTATACTTTGTCGGAAGTTTTGAATTCTACCTTAATATTTTGCGACGTGGATCTACGTAAGCTTGCGATTGAAACTAGACAGGACCAATTCGAACTTGCTAACAATCTTTGCTTACTTGAAACATGAAACATATCAATGAGTATTACATAGAGAACAAGCAAACATTGTGGACGTCAGTATTGCAAACAAATAATTACAAGTCATGGCAATGTACCCAAACAGTGTCTCTAAACTGAAAATAACGCAAACATTCTAAACGTAAGCTAACATTTTGAGAAAGACACCGTTCGTTTCCGAAAGATTTCAACAGAGATATAAATCAATAAACGCGCTATATTTTGTCGGAAGTTTTGAATTCTACCTTAATATTTTGCGACGTGGATCTACGTAGGCTTGCGATTGAAACTAGAAAGGACCAATTCGAACTTGCTAACACAATGTTTGCTTACTTGAAACATGAAACATATGAATGAGTATTACATAGAGAACAAGCAAACATCGCGGACGTCAGTATTGCAAACAAATAATTACAAGTCATGGCAATGTACCCAAACCGTGTCTCTAAACTGAAAATAACGCAAACATTCTAAACGTAAGCTCTTAACAGCAACTCGATCTTTCGCGTCAATATTTACCGAAAAACTAAATTTGTCACATTGGCGTATCCATCGGTCACCACTTTTCAAATGCGTTTCCGTTTTTCGACATGGTGTCTAAATAGGAAGTTTTGTGCATCTTTCGCTCAGCAATGCAACGCTGAATACGGAAAGAAACTAAAAAGTTCGGGTTTTTTAACCGGTGGAAGATAAACATCTACTTAGGGCACGCGTGAGTTCTAGCATAAAGTGGACTGCTGGATGTAGAAATATAAAAAGGCTCCGTGTCGTCTGGCAACGAAGGAAACGAGAGCGAACGGTTACCCTCGTTTCTGTTGCACTGAAAGAGAACTCGCTTAAGCGACAAGCCGCTTCTTAGTCGGAGGAAGCGCTTTAGAGTAAATTGGCCGGCCGACGATTCGAGCGCAAGAATAGACCGTCCTGAATGAAATTAGTTTTCGAGTTTGTTTCGGACTGACACACGAGACGAGCCGGCCGAACGTACAAGTATTACTACTGACGTTCGGCGAGCGAAAAATATGAATGATGGATCAACTAAGTTGACTGTCTGCGGACAACGGCATATGGAGAAGTGGTTCGGGCGAAAAAATATTGTGGCAATCGTTATGTTTGTTTAAAACTTTGACTGCCGTGCGTGCTTTGCTGTATTAAAACGGCGATGCTATGAAATACTACAGCGTTTGACTGAATTATGCAAAATTTAAATAATGTCCAGGTATTGGGGACCAAAGGATTGCATCACTATTGCATTTATAAAATAATTATTGCTACACTTTGCAATATTTTGGATCATCAGTAAAATCTATTGCGCCGGTCCGCGGTGACCATTACGGCAGTTAAAGTGTTAACGAAATTAAAGAACGCTGAACGCCTAACACTAGAAAGCAAAGTATAATTAAATGAAACAAATACTTGACTGCCGTGTATATTTTGCTGTATTAGAACGGCAATGCTATGAAATACTACAGTGTTTCATTAAATTATGCAAAATATAAATAATGTGCAGGTATTAGAGACGAAAGCATCGCATTACTATACTAACAATAACTACATTTATAAAATAATTATTGTAACTTTTTGCAATATTTTGGATCTCAAAGTATTAGAATATGGCCGCGTCGTCAGTATTCGGCTGACGTTAAAAATCTTGATCTCGCATTCGGGTGACGTGCGTTTGAGTACTTGCAAGGTAATTAAAAAGGTATTTCATAGGATATAATAAGACTATTAAATTGCCATAAAGGTTACCTTACGCATGCATCACTAGAGTAAACATATTTGAAAAAAGAAATAGTTTTCAGCGCGCACACGCTTTCCTAGATACTTCGATCTTGAGGAAAGATTTTCAACTGAATGCATGTTCCAAAACGTTTCGATGTAAACGTGCTATTTTCTGCTATGATAAGAAACAATAGGTTCTGTACGATTTTCTAATAAAAAAAATTATGCACGCGTGTCCTTGCGTTCCGTGCTTCTTGTACTTTTACCACATTGACGTCGGATGGTTTCAAATTAACGGATAAAACGTTATCGATGATTCAATCTCTCTTTGCGTGGTTTGTAGCAGATGTTTCGACAGATAGAATCATTGAATATGTTTGCAACTTCTTATTGTATTTCGAGATTATTGATACTGGGGCTGCATTTACGTTAGAGCAAAGAGACACTTATGGTTGAAACATCATTCGGAAACATTTGACATGTATAAATACGGTAAAGTAAAACACCTTGACATTTGCATTCAAGTGCATCATAAAGAAAAACACTAATCTCGATAGTACGACACTATGATTGGAATGTAATATTTTTAATTTTACAAATAAAAAAATGTTGAACCATATATAACAGCACATTACAAAGAGTACGTTACGTACGAGAAAAATACTAATCAATTAAACAGTAATAGCAGTTACTTTCATCGTAATGCAATTTACCGAATTTTCCAACGCCAATGTGTTAACGGTAGAATCATTAGCAAATTATTTTTCCATTGCAAATTTTGTCTGACTACAGAAATTGATCGAAACGTTATTGTGACGACGGTCAGAACATTTTTATACAAGTTTTGTATGGCGTGTAATCAGGCATGTCGGTTATTGTGACTGTTTCCAATTAAACTTTCCAGATGCGGGTTGCGTAAGAATAATTCAGAGACAATGCGTGCAGCGCGGTTAGCTCAAAAGAAAAGTGTGTTTGTGTAGAAATACGAAACCTGTGGGACGCGAAAACCGCCGATAAAGCGCAAATTAACGATATCGCTGGGCCGATAGCTTTCAACCGTGACTGTTGACGCTTGAAACGCGCAAACGTCAGAGAAGCGATCGTTCGACCATGTCGTATTGAACATTACAGTTCAACAATACTCTGTATAGTCCCTTTACACGCGTTCTCACATACAAACATATATATACGTTCTAACGGACACACACTCTTTCCCCTCTATTTACGTCCAACGTTCGAATTTCTTCCTCACTTTATTATTAAACTTATCTAACACGTAGAAACCGCAAAGCTTTGAAGGTCGAATACTTGACGAAATGACATGCGCCTAAAATACGTCAACATTAGATGTTCTTACGAAGAATTGTAGAGTGTTTTTAATCTCAGGTTATCGTTAAACGTGTTGAAAACGTACGAATGGTGAAGCTTTCGAAGATGAATATTTGATTAAATAAAATGTGTGTTGTATACGTCTAATTTATGAGCATAGTAAAACTACAATAAGTTTTGAATTTCAATGTATTGGCAAATAGATCTAAAGTGCAAATTTCGCGAAATTCTGGAAGTCGAACATTCGATAAAATAAAATATGTTTAACACGCGTGTTCTTGAAGCTACAGCAAAATGTTTTAATTAACACTTAGTCGACCTAATTTTAATTGATTCTGTTGCTCAATTGTAATTTCACTCTGAAAATCGCAGTCACATTGTTCATATCTTCACATCCTTTGCAAATATTAAATTAAATTACATTATTAAACATTGCGATTTACACATTCCCGATAATAATGTTTTACAGCGTCACATAATGAAGTAATTTCAATCTTTTCGTTTTTTATGAACCCGTAACTTACTTTTTTGCGAAATTTCAAATTTGCTACCACCTCCAAGCTTTCTAAGAAGTTAATACTATTACGTATATACATGTGCCGAAATTCTATTTAATTTCACAATTATATTTCACGAAATTCGAACATTACGAGTTATCACAGAAGTCACATAATGAAGTGATTTCAATATCTCTTTGTTCTTTATGAACCCGTAACTTACTTTTCTGCGAAATTTCAGATTTGCTGTTTCCAAGCTTTTTAAGAAGTCAATACTATTACGATATTTACATGTACTAAAACTCTGTGTAATTGAACAATTATATTTCACGAAATTTTAACATTACGAGTTCTCACAGAAGTCACATAATGAAGTAATTTTAATATCCCCTCGTTTTCTATGAACCCGTAACCTAATTTTCTGCGAAATTTCAGATTTGCTGCAATTTCCAAGCTTTCTAAGAAGTGAATACTATTACGATATTTACATGTACTAAAATCCTATTTAATTTCGCAATTATATTTCACGAAATTTTAACATTACCAGTTATCATAGAAGTCACATAATGAAGTAATTTCAATATCTCTTCATTTTTTATGAACCCGTAACTCACTTTTCTGCGAAATTTCAGATTTGCTGCAATTTCCAAACTTTCTAAGAAGTCAATACTATTACGATATTTACATGTACTAAAACTCTGTGCAATTGAACAATTATATTTCACGAAATTTTAACATTACGAGTTCTCACAGAAGTCACATAATGAAGTAATTTTAATATCCCCTCGTTTTCTATGAACCCGTAACCTAATTTTCTGCGAAATTTCAGATTTGCTGCAATTTCCAAGCTTTCTAAGAAGTGAATACTATTGCGTATTTACATGTGCTAAAATTCTATTTAATTTCACAATTATATTTCCCGAAATGTTAACATTACGAGTTATCACAGAAACGTGCGGTTCCGTTTTAAAAAAACCTACGTAACTACAGAATAAAACAGACGTATTACATTATGGCTGTATGGTTGGCAGAAAGAGTCTAAGAAACGTTGCCACGTACAACAGGGGAAAGAGCATCGTGAATAAGTACGAACTCGTAAGGGCGAAGTGCTCGCTCTCCGTCCGCACGATCGTAACAAATTGAATAAATTTATTACATTTGGCACTCACCGAGAAGAAAACGCCGCGAGAGCCAAGACTAGATGCAACTTCTGGTCTGTCGGACAGGATGAAACGACCGCTGCAAATTCTCCAAAGTCGGTCCGCAATTCATACTCCGGCCGAAAGTTCGATCCGCTTCCTGTATCAAACAATATCGCGATGCCGTTCAATATTCGTTACTCGCAAACTTTCAACAAACAAACGTACGTGGGCAGTCCGATAAATACTTAGTCAGAAATAAGGGTATTTAGCAAATATTTCGGACATACACCAAGCGACTATGTGAGTGTTGACATTCTCCGGTGAAAGTCGACATTCTCAAGATTTCGGTGTTTCACTGTAACATATATACGTGGGCAGTCCGATAAGTACTGAGCCTACAAAAGAAAAACGAACATTTTGGAAAATTGACGATTTATTTTTCAACATAGTCTCCTTTTAACTCGATACACTTGATCCAGCGATGCTCCAACTTCTTCAACCCGTCTGAAAAATACGTTTTCTGGAGATCTGCAAAGTAGGCCTCCGTGGCGGCGATAACCTCCTCATTCGACTCAAATTTCTGCCCAGCGTGTGACTTTTTCAAGTTTGGAAACAAAAAGAAGTAACACGGGGCCAAATCTGGAGAATACGGTGGATGGGGCAGCTGTTCGTAGCCTAATTCAACGAATTTGGCTGTAGCTTGGGCAGAGGTGTGAGCCGGTGCGTTATCGTGGTGAAAGAGCACTTTTTTCTTCGCCAAATGGGGCCGTTTTTCCTTAATTCGGCGTCGAATCGGCTCAATAGTTCGGCATAGTACAGCCCTGTGACTGTTTTGCCCTTCTCCAGGTAGTCTATGTAGATCACACCTTGTGAATGCCAGAAAACGGTGGCCATCACCTTTCCGGCCGATAGGACAGTCCACTGTTTCGACTGTTCCTTGGTCTCTGGTGTGTACCAGTGGATCCACGTTTCGTCGACAGTCACAAAACGACGTAGAAACTCTTTCGAATTGCGCTTAAACAGTGTCAAACACTGCTCTGAAGTGGTCTCACGGATGCGCTTGTTATCCAGAGTGAGCGAACGCGGCACCCATCGAGCAGAAAGCTTTCTCATGCCCAATATTTCATGCAGGATATGCCCAGATTTCATCGCTGGATCAAGTGTATCGAGTTAAAAGAAGACTATGTTGAAAAATAAATCGCCAATTTTCCAAAATTTTCGTTTTTCTTTTGTAGGCTAAGTACTTATCGGGCTGCCCACGTAAAGATTCACTAAAAAACTCACGAAATTCGGCGGCACCCTGTTTTTCACGTTTCTCTGTTCCTACGTGCAATTTGACGATAGAAAATGCCAGAAGTCACCTGCGACTTATCGAATTTGGGTCGCGTCAAATGCAAAAAGTCAAACGGACGATTTGGTGGAATACGAAATATTTTCGGGCGGCCTGTAGTTCGATTTTATGACGGCGAACGTTTCAATGATGCGAAATTCCAACGAGCCTCGACAAATTACGCGGATGTTGCGGTAAATACGTCTCGACGCTGAATATCTAGCAGGATTTTCCGATATGCGTACGGAAAGTTCTATCCTCGGTCGCGGTCGTCGACTCTCTGCAAATTTGGGAAAGGACGTACTCCGATCATAACACGTCATTGGGTCTGAATTCGAAGTTCTGTTTACGTTCACATTCGGCCAGCGGTTGCGTCGAGAATTTATCGCAGGCCGCGCAAGTTTCATCAACACGTATATCGTCCGATAATAAAGCAAATCCGTGCTTATACATACAAACGCACTGAATATTAAGCAAAAAAGAGAACGACGTTGCTTTCACGAGTATACGCATGTCGATACAGTTAATTTATTTGAGTAATTGAATACGTTTAATTGATTCATCCAGAAATTGGCCGTATGCGCAATAATCTGATTTATCCTTAAAATAAGAAAAATTGTTCATAAAAATATGGAATTAATCGAATTAATATATTGCATACACTGTTGACCATAAGTTTAAAACTATCTTCTAATAAACATGTCATGAATATTAAAATAAGTGGTTTAAAATAATAGTACCGTCATGAACGAGTAAAATATAATCATTCCGAAATTTTGTCCTCTATTTATAATTAACTACTGTAATAATAACAAGCAGTCTTTTCGTCAAAAATTCAACCGTGAATAATTTGATCCTAAACTTATGGTTTGTAGTATATATTGAGACATCTTGCAAATATCAGCGTAAAACGATAGTGACTCGAGCAATAAAATATAAAAGTTCCTTCAAACTATCCTTTCGAATTAATATCTTTTCAGACTAAATATTCTCTCCGTATTTTTCCGTATACGCATGTCGATACAATTAATTTATTTGAGTAATTGAATACGTTTAATTGATTCATTCAGAAATTGGCCGTATGCGCAATAATCTGATTTATCCTTAAAATAAGAAAAATTTTTCATAAAAATATGGAATTAATCGAATTAATATATTGCATACACTGTCGACCATAAGTTTAAAACTATCTTCTAATAAACATGTCATGAATATTAAAATAAGTGGTTTAAAATAATAGTACCGTCACGAACGAGTAAAGTATAATTATTCCGAAATTTTATCTTCTATTTATAATTAACTACTGCAATAATAACAAGCAGTCTTTTCGTCAAAAATTCAACCGTGAATAATTTGATCCTAAACTTATGGTTTGCAGTATATATTGAGACATTTTGCAGATATCAGCGTAAAACGATAGTGACTCGAGCAATAAAATATAAAACTTCCTTCAAACTAGCCTTTCGAATTAATAACTTTTCAGCCTAAATATTCTCTCCGTATTTTTCCGTATACGCATGTCGATACAATTAATTTATTTAAGTAATTGAATACGTTTAATTGATTCATTCAGAAATTGGCCTATATGAAACTATCTTCTAATAAACATGTCATGAATATTAAAATAAGTGGTTTAAAACAATAGTACCGTCATGAACGAGTAAAGATAAGAAATTTTGTCGTCTATTTATTTAACTTCATAATAATATGGAATTCATCGAATTAATAACTTTTCAGACTTAATATTCTCTCCGTATTTTTCCGTATACGCATGTCGATACAGTGAATTTATTTGAGTAATTGAATACGTTTAATTGATTCAATCAGAAATTGGCTGTATGCGCAATAATCTGATTTTTTCTAAAATTAAAAAAATTGTAGACAAAAATATGGAATTCATCGAATTAATAACTTTTCAGACTAAATGTTCTCTCTGTATTTTTATTCATATTGCACTTTGTTCCCGTATGCGATGAACACTCCCTCATAAATGTTTGCACAGAAAATAAAAACGGTTCATTAATTAACATTTCTTAAGTTCACACATACTCATATAAAAAAAATTGTCTTGTGTCTGTGTTAACGGGACACCATTTTTGTTTTGATTCTGTTTTAAGATACTCTTTAACGAACACCGTCTGAGAGCAAAGTTTTCCAATTGCCGCTAACGCAATGTTCCATTCAATCTACACTTTTCTAAAAGCTGCCTGTCTTTCGTTCGCAGGGCTCTCGCTACAAGGGTTCGGGATAAATCTCGAATGGAAAAGCTTCTTACGCTTCGTCGTAAGACTGCGACACACCGTAAAAGCATATATGCAGAACTCTCGATGTCGTTTCGCCGGCAGTTAGGAGAGGAATCGACGGAGCACTTGACACCGGCATTTTATGGACGAATTTAACGAGGGAATTACCACGAAGCCCGTGCAAATGCCTACAGAAGCCGAAACATAAGTAACGCGAAGAATCTACCGTCCGATCTCAGAAACGAATAAAACTGTACACAACATCGTACGTACATCCCGAGACGGGGGATCGATGCAAAATTTTGGCTCGAAGAAATTTCACCGACTCCCATGTCGAAACGAGGACAGCCAGGAAGGAACAGAGCTGAGAAATCGAGTGGGATTTTCAATCTTTGTTCAACAATGGTTCATAGGTAGTCGCGGGAAAATTGTCCGCCGCGAGAATCAAAGTCTAAAGTAAATACAATAACCGAGCCCGAAGCTGTGCGGAAAATTGCGTCTCGACGCAGGCGAAACTACGAGCTGTCCTCCGAATCGCAGAAAGGAGATTGCAGGGACATTCTACCGGAAGAAGATTCCGTCGAGCGAGACTGCGGATAAGAAAGTCTGTACAAAATAGCGAGGAGTCGACGTGCGGATCCCGGTTAAATTTCATTTCCCTAGAACCCCGGCAATAAAGCTGGATAAGAGAAACCTTCGGCAGGCAGACCAGTTGGGGGTGGAGTGTGGGAAACGTCGGTGGTTAAAAATGGTCACGTGAGTCGAATTATTCGAAAGTTTCTGGGAAAGACGGAAGCGAACGAGGGAGGACTTTGAAGTTTTCGAAATGATGGAAAACGGCACGGTTACCCTCAGTGCGAGCAACTACCTCGACCCAGGTCGGTCTACCGACAATTTTTCCGACTACGGACCCCAGGAATGCGGCCAGTCGATCGACAAAGGTGTGTTCGACTTCATCATATGCGGCGTGCTCATCAATTTGATCGGCCTCTTTGGCATATTCGGGAATGCCATTTCCATGATTATCCTGTCAAGACCGCAGATGAAGTCGTCCATCAACTATTTGCTCATCGGCCTGGCCAGATGCGACACCGTTCTTATTGTCATCGCCGTAAGTTTTAGCTTTTATCGAAAGTCAGCGCTTCGAATCTGATTTTCTAGTAGTACGTTTCTACTTGACGCTTATGCGAAGTGTTGCACTGTATAATACAGTGAAGCACTTTTTATGGATTTTATTAGTAGTTTATTATTTAGTTATATACAGTATAGACTGAAGGACTTTTTATTAATTTTATTAGCAGTTTATTATTTAGGTATATACAGTATGCAGTGAAGGATTTTTTATTAGTTTTATTAGTTATTTAGTTATACACACAATACAGTGAAGGGCTTTTTATTAGTTTTATTAGTAGTTTATTATTTAGTTATATACAGTATACAGTGAAGGGCTTTTTATTAGTTTTATTAGTTTTCGTAGTTTGATTAGTAGTTTATTATTTAGTTACATACACAATACAGTGAAGGACTTTTTATTAGTTTTATTAGTTATTTAGTTCATTTATTAAAAAAGCATTTTTGCTCCACATGTTTCGAAATCGCACAGTTTCCTAGTTTAAAAAGCTAATTTAATTTTGAATGCCTAATTGAGGTGCTCTCGCAATTTGACCATACTGATATTGTGGCAATTGTTATGATATATAATGTAATGATAAAACTATATCATTATTACAATTGTTATGACAGTTGTTGTAACGATTATTCTAACATCGGTACTATGATCAAACTGAGAGAGGACCGGAATTAGGTAGCAAGCAATAAATTAACTTTCCAGAAATACGTCTTCGAAGTTTGGTAGATAAGTACTATCGAATTTCATGACTGGGTCAATACATTAAAGGAGTTTATATTACATTGAGTATCCTGCATACTTACAGTTCCTATTAATTTAATTAATTTCGTATACGTAAAAGATTCACGGATGCAAATTGAATAAACAATAATCAGGCCTGTGTCTAATATATAAATATCAACACAATTCTGTAATTAACACTTTAACGACCGCTAACCGATTAATCGACTTTTAGGTTCCAACTGCTATTTACCGGTAGCCGATTAATCGGCTTTTCAGTGGTCAACAGTTATATTAGATAAAATAAATATCAGATGATATTATGACAATTCTAAATGACAATAAAATTACACTGCTTTGAAACCAAAGGATTCTCAACAACACATTCAGTATTTTTCAGTTATAAAGCTTTACAAATACCTGTTAAATAAGTCCAGTTAACACTTTTTCGACCGCTAGCCGATTAATCGGCTTTTCGGTTCTAACTGTTATTTCCTAGTAGCCGATTAATCAGCTTTTCAGTAGTCAGCGATTGTATTAGATAAAATAAATATGAAATTATATTATGACAGTTCTAAATAACAATAAAATTACATTGCGTTGAAACCAAAAGATTCTCAACGACACAATGCACATTACACAGTATTTTTCAGTTTTTATAAAGTAATTTTTCTTAAACGAAAAAAAGATTTACAAATAGGGACGCGCGGAAAATTGTATACACAATTCCAAATAATATCGCACGATATTCAAAACATCTTCAGTCAATAGCGGTCGGTAAAGTGTTAAAGAAGCTCCTACACATAATTATTTCAGGCTAACTTCCCGCAGCGCACATTTTAGGTCCCTGCAATGTCCCATTAGAAATGTATCCGTCACCGAGCATGAAAATACGCATCGAAATTTCGTTCCGCACAGTCCTGCTACTGACACCCATTCCTGGCAGTTGATCGAAATAATTCCTGGAGGGCAATGCGTGCACCCCACTCCTTCTCTACCAATCAATCTCCCAATATCCAATACCACTGCGAATCAAAATGCGAAGTTGTTCCCCCGCGAACGATGCCAGAGTTCAGTTCGCGAGAAACAAACGCAACGTTGAGCGAATAAAGGTACAAATAAAAATGTAACGGACTTTCGCAGTCTACGACGTAATGAACTTGCGAAAAATCGAACGCGTCATATTATTCCGTACAGGCGCTGTGCGCCGATACGTGAATAATTAATATTCGCTGACCTTACACGGTCGGCCAGCAACGGGTGCCCATAAACTTTTTACTCCTCACAAGATTGATCTCTTCATTATTAACGCTTGATCTCGTAAGCTCGGCATTCCGCGGCACGCGATCGTACGTTTTCATTAATATTGCGTGCAGATCATTGACGATATTTTTCAATTCGTCAGTGCACCGCTGTGTTTCGTTTAACGACCGTTTATTATTAACAGTTAATCTCGTAAGCTTCGGAATTTCGCGGCACGCGACTGTATGTTTTCGCTAACCTTGCGTGTAGATCGTTACCGGTGCTTTTTAATGCATCAGTGTATATCTATGTCTCGTTTAACGAGCGTTTGATTAGAATTTTGTTACATATGCACCCTCGCACTTAGCTTGCAGCCAACGTTCACATTTGAATTTTGTTAGCGTATTTAATTCGTGACTGTATGTATGTATTGTGGTTCTAATAATCAAATACACTAATTACGATATGCCTAGATATAACTTTATAACGGTACTTTTTAATGCATCAGGGTATATCTATGTCTCGTTTAACGACCGTTTGTTTAGAATTTTGTTACATATGCACCCTCGCACTTAGCTTGGAATACACAAACGCTTGCATTTAAATTTTGTTGACATATTGAATTCGTGACTGTATATATGTACTGTGCTTCTAATAATCAAATACACTATCTACGACATGCCTAGATATAAACAACTTCAATTTACGGCAAACTAGTACTATTACATATGCACCTTCGCACTTAGCTTGCAACAAATGCTTACATTTAAATTTTGTTAACGTATTGAATTCATGACTGTATATATATACTGTGTTTCTAATAATCAAATGCACTATTTACGACATGCCTAGATATAAAAAACTTCAATTTACGGCAAACTAGTACTATTACATATACACCCTCACTCTTAACTTGCAACAAACGCTTACATTTCAATTTTGTTAACATATTGAATTCGTGACTGTATGTATGTACTTTGTTTCTAATAATCAAGTACACTATTGACGACATGCCTAGATATAAACAACTTCAATTTACGGCAAACTAGTACTATTGCATATGCACCCTCGCAATTAGCTTGGAATATACAAACGCTTACATTTAAATTTTGTTAGCGTATTGAATTCGTGACTGTATATATGTACTGTGTTTCTAATAATCAAATACACTAATTACGACATGCCTAGATATAACTTTATAACGGTACTTTTTAATGCATCAGTGTATATCTATGTCTCGTTTAACGACCGTTTGATTAGAATTTTGTTACATATGCACCCTGGTACTTAGCTTGCAACAAACGCTCACATTTAAACTTTGTTAACATATTGAATTCATGACTGTATATATGTACTGCGCTTTTAATATTCAAATACACTATTTGCGACATTCCGGGATATAAACAACTTTAATTTACGACAAACTAGTACTATTACATATGCACCCTCGCATTTAGCTTGCAACAAACGCTTACATTTAAATTTTGTTAACATATTGAATTCGTGACTGTATATATGTACTGTGTTTCTAATAATCAAATACACTATTTACGACATGCCTAGATATAAACAATTCCAATTTACGACAAACTAGTAAAATGCTAAAAATTGCTGACCGATCGCGTAAGTTCGCAATCTCGTCAGGCTATAAGATAGGAAGAACTTTACATAAATTCACAAAATGAAAAAATGTAGTGCTGCCCATAGTAATTTGCCTATTAGTACGCATACACCGTCGCATCCCATATCGGTTCACTAAGTACGTAATGTATCGTTCGCTTAACGTCTTATTCCACAGAAGATATCGCATGTAGACGACATCGGCAAATTTTACTCACGCGCAACTTTCAGAGTATCGACTTCATTGATTCGCCGACTTTGAGTCGTGACTTAATTGTCCCGCCCATAATGAGACGCGTGACTTCCTCGGAAGGAAAGGATTGCAACGTTAACAACAATCGCAAGTAACTGAGCTTATGTAAATAAGGTTCACGTGTCGTTACGTGGCCTCACGGATCCCCGATAAAACTGGGATTAAAGAGATTAAACTGTCTCCGGGATAAGAACGAGTTCCTCCTCGCAAGAAGGAAAGGAGAATATTGGAAATCGCCAATGGAGAGAGTGGATGATGACTCGCAACTTATTACATTATGCTCCATTGCCCGGCAACTAGCCCTTCGGGTAATGGGTTACGTAAATCGAGCGCTGTCAATTAATAATCGTACTTTCTTGATCGGCTTGGTCATTTATCGACGATCTCCGATAGTTTCGGGTTATCTGTGCGGATAAAAAGATAGCCTGGGTATAAAGTCCAGTTTTGCACGTATCATAATGTGGCGATCAATTTTGTTCCGCGTAAAATTAGTTCGTGCCGCGAAAATCGAATGTGATGAGACCGGTTAGAAGCAGAAATTGGCGAACGGACGGTAAATCGATGATCGGTTAAAAGGCGTGTCTGATTTTCTATGTGTAATGAATTTTGCTAGAACCACGCATTGGTTGGCATGAGCTAATCTGATGATCGAGTAAATTGTGTTACACAATATACAATGTTATCGTGAGCTAAATTGATGATGGCTTCAGACGCATCGTATCCAGTTTTCAATATATAATAAAATTCACTGGAACAATGTATTAGTTATTGGATCTCACGATCGTTGAAAATCCAATGCGTTTAAGTTTGAATACACAACAAGATCGACTACAGGTTTAGTGAGTGTAACCAAATTCCACAATCCTCCTAACCATCACATACATTTCTGCATATAAAACCAAATCAGTTAATGCAATGTATAATAAAATTCACTGAAAGAGTATATTAGTTATTGGATCTCACGATCATTGAAAATCCAATGCATTCAAGTTTGAATACACAACAAGATCGGTTAGAGGTGTTAGTTAGTGTAACCAAATTCCGCAATCCTCCTAAGCACATTGCATACATTTCTGCATATAAAACCAAATCAATCAATGCAACGTATAATAAAATTCACTGGAACACTCTATTAGTTATTGGATTTCACGATCGTTGAAAACCCAATGCGTTCAAGTTTGAATACACAACTAGATGGACTACAGGTTTTAGTTACTGTAACCAAATTCCACAATCCTCCTAACTGCCGCATACATTTCTGCATATAAAACCAAATTAGTTAATGCAATGTATAATAAAATTCACTGGAACAATATATTAGTTATTGAATGTCACTATCGTTGAAAATCCAACGCGTTCAAGTTTGAATACACAACAAGATCGATTACAGATCTTAGTTAGTGTAACTAATTCCACTATCCTCCTAACCATCGCATACATTTCTGCATATAAAACCAAATCAGTTAATGCAATATACACTAAAATTCCCTGGAACAGTATATTAGCTATTGGATCTCACGATCATTGAAAATCCAATCCGTTCAAGTTTGAATACACAACAAGATCGACTACAGGTCTTAGTTAGTATAACCAAATTCCACAATCCTCCTAACCACATTTCATACATTTCTGCATATAAAACCTACTCAGTTAATGCAATGTATAATAAAATTCACTGAAAGAGTATATTAGTTATTGAATCTCACGATCGTTGAAAATCCAATACATTCAAGTTTGAATACACAACAAGATCGACTACAGGTCTTAGTTAGTGTAAACAAATTCCACAATCCTCCTAACCATCACATACATTTCTGCATATAAAACCAAATCAGTTAATGCAATGTATAATAAAATTCACTGGAACAATGTATTAGTTATTGGATCTCACGATCGTTGAAAATCCAATGCATTCAAGTTTGAATACACAACAAGGTCGACTACAGGTGTTAGCTAGTGGAACCTAATTCCACAATCCTCCTAACCATCGCATACATTTCTGCATATAAAACCAAATCAGTTAATGCAATGTATAATAAAATTCACTGGAACAGTATATTAGTTATTGGATCTCACGATCGTTGAAAATCCAATGCCTTCAAGTTTGAATACACAACTAGATGGACTACAGGTTTTAGTTAGTATAACCAAATTCCACAATCCTCCTAACCACATTTCATACATTTCTGCATATAAACCCAAATCAGTTAATGCAATGTATAATAAAATTCACTGGAACAGTATATTAGTTATTGGATCTCACGATCGTTGAAAATCCAATGCGTTCAAGTTTGAATATACAACAAGATCGACCACAGGTCTTAGTTAGTGTAACCAAATTCCACAATCCTCCTAACCATCGCATACATTTCTGCATATGAAACCAAATCATTTAATGCAATGTATAATAATATTCACTGGATTAGTATGTTAGTTATTGGATCTCACGATCGTTGAAAATCCAATGCGTTCAAGTTTGAATACACAACAAGATCGACTACAGGTTTAGTGAGTGTAACCAAATTCCACAATCCTCCTAACCATCACATACATTTCTGCATATAAAACCAAATCAGTTAATGCAATGTATAATAAAATTCACTGGAACAGTATATTAGTTGTTGGATCTCACGATCATTGAAAATCCAATACATTCAAGTTTGAATACACAACTAGATGGACTACAGGTTTTAGTTAGTGTAACCAAATTCCACAATCCTCCTAACTATCGCATACATTTCTGCATATAAAACCAAATTAGTTAATGCAATGTATAATAAAATTCATTGGAACAATATATTAGTTATTGAATCTCAACATCGGTGAAAATCCTATGCATTCAAGTTTGAATATACAACAAGATCGACTACAGGTCTTAGTTAGTGTAACCAAATTCCACAATCCTCCTAACTATCGCATACATTTCTGCATATAAAACCAACTCAGTTAATGCAGTGTATAATAAAATTCATTGGAACAATATATTAGTTATTGGATCTCACGATCGTTGAAAATCCAATGCGTTCAAGTTTGAATACACAACAAGATCGGCTACAGGTCTTAGTTAATGTAACCAAATTCCACAATCCTCCTAACCACATTGCATACATTTCTGCATATAAAACCAAATCAGTTAATGCAATGTATAATAAAATTCACTGGAACAGTATATTAGTTATTGGATCTCACGATCGTTGAAAATCCAATACATTCAAGTTTGAATACACAACTAGATGGACTACAGGTTTTAGTTAGTGTAACCAAATTCCACAATCCTCCTAACCATCGCATACATTTCTGCATATAAAACCAAATCAGTTAATGCAATGTATAATAAAATTTACTGGAACAGTATATTAGTTATTGGATTTCACGATCGTTGAAAACCCAATGCGTTCAAGTTTGAATACACAAGAAGATCGACTACAGGTCTTAGTTAGTGTAACCAAATTCCACAATCCTAATCATCGCATACATTTCTGCATATAAAACCAAATCAGTTAATGCAATATATAATAAAATTCACTGGAACAATATATTAGTTAGTGAATCTCACTATCGTTGAAAATCCAATGCGTTCAAGTTTGAATACACAACAAGATCGACTACAGGTCTTAATTAGGGTAACCAAATTCCACAATCCTCCTAACCATCGCATACATTTCTGCGTATAAAACCAAATCAATTAATACAATTTATCAGCTACTCTCCACACGTAACGATCTTCTCAAACTCATTATATTCAAGTTCCACTGCAATAACCCTCATTCTCGATTCCTATACTAGCCTTCATTAAAACCAAATTTTAACATTACCCAAATTCAATTTCAGGTGCTAATCTACGGATTGCCGGCGATCTACGCTTACACCGGTCTACTCTTTGACTACCGTTTCGTGGTCTACCCGAAGATCGTGCGGTTCCTGTATCCAATTTCGTGTACAGCGCAAATAGTAACGGTGTACCTAACTCTCACAGTGACGATAGAACGATACATCGCCGTCTGTCATCCACTAAAAGCGAAGTCGTTCTGCACTTACGGCCGGGCGAGAGTCGCCGTTTTATGTATAGTCATCTTCGCTTTTGTGTACAACATGCCAAAGTAAGTACGAAAGCGCATCCATCCAAGTCAGTTTAACTTTCGTGGGACCCAAGTTCAGCGAAAAAGCGGTGTGGTCAAAAAATGAGCGCAGCAGTTATGGATGTGTTTATTTCGCAGATTCTGGGAAATCGACTTTGTCACGGAAACACACTGGAAGTACAATGTGACGGTGTACTGCATATTTCCCGCGCCTTTAAGAAATAATCATCTTTATGTGACCGTCTACGTTCACTGGATGTATTTCTTCATTTGCTACTCTTTCCCGTTCGTCGCTCTGGTTATTTTCAACATGGCCATTTATCGGAGGGTAAGATCATGTAATGAGTGAATGCAAAGTTTTATATTCATGCGATATTATATCGAGGTGCGAGAATTGATATTAGATCTACCGGAATGTTCTGTTAGTTTTTTAACACTAAACGTACCAAGCAGGGTCAAATGACCCCTTTCAACATTTAATTAAAAATCGTACATTTATTCTTTTGCTCATTTGACTTTCTGTAAATTCTTATATAATCAGATTATTCAATTTCTCGCTTTAGTAAATTAGGAATTTCTTTCTGAAAATCAACGTTCATTTCGTAAGGGGTCATATGAACCCTCATGGTAAGAATAGGTAGGTGTAAAGTACCGGTACGTTTAGTGTTAATTAAGAGAAAAAAAAATATTTTCAATACAGAACACCGAAATGGTGAAGTCATTGCTTCAGTAGATTTAAAATAACTGATATGTAGAAATACATGATAAACAGAGAGACATATATTTTTCAAACGAACCCGTTACACGTGTTGAAACTTGAAATGGCATTAATGCATAGAATTTTCCAGTAGACCTAATATTAGTCGGGTGTAGTATTTTTGCGGTATTATCTTCGGTTTACGAGGAAACTGCGACAATGAGAAAAAAAATTTTCAATACAGAACACCGAGATGGCAAAATTATTGCTTCAGTAGATTTAGAAAAACTGATATGTAGAAATACATGATAAACAGAAAGACGTATATTTTTCAAACGAACACGTTACACGTGTTGAAACTTGAAATGGCATTAATGCATAGAACTTTCCGGTAGACCTAATATTAGTCGGGTGTAGAATTTTTGCGGTATTATTTTCGGTTTACGAGGAAACTGCGACAATGAGAAAAAAAAATTTTCAATACAGAACACCGAGATGGCAAAATTATTGCTTCAGTAGATTTAGAAAAACTGATATGTAGAAATACATGATAAACAGAGAGACATATATTTTTCAAACGAACACGTTACACGTGTTGAAACTTGAAATGGCATTAATGCATAGAACTTTCCGGTAGACCTAACATTAGTCGAGTGTAGAATTTTTGCAGCATTATTTTCGGTTTATCAGGAAACTGCGATAATTCTCAAGATAACAATTTTCATTGCCGTCTATAAGCTATCGATAATAATGTGCAACTTGTTGCTCGCTTTATTGATCCCGTTCTCTTGCGCTACACAAGAATTTCCCTCCAACAGAAGACACCCTTCTTCAATGCGTCGCTCATTAAAATTTGCCACCCGACTAACTTTACACCTTTCCCCGAGGTGGCCTCTGTTGTGTTATAAATTGCAATCGCGCGACGGAATGCACTATGGACCTCACAAAAGAACCGAACACATATTGGAAGTGAAGTCTCGCACAGAACCTGAGTATCGCGGAAGAAAAACATGAGGTCCCGGTGACAATAAACGTCAGACGGTTACGAAAGCGAAGGAATGCGGGCACTCGCGACAATTTATTAGAGAGAATAAAGAACGCGACCCAAATGCGCAGTTGGGCGCCAAACTGGGAAATACAGAAGAACAGGATGGAAAGTGAATAGGGGTTAGCGGCGGTGACTAAACGAGTTCAGACAAACTGCGGATCGAAGATCCTCAGAGCGTAACCCAGTTCCGCCGAGACTTTTCGCTCGCAAGAAGTGACGGAAGCGTATTACTGAGCCAGCTTTTGATCCTGGCACACATCCTACGTTCCGGTATCGTGTAACTGCGCCGCTGTCCAGCAGATCGTAAAAATACATTTCGACGAGGTGTCCCGATTTTGCGGTCAACTGACCGTCCACTCGAGATGTTATGAGAGACAACTCCAACGTGAGCACAAAAGTCGAACGGACCCGTTACCTCGAGGACGATAGTACCGAGTGCGCTTGCTATTTTACCCTTCTGTTCCAGCGCTGTGATTCGATCTGCCCTTTTTAACGGACCCCTTCGCGAAGTCAGGCGGAAATTTGATATACGTGACGAGACGTTGGGTTTAAGGTCGTGAACGATAGTGTTTCCGTTAACACTTTGACTGCCACGATGGTCACCGGTGACCGGCGCAAAAGAGTTTACTAAAAATGCAAACAATTCGCAATGAAGCCAATTTGCAATCTTGTAAAAGGAATTGATATTGGAACGGTGCTTCAATAGTTTGGCTTCTGACAAGTCTGCGTTACTTTCATTTTGCAAGATTTAATCATACTGTGCAGTATTTCATCGCATCGCGGTTCTAACATAACAAAATACGCTTGGCAGTCAACGTGTTAACACGTTCAAAATGCAAAATGCAAAATTCAAAATGTATGCAAAATGTAAATAATGTGCAGGTATTGGAGACCAAAGGATCGCATTACTATTCTAACAATAACTGCATTTACAAGTTACTGTATTAGCCCGAATATAACGCGATATTTTTGGACCATTTATTTTCCGTTAAAAAATCGACTCGCACTAAATTGAGGGTTTAAGTAATGAAATGTAATATAAACAAGGACATTTTCCTACACAGGTTGAAACGATAGTTGAAGGTTTCAAGAAATGTTGCATTTCCAATTATTTAAATGGACGGAAGATGACATTTTGTGGGAGACTGAAAGCGTGAATGAAAATACTAATGATACCGATGGGTCATCAATGAGTTCTCATTCTGAAAACAGTTCAGATTCTGAATAAACATTTCCATTTTTGTTGTTAATTGCATAATATTAATTTTGTTTTACATTACTTAATTATATTGACATGAATGTAACCTGTGTTATTAGCTATAATTACTTAAATAAATGCTCATATGATTGAATTTTACTTTCTTTAAACTCTTTTACGAGTATTATTTTTTTTCTAAATATCTTTATGCAAATTTTGGAGTCGCGTTATACTCGGGCTAATACGGTAATTATTGCTACCCATTGCGAATATTTTGGGTCTTCAGTAAAATCTCCTCCGTCGGTCAGCGGTAACGACCACGGCAATCAAAGTGTTAACCAAACTAAAGAACTCTGAACGACTAACACTAGAAAGCAAAGTATAATCAAATGAAACTATGCTGCTATGAAATTTTATTAAGTGATGCTATGAAATACTACAGCGTTTGACTGAATTACGCAAAATGTAAATAATGTGTAGGTATTGGAGACCAAAGGATCGCATCACTATTCTGGTAATAACTGCATTTATAAAATAATTATTGCTACCTTTTGCAATATTTTGGATCTTCAGTAAAATGTCTTGCGCCAGTCAACGGTGACTATCACGGCAGTCAAAGTGTTAATTCCGCATGTTTGTTGAACGAAAAATTTATTCCGCGCAAAATTTTATTCTAAATGACCCGAGAACGAGCGCTCATAACGCTTCGCGCAAAATATTCAATAATCAGGCGTGTTTTACGCCGCGCAATTTTTATATTTCCGTAGAACAACGAATCGCGGAGGGTGTAAAATTCGTCCGGGCACTTTTCTGCTCTCGTAAAGCGCCGTTGGGGAAAGGTCGTCGTGTAAAACGTTTCCGTCACCTTCACGGGCGAACCGACTATTACGGCTTTTTGGGAAAAACCTATATCCAGCTCAACATACCTGAACGAGTCAAATAGCAGGCGGATCATGCCGGGAAGCGATTGTGACCATAAATGGGCCGTAAACGTTGCGTCTTTGCGTACTTACATGAAAATCGAACGAAATATGCCGCTGCTGCTCTCAGGCAGTATGCACTAACATATGTATTCGGTGAGGGTGCTTCTGCACGTGGCGCGAATACAAGTTGCAGGACGCAGCAGCTTGTATGCTATCTGCTATTGTCCCCTTCTATCATCTTCCGACCACATAACGTTGCGTGCATAATATGCACGACTAGATACGATTTCGTATGTGTGCAGATTTAACGTTACTGGCAATTTGCTATGGACAAATGCTTCTGATGTGTGGGACCCATTTCAGGGAGCAATTTATCGATGAAGTGGGTCCTATACGTTATGGTAGCGAAGTGGATTCCTGGTATAGTGTGTTAAAAGGTTGCTTCGTGACAGTAATGTGGATTTTGGGCAAACAAGATAATTTTTGCTAAGATAAAAAATGGAATACAAGTTGCAGGACACAGCAGCTTGTATGCTATCTGCTATTGTCCCCTTCTATCATCTTCCGACCACATAACGTTGCGTGCATAATATGCACGACTAGATACGATTTCGTATGTGTGCAGATTTAACGTTACTGGCAATTTGCTATGGACAAATGCTTGTAATGTGTGGGACTCATTTCAGTGAGAAATTTATCGATGAAGTGGGTCCTATACGTTATGGTAGCGAAGTGGATTCCTGGTATAGTGTGTTAAAAGTTTGCTTCGTGACAGTAATGTGGATTTTGGGCAAACAAGATAATTTTTGCTAAGATAAAAAATGGAATACAAGTTGCAGGACACAGCAGCTTGTATGCTATCTGCTATTGTCCCCTTCTATCATCTTCCGACCACATAACGTTGGGTGCATAATATGCACGACTAGATACGATTTCGTATGTGTGCAGATTTAACGTTACTGGCAATTTGCTATGGACAAATGCTTTTGATGTGTGGGACCCATTTCACTGAGCAATTTATCGATGAAGTGGGTCCTATATATCATGACAGCGAAGTGGATTCCTGGTATAGTGTGTTAAAAGTTTACTTCGTGACGGTAATGTGGATTTTGGGCAAACAAAATAGTGACTAATTTTTGTTAACACTTTAACGACCGCTAACTGATTAATCGACTTTTCGGTTCCAACTGCTATTTACCGGTAGCCGATTAATCGGCTTTTCAGTGGTCAACGGTTATATTAGATAAAATAAATATCGGATGATATTATGACAATTCTAAATGACAATAAAATTACATTGCTTTGGAATCAAATGATTCTCAACAACACATTCAGTATTTTTCAGTTGTAAAGCTTTATAAATAGGCACATACACAATTCCTGCGCGATATCCAAAACAGAGTCGGTCAGAAATTTATCGTCCCCTTCTTTCGACAACATAACGTTGCGTGCATAATATGCACGACGAACCAGATACGATGAAATATGGACAAATTATAGCAGCGAAGTGGATTTCTGATATAGTGTGTTAAAAGTTTGTTTCGTGACTGTAATGTGAATTTCGGGCAAACAAAATAGTGACTAATTTTTGTTAAGATAAAAAATCGAAAAAAGCCTAAAATTTCTAAATATGAATTTTGGGCAAACAAAATAGTGACTAATTTTTGTTGAGATAAAAAATGGAAAAAAGCGTAAAATTGCTGCGAGCCTCTCTTTTTTCGCCATTAAAATAGCGCGGATTACGAAAATTGTTTTACGGTACGTGCATGATCACTGGAACCCCCAGCAGAATTCGCTATTTCGCCAAAGTAAAAGTTTCGTAATAGAATTTGGAAACTCAGGCATCAGATTGTGGCGCGGAGTCTGAAGATGCGGCGGAAGATAGTTCCGGAGTGAATTTTGAGTTATGGCTACTGTCGGCTCCGAATATTCGTCGAAGATTACGGACTAACGGGCTAACCAAATCGGATATAACTTTGTCCCAGAGAAACTCGATTTCTCCACCAGTCTCTGTGTATGAATTCCGTGATATATGAAGTTCATAATGCCAGAGTCTAACCCGTAAGTTTCTAAGACGCGTCTGTACGTGCACCGCCAACTTCTTCCCGCTAAACCGCAGCGAGCGTAGTCAAATAAAACCGCAACAGCTTCGCGTTACATAAATGCCAATCCGCCAACATAAATCCGCGTTACATAAATGTTCCATCCGCCCACGTCCGGCTCGTAGTAAAGCGACAGAGCAGTTTCATTAAATTTCGAAGATATTCGCTCGAAATAAAAGTTCACCGAAGCGCGCATTATTTTCATCCGCGGTACGTCATTTTTGTTCACGGCCCACGGGTGACATTATAAAACCGCGCGGAGACACGTCCGTTCTGATATTTCGCCGTATAAATTCCATTTTCAGGGGCTGCATTTTCAATTCCGTAAGTGGATAGCTTTGCCAGGTAAATCTGTGGGCGATGCGACTCCGCTTCGTCACCGCCCCTTATCCCCGTCTTATCCCCCAGCCGCCCCCATGCACTCACGAGGGCATAGACGTCTGTGAGACCGCGGGAGACGTAAGAAATTCCCATCGCGAAAGCCGGAAAACTACTCTCCCGGGAGAGACACTTTCCCGGCCACTCGTTACGTCCTTCTCCCTCCTTCTCATTTTTCTGCGTTCTTTCCTTACCCCTTTTTACCGTGACAAGAAATATTCCGCCGAAACCTAGCAGATGCAAATGAGAAATCGGTGGTCGTGTTACTTGTCTGGTAATCGTTGGTCTTTTTTTTCTTCCGATTCCGTTTCATCGAAGAGAGCAAAAGTGTCTGTGTTATATTTTTCTCAAACTTTTCCATTTTTCGCCATTCCTTCCTTACCCCTTTTTACCGCACCGATAAATAATTCACCGTAACCTAGCAGATGCAAATGAGAAATCGACGGTCGTGTTATTTGTCTGGTAATCGTTCGCCTTTTTTTCTTCCGATCCAGTTTCATCGAGGAGAGCAAAAGTGTACATGCGAGTGAGAAACATTTTCTTCGGAACGTTATATTTCGCTCAGGTCTTCTTCTTTTTCGGTGCTCTTTTCTTACCCCTTTTAACAGCGCGGAGAAATATTCCGCCGGAATCCCGCAGATGCAAATGAGAAATCGGCGATCGTCTTACTTGTCTGGTAATCGTTCGCCTTTTTTTCTTCCGACCCCGGTTCATCGAGGAGAGCAAAAGTGTTATATTTTTTTGTGTTATATTTTACTCAAGCCTTCTTCTTTTTCGCCGTTCCTTCCTTACCCCTTTTTACCGCGCCGCAAATATTCCGGCGAAACCTCGCAGATGCAAATGAGAAATCGGCGGTCGTGTTACTTGTCTGGTAATCGTTCGTCTTTTTTTCTTCCGATCCCGTTTCATCGAAGAGAGCAAAAGTGTCTGTGTTATATTTTTCTCAAACTTTTCCATTTTTCGCCATTCCTTCCTTACCCCTTTTTACCGCACCGATAAATAATTCACCGTAACCTAGCAGATGCAAATGAGAAATCGACGGTCGTGTTATTTGTCTGGTAATCGTTCGCCTTTTTTCTTCCGATCCAGTTTCATCGAGGAGAGCAAAAGTGTACATGCGATGAGAAACATTTTCTTCGGAACGTTATAGAGGTCTTCTTCTTTTTCGGTGCTCTTTTCTTACCCCTTTTAACAGCGCGGAGAAATATTCCGCCGGAATCCCGCAGATGCAAATGAGAAATCGGCGATCGTCTTACTTGTCTGGTAATCGTTCGCCTTTTTTTCTTCCGATCCCGGTTCATCGAGGAGAGCAAAAGTGTTATATTTTTCTGTGTTATATTTTACTCAAGCCTTCTTCTTTTTCGCCGTTCCTTCCTTACCCCTTTTTACCGCGCCGCAAATATTCCGGCGAAACCTCGCAGATGCAAATGAGAAATCGGCGGTCGTGTTACTTGTCTGGTAATCGTTCGTCTTTTTTTCTGCCGATCCCGTTTCATCGAAGAGAGCAAAAGTGTATATACGTGGGCAGTCCGATAAGTACTTAGCCTACAAAACAAAAACGAACATTTTGGAAAATTGACGATTTATTTTTCAACATAGTCTCTTTTTAACTCGATACACTTGATCCAGCGATGCTCCAACTTCCTCAACCCGTCTGAAAAATACGTTTTCTGGAAATCTGCAAAGTAGGCCTCCGTGGCGGCGATAACCTCCTCATTCGACTCAAATTTCTGCCCAGCGAGTGACTTTTTCAAGTTTGGGAACAAAAAGAAGTGACACGGGGCCAAATCTGGAGAATACGGTGGATGGGGCAGCTGTTCGTAGCCTAATTCAACCAATTTGGCTGTAGCTTAGGCAGAGGTGTGAGCCGGTACGTTATCGTGGTGAAAGAGCACTTTTTTCTTCGCCAAATGGGGCCGTTTTTTCCTTAATTCGACGTCGAATCGGCTCAATAGTTCGGCATAGTACAACCCTGTGACTGTTTTGCCCTTCCCCGGGTAGTCTATGTAGATCACACCTTGTGAATCCCAGAAAACGGTGGCCATCGCCTTTCCGGCCGATAGGACAGTCTTCGCCTTCTTCGGAGCACATTCGCCGGGCACAGTCCACTGTTTCGACTGTTCCTTGGTCTCTGGTGTATACCAGTGGATCCACGTTTCGTCGACAGTCACAAAACGACGTAGAAACTCTTTCGGATTGCGCTTAAATAGTGTCAAATACTGCTTTGAAGTGGTCTCACGGATGCGCTTGTTATCCGGAGTGAGCAAACGCGGCACCCATCGAGCAGAAAGCTTTCTCATGCCCAATATTTCGTGCAGGATATGCCCAGATTTCATCGCTGGATTAAGTGTATTGAGTTAAAAGGAGACTATGTTGAAAAATAAATCGTAAATTTTCCAAAATTTTCGTTTTTCTTTTGTAGGCTAAGTACTTATCGGACTGCCCTCGTACGAGAGAGACATTCCCTTCGGCGCGCAATGTTTTTCTCATTTCTTCTCCTCTTTCTTCGTTCTTTCCTTACCCCTTTTTACCGCGCCGAGAAATATTCCGCCGAAACCTGGCAGATGCAAATGAGAAATCGGCGGTCGTGTTACTTGTCTGGTAATCGTTGGCCTTTTTTTTCTTCCGATCCCGTTTCATCGAGGAGAGCAAAAGTGCCTGTGTTATATTTTTCTCTAGCCTTCTCCTTTTTCGCCATTCCTTGCTCTTACCCCTTTTTACCGCGCCGAAAAATATTCCACTGGAAACTCGCGATGCAAACACAAAATTGAAGGTTAACTTGCTTGCCGGGCAATCGTCAGCGTTTCATTCAGGAGAAGACGTTGATTAAATGATACACCTTTTGTCAGGAAAATCGTTGTGCGATTTTCCTCCGCTTTGTAAGCACTTCGTACGGTCATTCTTAACCATCAACCACCTCATGTTGTCTCAAGGATATGGTCGACTGTACAGCCACGAGAGACAAAAGAAATTTCCATCGCAAACGCTGAAGTACTATCTCCGCGTGAGAAAGATTCTCTTTGGCCGGTTACATTCTTCTCACGCCGTTTCTTTTTAACCCTTTTTATCACACTGCGAAATATTTCGCCGGAAAGAGACATTGCACATACAATCTACCGTTGACTTGTTTGCCTGACAATTTCGGTAATTTCTTTCTCGACGCCGGTTCATCCAGGAAAGAGTATAAAATAAATTATAAATTTCTGTCAGATAAATTGTTGTGCGACATGCCTCCGCTTTGTCATCACTTCGCACGATCATTCTTAACCATCAACCATCTCATGCAATCTCGAGAATACGGTCGTCTATTTCACTACGGAAAACTCAAAAAATTTCCATTGCAAATACCGGAAAACTATCTCCGCGTGAGAAACATCCTCTTCGGCTGGTTACGTTATCCTCACTTCGGTTTTTCCTTCGTTCTTTTTTTACACCTTTTCACCGTGCCGAGAAATTTTCCGGTAGATCCGGGCAGTACGAAGTTAAGATCGGCGGTTGACTTGCTTGCCTGGCAAACATTGCCCATGCTTCTTCCGAATCCATATCACCCAGGAGAGAACGTTAAATAACTGATACGTCCGACCCCAGAGAGGGAATTTTAAATAGACCCAGACGAGAGGAAATACGTTTATCCGAAGCTCACAAGAGACTGATAAAATTTCTACGACGAAATCGGAATCTTACGCATCGCTTGCTTGGTTACGCAGTTCCATTGTCTAGTCGGAATTTTACGCAAAAAATGGCGATAACTTTACACCCAGTAAATGTACGGTTACGTATCATAGTATAATGAAAATAAAATCGTTCTAAGATCATTTTCTACTTATTCGCAATCGAGAAAATATCGCAGTTTTCACTTTATCAGAGTTATTTCCGTTTTACACTACTGTGCTTCTTCAACTACATTTTTATTAGAAGGATTTGGAAAAATTTTAATTTTTACAAGAATGACAATACTTTTACGAAAAAATCCGTCTTTCGAGGTGAACTGATTTCGTTTTTATGTTGTAACTTTTTTTTTTATTACCGAAATAAAAAACCCTTCGTTCAGGCCCTGCCTATTGTAATGACAAATAAGTATATAAAATTAGAGTCCGATCGGTTAAGTAGTTTTTGAGAAATCGTGGTCACCGCAACCGTATGTTTTAAAAAACACAGTTTCGAGATAATCGCGTTTAAAATTTCAAGTTCTTTACTAATCATACATATGTCCCCATAATTATGAAAGTGGTCTAAGTCAAAATTTAAAAAAAATGAGTTTATCAGTTATTTCATACCACATTATTTTTAACTAAATTTATTCAATGTAATTTTTACGAAATTGTCAAAAATGAACCATTAGATAGTGGTTGTAATTTCAACATTATATGGAATTCATTTAGTTTTAATTATGAAAGTGGTCTAAGTCAAAAATTTAAATAAATTATATAAACAACTTGAAAATGGCACGTGGCCTTCTTTGACGCGTTTCTGAACTACATAATAAAATAACTGACAATCAAATTTTAATAATAACAACAACTTCATTACTAGAAGAATCAATAACAAGAAGAGTAAAAAATACCGCGGGTGAATCTGTCTCTTGGCTACAAATTCAATGGATGAGATTCTTGAAAAATGAACCTTATAAAATGTTCTATAAAACATCTTTAGATGATTCTAAATTTCACGTTTTGGATCTTTCACCTAAAAAAGGAAGACCAAAAATATACGGAAATATTAAATTATTTCCATTATACACCACCATTAGACCAGTATCGGAAGAAAAACATAAAGATATTATGAGTTTACTACCGTACATCCCTCCAGTTTTTCAGGAACATTTTAAGAATCTTAAATACTCGAAATAATGATAAAAATGGATTACTGTTTAAAAATAATTAATAAATGTAATAAATGTTCACGAATTATTTCAATCAAATTATTGTTTCAAATAAAACTCAAAGTTCTTTATTGCTTTAAGTCATTTATAGGACATTCAGTTAATTTTGAAAATGGTCTAAGTCAATTCAATCTTTAAAAATAATATTATCGTATAAAATTCACACAAAATTTCATATTCATAGTAAATTTCCATTAATTAAGACTAATAAAATTATAAATTAAAATGTCGCATAATGTAAAAATATTTTTTAATTTATTCAAATGCAATTCATTAAATATCTCGAAACAAGAAATATATGACTTAGACCACTTTCATAATTATGGGCACATATTCTTCCACGAGCTGCGTTATCGCCCTTTGTGTTGCGGTTTAAAGTGTTGCGCGTTTAAAGTTTCAAGCTCTTTATTAATCACACATAGTAGCGCTCCAGATAAACGCTTATAATTTTTGAACGTGTGCTCCGATTTTTATGTACTTTTGAGGAAATATTCTTAAAATGATGTACATTAAGAAAATGCAATAAAAAAAAAGTCGATTTTTTTCACCAACCCAAGTAGGCATAACCCCTTAAATGACCCGACTCTTTTTGTGTTATCGTGTTAAACTTACAGAAAACTCTGACTGACAGGAAAGATTATACGAATAACGCGCATTTTAATGCATTCTCGACAACCTCGTTAAATGTTTCGTGACCCGGCGTACTCGACTTTACAGCGTCGTCCATGTAATTTAACCGTGTGCCCGTCTTGTGTTATCGCGAAAATTCGGACGAAAACTCTGAACATGGCAGGCTCGTCAAGAGACGCGAGATTTCATCTGCGCGTATCTCGGGACGTTAACTTTCGGATGTTTGCTCGCGGAAGACTGAAAGGATTGCCTGGCAGTCTTGGAAAGGGATGAGGGTTGATTGAGCGCGAAAGGAAGAGAGATAAATATGCCACACCGGGACTTTGCATTCCCGTGAATCCCTGCGAACGCGGGACAAAGAGAGAACGAAAGGAATAATGGGTAGACGAAACTCTGGAAATCCGAACTTAATGTCTGCAGGAAGTTCCACCTCAGTTCATACTTTCGAGCGAATAATTCGAAGTTCGTATTTCGTCTCTGTGCCTTAGGTCGGCGACTATTTGCTTTAATAACTACTATCAATATCGTGCTGAGAAGAGCGGATAAATCAAAATTTACGCTCTAATCCCGGCGCCGGCTTCTCTGTGTGCACCCTTCCGGTAATAATTCAATGGATTTCGCTTTGTCCCGAAGCTCAAGAACCTTTCGTTATTAAGGGAACGATATTGAAGCAAGAGTCAAGCTAAACCGGCTCCCGGAGTGATGCCGTAAGAAACAGCTCGGTTGAATCGTACAACCCGTTTTTTCTAAAACGGGAGCCATTTAATCCGACCGCGAGTTTTCGATCAACGGTCTTAGCACGTCGAAGAGGTCGGTCAAAAAAAGAACGGTCGGAGAACATATGTTCCACATGGATTACCCGGTCTACGTGGTTTTCTTCTTGCACCGTGTCGATCACGAAAATCGCGCCTGTCAGTCAGAACAGTTTTAAGACCTTTGTAGCTCCTAGATATTTTTATTTAAAGGCTTACCCTTCGTACCCACGTACCGAAAAAAACACAAATGAATCGTGGAATCTGTTACATGATTAAACTACTTGGACATAAAAGAGAACAGGTATTACTGCGGCAATTCATATTTTTAATTGGGGATACTTTCCGGTTGTCAAAAACGTGTCGCCCCATAGACGGAATTTTGCCGAGTAACATGTTGACTGCCGCGCGTATTTTGCTACATTAGAAATACTGCAGAGTATGATTAAATCGTGCAAAACAAAGTTACTGCAAAGTTAATGGAAGCCAAAGTATTGAAGCACCATTCCAATATCAATTGCTTTACAAGATTGCGAATAGGCTTCATTGCAAATTTTTCAAACAGTATTACCAATGAATTGTTGCAAGCTTCGGAACACAAAGTGCAAAAATCGGACCAAAACGGTTACTAAATACTGCCAAGATTGCATTGACGTGTTATGTTTAAAATGCTTCAATACAATGCACCGGTAGATAAAAGATTCGATAAAAATTAATTTTTGATTTAATAAAAACTTTTAATTTTTCAATACTGTAGATTTGATTTCAAAGCATTCTCTAATTAGCGAATTTTCATTCAACTTTTACAATTATAAGTATTTAACACGTTGACTGCCGCGCGTATTTTGCTACATTAGAACCGCGATGCATTGAAATACTGCAAAGTATAATTAAATGGTGGAAAATAAAGATAACGCAGAGTTTTTAAAAGCCAAAGTATTAAAGATAATATCAATTGCTTTAAAGATTGCAAAGTATTCAAACCGTTCCAATATCAATGCTTTTACAAGATTGCAAAAATCGGACCAAAACGGCTAAATTGCCAAGATACGAACGTGTTATTTTTGCTTCATTTCAGATAAAATCATTTGCGTATTTTAATTTTTCAAGCGTATTTTCTCTAATTAGAATTTTCATCCAACCGCAATTATAAGTATTTAAATACTGCCGCGCGACTATGATTAAAACGATACGATGAAAACAAAATTAAATCCAAATAAAGTTAATGGTTAAAAAAGTATTGAAGCACCGTTCCAATATCAATTGCTTTTGCAGGATTGCAAATAGGCTTTATTGCGAATTTTTTGCATTTTTAGTAAAATCATTCGCATCGGTCACCGCGTATTTTGCTACATTAGAACCGCGATGCGTTGAAATACTGCAGAATATAATTAAATCGTGCAAAATAAAGGTAACGCAGAGTTGTTAGAAGCCAAAGTATTGAATCACCGTTCCAATATCAATTGCTTTTGCAGGATTGCAAATAGGCTTTATTGCGAATTTTCTTGCATTTTCAGTGAAATCTTTTGCGTATTTTACTCAAGTGTATTTTGCTATGTTAGAACCGCGATGCGATGAAATACTGCAGAATATAATTAAATCGTGCAAAATAAAAGTAACGCAGAATTGTTAAAAGCCAAAGTATTGAAGCACCGTTCCAATATCAATTGCTTTTACAAGATAATAGATAAGTTTCATTGCGACTTTTTGCATTTTTAGCAAGACCTTTTACGCCGGTCACCGGTGACCACCGCGGCAGTCAACATGTTAAAAGCCGCGTGCATTGAACCACTTTCACCGAGAGACAGGACTGTCCGCCTCGAATACTAGATTCTTAGATACTCGACCGCTTATACGTCTAGACGTCTAGACGCCTAGTTGCTAAATGCAGAAGGACGGGTAGACAGAGACTGAGCGCGGATGATATAGATATTACCGGCAACGTGCGAAATTCAACCGTGAGACGGTGTGTTCCATTTATATACATGTACCGGCACCTTTTGTCGGTACGCACCGACTATCAATTCTAATCCGCAAGCCGTTACTCGTCCGTCACGACGAGAGGGTTAAAGGTTAACGCACAAAATACACCCTTCAGCTCGAGCCGACCTCTCACCTTTCATCCTTCACCCCTTTACTCCATACTCTCCCCATCTCGTTCGAAACGTTCTCGCGATCATCGAATGCGACGCGACGAGACGAGGAATCAGAAAAAAACGAAAGCAATCGCGATAAGCGGTGTGGCGCGCGAGGGTAAAACCTATACAGCGATCCTAGATGGGAGAAACGTAAAAGTGGCGGTCGGTTTTTACGGGTGCAGAGGGGTCAGATATTTCATACGTGTCGCGCTATCCCTTTTCTTGTCGCGTTTTTGCGATCCACGTGCGTAGGCGTTTTGTAGATTTGAGCGAGCCTCGACAGTTGATTATGTATGTACGCTCATGGCACTTCGGGCCGTTTTAACACGTTGACTGCCACGCTACTTTATAAGAAAATCTTCGTCAGGCCACGCGCGCTGCTATAACATGCGTAAATTGTTTCTTATCGTAATAAAAGAGTATTACATTTTGAACAAAATTCTTAGGAATTTCCATCGAGTTGAAAATCTGTGTTGGAAAATTGTACTGGACCTATTGTTTCTTAACTCGGCACTTCAACGTTTTAAACGTTGAGTATGCCACGCTACTTTATAAGAAAATCAGGCGCATGAATACAAATTGTTTCTTATCGTAATAAACGAGTATTACATTTTGAACAAAATGCTTAGGAATTTCCATCGAGTTGAAAATCTGTATTGGAGAATCGCACTATTGTTTTTTGGAAAGGCAAATGTGGGCGTGAAAATGTGGAAAATGCCAACTACTTTAAACAATAAGCATTGGCCACGCGCGCTGCTATGACATGTGTAAATTGTTTCTTATCGTAATAAAAGAGTAGTATGTTTTGAACAAAATTCTTAGGAATTTCCATCGAGTTGAAAATCTATATTGGACAATCGTACTGGACCTATTGTTTCTTGTACGCTCATGGCACTTCGGGCGGTTTTAACACATTGACTGCCACGCTACTTTATAAGAAAATCTTTGTCAAGCCACGCGCGCTGCTATAACATGCGTAAATTGTTTCTTATCGCAATAAAAGAGTGTTACATTTTGAACAAAATTTTTAGGAATTTTCATCGAGTTGAAAAACTGTATTGGAGAATCGTACTGGACCTATTGTTTTTTGTAGGCTCATGGCACTTCGGGCCGTTATAACACATTGACTGCCACGCTACTTTATAAGAAAATCTTTGTCAAGCCACACGCGCTGCTATAACACGCGTAAATTGTTTCTTATCGAAATAAAAGAGTATTACAATTTGAACAAAATTCTTAGGAATTTCCATCGAGTTGAAAATCTATATTGGAGAATCGCACTGGACCTATTGTTTTTTGTCGAAAAACGACGACCGTTTTAACACGTTTACTGCCACGCTACTTTATAAGAAAATCTTCGCATACGCGCGATCTATAACGTGCCTATCATAATAAACAAGTATTACGTTTTGAACAAAACAGGAAAAAAAAATGTTGAAAATCTATATTGGACAATCGCATGGACCTATTGTTTCTTATAAAGAAGATAAGGACGTTTATATTGAAAATAATGTCCGCTATTCTCAAAATCTAGTGACAGATCTATAATAAACCGTTGTCGAAAAACGCGACCGACAAAAAGCACTTCGAATAAAACCGTCGCCCACGCGGATCCACCGCAATGATAACGTTAAACGCAAAATTGGAGCAAAAACAAAGTACTAAGCTTCTTGGACTACATAAATTGGAAGGATCTAAAAGAAACGATTACGAACGTCAGTGACAAATGCGAGACATCAACCACGGTCGCACGTCGGGATATTCGTGCGTCCCTATTTTCGGCGATCACGGAGGTCGCGGAAAGTGGACAAAAGCAGAGGAGAAGAGCTAAAACGTGAACTTACCATGAGTCTGGAAGGTGGAGGCCCCGCCGCGATAAAGCTACACCCCGCCGGGCACCACTTCGGGCTCATATTTTCCACTTGCCGGACCGTCAGTCGTCGCTAAAATAGTACAGCACGTATGGGTAGGTGACAGGGAGGTGTTGCGAGGGAAAGGAGTGACATTCGGCTGTTCTGAGGTGGGATTTCCTGGAATGAAAGAAACGGAATGGGTTAGCGGAGACAAAGAAGTGATAAAAGTGATAAGGATCATTTACCGACCACGGTCCGGTACTGGTACATAAAAAAGTGTTGATGCTCGCATTGCGGAAAAATCTTTTAGTCCATTCTGGGAATCTATGCGAAGTAATGCAAATAATTACACAGAGTACAAATAAAACTACATTTAACTGAATATGACAGACGGTGAAAATTGAGAAATATGATGTTATGCGAATAAAATGGTATTGGTGGTAAGGAATGATTATTCAACCGAATAAGAATTTTTTTGTTGCAATACTTCGGCTGGCATTTCGTGTTGGGCACAAAAGGTATCAAAGGATCTTGATGATTCTGGTACGGATTAATCTAGAAAAAATACTTTCTTGTACATAACAAATAATAATTATCAAATGAACATAAACCAAATGAAATAATGCCCAACTAATACATGGTGCTTGATCAGTGATCTGTAAAAAATGATGAGATTTGCGTTAGTATTAAAGACGATTCGCTGCAAAGTACATTTCGAACGACACCAGGCCCTGAAATGCCGATAGTTTATTTTTAAATACAGACAACTGCGTCTGGGACGAACAAAAGGGGGAGAAGAGTTGAGAATACAAGAAAAGATTCGATGAAGAGAAGGCAATCGCTATTTTTTACCGCCTCTCGCGATAACAGAGAACGGCTCGCCTACAAATTCGACCAACGAGGTCTCTTTTCCTCCGTTCTCTTCGGATTCCACTTTATTTTTCGCGTAGCCTCGACAGACCGCGTTCTTTTCGGCTTATAACTCTTTTCCCTCGCGACACTCTCTTTGTGGATCCGGTTTCTTTCCCCTAATTTCTGTCCCGATCGAGCGCACGCTAACTGGTTTCGTTTTCGCCGAACACGAAAGTGGCCGTTAGCCTTTCGTCGACTCGATAATTCGTCGCACGATGTTCCGTCTCTTAAAACGGGGACAATTAATCACGATCCTCGTTTCTTCCCGTCGCAAACAGTCTTGAGCCTCGGAAACTTGTTTTCAAACTTCCTCCCGTGCGACATTGGATGGTGATTTTGTCGTGTAACGTTTCCGTTTTCCTCCGTAGTGTTCACTTTGCACGATAAAAGTAGAAGTATAAAAGTTCACTCCCAATGCAAGTGATATTGTGACACAGCGTTGACGGGATGAATTTTAGTCCATTCTGCGAATTTATGTGAAGTGATGCGAATAAATACATACAATACAAATAAAATGACATTTATAATAGCTGAATATGACAGAAGGTGAAAATGAGAAATATGATGTTATGCGAATAAAATCGTCGTTAGTGGCATAAGAGAGACGAATAAACGCTGTTTTTGTTGAATAGTCCCTGGTAACATTGGCACAAATGCTGATTTTGTCTTGATGATTCTGTTACGGATTAATCATAGAAAAAATTCGTTCTGTGATGAAAATAATAATATCAAATGAACATAAACCAAATGCAATAGTGATATTGTGACACAGCGTTGACAGGATGAAAAATGATTTATTTCCACGTAATTAAAGACGAATTAAAACTTTCATAGCTGTGACACGTGATAATCCGGCGCGTAAAATTCGTCGTTCATCCGCATAACAGAGACGAAACGCTGTTTTTCTTGAATCGTCCCTCCAACATTGGATGCTGATTTTGTCGTGTAACGTTTCCGTTTTCCTCCGTTAGTCTTCGTTCTGCGCGATGAAAGTCGGCTTATAAAAGTTGACTTCGCGACACTCTCTTTGTGATATTGTGACACAGCGTTGACGAGATGAAGAACGACATTTCGCCGAACACGAAATCCGATGTTCGTCTCATCGAAAACTTTCGCTGTGACCGTCTGATAAACGGCGACATTAATCAATTCGTCGTTCATCCGCATAACAGTCTTGAGACGAAACGCTGTTTTTCTTGAATCGTCCCTCCAACATTGGATGCTGATTTTGTCGTGTAACGTTTCCGAGTTCCTCCATAGTGTTCGTTCTGCGTGATGAAAATAGAAATATAAAAGTTGACTCCCAATGCAAGTGATATTGTGACACAGCGTTGACGGGATGAAGAACATTTATTTCCACGTAATTAAAACGAAATTAAAACTTTCATAGCTGTGACACGTGATAGTCCGGCGCGTAAAATTCGTCGTTCATCCGCATAACAGAGACGAAACGCTGTTTTTCTTGAATCGTCCCTCCAACATTGGATGCTGATTTTGTCGTGTAACGTTTCCGTTTTCCTCCGTAGTGTTCGTTCTGCGCGATGAAAGTAGAAATATAAAAGTTGACTCCCAATGCAAGTGATATTGTGACACAGCGTTGACGAGATGAAGAACGACATTTAGTAAAATCCGATGTTCGTCTCATTAAAACTTTCATAGCTGTGACACGTGATAGTCCGGCATATAAAATTCGTCGTTAATCCGCATAACAGAGACAAAACGCTGTTTTTCTTGAATTGTGCTGATTTTGTCGTGTAACGTTTCCATTAGGATGCTGCGCGATTTGACTCCCAATGCAAGTGATATTGTGACACAGCGTTAACGGGATGAAGAAATTTACTTCCACGTCATTTACTAAAATCCGATGTTCGTCTCATTAAAACTTTCATAGGTTTTCTTCCATAGTGTTCGTTCTGCGCGATAAAAGTGGAAATATAAAAGTTGACTCCCAATGCAAGTGATATTGTGACACAGCGTTGACGGGATGAAGAACATTTACTTCCACGTCATTTAGTAAAATCCGATGTTCGTGTCATTAAAACTTTCATAGCTGTGACACGTGATAGTCCGGCGCGTAAAATTCGTCGTTCATCCGCATAAGAGAGACGAAACGCTGTTTTTCTTGAATCGTCCCTCCACCGGGAATACTCCTCTCCCATCCGAGTATCCTCTCCTCTCCGAGATCCACAAAAGCTCGGAGTAAGTTTAGTGATGACGCAACGCACCTAAGGTCTTTGGTAATTCATGTTTCAGGTCAGAAAGGCCAACAGGGACCTTCAGCAGCTCTCTCGTCATCAGCGACGAGAAATTGGTCTCGCAACAATGCTATTATGCGTCGTGATCGTCTTTATAATCTGCAACATTCTCCCTCTGGCTTCCAACATCTACGAAACTTTCATAGAAGACCCGCCGCTTTGGCTGGTTCAAACGGGGAATCTTCTGGTGACCATCAACAGCAGCATCAACTTCATCATCTACGTGATCTTCGGGCGGAAGTTCAAACGAATCTTCCTGCGGTTATTTTGCAGCTCAAAACTCTTCGGCCCGGGTAGAGACAGTCCAGAATTCCAGACGTACGACGAGTCGATGATGACCAACACGACGAACCTGGAGATGAGGAACTCGATCAGGCATTCTCATCTGAATCGATCGAACACGACGGTCAGTCGGAACAATAACGTTCACATATCGAACGGCAGTACCAGACAGAGCGTGAAATTGTCTGGTCGACCTGCCAGTCCCGGGCCGTGCGTGTATTATCCTGCCAGGAGTCCCGTGAGAAGTCCCAGCCAGATGTCGAGGACCTCCAGTAGTCACAACGGATGGAGCAAAAAAGACACCGGCGACGCTTCGTTGTAGAATTCTATAAACTCGACCGTGTCTTCTTTCTACCGAACGACTAAAGTGTACCCGAATTTTCGTCATTCCCGTCGTAGCGTTTCTCAAACTCGCATGTAACCGTAGTTTGGTGCAAGGACGTTGTTAAACATAAAAGACTCGGTTTTCGACCTAGCAATTTTGTCAGTTCGCTTATTTTCGTTAGCGGGAACGCTGGTGGTTCTTATTTCGTGTAATGAATTAAGGGAGAAATACTGAAGACTGACAATATCGATTTCAATAATGATTTGAAAAAGCGAAGCTCGTGGGACCATTTGACCAGAGCGAAATGGAAAGTATCCCGACAGCGCGGCCCTAATAAGCTGAAGGTTCACGCCGATCACGTATCTCCTGACGTATATAAACTTAATTTTGAAAGGAAGTTCCAACGACCGGAGGTCAACGTGATTATGATCCCTCGAGGAATCTCATCCGCCGACCAGAGAATCTCGCTTTCTGGTTTGAAACTAATCAATTTAGTTGCTACTTTCATGCGATCAACTAAAATGGCTTTGGACTAAAGCGAAGAGTGCTGAACAGAATGGTGAAAAAAGAAAGTTTCCACTTTAAAACTAAGAACTGACGTATCGTATATAAGAACGGACTATTTCATTATCGCAAATATCTCTAGATCTACGAACGTTTAACTTAAAGCTGTTAAATTTGTAATTCTGTAAGAGCACTGTTTATCTGTGCCAAAGCCACGAAAGTTTTTCGGCATACTTGAATGCAATGCATTTCAACGAAACCATCGTACGTACTCGCTTCATAGTTTACGCGCTGTTTAAAATAAAAAAAAGAAACGATCTAGCTTTAACGCGACGAAATCTGAACTTCTTCATTAAATAATTTAGAACACCGTATACGGACCGGAAAATCCGTGTATACAATGGATCGCTTATCATTGTATTTTTGGAACAGTGCTGTACAACTGTTTTCCTTATAAAATTCCTTAACAATACGTAAAAATTAGTCGCTACTCCTAGTACATATGATATTTACGAACATGGGTAAAATATATTTATATTATAAATGTCGAAAGATTTTTTGTTAAAATATATCGGTTGGACAGCACTGTTTTACAATAACGTTGTACATAAGTCACATGAACTATTCTTTTCTATTAGCCTAAACGAAATTATCCGCAATTTATAAAAAAAAAAATAGAAGAAAGTGGGAAATATTTCCCATTACATAACAGTCAGGATGAAAGCAGTATTACTAAATATGTTGTCCACAACAAAGAAATATTATACAGTCATCCGATACTCTACCTCCATTCGTTTTGCCGACACTACTTTGAAACGTTATTGACTACGTTTCATCACACTGTAAATATATCACGTGATTACACCTACTAATACTAAGCAGAGCAGAGACTGTACATTCGACGAACTGTAATGAAAAGTTGTAGATATATACATATATATACATATATTAAAAAAAAAACATGCCAAAGAAATTATATTATAAATTATATCGATACGGAAAGGTAATAATTAAAGAATATAATAATCTCCACGAACTAATGCGGAACCATGTACATAGATACCTAAGCCATTTACTGCAAATGTTGTCTCAAGAATATTCTAATAATCAAATTGACTACGGCACGATTTCTGAAGATATTCTCCTTCAATTTTTATGTATCTCTAAAATTCTAGCTTTTGTAATTCGATAAGCGTAAGATTAAGCCCCTTAATTGTCAATCATTAAGATAGAAATTCAGTTGCACTAACATAAAAAAAGCAGCGTGACATAATAGTCATTAATATATTACGATTATCTACCTCGTCTGATTTTAGCGTTTCTTCTCGAAAAAAACAAAACCTTAATTGTTCAGTTTCTACGTTATCGAGACCATGTAACTTTCGCGAATCATGAAATTAAGAAAAATGAATTAAGATTTAAGTATAGCGGGAAAAGATACGCTCTCGTAGTTGTATAATGAATGAAAAAATTCTACCTTATTCTAGTCATGGAATCTCTATCAGGCCATAAGTATATCCATATACTTAAATATACATCTACATGTATAAACTATCGTAGTTTATCAGAGGACCATTAAGTATCTGATCTTCTGTATCGAAAATCTTCAATCCCTCATTCATTGTCTGTCTTATTTTCGATCCAAGGGAAAACCGTCTCATATGAAAATGACACGATTCATGTAGAGATAAAAATTTCATACATGGTATAAATGTACCTCTTTTGCTCAGGCATGCTTAAAATAAATGATATTGTACATAGAATAAACGAACGACTTGTAGGCAGTAAAACGAAGACATTTCCTATTCCAAATATCCTATACATAATACCGAACGACTTGTAGGCAGTAAAACGAAGACATTTTCTATTCCAAATATCCTATACATAATATCGAACGACTTGTAGGCAGTAAAACGAAGACATTTCCTATTCCAAATATCCTATACATAATACCTTTTCAATCGCTACGCAAATATCTCTTCTTCTTCCTAAAAGATGGCGTCGCTAAATGAAAAAACTGCATGACAATATAAATGATTCGAGAGACATACGTAGAGATCCAATGCAGCACAAATGCAGTGACATTGGTAAAACTGAAATGACAAACGTAACGTTTAAACAATATTGCCCAAAAGAGTACCTGTCAAAAAACCATTGAAACAGTTTCTTTAGCTATTGCAACATGATCGTAATATATTTCAAGGTATATATATATTAGTGCGCAATACACCAATTACATATACTCTTGTGCCAAGTACATGCAGGCTACTATACAACTGGTGTTGAGAAATGTTGTACAAAAATGTTCTTCAACATATATCTAGTCCGCACTGTGATAAAAGTTTGCTTTTATTTTTACAAGGCATAATTATTATATAAGAGGGTCGGGGAAATATCTACTTTCGAACTGCGATCGTCTATTCGGCCCCCGCCGCTTTCTTGTTCTTGGAAGGTTTGAAGTATAGGTAAAGTCCTAAAACCGCGAAGCAACCATAGGTCAGCTTAGCCACCTGCGTCCATGAAAAAGAAATAGTTCGTTAGATAAATTCTGATAAATTGCGATAAATCGTGTTTGACTGACGAAGTTTGTTTTTGAGGTTACTCACGTTTGCTCGACCGTCGATGGTGACACTGTTGAAATACTTCGACAGTCCCTTCAACTTCGCCAACTCCTCTGCACTAACTGGTGCTTCGCCTGCCATTTTCCTTCAATTTGCACTACTCGGTTTCGTTCTTTTGAGAACGGGCGAAAAATTGACAAGACGAAAGGTACTTCTTTCGCAAGGTTACGAACTCGTCTGCTTCTTCCAATATGGACGTTACGCACTTTATGCCAAAATGGCGCGGTAGATGTCACTTCGGACGATGCCGCCAATTTAAATTTATTGTCAGGATACATGCTCATGTATTAGGTCTACCGGAAAGTTCTGTCCGGAAATTTATCTCAAATTTCAACACGTATGAAAATGTTCAGTTGAATCATATATTGCTACCTTTGATTACGATTAAATTTCTACATATGCGCTCATCCTTCCTTCAGAGTATATATTGAAAAATCGTAAAAACTGCGAATAATGGTATTATAAATACTAAGAATGTAAACTTAGTATATAATATATCCATATTAAAATTTCGCGGTTTTTTCGTAATAACCAACTTTCAATATATACTACTGCAATAAATATAAAACCTAATATTAGGTCTACCGGAATGTTCCGTCCGGAAATGTTATCTCAATTTTCAACACGTATGAAAATGTTCACTTCAAACATATATGGCTACCTTTTTTTACCATTAAATTTTTACATATGCGCCCATCAAAATGTACTGCAACAATAATTTCGTCATTTCAATAGTATACATTGAAAATTGGTTCTTACGCAAAAACCGCGAAATATGGTATCTTATGGTGATTTTCACTCCAAATGGACTTACATATATAATACTAAGTATGTAAACTTAGTATATAATATATCACATACATTCGATTAAAATCTCTTAACACGTTGACTGCCATAAAATGCGTATTTTGCGGTTTTTTCGTATTAGAACGGCAATATATGCTATGAAATAAATATACTACATCGTTTGAAATGAATTATTTCAACAAATGTAAATAACTTGAATCAAGTATTGCTACCTTTGATTACCATTAAATTTGTATATATCGCATCACTATTCTAACAATAACTCGTCATTTATAAATTGATAATTATTTCCAAAAACCCATATGCGTATATTTTGGATCTTCAGTCAAATCTTCATATATAATCACCGGTATATAAACGTATATAATATATCCATATACGATTAAAATGTTAAATTTAGCAACGGGCAATACGTAACTTTCTTCAGAGTGAAAATCCCCATAAAATCCCCAATACCATATTTCGCGGTTTTTTCGTAATAACCAACTTTCAATATATACTACTAAAATAAATATAAAACCTAATATTAGGTCTACCGGAAAGTTCCGTCCGGAAATGTTATCTCAATTTTCAACACGTATGAAAATGTTCAGTTGAATCATACATTGCTACCTTTGATTACGATTAAATTTCTACATATGCGCTCATCAAAATGTACTGCAAAAATAATTTCATAATTTCAGTAGTATATATTGAAAATTGGTTATTACGTAAAAACTCCGAATAATGGTATTATGGACTTACATATACAATACTAAGAATGTAAACTTAGTATATAATATATCACATATATTCGATTAAAATCTCTTAAATTTAGCAACGGGCAATACGTAACTTCCTTCAGAGTGAAAATCCCCATAAAATCCCCAATACCATATTTCGCGGTTTTTTCGTAATAACCAACTTTCAATATATACTACTGAAATAAATATAAAACCTAATATTAGGTCTACCGGAAAGTTCCGTCCGGAAATGTTATCTCAAATTTCAACACATATGAAAATGTTCACTTGAATCATACACGTATTGCTACCTTTGATTACCATTAAATTTCTACATATGCGCGCATCAAAATGTACTGCGACAGTAATTTCGTCACTTCAGTAATTGAAAATTGAATGATCTTATCGCTTTTACGTATTTTACAGGTATGTCTATATAAGATCTATTATGTAAATGGGTAACAATTACATTGTAAATATTTGTATAAATTTCATTAATGGATTCGCAGCATTTTGATACAAGCATCGTGCACATGAAAACGGTTAGCTTTGTTACCTGACACGTCGTTAGTTATTAGTAAAAAAACTATTTCGATGCAATGTCTCTTAGGTTAATTACGCGCGGCGGTCAGCAAAGAGTAACAAACAACAAGTAACTCGATATTACTTACATTCATTCGATTATGCTTCGTTTCCACGTTGAAATGTTTCCGCAAATTCTTTTCTATATTCAGTGGAAAAATAATTTTTCAGGACAACTTCCGATGTTCCTGTGACCGTTTTGGCGCCAACTAAAGTTTTGTTAAACAATTGGATTTCGTCAAACTTGCGATTAAATTTAGCATCAAGTGTCTGGATTCTCACGAAATTCGAAGTTAGATTTTTGTCTACCATCGGTTCTTTTTAGACAAAATTATCCATTGAATTACACATGCCTTTCGAATCTCTCTAACCTCCCAATCATACGTATTGCAATTTTCATCAAACTCTGTATTCAATGTTTGAATACATAACGTCACGAGGAAAGAGATCATAGTTTTATTTTATTTAATTTTTTCTTTTAATTATTCTTTTTTCTTTTAATTTTTCACCAATCTGTTCCACCGCCTACCAAAACACCTTCAGTAAACCGTCAGTTAGGTCCCAGAATACTTCATTGTATCTTCGACCTCATAAACGTCGACTGTAGTTATAACCTTCAGTTGTGGAATATATTTTAATTACTTATTTGTAAATCTTCGTAACGACATTGAGTATTCCATGAGAACGACTGCCATTAAATAATCAGTTCTTTCGCCTAGTACTTGAATTTCAGCAATTCATTTTTGATATACGCATTTATCCTTTTACGTATAGTTTCACAGAATTCTTTGATACAATCAAGATTAAATTAGTACCTTACCAAGAAATATGCGTTTTCAGTAAATGACGAACATTGTGATATGATCCTTGTTGTTAAGGTTAGACATTGTTTAGAAACAAAATTTTTTTATTACATTCCCTACACAGAGAGATTCAACCATCCTGCTGAACCAATTTTATTGGCGTATTTTTCCGTTTGTTTCACAAAGTCATTGAAGAACAATGTGCAATTAAGACAATATAAAAGTTATATATTTTTAATTAAACTGTGTTAACAATCTCTGTTGAAAATATCAGAATGTAAACAATATGTATGTCCGGTATATACATATGTACAGTCTACTTATTAAGTAGTAGTACTTACATGAAAAGTTTAAGTGATATTGTGGAAGCTTCAAATTTGTAAAAACGTAAAAAAAATAATCTTATTGTGTCATTACACAGATCTGTTTAACTGCAGCTTCAAATTCTTATAGGCACTTATTAAAGCCTGGAACAGAGAGGACAATGAAAATTACATTAAACATCATCTAGCATATTTCTATGATTAAATGTTTGTATACATTGATGCAACTTACATTTACTTCATATAGAATAGAACCTTCTTCATGTTTTCTTCCATCCATATCTCTAGGATCGATTACGTTTAACTTAATCAAAACTTTTAGTCCTGAGCGTAACGAAATCATGGATATTTTGCAAACCCTATTTTCAATATCCCGGGATGCTTTCAACGATGAACTACGAACATAAATGTACATCATTTAATATTTACCCTCTCCATTACATGTTTACGTAGGATTATTCACTTCAATTTACCTATCCAGTTCAGCAAATATAGAAGGATTATCGAATCTTCTAATTTCCGATAAAGAAACATCAACATCTAGATTGTTTATTACTTTCAGTAAATCCGAAGCATTCTTAAACTCCGTGAAATTCTCCATAAATTCATCTATCGATAGCCAGCCATTTCCTCCGAAATGGAAAACGTACATAACACTCCTTGCCAACTCTGTACACAGAAAAGATTGTAAAAATTTTACATATATATAATTCAGATAATAATCACAATAAACTTACCTACTGCTTGAAACCGTAATGGATGCACAAACGAAATTTTCGGCGGTACATCCTCAAAGTCAATCTTTGACACATTCATCAGTTTGCTTATGTTTCCGTTCCCTCGTATCTTTCGTTCATTTCCCTGTGAATCTTGGAAACCAGGGTTCATTAATTCTGCCCAGCTGGCTAAGTGATTTTTGACATCAGTATTCGCAAGCTTAAAGCTATTATCACATTTTGAAAGGGTGCTTTCAAAATTTGCATATTCTTTAACGTGCGGCATCGGCAATGCACCTTCACCGTGCTTTGAGAGCGGTGAATTGGTGGCAATTACACTTTCTATGGTTTTCATCCACTCTTCCGCAGAGATACTAGATGATTGATCTGTGCTGGTAGTTGCCGATCGTTCGGAAGACTCAACTTCGCTCGTTAAACCTGATGGAGAGGAACTTTCCAAGATGTCCGAAGTACACGGACGAGTCAAATAGCCTTCATCGTCCAAATTTGAACTATCTACCATTAGAGGTAACGTTGGCACTGTAAAAGGCGTTTGCAACACAATAGGGGCATTATTATCTGCATTGTATTGAACTCCGATCGACGAAGCTGGATTATCGCAGGTAAAGTACGAGCATGAAACATTACGATCCTCGTCTGTACGTTCTTCTGTCCCATTAAATAAGTTTCGCTTGGCTATGTTAAACTTATGTTCAGAAGGAAACATGTTATATGGCTGCATTTTTGCAAGAGGCCCATTCTTGTTCAAGTCCTGCTCGTGTCTACCAGCGAAAAGTTCATAACTTCGACTGTTGGTAACGTTTGCGCTCATTTCTTGCTGATTGGAATTCATATTGTGATTTTTAGTATTGCGGGATTTTCTTGGCGAAGCAATAGGCGCAGGTACGGTTCGCTTTTGAGTTTCGTTCAGCGGTGGATCCTCGGTATCCATAAAACCCATTTTGAATGGATTAGTTTCCTTACGCACAGGTGTGTTCTCCACTGATTCACAATAATCAATCCCACCACTTATATCACTATTCTCATGCTTACTTTCATGAACATTTCTGTTGATTGCTAACGCTTGTACTCTCACAGCTATGTCGCTAAGACCTAAATCGTCGTTGTTAAAACATAACGTATTATGGCCATGCCTATCGCCGTAGTGTGATAAAGTTGTACTATTCAAATTATTGTTCTGTTCTAAAAGAGCCGTCTGTTTACGCATTGCGTCACCAAAAGGATTTTGGCTTACGTTATCAGTATCGGTAAAACCTGTTGTCACCTTATGGTATTCATACGCAGGATTCTGCGTATGCCCATAAAATCCACTTGTGGAAGACGCGTTTTGCGGAGTGGGAACTATATTCACAGGAGGAACGCATTTTTCATAATCATTGTACGTATGGACGGAATGGCCAGTACTTCTACCCCCAAAACTAGTTGCAGTGGTAGAATGTACGTCGCCAATGTTATTGATAAAATATGCCAGCATATTTAAAGTTGCGATTAAATTATTCGTCGCGTCCTCGACTCTCTCGATTATTTCTTTAGGAACTTCTTTCGTCCGACCGGACACCTTCGTTAGATAACTGTTATAGGCTTTGGTGATTGAAATTTGCAACTCCAAGTTGCTTCGCCACATTCTGATGAGCGACTGTGCTTGCAATGAGTCCGCACAGATATCGAATTGGTGGTCATTCTGCAGAAACGGATTACTTTGAAGACTGCTTAGGAAGTGCGGATTGTTCGGCGTATAGAGATTGCTGGTGGCATTTTGATCCAGGCATTTCTCCAAAACAGTTGCCAATTTTGAGGATTCTTTTTCTGGCTCTATTCCCGGTGGTGGTGGTAGCGGTTTGTCGGTCAATGTACTCTGCGGTGATACTAGAGGCATGTTTGCCGTCGATTTCGATACATTATCCGCAGTTTTGAGGACATTATCAGGCTGTTCCAGCTGATACATCAAATTCGCTTCCTCGTATTTTAACAGTTTGCTCATGTCAACACAGTCTCCCTAGATTCCACAAAAGCAGAGCATCAAATACAACTGTATATTCGTTCTTTATTCATCTTGCTACCGAAGTATCCAGCGTCCATGTGTTTGGGAAAAATCATTACTTTATGACGTTACAAAGGAAACTGAAGAGATTCAATGCAATTGGCAGGAAATTTGATACAACCATTCCGTTGTATTGTTTTTATTGACAATAACTAGTGTGTTATTACAAGATATACAGTATAAAAGTTCATATTTTTCCCAAAGTTATGCGGTGGGTAACTTGGGTGCAATGCCGTGGTAAAGACGCGAAGATAAACAAATAAACTACGTAACAGCACTGTATAATTCAAGTAAAATGTAACACATAATATCTCGCCCCGGAGGTTTTTTATACATGATATCTCTATACGAAAAAACTGTCAACAATTATTCTAGAATAAGACGTAATGGTATAACATTTTTATTTTTGGTAACTGTACATAACTCTATGGGTACCTGTACCTTTCTCCAAAGTTTTTTATGGGCTATATGATTGCAGATTCCACTTTGTCTAACAAATTCACCAATGTCTTGCGTTTACCACGCGGTTGCCAACGGTTACTATCGTCTGCAATAATCTGGTTGAAAACAGTAGAAGATCTCACTTCAGGACTTTCAATTGGTTCGATCGTCAACGGTTCTATTGTTATCGAATCGCTTTTGTCGTCGGACATACTTAAACAAAAGTCGTGTACATCATTTTCATTTTTTTTTGTATGCACCTTTGGCACCAACGGCAGATTTTTATCATTCTGGCTGACGTTACCATCAGTATCGCTTAGCTCTTCGATTTTCAAACCTGAATCAGACTCTTCTTTGCAGCTTCCAGTCTCATCGCGAGACAATCCTGGGGCAGCTGATAAGTTACAAATATTTATAAAAGCATCCCACTCATCGTCATCCTCATAATTGATGTCAATGTCATTAAACATTGGTATAGATTCACTTATATCAGCTGCTTCGTGTGCTCCAATAACTTCATCATAATCTTGGTCGTGTACTTCACCAGTTTCATCGCAGTCTACATCATCATCTGTATCAATTTTACCGAAACTTTCTGTATCATGCAATGCTTCTTCATTGTGTAATTCATCATAATCTTGGTCGGGTACTTCGCCAGTTTCATCGTCGTCTACATCATCATCTGTATCAATTTTACCAAAACTTTCTGTATTATGCAATGCTTCTTCATTGTGTAATTCTTCTCTGTACTCTTGTTCTTCTTTGATTTCCGTTAATGTACTAGAAAACTTAACTTCTTCGACTTCTTCCTCGAATTTCTTAGGATCGTCAGATTTTTGCTCGTCTTCCTTTACCAACTCTGACGTGGTAAATGGACTGAACATAGAATTGTCGGTATTTTCCGATCCTTCGACGGAAGATAAATCATCGGAATCTAATTCTGTATCCTGCAAATTACTACAGAGTTTCATCATCTCCAATATTCTGGACTTTTGACTGGTGACTTCTACATTAGATCGATTATAATTAAGTATAACAGTATTATCCACTAATTTCTCATTACATTCCAATGTTTCTTTGGGCAATGTTTCCAATTTAATAAACTTTTCTTCATACGACGACTGTGGGACCAATAAATCTTCCCGTGTTTGAGGATTTCCTTGGTTGACATTTACAGATTCAGATTTGCTTATTTGATTACTACTATCTGATGACAAAATAACGCTCTTCGAAGTACTATTGATACTGCTCGACGATTCTGGCATCACCTCAGAAGAAGTGCTATCTCCACTTATTCGAGCATTAAGCTTGTCTTCATGAACTGATGTATGCCCAGGCAATTCGCCATTAGATTTCGAGACATATTCATCTACGTCATCAATTTCATGTTTAAGCTGCATGTCTCGAATTATCGGTTCGGTCTCTTCAACCAGTGCCTCTTTGTTAACCAAAACCTCATGTTCCGGTAATTGGCAACCGTCAAGTTTCTCCTGCGACATAAGATTATCTTTTGACAATGAAGTTCCTCTGACGAGACTCAACAGTTCCTGTGGCACCCCTATTACTCTGTCCTTATTCTGTTGATAATTCTTCCGTACCAACACAAACTTGGAGCCAGTTTGATATTCGTTAATGTTTCCTTCAGGTGACCGACCTGCAGTTTCGTTCTTAGAGCACAAATTGTGACGTACCATATTCACAAAATACGGACTCGCTAATGCTGGTGAATTTACTGAAACTGGTACATTGCACACTTTTGGAAAATCGGTCGGTAGTTTTTTGGGTATTAATTGTTTCGGTGTAGACTTCTCTCGTATTTTGGAAGAACCGTTGCCACATGCATCTGACCAGTCTATTGATTCCACTTGATAAAGTTTTGTATGCTTACTTTTGAAGTGTCTAAAACGTGTATCGGCGTCGTCATCGTCGGAGACTGAATCTTTCGATGAATACTCCGACGGTTTCATAGGCGAATGTTCCAGTAACCTGTTTTCTGACAGATTCTGCAATATTCGGTTTGCAAGTTCCCCTTTTCTGACCTTGACATTGTCAAAAGAACTTCTCGATTCCTTTGACTGATCTGTAATGTGGCACGGTGGCTGTTCAACTTTATTCAAATGTTTAAATTTCTCCCGTTCTTCGAACTTTTCAATTACACAATTTAATAATGACTTTAACGAACTTGAATTACTGCTAACTGTACTATTCTGGTTGTGTGGTACTGAATCTGTCTTTGATATTATGCTGATATTCTGTTTTGTCGATATATTATCTTGTCCTGTCGTGGAGGAAGATTCACTAGATTTTTGTATGCTAGTTAAGCTTCTCAATTTCTCGTAAAGACCGATCAACTCCTTCGCTGCCGATGGTGAACTATTATTTGGTGAAGCACGCTCCATTTTAAAGTTGTAACCAATCTTATTGGGAATGCCCTTCGATTCTAAGACCTTAATAGAACTTTCACCTAATTTGGTCCTCATTCCTGATTCCAAAAAACGATGCACACCAACGCGGTGAAAACGATCTTCGTCCGGATTCTGTCCAGTTTTTAAAATTGTACGTGAATCACACAGTGCTATTTTTTCTCTAATAGTTTCTGCGTAAAGTTTATTAGCATTCTTCACGGAATTAGCGTAATCGTTAGATATTTGACAATATTTTTTAAGGAGCTCACGGCATTTCACGTAATAACGAAATGAAAAATTTCTGCACCTCATACGAACCATTGTTCCGTGAACGGCCAAATTCTGTTCCACCAACCAATCATTAATATGTATGTCCTCTTCGCCCAACGTGTTGGTCAATGTGATCATCATAGAATTATTCTGAAAGTTGCAGATGTTTGCAAATTATTATCTGTTGCGTAAATAAGAATTGTATAACTATTTGCCCATGTATGAGTACATACATTGATGTCTATTGAGCCAATTGTTGCAACCAATGGAATCTGGCACGTTTCCATTGCAAATCGATGAGTGACTTCTTTAGGCCACTCATTGCTGTTTAATGGCTTGGTATTAATTAAACCACATGGTATTGCTTGAGCCGGCAAAGACGAAAATTTACGATCCAAGTAATATATTTCATGTGCTCTATATGTTTTCAAGGTACCGTAATCGTAGAAAAGCACCTGTAAATCAAACATATGTAATACTCACTGTCCATTTATCATATCCATTATTCATGAAAAATGTACCTATTACTTACAGTTACTTCCAAATCGGGTGCAACAGATTTAATTATCCCCCTGTGCCAAACATCTGCATAAATGCAGGCACAGTTTAAGCCCTTTTCCAAAACTACCGGTGGTATAGTATAATCTCTATAATGGTACTTATAAAAATCACTATAAATAAAAGAAAAAAACAGGATACACTCTCTGTCTGGCAAGGACATCCCAAGATGTTAAGTTTCTCTCAGAGCCTAATAAAATCACCAACATACTCAAGTTCTTTCATAAAAGTGTCAAAAAACTTCTTCTTTTTTCTCAGGTGTATCCAAAAAAACGATGGTGTAAAAACTTCCACAACAACGACTTCAACGAATGGCTTGACATCATTCATCAAATTTTCCACACTCAACTGACCCACTGTTTCTCCAGTTGTCATTACACCCTCGGGTATAAGCTTTTTGCTTGTATCAGTAGACTGAAAAAAGAAGAATTCCGTCAGTTTCACCTTCGGATCGGACGTTTTAGTCTTAGCTTATAACGCATTTTAGCTGAACTCAATCTTACAACTATCGCTGGCATTGGTTCAATGTCATCTTGAACCTGCACATTATATATGTCTGCAAGAGTCAAATTCCGCTTCTCTGAATTATCAGGGACTATCTTCTTAGCATTATAAAGTAAACAGTCACCAGTTGAATAAGGCTGCACGCAATGGAAAATATCTTGCAGATGCGATGCAAATTCTCTGACACTGTTGAAACCCAAGTCTGCATATTTCAGTTCCATTTTATATTCCTGCAGATACAATTGCGGCAGTTCTGCGCACCAGATTCCTTCAGAATACTTCTGTATTAACTTCTCCAAGCGAAATTTGATTCTATCATTGACAAGGGTCTGTGTATTTGCGTTATCTAGACAATTTACATCATCCTTCGCAGTTTGATCTTCTTCATTGCAATATGGGCTACTTCTTACATTATCTGTCTGTTCTCGCTGCACGTTATAAGATTCATTGTTTCTACTTAACCTTCTCTGATGATTTGTCACACTTTCCTGAAGAAAAGTACATGTACTCTTTTTATCTACAAAAGCACACGTTCCAGTAGGCGATTTATACTGGGTGCGGTTAGAAGAATAATACACATTATCGTCGCTATCACAGTCATTGAAAGAATCTTCACCGTCACTCACATAATATTTAGGGGAAGGACCAGAACGCGGCCGCAGATCCTTAGGCCAGTCTACCGGAGACTCTTCAACAACCGCCTCAGACTTCCCTTCACTTCTTTTCACCGGATATACCAAGTTGTCTTCCATCGCTACCTCGTGAGAGAGTTCTCTTAACTGATCTTCAAAATCATGCAAGGATATCACGACGTGGGGATACTGCCTGTTTACCGTCAATAACAGGTAGTCCTTCGAAATGCCCTTGGGATTCTTCTTAACCAGCTCAATAACGGACGCCAACGTCTCAGCAGAGAGACGTATCTTGGGTCTCTCGGTTTTTGGAAAAAAATGACTGGGCTTGTACCGTCTTATGCCACTGGGCTTTTTGGAGGACACACGTTGTCTGGCAACAAGCGAACTGACATGTTTGATCTTGTCCGTTGGTACCCCACGCGCATAATATCTGTTGTTGCGTCTCTCAATTCGAATGAGTTTGGGCATGCTCTGAAGAAAGTCAAGAAGGGAAACGTGCCCAAGAGCCCGCCACGGAACATTTTCGCCTTCCTGTTCCGCATACTCGTTGTCGAGAGTCACAATGTCGACAGCATTCTGATGCGAGACCAAGAGGGCTAATAATATTTTCTGAACGTCCCCACGTTGGTTGGAATTCATCGTCTTCGCCGGCGTGTCCTGATAAGCAGTTACTGAACTTTGTCAAAGCGTTAAGAATGCGTAAAACCGATCACGTGTGGCTGGTTTTCCGCCGACGTTGAAGAAGGCAAACAAAGAACGGGAAAGTACTCGGCAGAGTTTTTTGCCACGATCGAGAGGTGTTAGGCTTTTATCTGCGTTTGAAACTTCCTGCCATGAGACACGCAGTTTTTTAGTAGCAGAGGACTCTCGTGTCGAAACGTGAATGGGCTCTTTGTTTTGTATCTCGCATTATCAACACCGCTGGACGACTGATGGTGAACTTTCATTGCTTCGTGGTAATGTATTGCGAGTGAAACTGATCAGTATTGCGTCAGCGCATTATTGCCTTACGCGACGCTTATTTGGACCGCAAAAAAACATAAAGGAACTCCACCGCCACTGATCTCGCGCACTGATCTCGTGCATTGACGATGCACGTGCAAATAGTTCGTTAGTTGCGTTTGAAATTGGGGAAAAAAAAGAATCGCGGCGGTGTTCCACAATCTACTGAAATGAAATGAGATTTTAGATATTCGACTGAATGTTCATTTCCGGGTTCCATGTTTGGGTCCGTAGGGTCTGCGACTAATAATATTCTTACTTTCATTTGTCTTAAGCATTTCATTTATATTATTCAATATCAGACACCTATTTATTATCTTTTCATATAAGTCTGGAAATCGCTGAACCAAAAGTGAGTTAATATTAGAAATAGATTTTATAGCCCAACAAAGAATCACCGTGTTGAATTCTCTTGTCTATTCTTATCACGCCAAATCCTTATGCCAAATTCGAATACTCAATCCACCATATTCAACCCGTTATAATGCTTTTTGTTTTGTATCTCGCAGTTATTTAATTCAACATTTCGCTGGACGACTGATGGCACTTTTAGCCTTCTTGTTGAACTTTCACAATATTGACATCTTGTGGTAATAATATTTTCTGAACATCCCCTTGTCGATCGGAATTCATCTGAGAAATGAGATTTTAGATATTCGACTGAATGTTCATTTCCGGGTTCCGTCTTTGGGTTCATAGGGTCTGCGACTGATATTCTTACTTTCATTTGTCTTAAGCGTTTCATTTATATTATTCAATATCAGACACCTATTTATTATCTTTTCATATAAGTCTGGAAATCGCTGAACCAAAAGTGAGTTAATATTAGAAATAGATTTTGTAGCCCAACAAAATATGATCAACAAGGATCCTGTAAGGTTTCCGCAGGATAGTTTAATCGCTTTTTGTTTTGTATCTCGCATTTTTAACACCGCTGGACGACTGATGGTGAACTTTCATTGCTTCGTGGTAATGTCTACTGAGCTGAAATGAGATTTTAGATATTCGACTGAATGTTCATTTCCGGATTCCATCCTTGGGTCCGTAGGGTCTCCGACTGATAATATTCTTACTTTCATGTGTTTTAACACGTTCACGCCGGTGTGACCCACCGGTGGGTCATGCTCGACTGTCCCATCGGACGTGAACATTTGTGTACACGCCGCTCACCATCAAAAATTTAGTAAGTGGACAAAATTGCTGTATAGTCGAACATTTAACCCTTTCGCTACGAGCGTCGCCTATAGGCGACATCCGCGCGACGACCTGTGTGTACGAGTGTCGCCTATAGACGACATCAGCGCGACAACTTGTGCATACGAGCGGCGCATATAGACGACGTCAGTTTGATACCACTTGACCATTAACCCTTTCGCTACGGGAGCCCTGTCCGCCGAAGTACCGTCACTGAACGGAAACTCGCGCCGGAAATATGCACAGTGCGCGTGGTTTCTGCATATGTGTTGTTTTAAGTGCTAAATAGGAACTGTGCTGAATAAAACAATCATTGCTCTAATGTAATAAATATATTTACATTTTTAATATGAAAACACTTCCAAAATTTTTAAAATGCAAAATACAAAACCCTAACCTGAAAAGTCTAATTTTTAAGAGTTAAAAATTATACATTAAGCCGATCTATTCCTAATTCTTGTAAAAACCAAATATGTAAAATTGTTTACTGCCGAATGGATTTTTTATATTGATAGAATATAATTGATAGAATTTATAATTTATATTATTATATGAAGAATTTATAATTATATATTATTTATAATTTAATTGAGAGAATATTCGGTATAAAACAGTAAACGATCGGTCTGATGTTTGTAGTTTATTGCGTAATACGTTTGGATGTGGTTTCAACAAAGAGCAGTTATAATATAAGCAATAAAATCAACGGAAAATGCTCTGGCGATAACGAAAAATGTTGCCATCGACTATAAATGGCACTTGTACAGATTATTTCGATGCCGCATATATGCGGCGCTCGTACCCAGAAGTCGTGGCGTGGATGCCGCGTATATGCGGCGCTCGTGCACACAGCTTGTCGAGTGGATGCCGCATATATGCGGCGCTCGGCGCGAAAGGGTTAATAGAACAACATTTTCCGTCAGCTTATAAATAAGTAGGGAGAAAAACAAGGAGAAGGTGTGTTGTTTGCCATGCGAACGACAGAAGACGCGAAACTGCGAACGATAGAAGACGCGAAACGCGGGCCCGTACAGCGGTGACGCTCCTACGGAAGACACTGCCGTAGCGAAAGGGTTAAATCATTGAATTTTAAATAATTGAAACAAGCAACAATCGTGCGCCAGCAAATGAAGTGCTGCATGAATTCGAGCGCCGCCTCACAGCGAAAAACATGAAAGTCGGCCCCGGCGTGAACGTGTTAAGCATTATGTCTATATAATTCAATATCAGACACTTATTATGTCTTCATATAAGTCTGGAAATGTCGGAACCAAAAGTGAGTTAATATTGGAAATAGATTTTATAGTTCAATGTAATATGACCAACAAGGATCCTGTAAGGTTTCCGTAAGATACATTAATCGCTCTTTGTTTTGTATTTCGCATTATTAACACCGCTGGACAACTGAGGGTGAACATTCTTGCGTCAGTGTATTATTGCCTTATGCGACGTTTATTTGGATCACAAAAAAACATAAAGAAGCCCCACCGCCACTGATCTCGTGCATTGACAATGCACGTGCAAATAGTTCGTTAGTTGCGTTTGAAATTGGGGAAAAAAAAGAATCGCGGCGGTGTTCCACAATCTACTGAAATGAAATGAGATTTTAGATATTCGACTGAATGTCCATTCCCGGGTTCTGTCTTTGGGTCCGTAGGGTCTGCGACTGGTAATGTTCCCACTTTCATTTGTTTTAAACATTACATTTATACTATTCAATATCAAGCATTTATTTATTATCTTTTTATATAAGTTTGGAAATCGCTGAACCAAAAGTGAGTTAATATTAGAAATAGATTTTGTAGCCCAACAAAATATGATCAACAAGGATCCTGTAAGGTTTCCGCAGGATACTTTAATCGCTTTTTGTTTTGTATCTCGCATTTTTAACACCGCTGGACGACTGATGGTGAACTTTCATTGCTTCGTGGTAATGTTTATTGAGCTGAAATGAGATTTTAGATATTCGACTGAATGTCCATTTCCGGGTTTCATCTTTGGGTACATAGGGTCTGCGACTGATACAATTCTTACTTTCACGTGTTTTAAGCATTACGTCTATATAATTCAATATCAGACACTTATTATCTCTTTATCCCCTTGAGTACTATGGACGCATATATGCGTCCTCTGAAATCTATTGGTGTCGACTATGGACGCATATATGCGTCCCCAATCATTTCGATTTCTTATTGCAGGCTACCTATTGCAGGCACAATTATCAATGTACGAGATGAATACAGATCCGTTCTTTATCAAATAATTCTCTTGCATTATTTCATTTGGCGTAAATGAAGAATTATCATTGGAACTTAGTTGCGCTAACATAATGCAACAATTAAGTTCACACTAGCGAAAAGTGTTTCGTCCTCAACACGTGCTTTTGCCAAAAGTATTCAGCAGTCAAAGGGTTATGTAAGTTTGGAAATGTCTGAACCAAAAGTGAGTTAATATTAGAAATAGATTTTATAGCCCAACGCAATATGACCAACAAAGATCCTGTAAGGTTTCCGCAGGTTACTTTAATCGCTTTTTATTTTGTATCTCGCATTATCAACACTGTTGGACGACTGATGGTGAACTTTCATTCCTTCGTGGTAATGTCTTGCGAGTTAAGTCGATCAGTATTGCGTCAGCGCATTATTGCCTTACGCGACGCTTATTTGGGCCGCAAAAAAACATGTAAAGAATCTCCGCCACTGATCTCGTGCATTGACGATGCACGTGCAAATATTTCGTTAGTTGCGTTTGAAATTGGAGAAAAAAAAGATCGCCGAGGTGTTCCACAATCTACTGAGCTGAAATGAGATTTTAGATATTCGACTGAATGTTCATTCCCGGGTTCCATCTTTGGGTCCAGAGGGTCTGCGACTGATAATATTCTTACTTTCATGTGTTTTAAGCATTGCATTTATGTCATTCAATATCAGACACTTATTTATTATCTCTTCATATATATCTGGAAATGTCTGAACCAAAAGTGAGTTAATATTAGTAATTCTCTCGTTGTATCGCGTTCGATACGACGGATCCAATGATTGAGCGCGTCATCGAAGGCTGTAAATCTTCGATCGGAAATTGTTGACATGCGGATTGCCCGATGAGAAATATTCCTAAGTCCCTTTCGGATATTTAGGATGTTTATTGATAGAACTTTGTTACTGTGTATATGGATTACTTTGCAGAACTATGGTGATACGTGTGAACTGTTTGAGTGTCAAAAGAGATGTGTCTTGTGTGCTGGTTGACTGTGAAGTGACTTGATGTATGGTTAAAAACGAAGTGATTCAAAGTTTGGTGGTAGATTGAGTAGTGTCCCTCTTCCCCCTATTGGAGCCTCCTTTATTGGGGCCTCCCATATTGGGTCCTCTCATGATCGGGCCTCCCATATTGTGACTCCTCATAGTGGGTTGGGGGTGAAGCGACACATCTGAGGTTAATATGTACGTGGTCTTCCTTGTCCTTACTTGCAGAGAAAGTGATATAAATCAAGACACCGCCATAAATAAATCGGGTACACATTCCTGGCCACATGGATAGTTTAAAGATTTATTGCATTGTCTATGGAAACTCTCTGAATGCCGGACGATGATCGTGTGTCGTCGGACACTTTCCAAAGACACTGCGCTTTGTTTGCTTGCGATGAAACAGGGTTTTTGCATGACTGAGTGTACGTGATAATGCGAATGAACAATTAGAAATAGATTTTATAACCCAACAAAATATGATCAACAAGGATCCTGTAAGGTAACATTAATCGCTCTTTGTTTTGTATCTCGTATTGTCAACACCGCTGGACAACTGATGGTGAAGTTTCATTGCTTCGTGGTAATGTCTTGCGAGTCAAGTCTATCAGTATTGCGTCAGCGCATTATTGCCTTACGCGACATTTATTTGGATCACACAAAAACATAAAGAATCGTGCATTGACGATGCACGTGCAAATAGTTTGTTAGTTGCGTTTGAAATTGGGAAAAAAAGGATCGCCGCGGTGTTCCACAATCTACTGAACTGAAATGAGGTTTTAGACATCCGACTAAATGTCCATTTCTGGGTTCCATCTTTGGGTCCATAGGGTCTGCGACTGATAATATTCTTACTTCCATTTGTCTTAAGCATTACATTTATATTATTCGATATCAGACATTTATTTATTATCCCTTCGTATAAGTCTGGAAATCGCCGGACTAAAAGTGAATTAATATTAGAAATAGATTTTATAGACCAACAAAATATGATAAACAAGGATCCCGTAAGGTTTCCGCAAGATAGATTAATCGCTCTTTGTTTTGTATCTCGTTTATTTAGACCACAAAAAGCAATATTAAGAAACTCCACCGCCAGTGATCTCGTGCATTGACGATGCATGTGCAAATATTTCGTTAGTTGCGTTTGAAATTGAAGAAAAAAGGAGCGCTGCGGTATTCCACAATCTACTGAACTGAAATGAGATTTTAGATGTTCGACTGGATGTCCATATCCAGGTTTCATCATTGGGTCCGTAGGGTCTGCGACTGATAATATTCTTACTACCATTTGTCTTAAGGTTTACGTTTACATTATTCAATATCAGACACTTATTTATTATCTCTTTATATAAGTCTGGAAATGTCCGAACCAAAGTGGCTTAATATTAAAAATAGACTTTGTAGCCCAATACAATATGACCAACAAGGATCCTGTAGGATTTCCGTAAGATACATAAACCGATGTCTTGAATTCTCTTGTCTATTCTTATCACCCCAAATCCTTATGCCAACTTCGAATACCCAATCCGCCATATTCAACCCGTTACAATGACATTCCTCGCGATTACTTTATCGAAGCAGATTGGCCAATCAGTCGGAAGCGTCATCGTAAGTCATCGTCATCATAAAGAAACTCCACCGCCACTAAGCTCGCACACTGACGATGCACGTGCAAATAGTTCGTTAGTTGCGTTTGAAATCGGAGAAAAAAAAGGACCGCCGCGGTGTTCCACAATCTACTGAACTGAAATGAGATTTTAGATATTCGACTCAATATCCATTTCGGGGTTCCGTCTTTGGGTCCAAAGGGTCTGCGACTGATAATATTCTTACTGTCATTTGCCTTAAGCATTATATTTACATTATTCAATATCAGACACTTATTTATTATCTTTTTACATAACTCTGGAAATGTCTGAACCAAAAGTGAGTTAATATTAAAAATAAATTTCGTAGCCCAACAAAATATGATCAACGAGGATCCTGTAAGATTTCCGTAAGACACATAAACCGATGTCTTGAATTTTCTTCTCTATTCTTATCACCCCAAATCCTTATGCCAACTTCGAACACCCAATCCGCCATATTCAACCCGTTACAATGACATTCCTCGCGATTACTTTATCGAAGCAGATTGGCCAGTCACTCGCCACCGTGATCGTCTCGCCAGTTATGTTAATTCGCGCGTCATTTAGGGATTTCATAAAAATTCGCTCTAACTCCGATCACGCACACTTGATCGAATACCTGCACAGCCGTATACCCACCACGGCTGGTATCAGTGGAAATTGAAGTGCCCTGTAAATTCTATAGAACGTCTAATCATAGTTCACCATTAATGTTGTGACGTGTTATATTTTTTTAACCAAAACACCACGTCGAATTGCCCGACTGTAGATTGGTGGATAGGCGACGGGATATTTTAGGTAAATTCATGCGCTCATGCACATTCGAGTTCTCGCCCGTTAGTTGACCGTTATCAGGCGATGAGGTTAGGTGACATATATCACTGTCCGTTTATTCCAGTTCAGTCGTGAACGATGCGATCGTTTTCACTCATGATTTCTCTAATTCGGTGGACGTGTCAGTACATAATATAAATCCATTTTATTCGTTCCGATTTCGAATTCGGTGAAGCTGCTAATAATCACCCACGAGTCACTCATGGTTTTCGGAGTGGAATTTCGCTTAGCTCGTCTGTATGAGTAACCTTGAAGTTTTACTTGATAGCGCCTTTTTTATATTAGTATATGAATGATGGTGCAATACCTGACGTGCTGATTGTGGGTTTTCATTCTGGAAATGATTCATGTTGTATGTACAATTGATACATTTACGTTCACACGTCTTGTGATGCTACTTTTCACTCATCATTGAACAAATATTGTTGCATAATGAATCGTGGGTTTTAGTATCGGGGATTTGTGGAATTCAGGCTCGTAGAGTTTTAATGGCATACGTGCAGTGGTATTGTTTGTGCGGATACGCGAGGTACTGGTGGCTTGAAATGTTTTGAAGGACTAATCGGAATGATTTGTTGCAGGAAGATAAAATGATGCAGGATGAGGATCTTGGAGGTCCAGCTAGGCGAAATTTTATCAGCCAATCATTTTCAAGAATATCACAGGTTAGTTGTACTGTAATAACATTCATTTATTAACAATAGGAATAATTTTCCGTGTCACCATTCAAGAAGTATGAATCATTGTTTAAGGCAGACATTATTTACCAGATAAAATATTTTGATACTGTTTCGTCTGACCTTGCTATTATTTTGATCACTTATCAGCTTCCTCTCTGTTATATAATGTATGAAAGAAATTGTGTTATTTCAGACGTATCAGAGATACTTGGACTTGTGGACTCCTCATATAGTATCAAGATGGGTATTTGCTTTTTTCCTCTTAGTAATTTTTGTTCTACGTATATTCATTTCACAGGTAAGACTATGAGTAGTACCATTAGTTTTCTTTCCCTTAATATTTCAAGCTCTTACTAATTAAGTTGTTTCTCTTTCTAGGGGTGGTACATTATCACATACGGGTTAGGAATTTATCACTTGAATTTATTCATAGCATTCCTCACTCCAAAGATTGATCCTGCAATGGATTTTGATGGTAAGCACAATTTACGTCACTGTAACCAGATCATAATTTAGTTCAATGCTATATAAATGTATGCATTTTACAGACGGAGATGGCCCTGAACTGCCCACTAGATCAAACGAGGAATTTAGGCCATTCATAAGGAGGTTGCCAGAGTTCAAATTCTGGCATTCCGTAACGAAGTCGACCGTGTTTGCGATGATTTGCACGTTTTTCGATTGTTTCAATATACCAGTATTCTGGCCGATACTTGTAATGTACTTCATAACGTTATTCTGCATTACTATGAAGCGACAGATAAAGGTGAGTACAGTTGAAGAAACACCTCATTCCGACCGTGATCACGGTCATAGGACTTTGCTAATCAATACGTTCGTTTTCAGCATATGATACAGTATAAATATTTGCCTTTCACCCACGGGAAACCAAAGTACCAAAATCACGTGAACGCCGCCAGAGTAATTCCACCCAAATGAATAGGGTATTGGGTACGGTGCTCGTTGACGCGAGTCCCGAAGCGCGTAGATTCGAATTTTCCAAAGTACCATGTAGAAAAAATCTCGAAATTTGACCGCAGAATATTTTTGTTTCCCCATGTCGAACCGCGACGCCGTGCCAGAATAAGATAATCTCGTCCGGGTAAACTAGGAGGCAGTTTATTCTGCACCGGCGTCAGCTCTAAACTATAATGTTATATGGTATATAAACTGAATTGTCTTAATATATTTGTATCATAAAACTTGTACAAAGTATTGTTAGGTCTTACATAAATGTGGACACGATAACAATATGAACAGTATGCAGTTGTTAATGTAATATTAAATTATCACTAAATGTAAAAAATAATTCGTAAACAGTAAGACTTAATATAATCAAATTCATTTCATAATGCTATAGTGCCGTTCTTTATGATGAACATTCCACGTTCACTTTGCGTTCCTCTGTTTCGGTCTTTTTTCAACTTCTCCGGCGAAGGATGTTAGTGAAAGTAAGAAACTTATACGATGAGAGTAACTCGATGAATCTTTCGAAGCTTAGCTTTGCTATTTGTTTGATCGTAATCAGGCCATTCCAATTTAATTTAGGAGGGTACAGGCGCCTTACTGAGCTATACATTTTAAAGCCGAGTTGCATATACATCTATTATCGAATTATGATCATTATTAGTGATAATGAAATTCAAAGTGATGAACTAGTACGAATATAGACAGTGACAAGAACTTTTATACGTCATCTTGTATTAACATTGTAACAATTGTAGAACACGTTTCCATGGTGCCGTTCTCGGATTTATTCCGACCAATGCAGGTTCATATGTATAATTTTACGTTGCCCGTCGTTATACACGAGGTTAGAAATGCTAGTGAGTAATTTTAAGCCGCGCATAGTGCTTTTGCGAGAGCGTTGAGTTTCATGTGTGTAAGATTTTTCTCTTCTCGATAGCCGTTTTATCGAATTTTATATATCGCTGACATCATGTTTTAGAGGCCTGTACCGCAAAATTCGTCAGCTCCTTTTGTATGTTCACGCGCATACTATATGCTCAGTTTGATGACGTATGCAGACGCAGAAAATAAACTTTTTATGGATCAGGTACGATTTTCTAAACTCCTCTCACCTTTGATCGTTACGCGACGATTTTTATTTCGAAAATGCTTTGGATAGATAGCAAGCATGGAGTAACAGTACGGGAAATATCTTTAGTTTTCGAACTTTGATCGAGTATATGAGTAGTATTCGGAACATTTCTTCATACAGGAACGTTCGACAAATTGATATCCTTGACAAATGTACTATATTGGTTCACTTCGCATAACATTTAGCGTTAATGAAGTCTCTCCACGCATATATGTAAATTTGTAGTATTGAAAATATGATGTTGGACAGCATCAACCTACGACATATAAAACTATATTTGTTACGATTATAATATACACACACGTTACGTATATGTTTTTATTGTTAACAACTCTGACTCCACCTAAAACTGTGTCGCAATATCTGATCAGGAAATGCGATTATCCGTGCTCCGATCGAAGCATATTATCCGTTATTCAATCTTAATTACAGATTAACTTCTTACGTCGTTGCTGCGTGTGTATCTGACGGAAAGTATGATGTATCGAATAGATAGAATAAAGACTGAATATTTTTCAATACCATCGGCGGTTGCCACTCTCATATCATCGATTTGCATCGCTACGCGTTGGGAGAATCGATAAAGTAGACGAACGTTTCCACCCATTGCTGTAATTCCCCTCCTTAAAGATACTTATTCTCCACACAGCGTATATATTCGTTCAATGTACAGTGGCGAAAAATACATAACAGCGATCCATTCAATACACATCGAGACGGAAGCTTAAAAGCAGGAAGCAGTTGCGCGCTTATCAATCCAAGCCGTTGTTGGCTTTTTTCGACGTATACGATAATCTACGCGATTTGCTCCGCTGTTTTATTCGTTTATTGTAATATCTATTTACACTGCTCCTCTTACTGGTTCTCTTCTCTTCATACGTGAAGTCGCATACTTCATTGGCCTTACAAACTAAGTCTATATTACTGAGGGTATGCACGAAGATTCAATTCCAGTATCGATGATGTCATTCAAAATTACAATTCGGTGTGCGTTGAATCGGCGTGCATGCCATTTATATATATACATGATTATCGAATGAACGGGGACGAGACTATGAGAAGCCTTTTGCTAATTGTTTCAGCGCACGCTACTTGCATTTTTAACTGCGCAATGATGGAACTCAACATCTGTCGGTTTTAATGAACGTCAGAGTCGCGAATAAATATTGAGTGGAATAGAATACAAGTGTCACGAGTTGAGTTCATTGGCGATCATTGACGCGTGATCTTTAGCGCATGTTTCTTGTTTCACGATCTCGGCAGTCTCAATTGATATCGGACCACGACGATTGGAATATTCAGTAACCGTAATTTGTGCATTATTAACACTTTGACTGCCACAGTGGTCACCGGTGACCGGCGCGAAAGATTTGACTGAAAATGCAAAAAATTCACAATGAAGCCTATTTGCAATTTTATACAAGCAATTTTACTTTGGCTTCTAACAACTCTGCGTTACCTTTATTTTGCACCATTTAATTATACTCTGCAGTATTTTAACGCACCGCGGTTCTAACATAGTGAAATACGCTTGAGCAAAATACGCAAAAGATTTTACTGAAAATGCAAAAAATTCGCAATGAAGCCTATTTGCAATCTTGTAAAAGCGATTGATATTGGAACGGTGCTTCAATACTTTGGCTTCTAACAACTCTGTGTTACCTTTATTTTGCACGATTTAATTATACTCTGCAGTATTTCATTGCATCGTGGTCCTAACATAGTAAAATACGCTTGAGCAAAATACGCAAAAGATTTTACTAAGAATGCAAAAAATTTGCAATGAAGCCTACTTGCAATCTTGTAAAAGCAATTGATATTGGTACGGTGCTTCAATACTTTGGCTTTTAACAACTCTGCGTTTCCTTTATTTTGCACGATTGAATTATACTCTGCAGTATTTCATCGCATCGTGGTTCTAACATAGCAAAATACGCTTGAGCAAAATACGCAAAAGATTTTACTGAAAATGCAAAAAATTCGCAATGAAGCCAATTTGCAATCTTGTAGAAGCATTTGATTTTCGAACAGTGCTTCGAACCTTCGGATTCCAACAACACTGTGTTACCTTTATTTTGCACGATTTAATTCTACTCTGCAGTATTTTATCGCATCGCGGTTCTAACATAGCGAAATACGCTTGAGCAAAATACGCAAAAGATTTTACTAAGAATGCAAAAAATTTGCAATGAAGCCTACTTGCGATCTTGTAAAAGCAATTGATATTGGAGCGGTGTTACAGTACTTTGGCTTCCATTAAGTCTGCGGTACCTTCATTTTGCACGATTTAATCATACGCTGCAGTATTTCATTGCGTCGCGGTTCTAATGCATAAAAATACGCTTGGCAGCCAATGTGTTAATTGTATGTAACGAGACTTGCACATTGTCGAATCTTAAGCACAACCTCTTTAACTAAAATGGACCTTGTAGACATTTAAAAAAGGAAAAGGTAAAGGAAACCTCACCAATTCTGTAACACTAAGAAGTTAAATTAATCAGAAACTAGCTATATACCATGCAAATAGTCTGCATCTGATTGTTACAAATGTTAAGAAATTATCCCAGTGTGTTATGGTACATCTGTCTTATATATATGCTGTTTATGAGTACATGAACTTGCGCACGGCTGATGAAAGTTCCTTAATCGAGTATTTAGCTAACAACATTCCGCAGCTAGGCGTATTGCAGAATTGTCAACATTTTCTCTACATGCGCGTAGAGAACGATCTTTCTTCCAACAGTCAGCATACACATCGATTTTTGCCTGTCAACTTTGTACTTGTACTGAAGCCCTCTTTGCACAGTGGTTGAACTTCGAAATTGAAGTAAACCACCGGATCCACCATGGGATCATCGAGTCTGTGCCCTCCGGCTTGACTGACATCGTCTAGATCATGGTCTACGCAAAGTTCGGAAATTGCCAACGCAATCCACATCACTTCCATATCACGTAAAAGTTCGCTCCGCCAACATTGAGCGTCTGATCGCTTCCGTTCACTCGTTCATGTCCTCTGAGATGACTTTCTTCGACTTGTCGAGAAACGTCGTTGTCGAGTTTGGCCCAATAACTGTTGTGGTCGTTGTCTCGCTCACCGTCGACTCCCTCTTCCGGTATGGATTCGACGGCTGACAATAGAGCCTGGAGGGATAATCGAGAAGGTAGTTCGCGATTAGAATGACCGAGGATGCCTCCTGTAGACATTCACGTAACAAGGATATTTGTCCGACGTCGTTTTTCCGCACAATTATCGCATCAGCTACGAAGAGTGCAGGGAACTTCCCTTCTGGCAAGGAGAGATCTCTATAGGAAACTGAAGAAATCTGTTTCGCAGCGAACGTAAAGTTATTGTCAGATTAAAGCGAATTTCAAATGGTGCTTTATTTGGCGGGAGCGTGAATAAGAATTAGCGGCGTGCGAGTGAGGAGGCCTTTGTGCTGGCGCAAGACAGAGTGCTGGGCACAGAAGTGTATTGCGATCAATTTGGCACGGTAAACGAAGTCTGCCAGAAAAGTTATCTAATATGCTGTTTAGCAGGTGCGATTGTCGAAAGAGAAATCGTAAGAGAGAGAGAGAGAGGGAGAGAGTAGCGCGTGTCATCCCAGGGCAGCGAATTCTTAGATTTCTTTCACCGCGGACACAGGATGCGTCATTTTGATGCGACGGAATTCAACGTGCCTTATACTCTCCGTTCTCGAACGAGGTGACCAATTGTTGTAATACCTTCGACCGGTGGCAATGTCACGAGCCGTTGTCCAGCGTGCGAAGTGATGCCTCACCGTGTTCTGGACCTCAGTGTTGAGGAAGCAGTAGAACAATGCGACGAACAGTCCCTGAAAATCAAAGTTATTTTCTGCATCTCCACTGTTCTCACGAGAAATGAACGGATGAATGAACGTCCCGGCTTCAATTGTTTCGATGCGGCGACTTGTCAATGTGAAACTTATGCGTCAATCGTTCTTATAATATGTTTACGAATAATTGAGACCTATTAACACGTTGATTGTCAAGCGTATTTTGCTATGTTAGAACCGCGATGCTATGAAATACTACAGCGTTTGACTGAATCATGCAAAATATAAATAATGTACAGGTATTGAAAACCAAAGGATCGCATCACTATTCTAACGTAATTGCATTTATAAATTAATTATTGCTACCATTGTAATGCAGAGTTGTTAGAAGCCAAAGTATTGAAGCACTGTTCCAATATCAATTGCTTTACGAGATTGCAAATAGGCTTCATTGCAAATTTTTTGCATTTTCAGTAAAATCTTTTGCGTATTTTGCTGAAGCGTATTTTGCAATATTAGAACTACGATGCGATGAAATACTGCAGAGTATAATTAAATCGTGCAAAATAAAGGTAACGCAGAGTTGTTAGAAGTTAAAATATTTAAGCAGCGTTTCGATAGCAATTGCTTTACAAGATTGCAAATAGGCTTCATTACAAATTTTGCAAACAGTATTACCAATGAATTGTTGCAAGCTTCGGAACACAAAGTGGAAAAATCGGAACAAAACGGTTACTAAATACTGCCAAGATTGCATTGACGTGTTATGTTTAAAATGCTTCAATACAATGCACCGGTAGATAAAAGATTCGATAAAAATTAATTTTTGATTTAATAAAAACTTTTAATTTTTCAATACTGTAGATTTGATTTCAAAGCATTCTCTAATTAGCGAATTTTCATTTAACTTTAAAAATTGTAAGTATTTAACATGTTGACTGCCGCGCGTATTTTGCTACATTAGAACCGCGATGCGTTGAAATACTGCAGCGTATGATTAAATCGTGCAAAACAAAATTACCGCAAAGTTAATGGAAGCCAAAGTATTCAAGCACCGTTCCAATATCAATTGCTTTTACAAGATTGCAAATAGGGTTCATTGCGAATTTTTTGCATTTTCAGTAAAATCTTTTGCACCGATCACCGCTGACCATCGTGAACCGCAATGCGATGAAATACTGCAGAGTATAATTAAATCGTGCAAAATAAAGGTAATGCAGAGTTGTTAGAAGCCAAATGATTGAAGCACCGTTCCGAAATCAAATGATTTTACAAAATTGCAAATAGGCTTCACTGCGAATTTTTTTACATTTTTAGTAAAATCATTTGTGTATTTTGCTCAAGCGTATTTTGTTATGTTAGAACCACGATGCGATGAAATACTGCAGAGTATAATTAAATCGTGCAAAATAAAGGTAACGCACAGTTGTTAGAAGCCAAAGTATTGAAGCACCGTTACAATATCAATTGCTTTTACAAGATTGCAAATAGGGTTCATTGCGAATTCTTTGCATTTTCAGTAAAATCTTTTGCGTATTTTACTCAATCGCATTTTGCTATGTTAGAACCGCAATGCGATGAAATACTGCAGAGTATAATTAAATCGTGCAAAATAAAGGTAATGCAGAGTTGTTAGAAGCCAAAATATTGAAGCACCGTTCCAATATCAATTGCTTTTACAAGATTGCAAATAGGGTTCATTGCGAATTTTTCGCATTTTCAGTAAAATCTTTTGCGTATTTTGCTATGTTAGAATCACGATGCGATGAAATACTGCAGAGAATAATTAAATCGTGTACAATAAAGGTAACGCTGAGTTGTTAGAAGCTTAATTATTGAAGCACCGTTGCAAAATCAATTGCTTTTACAAGATTGCAAATAGGCGTCATTGCAAATTTTTTGCATTCTTAGTCAAATCTTTTGCACCGATCACCGGTGATCACCGTGACAGTCAACGTATTAATAATTTCGATTTGATATCAATTAATGATATTAAGACTTCTTTCTGTGACATGATGCTTTGGAATTGATACGTATCAACGTCACTGAGTGATGTGATTATCTATAATGTTCATCGTCTTAACGCTAAATCGAAGATTCGAAGCATCGTGTGAAAAATTTGACGTCATCGACCGTCGTCCGCAGCAAACAAGTTCTGAAACGTTATTTTAGACACGCACACACGACGCATTCTGGCAATTCATTCGCGTGAAAGCCTTCCCGGGGTTCTTTCAATGAAAGTGGACCATGCGTGTTCGATCTCGCGGGAGCGTCTCTATTTCTGTCCTTTTCCCTTCAAACCCCTGAACCTCGTATGTCGTTACTTTACCTGGGAGGAGAGTAATACCGCGCGAGCGTAGGAGAATGCATTGGCAACTTGACCCTCGGTCGGTCCTGCCAATACGAGCACATATGTCACGCCCAGAAGTGGAATCAGCACGAGAAGTGCCTTGCTGGCTTTTCTGTACTGCTGCGTCTCGACGTTGTTGGCCGACCAAAGCTTCGTAATGAGCACCTGCAAATTATTCGTCGAATAAGCACTCGATTATATAAAGAATAAGCGGTTGCGAATAACGAATACCCGTTTCATGTACTGATTTTGACCGCAATAAATTCCTATTGGGTTCACTTGTCGGATAGTACGAAAAATAATTGAACGCGAATAACATTGCGTTTGTTATTCTTATCTTCTTCTTTGCGGCCGAATAAGATTCCGGCCGACACTGACAAAGTTTCATCGTCAATTGAAGTGCCGTGTTAATGTAAATTAATCGTCTTCCCTACTAAGGGTCTAATATAATTCCCGTAGTCGGGAATATTATATGCTGCTATGTTGTGTGCTTGCAATTTGTCAAATACCGAGATGGGTGCCTTATTGGTATTTGCATTTGTGGTCTATGCACGCGGTTGGTACTGCCTATTGATTATGAGATATACGACAATACGCCACACTGTGCTTGAGATTAGCGTGTATGAAACGTTCATATACGTGCATGGACATTCCTTTGTTTCCCCTCCTCGTCCTCTTTTAATATCGTGTTTTCAGTCGAAAACACCTGTGGCGTTTGGTTCTTCGGTTTGTCATGCAATCAATTCGGCGTGAACGAGGACATGGAAAAATTCTAACATGACTTCGCACCCTCATGGTCGCTGACGTCATTCAATTCCATAGTTTCATCGACTGTCGACGTAGTACCTCATAAGACTACACTTTTTATGTTTGCAATTATCACACAACACAGTGGCTATTTTACGTACGATCATTAAGATCAAATTGCGGTTACTTTACACCGTTATATAATGTCATCGCGAAATAAAATGTCTGCTCTTACATTACGATCTATCCTAAGTTTTGTTCCGAACAAAATCGAAAAACCCTCGTGAAAGTATTAACAAGTTCAGTAGAAAACACCTGTGGCGTTTGGTTCTTCGGTTTGTGATGCAATCAATTTGACGTGAACGAGGACATGAAGAAATTCTAATGTGATTTCGCACCCTCATGATTGCTGACGTCATTCAATTCCATGGTTTCATCAACTGTTGACGTAGTACCTCATAAGACTACGCTTTTTATGTTTGCAATTATCACACAACACAGTGGCTATTTTACACACGATCATTACAACCAAATTACGGTTCCTTTACACCGTTATATCATCTCATCGCAAAATAAAATGTCTACTCTTACATCACGATCTATCCTAAGTTTTGTTCCGAAAAAAATCGAAAAACCCTCGTGAAAGTATTAACAAGTACAGTAGAAAACACCTGTGGCGTTTGGTTCTTCGGTTTGTGATACAATAAATTCGGCGTGAATGAAAATATGGAGGAATTCTAACATGACTTTGCACCCTCATGATTGCTGACGTCATTCAATTCCATGGCATCGACTGTTGACGTAGTACCTCATAAAATTATGCTTTTATGTTTGAAGTATCACACAATACAGTGGCTATTTTACGTAGGATCATTAAGATCAAATTGCGGTTGCTTTACACCGCTATGTCATCTCATCGCGAAATAAAATGGCTCTTACTACATCACGGTCTATCCTAAGTTTTGTTCCGAACAAAATCGAAAAACCCTCGTGAAAGTATTAACAAGTTCAGTAGAAAACACCTGTGGCGTTTGGTTCTTCGGTTTGTGATGCAATCAATTTGACGTGAACGGGGACATAGAGGAATTCTAACATGACTTCGCACCCTCACGATCACTGACGTCATTCAATTCCATGGTTTCATCGACTGTTGATGTAGTACCTCATAAGACTACGCTTTTTATGTTTGCAATTATCACACAACACAGTAGCTATTTTACGTACGATTATTAAGATCAAATTGCGGTTGCTCTACACCGTTATGTCAAATCATCGCAAAATAAAATGTCTGCTCTTACATCACGATCTATCCTAAGTTTTGTTCCGAACAAAATCGAAAAACCCTCGTGAAAGTATTAACAAGTTCAGTAGAAAACACCTGTGGCGTTTGGTTCTTCGGTTTGTGATGCAATCAATTCGGCGTGAACATGGACATGGAGAAATTCTAACATGACTTCGCACCCTCATGATTGCTGACGTCATTTAAATCCATGGTTTCATCGACTGTTGACGTAGTACCTCATAAGACTACGCTTTTTATGTTTTCAATTATCACACAGCACAGTGGCTATTTCACATACGATCATTACAACCAAATTGCGGTTCCTTTACACCGTTATATCATCTCATCGCAAAATAAAATGGCTCTTACTACATCACGGTCTATCCTAAGTTTTGTTCCGAACAAAATCGAAAAACCCTCGTGAAAGTATTAACAAGTTCAGTAGAAAACACCTGTGGCGTTTGGTTCTTCGGTTTGTGATGCAATCAATTCGGCGTGAACAAGGACATGGAGGAATTCTAACATGACTTCGCACCCTCACGATCGCTGACCTCATTTAATTCCATGGTTTCATCGACTGTTGACATAGTACCTCATAAAACTAAGCTTTTTACGTTTGCAATTACCATACAACAGTGGCTATTTTACGTACAATTATTAAGATCGAATTGCGGTTGCTCTACACCGTTATATAATGTCATCGCGAAATAAAATGTCTGCTCTTACATCATGGTCTATCCTAAGTTTTGTTCCGAACAAAATCGAAAAACCCTCGTGAAAGCATTAACAAGTTCAGTAGAAAACACCTGTGGCGTTTGGTTCTCGGTTTGTGATGCAATCAATTCGGCGTGAATGAAAATATGGAGGAATTCTAACATGACTTCGCACCCTCACGATCACTGACGTCATACAATTCCATGGTTTCATCGACTGTTGACGTAGTACCTCATAAGACTACGCTTTTTATGTTTGCAATTATCACACAACACAGTGGCTATTTTATGTACGATCATTACAACCAAATTGCGGTTCCTTTACACCGTTATATCATCTCATCGCAAAATAAAATGGCTCTTATTACATCACGGTCTATCCTAAGTTTTGTTCCGAACAAAATCAAGAAACCCTCGTGAAAGTACTAACAAATTCAGTAGAAAACACCTGTGGCGTTTGGTTCTTCGGTTTTTGATGCAATAAATTTGGCGTGAACGAGAACATGGAGAAATTCTAACATGACTTTGCACCCTCACGATTGTTGACGTCATTCAATTCCATGGTTTCATCGACTGTTGACGTAGTACCTCATAAGACTACGCTTTTTATGTTTGCAAATTATCACACAACATAGTAGCTATTTTACAGACGATCATTAAGATCAAATTGCGGTGACTTTACACCGTTATGTTATCTCATCGCAAAATAAAATGTCTGCTCTTATATCACGATCTCTCCTAAGTTTTGTTCCGAACAAAATCGAAAAGCCCTTGTGAAAGTATTAACAAGTTCAGTAGAAAACACCTGTGGCGTTTGGTTCTTCGGTTTTTGATGTAATCAATTCGATATAAACGAGAATATGGAGAAATTCTAACATGACTTCGCACCCTCACGATTGCTGACGTCATTCAATTCCATGATTTCATCGACTGTTGACGTAGTACCTCATAAGATTACGCTTTTTATGTTTGCAATTATCACACAACACAGTGGCTATTTTACACACGATCATTACAACCAAATTACGGTTCCTTTACACCGTTATATCATCTCATCGCAAAATAAAATGTCTACTCTTACATCACGATCTATCCTAAGTTTTGTTCCGAACAAAATCGAAAAACCCTCGTGAAAGTATTAACTCAATGGTCTGAGAAGTTCAAACACCACCTCCTTCGTTCGTTCTCGGTGCCACGGATTAAAATCAATCATTCGCTCGGCTGGAAAATAATATCCCGCTCCCGTACTCACCCACATGATCATGAACAGGAAGATCACGTTAACGGCGAGGACGAAAATGGCGGGTGCTTGGTAGAACCAGTCGTATGGGTGCGGCGTCATCCACGGACAATGTTTCCAAAGTGCGACTTCCTGTAAAATTAATTGCACGTGACGAAAGTGCGCGTTTCGTGAAAAAGGTGAAACTTTTTCGCGAAATTATACGATGTGTCTGGCGTCTGTGCATGATCAAATTTATGCTACACGGTCCGCCGGCAATGTGCCTGCGCGCTCAGATAATAAAACGCATAAAATTCTACGGAACAACTGTTAGCTGTGTGAGTTCAAACTTTTATAAATATCGTAGAAATGTACATAACGTATATTACGCTGTGAGAATCAAGAAACCGTCCTAGCATTAATTCGAGTACAAATGCTAATCGATTACGAGAGCAACGATGATAAAACGCACGAGATTCGACAATAAATCCATTAGTCGCGTAAATATGACCTCCACATACGTTAAACAGTCAGCAATAAGTATAACGAAAAGTAAATAGATATGCATTTTAACGCGATAATCACGTCGAAGCGCGTCCTAGTATTAATTCGAGTACAAATTCTAATCGACTACGAGAGCTATGTTGATAAACGCGCGAGACTCGGCAATAAATCCATTAGTCGCGTAAAGTATGAATTCCACGTACGTTAAAACGTTGACTGCCGAGCGTATTTTACTGTATTAGAACGGCAATGCTATGAAATACTATAGCTTTTGACTGAATTGTGCAAAATGTACATAATGTGCAGGTATTGCAGACCAAAGGATTGCATTACTATTCTAACAATAACTGCATTTATAAAATAATTATTGCTACCCATTGCGAATATTTTGAATCTTCAGTAAAATCTCTTGCGCCGGTCACCGGTGACTATTACGGCAGTCTAAGTGTTAACAAAATTAAAGAACTGTGAACGCCTAACACTAGAAAGCAAAGTATAATTAAATAAAACAAACACGTTGACTGCCGTACGTATTTTGCTGTATTAGAACGGCGATGCTATGAAATACTACAGCTTTTGACTGAATTATGAAAAATATAAATAATATGCAGGTATTGCTACCTATTGCAAATATTTTGAATCTTCAGTAAAATCTCTTGTACCGGTGACTATCACGGCAGTCAAAACGGTAAGCAGTCAGCAACAAGTATAACGCAAAGTGCAAAGACATGCGTTTTAACGTGATAATCACGTCGAAGCGGGTTCTAGCATTAATTCGAGTACAAATTCTAATCGCCTACGAGAGCTTCGATGATAAAATGCGCGAGACTCGACAATAAATCCATTAGTCGCGTAAAGTACGACCTCCACGTACGTAAAGCAGTTAGCAATAAGTACAACGAAAAGTAAATAGACATGCGTTTTAACGTGATAATCACGTCGAAGCGCGTCCTAGCATTAATTCGAGTACAAATACTAACCAGTTAAAAGAGCCACGTTGATAAAATGTACGAGATTCGATAAAAAATCCATTAGTCGCGTAAAATATGACTTCCACGTACGTTAAGCAGTCAGCAATAAGTATAACGAAAAGTAAATAGACATGTGTTTTAACGTGATAATCACGTCGAAGCGGGTTCTAGTATTAATTCGACTACAAATGCTAATCGATTACGAGAGCTACGTTGATAAAACGCGCGAGACTCGACAATAAATACATTAGTCGCGTAAAGTATGACTTCCACGTACGTTAAACAGTCAGCAATAAGTACAACGAAAAGTAAATAGACATGCGTTTTAACGTGATAATCACGTCGAAGCGGGTTCTAGTATTAATTCGACTACAAATGCTAATCGATTACGAGAGCTACGTTGATAAAACGCGCGAGACTCGACAATAAATCCATTAGTCGCGTAAAGTATGACCTCCACGTACGTTAAGCAGGCAGCAATAACTACAACGAAAAGTAAATAGACATACGTTTTAACGTGATAATCACGTCGAAGCGCGTTCTAGCATTAATTCGAGTACAAATGCTAATCGCCTACGAGAGATTCGATGATAAAATGCGCGAGACTCGACAATAAATCCATTAGTCGCGTAAAGTATGACCTCCACGTACGTTAAGCAGGCAGCAATAACTACAACGAAAAGTAAATAGACATACGTTTTAACGTGATAATCACGTCGAAGCGCGTCCTAGCATTAATTCGAGTACAAATGCTAACCAGTTAAAAGAGCCACGTTGTTAAAACGTACGAGATTCAACAACAAATCCATTAGTCGCGTAAAATATGACCTCCACGTATGTTAAGCAGTCAGCAAGAAGTATAACGAAATGTAAATAGACATGCGTTTTAACGTGATAATCACGTCGAAGCGCGTCCTAGCATTAATTCGAGTACAAATTCTAATCGCCTACTAGAGCTTCGATGATAAAATGCGCGAGACTCGACAATAAATCCATTAGTCGCGTAAAGTACGACCTCCACGTACGTTAAGCAGGCAGCAATAACTACAACGAAAAGTAAATAGACATACGTTTTAACGTGATAATCACGTCGAAACGCGTCCTAGTATTAATTCGAGTACAAATGCTAATCGCCTACGAGAGCTTCGATGATAAAACGCGACAGACTCAACAATAAATCCATTAGTCGCGTAAAGTATGACCTCCACGTACGTTAAGCAGGCAGCAATAACTACAACGAAAAGTAAATAGACATACGTTTTAACACGATAATCACGTTGAAGCGCGTCCTAGCATTAATTCGAGTACAAATACTAACCAGTTAAAAGAGCCACGTTGATAAAATGTACGAGATTCGATAACAAATCCATTAGTCGCGTAAAGTATGACCTCCACGTACGTAAAGCAGTTAGCAATAAGTACAACGAAAAGTAAATAGACATGCGTTTTAACGTGATAATCACGTCGAAGCGGGTTCTAGTATTAATTCGACTACAAATGCTAATCGATTACGAGAGCTACGTTGATAAAACGCGAGAGACTATTTAATATTAATTGCATTTACAAAATTATAAAAATTAATTTTTCGTGAGACATTTAAGATCCATTAGTCGCGTAAAGTATGACCTCCACGTACGTTAAGCAGGCAGCAATAAGTACAACGAAAACTAAATAGACATACATTTTAACGTGATAATCACGTCGAAGCGCGTACGAGCTTAAATAAAGCTCGCGTGAGCATAAAAACATAGCAACGTCGGTCTAGCAGCGATATTCGCTGAAATTGAAATTCGCACAGGACGCACCGTCACCGCCCGTATTAAAAGCAAGCGAGACTAATGGATCTGTCTCGCATCTCAGCTCTCCCTCGGTATCAGTTTTCGCGTCACGTTCTTTCCCGTTTTGTTAACACTGCGACATCCGCCGTGTATCTACGACGATAGACGAATAGCCGTCTGTTAGGTGTGCATCTAAATTCGAGAGTTTCCTTTCTTATCACGCTCGTTCAAGTTCCGTTAATGGGTCTTTGAAATAGCTAGTGTCCGATGAGCGGTCGATGTCGAACGGAAAAAAGGTGGACAGAAAATCGAAGATGGACCGGATGCAGTGATGAAATTCGACGTCTGAAGCTACTTGTCTTGGGTTACTTGAATAATTTTGTCGGTGGTTAACTCTTTGACTGCTGAATGTGTGCTAATGAATGTAAATTTTCGCTAGTGTGAACTCTACTGTTTGATTATGTAAGGCGCAACTAAATTATATTTGTAATTCTTCAGTTACACCAAATTAAATGATGCAGGACAGCTATTTGATAAAGAACGTATGTGTTTACATCTCATATGTTAACTATTGTGGGTGCAGTAGGTAAGAAATTGAAACGACTAAGAAACGGATATATGCGCCTATAGTCGACAACGATAGATTTCGGTGGACGTATATATGCGTCCATAGCAGTCGAAGGGTTAATAGAATAGGCATCATGAAAAGAGGTGGCATAAAAATGGTAAATTGTTTGACATTTCTTCCCAAGGCGTATTGTCCCGTGCTTCGCCGACACGGTTCAAATATATTGTTTTTAACACGTTGACTGCTGTGTGCATTTTATTATATTAAAACCGCAACATGATGAAGTACTATAGAATATGATTGAATTGTGCAAAATGAAAATAATGCGAAGGTATCGGAGGCCAAAGAATTGAATCACTATTTAATATTAATTGCATTTACAAAATTATAAATGCTGCCGATTGGGTATTTTTTGTATTTTTCGTAAGACCTTCGACTGCCGTGCGTATTTTAGTATATCAAAACCGCAACGTGATGAAGTACTACAGAATATGATTGAATTTGATAAAATGAACATAATGCGAAGGTATTAGAAACCAGAGAATTGAATCACTGTTTAATATTAATTGCATTTGTAAAATTATAAATGCTGCCGATTTTCTATTTTTTGAGATGTTTGTGAGACATTTATAGATATTTGTACCTGGTTGGTCTGGTTCATGACGTTGGAATCGAGTGACTTTGCAATACCCCAAATAGCGATCACGAGGACGGGGACGCCTGAAAGTGAAATTGACTGAATGGAATACATTTGTGCATGGTACTCTGTAAGTAAAGTGTTCTTTATTTCGGTTGACGGGTTAATTTTGTCAATATCTCTATGTGTTTCTGTGGGAGAGGATTTTGTCTTCAATTGAATCAATTACACGTATTGACATAATAACAAAAAGTCATAATTCGCTGTTTCTTTTGCTAAGTACTCCAATCGAACAAGTTGAAGAAAACTACTTGAATTGAATCGTATGATTTGTGGTATTATACGTACGTATACTAAACGATAAATGTTACGATGATAGAATATTTCTTTGTTACAATTATCGTTACTAGTACTGATATGAGTATCGCATTGTAATATTGCATGCAAAAAGAATGAACGCAAATTTGAAACATATAAAAAATGACTCCTCCAAATTTTCGTTTTCCTCCAAATGCAAAAGGAATGTTACCGTTTCAGACAAGAGCGACAGATATCTAAATTGTATGAGAAAATCAGTAAATTCCATTGCTCACCCCAACCAATGACAAGGCACAGTCTCAGTTTGATGTTGTCGCCGGTGAAGGTTTTCACAACTAAGAGGTACAGATACAGACCTGCGAAGCAAAGAAAAGACAGCATTGAGTTTCGCAGTCGAAATGAACCGTTTGTCGAAATGAAATTAACCATCACTCACCCTCGACGAACATCCAGAAGAAATTGGTCAAGTGAAAATAGTGAAGTAGTGAGAAAAAAGTGACACAAGTAGGTATGTCCGTCTGCATGGATACCTGAAAGAGAAACATCCACGATCGATATCCTATTTGCGGGTGCACTAATTGCACGCTGTCAAAAAAAGCGCAGGATCCTGTTTTACATCGATTTTAGCGGGTATTGAAGGTTTTGTTAGCAAGGCAACTTTCACCGCTGGCGAACGTTAATGGATATCGAGGCAGAGAAAATAAACGGAAAAAAAAGAAAACGGGGCAGTCATTAGGAGTTTACGATAGCAGCGTATTAATTAACATCCCCATCGATCTCTGCGATTTTTCGTCTTCTCGTCCCGTTTCATTTTCATGAGTACGTCCGTCAGGATGACGAATGATGATCAATAATCTATTGATAACACAGCGAAAGTTTTTCCGCCAGCGCCAATTATCGCAGCAACTTTATCGTTTGAACAATTCCGCACGTTATTCTTCCGAGTTATTTTAAATAAGACCTTTTGCCGGTCTACAAACACATTATTGATTTCTTTATTCACTGGCCTAATGATGATAATTGCAAATTCGCAGCAACAAGTGGTCGAACTCTCTCCCGACTTTCGCGCCTTGACATTTCGCTTCGCTGTTTTGTTTTTGCATTTTCTCTTCGCAATCTATTCTTACCGTTAAGAGCGGTGACATTTTTACCGCGTTTCGTCAATATTTCAGACGTGCGCCTCGACTGAAGTCGAGTAAAGTCGATAACGACGTGGCGGGGTAATTTTACGAGCTGCCTGCATCAAATGAAATTACGCTGTGTGCGGTTAGCGAGTGGTATGGGATTGCGTAAAACGTGTCGAAAGCTTGCCCCTTTCGAAACGACAACTTAGAAACTCGAGGGTTCCTTTTCTCAAGTCATTCCCATTGAAAGGTTTCGCTTAAAAATTCAACGTTACGACTGCTTATGGATAACTGCGAATAATTACCGTTCGTTTATTTAACCCCTTCAGACCCTGTGCATTGTAATGTACATAATACTTTTCGTTCTGTATTTTATTACGTATACTATTTTTATGAATACGAATTTTATTTTTTTTATACAAATATTTCTCAGGACCTTCTTAATGTTACAAATTTTGCGTAACGACGTAATATGTTCATTAAAATGTACATTTACAAATTATGAATAAATAAATAAATATTTCTGTAAAAAGTATATTGTTGCCGTCATTCACATGAATTAAGTTAATTTTAGCACTTTAACGACCGCTAGTCGATGAATCAGCTTTTCGGTTCCAACTGTTATTTACCGGTAGCCGATTAATCGGCTTTTCAGTGGTCAACAGATATACTAGATAAAATAAATATTAGATGATATTATGACAATTCTAAATGATAATAAAATTACACTGCTTTGAAACTAAAGGATTCTCAAGAACACATTCAGTATTTTTCAGTTATAAAGCTTTACAAATAGGTACATACACAATTCCTGTGCGATATCCAAAATAGACTCGGTCGTTAGTGAGTGGCATCTTGAGTCAATAGCGATCAAAAAATAATTTTTCTTAAACGAAAAAAAATTCGGGTCTGAAAGGGTTAACGAGACATTACTAGGAACGCGCGAAAAATTGTGTTACATGAGAAAGTCTGATTATTTGGTGCGCAAATAATATCGCACAGTATCTGCACAATGCAGTACCGATACGATTTATTATTGAAAATACATTGTTTGGTATTGGATAGCACGACCGATCGATTTTACCTGCATGACAGTAGTTAGGATCCACATGAGGTCAGCCAAGATATAGGTGAACATCAGATTCGTGTGGATGTTGTTCCTGAGGCATCTCAATTCCCTGCGAACACGCAGATAGTATGTAAGCAGAATGTCTCAAGCGATCGTTAGCCATATTGATCATTCTATTTTCCAGCCGCCGTGCGATTTCAATATATTCCACGAACGCTATTCTGGCACTTGGTCAAATAGTCTCTGTCGTCCATTTTCTTAACTACTGTTTCTATTTTCTCATTTATCGTCAAGAACTCAAGACATTTAACTCTTCGGTGACGTTTGAAGAAAACTTTTGAAAATAACGTCAACTTCATTTCTTTACAGACGCGCGAGCGAAATCAACGACTTCATGAATTTACATTTTGAATTTGTAATTTCGCGACCACAGCCGTCGTTTTAAAACAAATATCAAATTCGTTGTTCCAACACGAGTCCGGCACTTTTTATATTAATTACTTAAACATTACAGTTTTGCGTTTTGCATGCACCCCCGCCAAAGTAATTTTTTTTTTTTTTTTGAGAAACACTTCATTGCCCGCGTAAAAACCTTTATTTCACATTTCCGCTCATGACGCTCATGTCATAACAATTTTCCGTTCGTCATATTGATCATTCTATTTTCCAGCCGCCGTGGAATTTCAATATATTCCACGAATACGTTCCTGTCGTCCATTTTCTTGACTATCATTTCTATTTTCTCATTTATCGTCAAGAACTCAAGGCATTTAACTCTTTGGTGACGTTTGAAGAAAACTTTTGAAAATAACGTGAACTTCATTTCTTTACAGACGCGCGAGCGAAATCAACGACTTTATGAATTTGCCTTTTGAATTTGTTACTTCGCGGCCACAGCCGTCGTTTTAAAACAAATATCAAATTCATTGTTTCAGCACGAGAACCGTCCGGCACTTTTTATATTAATTACTTAAACATTACAGTTTTGCGTTTTACATGCATCCCCGCCGAAGTTTTTTTTTTCAAAAACACTTCATTGCCCGCGTAAAAACCTTTATTTCACATTTCCGCTCATGACGCTCACGTCATAACAATTTTCCGTCCGTCATATTGATCATTCTATTTTCCAGCCGCCGTGCAATTTCAATATATTCCACGAATACGTCCCTGTCGTCCATTTTCTTGACTATCATTTCTATTTTCTCATTTATCGTCAAGAACTCAAGACTTTTAACTCTTCGGTGACGTTTGAAGGAAGCTTTTCAAAATAACGTCAACTTAATTTCTTTACAGACGCGCGAGCGAAATCAACGACTTTATGAATTTGCCTTTTGAATTTCTGACTTCGCGACCACAGCCGTCGTTTTAAAACAAATATCAAATTCGTTGTTCCAACATGACAAGGGTGCGTCCGGCGCTTTTTATATTAATTACTTAAACATTACAGCTTCGCGTTTTTATACATGCACCCCCGCCGAAGTTTTTTTTTTCAAAAACACTTCATTGCCCACGTAAAAACTTTTATTTCACATTTCCACTCACGTCATAACAATTTTCCGTCCGTCACAATTCGCGAGTTTACGAATATCTGAAAAGTCGTCTAATTGGATTTGCCTGTTAACCGAGTGAGCTTCAGATACCGTGGGCCAACGTTTCCTTTTCTCTCAGCCGCTCAGACCCTGCCGACCTTTCTCTGCGACCCGCATTTCTGTTTCTCCTCTTTGCTAAACACGCCCGGTCCGTAGCCACTGAAGTCCCGCTGGGGATTCTCAATTACTCGCGAAACAAACGGAACTGCCCTCGCGGCGTGTCGTTCTGATTCCATGAAATTAAAATCGTCCCTCGCCCTCGCTATTATTAGTTCGGTAAAAGAGTTCCCGCGGTTCTTTCTCAGTTGCGAAATAATTTGTTCTTCGCGCGAAACAAGCGACAAAGTATACCTTCAGTAGTTTGGACCGTCTTACAATCTTTGAGAGGCTTCCTCTTTGACACATTTTTCTACCGCGAATCGCCTGAGACGTAATTGATTTCTGAAGAATTCACTTCTCTGAAGTGGGGAAGTAATTTTTTAGTCGCTGCGTCAATAATAAAATGTGCTCCGTAGACGGATTAAATTGATACGGAAGATGAAGCGAATGTTTGCTTCTCCGGCTCGGCATACATTCTCAAATGAATGTTTACCGTTAAACAAACCAAAGAATGGAGAGGTCAATCAAATAATGAAGAAAGTTGCGAAACGGCGTATCACATTTAGCGATATGTGATTGTTAGGAGAAATTGTGGAACAAAGAAGAATCGCGCACAATCATCCAGCTACCTAACATTTCGCCGTGGAGAATTTTCCGGGAAAATCGCCGTTGAGAGGTGGAAATATTTTGCGCATTTTGCGGAAAATTCTTCAGTGCTCCGCGCACGGGGTACAAAGACAAAAATACCGTGAGTGTGCCGCCGACAAAAATGGGGAGGTAATAAAAGTAGCAACGTCATGTAATAATGCACCGAGTAGCTCAAAGGAGCTTCAAAGTTCGATTCGTTTCGTTCCTGTCCTTTCGCGAAGCATGATCGGAGCGGACGTATTGAAATACCGAATGAAATTTGTTCGGTCGAAGGCTCTATTATTCTCCCGGAGAAAAAGACTCCCCGCGTTCTCGATTGAATTTTCTACGACAAAAGACGGCAGTGATGCGGTTCTAATTGAAAGCCGACGGCTATCGTTTCAAAGAGGATCGACAGGCCATGCGTCTTTTTCTAATTCCGCCGTCAGCCCGCCTCAAAGGGATCCGAATGTTCGTCGGACAACCGATCCGTCGTTGCTTGAAAACGATCACTCCGCCCGAAGACTGCTTTAATCTCTCGACGATGATCCCGCGGGTTCGTTAATCGCTTCTCGCGTTCAGCGAGAAACGAACGGACAGCAATTTCTTGCCGGATTTACTCGGGTCGGATTCCGGGGGTTTGATCAAATCCGGCTTTATATTACATCAAACCGCCCACGTACGGACGCTGGTATGTGGAATGAACGCCCGTGGCACTCCTCAGACGAAGTTGAGATAAGGAACCCAGAAGCGTGCTCGGTAATGTGAGGAATACATTTGTCCGTAATTGCCTCGTAGGCAGATGTCGTAAAAAGGAATGGGAAAGGCGTAATTGTAGCGTTCAATGTGTATGGAAAAGATAACAATTACAGTACACGGTAATGCGTGAGCATAAGGTGAACGTTTTTTTAACAATTGCACAATTTTTGAATAAAAAAAATATATACACGTTAAATATTGTGTGCAGACTCCAAAGGGGGGAATGATTATTATATTTATGTATGTATACACATTACAGATATACATTATATACAATATATATATATCAAATTGATTTCATAATCGCTCAAAATAATTTGGATTATTCATTTGTACACCTAATATATATTATTATAATATATACTAGGTGTATAAATGAATAATCCAAATTGATTTCATAACCGCTCAAAATAATTTGGATTATTCATTTGTACACCTTATATATATTATTATAATATTATATATATATATATATATATATATATATATATATATATATATATATATATATGTATCAAACGACAACTTTTCTCAAAGTACGCCTTTCATTGTGTTGAGTTTTTGACTCTACACGTTTTGAATATATTGTGATACTGATGATATAAAACTTGTGATAATATAAAAATGATACTTTCGTAAACGTAACTAAACGTTACTAAACGTAACAGTAGCGTTCAATGTATATGGAAAAGAAAAACAATTACAGTACATGGTAATGCGTGAGCATAAGATGAACATTTTTTTTACAATTACACAATTTTTAAATAAAAAAACATATATACACGTTAAATATTGTGTGCAGACTCCAAAGAGGGGAATGATTATTATATTTATGTATGTATACACATTACATGTATACATTAAATACAATATACATATATGTATCAAACGACAACTTTTCTCAAAGTACGCCTTTCATTGTGCTAAGTTTCTGACTCTACAGGTTACATGACTGGTACTATATATATATATATATATATAAAATGATACTTTCATCATGTTTGCCTACGAAATAAAAATAAATCAATAAACATAAATCAATTGCACGATTTATGAAAAAGAAAAAACAATTTTCACCTTACATATTGTACACAGATTCCTCAGGAGCAAGTTGCTAATTTCCGAACATGTAGAGTGAGAAGTGTAACTTCAACTAAAAAGAAAAGTTATCGTTTCGCATACCTTACATGAGTGATAACGTAAGAAATAAGTTCCTCCGCGTTTTGAATGAAAGTGTCTACCCAAGAAGGCGTTATTCCGTACATAGATTTCGTTAACATTTGCCCCACTTTGTTATCACCCCGTTAATAAACTTTATCCCAGAGTATTCGTAAACGCAGTCGAATCTTGCGATTGCACGTTATCTTAGGCCTTGCGGGTTATGATTTCAGTAGTACGCAACGATATTGCTCCGAGGCTTGGCCGACCAGCGCTACAGCTCCACCACTTTAATACCTGAACAGTAGAATGGGACTGGCTCGGTACGGCCAGAACGATAACGACCGCGATTAAACGCGTCCATTATATACCTTCAGTAGTTTGGACCGTCTTACAATGTTTGAGAGGCTTCCTCTTTGACACATTTTTCTACCGCGAATCGCCTGAGACGTAATTAAGACGGGTAATTTCAGAGTCGACTCGAAACATTGGTCGCGTTTTCTTTAAAATGGCAACGTTTTATTAAGCTTCATTTTACGATCGCTGCTAGTAAAACATCACCGGCGATCTTTGCTTCTGGCCATAACGTCTTCGAGCTGAACCTCTTTCCGCGTTATGGTGCTAGATGTCGCGTGGTCTTAGGTGGGAGTGTAAGCAGTGAAAGAAAGTAAAGTCGAAGTGCAGGTACCTACGCAGATACTGTTGGCTTTGATTATTTGAATGTCGGTATTTTCTGAATACGTCGTGAATTGTCGAGACCGAATTTTGTTTAGATTGCCTTTTGAGATGTATTTTAGGTGTTATTTATTGATGTTCCTAATATGCGAAGTTGTGAATGCATGGGGGTGAGCGGTGAAAGGAGCGAAACAGGGAATGTGTATTTTAAAAGTTGCAATGATTGTATGAGGAATCAAAGGAGAGTGCCAAGTGTATCCGCCACTGTGTTAAACGATTGGATAGGAAGCTTACAATATGTTTTTTATTTTCATTCCGATTTCAAATAAATAAAATCCCTACGCTATGTTATATATGTTGCATGTATTTTTATGCATGCTAATATCATATATATATATATGTATAATGTATAATGTATAATATATACATATATATATACGAAATTAGCATGCATAAAAATACATGCATCATATATAATATAACGCAGGGTTTTTATTTATTTGCATTATATACATATATGTATATATGTATATGTATATATATATATATATATGCGCACACTACGACCTTCCATTCTTACTTCAGCCACCTCTGCTAAGGAGCATTTATAATGTTACCCGGACCAAAATTCAGTTACTACATCCACATATCACAAACCATTCATAACTTTTCACACACAAATGTGTAGCTCCAAAATAACATAATTCTTCACTTCAGTCTAAAAAGTATATTTCGTAGCATAGATATTCGCTATTTTAGACCCTCAAATTATCCCTTATAAACAAGTATCACCCTATTCATCGCTTGAACTTTCGATTTAACACGAAGCCGGCATAAACAAGGGGTCGTAATAACGAAGATTTCAGTTGAACGAGTAAAGAGCAAAGAAGTAATAAAGCAGTAAAGAGCAAAAGGCTCTTATTTACATACATTAATTGTATCACGCATCCCTTTTCGATTTCAAATAAATTAAATCCCATAAATAATTTAATATATAGATGTATATATGAAAATGTATCGTATATATATGTATATATATGAAACAAAATTCGATTACTACATACACATATCACAAACATAGCATATCACAAAGAAATGTATAGCTGCAAAGTAACGTAATTCTTCACTTCGGTTTAAAAAGTATATTTCGCAGCGTGCACATTTGCTACCTTACAATCCTCAAATTATCCCTTATAAACAAGTATCACCCTATTCATCGCTTGAACTTTCGATTTAACACGAAGCCGGCATAAACAAGGGGTCGTAATAACGAAGATTTCAGTTCAACGAGTAAAGAGCGAAGAAGTAGTAAAGTAGTAAAGAGCAAAAGGCACTGTTTAGCTTCGCTCGAAGGAGCCCACGTTCGTGTAATGTCCTGCCGACAAAGATAACGCAGCCACGCGGAAAGCATGAACGGTAACTGAATGCTTCCTCATTTATTCGCATCAATGACGGGGAAGACAGCGGTCGCTTCTTCTTACGTGAATGGGAGAATGGGAACGTCGGGGTTTGTTTATCCAGTCCTCGAGGAATGGAAGTACATGCGTGCGTGGGAGTAACGAACATCGAAGCTTCGTTCGAGAGGGAAATCGTCCGAAAGAGGAGAACGTTATTACGGTCTGCATTAATAAGATCGTCAGATAACCTTCGCTGTTATGACGCACGTATGCGTAGTCACGCTGGTCCATTGTTGTTCCGCGCTCAACAATGAAGACTAGAAGCGTGGTTGTGAAGGGTCTGCCAGAATTCGCGGTACTAAATTTAACTAGTGCGTTCTGCGGGTGGAGACAAGTAAAAAGATTTGCAGCGGTACGAACGTCTTTTATTACGAAGTTATAACAAGGATGGGAATGGGGTAGAAGAGGGTTTAGTTAGCTAACTTTCTTTGTGCTTCTTCCACGGTATCAATGATTTGATAATTATAAGGACGCAGAGCAAGTGCCGAAACGTCAGAATTTTATTTTAGGTAAATTAAGCAAATTGTATAATTTTATATTGTAAATGCTTCTTCCCCGGCATTAACGATTTGATAATTATAAGCGCACCGATCAAGTGCCGAAATGTCAGACTTTTACTTTAGGCAAATTAAGCAAATTATATAATTTTATATTGTAAATGCTTCTTCCTTGGGATCAACGATTTGATAATTATAAGTGTACAGGTCAAGTACCGAAACGTCAGAATTGTACTTTAAGCAAATTAAGCAAATTATATAAGTTTATATTGTAATGCTTCTTCCTCGGCATCAACGAGTTGATAATTATAAGAGCACCGATCAAGTGCCGAAATGTCAGACTTTTACTTTAGGCAAATTAAGCAAATTATATAATTTTATATTGTAAATACTTCTTCCTCGGCATTAACGATTTGATAATTATAAGCGCACCGATCAAGTGCCGAAATGTCAGACTTTTACTTTAGACAAATTAAGCAAATTATATAAGTTTATATTGTAATGCTTCTTTCTCGGCGTCAACGATTTGATAATTATAAAGGTACAGGTCAAGTGCCAAAACGTCAGAATTTTACTTTAGGCAAATTAAGGAAATTATATAATTTTGTATTAAAATTATATTATTGTGGTGTGTGTATTGTAAATTCTATGTCGGTATTAAAAATGATGTAGTTATTGTATTAAAATTCTTTAAGCAAATTATATAATTTTGTGTATATTGATTGATCAGTTACGCGAAAATAAATTTCCAGTGCGATTAATCAAATGATAAACATATTTTCATTTTACAATGCCGAATGCTAAACATGTATCCAATTCATGTAATTGGATTCACTTTTTTTTAGTATCAAGACTGTTGTAATGGAAATATGTACTTTTTTAATTGAATATTCCTTTCCTCTGTCATTTTTTATCATCGAAAAAAATATTATATAATTTTGTGTATATTGATTGATCAGTTACGCGAAAATAAATTTCCAGTGCGATTAATCAAATGATAAACATATTTTCATTTTACAATGCCGAATGCTAAACATGTATCCAATTCATGTAATTGGATTCACTTTTTTTTAGTATCAAGACTGTTGTAATGGAAATATGTACTTTTTTAATTGAATATTCCTTTCCTCTGTCATTTTTTATCATCGAAAAAAATAAGCGAAACATTTAAGATGATCATATTAGATGAAACACTCAGTATATACATTTTTTTGCTTAATCATGCTTATAAAGCATACCAGTAAAGTTTATACGGTAAACAGTCGGGTGCATTTATATAGCTACGATGACGATGTCGTCATAATAACAAAGGATTTAAAACTTTGCTCATATCTTTCGAAGGGAATGAAAATGCTTTGTGCGTCGGTTACATCTCAACTTCCTCGAAAAGGAAACACTGTCGGTTTTACGAAGAAGTGGTCTGTAGTTAGCTGTTCTTGGAAATATATTTTTCGTAGAGAGCTCAGGAATGTTAAGAGTCTGTTCCGTTTGTGCATTCATTTCTCAGCTCGGAAAAGAGAATAAAAGTGAACATGCCTTCAACTTTGGTATTCGCAAACAAAATCGCGAAACAGAAGAAATATTAACAGAGCATTCGTAGGATCATAAAAATTCGAATTTTTACTGAAGTAATCAATGTGTGTCTTAATCCCGTTAATTAAGATGTACGTTTTAGCACGGTCATTTGTCAGAGGCTATGACAGTTACAAATGTTGCATAACTTGTTTCTTGTTGAGCAACCATTTGAAGTTCGTTGAACAAGTTTCTTGCGTCTAATCTGCGACTGACAAAGCACCTACATTTCTTGTTAGATTCAACAAGACTAAACCACACCGCCTGTCCTTTCAGGTTATCATTTAAATTCTGACACTGTTAGCTTAATGGGAGGTGTTAACTTTAGTGCGTTCTCAAGAGAGAACGAAATGTCATGGACTTACATTAAGCCCGACTCCCTGCTCCTTTAATAATTAATTCACATTATCGCATTCGACGTTTGCACCTTACTTCCACTGGTTTCATAAGAACAAGATACACAGTATTGTTCCCCGTATCAGTTGTTTACGGTATCGTGTTTATTTTTATTAGAAAATAGAATCCGTAATACAGCAAATATGTCGCTATAAAAAACATTTTAAAAAATGTCGCATAATAACAGTGTACAATTCATTTAAATAATATTTGCTACTTCAATAACGAACAGTGTACAATTTATTTAAATAATACTTTCTACTTCAATAACGAACAGTGTACAATTTATTTAAATAATACTTGCTACTTCAATAACGAACAGTGTACAATTCATTTAATAATACTTGCTACTTCAATAACGAACAGTGTACAATTCATTTAATAATATTTGCTATTTCAATAACGAATTTTGTAATAATATTTTGTAATAATAAATAATTGCTTTATTGCTGATACGTTAGACATCCTGTTTCTAATACTTGCCGTTTTAATTACAAACCAATCATTACGTAAATGTTCTATTGTTACCACATAAAAAATAACTGACAATTTTGAATAACAACCGTGTAAATTCCGTCTAAATAATAGTCGCATCGCACCCGTGACAATTCCACTCTGATCTCAATATTTGTCGTTTTATTGACGAATTAATCACACTGTATTTGTTTTATCGTCGTCCCAATAAAACTTAATTAAAACCACTTATGACCTCCCTGCAAATTGCTTTCAAATCGTAGCTCTTGCACGTGTAAAATTTCCCATTCTGTCCAGAATGCTTGTTCCAATAACGGGTCGGACATTTAGCCATTATTTTAATACGTTTAGCAGCGATTACGCGAACTTTACGGCACTTACTATTCAATGAACCCCTTTTATCAGGTCAATTATTCAACACCCCGTCCCAAACTCTTGTACTCATTGCTTGCGCATGCGTTTAATTCAGTGCACGGTCATTTTCCTACTTCCATGCCCTTGATTAAACCAAACAACCGGCCGGTTCACCCCGCCAAATTGGGGATCAAAAGCTGAAATTCATCATCCATCTTCGACGAGGGTGTATCGCTCGATAGCGGATAAAAAAAAAGGTAAAACTTGCACCCGCATTTGGTTAAATTCGTTCCATTTACCCTCCGGAGGCAGGCATGGGAGAGATTGTCGCGTTTTGCATGCAAAAGACTCGAAACTACGGATGCGTTCGATATGGTACACTAACCCTGACGTCAGGAGCTTTTACGACTACATTCTTCGATAGTTGTTATTATGTATTTTTCTGAGCAAGGCAAAACTTGTGGTACGCGGTGAAAATAATGGTTAACGATAGTTAGAAGATTAATCTTTATTTATGGTTGCAATAGTCGGCAGTTGGATTTTGTACGTGTATGTGTTCTGCTGTTTTATTCCAACCGTTGCTTAGTTCATAGTTTATATTCGTATATGTATACACATATGTACACATGTTTAATGAACGCTTCTTTTAATTTTAAAGGGACCGCATACATATATATACATACGCAGTTCCTTTAAAACTAAATAAAGCGTTTATTAAATATGTATATATATATATATATATGTATATTATATATATATATATATTCATATTTATGAATATCTATAGATATATTTATAGAATTTTGAAATATATATATACATATATATATATATACTTTTAATATATATATATATATATACTTGTAACTGTAACGGGTAACTGTAAAAGTATATATATATATATATATATTTTCATATTTATGGATATCTATAGATATATTTATAAATGTGTGTATATATATATATATATATATATATATATATATATATATATATATATATTACAAAATAAATATATATATTTGTTGCAAAATTCTATAAATACATGTATAGATGTCCATAAATATGAATATATATATATACATATATATATACATATTTAATGAACGCTTTATTTAGTTTTAAAGGAACTGCATCTATATATAAATGCAGGAGAATATTCAAGAAGTACAGGTATCAAGCTTCTCGGGAAAGGGGTTGAAGAGAGATCCGATACATTTGTGGAACAAATAAAGGTAGGACAGCCAGGAAGTGTCAACATAAGAAGTCGGGCGTGTGTCAAAGAGTATACGATAACCGTAAACTTCCCTCTATTCGTGATTACATTTTAGCGATGGGAAAAGAGGTAACGTTAATTTTCCACGTCTGCCTATTTCCTCTCCTACGCGTATATGTTTCGAGCTGCAAACGTCCGGCAAAGAGTCGCTAGCAATATGTCGCGACTGCCCGAGTTCTCGCATTAATTAGGCGCCGACCGCGGGCTATGGGGTATGGCTTTACATTTATTAACGGCGCACGAAACTCTTATTCCCATATTTATGGCGAGCCAACGGCACCGGAGGGCGAAGAGTATTCTCCGGAGAACAGTCTTTCGTCGGGCGTAACGATGAAAGAAGACTCCCCCATTTCTCTCTCGTTTTTCCGCCCGCTCCGCCTGTTTACTTGTCTCTTTTTTCATCTTAAGCACGCGAAACGAAGAGAGGGAGATCGAGAGGACTACGCTGGCTACATTATACGAGAGCCTGCATTATGCGTAAAGGCGTGTATGAGTGGCATTAAATTCTTCACCTCCGCATAATGCATGTTAGGAGGAAAATTATCGACTTAATGCCGGAGGGGGAGGAGCGAACTTTATGAACCGACGATGTCATTGCATTTTCATGAACTATCTCCGTCACGTATCGTATACGTCTTGCCGGCGTTACGGGACCACGCGAGAATTTGTTTCCTGCGGCATTTTGCGGTGACCGATATACGTCGTTACGATCGCGGAAGATTTTTAATGGGGAGTACGTAGTCGGTGGAATCAAGTTTTACCGCGTAATATCGCAGACTGCATAAGATATTTTGGCGGTGATCGATGGAGAGAGCGTCGTTATGGTCGCTGGAAATTTGTTATGTTGAGACTTTATTACGTTGTGACGCTTTGTAGGGATTTTGCAGTTGCCGTAAAGAAGTTTTAACATAAGACGTCATATATTATATATAACGTTCTTGTGGTTGCGGTTATATGCCATTATGATTATTGCCAAATTTGAACATTGGGACTTGATGATGTGTGGATAGTTTTCAGTGACTTCGTATTTGTGATAACAAATTTTTAGCATATTGTATGCTTTATCATAGTATAGATGCCCGTAATTTCGATTGCTGAAAAATTGGAACATTGATAATTTTGCCAAATGACATCACAAATTATATAAGACATTTTTGTGGTGACTGCTGTAATCATACGTGATTTCAATTACTACAAAATTTGAACATTGGACCATGATGACGTATTATCACTTTTTACTGACTTCGTAGTTGTACAGAAATTGTACTACATAGTATCAGAAATTGTTCAAAATGTTCGTGTAGTAATAGATGCAGTTATATGGAATTTCGATTGCTGCACATTTTTAACATTAGAACTTGACGATGCGTTTATACTCTTTGCGACTTCTTAGATATCGTAAACATTTTTTTCCCATACAATATTTCAAATTACATATTAATCCCTGAGGTCTCAATGACAAAACTATTAAATAAAAATTGCAAAAAAAATAGTGTGTCAAGTATAGTCAAATGCTTATTAACACGTTGACTGCCAACCGTATTTTGCTATGTTAGAACCGCGATGCGATGAAATACTGCAAAATATAATTAAATCCCCACACAATATTTCAAATTACATACTATATTAATCCCTCACGTCTTAATGACAAAAGTATTAAACAAAAATTGCAAAAAAAAACCAGTGTGTCAAATATAGTCAAGTGCTTATTAACAAGGTAAATTTCGAAAGATCTTCTCTAATCGTGATACTGGAAAACATACTTACTTATAATAGATGAATATACAGACAGCGACGACCAGCGTGAAGAGGGAGAGGCTGTAGCCAATAAAATAGAGCATCGTCGTAATTTCGACGCCACCCTCGATCGCCGGAAGTCTGATGTCGTGGCACAGAGAATAATTGGAGTAGCTGTCCCACGTGCCATTTGGAAAGCACCACCGACTGGCGTTCTCTGCAATTTAAACACAATTTTCTTTCTCCCCGTCGTCTGCAAACGCACACCAACTGACACGGACCACGTTCTCTTTCCATTCATTTTCATTCTCTAAACGCCGGAGTGCGGTTGTCGCGATCGGGGGCCGCTTTGTTTGTTAAACCGAGTGGATAATGTCTCTAGAATCGACGATGTCTTATTTAAAGAAGATAAATGTGTAAAAACTTACGAATATTATCGATACGAAAAAAAATAGAATAGACATAATTCGGCGTGGGTTAAAATGCATGCGCGTGGAAATGGAGGCTTATGCAAATTTCAGACCCTGCAATATTTACTTTCAAAAAATTAGTACGTGATTGGCTGTACTGTCGAATTAATAAAAGCCTAAATTCGCACGAAAATGCAATTTTTTCAAAAAATAGTACGTAATTTGCTGTACTGTCAAATGAACAAAAGCCTGTATTTCAAGTGGCAAAATTCGCATAAAAACGCAACGTTTCGAACAACTGCCCTTAGAAACCTGACGTTCTCTAGAATCGACGATGTGTTATTTAAAAGAAATAAATGCGCAAAAACTTACGAATACTTTCAACGCGACGGAGAAATAAAACAGCACAATTAGGGGTTAATTAAGTTGGATACGCATAGTAATTAAAGCTTACACAAATTTCAGAGCCTGGAATATTCCATTAAAAATAAATCAGTACGTAATTTGCTGTACTGTCAAATGAATAATGGCCTGTATTTCGATCGGCAAAATTCGTATAAAAACGCAACGTTTCGATCAACTGCCCTTAGAAAGCTGACGTTCTGTAGAATCGACGATGTGTTATTTAAAGAAAATAAATGCGCAAAAAATTACGAATACTTTCAACGCGACGAGGAAATAAAACACGCATAATTAGGGGTTGATTAAGTTGGATACGCATCTTAATTGAAGCTTACGCAAATTTCAGACCCTGGAATATTTCCTTCAAAAAATAAAAATAGTACGTAATTTGCTGTACTGTCAAATGAATAATGGCCTGTATTTCGATCGGCAAAATTCGTATAAAAACGCAACGTTTCGATCAATCGCCCAGGGTCGACAAATAGAAAGCTGACGTTCTGTAGAATCGACGATGTGTTATTTAAAGAAAATAAATGCGCAAAAAATTACGAATACTTTCAACGCGACGGAGAAATAAAACAGCACAATTAGGGGTTGATTAAGTTGGATGCGCATACTAATTAAAGCTTACACAAATTTCAGACCCTGGAATATTCCTTTAAAAAAAAATTAGCACGTAATTTGCTGTACTGTCAAATGAATAATGGCCTGTATTTCGACCGGTAAAATTCGCACGAAAACGATCGATCAACCACCCTTAGAAACGAAATCGCCCAGGGTCGACAAATAGTCAAAAACGGCCCTTAAGCTCCGATGTTCTTTAGAATTGACGATGTGTTATTTAAAGAAAATAAATGCGCAAAAACTTACGAATACTTTCAACGCGACGAGGAAATAAAACACGCATAATTAGGGGTTGATTAAGTTGGATACGCATCGTAATTGAAGCTTACGCAAATTTCAGTCTCTGGAATATTTTCTTTAAAAAAATAGTACGTAATTTGCTGTACTGTCAAATGAAGAAAAGCCCGTATTTCGAGCGGCAAAATTCGCATGAAAACGCAACGTTTCGATCAGCCGCCCTTAGAAACGAAATCGCCCAGGGTCGGCGAATAGCCGAAAAGAGCCCTTGACCTGCCTGACGTTCTCTAAAATCGACGATATGTTATTTAAAGAAAAAAAATGTGTGAAAACTTATGAATACTACCTATATGAAGGAAAAAGGATGCGCATAATATCTGAAGCTTTCGCAAATTTCAGACCCTGGAATATTTTCTTTAAAGAATAATAGTACATAATTTGCTGTACTGTCAAATGAATAAATGCCTATATTCCGAATGGCAAAATTCGCATGAAAACGCCACGTTCCAATGAACCGCCCTTAGAAACGAAATCGCCCAGGGTCGGCGAATAGCCGAAAACGGCCCTTGACGGGCCTGACATTCTCTAGAATTGACGATGTGTTATTTAAAGAAAATAAATGCGCAAAAACTTACGAATACTTTCAACGCGACGAAGGAATAAAACAGGCATAATTAGGCACGAATTAAAATGCATGCGCATGGAAATGGAACCTTACGCAATTTTCACACCCTGCAAAATTCCCTTAAAAGAAATTAGTATGGCATTTGCTGTACTGTCAAATTAATAAATGCCTATATTCCGAGCGGCAAAATTCGCATGAAAACGCCACGTTTCGATCAGCCGCCCTTAGAAACGAAATCGCCCAGGGTCGGCGAATAGCCGAAAACGGCCCTTGACGGGCCTCACGTTCTCTAGAATTAACGATGTGTTATTTAAAGAAAATAAATGCGCAAAAACTTACGAATACTTTCAACGCGACGAAGGAATAAAACAGGCATAATTAGGCACGAATTAAAATGCATGCGCATGGAAATGGAACCTTACGCAATTTTCACACCCTGCAAAATTCCCTTAAAAGAAATTAGTATGGCATTTGCTGTACTGTCAAATTAATAAATGCCTATATTCCGAATGGCAAAATTCGCATGAAAACGCCACGTTCCGATGAACCGCCCTTAGAAACGAAATCGCCCAGGGTCGGCGAACAGCCGAAAACGACCCTTGACGGGCCTGACGTTATTTAACGCCGAGTGTCATTTTATCTGGAACCCTGTCAATATTCCGCACGCCGGGCGAAACCTTCGATATCACCTGTCACATTTCCGAATCAAACAGAAATTGGAACCGCGTCCGTCCAAACAGAGAGAGAGATTGCGAGGGAAGTTTTGCCCCGCTATAACCTTCCGTTTCCGCGTTTTTTTCCAGCCTCCGCAATTGGACGGCCGCCGGTCCGACGAATGTCGCAGACAATTTCAATTTCCGCAATGCGTCATGATCAACGGCGGCGAAGACGATCGGCGCACAAAGGATACGCGGAATCGAGCGGTTGCCAGAAGTGGGTTGGTAACGGCGATGGTCCGTCGGGTCTGTTCGATTTTATTCCCTTACGTGGCCAATTCCCGTCCCGGAGCCGCTTTTTGCGCGTCTTATGGGATCCCTCCGGCAAAACTGTAAATCCGCGCCGCGTTTTGCGCGCCGCGAGGATTGTTCGATAAGTTATCTGCGTTAAGTCGACGCTGTCGCACCGTGCGGTTAATGGAATTAACGTTTTTCCACGACGTGGCACAGGAGAAGAGTAATGCCCGACACTAAAACATCCAGTGCATTGCGAATTACTATTTGGAATGTGATACGGTCGAGAACGAAGTGAGGCGTGGTTATGGAATATCTATTTCACGAATATGTGTTTGCAATTATTGTAGCCTTGGGACTCACGTTTAATGTTGATGGCTGTTTGGCTTCGGTATGGGGACGTGTAATATTTTTTATGGTGTCATGTTATTAATATGATCGTGTTCATAATGCTATTGTATTTTATTATTGGTGTTTGATCTTTTTTTGTTTAATTACAATGTAGTTCTTCGGTGATTTTGAGATTACGTTATTTCTGAGCTTTTTTCATCGATGAAGACGAGGAGAAAGGTGAATGTTACGATGGGAATTTAATATATATATTTCTTTAATTATAACGTAGTACTTCTGTGATTTTAAGATTACATTAGTTTTGAGCTTTTTTCATCGATTTAAACGTAGAGTAAAATGAATGTTACGATGAGAATTTATTATATATATTTCCTTAATTAAAACATAGTATTGTGATTTTTAGATTACATTAGTTTTGAGTTTTTTCCATCGATGAAGACGTAGAGAAAGGCGAATGTTACGATGAGAATTTATTATATATATTTCCTTAATTAAAACATAGTACTGTCATTTTGAGATTACACTAGTTTTGAGCTTTTTCCATCGATTTAAACGTAGAGAAAGATGAATGTTACGATGAGATTTTATTATATGTATTTCTTTAATTATAACATAGTACTTTTGTGATTTTGAGATTACATTAATATTGAATTTTTTTCATTGATGAAGACGTGGAAAAAGGAGAATGTTACGATAAAAATTTAGAGTTGAGAAAATCTATTTGACGTCGAAGTATTGAAAGATAATTTAAACGGAAAGCTTTCTATAGTGAGAAGTAGTAAAAGAGGGATTACATCGCATGTTCTAAACGTCGACAAAGAGATGTGATATGACAGACCCGTCAATATTGCGATTCACGTCCAAACAAATCAAGAACGCACATTGGAGAATTTTTTGTCAGGTATCATACCAGCGTGAATTGCAAAATGTAAAATTGAAATGTGATTTACACAAAAATGAAGCGCATTTATACGATAAATAATTTAAAAAGAAATTCATATGAAGTTGCCTATTTTTTTTTTTAAATAAACCTTCCTTTCTCGGAAAGTCGGCAAATTTTGTAAGGAATAATGTAAAGTTTCGCATCTACATAGGTTGCTCTTTGAGAGACAAATTTAGGATCGTGGGTAGTAACAGATTTACATCAATAATACCATCAAATACCGTTGAATAGTGTGCAATATAGTAATATCGTACAGTAATATATCATAATATATAGTAACATATGTATATGTATGGATTACATGTATTTAATATAAGATATAATGTATTATATTATAATAATGTCATAAATATATATGTATGTATATACATATATAGTAAATACAACTAGTTTAATCAAAATAACACAGAAACTTTTTTTGTTAAATTACCTTCATTCCGCGAAATGGGATTGCAGGAGTTTGCTGTGACGAAACAATATCTAAGTAAGAATACTACAGTCCTCACCACCACCATCCCATCATCACCCCTGGTCTCACAGTAAAGTATCAAGAAGTTACTCAAGTTTGCTCCGTATTTTCTCCAGTTCTCAGTTCGCAGTTATTAGGACGGGAAAAATTACCTTTTAGCTTCTGCCGGCGTAGAAACAATATAAATTTAAAACTGGCGTTTAAGCTCATTAAGCTCGATCGGAGCGCCATTGGGAAAGGGAATTAATTTGTTTGGGCCGGCTGTTTCATAAATTAATCTCCGCTCACCGCCGGCCAATTATAATTCGGCCGTTTTATTGGCCGGCGCCATTTAATTTGCTTTTTCGCTTATTCATTTATTCAAATAACGCCTGGCAGAATCGCAAATACGCGAAAGGGATCCCGGGGACTGCGTGAAAATGAACAGAAAACAAGGAATAAAAAGGGGCGAACAAATCCGTCTGGAATTTTATATTAAAACGGTAGCCGATAATTCGTTCGTATCAAGCGTTTCGCATTCCAAAGTAAGTAATCGGCCAATCGAAAGTATGATTGTGCGAACTCGAACCGTCGAGTCTTCTTCTTCCATAAATTAATATGCCGACCGTATGCCTATTTAAGTGTTAATGGAAATTTAAATGTCCGCGATTGTGATATTTGCATTTTGTCTCGGTTTCCAGGCAGGTGACAAAGTTTATCAATTTTTAAAATTAGATATTTCTTGATGCGTACCGATTAAATAATTAATATGTTGACGTGTTTTATTTGAAGAAATCTGGCGTTTTAACAGTACGTACGTGTCTTTATCAAGAGATCAAAAGACTGTTTATGCTGTTTTAATATTTCAAAATTTTGGGCTGTATACATACTCGTCAATACACAAAATCGTGTCGCTTCTCCATGACGAGTATACTCGTCAATCACAGTTAACTGGTTAAGCGCAACGTGTTGCTTTCCGCCGACACTTTGTAACCTTTCAAATGAACACCGAATTGGCACGCAGCAGCACGCGAAACATTTTACTCGCAGTTGACTTCATTCTCACCGATACTTCAATGTTCACCGATATAACGCCGTACGTGCGAGTTATTACGCGGAACGTAGCCGTTCTTGAATTTCGCTGAACTCGCAAATCCTCATTCGAGTTGATCGCTTTTATAACCCTTTGACTGCTGAATACTTCTGGCCGAAGCGCTTGCTGAGGACGAAACACTTTTCGCTAGTGATTCTAAGCAACTAAGTTCTAATGATATTGGGTTGGAGGGAAAGTTCTGTTGTATTTTAAAGAAAATATTTGAATTAATTTATAAAAATATGTGTTTAATGTTAATCATAATACATTTAATGTGTTGTATGATGAATGCCAAACTCTTCTGCAATTTCTCGACTTGTTAAATGTGGATTATTTTCCAACATGGATCGTAAAACATCATTATCGATCTTGGATGGTCGTCCAGATCGATCACTTTCTTGGAGGCTCAGTTTCCCGGAACGAAATTTGCTAAACCATCTCTGACAAGTACGAGCATTTACAATATCTTTTCCAAATACCGCACATAAATTTTTACATGCAACCGATGCGTTGCTTCCTTTTTGGAATTCATACAAAATGGGGTGTCGTAAATGCACTTTATTTACTGACATGTTTTTCACTTTAAATATCACAAGTAAATGATGAACGGTAAAAAGGACTCCTTTTATATTATAAAGCAGCTATAAAAAACAAAAAAAATTCGAATGACTCACTAGCCAGATGTTTTTTTTATTTACAAGAAAAATTACCTGCCTATTAAAAATACAACAGAACTTTCCCTCCAACCCAATAATTCTTCTTTACGCCAAATTAAGTAATGCAAGAAAATGATTTGATAAAGAACGCATCTGTATTCATTTCGTAAATTGACAATTGTGGTTGCAATAGGTAAGAAATCAAAATATTTGGGGACGAATATATGCGCCCATAGTCGACACCGATAGACTTCGGCGGACGCATATATGCGCCCATAGCAGCGAAAGGGGTAGGTTAAGATAAAAAATCGCGAAAGCCGCTTATGGTTCGCGAGCACCGGATTACACCGATTGGACTTTAATGATAATTCTTTATTTACGCCAAATTAAATAATGCAAACAGATTATTTGATAAAGAGCGCATGTGTATTCATCTCGTCCATTGATAATTGCGGCTGCAACAGGTAAGAAATCGAAACGATTGGGCCCATACTCAACACCGACATATTTCAGCGGACGCATATATGCGCCCATAGTCGACACGGATAGATTTCAGCGGACGCATATATGCGCACAACGTCGATTCTGATAGATTTCGACGAGCGCATATATGCGTCTATAGTCTACAGCGACAGATTTCGACGGATGCATATATGCGTCCATAGCAGCAAAAGGGTTAAAACAGAAAAACGTGAAAGCCACTTGTCATTCACGAGCACCGGATTACACCGATTGGACTTTAATGATAATTCTTTATTTACGCCAAATGAAATAATGCAAACAGATTATTTGATAAAGAGCGCATGTGTATTCATCTCGTCCATTGATAAGTGCGGCTGCAACAGGTAAGAAATCGAAACGATTGGGCCCATACTCGACACCGACAGATTTCGGCGGACGCATATATGCGCCCATAGTCGACACCGATAGGTTTCAGCGGACGTATATATGCGCTCATAGTCAATTCTGATAGCTTTCGGCGAGCGCATATATGCGTCTATAGTTCACAGCGACAGATTTCGACGGATGAATATGTGCATCCATACCAGCAAAAGGGTTAAAACAGAAAAACGTGAAAGCCGCTTGTCGTTCATGAGCACCGAATTACGCCGATTGGACTTTAATGATAATTCTTTATTTACGCCAAATGAAATAATGCAAACAAATTGTGACTGCAACAGGTAAGAAATCGAAACGATTGGGCCCATACTCGACACCGACAGATTTCGGCGGACGCATATATGCGCCCATAGTCGACACCGATAGGTTTCAGCGGACGCATATATGCGCACAACGTCGATTTTGATAGCATTCGGCGAGCGCATATATGCGTCTATAGTCCACAGCGACAGATTTCGACGGATGCATATATGCGTTCATAGCAGCAAAAGGGTTAAAACAGGAAAACGTGAAAACCGCTTGTCGTTCACGAGTACCGGATTACACCGATTGGACTTTAATGATAATTCTTTATTTACGCCAAATGAAATAATGCAAACAAATTGTGGCTGCAACAGGTAAGAAATGGAAACGATTGGGCCCATACTCAACACCGACACATTTCCGCGAACGCATATATGCGTCCATACTAGCAAAAGGGTTAAAACAGAAAAACGTGAAAACCGCTTGTCGTTCACAAGCACCGGATTACACCGATTGGACTTTAATGATAATTCTTTATTTACGCCAAATGAAATAATGCAAACAAATTGAGGCTGCAACAGGTAAGAAATCGAAACGATTGGGCCCATACTCAACACCGACATATTTCCGCGAACGCATATATGCGTCCATACTAGCAAAAGGGTTAAAACAGAAAAACGTGAAAGCCGCTTGTCGTTCACGAGCACCGGATTACACCGATTGGACTTTAATGATAATTCTTTATTTACGCCAAATGAAATAATGCAAACAAATTGTGGCTGCAACAGGTAAGAAATCGCAACGATTCGGCCCATACTCAACACCGACATATTTCCGCGAACGCATATATGCGTCCATACTAGCAAAAGGGTTAAAACAGAAAAACGTGAAAGCCGCTTGTCGTTCACGAGCACCGGATTACACCGATTGGACTTTAATGATAATTCTTTATTTACGCCAAATGAAATAATGCAAACAAATTGAGGCTGCAACAGGTAAGAAATCGAAACGATTGGGCCCATACTCGACACCGACATATTTCCGCGAACGCATATATGCGTCCATACTAGCAAAAGGGTTAAAACAGAAAAACGTGAAAGCCGCTTGTCGTTCACGAGCACCGGATTACACCGATTGGACTTTAATGATAATTCTTTATTTACGCCAAATGAAATAATGCAAACAAATTGTGGCTGCAACAGGTAAGAAATCGAAACGATTGGGCCCATACTCAACACCGACATATTTCCGCGAACGCATATATGCGTGTATACTAGCAAAAGGGTTAAAACAGAAAAACGTGAAAGCCGCTTGTCGTTCACGAGCACCGGATTACACCGATTGGACTTTAATGATAATTCTTTATTTACGCCAAATGAAATAATGCAAACAAATTGTGGCTGCAACAGGTAAGAAATCGAAATGATTGGGCCCATACTCAACACCGACATATTTCGGCGGACGAATATATGCGTCCATACTAGCAAAAGGGTTAAAACAGAAAAACGTGAAAGCCGCTTGTCGTTCACGAGCACCGGATTATGTCGATTGGAGTTTAATGATAATTCTTTATTTACGCCAAATGAAATAATGCAAACAAATTGTGGCTGCAACAGGTAAGAAATCGAAACAATTGGGCCCATACTCAACACCGACATATTTCCGCGAATATTTTTCCGCCATAGCAGCGAAAGGGTTACCAGCAGCATCTACTGCGCGTGAAATCTCAACCCCGTCGGTGTTGAGATTTCACAATTTCTCTCCGTCGCTTCCGCTGCCACGTCAGGCCGGACCAATTAATATTCCCGCGGCGCGCATTTTTGCCCCGGACATTCGGCACGCGAGGCGCTTTATCAAAAAATAATCGCGTCGCGCACTCTTCATCCTCTTCTCTCCGCGCGTATCAATGACAACGCTATTGAAACGGTTCGCAGACTCTCGCGCCTGCGTAATCGGAATCGCAATTACACTCGGTGTCACCGCACAATTTTTCCTCGCGACACCGCGGCTTATCGGCTATCGAAACCGACGCGAACGGAATGATTGGAAAAACCGTCAATTTCGGAAAGGAGCGCGCACGATAGGTGGGCACCGTTTCATCAACGTGACGAGCCATTGTTCGGCACCGGGGGCAGGATTTCCAACACGCACAGTTCCAATTACATTTTCCGACGCCGCCGGTTCCTATTGGCAACACTTTGACCATTCACAAAATGCGCCGCGCAAATGCATGGAAATTGTGCGATTGCGGTCGGCGTGCAACTCCGTTTGCCCGTCATCGGCCCATGAAAACGCATTGGATGTAACGGACAAATACACGATTGGCAATAATGTGAAACAGATCCGTCGGCGTTTGGCGTTCGATTACGGCCGTGTTGTACACAAATGTTCGAATAACGTATTCCGTTACGACACTAAACGTGGCGTAGGTGGTGCGAGTGAGAGATCAGGTTTTTTTTATTAAAAGATAGAGGTAGAGATAGAGAAGAAGTTCGGGCGAATACAATTTTTTACCTTTAATTCCAATGCTAGGATGTTCGTTTCTCATTTTCAGAAGAAAGATCATTTAAATGGAACTTAATAGTATTGTCTTTTTGTGATATTGGGTATAAATTGTATGAGATGAAACAAAAATGTGCAGTTGAGTATGTTTGCATATTGGGTGTTGATGGGTAATGGAATGAGTTTCAACTTTATAAATTCAAATAGAATTTGCTGAGATATTTTATGTCTGGTCTGTAATTTATGGTATTTGCATTCCGTATTACATATAACGTTTCAAAAAGAATTTTCTTCGGGTATCTCGGTTCTATTTCGAGTATGGTCGTACTGTCTAAATTAAATCAGTGATCATCATCAGTGGAAACGTTGAAATTTGGAATGCGAAATTTCATAAGCCCGAACCCGTCGAAAAGTGCTCTATCATCATCCTGGGTTAAAAGCCAAGACTTTTTAATTATTTTTGTGCAGGTTCTGCTACGAACATCATAAAAGGAATAAGCAGAACAATACAAGACAAGAATCCTTCATTCCGAAATATTATCTGAATCCTACTATTGTCCGACGCCACCATGCTTCATATCCTCAAACATTGTGAACGTTTCCTCTCCTTTCTGTTAATCCCAGACCTGAATTTACTCAGGAATAGATTTACATGATTCCATTGAAATGAAATTTCCGCGATTGTAATTGGCGGTGTGTAGATTCGGGGTGTTGAGACACGCACGATCGACAGGCAGTTATCCGCAAAAATTGAAACCGAACACGTTACAGATACAACCATCATTGCAAATAAAACGTATCATATGAACATATATTTTTGTTATTTAAAACAAATCAAGGATTCATTCACCCTGCGACAATTCTATGAAATCCTCGACACTTGTCGCAATTCGGGTGACAATTACACGACAAGAAGTTACACCTCTTGTTAGAATCGTTACAAAAACTTTCCTTTTCCAAAACTGCCCGCGCAATATATTCAAAATATGTTTTTATTAGTGATATTAACTTTAACTTTTAACTTTAATTAGAATTTTAGTGACATTAGTGATTTTAATGAATTTCATTGGAGAAAGTCAGATAATCTTGCGATATATGAGAAAATCAAATATAATAAAATATAATAATATAAGTATATATTTAATTTTCTTATTTATATATACCTTATTTATTACATCTTAATTCTTAATCTAAATTCTTGTATATATTGGGTTGGAGGGAAAGTTCTGTCGTATTTTACAGAAAATATTTGAATTAATTTATACAAATATGTGTTTAATATTAATCGTAATACATTTAATGTGTTGTATGATGAATGCCAAACTCTTCTGCAATTTCTCGACTTGTTAAATGTGGATTATTTTCCAACATGGATCGTAAAACATCATTATCGATCTTCGATGGTCGTCCACTTTGTCCAGATCGATCACTTTCTTGGAGGCTCAGATCCCCGGAACGAAATTTGCTAAACCATCTTTGACAAGTACGAACATTTACAATATCTTTTCCAAATACCGCACATAAATTTTTACATGCAACCGATGCGTTGCTTCCTTTTTGGAATTCATACAAATTGCAGTGTTGTAAATGCACTTTATCTACTGATATGTTTTTCACTTTAAATATCACAAGTAAATGATGAACGGTAAAAAAGGACTCCTTTTATATTATACAGCAACTATAAAAAAAACAAAGACAAAATCCGAATGACTCACTAGCCAGATGTTTTTTTTATTTACAAGAAAAATTACCTGCCTATTAAAAATACGACAGAACTTTCCCTCCAACCCAATATATATAAACAACCAGAGAACATTAATATTTCATACGAATTTGATGAAACGATCTACTATCATGAAATTACATCACTACATTATTATTTTGCTCTACAGATACATTATTTCTATCTACGTAATAAATAAAAGTGTGAGAAAATTTGATTTTTCCCACACATTGACTACAAAACAACCCTTCGTTCGATATCACGCGCGCTGCATTTTATTTTTAAAGTTCACCACCTCCGCCCCATCTTTCACGGTTCGACAAACGCGTTCGGGAATTAACGCGCGTATCATCCGGCTCTTTTGATGTACAACATTAATTCCTGAGAGGCCGAAGTTTCGAATATTCTTGGAGAACGCTCGGTATTGTACTTTGATGCGACTTTCTGTAATAAGCAACGTCGTTAACGAGTTCCGCGATTTTCCGCGGCGGAAGGGTTGCGCGAGACATCGTTGTGAATAATTGATCGTTTCGCAACGTGAAGGGGGAAATTTCAAGAGCCATTATTAACGATTTCAACGAACGAGCACCGTACGGACGGCCGACGAGGGCAGATAATTAGGTGTGACGAGAGAGATAATGTCAAGAATGAATGTGTTCATCTTCCAATGAAAGCACTTTCCGTTTACTATAGAAAGATTGAACGGTCTTGTCCATAAGTCATCATGGACTTGATCTTTTGCACCGTTAAGAGTATTTTCAAGTTGTTCAGTTATCGAGTATTTAAAGCTAAACATGAGTTGTTGAGTATTTAACACTAGATTGCCCAAGGCAGTCATTTTGACTGTTTTTTAATTTCAATTAGAAGAACAATTATGAAATTGATGACACAATTTCTTAGAATTTGGTGACTTTTTCTATAACATATAAATGCGTTTATGAATAATTGTAGTTACTTCCGCCCTCCTTTATTTCCGTATATATATATGTGTTATACCTATATTGCCGAGAAGCAGTCATTTTGACTGCTTGGTAAATTTTAAATAATCAAAAGATTTTTATTTATTGAATTGAGTAAATTTCTTATATGACCTGTCCGTCTTTGTATTGAAATATGATGCATGATAAATTGTCGATTTGGGCGTATACTTGATAAGTGTCAGTTGCTCAATAAGCTAAAGTAGTACTAGTTATTCGAATCTTTATAAAGTGTTGTTCTAACAAGTTGTTTATTTTACTTCTTTTGCGCCCTAACTTTATGAAAAAACTGTCGAACAGAAATGAGTTATTGGAAAAGCTAACGAACATAAGTGAAGAGTGCTCCGATATAGAATCAAATGCAACAAATTCTGAACTATCATCTGAAGATGAAGCGGATTATATTCAAAGTGAAACATCTGACGCTGAAGATAGTGATGAAGAGTCGATCACCAATGATGAAAATGAAAGTGTCATCAATATGCCCAGGAAAAGGTGTAGGGTGCTAACTAGTTCAGAAAAAAATGTCGAACAGAAATGAGTTATTGGAAAAGCTAACGAACATAAGTGCTCCGATATAGAATCAAATGCAACAAATTCTGAACTATCATCTGAAGATGAAGCGGATTATATTCAAAGTGAAACATCTGACGCTGAAGATAGTGATGAAGAGTCGATCACCAATGATGAAAATGAAAGTGTCATCAATATGCCCAGAAAAAGGTGTAGGGTGCTAACTAGTTCAGATTCTGATGAAGAAATTGAAAATACGTTTCACGAGGTCGAAACAGCTGCTGATGGTACTGTGTGGACAAAAATTGACGAAGGTGGTATTCCTGGAAGGATACCATCTGCTTGTATTTTCAAGAGTGTGAAAGGGCCAATAGGCTACGCAAAAAGGAACATTGTGGCAGATAATCTTATCAGTGTATTATCGTCGATAATAGATAACTATATTATCAAACATATAAGAAAGTGCACAGAAGAATGTCGCCGAATTTTGCGGAACGGTTGGACAATATCATTACCGGAAATACGTGCATTTATTGGGATTCTATATGCTCGCGGAGCTTACGAGGCATCAAATTTTAAATTGAGTTATTTATGGTCAGCGAAGTGGGGTCCCGAATCTGTTAGAAAAACTATGGCCAGAGAAAAGTTCAAGCTAATCCTACGATTTATTCATTTTGACAAAAGAACCGAATGCAGTAGGCGCCTACAATCAAATAAATTTGCCTTGCTTTCGGAAATATGGGTTAAGTTAATTGAAAACAGTCAATATGTACAGTTTATATTTACTAATAACTTGTTATATAACTGTAAATAACATAAAAAATATTAAAAATTAATTTTAAACAAATTTCTTTACATATTTGTTATTTTTTCACAATGCAGTCATTTTAACTGTTTTTGGGCAATATAGGTATACAAGAAATCTCGGGCAATCTAGTGTTAAAGTTAAACATATTTGAGAATCTGTAGCACTTGCGACATTCAAGTTTCATTAAGTGAAGTTCGGAGCGAATATGTATTGGGTTGGAGGGAAAGTTCTGTCGTATTTTAAAGAAAATATTTGAATTAATTTATAAAAATATGTATTTAATATTAATCATAATACATTTAATGTGTTGCATGATGAATGTCAAACTCTTCTGCAATTTCTCGACTTGTTAAATGTGGATAATTTTCCAACATGGATCGTAAAACATCATTATCGATCTTGGATGGTCGTCCAGATCGATCACTTTCTTGGAGGCTCAGATCCTCGGAACGAAATTTGCTAAACCATCTTTGACAAGTACGAACATTTACAATATCTTTTCCAAATACCGCACATAAATTTTTACATGCAACCGATGCGTTGCTTCCTTTTTGGAATTCATACAAAATGCAGTGTCGTAAATGCACTTTATCTACTGACATGTTTTTCATTTTAAATATCACAAGTAAATGATGAACGGTAAAAAAGGACTCCTTTTATATTATACAGTAGCTATAAAAAACAAAACAAAAAATCCGAATGACTCACTAGCCAAATGTTTCTTTTATTTACAAGAAAAATTACCTGCCTATTAAAAATACGACAGAACTTTCCATCCAACCCAATACATCTTGTGATGGGTGTGCTTTTCCTTCACCGTAGAAAATGCAATTGATTGTACAGTCAGGATATAAGTAATCAAATAACTAACCTTTCGTGTGCTTAAATACATGATCAAGTCCATATTCAATGATCTATAACAATGGCGACATTTAATTGTCATGTACGAGTATTTGAAATGAATGTGTACGTCTTCTGATACGAGTATTTTCTGTCTACCATAGAAGTTTGATAGACTGCGTAGATCTGCCCATAAATAATGAGATAGTTGATGCCTCGTATTTTTAAGTGTATTTTCGAATACGTATTTAGCAATCTATGATATTTAAATTTAATTAAGTCAAGTTCAGAATGAATGTATATATATTCTGATCTGAGTGTTTTCTATTAATTATAGAAAGCGTGGTTGATTGTACAGACTTGTCTTAAAGTCGTAAAGCACTTGATCTTTTGCGTAATTGAGAATATTTTAGTCTACATTTAACGATCTCTAGCGGTCGAGAGGTTTAAGTTTAATTAAGTCAAGTTCGGAATGAATATGAATATCTTTTGATAGAAGCGTTTTTCATTCACCGTAGACAGCGCACTAAATTCATTAGTCACCTGGCCTTTTGTATTGTCAAAAGTATTGTAGAGTCCACATTTACGATTTGTAGCAGTGGTAACATTTAAGTTTAATTGAATCGAATTCGGAATGAATATGTACATATTTGAATGGGAGTGGTTTCTGTTAATTATAAAAAACGCGATAAATTGTACAGTCTTGCCTGTAGGTTATGAGGCACTTGATCTTTTATATTCTTAAGTTTATTTTAGAGTGCATGTTTAACTAACTTTAGCAGTTACAGCATTTAAGTTCGAGTAAGTCAACTTTGGAATGAACATGTATATTTTCTAACGCGAGCGTTTCGTGTTAATCATAGAAACTGTGATACAGACATTAATTGCACACATCTGTCGAAAAGCCGTGGGATATTGAGAATGTCTGTGCTTAAATATATTTTATAGATCATATTGAACCCTTTCAATTTAAACGAAGCGTATATTCAGAACAGAGTACAAGGGTATAATTAATATTATCATGCGGCAATAATATTTTGATTTGTCTTCTCAATCTTGCTGAGGTATTCTGGTACGAACTCAACGAAAACGTTCAAAAATAATACTTAACTCCGGAAACAAATTTGCGCCCACGCCTCTCACGATTTTTGTAACGACCCATTACAAAGAAAACTCATTTTGCGCGCGTCAAAGTTACTTGAAGGGTAATACAAATTCTACTCTCCATAGAATTTTGAATATGCCGTAACGCTTACAATCTGTCAACATGACTCGTGCGCAACGTGTACATGTATGTCAAATATCGAGGTCAACCGTGCGAAGTTTAGCACGGCGACGTGCCGTCAGCCAATTTATCCCTATTAATATTCGAATCGGCAGTCGAACGTTCGTGCCATTTCGAACTACCCAACTTGTCTCTCGCCTGACGTAGAGATGCACTTGAAAATATAATCGCCCCACGTCCCTTCGTCCACGACTCAGCTGTATTCTTACTCGTTGATGAATAATGCAGTCGGGTGCACGGACGATCCCGCGAAAAATCGTCAATTTTCACGCCACGGACCATTCATTTATATCGTCCCGTGACGTTTGCATTCGAATGGCGAGCGACAATGCGAGGTCAGATACCAGGTTGTTCAATAAGTTTTGTCGTTCGATAAGAAAAACACAATGTTATGGTTCAAAATACACTTTATTATTCAGTATAATCTCCCTGAACATTAATGCATTTGCTCCAACGATCCTCCAATCTGTGGATCCCATCCCTGAAATGAGATTCCGGAAGGTCTGCAAAATACGCTTCAACAGCCGTTATGACCTCTTCATTTGGCGAAAAACGCTTGCCACGCATAAATTTTTTGAGTTCTGCAGACAAATGGAAGTCGCTGGGGGCCAAATCTGGTGAATACGGCGGATGCTCCAACAATTCGAACTTTAATTCATGGATTTTAGCCATTGTCAAAATGCTCTTGTGACACGGTGCGTTGTCCTGATGAAAAAGGATTGTTTTCTTCTGCAAACCGGGTCTTTTTTCACGAATTTCTTCCTTCAACTGGTCCAAAAGGTTGCAATAATATTCAGAATTAATTGTTTTACCAGTTTGCAAGTAATCCACAAATAAAATTCCTTTCGCATCCCAAAAAACTGATGCCAGAACCTTTTTGGCCGATTTCTGGACACGAACTCGTTTCGAAGCCGAACAACCAGGTTCACACCACTCTTTAGCCTCTTGTTTTGATTTAGGATCATGGTGATAGACCCAAGTTTCATCCATAGTGATGAATCGACGCACAAAATCCACTTTATCCTTTTTAAAACGCTCCAAATGTTGTTGAGAAAGTCGCATTCGAATGTGTTTTTGTTCAATTGTTAGCGAATGCGGCACCCATTGTGCACACAGCTTTTTAAAACTCAAAATTTCATTTAAAGTATGACTCACACTGCCTAATGAGATGTGTAGAGCCTCTACTAAATCCCTCTCAGTCAATCGACGATCTTCCAAAACCATATCCTGTACTTTGGCTACGATTTCTGGTGTTGATGCGGTTTTTGGACGTCCTTCGCGTGGATCGTCTTCAAGGCTTGTACAACCACGTTTAAATTCAGCAACCCATCTTTCTACTGTTCTAATTGAAGGTGAACGTTCATTATACACTCTTAACATTCGTTCGTGAATTTCTTTTGGTGCTACACCTTCCAAAAATAAGAATTTTACCACTGCACGATATTCAATTTTTTCCATTGTCGAAAATACTGTGACACGGCGACACTAAATGGCTTGTAAACAAAGAATGAGTTGACTGATTGAAATGAATCTTCACATACGTTGATAAAAAGAGTGAACCAACAAAACAAAAACAAATTTGGACTAGTAGCAACGCCCTCAACAAAACAAAACAAAACTTATTGAACAACCTGGTACACTACGCGCAAACCCGTAACGAGAGTTTCGCAAGCTCGACCCCTATTATCGCAAGGTTACATTATTATTTATTACCGGTACGCTTGTAACGGTTCCCCGCCTTTTTCGCGTTCCACCCGCATTAACAACGTAACGTCCCGCTAAGTTCCCTTTCACTGTAACCGCGGAACTCGATCGCGTATAATTAATTGGACGAATTTTAATTAACAAATAAAATCAGACGGACAGATTCCGCGGGCGGCGGGAAAATATAAACAATTATGTCGATCGATAGCGCGGAACGCCCGGGCGATGGAATTTTCCTATAATCGTATTAACGGAAACCGGGCTCGTCGAGGGGGAAAAAATATTGATCAAAGGGCAAAAATTCGCGCTGCTGCGCGGATGAACGACAGTGCGGCGGGAGAGGGCAGATTAAATTTGCCTGCCGTACTTTGTCGGTTGAAATGATGGCATCTTTTCGATACGGTGCAACGTCGTTGTGGATATCAATTATGTCGGCTGCGATTCAGATATTAAGAAATTCATCCTGTGAAGAAGACACGCGATCGAAGTCGAAACGTAGGGAAACGAAGATTGGTTTTCAATTTTGCTAACGACTGTATGAAATTGTTACAATTTCGAAGGCTTCAGTTTGTTCGGTTAAAAAAAAGGAAATTGACAATCGTGATATTATGCTTTGGTCCGACTGTTGTTGTTAATAATAATTGTTATAACATCGCAACTATGGTCAAACTGGAAAAACTTCGGAATTATGTTAGGCATCAAGAGACAAATTAGCATCTGAAGAAGAAACCTTATGTGATTTCGAAACATAAAGAGAAAAATTGTTTCTTGACAAACATACTAAACAAACAACAAAAAAGAGCTTTAGCGGTTTTTAATGGCGTGAACAATTTTGGTCGCTTCTTGAATAGTGCACATATGCATATATGCACAAAATATATGTATATATATATATGTATATGTGCATATGTGCACTATTGTATATTTGTGTATGTGTGTGTCTTTTAAACAAAATGTAACTTATAAACTTACAACACTGCAGGTCAATGATCCATATCACATTTACATATCGCATACACGGTAACTTTTCCTTTTTTTAAACATTTCTACCGGTATATGTATACTCGTCATGCGTATAAAGCAGTGACCATTGGCTATTTAAATTGAAATTTTTTAGAAAAACCGGAATAAAACAAACAAATAAAAAACATAAACCGGTTGAAACAGTTTACCAGTTCGTATAATGAATTTATTTATGTGCGATGATAATGTTTTTTAGATGTTAATCTAAAAGGAGCAAAAGTCAAAAAGTTGATTTATAATAGGATTCCATCAGGTATGGTCAGTCATGGGAGAAATACATGACGTCGACTAGGCGCTGAGCCTATTGATAGTTGCTGGCCCGAAGTTTATTTCATTGCGTTTTTAGTTTAATATGTATGTAATATATGCTTATGTTGACCAAATAAGTAAATATTAGTAATAACATTTTCAATTTTATAAAATAAACCCATTTTTCTCATCCAATTTCTTACCAGCGCAACTTACTCTGTGATTGACGAATATACTCGTCATGGCTTGATTCTGGCGACACAAAACGGTGCGCACTCTTAAACGTGGGCGCCACAGTTAACTGGTTAAAAATGAAACAGAAAGTACGTGTTGTTACTTGTTGCTCGCGTGAGAGATGGACAGCTGGGCACGTGTCAGATAATTAATGTCGCTTGTTTCGAAAGTCGAGGGTTCCGGGTTTTATTGGGAAGAATTGCCGAGGTAAAAATGCTGTACCAACTCCATTGACAAGTTTCGCGGAATAAAAGGAAGCGACGTAGACGCGTACGTGTCTTCCCCTTGGTTGCCCGACTCCTGCGGGTAGTTTGCGGAAAAAGTATAGGGCGTAAACTTCGTTCAGCCGTAAAGTAACTTTGTCTCCCGCGTCGGTCGCGATCCCACTTTCGTTCGAGCGAAAATTTATATCATCCCGCCAGCCGCCAGTTTGACTCTCTTCCGCCTCGGTTTACCTCATATTTCAGAACTTCCGACGGAGTACAAATCGCGGCACGCTCCTGCGAACGTTAAGTTCGCCACCCGACTTTTGACGAATCTTTTCGGTCTCTCAGGTTGTCGCATCATAGTTCTCTTTCTACAATACTCATATGTCTAGATTTATATGTGGAATATGTAGAATTCGGATTGTAGGCAACTAATGAATGATAATGCGTTCGAAAAACTGTTTCGCTGCTTATGTCAATGTAAGAAAAGCTTTCTGTAGAAAAAACAGTTGAAAGTTATTAGACAGATTACGGTATGTTTCTACGAACATTGAATCTGTCACTCGACTTTTAACCCTTTGACTGCTATGGAGGCATATATGCGTTCCCAATCGTTTCGATTTCTTACTTACTGCAGCCACAATTATCAATGTGCGAGATGAATACAGATGCGTCCATTATCAAATAATTTTCTTGCAATATTTAATTTGGCGTAAATAAAAAATTATTATTAGATTTTTGTTGCGTTTCACGCAATCAACCAAGAAAGTTCACACTAGTGAACAGTATTTCGTCCTCAGCGAACGCTTCGGCCGGAAGTACTCAGCACTCAAAGGGTTAACGAATCTTTTCGGTCTCTCAGGTTGCCTAATAGTTCTCTTTCTACAATGCTCATACGTCTAGATTTATACGTGGAATATGTAGAACTCGGATTCTGGGCAACTAATGAATGGTAATGCGTTTGAACAACTGTTTTGCTGCTTATGTCAATGTAAGAAAAGCTTCCTTCATAAAAAAAATAGTTGAAAGTTATTCATAAAAAAAATAGACTTTTGACGAATCTTTTCGGTCTTTCAGGTTGTCGCATCATAGTTCTCTTTCTATAATACTCATACGTCTAGACTTATACGTGGAATATGTAGAATTAGGATTCTGGGCAACTAATGAATGCGAAAAATTACTTGTGTATGTTTCTTTAGAAAAAACAGTTGAAAGAACAGATTAATGTTTCTACGAACATTGCATCTGTCACTCGACTTTTAACGAATCTTTTCGGTCTCTCAGGTCGTCGCATAATAGTTCTCTTTCTACAATACTCATACGTCTAGATTTATACGTGGAATATTTAGAACTCGGATTCTGGACAACTAATGAATGATAATGCGTTCAAGAAACTGTTTCTTTGCTTGTGTCAATGCAAGAAAAGCTTTCTTTAGAAAAAACAGTTGCAAGTTATTAGGCAGATTACGGTATGTTTCTACGTTGAATTTGTCACTTGATTTTTAACGAATTTTAGCTTGTCGCACGATAGATTTCTTTCATGTGTGTAATATGCATACGATTTGAATAAATGTGAAATTCATATTTCTAAGCAACTAACAAATGGTATTGCATTCGAAAACTATTTAACTATTTAATATATATTTTGTAAGTTTAACTATTTAACTATTTAACTACAGTTTGTATCAATACGTGGAAAGCTTCTTTCAAAAAAATACAGTTGAACGTTATTAAACAAATTGCAGTATACTGCCACAAACACAGAGTTTTTTTCTTGACTTTTGACAAATGGTATTGTATTTGAAAAACTATTTAACTATTCAACTATTTAACTACAGTTTGTATCAATACGTGGAAAGCTTCTTTCAGAAAAATACAGTCGAACGTCATTAAACAAATTGCAGTATACTGCCACGAACGAAGAGTTTTTCTCTTGAGCTTTGACAAACCTTTCCATTCCCTTAGCGTATCGCACCATAAGTCTCTTTGACGTTACGCCATTTTTCTCATTCGCAACGGTCATACCACCATACATTACAAAAATCGAACGCACTGCAGGAACATATTTCCACGCGACCGTCGAATGGTAGAATTTAATTCCCAGAGACAGCCGCGTAATTTGAGTCAAGATCATGTAAGGCAATTATTTTTCACGTAGAGTGACCTCGCGAATGATATAAAACCGCGTTAACGCAGGCTCGCACAGTGATTTACGGCGCTCCGTGCATAAATCTTCTGGCATTTTACAACTTTAAGACCGTTCAACTAAGGCAATTTGTCTCATAACGCATGCAGTTTGTTCGTCGCGCAATTTCCATACTGCAAAGTTCGCGTTGCAAAATTGGTGGCTCTTCTCGACGTTGTGAAACCATGGTGATTCGTCTTTCGGATCCTTCGTATTCACCATTCTGGAGATGCACGTAATTGTATAACCCTTTTGCGGAAGAAATATGCGTTGGAAGAAGCAGCACTTTGCTTACGAACTCGAATACCACTACTGCAGCAACAAAGATGTTTTCAGTATTTCTACTATTACTGCGTCATATTTTTCGCTTTTTGATCAGTTCATGGTTTCTTTAGGGATTTCTGTTTGGTGCTATGTACAAATCGAAGAGATTGTAATCTTTATAGGATGTTCGGGCTTTACTGGCCAAATTAGGGGGGCATATTCTACAGATGAGGATAAATTAAACATATCATCTAATAATAAGTAATAACATGCAACAAGCTTTCCATACATGAACATTGAATTCGTGTAGAAATTTGTAGATGTAACGTTATATGGAAAAATATGCAGCTCTAAGGCATACTAAATTTGAAAATTAGAGGTAATTAGAATTAATTCCATTAATAAGTGTCAGCAAAAAGTTATAATACTAGCAAATAATAGGAATAATTTCTGTAGTTTTGCTTGTCATGTCTGAAATCCGTCAAATTTACGTGAATCGATTTGAAGTAAATCCTATAGTACTATCCTAGTAAACCTATCTATTGTTAAACACAGTCGTAAGCATATTCGCTACTTTCTTCTAATTAGCCGCATGAATTAGTTTAAATGCGAACTTAAACAAAGTTCAAACCTTTCTCTTACTAAAGTTTAAAGTGCATATACCGTTTTAACGTATTTTGTGTCTAATTGCGACATTGTTTTCCTAACGTGTGATATTGAAGATTCGGTACATAATGCAGTATCATGCAATAAATACGCCGGTTCTGCAGGTATAATAAAAAAAAGAGTAATAAAGTATGAAATGGTATAATATAATATAAAATATAAAAAAGTATAATAAAAAAAAAAAATGTTATCCACACAGTTAAACATCCATGACCCGCGAAAGTCGTTATATATGTGTATATAACCGACGCGAGTTCCGTTTTAATTAGTGCCAGACTCGAACTTCCGACGAACATTAGTAATCATTGTTGAGGTCGACAACAATCGGGACAACTCGCGACTTTAGCACGCGGGTGAAGTTTCAATTCTCATTCCGATGTCTCGTGTGCTCGAAACTTTCGCGGCAGCTTAAAGTGGTAATGAGCGCGCCGTTATTTCGGTGTACGAATTATATCTTTGGGAAGCTACGATTTCTCATGCGAACAAAGAAAAGTGTCTAGTGCAATGTTCTGTGCAGATTATAATTTTCGAAGCACATGGCGCGGATTATAGATATAAACAGGGGTATGTTTTATCAAATTACTGTGTGTGCATGAGTGTATGCGTATGGAATGGTATGCATGCATACATTAATACAGACATACATATGCGTGTGTATATATATGCGTGGCATAACACAATCACGTAACACGTTGTTTATACAATGCGTGTGTATTCAAACTATTACGTATGCCCGTATGTATACATATATATGTGTGTCGATGGACATATATGTCACAACACGTACACACCGCATCGTTTATATAATACGTGTGTATACACACATGTGCCATTGTGCATGCATGGCGTTTATAGAATACCGCCTATGAAATGGTGCATCACCTGTGAAATCCTATAGAAATGTGTTGACTATAAATTAACGTCCCATTGTTCTTCAGTTCTCAAAGAAATTGCTTTCTTTGTTTATTCTCTGCGCGTCACGATATCATTATAAAATACATTCACAGCTTAAATACACTATTTTTACCTATTAACAAACTTTTGCTCTATGGATGTATATGTCGATGAATATATATGTCACAACACGTACACACCAGATCGTTTATATAATACGTGTGTATGTACACATGTGCCATAGTGCATGCATGGTGTTTATAGAATAGCGCCTATGAAATGGTGCATCACCTGTGAAATCCTATAGAAATGTGTTGACTATAAATTAACGTCCCATTGTTCTTCAAAGAAATTGCTTTCTTTGTTTATTCTCTGTGCGTCACGATGTCATTACAAATTACATTCATAGCTTAAATATACTACCTTGATTTATTAACAAACTTTTGCTCTATGCGCTTGGTCATACACTTTCCATCGTTATTACTATATGTTACATACGCAAGATATATGTATACTTTTGTTGTGCGAAATCGTATGCTGCCCTCCTGTTTTATTATGCGCGACCTTACTGTCCGAGTTAGAAACAGGATCAGAGGCATGTGTGGTTCAGACACATAAAGCTTGTCTCTGCAAGGCTAACAGTTCTTTATGCGACAAAGCATACCCCGCCGACACGGCAATAGTCTTATTACAACAAAGTACATAACCGTGCAGAGAGCCGACACAAAGGCGGCACGTGTTTTCACAGTAAACACCCCATCGTAAAATTTCGCGCGACATTTCAGACTGTTCAACGAGCTTTCGCGCGCGCAAACATCGTGAAAGAGGAAAAAATATAAAGGGTTCAATCGATTCAACCCATTCAGGTCAACTTCCTACGGCCGTGTGTTCTTAGCTGTCTGCATGTTTGAAGTATGAGATGTTATTCGTTTCTGCATGCGCCTCTTATTACATTTTCTCGTTATGTGTACACGCTTTTCACGTTTCATGCGATACAGTCGGAAATGAACATGATACTTTTCCGGAGCAAATTTGTCCAGTTTTTCTGAAGACGTTTTTACATCGCCTGTTCATCAGGTGTGCATGTTTGTGGATTAACACGTTAACTACCACGGTCGTCATCTAAGACCGGCACAATGTTTTAAATTTTAAATTAAAACAAATTTTACTAAAAATGCAAAGAATTCGCAATGGAGCCCATTTGCAATTTTGTAAAAGCAATTGACATTGGAACGGTGCTTCAATACTTTGGCTTCTAAAAACTCTGCGTTACCGTTATTTTGCACGACTTAATTATGCTCTGCAGTATTTCATCGCATCGCGGTTCTAATGTAGCAAAATATGCGCAGCAGTCAACGTGTTAAATACTTATAATTGTAAAAGTTGAATGAAAATTCGCTAATTAGAGAATGCTTTGAAATCAAATCTACAGTATTGTCAAATTAAAAGTTTTTATTAAATCAAAAATTAATTTTTATCGAATATTTTATCTACCGGTGCATTGTATTGAAGCATTTTAAACATAACACGTCAAGGCAATCCTCGCAGTATTTAGTAACCGTTTTGGTTCGATTTTTACACATTTGCGCAATCTTGTAAAAGTAATTGATCATTAGAATACTGTTTCAAAATTTGCTGACCGTGAAAAATTTGCAATCTTGTAAACAAATTTGACATTAAAAATTTGATTAAAAAATTTAGTATCAAAAACTCTGCGTTACCGTTATTTTGCACGACTTAATTATACTCTGCAGTATTTCATAGCATCGCGGTTCTAACATAGCAAAATACGTTTGAGCAAAATACGCAAAAGATTTTACTGAAAATGCAAAAAATTCGCAATGAAGCCTATTTGCAATCTTGTAAAAGCAATTGATATTGGAAGTGCTTCAATACTTTGAATTGCCAATAGTCTTGCGTTCATTTCATTTTATATTTAATCATACGTTAGTATTTCATCGCATCGTGGTTCTAATTTATTAAACGCAAAATACGCTTGAGCAAAATACGCAAAAGATTTTACTGAAAATGCAAAAAATTCGCAATGAAGCCTATTTGCAATATTGTAAAAGCAATTGATATTGGAACGGTGCTTCAATACTTTGGCTTCTAAAAACTCTGCGTTACTTTCATTTTGCACGATTTAATCATACTCTGCACTATTTCATCGCATCGCGGTTCAAACATACCAAAATACGCTTGGCAGTCAACGTGCTAAGTGTTAAAAGAATGTAAACTGTATGGAAAATGTCTGGTACGCGAAATAGTCTGTTATTTGTCCAGCGAAGCTCGAAACTGCTATGTGCAGACCGAAATTTGTCTTATTAGGAGATAGCGTCAACGTGGACGCGCGGTTGTATTTTCTTAATAAACAGCGTCCGATACAGTTTCCAATGATAACAAGTCTCTAATTGTTTCAAGCGTTCACAAAAAGCGCACAAGCTGGTCAAACACATTTCCGCCATATTTGCGTTCCATCAATTCATCCGTTTGACGATTCGCGGGTAGACATGCAGCGCATAGACTCGTACAATTTACGTATTCTCGTTACAGCTTTAATGTATCGTTTAACCTATATATGACACGCTATGTGATATGATACTGTTACGTGACCGTGCGATTTAGGAATCTATCGTTTTAAACAATCGTAACACTTACATGTAATGAATATAAAGTAGGCTGCAATAAATCTCAATAATCGCAAATAATCGCTTTAACGAATATCTAGGAATGCAAACTGGACTGTTATATTAGCATAACTGGCATAACTAAATATAACTTAGTAAAAGGGGGTATCAGCCGCACATAACTTTTAAAATATCTGTAAAGAAAAATTGGTTGAGATACTACCGGAGCGTTCGAATTTCGTTCAGGTTTAGTTTTATTTATAAATGTGTGGAAAATGACGAGTGAAGAAAGAAATAAAAAAAAGTCCCATATTTACTCGCCATGGGGTCAGATATGATATACATATACAATATTTCGGTATACCTGACATGTGATGAACGTATTCGATACTGTCTACCACTTCTTGATATCATTTAGTTATCATTCGGTTGTTTAATATGTACGTATCATTAACAACTCGATTTAGGACAATACGTATCTACCTTTAATGTAATTAGAACGTTTATGACGATTCTCCGTAAATAATTTCATTTTAATGATTTTCAAAGAAAAATGTCTTGCGTCTCTATGCATATTCGTGTAACAGATTCCACCGCAGCGGTATCCAGTTTTCACTGTTCACCAACGGTGGATCGTTTGTTCAAATCTCGCATTCTTCTCTCGCCGGAGTCCGGAATTCAATGCTTGTTACCGTATGGTTTCATACGTGTAACTAAAGGAAACGAGCGACGCGTGTTGCTTTTCATCAATTACCAGTCATGGCGACGGAAGTATTTGTGACTTGATAGTTTAATCATATTTTTCCTCTATTGCAACACTGTATCGAATCAGACAATTTCTTGTAATTGCAGATTATTCCCTTATCGTTTGTTATAAATGTAGAAAATTCGACCTGAAGTAGCTGATGATACAGGTGCACGCAATACAAGCCATTACCAGGCCAAAGTGATTTACTCGATTTTTGGAATTGTTAGAAATTTCAATGCCGAACCGCATGTTTGGCGTTTAATCTTTTATATTTCAAATACATTTAATTACTACCTGCTAACTTACCTCATACCAGGTTGTTCAATACGCGCGTCGGTCGATACTGGTGATGCGGCGTTGCTACTAGTCCAAATTTGTTTTTGTTTTGTTGGTACAGCGTGTTCTTATCAACGTATTATATAAGGTTACATTTCAATCAGTCGATTATTCTTTGATTAAAAGTTTTAGTGTCGCCGTGTCACAGTATTTTCGACAATGGAAAAAATTGAAATTGTTTGATTTTATTCTTATTTTTGGAAGGTTAGCACATCTGTCATTAACGTTCCCACCAAATTTCAGCGTCACACCTTGATATTTGTAAAAGTTATACCGTGTTGAGTACATCTACCTTTGTGTGTGCTTTCGATTCTTTACATATTTGAAAATGGCATCACCTGTGGATCAACGAATTTGCATAAAATTTTGCGTGAAAATCGGATTTAACGGTCCGCAGATCTTGGAAATGTTGGAGAACCGCATCGATGCTCTTTCGAGATCAAACGTTTTTCGGTGGCACGAACGTACGAAGAAATCACGTTGTTTTTTGAAAAAGAAGGCGATGCTCACGGTTTTCATGCATTACAACGGTGTTGCGCATCATGAATTCTTGCCAGAGCAACAGACAGTCAACAAAATGTATTATTTGGGCGTTATGAGACGTTTTGAAAATTGAAAAAGACCGAATTTTGGGCAAACAACTGTGTGCACCACGATAACGGGTCGCACAATGCCATCCTTATTCGCGAGTTTTTGACCAAAAATAATGAACAAAAACACATTCGAATTCACCTGATTTCTCTGCAACATTTTTTCTGTTTAAAAGGAAAAAGTGGATTTTCGCGGATCGCGTTCAGCACTCGGAAGGATCTTATGGAAAAATCTGATGGACATACCAAAAATTGAATGCCAACGGTGTTTCGATGATTGGATCAAGCGCTGGTATAAGTGCGTTACAGTCGATGGGAAGTATTTTGAAGGGGACGATATCAATTATAATGGATCAACTTGTACTTTCGATTTTATGAATAGAGTCCTAAAACTTTTTGATGAAGGTGGTATACAGAACACGTTGCAATTCGACGCATCATAGGAACTTCCGTTATATGAGAATCTACTGTAACTCGTCTCCAACAATAATTCTGAATACTTATTGCAACCTTTTAAAACCGAATTTTGAAAGAACAAAATTCGTGATAAAAGACGCTTGCGAAATGTTTGCAGAAAAAAAAATCGCGCGTTTTTCATCAGTCGGCAACGCACCGTGTCACAAGAGCGTATTATATTGACAATTGGCTAAAATCCTTGATAAAGTTCGAAGTTTTAAGATCCGCCGTATTCGCCAGATTTGGCGCCCCAGTCAATCGATTGAAATTGTTTCCAGAACTTTTTTTTTGTTGCGTGGCAAGTCATTTTCGTCAAATGAAGAGGTCATAACGGCTGTTGAAACGTATTTTGCAGACCTTCCTTTGTGTGTGAATCTCACTTCAGGGATGAAAATCCATCAGATGTGGAGGATCGTTGGAGCAATTTTGCATTAATGTTCAGGGAGATTATACTGAATAATAAAGTGTATTTTGAACCATAACATAGTGTTTTTCTTATCGAATGACAAAACTTATTGAACAACCTGGTAAGCACTCAAACGCGCGTCACCCAAATACTGGTGATGCGGCAGTCAACGTGCTAGAATAAACTGTCAAACCACGCATTCTTACAGCGTGTTGTGCAAGAAGCGTATTATATAAGGAACACAATGTAATTCAGCGTATTATACCACCTTGATCAAAAAGTTTTAAGACCGGTCGCCGCATGGCGCTCTCAGTCAATCGATTGAAATTGTTTTTTTTTTTTTTTTTTTTTTTTTTTTTTTGGTTAGGTTGCCACATCTGTCATTAACGTTCCCACCAAATTTCAGCGTCATACCTTGGTATTTGTAAAACTTATACCGTGTTGAGTACATCTACCTTTGTGTGTGCTTTCGATTTTTTACATATTTGAAAATGGCATCACCTGTGGATCAACGAATTCGCATAAAATTTTGCGTGAAAATCGGATTTAACGGTCCGCAGACCTTGGAAATGTTGGAGAAGTGTTTCGGCAACGATGCTCTTTCGAGATCAAACGAAGAGACAAGACGATATCAATTATAATGGATAAACTTGTATTTTCGATTTTATGAATAAAGTCCTAAAACTTTTTGATGAAGGTGGTATAAAGAACACGTTGCAATCCGACGCATCATAGGAACTTCCGTTATATGAGAATCTACTCTATACTCCTCTCTGTCTAAATAACAACGAGAAAGGTAAAACTTGCTGGCAACCATTAAAACAATTGCCGAATTTTCCAAAAGAAAATCCGAATTCTTTATCTCCTGCTTCCGCGCTCGCAAGACGCTTGCGAAATGTTTCGCATTTGAATAAAAACGAATATCGCCTCGCGCGTATTATTCCGCAGTCGGCGACGTGCGAACGTCGTAGTTCGCGGATTATTACGCGCCTGACGATAATTGCCAAGCGCATCCAGATTATTCCGCTTGCCGATGCAAATGGGTTAATGGTCTGGAAAAAGACACGGTTATCGCGGAAGGAAAGTGAAGCGTGAAGTGTCTAAGTGAATGTGTTTGGAGCAGTCGAACAAAATACCGATAACGGCGAGGCTGAAGAGCGGAAAGGACGAAAATCGAATATCGCGCGTAGTATCGCGATGGTGCGATTATGTGCCGAGCACTGATAAACGAGTGATCTCGCGAGACTGTTGCGTCGAACCGATCATCGAGCAATTTATCTGCCGCTCGCACAGTGGCGCCCATACGCTGCATTCTTGTGAAATGGCGAATTTAATCCGGCGCGCACGTTGCGATAGATTTTGCTGATCCAATTTAGAGCGCTCTAAATCTCGGCCCGAATCGGTGATCTAGCCCATCGATCCATGCGCCATTATGTACTGCCGCGCTCGCTCGTCAACGTATTTTTATCGGCGAACGAGTTTTTTGCTTTAATGCAACGCCCACCGTGAACGAGCTCTTATGCCATTGAGCCAATCATTGTCGCTTAATGGCTCAAACATAGTTTAAAGTCTAATGGTGCTAATTTTATTACCGCCTACGGTAGCCGTTTTCATGGGTCGTGTCGAATAATTTTGTCGGCGGTTTACTCTTTGACTGCTGAATGTGTGCTAGTGAATGTGAATTTTTGCTAGTGTGAACGTTATATTTGTAATTTTGCAGTTACACCAAATTAAATGATACAAGACAGCTATTTGGTAAAGAACGTACGTGTTTACATCTCATATGTTAGCAATTGTGAGTGCAGTAGGTAAGAATTTGAAACGACTAAGAAACGCATATATGCTCCCATAATTAACACTGATAGATTTCGGCGGACGCATATATGCGTCCATAGCAGTCAAAGGGTGAATAGAATAGGCCCCATGAAAATAGGTGGCATAAAAATGGTCAAAATAAAAATAATAAACATTGTTTGAAATTTCATCACTATTTAATATTAATTGCATTTACAAAATTATAAATGCTACCGATTGGGTATTTTTTGCATTTTTCGTAAGACCTTCGACTGCCATGCGTATTTTATTATATTAAAACCGCAACGTGATGAAGTACTACAGAATTTGATTGAATTTGTCAAAATAAAAATAATGCGATGGTATTGGACACCAAAGAATTTCATCACTATTTAATATTAATTGCATTTACAAAATTATAAATGCTACCGATTGGGTATTTTTTGCATTTTTCGTAAGACCTTCGACTGCCGTGCGTATTTTATTATATTAAAACCGCAACGTGATGAAATACTACAGAATATTATTGAATTTGGCAAAATAAAAATAATGCGAAGGTATCGGAAACCACAGAATTGGATTACTATTCAATATTAATTGCATTTACAAAATTATAAATGCTACCGATTGGGTGTTTTTTGCATTTTTCGTGAAACCTTCGACTGCCGTACGTATTTTATTATATTAAAACCACAACGTGATGAAGTACTACAGAATATGATTGAATTTGGCAAAATGAAAATAATGCGAAGGTATCAGAAACCAAAGAATGGAATCACTGTTTAATATTAATTGCATTTGCAAAATTATAAATGCTACCGATTGGATATTTTTTTAATTTTTCAAATCGATTCGTTTTTATTATATAAAACCGCAACGTGATGAAGCATTTAGAATATAATTGCATTTGGCAAACTAAAAATAATGGGAAGGTATCAGAGACCAAATAATTGAATTACTATTTAATATTAATTGCATTTACAAATTTATAAATGCTACCGATTGTGTATTTTTTACATTTTTCGTAAGACCTTCCACTGCCGTGCGTATTTTATTATATTAAAACCGCAATGTGATGAAGTACTACAGAATATGATTGAATTGAATAATACAGTATATGATTAAACTGTGCAAAATGAAAATAATGCGATGGTATCGGAGACCAAATAATTAAATTACTATTTAATATTAATTGCATTTGCAATATTATAAATGCTACCGATTGGATATTTTTTGCATTTTCAGCAAAATCTTTGCGCCAGTCAGCGATAACCACCATGACAGTCAACGTGTTAATACAGGGAATTCCATAAAACGTACGCTTAGTTAACAACTCTACTGCCATCAGCTTAGCTGTGAATAAATTTACTATTTGCCTTCGTGCGAAAAGAAAGTGTGCATTTAGTACATTATACACATGTTCCTCAGCTATTGTTTTATTAAATAATTAGCAATCGCAAGACATATACCGTCTATATTAACACGTTGACTACCGTGCATATTTTGCTGTATAAGAACGGCGATGCTATGAAATACTACAGCCTTCGATTAAATTTTGTAAAATGTAAATAATGTCCAGGTATTGGAGCCCAAAGGATCGCATCGCTATTCTAACAATAACTGCATTTATAAAATAATTATTGCTACCCATTGCAAATATTTTGCATCTTCAGCAAAATCTCTTGCGCCAGTCAGCGGTGACCATCATGGCACTCAAAGTTTTAAATAATTAGCAATCGTCAATGCAAATACTGCTATTATTTCATTAAATAATTAGCAATCGCAAGACATATACCGTCTATATTAACACGTTGACTACCGTGCATATTTTGCTGTATAAGAACGGCGATGCTATGAAATACTACAGCCTTCGATTAAATTTTGTAAAATGTAAATAATGTCCAGCTATTGGAGCCCAAAGGATCGCATTGCTATTCTAACAATAACTGCATTTATAAAATAATTATTGCTACCCATTGCAAATATTGTGCATCTTCAGCAAAATCTCTTAGTACGGTGACCATCATGGCATTCGTTTTAAATAAGGCCAACCGATTCATTGTTCATTTTTATTAAATAATTACAACAAGATTTACTTTTCTATATTAACACTTTGACTACCAATAATATTTTGCTGTATAAGAACGGTGGCATTGTACGCCTTTTTTTATTATTGTGACTCTTTCAATTTCATATATTAGTGTATGTGCAGAGAGTGCTCACGGATATTTTTGATTCGCCTTTTAAATATTTATTTATGGAATCCAGTCAGTCGACGACCATTTTCAAAGTTTTAAATAAAAAATCGTCAGAAACGGTTATTTTTACTGAGATTTTCTAGCAAATATCCAAATTAATTTTGTCCGCACGGCGTAGAATTGTCAAATACTGTGTGTCGTATATCTATACATTTATCCGGACAGTTTCGTATACGGGATGTTAGATTTACGGAATAAGCACATGAATGAATGCAGTAAAGCGCATATTAAATTAAATATATATTATGACGTGCGCGGGATACGTATAAAGTAAACAGAATAATCAATGCCAAGCGAGTACAGGGACGAAAAAATTATGACATGCATTTAAACATACTATTACCTAGTTTTTTGCCCGTAAATCTAGTGTTAAAGGAGTAGATTACGTCTATTTTGACCTTTTAACCCTTACAGACCCGTAAGGTTGCTAAGGGTAAATATTAGTATATAACTGTTCATTTTAGTTTGTTTAGACGTAAAATAAATAAAGGTCATAAAAAAATATACACAATAATGTACAGTTTTTTTTTGGAATTTTACGGAAAATATTTTTCCTAAGGCACTATAAAGCCCACACAAATTATAGATAGGCTTGTTATGCAATGCCTTTTATTATTGGTCTATTATAACAAAATGTTAACTAAAATAATACCAAATTATGAAATAAAATTACTATACAAAATGATGTGCTAATTATAATATTCTGCGAAGCAATTTCTTTTGGCCGTAAAGCAAAGATAGACATTGCACATAGTATGTACATATATTATGCGCCCTATTTTCTACGCGGCGTTCTCGTTGACGTAATTGCGTTCGGCATATTAAATTAAATATATATTTTGACATTCCGTATAAACAGAAAAAATGCAGATAAGGTTGACATGCATTTAAATACGACTAGTTTTTTGCCCGTAAATCATAAAATGAGGAAAAATTCCCTTACAGACCCGTAGGCCGAAGGGTTAGTATTATAAGAATAAATATTAATGTAGTTTGTTTAGATGTACAATAAATAAAAATCATAAGAAAAATACATAACAATATGCAGTTTTTTTTGTAATTTTACGGAAAATATTTTTCCCAATGCACTATAAAGCTAACACAAATTATGGATAAGCGTATTTTTATTTATTAGTTTATTATAATAAAATGGTACCTAAAATAATACCGAATTATGAAATGAAATTACTATACAAAATTATGTGCTAATTATGATATTCTGCAAAGCAATTTCTTTTGGTCGTGAAGCAAAGATAGACGTTGCACATAGTACATATATTATGCGCCCTATTTTCTACGCGGCGTTCTCGTTGACGTAATTGCGTTCGGCATACATTCTATTTTGACATTCCGTATAAAAAATGCAGATAAGGTTGTAATTAAATACGACAATCAGCAATCATAAAATGAGGAAAAATTCCCTTAGCCGCCGAAGGGTTAACGAAACTAAAGAACTCTGAACGCCTAACACTAAAAAGCAAACTATAATTAAATGAAACTAACACGTTCACTGCCGTGCGTATTTTGCTGTATTAGAATGGCGATGCCATGAAATACTATAGCGTTTGACTGAATTACGTAAAATGTAAATAATGTGCAGATATTGAAGATCAAAGAATCGCATTACTATTCCAACAATAACTGTATTTATAAAATCATTATTGTTACTCATTGCAAATATTTTGGATTTTCAGTAAAATCTTTTACGCCGGTCAGCGGTGACCATCACGGCAGTCAAAGTGTTAACAAAACTAAAGAACACTGAACGCCTAATACTAGAAAGCAAAGTATAATTAAATTAGAACGGTGATGCTATGAAACACTACAGCGTTTGACTGAATTATGCAAAATGTAAATAATGTGTAGGTATTCGAGACCAAAGGATCACATCACTATTCTGGCAATAACTACATTTATAAAATAATTATTGCTACCCATTGCGAATATTTTGGATCTTTCATTAAAATCTCTTGCGCCGGTCAGCGGTGACCATCATGGCAGTCAAAGTGTTAATTCTAGAAATGGAATCGTTTACATGAATCTCCGTCGTCACAGCATTTGATATTGACGCATCTGGCGATTGTCAAGAGGCAGTCTCTTGAGACTGGAGTGCCCTTGAGCAGGCTCGGGTGGGCAATAAAAAAATATTTGGCCACTTTTCCTCAAGATCCGCTATCGCGCGACGCAAAAGCGGAAAAGTGCTCTCGCAGGATCGCACGAGGTCGTATGTATAATTCAGTGCCTCCTCAACCTCGCGGCACGTATCCGGGCGCTAAAATTGATTTTACCTCGGGAAATGAATCTGCAGGCGGCTCTGCGATATTATTGATTATAGATGACTCCGTCGTGTTACGTATTCATGCCCTCTATCTTCCTAGTTCGCTTCAGTTTCACCCGACCCCTATTCCATCGTCTCCCTACATCTGCACTAAAACAAATTTATCGCGCAATCTCCCGCCCTCGGACCACGGTTTCAGCGTAGCAGCGTCATTTACGCAGATACTGCATGTTGTACATGCCTCTCTGTTACATTTCTTCGATCGAGTTAGAAACAAGCCTCAACAACTCCCGAACTTGCATTTGTTATCTTACAATTGCAATAAATAGATGCCAAAAGTGGCGCACGCGTTCCTTAATCATGCGTCTTTAGGATTCAACAGCGATAAGCACATGTCAAAAATTACGCAAGCCGACCTCGATCTTGCATTTGTTATCTTACAATTGCAATAAATAGATGCCAAAAGCGGCGTATGCACTCTTTAATCATGCGCCGTTAGGATTCAACAGCGATAAGCAGTTGTCAAAAATTACGCAAGCGGACCTCGATCTTGAATTTGTTATCTTACAACTGCAATAAATAGGTGCCAATAGGTGCGTCTTTTACTTTTCAATTGCAATAAACAGGTGGCGAAAATTGTGCAAGCTGACCACGATCTCGCAGTGCTTACTTTTCAACTGCAATAAACAGCTGCTAAAAGTGGCGCAAGCCTTTCTTGATCTTGCATCTCTTACTTATCAAATATAATAAGTAGTAAACAGTAAGTTCCGCAGTCTTGTGCCTCTTACGTTTCAACTATAATATACGACAACCAAAAATGGCGCAAGCTTTCCTTGATTTTGCACCTCTTACTCTTCAACCAGAACAAATAGTTGCCAAAAATTTTTTTTAACCACTATAAACACGTCCCAAAAGTAGCGCAAGGTTTCCCCCATTTTGTATCCTTTGCCTTCCACCTGCACTTTATTGTTCGTTGATTTATTTACGAGAAAAACAGTTTCCGCCCTACATGTTCCGAAACCACATAAGCTTTCCTCTTCAGGAGCTAATTTGTTTCTTGATGCCCAATTCCGGTGCTCATCCAATTTGGCCGCAGCGCCGATGTTATAACACAATCCCCATCAAACTGCCAGCGTACAGGAATTAGGCATCAAGAAGCAAACTCGCTCCTGAAGAGGAAACCCTATCACACAATAGACTGTCTTCATCACCAAATACAATGCAATAAATACTTCCGCCTTCCACCTAACAATATCAGCAATCGTAGCCGTGACGTCCCTGTTTCAAAGCGTACTATTATCGTACATTGTATTCGGCCGCTTTACCATTAATCAACGTAAACGGCAGAACCAGCCAGCTCCGTTCATCAATTATTTTCGCCAACACGTCGGGCCGGGGAGACTGTATCAACTTTCCGCGTATGCACTAACAGGCCAGGTTTGCAGCGGGCTAGTATAGAGCGCCGCGTAAATTAGCTTGACGGCGTGTAAACAGATACTAAATAAGGACGTGGGCCGTCAAACGTGGGCGTAATGTAGGCCGGCAATTTTGCGGCCAAATACGGCGGAGAGGCCGTAACAACTTAACACCGCGAACGATCGTGCTCATCAGAGTTGGCCAATAATCTACGACACATCTGGTGCACCCTAGACCCTAAGAGCACGTGCTGTCCTGCAGTGCTGGGTAATAATAATTGTTCGGCAAACAAGCGGCTGCGTCAGAGGGTGCAACGGCGTCTGTCAACTTAATTAGCGATAATTTCATGTACGAAGCGAACTGCGCGTCCACACACGCTCTCGTTAGTCAAGATACGAGCTGAGTGGACAATGTAACTTCCTCTGTTGGGAGAACGATAGGCTGAAGGTGAGCAAGGCTGGGATTATTTAACTTGACTGCCACGGTGGTCACAGGTGACCGGTGAAAAGATTTTACTAAGGATGTATACAATGAGCAATGATAACGGCGCCTTTCATTGGTAATCTTGTAGAAGATTTAATCAATTGATATTGGAACCGTGGTTCTAATATAGCAAAATACGCGATGACCGGCGCAAAAGATTTTACTAAGAATGCAAAAAATTAGCAATTCTAAGTAATTTTGTAAAAGCTATACTACCTTCATTTTGCACAATTTAATCATACTGTGCAGTATTTCATAGCATCGCGGTTCTAACATAGCAAAATACGCGGTGACCGATGCAAAAGATTTTGCTGAGAATGCAAAAAATTCGCAATGACGCCTATTTGTAATCCTTTAGAAGCAATTGTAATTGGAACCGTGCTTCAATACTTCGGCTTCTAAGATCTCTTTATTTTGCGATTTAATTATATCTTCATTTTGCACGATTTAATCATACTTTGCAGTATTTGTAATCTTGTAAAAGCAATTGATATTAGAACCGTGCTTTAATACGTGATCGGTGACCGGCACAAGATTTAAAATGAAAACAAATTTTACTAAAAATGTGTAGTATCAAGAAAACGGCCATCGGGCCCTACCGAATTAAAATAAAGGGGTAGAGGTCCGTATAAAAGCCGGCGAAGGTTTGCGACGCGAGTTCAGTATAGATGCGTTTTCTTGCCGTTTACCGAGTCGAAGAGTTCTGTTCGGTTTGTCCGTCAGAACGAAATATATTTACTTAGCGTCAGTTGTCTTTCCAATTGCCATAGTCTTACTTTCATTTTATTTCATATTTATATTTGTATATTAATGTTCTAATTTATCTTCAAATAAATGTATTCAACTTAATATAATTCCGCATTCCGCTTCGACGACACCTAACATTCTATCCTAGAAATGCAAAAAATTCGTAATGGAGCCTATTTGTAATATTGTAAAAGCAATTGATATTGGAACCGTGCTTCAATACTTCGGCTACTAACAACTTTGCGTTATCTTCATTTTGCGTGATTTAATCATACTCTGCAGTATTTCATCGCATCGCGGTTCTAACATAGCAAAATACGCTTGGTAGTCAACGTGTTAAATGATGAGTCGAAGAATGCGATGGTAGAAACTAGCGTTTGCAGCTAATTTAAGCCTCGCATTGTTTATTTGACATAGCAGATGCCAGGCTACATATGTAGGTGGTCGATGAGTCGTCAAGTTACTCTGAATCTGGAATTATTTGTGTAGGATTTAAATACGTGAAACTAGAGAGTATAATGTTTATAAACAATAACAACAGAATCAAGACATTTTAGTCTTATTTCCTAATCTTTCGACGTTTCGCCCTTTCGTCTTTACGTCGTTTCGTTTGTACGTCTTGTCGTCTTTACGTTTCGTCGTCAACTAACTACTACGCAACCAAAGAACATAATTCAATAAACTCGTCACCTATAGGACCCCGTATTTAAGATTTTACATTTGTTTCGCTAGGAAAGGCGTATATGGAGGAATGAATACAATTATTAGACTTCCGAATGCAATATTACTGAATGTGCGATTTCCGAAACGTCTCAGTATCCGCTTCTTTCATCCGCTTGCTCAGTAAACTGTGCAAGAGAAGTCGATCGACGTGTGAAAAGCAATTCGAAACGGACAAGCGGATGAATGAACATTTCAGCAGAACCGCCTCACAGCCGCACAACTGAAAGACAAGTTCCGTTAACTTCTTCGTCAACGCTGCGCCAACTTGGTTCTTACCGCGGCCAAACAAGATTTTCTTGTCCGCCTCTTCTTTCCTCCCAGAAAATTTCGCATTGAAACTAACGGACGCGTGACAGTTGTCGGTACTTTATCTTCGCAGTGTCGAGCGAGTGGTCGCTCTTGTACCCAATGATTTGCAGGCCACAATTAAACGCTGCCGAGGGTCCGTAAATGTTTACGTACGGCGCCCAGAGTCAATTACGCTGCCGACTCTTGCCGTGGAAATAATTTCGTTCCGTCCCTTGCCCTTTCCCCGCTATGAAATGTCTCTGTGCTCAGTTCGGGACGGCAATCGGCGACGTTTAAATCGAGTTTTATCGGTGCTCCTGCGATTCACGACTCTCACTTAGCACATCAGCGCGGACGAAGCGATTTTCTCACGCCCACGCCATCCTATTTCTTCATCCTGGTCACGTAGACCGGAAAATTTTACTTCTTAAGTGACGGGTCATTAGCGAACGCAAGAAGAATAAGATCTTTAAAGTGCTTGATTTTGTTCGCGCGTAGTGACCCCTGAAATTTGTTACCGTAGTCATAATGTATGTCATGCAAATGTAACTGCCTTCTCTATCTTCAATTTTTTATTTGCCTTTAAAGTTACGAGAAATCAGTAGGTGAATAAATGAATACTTTTGTGCGCACGATTTTGTTCGGACGTATCTGTCACTGATATTTCTCATCGTAATCGTAGTGTATGTTATACAAACATAATTGGATACTCTATCTTCACGTTTTTGTCTTTATAAGCAGGAGAAACCTCAAAAATCTCAAAAAATTTGAATAATTGTCGAAAAACGTTTTTTTGTTTATAGTGCAAATGCTGAGAATCCTCAACATAATTATAACATGTATCATGCAAACGTAACTCGCTTTTCCGTTATTTTCATTGTTTTGTTTTCTTTAGTAGTCACGAAAATTAAATGAGCCGTTTATTTTTAAAGTGGCCTAACTCCATTTATCTTCAAATCGAGATAAATAACATTTACTGATAAATAAGATGAATTTGTACATGTAACCATGGTAACCGGAAAATATTGAAAAACGGAGTTAGGCCACTTTCAAAATAAACGGCTCAAATCGCTAAAGAAAAACTCTGGTATGCTCGATTTTGTTTGCGTGTTCCGATCCTGATATTCTTCAGCATAATCATAAGGTGAATCATACAAACATATCTGGCTTATCTATCTCCACTTTTTTATTTGCCTTTAAAGTTACGAGAAATCAGTAGATGAATAAATTAATACTTTTGTGCGCACGATTTTGTTCGGACGTATCTGTCACTGATATTTCTCATCATAATCGTAGTGTATGTTATACAAACATAATTGGATACTCTATCTTCACGTTTTTCTCTTTATAACCCGGAGAAAGCCCGAAAAACCTCTAAAAGTATCTCAATAATTGTCGTACGTTTGATTTTGTTCGCATAGTGCAAATGCTGAGAATCCTCAACATAATCATAACACGTATCATGCAAACGTAACTGGCTCCTCCGGTTTCATTGTTCTGTTTGCTTCAGTAGTCACAAAAAACAAATAGCTAAAGAAAAACTATGCTATGCTCAATTTTGTTTGCGTGTTCCGATTCTGATATTCTTCACCATAATCATAACGTGAATCATACAAACATACCTGGCTTATCTATCTTTACTTTTTATTTGTCCCTATAGCCAAGAGAAATAAACAGCTAAATAAATACTGTCTTGCGTTGATGATGGATAACATCCCGGTGCTGCGATGTTCTGTTGCATAAATACTCACTATAACCAAAATACGTTTCGCGCTGATTTCGGCAACGGTGTACCTATTACCGTGACATTCAACGCACTGTTATACGAATTAATTCAGAATGCGGAACGTAATTTACCGTGTCTCCATTAAACATACCGTCCCTTTGTGTAACACGCGATGTTTTCAATTAACCGTTTCCTTCTTTGTTCGCTAATAAAAGCCCATTCGGCGCTAATGAACGTTTTACGACCCACATATAGGATAGAGATGTTTGGCAGGTCAAGACCTTGTATAGTGGGTTTAAAAATATTTAAATTCGTATTAAACTAATTTGATTAAACAGTGAAGTATTATTAAACTATAAATGTAGAAATGATTAGTAAAATTTAATAAGATCTTATAAAATATATATGCACATATATGTATGCATACATATATGTGGGATCTCAAATACAGGGTTCTCTAGTTGACGAGTTTATTGAATTATGTTATTTGATTGCTTAGAAGTCCGTTGACGATAAGACGTAAAGACGAAACGGCATAAAGGCGAAAGATTAGGAAATAAAACGAAAGTATCTTGATTGTGTTGTTATTGTTTACAAATATTATACTTTCTAGTTTCACGTATTAAAATTCTATACAAATAATTCCGGATTCAGAGTGACTTGACGACTCATCGGCTACCTACAAAGCCTGGCATCTGCTACGTCAAATAAACAATGCCAGGCTTAAATTAGCTGCAAACGCTAGTTTCTGCCACCGCATTCTTCGACTGATCATTTAACGCGTTGACTGCCAAGCGTAATTTGCTATGTTAGAACCGCGATGCGATGAAATACTGCAGAGCGTGATTACAAATATATGTATATATATATACTAAAATATAATAATAAGAATATGATAACTATAATACATATATAATACATAAATATAAAATAAATAGCTAACAGAATAGAATATAAATACAATATACTGGGGATACGAAAACGTATAAGATGGTTTCCTACTTATGGTGGCAAAAACCGAACTACCCTGACTCCAAACCGCACCGACTTTTATTTGCCTCACGAACAGCTAATCCCTAAATTCTAATCTCATGTCCTACCATTCGGCCGTCCGTCTAGTGCATTCGCAAACAATGCTCCTCATATGCATATATAATACTAACATATGCATACATATATACTAAAATATAATAATAAGAATATGATAACTATAATACATATATAATACATAAATATAAAATAAATAGCTAACAGAATAGAATATAAATACAATATACTGGGGATACGAAAACGTATAAGATGGTCTCCTACTTATGGTGGCAAAAACCGAACTACCCTGACTCCAAACCGCACCGACTTTTATTTGCCTCACGAACAGCTAATCCCTAAATTCTAATCTCATGTCCTACCATTCGGCCGTCCGTCTAGTGCATTCGCAAACAATGCTCCTCATATGCATATATAATACTAACATATGCATATATATATACTAAAATATAATAATAAGAATATGATAACTATAATACATAAATAATACATAAATATAAAATAAATAACTAACACAATAGAATATAAATACAAAATACTGGGGATACGAAAACGTATAAGATGGTCTCCTACTTATGGTGGCAAAAACCGAACTACCCTGACTCCAAACCGCACCGACTTTTATTTGCCTCACGAACAGCTAATCCCTAAATTCTAATCTCATGTCCTACCATTCGGCCGTCCGTCTAGTGCATTCGCAAACAATGCTCCTCATATGCATATATAATACTAACATATGCATACATATATACTAAAATATAATAATAAGAATATGATAACTATAATACATATATAATACATAAATATAAAATAAATAACTAACAGAATAGAATATAAATACAATATACTGGGGATACGAAAACGTATAAGATGGTCTCCTACTTATGATGGCAAAAACCGAACTACCCTGACTCCAAACCGCACCGACTTTTATTTGCCTCACGAACAGCTAATCCCTAAATTCTAATCTCATGTCCTACCATTCGGCCGTCCGTCTAGTGCATTCGCAAACAATGCTCCTCATATGCATATATAATACTAACATATGCATATATATATACTAAAATATAATAATAAGAATATGATAACTATAATACATATATAATACATAAATATAAAATAAATAGCTAACAGAATAGAATATAAATACAATATACTCGGGATACGAAAACGTATAAGATGGTCTCCTACTTATGGTGGCAAAAACCGAACTACCCTGACTCCAAACCGTACCGACTTTTATTTGCCTCACGAACAGCTAATCCCTAAATTCTAATCTCATGTCCTACCATTCGGCCGTCCGTCTAGTGCATTCGCAAACAATGCTCGTCCCTTTTGTGATGCCACACACGTATAACGCTTCTCTTATGTATCGATCGCACATCATGTCGGATTAGCGATTGAGACCATTATTCGGTGCCGGATTAGAGAGGCAACAACGCGAATGGCCGAAAGCTGACAAACGAAGAAAGGGGAGCTGTGTGGAGTTTAATCGCGGCGAGAGGAACGTTAGGGGCAAAAAGGGTTGGAGAATGAGAAGGAGGGTGAAAGGCTGATCGGCGGAAAGGAAGTTTCCTGGTAACGCGCCAGAACGTAATTCCCTCTCAGACAGACACTCTCATGTCGCGCGCACAAAAGAGGTTTGCGAAATTTTATTCTGCCTTGCCCGCGGGCTCCTGTCTTACATTACCGAATTGCGAAGCTTGTACGTGACGAAACTGGCGCGCATCGTTGACGGAACTTTCCGTTTCATATATTTGATCATTTATACGCACGGTCTTATACGTGCGAGGGTGTAAAAGTTTGAATGTGAATGGAAAAATATAAATATAGAAATATAAAGCGTTATACGTCGAATATCATAACTTTCGGTTTCGTATATTTGAACATTTATACGCACGGTCTAAAACGTGTCAGTGTGCAAAAGCAATGGAAAAATATGTAGAAATATAAAGCATTTATACGTGGAATGCAAACTTTTCGTTTTGTATATTTGAAATTTATATATATAAATATGGAAAAATATAAATATAGAAATTTAAAGGATTATACGTCGAATATCGTAACTTTCATTTGATATATTTCAATATTTGCACGCACGGTCTTATACGTGTGAGTGTGTAAAAGTTTGAATGCAAACGGAAATATATATAGAAATATAAAGCATTATACGTCGAATATTATAACTTTCCGTTTCATATATTTCAACATTTATACGCAATTCAAATGGAAAAGTATAAATATAGAAATATAAAGGATTATACGTCGAATATCATAACTTTGTTTAAGCGTAGAAATATGAAGGATTATACGTCGAATATCATAACTTTCCATTTCATATACTTCAACATTTATACGCACGGTTTTATACGTGCGAGCGTGTAAAAATTTGAATGCAAATGGAAAAATATAAATATAGAAATATAAAGCATTATACGTCGAATATCATAACTTTCGGTTTCGTATATTTCAGCATTTATACGCACGGTCTTATACGCGTGAGCTTGCAAAACTTTGAATGCAAATGAAAAATATAAATATAGAAATGTAGAGGATTATACGTCGAATATCATTACTTTCCGTTTCATATATTTGAACATTTATACGGACGGTCTAAAACGTGTCAGTGTGCAAAAGTTTGAATGCAATGGAAAAATATAAATATAGAAATATAAAGCATTTATACGTGGAATATCACAACTTTTCGTTTTGTATATTTGAACATTTATATATGAAGGCTTTATATGAAGGAACGTGCAAAAGTTTGAATGCAAATGGAAAAATATAAATATAGAAATATGAAGCATTATACGTCGAATATCATAACTTTCCGATTTGAATATTTGAAAATTTGCACGCACGGCCTTATACGTGTGAGTGTGTAAAAGTTTGAATGCAAACGGAAAAAAATATATATAGAAATATAAAGCATTATACGTCGAATATTATAACTTTCCGTTTCATATATTTCAACATTTATACGCAATTCAAATGGAAAAGTGTAAATATAGAAATATAAAGGATTATACGTCGAATATCATAACTTTCCGTTTCATATATTTCAACATTTGTACGCAATGCAAATGGAAAATTGTAAATATAGAAATTGAAAGCATTATACGTCGAATATTATAATTTTCTGTTTCATATATTTGAACATTTGTACGTACGGCCTTATACGTGTGAGCGTGTAAAAGTTTGAATGCAAGCGGAAAAATAAAAATATAGAAATATAAAGCATTATACGTCGAATACTATAACTTTCCGTTTCATATATTTCAACATTTGTACGCAATGCAAATGGAAAAGTGTAAATATAGAAATTGAAAGCATTATACGTCGAATATCATAACTTTCCGTTTCATACATTTCAACATTTGTACGCACGGCCTTATACGTGCGAGCGTGCAAAAGTTTGAATGCAAATGGAAAAATATAAATACAGAAATTTAAAGGATTATACGTCGAATATTATCATTTTCTGTTTCATATATTTGAACATTTGTACGTACGGCCTTATACGTGCGAGCGTGCAAAAGTTTGAATGCAAATGGAAAAATACAAATATAAACATATAAAGGATATCGCTTATATATACATATATACGTCGAATATCACTTTAGTGTGACGAAATTAAAATAAAGCGCGGATACATTTAAATTGATACAGCCGCGTAGTGTTCAATTAAAGCCAAAGAGCGGTTTTACATCGCGATATTCGCATCGTTACATTAGTGTGCAGAGACGGAAATTAAGTACAGGTCTTCAAAATACAAAAATAAAAGTATAAATACAAAAATATAAGAAATGGTACGCAAAACGTCACGCTAGTATCACGAGATTAAAGTAAAACGTGTATAAATTAAAATTGACACGGCCGCGTAGTCTTCGAATAACGCTAAAGACCAGTTCAACGTCGCGATATTTTCAACCACCTCTTAAATCCTGCATTCCTTCCTGCAGAAACGGAACCATGCATCGGAAATGCAATATTACCGCTGCTATACGAGCCATAACATATTATGTGCACATTTACCATCCTCCCCCCTGCCACCTGTTTCCTTTCTCACCGTTCTCATCGCCGTGTATACCGTGAGTTACGTATTTATTTAGCCGTTTCGAATTACCGTACCTCCGAGAGCTAGTTGCGTTCATTTCTTGAATTTCGTAAATGCCGCTTCTCTCCGCTCAACACGTTCAATTCTCAGGCAACGAAAGGAGCACTTCTCCGTGCACACGCATTATAGAGGGTTGAACCATTGAAATAATTCGGCATGCTTGAAATTAATATGTCACATAAACTAACAATTCTCCGATATAATATCAATAACGTGTATTGCAGAGGGCGAAAAACTGTATCGATTAATGTAATCAAAATTTGACTTTTATTTTGACAAGGAGTTTACTTGCGCCTTGCAACTGCACTGATTGTGAAAAATGCCTAAGAATTTAATGACGTGTATTGCAAAGGGCGAAAAACTGTATCGATTAATGTAATCAAAATTTGACTTTTATTTTGACAAGGAGTTTACTTGCGCCTTGCAACTGCACCGATTACCAAAAATGCCTAAGAATTTAGAAACGTCTATTGCAGAGGGTGAAAACTGTATCAATTAAGGTAATCAAAATTTGACTTTTATTTTGACAAGAAGTTTACTTGCGCCTTGCAACTGCACCGATTGCCAAAAATGTGTAAGAGTTTAATAACGCGTATTGCAGGGGGCGAAAAACTGTATCGATCAATGTAATTAAAATTTGACATTTATTTTGACAAAGAGTTTACTTGCGGCTTGCTACTGCACCGATTGTCAAAAATGCCTAAGAATTTAATAACGTGTATTGCAGGGGGCGAAAAACTGTATCGATTAAGGTAATCAAAATTTGACTTTTATTTTGACAAGGAGTTTACTTGCAACTGCACTGATTACCAAAAATACTTACGAATTTCATAAGAACTTTTTTTTATTTAATAACAAAATTATTATTTATATAACAGAATTAATTCAATAACAAAAATATAGCACGCCCCAGTGGCGTGGGACATCCTGTATATGTATGGCGACTGTTTTGTAATAAGGTGCGATAATAATTTCCGAATTACGCGTAAGATTGACGTGAAAATCGTAAACACAATATTTTGAGTGGCACAGTATGTATATTTAGCTGGAAGAAGATAAAAATTCACGATTCTTCGCACGATATCTATAAAAAACGTATGACTGGCATCATTGCAGTTGTAAATTCGTAAGCCACACTGTTTTAACAAAGAACACAACCCTAATGATTGCCACTATTGAAAGGCAGTTCTATCGTCTGCATAAAAGAATAAAACGATGAAACGAAAAGTGTGAAACGATGTGCAAACCTGACAAAAATGTTCGATTACAATACCTAGCTGAAAGAAGATAAAAATTCAAGATTCTACGCACGCTTTCTATAGAATGACTGACATCGTTGCAGTTGTAAAATCGTGTGTCTCACCGTTTTATCTACGACAACAACCGTAACGTTTGTCATTCAAGAAAAGTGACTGTCGACTGCATAAAAGAATAAAACGATGAAACGAAAATTGTAAAACGACGTGCAAACGTCGCCCTGATATAAACACTCGATTACAGTAACTAGGTGAAGGAAGATAAAAATTCAAGATTCTACGCACGATTTCTATAGAATGATTGGCATCGTTGCAGTTGTAAAGTCGTGTGTCTCGCTGTTTTATCCAGGAGAATGATCGTAATGTTTGTCATTGAAGAGAAGTGACTGTCGTGTGCATAAAAGAATAAAACGATGAAACGAAAATTGTAAAACGACGTGCAAACTTCGCCCTGATATAAACACTCGATTACAACACCTAGGTGAAAGAAGATAAAAAATCAAGATTCTACGCACGATTTCTATAGATTGACTGACATCGTTGCAGTTGTAAAATCGTGTGTCTTACCATTTTATCACGGAGAACGACCCTAACGCTTGCCACCGAAGAAAGGTGACTCTATCGAGTGATAAAAAATAAAAATGGATTTCCGATTGAAAGTGTGAAACGCCGTGGCACCGAAAAGTGTGAAACGCCGTGCAAATTTCGCCGTGATATACACACTCGATTACAATACCTAGCTGAAAGAAGATAAAAAATTCAAAATTCCACACACGATTTGTATGGAATACTGACTACTTTCTACGATTGGCATCGTTGCAGTTGTAAAATCGTGAGTCTCACCATTTTATCGCGTTGAACGACCCTAACGCTTGCCACCGAAGAAAGGTGACTCTATCGAGTGCATAAAAGAATAAAACGATGGACCGAAAAGTGTGAAACGATGTGCAAATTTTCCCTGGCGGAAACGTCCAATTACAATACTCTGCCGGGTGTGTTGGGCGGACGATTGACAATTTTCTGGACTGAATATTGCGTCGGATGCCGTGTTACACGCTAATTGTTGCGGAATGAACGGGATGAAACCGCGCGGCACGTCAAATAAAGCAGATAAGTCTGAGATTACGTCGTAGTAATGGCGTACAACGCGAGTCCGGGGTAGGATGATTGCTAGGATCGTAAACACAGAGCGCGGCTTAGAGATAAAGCGGTTCAATTAGTCACTGTAAGAATTTTGAAGTTTTAATTTAATCCCGTAGACTTTCTTCCTTGATTACCCTGTCACTTGGCGCTCGAGTTGCGAACTTTTCGCATGTATAGAACTTCCGAAAAAGAAATGAAGTATTCCGCGTGCAAGTTATCTGCACTCTACATTTTCACACTTATGAAATAAATTTTATCAAGAAAGTCTGTGATGGTATGCACCATTTAGCGCCAACAGACGTTTAAAATTAAGTGCTGTTGATTTGGAAAATAATTATACACACACGCACACTCACATATATGCATATATATACATTATATACGTATATACATTTTAATATATATGAACATATATTATGACAACAGCGATGATATAAATGTATAATATGATATTCATCAACATGGCATGATCATTTTACACGTAAGGTTATACTTGTCGTCTCAAATTCGATGTACTAAGTCGTGTGCAGTATCCCACTTTAATGTATCGATCCAAGTATGTCGCAAATAGCTTTTAGTTAAGAAGATTGAACAAATTGGTGGTTGCAGATGTCAAATTATTTTTTTAGTTTAATACAGAAAAAATTGATAGGCAAACGAACCTCGGAAATGTTGAAATCATCGATACTTCTTTAATCCTTTGCGAACGGTTATATCTTCCGACAGAGGGAATTTGTGTTGAAAGTAGGACACTATCCGATCGCTGAATTCAATAATCTCGGAGATATGATGAATTCAAAAGTATGGAGAAACAATTTTTTTGAAATAGCTCGAATTCATTTATCCCACGCGAAAGAGCGTTGAAAAAAAATTGGAAAGGCCCTTATAAAACTTATAGTCTTCGACAATGTATTCAGACGTACGAGAGTAGTGCAGAATTGAGAAAATTTGAAGATATATCCTTTGCCATTTTTGCGAAATAATGAAGGATCACAGATTTGTTTGTTCTTTTAGTATATCAAAAGGGATTAAAGTAACTCAGAACGGCACAAGAAGAGTTTCCGAGATATGACCAAAATATGTGAAAAAGGTATAAAATGGGGCAATAAAAGTATTTTCATCTTGCTCTTTCACCCAACCGCCCTCAGAAATTAAATTAGGTTTGCAAAGTTAAGCATAAACAGGGACCAAATTTTGTAGCTGCGAGTTTGAAAGAAAGAATAACTCCATACACATATATCATCAGAAGTGTTTTGCCAAGTTCCTTAACCGTTTGAGTGCCACGGGTCTTTCTCATTTCCCGATCGAAACTTGCCAAGCGGCGCGATAGCGCTTGTTATATTCCGCGTCGAAATTTGCTAAGCGGCGCGATAGCGCTTGTTATATTATAGCAATTTTTATATGAATGTTTTATATGAATAAAAGCATGTAGACCTATAAAGTGTAAAATTATATCCAATTTTATCTTTTTTACTTAAGATTGAAAGGTCACCGTAAAGTGTTGTGCATCGAAAGCTTCGCAGCCCAGAGCGCTGCAGTTTTGAAGACAGACAGAAGAAGCGCGATCGCGCCTCTTGGCACTCAAACGGTTAATGCAAATCTCAAACATTTTTTCATACCACACATAGTCAAAGAGTTACAACGACAAAACAACACCGATTTTGTGAATTTCTCTACCGTGGCGTTCGAAAGCGATTAATCAAAATTTGTACAGACTTCGACATTGAAATTAAGCGACCATTAAATTAAAGGTCCTTATAAAACTTATAGTCTTCGACCACTTGTTCAGATATACGAAAGTTGTGTAAAATTGAGAAAATTTGAAGATATATGCTTTGCCATTTTTGCGAATCAATGAAGGATCACAAATTTGTTTGCCCTTTTAGTATATCAAAAGAGGTTGAAAGTAACTCAAAACGGCACAAGAAGAAGTGTAAAGTCCGTAATAGTTTCCGAAATATGACCAAAATATATGAAAAAAGTATACAATGGGGTAATAAAAGTATTTTCATCTTGCTGTTTTGCAAAGTTAAGCTTAAACGAGGACTAAATTTTGTTGCAGCGAAGTTGAAAGAAAGAATAACTCTATACCCATATATCATCAGAATTGTTTTACCAAGTTCCTTAATACAAATTTCAAACATTTTTTCATACTACGGATAGTCGAAGAATTACAACAACAAAACAGCACACATTTTGTGAATTTCTCTACCGTGCCGTTCGAAAGAGATTAATCAAAATTTGTACAGACTTCGACATTGAAATTAAGCGACCTTTAAATTAAAGGTCCTTATAAAACTTATAGTCTTCGACCACTTGTTCAGATATACGAAAGTTGTGTAAAATTGAGAAAATTTGAAGATATATGCTTTGCCATTTTTGCGAATCAATGAAGGATCACAAATTTGTTTGCCCTTTTAGTATATCAAAAGAGGTTGAAAGTAACTCAAAACGGCACAAGAAGAAGTGTAAAGTCCGTAATAGTTTCCGAGATATGACCAAAATATGTGAAAAAAGTATAAAATGGGTTAATAAAAGTATTTTCTTCTTGCTGTTTTGCAAAGTTAAGCTTAAACGAGGACTAAATTTTGTTGCAGCGAAGTTGAAAGAAAGAATAACTCTATACCCATATATCATCAGAATTGTTTTACCAAGTTCCTTAATACAAATTTCAAACATTTTTCATGCTACGGATAGTCGAAGAATTACAACAACAAAACAGCACACATTTTGTGAATTTCTCTACCGTGCCGTTCGAAAGCGATTAATCAAAATTTGTACGGACTTCGACATTGAAATTAGGGGAAGTTAGGTGTCGGAGTATTTCCGAAACAGGAGCCAAAGCTACCCCATGGGGTGAGTTTCGGAACTGGATAGCAGTCTGCCCGATCCCGGCATTCGACCTGAGCCTCCGGTGCGTGCAATTAAATTTAATTATTCCAACGGTCATTAAAGCGCGCACCGAGCGCGTAAATTGTACCGTAGGCAATCGCTTGTCCTCCTACCCGGCTATTTGCACATTCGCCATCGGCCATAATGTATTCAACGTCTATGTTACAGACGGTTTCATTAGGAATTCAACGGAATTCCTGCAATTTCTTAAATTCTCCGTCAGCGACAAAAGAGGCCCCCGACAAAATTATGGTCCGGCAGAAATACCTATGTAACAAGGTATATATGCCTTGCCACGTGAGAATGGATTTATTGAATCGACCTCGAGATTACGGCGATAATGCAATTAGAGAAAGAACGCGTTATCTTGTGTGCGGACGGCGGCAGGCGTTGATATTTTTAAAACATAAATATTTAGGGATGAAAATAGTGCTCATCGGCGTGTGTGATACTGAAACGGTTAGGTGTTTGTCGTAAAGTTGACTGGAAAATTTCCACGGAAAGATGCTCGCGTTACACTGAGCGCACGCGTATCTTCGCAATGACGTAACGTAAAGTATCTAAGTGCATACTGAGCGTGCAAAGTGCACCCTTAGATGGCTCACCTCATCAGATCTGTTCATCGTTCGATGCACGTTACGTTCAAGACCTTCGACATGCCTTATGGGCGGTAATGCGGCACTCGCATCGACGCTGAAAATCATATAGAAGCGTGTCGCACGAAATTTTAATCAAAACGACTAGAGGATGAACGGTAGTAGACAATTCTTGCGAAATAGAAGGTACAGTAATAACGCGGGACTCACGACGTCGATGAAAGCTGAAAAGGAGCTTGTCAGATTAAGTTTTAAATAAAACGACTAAGTGATGAACGATAGTAGACATTTCTTGCGAAGCAGAAGATACAATAATAAGCAGGGGCTTACGCCGTTGATGAAAACTGAAAAGGAGTTTGTCAGACGAAATTTTAATCAAAACGACTAGAAAACAATTCTTGCGAAATAGAAGGTATAGCAACAACGCGGGATCCGTGTCATCAATGAAAACCGAAAAGAAGCTTGTCGCATTAAGTTTTAAATAAAACAACTAGAAGATCAACGGTAGAAGGCACTTCTTGTGAAATAGAAAGTACAATAACAATCAGGGACTCGTGTCGCCAATGAAAACCGAAAAGGAGCTTGTTACATGAAGTTTTAAACAAACCGACTAGAAGATGAACGGTAGCAGACACTTCTTGCGGAATAGAAGGTACAATAATAAGCAGGGACTTACGCTGTCGATGAAAACTGAAAAAGAGTTTGCCATATGGAATTTTAATTAAAACGTCTAGAATACAGTTCTGGCGAAATACAAAGCAGAGTAACTACACGCAACTCATGTCATCAATGAAAACCGAAAAGGAGCTTGTCGCATGAATTTTTAAATAAAATGACTAGAAGATCAACGGTAGCAGACACTTCTTGTCAAATAGAAGGAATAATAATAAGGGGGGACTCACGTCGTCGATGAAAACCGAAAACGAGTTTATCACATGGAATTTTAAACAAAACGACTAGAAGACACTTCTTGCGAAATAGAAGATACAGTAACTATACGGGACTCGTGTCGCCAATGAAAACCGAAAAGGAGTTTATCACACGCAATTTTAATTTAAACGACTACAAAACAATTCTTGCGAAATAGAAGATACAGTAACTAAACAAGACTTATGTCGCCAATGAAAACCGAAAAGCAGTTTCTCACATGAAATTTTGAACAAAACGACTACAAGATCAACGGTAGCAGACATTTTGCGGGAAATAGAAGGTCCATTAACCACGCGAGACTCAAGTCGTCGATGAAAGCCGAAAAGGAGCTTGTCACATGAAATTTTAAATAAAGCGACTAGAACGTGAACAGTAGCAGACACTTCGCGCGAAATAGAAGTTACAGCAATAAAATGGAACTCACGTCGTCGATGGAAACCGAAAAGGAGTTTATCACACGGAATTTTAATCAAAACGACTAGAAGACACTTCTTGCGAAATAGAATGGATAATACACCGGACTCGTGTCGCCAATGAAAACCGAAAAGGAGCTTGTCACATGAAATTTTAAACAAAACGACTGCAAGATCAACGGTAGCAGATACTTTGCGGGAAGTAGAAGGTACATTACCAACGCGAGACTCAAGTCGTCGATGAAAGTCGAAAAGGAGTTTATCACACGAAATTTTAATCAAAACGGCTAGAAGACACTTCCTGCGAAAATAGAAGATACAGTAACTACACGAGACTTATGTCGCCGATGAAAACCGAAAAGGAGCTGTCACATGAAATTTTAAACAAAATGACTGCAAGATCAACGGTAGCAGATACTTTGCGGGAAATAGAAGGTATATTACCAACGCGAGACTCAAGTCGTCGATGAAAGCCGAAAAGGACTTTGTCACATGAAGTTTTAAACAAAACGACTAGAAGATGAACGGCAGCAGACACTTCTTGCGTAATAGAACGGATAATAATAAGGAGGGACTTACGTCGTTGATGAAAACAGAAAAGAAGCTTGTCATGCGAAATTTTGAACAAAACGACTAGAAGATAAACGGTAGCAGACACTTCGCGCGAAACAGAAGGTACATTAACAACGAGAAACTCAAGACGTCGATGAAAGCCGAAAAGGAGCTTATCACACGAAGTTTTAAACAAAACGACTAGAAGATCCACGAATGCTGACACTACTTACAAACAGAAAGGAGAAAAGTAATGCGACCTTCAAATTTATGATAAAATTTGAAAAAGAAAAGATGTAAGAAAACTGAAGAGATAAATTAATTAAAGAAAAGAAATTTGATACATTCTACGAAATGGGACAATAGCAATACGACACTCATATCGACAATGGAATGCGAAATTTCAACCAAAATAATTCGAGCGGCAAATGTGGCTGATGCTTTTCACGAAACCAAGTAAAGGGGTAATCGAAAGAAACTCGTCGCGGAGAAAATTTCACATGAAGTTTTAAACAAAACGACTAAATAATGAAAGGTAGCAAACACTTCTTGTCAAATAGAAGGGATAATAATAAGGAGGGACTCACGTCGTTGATGAAAGCCGAAAAGAAGCTTGTTATAAGGAATTTTGAACAAAACGACTACAAGATAAACGGTAGCAGACACTTCGCGCGAAATAGAAGGTACATTAACAACGCGAGACTCAAGACGTCGATGAAAGCCGAAAAGCAGCTTATCACACGAAGTTTTAAACAAAACAACTAGAAGATCCACGAATGCAGACACTACTTACAAACAGAAAAGAGAAAAGTAATGCAACCTTCAAATTGACGACAAAATTTGAAAAAGAAGATATTTAAGATAACTGAAGAGAAAAATTAATTGAAAAAAATAAATTTGATACATTCTACGAAACGAGACAATAGCAATACGACACTCATATCGACAATGGAATGCGAAATTTCAACCAAAATAATTCGAGCGGCAAGTGTGGCTGATGCTTTTCACGAAACCGAGTGAAGGGATAATCGAAAGAAACTCGTCGCGGAGAAAATTTCATTACGCTTGATTGAAACAAGTGTGCCCTTGTTAGGGCAGATAAGAACGGCGATAAGAACGGCGGTAAGAACAGCGATAAGAAAAGATGGCAAGAAAAACTCAGCCGGCAGACACCCTTGGAAAGGTGCTTCCTTCTATGCGATGAGTTCCTCCGATACGAAGCTCACACTTTCTTGTTTCTGCGATGATGGAGCTTAATGGAAGTTTCGCGTGTTGAGAATCTATATCTGATTACGTCTGCGGACATCGGAATATTTACTTTCGGATGATACGTGCACTACTTTGCAAAAATCAACATGAGACGACTATATTATGATATTGATTCAAAATGTTGACCTCGTAGCTGTAAAATTCAGTACATAATTCCATGAAACAGTAAAATCGTAAATATACACATTTCCCAGCAAACATATACGAGTATACATGTCAGTAACTTTACAGTAAAAATAATATAGTATACTAAATACCTTTTAGTAGATTAAATATAACTAGTCGCATATTCTATATCAATGTTACATTCGCACTATGTCGTCTGTTTAGTTTTAGTCCTCGACTACACGGTAAATTGTAAACGAGCTGAAGCAGAGGTTTCCGATATTTAACTGTTAACGCGCGTGGGTGTATATGAGGTCAGTCCCATAAATTATATATAACATTGTGATGCTTGTTATAGCATATGTCACATAATGCGGTCGCAATTAAAGCGGTTTGTCTTTATGATCGTTTTAATAGATTAAATATAATTCGTCGCATATAATAACTTTACATTGATACTATGTTGAATGTTTAGTTTTAGTCTTCCATTGCCGGTTAAATTGTAAAGTAATATAGTATAATTTTTATATTAAACTCTTCCCAAATTCCCAAACATATGTGTTTAATTTTTTTGAATTTAACACCGATCGTAGTAAGCCCTAATTTCACACTGTTCTCAGTATCCTACGTGTATCATTAAGATTATCATCCGTCAAAAAATTTACAGTTACTCCTGTGACAAAAATGAACGGATTCGGAATGCATCTATATGAAATGAACACGATACTCAGTAGAATAGCGAATTACAACGAGTGCAACAGTATTAACACACGAACCAACGAGCACCGCGGCGTTTAAGATATGCGCACTACTTTGCAAAAATCAACATGACACAACTATATTATGATATTGATTCAAAATGTTGACCTCGTAGCTGTAAAATTCAGTACATAATTCCATGAAACAGTAAAATCGTAAATACACACATTTCCCAGCAAACATAAGTATACATGTCAGTAACTTTACAGTATAAGTAATATAGTATATTAAATACCTTTTAGTAGATTAAATATAACTAGTCACATATTCTATATCAATGTTACATTCGCACTATGTCGTCTGTTTAGTTTTAGTCCTCGACTACACGGTAAATTGTAAACGAGCTGAAGCAGAGGTTTCCGATATTTAATTGTTAACGCGCGTGGGTGTATATGAGGTCAGTCCCATAAATTATATATAACATTGCGATGCTTTTTATAGCATATGTCACCTAATGCGGTCGCAATTAAAGCGGTTTGTCTTTATGGTCGTTTTAATGGATTAAATATAATTCGTCGCATATAATAACTTTACATTGATACTATGTTGAATGTTTAGTTTTAGTCTTCGATTGCCGGTTAAATTGTAAATTGTAAAGTAATATAGTATAATTTTTATATTAAACTCTTCCCAAATTCCCAAACATGTGTGTTTAATTTTTTTGAATTTAACACCGATCCTAGTAAGCCCTAATTTCACACGGGTCGCGATATCCTACGTGTATCATTAATTTGCACTCCTATGTCGAGTGTGACTCGACATCAGTTTTTATAGTCCTTTGTCGACTCCACTCGACATTTTTTCATGTCTAAATAAATAGATATCGTGCACACGTTATCGACGCTCTCGCAATGTCACTAGAAGGGTTAGACATTCAGGTAATCGAAGAGAAATAAAAGAACTGGATGTGATCACAGATTATAATAAAAATATAGATGGTGTTGATATGGCGAACCAATACGCGACATCTTACTGTTTTTTACGTCGAGCACTCAAGTGGTGGAGGGAATATTTCTTTTGGGGATTAGAAATCTCCATGGTAAATGCGTATATTTTATACAAAGAAAAAACAAAAAACCAAGGGACAGAACCTATAGCCCACAAAAAATTTCGCGAAAAGATTTTGTCAATGCTAATTCGTGATTGTCGTCATCCAAATATGAAATTGGGGAGGCCTGGAACACATGATAAACACGATCGCTTAGATGGAAAGCCTCATTTAATCTTCCTACATCCCGAAGGAAAACACAAAGACTGTGCAGTTTACTCAAATAGAAAAACATCTGGAGGAAAAAGAGAAACCACCTATTTTTGTGAAACGTGTGAAAGAAAATAGTTACATCTTGCAAGTTCTTTCAAAAGATATCATACCCTTGAAAATTTCAATATACGACAATACTGTAAATAAAATTGGAATTTAAGTGAATTTTTTTCCTTTATTTATTTAAATTGCTTTATATTTTTAGTTAAAGTAAATTTCAAATAAAACACTTAAAAGCGTTGGGAGCTGCTGGTAACGAAATTGAAATAAAATTCGGAGTGCAAAGGGTTAAGATTATCATCTGTCAAAGAATTCACAGTTAATCCCGTGACAAAAATGAACGGATTCGGAATGCATCTATATGAAATGAAGACGATACTCAGTAGAATAGCGAATTACACCGAGTGCGACAGTATTAACACACGAACCGACGAGCACCGCGGCGTTCGGCCATTAACGAAGAGACGCGGTGTTTAAGAAAATTTATTGCCGACATGAGCACACGGTCGCGCTGAATATACAAGAACAAAGAGGCGGTGTGCGTCTCTCGCAAATCGTGTCGGTGGAAAGTTACAAAGTAATAAACGTTACACCTTGGAACGCACGGTAGGCGCAAGCGGGTCGCGCAAAATATGTATTCGACCGTGGTAACTTAAACAACACTATTTAAGGCCCGAGGGCTAACGAGAAGCTGCGAACTTTAGTGATTCATCTTGTGCCCAAAGAAAATGCTGTCTAATTCTAGTAGCTCGTGTTTATGTTGAATAAGACTGTCGCGCTAAGTGAATTTTATAACTTATAGCTTGCGGTGCAGTTTTATTTTTAATTGCGTATTACCGGTGCAGTTTTAGTTTTGACTGCGTATTACATTGTCAGCGGGTTGAAGCAGAAAGTTATGGCACATAATAGGTACACAACTTTGCTCCCGCCGTTTTTCCCTTTCGTCCAATGCAAAAAACGGCGGGAGCAAAGTTGTACACCTAATAAATGTTAATACTTTAACTGCCGTGATGGTCATCAGTGATCGGTTCAAAAGATCCCACGAAAAATTCAAAAAATACCCAATCGGTAGCATTAATAATTTTGTAAATGCAATTAACATTAAATAGGGATATAATTTTTTGGTCTTCGATACCTTCGTATTATTTTCATTTTGCTCAATTCAATCACATATTGTAGTACTTAATCACGTTGCGGTTTTCATACTTTGACTGTCGTGGTGGTCATCGGTGACCGGCACGAAAGATCTCACGAAAAATTTAAAAAATATTCAATCGGTAGCATTAATAAATTTGTAAATGCAATTAATATTAAATACGGATTCAATTATTTGGTCTCCGATACCTTCGCGTTATTTTCATTTTGCACAATTCAATTATATTCTGTCGTAATTTATCACGTTGCGGTTTTCATACTTTGACTGCCGTGGTGGTCATCGGTGGCCGACGCAAAAGGTCTCACGAAAAATTAAGAAAATATCCAATCGGTAGCATTCATAATTTTGTAAATGCAATTAATATTAAATTTAATTATATTATAATTGCAAATAATATTAAATTCAATTATTTGCTCTCCGATACCTTCGCGTTATTTTCATTTTGCACAATTCAATTATATTCTGTAGTACTTTATCACGTTGCGGTTTTAATATAGTAAAATACGTACGGCAGTCAACGTATTAACGTCATTGCATGCGGATTAAGTCAGTCAGGTAAATTGACATAGAATATTACGGTACTTATTGGAGCATATAAGTGACTTGATGCGATGGTAATTACAGCGGTGCGGTTCTACAGTCCTTTTAGTAGATTAAATATAACTAGTCGCATATGCTATATCAACGTTACATTCGCAGTATGTCGTCTGTTTAGTTTTATTCCTCGACTGCCCGTTAAATTGTAAACGAGCTCAAGTAGAGGTTTCCGATATTTAACTGTTAACGTGTGTGGGTGTATATGAGGTCAGTCTCATAAATTATATATAACATTGCGATGCTTTTTATAGTATATAAATCACCTGATGCGGTCGAAATTAAAGCGGTTTGTCTTTATGGTCGTTTTAATAGATTAAATATAATTACTCGCATACAACAATTTTATATTCACATTATGTTTCCCGTTTAGTTATTTAACTGTTAATGTCTGTGGGTGTATATGGGGTCAGTTCCACAAATTATATATAACATTGCGATGCTTTTTATAGCATATAAATCACCTAATGCGGTCGAAATTAAAGCGGTTTGTCTTTACGGTATTTTAATAGATTAAATATAATTCCTCGCATACAACTTTACATTCACAGTATGTTTTCTGTTTAGTTTTAGTCTTCGACTGCCGAATAAATTGTAAACGATAAAAGGTTTCCGATATTTAACTGTTAACGTCTGTGGGTGTATACGGAGTCAATTCAATAAATTATATATAACATTGCGATACTTTTTATAGCATATAAATCACCTGATGCGGTCGGCATTAAAGCGGTTTGTCTTTATGGTCGTTTTAATAGATTAAATATAATTACTCGCATACAACAATTTTATATTCACGTTATGTTTCCCGTTTAGTTATTTAACTGTTAATGTCTGTGGGTGTATATGGGGTCAGTTCCACAAATTATATATAAAATTGCGATGCTTTTTATATAATAGCATATAAATCACCTAATGCGGTCGAAATTAAAGCGGTTTGTCTTTATGGTATTTTAATAGGTTAAATATAATTCCTCGCATACAACTTTACATTCACAGTATGTTTTCTATTTAGTTTTAGTCTTCGACTGCCGAATAAATTGTAAACGATAAAAGGTTTCCGATATTTAACTGTTAACGTCTGTGGGTGTATACGGAGTCAATTCAATAAATTATATATAACACGATGCTTTTTATAGCATATAAATCACCTGATGCGGTCGAAATTCGGTTTGTCTTTATGGTCGTTTTAATAGATTAAATATAATTTCGCATACAACAATTTTATATTCACATTATGTTTCGTTTAGTTATTTAACTGTTAATTTTGTATATGGGGTCAGTTAAAATTATATATAACATTGCGATGCTTTTTATGGTCTTAAATCACCTAATGCGGTCGAAATTAAAGCGGTTTGTCTTTCATTTTAATAGATTAAATATAATTCCTCGCATACAACTTTACATTCACGTATGTTTTCTGTTTAGTTTTAATACTTTCGACTGCCGAATAAATTGTAAACGATAAAAGGTTTCGATATTTAACTGTTAACGTCTGTGGGTGTATACGGAGTCAATTCAATAAATTATATATAACATTGCGATGCTTTTTATAGCATATAAATCACCTGATGCGGTCGAAATTAAAGCGGTTTGTCTTTATGGTCGTTTTAATAGATTAAATATAATTACTCGCATACAACAATTTTATATTCACGTTATGTTTCCGTTTAGTTATTTAACTGTTAATGTCGCGTGTATATGGGGTCAGTTCCACAAATTATATATATATTCTTTTTATATAATAGCATATAAATTAATCGAAATTAAAGCGGTTTGTCTTTTGGTATTTTAATAGTTTAAATATAATTCCTCGCATACAACTTTACATTCACAGTATGTTTTCTATTTAGTTTTAGTCTTCGACTGCCGAATAAATTGTAAACGATAAAAGGTTTCCGATATTTAACTGTTAACGTCTGTGGGTGTATACGGAGTCAATTCAATAAATTATATATAACATTGCGATGCTTTTTATAGCATATAAATCACCTGATGCGGTCGGCATTAAAGCGGTTTGTCTTTATGGTATTTTAATAGATTAAATATAATTACTCGCATACAACAATTTTATATTCGCATTATGTTTCCCGTTTAGTTATTTAACTGTTAATGTCTGTGGGTGTATATGGGGTCAGTTCCACAAATTATATATAACATTGCGATGCTTTTTATAGCATATAAATCACCTAATGCGGTCGAAATTAAAGCGGTTTGTCTTTATGGTATTTTAATAGGTTAAATATAATTCCTCGCGTACAACTTTACATTCACAGTATGTTTTCTGTTTAGTTTTAGTCTTCGACTGCCGAATAAATTGTAAACGATAAAAGGTTTCCGATATTTAACAGTTAACGTCTGTGGGTGTATATGAGGTCAGTCTCATAAATTATATATAACATTGCGATACTTTTTATAGCATATAAATCACCTGATGCGGTCGGCATTAAAGCGGTTTGTCTTTATAGTCGTTTTAATAGATTAAATATAATTACTCGCATACAACAATTTTATATTCACGTTATATTTCCCGTTTAGTTATTTAACTGTTAATGTCTGTGGGTGTATATGGGGTCAGTTCCACAAATTATATATAAAATTGCGATGCTTTTTATATAATAGCATATAAATCACCTAATGTGGTCGAAATTAAAGCGGTTTGTCTTTATGGTATTTTAATAGGTTAAATATAATTCCTCGCATACAACTTTACATTCACAGTATGTTTTCTGTTTAGTTTTAGTCTTCGACTGCCGAATAAATTGTAAACGATAAAAGGTTTCCGATATTTAACTGTTAACGCGTGTGGGTGTATACGGAGTCAATTCAATAAATTATATATAACATTGCAATGCTTTTTATAGCATATGAATCACCTGATGCGGTTGAAATTAAAGCGGTTTGTCTTTATGGTTATTTTAATAAATTAAATATAATTCTTCGCATATAACAACTTTACATTCACACTATGTTTAGTTTTAGTCTTCGATTGCCTGTTAAATTTTGAAAACGAAAACGAGCTGAAGTAGAGTTTTTCAATATTTAACTGTTAACATCTTTGGGTGTATATTAAGCTAGTCCCATAAATTGAGATAAACCATTGCGATAATCATTGCAGCATATAAGTAACCTGATGCGGCGGCAATTAATACGGTACGGTTCTACGGTCGTTTTAGTAGATTAAATATTACTCCGCGCATATATTATAGCAGCGTACACCGGACGAAGCTTGCATTTACGCGATCACATAAAACGGTCGTCCACTAGGTTGCGGCATATTTCCCACAAGGGGATATAGTTAAAATAGAACAGTACGCAGAGAGTGAATGATGGGTTTTTCCAACTTTTAACGTTAATATGAACATCAAAATTTACTTAAGTGCATCGTGTCGTCATATTTATTCCAACAATAACATTTTTCGTTTACTTTAAAGTGGCAAGAGATTCTAATTTGAGATAATTTATGTTTCAGTACTCAATGTAATCGTGCTGTATATATTAAGTTAATGTTAAGTTTCTGTCGTTTGATAGGAGTACACATCTGGTGCCGAAACATTATGTTTTAGAACATAAAAATGTATACATTAATTAATTGTATACGTAAACTAAATTTGCAAAGTCACTTAACATTAATGTTTGATATTAAATGACCTAACCATTTATTTTGTATCCTTATCACTAAATCATTCCATTTCTTCTACACAACTTATTATATCAAATAATATCAAAGGTATCTATTTCCGGAAAAAAAATAATCGGTACCAAACAATTTATCTAAAATAAATCCTTAATAATTCTCACTAAAACATCGACATCAGTCCCCTCAAAAGTGCTATTGTCGGAATAATTATACGCATCACTCCTATTTCTTGTAGCATGTCTTGACAGTCGCAGCGTGCACATCCTTTTATTTATTACTCAGATACAAATGGGCTGTGTCAGGTATTATTAATGAAGGGTTAAACGAGGCAATCAAGCTGTTATATCCAACACGTCGTTAAATACAGGCTTCTTGGTGATTGCGTGTTACACATATCGCGTCGGCGAAGAGTTACAAAGTAATAAAGGCATACCTCGGTTGTTGCGTTACACGCGTTGTAAAACATACGCGTACCGTTTTGCCGCAGTGACGTAACAAGGCAGAAGAAAATCTATCGTCTAACGACACTAACTCCACGGCACAAAGTTAATCTGTTCAAACAAACTGTCATATACGCGTGCGTTCAGTTTCTTTCAACTGAAATTATTTTCTTTAACGAAAGAAGAAAGAATACGATAGTGAATTATTCAATAGAGAATTCGTCAGCATCAAAAACAAAAATCTTATTGGGTGGTTGCATTGATAATATTAGCCTGTATTGTAGGGTTGAAAATGTAAAAGTATGTATAAAAAAATCGTGTTTGAAAATCGTGTTTCAAATCATCCGCGTGCGTTCAGTTTCTTTCAACTGAAATTATTTTCACTGACGAAAGAAGAGAGAATACGATAGTCAATTATTCAATACAGAATTCGTGAGCATCAAAAACAAAAATCTTATTGGGTGGTTGCATTGATATTTGTCTGTGTTGAACGGTTGAAAATGCAAAAGTATGTATAAAAAAATAGTGTTTCAAACCATACGCGTGCGTTCAGTTTCTTTCAACTGAAATTATTTTCTTTAACGAAAGAAGAGAGAATACGATAGTGAATTATTCAATACAGAATTCGTCAGCATCAAAAACAAAAATCTTGTCGGGTGGTTGCATTGATATTTGTCTGTGTTGAACGGTTGAAAATGCAAAACTATGTATAAAAAAATCGTGTTTCAAATCATACGCGTGCGTTCAGTTTCTTTCAACTGAAATTATTTTCATTGACGAAAGAAGATAAAATACGATAGTGAATTATTCAATACAGAATTCGTCAGCATCAAAAACAGAAATCTTATCGGGTGGTTGCATTGATAATATTTGCCTGTATTGTAGGGTTGAAAATGTAAAAGTATGTATAAGAAAATCGTGTTTCAAAATCGTGTTTCAAATCATACGCGTGCGTTCAGTTTCTTTCAACTGAAATTATTTTCACTGAGCGAAAGAAGAGAAAATACGATAGTGAATTATTCAATACAGAATTCGTCAGCATCAAAAACAAAAATCTTATCGGGTGATTGCATTGATAATATTTGCACGTGTTCTATGGTTGAAAATGCAAAAGTATGTATAAAAAAATCGTGTTTCAAATCATACGCGTGCGTTCAGTTTCTTTCAACTGAAATTATTTTCACTGGCCAAAGAAGGGAAAATACGATAGTGAATTATTCAATACAGAATTCATCAGCATCAAAAACAAAAATCTTATCGGGTGGTTGCATTGATAATATTTGCTTGCGTTGAACGGTTGAAAATGCAAAAATATGTATAAAAAAATCGTGTTTCAAATCATACGCGTGCGTTCAGTTTCTTTCAACTGAAATTATTTTCACTGCCGAAAGAAGAGAAAATATGATATTGAATTATTCAATACCGAATTCGTCAGCAATAAAAACAAAAATTTTATCGGGTGGTTGCATTGATAATATTTGCCTTTGTTGTACAGTTGAAAATGCAAAAGTATGTATAAAAAAATCGTGTTTCAAATCATAGGCGTGCGTTCAGTTTCTTTCAACTGAAATTATTTTTACTAACGATAGAAGAGAAAATACGATAGTGAATTATTCAATACAGAATTCGTCAGCAACAAAAACAAAAATCTTATCGGGTGGTTACATTGATAATATTTGCCTTTGTTGTACAGTTGAAAATGCAAAAGTATGTATAAAAAAATCATGTTTCAAATCATAGGCGTGCGTTCAGTTTCTTTCAACTGAAATTATTTTCACTGACGAAAGAAGAGAAAATACGATAGTGAATTATTTAATACAGAATTCGTCAGCATCAAAAACAAAAATCTTATCGGGTGGTTGCATTGATAATATTTGCACGTGTTCTACGGTTGAAAATGCAAAAGTATGTATAAAAAAATCGTGTTTCAAAATCGTGTTTCAAATCATCCGCGTGCGTTCAGTTTCTTTCAACTGAAATTATTTTCACTGACGAAAGAAGAGAAAATACGATAGTCAATTATTCAATACAAAATTCGTCAACAACAAAATGAAAAATCTTATCGAGTGGTTGCATTGATAATATTTGCATGTGTTGTACGGTTGAAAATGCAAAAGTATGTATAAAAAAATCATGTTTCAAAAGGTTAAATTCGAAAAATGGTTTAGAATGATTTTGGGTGCAATGTTAGCAGACTAAATTTGCAGGTACCAATGAGCATGCTGCGTGCAAACATTAGCTGGCTTGACGCTAATTCGACCTCCGACATTTATCGGGGTGTTATAATGCAGGATGCTTTAACGGGGGCTTAACGCGATGCAATGCACAAAGTTAATGTATCGGCAGTCCATTATTGTAATTAAATGTGTAGGGCGATACTTTTTGGTTCGCTTGGCATTTAATCGTACTCCCTGTGCAACGAAAACCCTCTTGACACTTGTTATCACCCGTGACTTGTGTTGATCACAAATAGCAGAGTACAGTTAATTTAGTTAATTATACGAAAACGGATGGAGCGTGACGTAAAATTAGTTGTTTCGTCATGTTTAATGTGTAGTGATAATGAATAAGAAACGAATCAATGACCACGAGAATATATTATGTATGAACGAATATCTGTGATACGAATAAACTTTATTATAAGTATAAAAGTCTGTAATTGGCACAACAAATTACGGGCATTGAAGTTAATTACGATTGGTTAGAAGACACATGGAAAACAGATACTAATGAATCCTCATTAAATCGTTAATCATTCGGTTCTTTACGTGTCGTTGAGATTGATATAAATACCTTAACGATATATCTAGTGAGAATTTATTTTCATCAACCGTTTAGTCAAATGAAAGCGAGGCAAACACCCGTTTATTTTTAATGTTATTATTAGCCAACACCTCTTCAAAGGAAAGAGTTAAATGTTTAGCTAAAAAGAATGCCTTCCTTTAAAGAGGAAGAATTCTTTCCTTTTCCTTCCTTTCCTTTGAATCATTCATATAAATTAATTTCATCCGATTACCAGCAGCCGTTCTTCACAGATAATGAAGTTTTTCGTCTATCATGACTTTTAAACAAGATTTTTATTACAAACAGGTATCCCTTGCAGAAAACTATTTAATCTAGTGTTTAACTGATTCCGTTATACCAAACACAGACAGTGCTAGCACATTGATGCTATATTACATGTAAAATCATAAGAAAATACTTCGACCTACATCACATGAAATTAAATAAAATAACTAAAAAAATACATTTCTCTACCCGACAACCCCCGTCCCCACTTTCTTATTTTAACAGAATCTTGACGATGAGCAGTCCTTGCCAAACAAATACTTAAAGATCGGAAACTGACTCAGTAGTAGGATGGAACTAAAAATGGCAGTACACTATATATACTCAGAATACCCAAAGGAACAAACAAGGAAAGGTAAACAGTAAAGAAAGTGCTCGCCATAGATTTTGAAATTAGATGTAAGGTAGTCTTGGAAAGGCTAAACGCGTTAAGAAAGTGGAAGTCATATCCGCACAATGAGCGTCTGACCTTTTTTAGTCGTTACTACTTTCGGCTTTTAACACTCAGCCAATCGAGTGAAAGTATCCCACACTTTGTTTTCGTAACAAGAGGCCTTACATTTTGTTTACATTTACTTTTGCTGTTGTTTAGTGAGTCACGAACTGGAGTTGTTTGCAAATTATCAAATACATTTCCTGCTTTTGTAAAACATAAATTTCATTAATACCTGTTAAATAAGTCCAGTTAACACTTTAACGACCGCTAGCCGATTAATCGACTTTTCGGTACCAACTGCTATTTACCGGTAGCCGATTAATCGGCTTTTCAGTGGTCAACGGTTATATTAAATAAAATAAGTATCAGATAATATTATCACAATTCTAAATAACAATAAAATGACACTGCTTTGAAACCAAAGGATTCTCAACAACGCATTCAGTATTATTCACTTATAAAGCTTTACAAATACGTACACACACAATTTCTGCGTGATATCTAAAACAGAGTCGGTCGTTAGTGAGTGGCATCTTCAGTCAATAGCGGTTGATAAAGAGTTAACATTTTGTTCTTTTAGCGAATCATGTTGTAACCATGGTCTGCAACTTGTTACGGATGCATAGTGTCTGTTTTACTAGGAATTTGGTAGCGGAGACAATCTTTGCGGGAATATCATTCTGTGCGTAGGTATGGTATATGTGCCCATAATTATGAAAGTGGTCTAAGTCATATATTTCTTGTTTCGAGATATTTAATGAATTGCATTTGAATAAATTAAAAAATATTTTTACATTATGCGACATTTTAATTTATAATTTTATTAGTCTTAATTAATGGAAATTTACTATGAATATGAAATTTTGTGTGAATTTTATACGATAATATTATTTTTAAAGATTGAATTGACTTAGACCATTTTCAAAATTAACTGAATGTCCTATAAATGACTTAAAGCAATAAAGAACTTTGAGTTTTATTTGAAACAATAATTTGATTGAAATAATTCGTGAACATTTATTACATTTATTAATTATTTTTAAACAGTAATCCATTTTTATCATTATTTCGAGTATTTAAGATTCTTAAAATGTTCCTGAAAAACTGGAGGGATGTACGGTAGTAAACTCATAATATCTTTATGTTTTTCTTCCGATACTGGTCTAATGGTGGTGTATAATGGAAGTAATTTAATATTTCCGTATATTTTTGGTCTTCCTTTTTTAGGTGAAAGATCCAAAACGTGAAATTTAGAATTATCTAAAGATGTTTTATAGAACATTTTATAAGGTTCATTTTTCAAGAATCTCATCCATTGAATTTGTAGCCAAGAGACAGATTCACCCGCGGTATTTTTTACTCTTCTTGTTATTGATTCTTCTAGTGATTTCGTTAAAAATGAAGTTGTCGTTATTATTAAAATTTGATTGTCATTTATTTTATTATGTAGTTCAGAAACGCGTCAAAGAAGGCCACGTGCCATTTTCAAGTTGTTTATATAATTTATTTAAATTTTTGACTTAGATCACTTTCATAATTAAAACTAAATGAATTCCATATAATGTTGAAATTACAACCACTATCTAATGGTTCATTTTTGACAATTTCGTAAAAATTAATAGGTGTACAACTTTGCTCCCGCCGTTTTTTGCATTTACAGTTTGACCTATTACATTGAATAAATTTAGTTAAAAATAATGTGGTATGAAATAACTGATAAACTCATTTTTTTTAAATTTTGACTTAGACCACTTTCATAATTATGGGCACATATAATGAACGATTTTGTATGAATTTGACTGAACAAGGGTATGTAGTAGGTATGGAGCACGTAACTAGTAATAGATATGAGTTTATGCAATAGGCACATACACAATTCCTGCACGATATCCAAAACAGAGTCGGTCTTTAGTGAGTGGCATCTTCAGTCAATATCGGTCGGTAAAGTGTTAACACTTGGCATGCGGGCATACTTCGCCGCCGAATTTTGCGTGCAGCGGGCGTTTTTTCTTGAATCGCGCGGAAGTTTGGTTATTCAGAAAAATCGCTGTAAATCGAAAACTACTTCGTTTTTATGAACGAAACTTTTTTTATTTCACACTTAAATATATACTGTATGATTATTTAACAAAAAACAGACGATATTTTCACGAAATCATAAAAATAAGCGATTTTTAAAGTTTTCCACACTATCATACGAAAAGTCCGATAATTTGTCAGCGCATATTTCTTCATCACTATCTTTGTCACAACGGCTCATTTGATCAATTTTGTAATCAATAATAAAAAATCAAGCTTCAAATTGATGAAACACGTTCTGGAGCTAAGAATTCGATTGAAGACGAAATAACTCAGCAAAAGATCGAGTAACTCAACAATCATAACTTATGGGAAAAAAAATGCAAAGCGTTGCCTAGCAACGCAAATAACACGCATATAATGTCACACATTCATGTAATTATACGTATTTAGTAGATTTGTGGTGGATATCCACTAACAACACCAAATCGACTAAATACGTATTTTTACGTGACCCGCGCTCCAGTGACAGACTACATAAAACGTAAAAATACGTTGCCCGCATGCCAAGTGTTAATATAAAAAAAATACTGAAAATGAATATCAATAAAACCAAAGATTTTTTACACTCTCATTTCCGTACTGACCACAAGGACACGCGTGTTCTCATTCTCACGCGCATGTTGGATGCACGACACGTTGCCATGAGTTTCTTCTCTACGCTCACTGTCAGGCGATGTAAAAAAAGAACCCATGGCAGAGGGTGAAGCACAGTGAGATGCTGGGAGTGAAAAACAGAGCGTAGATAGAAGAGAAGACGGGAAAGGTCCGGAGGCGCTCTTCTTTTTCCATGGAGAGCGTACTCGGAGGACAACTACGTCAACAAGCGGGGTAGAGTGTAATAAAGGAATGAAATTCTGACGGGACGGCGGTTATCGTGACCTACAATGACTGGAACACGGAGTATCGCATTTTTCTATATCCCGGAAAATTGCCTTCCGTTAACAGGTCTGCTTTGTGGAAGACGGGCCATAAATTGCGCAAGGTTTATAAAAATCGATAACTCGTGATGGCCGTGTGTAATAGAAAAATTAAAGTGTAACTTGCACCGCGAATTCGTATTTAGATAAAGTATGAACAATTGTGTGGATTCAATCATTTTACGGTTTTACGAAAAATTAAACTGTAACTTGCACCGCGAATTCGTATTTATTGGATTGGAGGGAAAGTTCTGTCGTATTTTAAAGAAAATATTTGAATTAATTGATAAAAATATGTGTTTAATATTAATCACAATATATTTAGTGTGTTGTATGATGAATGCCAAACTCTTCTGCAATTTCTCGACTTGTTAAATGTGGATTATTTTCCAACATGGATTGCAAAACATCATTATCGATCTTGGATGGTCGTCCAGATCAATAACTTTCTTGGAAGCTCAGATCCCTGGAACGAAATTTGCTAAACCATCTTTGACAAGTTCGAACATTTACAATATCTTTTCCAAATACCGCACATACATTTTTAGATGCAACCGATGCGTTGCTTCCTTTTTGGAATTCATACAAAATGCAGTGTCGTAAATGCACTTTATGTACTGACACGTTTTTCACTTTAAATATCACAAGTAAATGATAAACGGTAAAAAAAGGACTCCTTTTATATTATACAGCAACTATAAAAAGCAAAAAAAAATCCGAATGACTCACTAGCCAAATGTTTTTTTTATTTACAAGAAAAATTACCTGCCTATTAAAAATACGACAGAACTTTCCCTCCAACCCAATAGATAAAGTATGAACAGTTGTGTGGATTCAGTCATTTTACGGTTTTACAAAAAATTAAACTGTAACTTGCACCGCAAATTCGTATTCAGATAAAGTATGAACGATTATGCGGATTCAATCATTTTACGGTTTTACGAAAAATTATACTGTAACTTGCACCGCGAATTCGTATTTAGATAAAGTATGAACAATTGTGTGGATTCAGTCATTTTACGGTTTTACGAAAAATTAAACTGTAACTTGCACCGCAAATTCGTATTTAGGTAAAGTATGAACAATTTTGTGGATTCAATCATTTTGCGGTTTTATGAAAAATTAAACTGTAACTTGCACCGCGAATTCGTATTTAGATAAAGTATGAACAATTGTGTGGATTCAATCATTTTACGGTTTTACGAAAAATTAAACTGTAACTTGCACCGCGAATTCGTATTCAGATAAAATATGAACGATTGTGCGGATTCAATCGTTTTACGGTTTTCATCACTTTACGGTATCGAAAGAAATGCTGAGTGGACTGAGTCTCATGGGTCTCATGACATGATACAAAGTTAGTTGTCTTATTGCCAGAATTTTTATTAAAACATTACCGATATATAATGTATTTGGTCGCAAAAAATTAGAGAATGGCCCACGAATAATACTATATTTTACGTTTTTCTTCAAATTCCAAATAAAAAAAAATAATAAAACAAGGAAGTGATATTTATAACTCGTACGCAATTGATGGTCCGCCCTACGTTTTGTTATGGAAAAAACGCGTATAAATCGTGCCATGCGTAAAATGTCGCCGGTGTACTAATACCAGAGATGGAACAACGTTCGTAGGTATCGATGACGATTTTTTGAAATATGAATTTTACGAGGGCGTGTAAACCGTTGTTTCCTCGACGAGGACACGCTTGTATGGATTCGGCTCTATGACATAGAGCTGATGTTTCGGTTGATGGCCTCACAACAACGGTAAGCCGGAGGGCAGTCTTCGCGTGTACCACGAGAGAACTATCAACGTCTGACCCAACCAATGGCCAATCCCTTCAAGCTATCGCACAGGAAGCCTCTACTGCGACACTAAATCGCACGACGACCTACGAAGCACATGTTTCACGATTATCCTCAAATCTTCTGATACACGTGGCCCGAGTTTTGCACAAACGCCGATTCGGGATTACTCATTTTCGCCTAACAAACGAAGTCCCTTGAATAAATGTATAAGCGTTTAAGTATTTTTCGTTTGGCGACGGCACAATCCTGTAGAACCAACGTAAAATGGCTCAAGCTCAGTAATTTAAATAAATATTAGGTTGGAGGGAAAGTTCTGTCGTATTTTTAATAGGCAGGTAATTTTTCTTATAAATAAAAAAAACATCTGGCTAGTGAGTCATTCGGATCTTTTTTTGTGTTTTTATAGCTGCTGTGTAATATAAAAGGAGTCCTTTTTTACCATTCATCATTTACTTGTGATATTTAAGGTGAAAAACATGTCAGTAGATAAAGTGCATTTACGACACTGTATTTTGTATGAATTCCAAAAAGGAAGCAACGCGTCGGTTGCATGTAAAAATGTATGTACGGTATTTGGAAAAGATATTGTAAATGTTCGTCCTTGTCAAAGATGGTTTAGCAAATTTCGTTCTGGGGATCTGAGCCTCCAAGAAAGTGATCGATCTGGACGGCCATCCGAAATCGATAATGATGTTTTGCAACCCATGTTGGAAAATAATCCACATTTAACAAGTCGAGAAATTGCAGAAGAGTTTGGCATTCATCATACAACACATTAAATGTATTATGATTAATATTAAACACATATTTTTATAAATTAATTCAAATGTTTTCTTTAAAATACGACAGAACTTTCCCTCCAGCCCAATAGTATCCGACTTTTTGATTCAGATAATTATTTTTAAAGAAAACAACCTTGGGTGTATGATTAAGTTTGATTAAACATTAAACTATCTGCACCAGGAAAAGCACAGTTTTTTATGTCAAGTATTTCTGCAGAACGATCAGTGTGGTGATAAAAACGTTACTTTACTATTGTTCCTCCAACTGACGATTGTATTTACGATACAAAACGTATGAGACGAAAACAGTACCATTTGAATGCAATAAATGTTATACATTTATTATGTTAAATATAAAATTGATATATTATATTTGTAATAATAATGCCCCTGCAATATCTTTCATGTATTTGGAGGTACGCGTTCTTTTTTTTCATTGTTACACGTTTATTATATGTATTAACACTTTGAATGCCGTGCTGGTCACCGGCGACCAACGCAAGACATTTTACTGAAGATCCAAAATATTTGCAATGAGTAGAAATTATTATTTTATAAATGCAGTTATTGCATATGCACATTATATGCACATTATTTACATTTTGCATAATTCAATCAAACGCTGCGAATATTTCATAGACATTTTCTAATACCAAAATACGCAATGAACGTGTTAGTTTCATTTAATTATACTTTGCTTTCTAGTATTAGGTGTTCAGAGTTTTTTAGTTTCGTTAACACTTAAGACCGGCGTAAGAGATTTTACTAAAGATCCAAAATATTCACAATGAGTAGCAATAATTAACTTATAAATGCAGTTATTGTTAGAATAGTGATGCGATTCTTTGGTCTTCAATACCTGCACATTATTTACATTTTGTATAATTCGTGTTAAATATATAATATATATATCGCCGTTCTAATAATGAAAATACACACGGCAGTCAACGTGTTTGTTTTATTTAATTACGCGTTGCTTTCTTTTATTGTTACACATTTTTATATGCATTAACACTTTGACTGCCCGTAATGGTCGCTTCTGACCGGCGCAAGAGATTTTACTAAAAATGCAAAATATTGCAAAAGGTAGCAATAATTATTTGATGTATACAGTTATCGTCAGAATAGTAATGCAATCATTTGGTCTTCAATACCTGCACATTATTTACATTTTGCATAATTCAGTCAAACGCTGTAGTATTTCATAGCATCGCCGTTCTAATATAGTAAAATACGCTTGGCAGTCAACGTGTTAAATATATAATATATATATATATAATATATACAATATCTTTCATGTATTTGGAGATACGCGTTCTTTTTTTTTTCACTGTATAGTGATTGAAAGCTTTGCGTTCAATAGATACAACTGATGGCCGGTATGCTGCCGAGAAAATTTATTAGTGGGAGCTAACAAAGGAAGTGGCAGTGTATTGAATACGGCAGTCCCGGGATTATTGTCTTGTAAAGTTAATGCGGGCTGTTTCTCGTTTGGTTCCACAAACCGCCCGCTGCGTAAAGGTGATTCGACGAGCTTACAGAGGCACGAGGGATTCTACCGGATATTCGGGATTGTAACAGATAGGATACCTGCCCTCGGATCCCTGGTGGTCGCCAAATCTTGATTTTTTAATCGACATTGACCGTGCTCCCTGCCGTCTGCGAATAATATCCGTAACGACGCGAATTATATAACACATTCCGTTTCTGTCATGTGCATCTAAATCCTTGCAAACGCAAGCTTACTTTATGGTCCGGGGAATTGAAGAATCAAAGCGACTGCGAGATATATTTTCTGAATAATTTTCGCAGACGTATGGTAAATGGAACTGGAGCGTGAAAATTAGTACCATTTATATTTCTGTAGGTAATCCTTGAAGTTTGTGTAAGCCGCAACTTCACAAAGTATGTAATTATAGCGTGAGAATTTTGTTTAGGTAATAAATCCAATATGTACACACGTATATGTATAATATTTCATACGCATATATAATATTTCAAAAATTTGAAAAAGCTTGTAATTTTTAATTGTAGCTCCTTATGCGCCATAATGGTGCGTATTGCTATTTATTTTACAGAAAGTCTAATAAAGAGTTTTATGTGATTCGAAGAGAAAAATTTTGAAAATAACGGTCCACGAACGCGGTCAATTCTGCACCAGACAACTGTATTTTCTTTACATTGGATAAAATGTTAATGCGCGCCGTGATAATAAATTCTCTTCCATATTCTATTTCTTATTCCGTGTCGATAATCGTCATTGCAACAGCCGTTGGGAGAAATAACTTGTAACAGAATTGATCGAATCGGTATATTGCCCGATATATCTTCCGCAACTGACATTTATCTGACTTACGAAATTGTGATGCGAACGCATCCCTCAGAGTCTTTCATCGCACCGTTTTCAATTTTACCCTCGCGATATTGTATGCAACGTGCAATTTTCTTTGCTATTGCATGAAAATATAAATCACGCATGTGAAGGTACACTGTTCCATGCCAGAAAATGTGATGTTGCGAACACTTGAGTTATTTTCTGATACATCGAATTCTGCGATACTTTTAGCTCAATCTGATTCACAAAATTACAACCGCTTCTGAACTGATGTATGTACTTATATATTGGGTTGGAGGGAAAGTTCTGTCGTATTTTTAATAAGCACGTAATTTTTTTTGTAAATAAAAAAAAACATCTGGCTAGTGAGTCATTCGGATTTTTTTTTTTTTTTTTTTATAGCTGCTGTATAATATAAAAGGAGTCCTTTTTTACCGTTCATCATTTACTTGTGATATTTAAAGTGAAAAACATATCAGCAGATAAAGTGCATTTACAACACTGCAATTTGTATGAATTCCAAAAAGGAAGCAACGCATCGGTTGCATGTAAAAATTTATGTGCGGTATTTGGAAAAGATATTGTAAATGTTCGTACTTGTCAAAGATGGTTTAGCAAATTTCGTTCCGGGAATCTGAGCCTCCAAGAAAGTGATCGATCTGGGCGACCATCCAAGATCGATAATGATGTTTTACGATTCATGTTGGAAAATAATCCACATTTAACAAGTCGAGAAATTGCAGAAGAGTTTGGCATTCATCATACAACACATTAAATGTATTATGATTAATATTAAACACATATTTTTATAAATTAATTCAAATATTTTCTTTAAAATACGACAGAACTTTCCCTCCAACCCAATAAAAAATTATTTTATTGTGGCTAGTATTTCGGACAAAGTTATGCTACAAATAATATATATACATATCAGAATAACATTACATAATTTCTTGTATATTTAAGGTATCGGAAAGACAAAGTATCTACATTCGCTCTACTCTGTTATTTCAATGTCTCTGAGAGCTAATATTACAGAATTACCTGAATGACGCCTATGGACGATCGTTAATTTCTAACGCAATGAATGTTTAATCTGATCAGTGCAACGCGCGTATTCCCTTTCATTGTTCTTTTTCCACCGGACTATTTTGAGACCGGTTAATTTAACGGCGGAAAATTATGTAAGAGCGGAACAATATCGGATCCTTCAACTGCATTAACAGCATCAGCATGTAAAGGAGCTGGTAATATACGATATGAATTCACGAGCGGAAATTTATAGACGGGCGATGCACTAAGCGAGAGGCAATATGCGTTGATACTTTAACAGGTTCCGCCAATAATTATAATTTTACATTCCGTATAATCTCCGACCAGAGTGATACATCAAGTTCGTGCAATAATTTGCGGTACGTACCAGCATTATAATATCGCGTATGGCTGTATTAATAGTAGTACAGATTTCAGTAACAGGGAAAATGTGCCTTGAGTGCATTAAATAAAAGTGCCTTAAGTCACATATGCAAAAATTGGTTGGCTGTAGTCAGTTTTGTCATTTATAACCGTATTTAGCAAAACGTACAGTCGACTAAGTTTTTTTTCCGGTACATACATTCATCTAACTATAGAATTACTGTAGGAATCGCACGTATGACGATAAGTCATACGTTGCCGGATGATCGGCTGTGCTGCACAGCACTTTACTAGTGACTTTATGGTTAAATATTAATTTTTATATGTTAAGAAAATGTAAATCAAGTAATTTTCATGACTGCGAAGCCGAAAATATATTATCTTCTATTCTATTCTATTCTTTACCGCTGGTGACCTTACGACCTCGCCACTATCTTCAGCACATCTTCAGCATATATATAATTATATTATATATATATATATATACAAGTACCTCAGCTAAAACTCCATGATAGTTCGATCTATGGGTTCTGGACTAAGTGCCGTGTATCCTGATTAAGCCCTCTTAGCAGAATAGCAAAAGACTCTTCCCATTCTATGGCCAGACCCCTTTTTCAAAACATTTATTCTCTTGTACACACAACAAAACATCGATGACTGACGTTTGTGGTTCCTCAAAACACGAAACACACCCTTCAAGTGACCCGCAGTAAGACGCTGGACCCTTTGCTGTCTTCGAAATAGTCTCGAACGTTATCAACATAAATACTCCTATTCTTTGTTTCTACTATCTAATGGCTTAAGACTTCAATAACCGACTGATGTGACCAGAAATATTTACCTTGGCACGCGTGTCACCTCTTTTTGTGTGTTGATGCTACATATATATATATATGTGTGTGTGTATGATACATGTATATGATATGAATATATATCCGTGTCGAAACTTGCCAAGCGGCGCTATAGCGCTTGTTATATTACAGCAATTTTTATATGAATAAAAGCATGTAGATACCTATAAAGATTTTTGTAACATTACTCCGCAAAACATTCATTTTGTCTATTTTTTAATAAGATTGAAAAAATACCAAAAGTCAATGTTGTGCATCGAGAGAAACCGAGCCTGCTGTGATTACGCTGCAGTTTTGAGGACAGACAGAAGAAGCGCGATCGCGCCGCTTGGCACTCAAACGGTTAAGACTTCAATAACCGACTGATGTGACCAGAAATATTTACCTTGACACGCGTGTCACCTCTTTTTGCGTGTTGATGCTACATATATATATATATATATATGTGTGTGTGTGTATGATACATGTATATGATATGAATATATATGCACATGTACATATGATTACTCGGATCTGTTGAAATAGGTATTTAGACTCATGTCATTTCCATGGAAAGGTTTTGCGACCGACTTGCTATGATTTTGCTATGTATTTTCTATTTTCGTCGCAATGTATTTTTTCGTATGCGTCGTTCAGTCGCCGTCAAGCTTGCGATACATACGGGTGTTAAGATGTTTCTGTAATTATTCTGTCCACAAAACATTCACTTTGTACTCTGTGAATTTTTCTAATAAAAGTACCAAAAGTATCAATATCAGTAAGAGGACAAATCGCTTATTATACAGTCCTGACATTTGCATTAAGATAATGATATCTAATAGCAGTATCTAGTACCCGAAGTGTCAAACTGACAAGTCCCACATGTGCTTTCACGCCGTCGTAATCTTGTCCTCGAGGACGTACTTGCCTTTTTGCTCAAAGCTCCAATTATCTGGCGAGCCCCATTCGTACAGATGCCCAACTACGGAACGATCCAAATGGATACCTTTTTGCCCACTAACGGAGTTTCCCACGATCGGGAACGAACGGGCGGAGTTCCTAGGATAATCCTCGCAGGTGCCATCCGTTCGTACTCTCCACTCTCCCGCTATTTGTTCCGGTCGCCGGCAAAAAGTGACGTTGAAGCGGCGACCCATGAAAATTCCACGCTCGCTGATATTCGATCGGCACATTCCACTTGGATTTCTTCCTCTCTTGCTTCGTCCGTACTTCGTCGGATGAGAGAAAGGTCGCGCCGATAAAAGTTCCGAACTTTTTCATTCCTCGTCATACCCTCTATCTATTCACCGGTAAGAGTCTGGCGGTCTTTCGTGTTATCGACGATATCAGACCTCGAGGGGATTGGAGAACGCAAATCGACGGGATAAATCTGTTTCCTTGGGATAAGAATACTGTTCTAATGGAAATTATGCGCTCATTCGGTCGCGCCGCAAAGTATTAACACTTTAACGACCGCTAGCCGATTAATCGGCTTTTCGGTTCCAACTGTTATTTAACGGTAGCCGATTAATCGGCTTTTCGGTGGTCAACGATTATATTAGATAAAATAAATATCAGGTGATATTATGACAATTTTAAATGAGAATAAAATTACACTGGTTTGAAACCAAAGGATTCTCAACAACACCTTCAGTATTTTTCAGTTATAAAGCTTTACAAATAGGCACATAGATTCCTGCGCGATATCCAAAACAGAGTCGGTCGTTAGTGAGTGACATCTTCAGTCAATAGCGGTCGATAAAGTGTTAAATGATTTGCAACGTCTGTCGGTTCACTGCTAAGTCCCTCGATCTTTCAGATAATCGGTAATATTCGAGATCGTCGGAAGAACATTTTTTTTGTTGCACACGAGGATACTGAGTATCGTTGGGAATTGCATGCTTGTTTCCCCCTATTCCGGAAGAATAAATGACCTGCTGCAATGAAACGTTTATCTATTCACTGCGGAGTCTCTTGCGATTTTTCAGGTAATCGACGATGCCTCAATGGGTTCGAAGAATGCATTGGCAAGACTTTATTTTTTCCGGATAAATGTGCTGCGCGTCGTTAGAAATTGTGTACTTATTCTCTCGTATTTCAAAAAAATAAATGTGCTGTTGCAATGAAGCATTTATTTATTCAATGCTAAAACGCTTGAGATTTTTCAGGTAACCGACAATGTCAGACCTGAATGCGGTCAAAGAATGTGAATCGACGAGACAAATTTGTTTTTCCTGAAAAAGGTCGTTTCCTGACAATGCGCGTCGATAGAAATTGTGTGCTTATTCTCTCGTATTTCAAAAAAATAAATGTGCTGTTGCAATGAAGCATTTATTTATTCAATGCTAAACCACTTGAGATTTTTCAGGTAACTGACAATGTCAGACCTGAACGCGGTCGAAGAATGTGAATCGACGAGGCAAATTTGTTTCTCCTGAAAAAGGTCGTTTCCTGACATTGTGCGTCGTTAGAAATTGTGTACTTATTCTCTCGTATTTCGAAAGAATAAATGTCCTGTTGCAATGAAGCATTTATCTATTCATTGCTGAAACACTTGGGATTTTTCAGGTAACCGACAATGTCAGACCTGAATGCGGTCGAAGAATGTGAATCGATGAGACAAATTGGTTTTTCCTGAAAAAGGTCGTTTCCTGACATTGTGCGTCGTTAGAAATTGTGTACTTATTCTCTCGTATTTCGAAAGAATAAATGTCCTGCTGCAATGAAGCATTTATCTATTCATTGCTGAAACACTTGGGATTTTTCAGGTAACCGACAATGTCAGACCTGAACGCGGTCGAAGAATGTGAATCGACGAGGCAAATTTGTTTTTCCTGAAAGAGGTTGTTCCCTGGGACTGCGCGTCGTTAGAAATTGTGTGCTTATTCTCTTCTATTCCGAAAGAATAAACAATATGTTGCAACACAGTATCTATCTGTTCACTACCACGTCTCTGACGATCTTTCAAGTAATCGACAGTATCAGACCTCTAGGGAATTGAGAAACGCTAATCGACGAAGCAAACCTTTTCTTCTTTCTAGCCAAGGATACCGAGTGTCGTTGGAAATTGTGCGTTTATTCTCTCTCATCGCGAAATAAATGATTCGTTGCAACGAAGCGTCAATCTATTCACTACGAAGTCTCCCGCGATCTTCCACATTACTGACAATATCCAACATCGCGATTGTTAAAGAATATAAACGGCGACAAGTTTCTTTATTACAGACAAGAATACTGATCCTCTGAAAATTGCGCGCTTATTCTCTCCGACGGCGACGGAACAAATGCTCTCGTATAATGAACCGTCTATCTATTCACTGCTCATTTTTCCGCGATCTTTCACGTAATCGACAGTGTCAGCCGTCGAGAGGACTGAGGAATATAAATCGACAGGACAAATTTTCCTTTTTTCAGGCAAGAGCACTGAGTATCGTTATAATTCAGCGCCCATTCTCTATCGCCGCGAAATAATAAATGATCGTTCTCCTGCGAATAATAGCAGTCCCCTCTCTCTCTCTCTCACTTTTGCTCTTTTCTCTCGACTGCGCGCCGCCAAATCGATTTTCCTCAGTCACGATAGCGCGTTTCGTTTGACGTCTGCCAAATCGCGTTTGCTTCTCATTTTCCCACATTTCCCCCATTATTCGTTTACTCATAACGTCCACTCGCGGCGAGCGCGATTGGCGCATCGATTATGACACGATTTGACGGGATTCGATTTCGATAAGCCATGAGCGCGACCAGTGCGATGAAATTGACACGGTAAAGCGGTTCGGAATGACGAGACGACGGATGTCTTGCTGTAAGCGACAGAACGAGTCCAAGAACGAGGACGACTGTCTGACGGAGCGATCGATCGTCGGCAGGCCCGTTCGTCAATGATTATATCCGATTTAATTGCCCCGAAAATATCTCGCCCACTCGAAAAGGTCAGAGCGCGAAGTTACACAAAAATGCACGTATTGTATTCCGCGAGTTCGCGACATTTATACCGCGACAGTTACCGTGTCATGCATAATTCAACGCGTTGAACGTCGTCTTATCTAAAAATGGATGACGAGCAGATTCGCGTAGGAGCGTGTCATATAAAAATCGCTGACGGTATACAGCGTTCTTCATCGATATTCTGATATAGGTTAGAAGTCGTAGCATTTAGGACGAAGTTGTTTATGCGCTTTCGAGCTTTTGCACGGTGATATTTAGTTTCAAGAAATTATAATGAGCTTTCAGACGTTTGTTTCCTAATTGTTGTATATATGCGTTCAAGCAACTTAGCACGCTCCTCAATACTTTCGCCTATCATAGTGCTCGTTGGGTATTTTTTTCAGCAAATATTTTTAAATTAGTGATGATTTGTTAATAGTAACACGTTATTTTTTAAAAACTTTCTAAAAATGCAAAAAATTCGCAATGAATCCTATTTGCAATTTTGTAAAAGCAATTGATATCACGGTGCTTCAATCTTTGTTTATTTTCTAACAACTGGCATTACTTTCATTTTGCACGATTTAATCATACTCTGCAGTATTTTATCGCATCGCGGTTCAAACAGCGAAACGCTTGGCAGTCAAAGTGTTAAACTGTCCACAAATATTTCTGTAATATTGCTAATCGTTTTGCGCTATCCATAAAGCTTCAAATAACTAATTCGCAACACAAATTCGAAAAACTGCGGTCAATCCGAACTGTGTGTTTCTCGTCACCTTAGAATATGCAAGACGATATATCTTTGGCCCAGAATGACGAAATACGCAAGACAATATATCTCGTAATCCCCGAACGACGAAACAATGTTTTACGATGTGTTAACATGCTCCTCAATACTTTCGCCTGACCTAGACTTTGAACCAAGAGGTCTGGAGTGTTAGAAAGTAAAAATAACAGCACATGACCCTGATGCCCAAGAATACCGACCTCCTGCATGCCACAAGACAATCGATGGAATTTCTTTTATTTTCTATCCCTCAGCAGCATGGGCAAATTTTCTATATTGTCATAGAAGGACTCAAACAATTTCCTCGGTGCATCAGTAGAAAACTTTGTATCTATTAAACTAACTTGAATCGTTCGGTTCATCTACTTACTATTTACCTCAGTAACAAAAACCAATGAAATAGACAGTCTTCTTCGGCGAGTCATACGAATCACAACTTCTCAATTACCTACAAACTTACTCTTTATACGAATCGATACAACAATCAAGTGTAAATACTGTACGCAATTCCAGATAAACATTATTAACTAACTTCAAGAATCAAATGCTTTCAAAATTTACTTTAAATTCATTGTTATTTCTTTCGCTCATTTGAAGATCCTGATTATTCTTCCTTTAATAAATGAGGAATATCTTTCTGAAAATCAACGTTTATCATAAAACAAATGATCCTTCATGGTAAGAATAATGTGTACTGGCATATTCAAACACATTTTCTATATTCCTACGCAACACTAACAGAAATAACTATGTTCTCAAGTTGTGTAACTATCCGTTCTGAACTGGTAATGGTGTAGCAAAACTGTAGAATTTGTTGTCAGAATTCTACGATCGCGATAATGAGCAGAAGTGTAAATGATATTCACGGCGATGGGATTGTTCAACTTGCCGGCCTTGAAGAATGAGAGCGGATAATTTTTCAAAGTTCGCACAGACGACTCGACGTCAAGATCCGCGGCGCGTTCAGGAATCTTTCAGCGTGGGACACGTTGAGTAATTTATTCTCGCGCCTGGGCGGCGATAAATCGTTCCCGTGAAAATTAATGAACATCAAGAGGTCTGCGTAGTTTGGCGACAAATACAGAACGCGGCGTCCGATAAAGCGCGACACTGAGGGACTCAGCGTTTGTCACAAATTATCGAAGACGGGAGCAAACGTTATCGTCGTCATCGATCTTACGCCCGTTGGACTCGATCTTGTCACATATTTGTTAACACAGAATGTGCCGTGCAACTTGATTAATTGCGTTCCTTCTTGCATGTATCGGTGTAGTTTGATGAAACGTGAAAGCGCCAGTCTTATTTATGCAATGAAGATTTTTTATCTTCGAGTGCTTATTGACTGTCTATTTAACGCACTTTTAAATGATGAAGAAATTAGTACTGTTACATAAAATACTAAAAAAGTTTTGTAAATTCGATTATTTTCTACTTATTAAAAATTAATAGAATGATATTGTTAGGTCATTTGCATATTCTTAAGGTACTATTATTAATTACTTCCGCGATTCGTCTTCGACAGCCCCCATAGAACTCATCAACCGCAACCTATGAATAAATCGCTCTAAAATCCCACATAATAGCATAAACTAGTACTATTAAATAAAATACTAAAGATTAAAGTTTTGTATTATAAATTCTATTATTTTCTTCTTATTAAAAACTAATAGAACGACTGATATTGTTAGGTCATTTACATATTCTTAAAGTAGTATCATTAATTACTTTTGCGATTCGTGTTCGACAACCCCCATAAAACTCATTAACCGTAACCTATGAATAAATCGCTCTAAAATCCCACATAATAGCATAAACTAGTACTATTAAATAAAATACTAAAGATTAAAGTTTTGTAAATTCGATTATTTTCTTCTTATTAAAAATTAATAGAATGACTGATATTGTTAGGTCATTTGCATATTCTTAAGGTAGTATCATTAATTACTTTTGCGATTCGTGTTCGACAACCCCCATAAAACTCATCAACCGCAACCTATGAATAAGTCGCTTTAAAATCCCACATAATAGCACAAACTAGTACTATTATATAAAGTACTAAAAATTAAAGTTTTGTAAATTCTATTATTTTCTTCTTATTAAAAATGAATAGAACGACTGATATTCTTAGGTCATTTGCATATTCTTAAGGTACTACCATTAATTACTTTCACGATTCGTGTTCGACAACCCCCATAAAACTCATTAACCGCAACCTACGAATAAGTCGCTCTAAAATCCCACATAATAGCACAAACTAGTACTATTATATAAAGTACTAAAAATTAAAGTTTTGTAAATTCTATTATTTTGTTCTTATTAAAAATTAATAGAATAACTGATATAGTTACGTCATTTGCATATTCTCAAGATAGTACCATTAATTACGTTCACGATTCGTGTTCGACAACCCCCATAAAACTCATTAACCGCAACCTACGAATAAATCGCTCTAAAATCCCACATAATAGCATAAACTAGTACTATTAAATAAAATACTAAAGATTAAAGTCTTGTAAACTCGATTATTTTCTTCTTATTAAAAATGAATAGAACGACTGATATTCTTAGGTCATTTGCATATTCTTAAGGTACTATCATTAATTATTTTCGCAATTCGTGTTCGACAACCCCCATAAAATTCATCAACCGCAACCTATGAATAAATCGCTCTAAAATCCCACATAACAGCATAAACTAGTACTATTAAATAAAATACTAAAGATTAAAGTTTTGTAAATTCTATTATTTTCTTCTTATTAAAAATGAATAGAATGACTGATATTGCTATGTCATTTGCATATTCTTAAGGTAGTATCATTAATTACTTTCACGATTCGTGTTCGACAACCCCCATAAAACTCATCAATCGCAACCTATGAATAAATCGCTCTAAAATCCCACATAACAGCATAAACTCACCGATCCATTCTTCTAACAGCGCAGAGTACATTAATTCGCGATAATCCAACATAAATTACAGCCCACGCTCAACTTCCCGTCCCAACCATAACCACGCCCGATCGACCTAATGCCGTTCCAACCTGCAAAATAGCAAAATAATCGCAGAAACAAGGATCGCCAATGTTTATCCTCCCTGAAATCCTTCCGGTAGTGCCAACCGTCGGCTAACGAATCAATTTCCGCTGATCCAGGACTCGCTACGCATGTCTCCGAGCGCAGGGCTGACTTACAGAAAGTACACTAGGGCTTCAGCCAGCTAGTTGGCAGTTAATCACCCAATTCGCCCGTTAATTCCGCTGATCCAATAATTAATATTGTTCCCGGACATGCCAGTTAGCCGTGAGCGCATTACCGAACACGAATGGGATGCGTGTGCAGGGCTTTGCGTCGCAGTATTGAGTGGTCGTCGGCCGGTCGATTTCCAATGGCGAACGAAGTCGGAAATGGTGAGTGATGCTGGCCGGAACGTTAGCGGAAAGGGCATGTGAATGGAGAGACTATAAACAGGTACAGTGAACGGGCTGGAATAACAAAGTGCGGGACCTGCAGGATACCCAGAGAGTGTTAAAGTTGTGTTTGTCGGAGACTGTACTATTGTTTACTAATTTACACGCCCCGATTGCCGCTGGACGCTGTACAGACCGGGAAAGTTCGAGGGACTTGTTTACTGACTTTACCGAGGCTCGGCGCAATATGCATAAATGCGTGCATAGAAGTGCGCATATGTGGAATCTGCACGTCGGCCAGACGTTAGAAATGCCTGGCTGGAAGAAGATAACGAGCGGTCGTGTGAATGTTTGTTTTGCTGAGGAAGCATTCGCGCGGGACGTCGCGGGATTATGGGGAAACGATGAATTTGAATATTTTTCTGATTGCAAATAAAATAATATTGTTCCCGAAGCGACGTTTGTTTTATTATGGGGGGAAAAATAACAGAGAATGAGTTGTCCGCAAGTAATGGCCGATATGTGTTTGTAACATATGTACATCACCGAAATATCATTCTGTAAGATTGCAATATTATGGTAAACGATTAATACGATATTTCTTTTAGTGCTGGTAGAAAGATGTCCTGAAGGCATGCTTTATTATATGAGAACATATATCCCAGAATGAACTGCTCCCCAACTTATGGTGGGTGTGCATACGGAACATATCTACACAATGCGTTTTTATAGTAACTCGCCTCATATTATTTAATGAAATGTAGTATATGAGGATTTTTTCCAAAACCATTTCTGTCTACTGAATAGTCAGAAGAGAATTGCAAGCATACGTGCATATGTATCATAGTATATACAGTGCATATCGTGCCAGTATACTCAGCAACGCTTGTACAGTAACTCGCTCCATATTATTGAATAAAGTTTAATACATCAGGATTTTTTCATAACAATTTCTTCCTGTCAGCACTCAGAAAAGAATTGCATGCATACGTGCACATGTGTCGTAATATATACAGTGCATACCATGCCAGTATATTCAGCAACGCTTATACAGTAACTCGTTCCATATTATCGAATAAAGTGTAGTACATCAGGATTTTTTCACAACAATTTCTTCCTGTGAGCATTCAGAAGAAAATTGCATACATACTTGTACATGTGTCAGAGTATACAAGTGCGTACTATGCCAATATGTTCAGCAACACTTATATAGTAACTTGCTCCATATTATTTAATAAAATTTAGTGTATGTATATACAGTGCATATCGTGCCAGTATATTCAGCAACACTTATACAATATCTCGCTTCATATTGTTTAATAAAATTTAGTATATATATATACAGTGCATATCCTGCCAGTATATTCAGCAAAACTTATATAGTAACTTGCTCCATATTATTTATAAAATTTAGTACATGTATATACAGTGCATATTGTGCCAGTATATTCAGCAACGGTTATATAGTAACTTGCTCCATATTATTTAATAAAATTTAGTGTATGTATATATAGTGCATATCAGGCCAGTATATTCTGCAACACTTATACAATATCTCGCTCCATATTATTTATAAAATTTAGTATATGTATATTCAGTGCATATTGTGCCAGTATATTCAGCAACGGTTATATAGTAACTTGCTCGATATTATTTAATAAAATTTAGTGTATGCGTATACAGTGCATATCAGGCCAGTATATTCTGCAACACTTATATAGTAACTTGCTCCATATTATTTATAAAATTTAGTACATGTATATACAGTGCATATTGTGCCAGTATATTCAGCAACGGTTATATAGTAACTTGCTCGATATTATTTAATAAAATTTAGTGTATGCGTATACAGTGCATATCAGGCCAGTATATTCTGCAACACTTATACAATATCTCGCTCCATATTATTTATAAAATTTAGTATATGTATATACAGTGCATATTGTGCCAGTATATTCAGCAACACTTATACAGTAACTCGCTCCATATTATTTATAAAATTTAGTATATGTATATACAGTGCATATCGTGCCAGTATATTTAGCAACACTTATACAATATCTCGCTTCATATTATTTAATAAAATGTTGTATATACATATACAGTGCATCGTTCCAGTGTATTCAGCAACGTAGACATACATCATTTACTGTCTAGACTATATTCCCAAGGGAGCGCGGTGCACCTGAGGATTTCCCCTACATCACATTATCAAGTTACTTTTTAACCTACGTTCAAATTTGGCACACCACCCTCAGGAGACTCATCATCTGTTCATCATTTACATTAATAACGTATTAGCAATGCTTAAGTGAATAGGCTATTTGATTACGACCCATTCCCTAGCGCCTCTTCTAGCAAAGCGAACTTTATCCGATGGGACAAAAAGAAATGCCGACCGCCCACGCAGAAAGTAGTGGATATGAAATCTGGAGAATGACACGAAGTGACTGTAGACTTCAATATTATGTCAATTCTCTCATGTACAGTCGTGACGTAGATGCAACAACTTTTAAGTCTACTGCCCCTCAGGTTAATTGCTATTCCTGTATGCAGACTCCCACTCATATGTCATTGCACCATGTGCTCTGAATGTGCAGGGTAATATCATTATGTCCGCCTAAGCGGGACATTCAAAAGTCGCCACCCATTGACGCAATCCGAGACAACTGATTCGTATTTCATTCGCATAAACTGCTTCAATATGTTTAGTTCTGCTGTATTAACCCATTGCACTCCGTTGTCCCCTCTCAGGGGATAAATTAACTTATTCCAGCGCAACTTTTTGAGACGTGCATGTTTGCCTGAAGTTTTCTCTTGAAATGACACAAGAAATCAAATCAAAATATAATAAAATTACTAAGATATATAAAACAAATATCAGCCGGTTTTGTTACGACTCACCAACCACCGGACCTTGAAAATGTTAATCTCCATAGGCCATAAAACCGATGTAGGGACGATATCAATTATAATGGATAAACTTGTATTTTTGATTTTATGAATAAAGTCCTACAACTTTTTGATCAAGGTGGTATTGCCTTCGTTGGAAAGAGTTGCTCATCTACCGTAATATAAGCTCCTGGTTTGAAGCAATTTTGGCTATTTTCAATAAATTTGTTCCAAACTATTGAAACTAAAGCAAATTTGTCTCTTTATAAACGTTGACTCCTCTGATTTTTTTGTCGAAACGAATGTAATATAGAATCTCGGTAAAATCACATCTACTCATAGTTGTGGAAAAAAATGTTGCTCCCCACTTGTTATTCCATAAATATTCAAGTCTTAAAGTGTTTCCTTCGTACGCCCCACGTGCATACAATGTTGCGATAAACGCTTTCAATTTTGCTTGCGTAAATGTCAATTTTTTCCTCAAAACTCGGGAGGCTTCTGACTGTGTACAAGTTCTTACATGTTCTAAAATATTGTGGTCAGTTACTAATAAAAATGCGCTGCTTAGCTCCTCCTTCGAAATATTTCTTTTTGCATTTGCTCTCATATATTCTCAATATCATATATTTTGAAATCATATATTGGCATCATATATTCGGGATCATATATTCTGTCCCGAAAAAACGTTGCAGTACTTATCAAATGTTGTAGCTGCCCTAAGGTAATTTCATCACATTGAAACATGCACCAATCATTTTGACCGGCACTGATATAAGTATCAATAACAAAAAATATATTTGTTACGAATACATATAAAATAATATGAAGTTCATAAACGTAGGATTTAGATTGGATTGATATATTAAACGGTTTTAGTCACAAAAGTAATAGCTATAATGTTACTCGCACTACACTCTATATTAAACGCTGACAAAGATTCGTTAAGACGCACACACTGTTATTCTTGAAAGATTCGCAGAGACCCACTTATTTTAACATCGCGCTCAACCCTTTTATACTGTTTGGTTTCCATGATAATAAATTCATTCGAGAACATTCCTAATAACAAATATAGACTCATGCATTCTTTCTCACTCTCCCTCTCATACGCACATTTTGCTTGCGTAAATGTCCAGTTTTTCGTAAAAACTCGGGAGGCTTCTAACTGTGTACCAGTTTTTACATGTTCTAAAATATTGTGGTCAGTTAGTAATAAAAATGCGCTGCTTAGCTCCTCCTTCGAAATATTTCTTTTTGCATGTTCTGTAGGCCCAGGTACATCCTTGCAAATACACTGAACTGGTAATCTTTCATCAACACCTCCTCCTTCAACTTTTTGGAATCATATATTCTGAATATCATATATTTTGAAAACATATATTGGCATCATATATTCGGAATCATGTATTCTGTCCCGAAAAAACGTTGCAGTACTTATCAAATGTTGTAGCTGCCCCAAGGTCATTTCATCACATTGAAACAGGCACCAATCATTTTGACCGGCACTGATATAAGTATCAATAACAAAAAATATATTTGTTACGAATACATATAAAATAATATAAAGTTCATAAATGTAGGATTTAGCTTGGATTGATATATTAAACGGTTTTAGTCACAAAAGTAATAGCTATAATGTTACTCGCACTACACTCTATATTAAACGCTGACAAAGATTCGTTAAGACGCACACACTGTTATTCTTGAAAGATTCGCAGAGACCCACTTATTTTAACATCGCGCTCAACCCTTTTATACTGTTTGGTTTCCATGATAATAAATTCATTCGAGAACATTCCTAATAACAAATATAGACTCATGCCTTCTTTCTCACTCTCTCTCTCTCATACGCACATTTTGCTTGCGTAAATGTCCAGTTTTTCCTCAAAACTCGGGAGGCTTCTGACTGTGTACAAGTTCTTACATGTTCTAAAATATTGTGGTCAGTTACTAATAAAAATGCGCTGCTTAGCTCCTTCTTCGAAATATTTCTTTTTGCATGTGCTGCAGGCCCAGGTACATCCTTGCAAATACACTAAACTGGTAATCTTTCATCAACACCTCCTCCTCCAACTTTTTGGAATCATATATTCTGAATATCATATATTTTGAAATCATATATTGGCATCATATATTCGGGATCATATATTCTGTTCCGAAAAAACGTTGCAGTACTTATCAAATGTTGTAGCTGCCCTAAGGTAATTTCATCACATTGAAACATGCACCAATCATTTTGACCGGCACTGATATAAGTATCAATAACAAAAAATATATTTGTTACGAATACATATAAAATAATATGAAGTTCATAAACGTAGGATTTAGATTGGATTGATATATTAAACGGTTTTAGTCACAAAAGTAATAGCTATAATGTTACTCGCACTACACTGTATATTAAACGCTGACAAAGATTCGTTAAGACGCACACACTGTTATTCTTGAAAGATTCGCAGAGACTCACTTATTTTAGCATCGCGCTCAACCCTTTTATACTGTTTGGTTTCCATGATAATAAATTCATTCGAGAACATTCCTAATAACAAATATAGACTCATGCCTTCTTTCTCACTCTCTCTCTCATACGCACATTTTGCTTGTGTAAATGTAAAGTTTTTCCTCAAAACTCGGGAGGCTTCTAACTGTGTACCAGTTTTTACATGTTCTAAAATATTGTGGTCAATTAGTAATAAAAATGCACTGCTTAGCTCCTCCTTCGAAATTTTTTTCTTTTTGCATGTGCTGTAGGCCCGGGTACATCCTTGAAAATACACTAAAATGAGCGTAAAAATAGCTCGTTTACGCTCTAGTCTGTTTGCCATCACAGGAAGTAGTGCTTTGACTATCCATTTTAGAGGCTTTTCTCATCTCGGATGGCACAATGCCTTTTCGCACACTTTTAGAAGGTGTTTAGCTCGGGTACCCAGGGTTCGCTACTCCCACACTGTGGGTCTAAAGTGACCCCCAGCCCTTGGGGGCATACAACAACATCACCGGGAACGAAAAACACTCGAGTAATTCCGGCTGCGCGCGGGTGCTCACAATAAAAATATTCGCAGTCGCCTCTTTTCCCATTGCTGCCGGCTAATTTATCCTATAATGCGATTACGCGATGGCGTTCCGATCGCCGTCTGCCTGGACGGCGACGATAAATTGGCAGCGTGTTTAATTTTTCAATTGTAACGTTCGATCGGTGGAAGCGAGCGTGGGATTATGTAAAATAGGCGATGCGCCCTGACAATTCGCGACAATCAACGAACTCCCGTCGTGGATTTAATTCCGCGCCAATTGTCCGACTTAACTCGCTACTTTCGTATGCTCCGATGATTACCGCGCAATTGGGGTCTAATGAGCATCGAAGTGGATTGGGAAAGAAACGCAGCTTTTTAATTTCGTTTCAGTACTTCGAAAAAGCACGCGCCTCGTGATTAGTCGTGTAAAATTAATTTGTCGAATGAATGAGTCGTTAGCCGGTCTGAGATCTGTGATACATTTGGCGAATTCGTTAACCATTTTGATATTTGAAAGGATGTCGAACGGTTCGACGTCAATTCTCTTCATTGAGCTTATGAAGAGCTTCATTAACTTCACGTTAGAAGTTAATGAATTAGAGCCGACCGAATTAGGGGAGGTGAATTTTATCCTGTGTATATAGTTGCACCCTACACCATGTCAGGGTATTTCGTGGAACGTAATAAATCGGTTCATTAGGTTACGGGTTCGAATTAATAATTGTCCCATTAGCGGTGCGAGGCACATTTAATTCGCGGGTAATTTGCCGTTGACATTTAGACGTTTTCGCGCGGGATTCAACCATCGATCGTCAGAAGAGATTTAGTTAAATTTTTCGAATACCATTATGTCGACGTGATTGAGCTGCGTTCAAAGCATCAACGACGGGCAGCGGCTAATTATACAGCGCGACAAATTAATAATCGCTGCCCTGTCATCAGCTGGATGCATCTATATAATTCCAGGATGATTAGGGTGATTATATAAAAAGAAATGCCAACACGAAATCTGCGATCACTGGTTGATACTTTAAAACAGAAACTGAATGTCTATATATTTTGAGGTTTCGGTTTTATATCTATATTTGTTCTGAGCTCACGATAACGTAACCGCTGTTTGGTAAACTTATTCAATACCGGTATTTCAAATATTTCTTGCCAGTATTTGCGATTTATACATACCGAAATATATATACTGGTATAACACCGGTATTGGTGCGAAAAATACAGTTTTAAAACTATAGGAATTATTTATCAATGCGTAAGTAAGGACAAAAATGTTAAAGAGAACATCGATTTTAATTTAGAGTTTTATGCACTGATTAACATTGAAATATCAAACAAATCTCAACATGACGGTAACATGATGAGAATTAAAATACGTATACAGAATATGCCTTAGTATTATGCAGGTATTATAGTGAAATATTACTATACCGGTACAGCGACTATAATTTGAAAGCTACATACCGATATTTTCAGAATTCCTTTTCTTTTGGAGTAACAGAATAATTACCTACAAATAAGGGGACTTTATCGGTATTAGTAATATCTAATAGTAACATATAATATAATAATTAGTAACATATAATACATAGTACTAGTAATAGTATATATATATGTACTAGTAATATATAATATATAGGACGCTGCGTATTTTATACACTTCACATATTTGCACCTATTATAAGTTTCATAGCTAAAAGGCTAAGGGCGATCTTTTTTCATAGTTAATTCCACCCAGCTTTAATTAAATTGCATCAATATACAAGATGGGTATAAAGGTTGCAAGGACTTCCAACCGTTAGGTATTAACGTGCTTATCGTATCAGTAGCATAACGTTGGGTAAGCATGCATTAAGGCACTTTACCGTCCTATAACTTATTCACGGCCGATATGAGGTCAAATTGCCTGCGTTCTGACCGGAACCGCATTTCCGCAGCTTAATAATTATTATTCTGCGCCCTTTAATCGGCAAAACTTCCTCCGATTATCGGCTACGTTGCGCATACACGTATTGTCTACTTGCACCAACAATATGTCGAAAAGCCGTAAGTTCCAGTGCCATTTTCAGGTACGGTAAGAATAGTCTGATAAGCATGACTCCGATTTACAGCTCGCAAATACGAGGAATATCAGCAGATTTCATTGAAGTAAATCTGGCCGTGACTGAACGCATTTTAATACACGCACGTTATCGTGCTATGCACGATAAGATAACTACGGTTACATATAGTTGAAGACTGTGTACATTATCATATATTAGTCACACGGTTCCTCTTGTTTTGACACACATTTTGATTCGTCATTATATACGCACTAATATCTGGCCCCGATTTTTCGATTTGCTTTTGCGTCTTACCGTTCATTCTCTCACTTTGGTCAGATTCTCTTATGTTGCTGTTTAAGCCTTTGCAGTCGACTCTCCCCTTCGCGGGGACATGAAAATATTGTATATTATTATTGAGACAAATTTATGTAAACACAAAATTTGTTCAGATATTTGTTTCTTTAAGGTATTTCCTATTTGATACCAGTAAAAGTAATCGAAAAAATGAAAAACTTTGAACTTTATGACACTTTCATAAAGAATAAACTACAAAATGTCCATTTTATGGCATAATACTCAAATATACCGAAAAAGCTTTTATGCAAAATAAAATATGCATTTTCTGAAACTATACCATTTTACACAAAACGATTTGATTCGTCATTATATACGCACTAATATCTGGCCCCGATTTTTCGATTTGGTTTTGCGTCTTACCGTTCATTCACTCACTTTGGTCAGATTCTCTTATGTTGTTGTTTAATTCTTTGCACTCGACTCTCCCCTTCGTGGGGACATAAAAATATTGTATATTATTATTGAGACAAATTTATGTAAGCACAAAATTTGTTCAGATATTTGTTTCTTTAAGGTATTTCCTATTTGATACCAGTAAAAGTAATAAAAAAAAATGAAAAACTTTGAACTTTATGACACTTTCATAAAGAATAAACTAGAAAATGTCCATTTTATGGCATAATACTCAAATATACCGAAAAAGCTTTTATGCAAAATAAAATATGCATTTTCTGAAACTATACCATTTTACACAAAACGATTTGATTCGTCATTATATACGCACTAATATCTGGCCCCGATTTTTCGATTTGGTTTTGCGTCTTACCGTTCATTCACTCACTTTGGTCAGATTCTCTTATGTTGTTGTTTAATTCTTTGCACTCGACTCTCCCCTTCGTGGGGACATAAAAATATTGTATATTATTATTGAGCCAAATTTATGTAAGCACAAAATTTATTCAGATATTTGTTTCTTTAAGGTATTTCCTATCTGATACAAGTAAAAGTAATCGAAAAAAATAAAAAACTTTCAACTTTATGACACTTTCATAAAGAATAAACTACAAAATGTCCATTTTATGGCATAATACTCAAATATACCGAAAAAGCTTTTATGCAAAATAAAATATGCATTTTCTGAAACTATACCATTTTACACAAAACGATGCGGTACTCGTTACTTCATGAATAAACATGTTTGAGTGCAAACTGTTATATCTGCGAGTTTTTCTTAGATTTTTCTTCACCGCGCATCTGCGTGCATTTTTGCTGTTACATTTCATGATGTATCAGCGCATTCGGTGCAACACTGTGACATCAGACCACTACCGGATTATGCGGGAAAGAAGCAACAGCAGGAAGTGCTGTGTTGAGAGTCGCGTTGATAATCCGCGGTGATTCTTCATAATTTCAACAATCCCGCTATCGCGTTTATCATTCACGGCTCAAAGGATTCCCTTTCGCGTTACAGCGTCCGTAAATAGCAAGCACCGGTTCTCGACTACCGGGCTGTGATTTACGATTGGCCGCGAAGCATTTTTCTCCTGACCGACGGCGCGCTAGTCCCGGATGTTTATTGCTGGGGAAAACCGCTTGCCAACCGCCGGATCAACACGACACAACAAACACTTGCTACTTTGAATTATATTTATCAGCGACAATGCGCGTAGCGGTTGTACAACTCGTTTAAGTGTTAAAACATTAGCGACAAATTTGCGAAATTTTACGTGAAAAATGTCAAAGTGTATGAAATATGTGGAATATGTGCAGGACTATGCGAGGTATGCAGGATATGCGTTTACTACCTTGATCAAAAAGTTTTAGGACTTTATTCATAAAATCAAAAATAGAATTTTACCCATTATAATTGATATTGATTCATATAATTGATATAATTGATATTGAATTGATATTGATTCAAAATGTTGACCTGCTAGCTCCAAAATTCAATACATATTTCCATAAAACTGTAAAATCGTAAATACACACGTTTCCCAGCAAACATACTACCTTGATCAAAAAGTTTTAGGACTTTATTCATAAAATCAAAAATAGAATTTTATCCATTATAATTGATATTGATTCATATAATTGATATAATTGATATTGAATTGATATTGATTCAAAATGTTGACCTGCTAGCTCCAAAATTCAATACATATTTCCATAAGACTGTAAAATCATAAATACACACATTTCCCAGCAAACATACTACCTTGATCAAAAAGTTTTAGGGCTTTATTCATAAAATCGAAAATACAAGTTTATCCGGTATAATTGATATTGATTCATATAATTGATATAATTGATATTGAATTGATATTGATTCAAAATGTTGACCTGCTAGCTCCAAAATTCAATACATATTTCCATAAAACTGTAAAATCGTAAATACACACATTTCCCAGCAAACATACTACCTTGATCAAAAAGTTTTAGGACTTTATTCATAAAATCAAAAATACAAGTTTATCCATTATAATTGATATTGATTGATATAATTGATATAATTGATATTGAATTGATATTGATTCAAAATGTTGACCTGCTAGCTCCAAAATTCAATACATATTTCCATAAGACTGTAAAATCATAAATACACACATTTCCCAGCAAACATACTACCTTGATCAAAAAGTTTTAGGGCTTTATTCATAAAATCGAAAATACAAGTTTATCCGGTATAATTGATATCGTCGCCTTCAAAGTACTCCCCATCGACTGTAACGCACTTATACCAACGCTTGATCCAATCATCGAAACATCGCTGGTATTCAATTTTTGGTATGCCCATCAGAGCCGTCTTCGGTTTTTTCATAAGATCCTTCCGAGTTACTGTAACGCGTTCAGCGAAGCGGTTTTTTAAGTCGGTTAAACAGAAAAAAGTTGCAGGGAGCTAAATCAGGTGAATTCGGAGGCTGGTGAATAGTATTCGTATTATTTTTGGTCAAAAACTCGCGAATAAGGATCGTATTGTGCGACGGTGCGTTATCGTGGTGCAAAATCCACGAGTTGTTTGCTCACAAATTCGGACTTTTTTGGCAAATTGCTTCACTCAAACGTCTCATAACGCCCAAATAATACATTCTGTTGACTGTCTGTTGCTCTGGCAAGAATTCATGATGCACAACACCGTTGTAATGCATGAAAACCGTCAGCATCACCTTCTTTTTCGACTGAAAACAACGTGATTTCTTCGGAAGCGTTCGTGCCACCGAAAAACGTTTGATCTCGAAAGAGCATCGTTGCCGAAACACTTCTCCAACATTTCCAAGGTCTGCGCACCGTTAAATCCGTTTTTCACGCAAAATTTTATTCAAATTCGTTGATCCAAAGTTGATGCCATTTTCAAATATGTAAAAAATCGAAAACACGCGCAAAGGTAGATGTACTCAACACGGTATAACTTTTATCAATGTCAAGCTATGGCGCTGAAATTTGGTGGGAACGTTAATGTCAGATGTGGCAACCTAACGAAAAAAAAATTCAATCGAGTAACTGAGAGCGCCATTCGACGACCGGTCCTAAAACTTTTTGATCAAGGTGGTATGTGCAGAACTATGCGAGGTATGCAGGATATGCGTTTATATGTACAAAACCCTACGTGCCGTTAGATAATGGGCGACTGACCCGAATAAAATTTGTCAAGCGAGTTCAGTGTGTAGTTAAAAATGTACATTATGCAAGACAGGATAACGGCTTGTAAATGCAAACAGGGATTACGATTTTAATTTTGGGCAAGGCCGATTTAGGTAATTGCCAATTTGGCGTTAGGCGTTTAGAGTTCTTTACTATCGTTAATTTAATTTAGTTTTACCTTGGCTTTGCGGTATAATATCGTTTGTGTAAAATTAAACAGAGTATATATATATGTCGACGTTAAATTATAATAATTTGCATACGTTTGGTCCATTGTCCTCTCGTTCCCGCCGTCTGTTACTTCGTTCATTTTGGTGCCATTATTTGGGCGCATATATAATATGAAATAAAAAAATAGGACATCCTGGCCATATAGACATTCCGCCTTCAAGCAAATTACTTTTATTTTATTAATTAATTAAAATTTATTAAATCAAATAAAGCAAAAAAATTAAAAAAGCAAATTAATTAAAGCAAAAAATGTATTAATTAATTAAAGCAAATGTACGAAAGTAAAAATGTTTTATCGAAATTGTTTCGTGACGAGAGAAGTTTCTTTTTAGTGCCGCCTTCGCATATTTTCTACCGAAATATGCATTGGCATAAACGTCCGCGGAGTATTTACGAAGATCGCGTTTGACGATGGCCACGATACTCGATTATCCTGTATTACCCCCGCGTCCTTTACGCAGCGAAGGCTTCTGACGTTTACGTTTACGACGACGCTGGTTTCGACGTTATCAACCGCAGTGTTGGAAACTTAAAGGAGGAAAACGGGTATTAAGATATGGTGCGCCAGGATCGTTAAACGTAAAGTTCGAAGATACTATTCTTTGTAACAGAGAATATTCGGCTGAAGTTTATGTCAGTTTTAAAGGATTTAAGAAATATTCGTTTCTGATGCATAAAATCAACAATCAATCGATTTAATAAGTATATATTTTCGCATTATTCACGGGTGCCTGCCGACATTCGCACTGCGTTTGTTAACTTTTCTGTTAATCGGGTGGCTGCTCCGAATATGAAACATTATTCACATAAAATCTGTCGTTTTTCTCCAAATAATAATTCCTGTTGTCCCTTCCGCTTTGATTCCCGTTTGAACGAAAAAAAAAGAAGATATAAATGTTTGTCTTTTTCGTTCGACCATCAACGATGCATTTCAAAAATGTCCAGCGTAAAGCAGCAACAAAAATTAATCAGGTAGAAAAAGGCCGTTGACACAACGTAGCACATTATAGTAAAATCCAACGTTTTTCATTATTATATATTATTAACTCTATTATAGTATTATATTTTATTATATCAATTCTTAAACAAGAGTGCAACACCCAAGCTAACACCAGTCCAAGTTACTTCAGCCTCATCTATCTCATATATATTATTATATTTTAAATGTTTGTCTTTTCGTTCGACCATCGAGGATGCATTTAAGAAATGTTTAGCGTAACAAGTAAGAAAAGCAAAAACAAAGCAGTAATAAAAAATTATTCAAGTTGGAAAAGGCCATTGGCACAACGTAGCACATTATAGTAAGAATGCTACGTTTTTCATTATTATATTTTATACATAAATTATATTATTATATTTTAAATGTTTGTCTTTTCGTTCGACCATCAATGATGCATTTCAAAAATATTCAGCGTAAAGCCGTAACAAAAAATGATTCAAGTAGAAAAAGGCCATTGGCACAACGTAGCACATTATAGTAAGAATGCTACGTTTTCCATTATTATATTTTATACATCAATTATATTATTATATTTTAAATGTTTGTATTTTTCGTTCGACCATCAATGATGCGTTTCAAAAATATTCAGCGTAAAGCAGTAACAAACAAATGATTCAGGTAGAAAAAGGCCATTGGCACAACGTAGCACATTATAGTAAGAATGCAACGTTTTTCATTATTATATTTTATTACATCAATTATATTATTATATTTTAAATGTTTGTCTTTTTCGTTGGACCATAAATGATGCATTTCAAAAATGTTCAGCGTAAAGCAGTAACAAGCAAAAATATTCAGGTAGAAAAAGGCTGTTGGCACAACGTAGCACATTATAGTATGAATGCAACGTTTTCCATTATTATATTTTATTACCTCAATTATATTATTATATTTTGAATATTTGTCTTTTTCTTTCGACCATCAATGATGCATTTCAAGAATATTCAGCGTAAAGCCGTAACAAAAAATGATTCAAGTAGAAAAAGGCCATTGGCACGACGTAGCACATTATAGTATGAATGCAACGTTTTTCATTATTATATTTTATTACATCAATTATATTATTATAGTTTAAATGTTTGTCTTTTCGTTCGACCATCAATGATGCGTTTCAAAAATATTCAGCGTAAAGCAGTAACAAACAAGTTATTCAGGTAGAAAAAGGCCGTTGGCACAACGTAGCACATTATAGTAAGAATGCTACGTTTTCCATTATTATATTTTATTACATCAATTATATTATTATAGTTTAAATGTTTGTATTTTCGTTCGACCATCAATGATGCATTTCAAAAATATTCAGCGTAAAGCAGTAACAAACAAATGATTCAGGTAGAAAAAGGCCGTCGGCACAACACAGCACATTATAGTATGAATGCAACATTTTTCATTATTATATTTTAAATGTTTGTCTTTTTCATTCGACCGTCAATGATGCGTTTCAAAAATATTCAGCGTAAAGTAGTAACAAACAAATGATTAAAGTAGAAAAAGGCTGTTGGCTCAACGTAGCACATTATAATAAGAATGCTACGTTTTTCATTATTATATTTTATTACATCAATTATATTATTATATTTTATTATAACACCCAAGCTAACACCAGTCGAAGTTACTTCAGCCTCATCTATCCGCCACTTTTTTCCGAAGGTCTCGCGCAGCTCGTAAATTTTCTTCTGTCCCTTAGCATATGACTCTCTCATATCTCAGGTTTGAGGGACACCGACACGGAATCGTAGGGTGAGATAGCGTCGACGTGCACGATTTTTCACACCGTATCACGACCGACCCCCCAACGCGCCTCTCTTTCGCCTTTTTCTCAACTACGTCTTCTTCGCGAAGCTCCTCGTGGCACGGACTTCGCAACGCGGTGCATGCTCGTCGAGAAATCTGCCGCCTTAACTTTTACGATCCCGCAGGATCGTCATTGGCATCTTGCCCGCTGAAAGCTCCGGACTTACGGAGGGACCAGAAAGCCTCTTATGCCTCGTGATTATGGAATTTGCCTCCTCTGTCGATCGACATTATTAGGACAGATTATAGGAGAATTCTTAAACACTGACGACGCTAAATATTCCCGGACATCGAGTCTGGCAGCAAGCTGTAGGCGTGGCAGCGGACGTTTTAGTCCTTTGTACTCGAAGGTGAGGGGCACGAAAAAGTGGCAAGGGATTATTGAGAGAAAGGTATTTTTGACAGGTTGACTGCCAAACATATTTTGCTATGTTAGAACAGCGATACGATTAAATACCGCAGAGTATGGTTAAGTCGTGCAAAATAAAGGTAACGCAGAGTTGTTAGAAGCCAAAGTATTGAAGCACCGATCCAATATCGCCTTGCTTTTGCCTTTTTCTCAAATAGGCTTCATTGCGAATTTTTTGCATTTTTAGTAAAATCTTCTGTGCCGGCACCGCGTATTTTGTTATGTTAGAATCGCGATGCAATGAAATATTGCAAGAGTATGATTCAATCGCGCAAAATGAAGGTAACGCAGAGTTTTTAGAAACCAAAGTATTGAAGCACCGTTCAATATCAATTGCTTTTACAAGATTGCAAATAGGCTTCATTGCGAAATTTTTGCATTTCTAGTAAAGTCTTTGCACCATTTACCGCGTATTTTGCTACCGTAGAATCGCGATGCTATAAATACTGCAGAGTATGATTAAATCGTGCAAAATAAAGGTAACGCAGAGTTGTTAGCAGCCAAACTATTGAAGCGCCGTTCCGATATCAATTGCTTTTACAAGATTGCAAATAGGCTTCATTGAGAATTTTTTGCATTTTTAATCAAATCTTTTGCACCGGTCACCGCGTATTTTGCTACATTAAAACCGCGATGCAATCAAATATTGCAAAAGTATGATTCAATCGCGCAAAATAAAGGTAACGCAGAGTTGTTAGAAGCCAAAATATTGAAGCACCGATCCAATATCAATTGCTTTTACAAGATTGCAGATAGACTTCATTGCGAAATTTTTGCATTTCTAGTAAAGTCTTTGCACCATTTCCCGCGTATTTTGCTATGGTAGAATCGCGATGCTATGAAATACTGCAGAGTATGATTAAATCGTGCAAAATAAAGGTAACACAGAGTTGTTAGCAGCCAAAGTATTGAAGCCCCGTTCTAATTGCTTTTACAAGATTGCAAATAGGCTTCATTTCGAATTTTTTGCATTTTTAGTAAAATCTTTTGCACCGGTCACCGCGTATTTTGCTACATTAGAACCGCGATGCAATGAAATATTGCAAAAGTATGATTCATTCGCGCAAAATAAAGGTAACGCAGAGTTGTTAGAAGTCAAAGTATTGAAGCACCGATCCAATATCAATTGCTTTTACAAGATTGTAGATAGACTTCATTGCGAATATTTTGCATTTTTAGTAAAATCTTTTGCATCGGGTTAGAAGCCAAAGTATTGATGGACCATTCCAGTACCATTGCTTTTACAAGATTGCAAATAGACTTCATTGCGAATTTTTTGAATTTTTAATAAAATCTTTTGCACCGGTCACGGTTCTTTTTCGATATTATTTTCTACATTTTCTATATGTTCTTTTTCGATATTTTTCTATATTAAAACCGCAACGTGATGAAGTACTACAGAATATGATTGAATTGTGCAAAATGAAGATAATGCGAAGGTATCGGAGACCGAAGAATCGAATATATATTATAATATAATATAATAATATTTAATATTAATTGCATTTCCAAAATGATAAATGCATTTTTCGAATTTCTCGTGAGATCTTTTGCGCCGATGAAAGCGAATGAAATATGAAGGCATGTTTGTGTTCTGAGAAAATACCTGATAGAGGCGAAAAACACTAATATGCGTTCGACGAAAATAAAAATGATATAGTTGAAGCAGGCATATATGCATTTTACAAATGGCAGGTGCTAAACGTGAGTTGGTATTTCAAACTGTCATCGACTTCGAACTGCTCCGTCTGCAAAGGGTTAAGGGCGAACTATGTCATACTTGGAAATTTTAACATGGGCCATTATATATGTATGTTGCGAAGGGGAGAATACGAACAAGATGGTCATACACTCGCACATATACCAGTACATTCCTTCGTTTCCCAGAAAAGTAATATAGCGTCCCAAATATGCGTCCGCCCAAAGGCCTATTGCTTAAAAGATTTAAACAAACTGTTCCTACGTACAGTGAAATTCATAATCACCTCCCTAAATTGCCGCCGCTTGGGTGCGATTTTTTGCCACGGCGGAGAACGCGTAAAATTAATGTCTGCTGAAATTCTTGTACCACTCGTAGCTTCCAAACATGAACTGTCCCTGCTACGAGAGAAACCATGCGGTAACTCTGCGAGTGGCTACGCTGGCAGAGTGCTCGGAAAAATGCACGTAGTTCCTAAATGAGAGGAAGATTCGGCGAAAGAGTGGACTTTAGCACGCAACACCGATCCATTACGAGTAAAAGCAATGAAAAAAATGAGGAATACCTGCTCCATTTAAAATTCCTAAAGTTCTTGGTCAAACAATCGAAAGGTGAATTCCAGTAACGGTAAAAACATCTTTCTATAACATGTTCAGACAATAGAACGAGAAATTACATATGTGCCCATAATTATGAAAGTGGTCTAAGTCATATATTTCTTGTTTCGAGATATTTAATGAATTGCATTTGAATAAATTAAAAGATATTTTTACATTATGCGACATTTTAATTTATAATTTTATTAGTCTTAATTAATGGAAATTTACTATGAATATGAAATTTTGTGTGAATTTTATACGATAATATTATTTTTAAAGATTGAATTGACTTAGACCATTTTCAAAATTAACTGAATGTCCTATAAATGACTTAAAGCAATAAAGAACTTTGAGTTTTATTTGAAACAATAATTTGATTGAAATAATTCGTGAACATTTATTACATTCATTAATTATTTTTAAACAGTAATCCATTTTTATCATTATTTCGAGTATTTAAGATTCTTAAAATGTTCCTGAAAAACTGGAGGGATGTACGGTAGTAAACTCATAATATCTTTATGTTTTTCTTCCGATACTGGTCTAATGGTGGTGTATAATGGAAGTAATTTAATATTTCCGTATATTTTTGGTCTTCCTTTTTTAGGTGAAAGATCCAAAACGTGAAATTTAGAATCATCTAAAGATGTTTTATAGAACATTTAATAAGGTTCATTTTTCAAGAATCTCATCCATTGAATTTGTAGCCAAGAGACAGATTCACCCGCGGTATTTTTTACTCTTCTTGTTATTGATTCTTCTAGAATGAAGTTGTCGTTATTATTAAAATTTGATTGTCATTTATTTTATTATGTAGTTCAGAAACGCGTCAAAGAAGGCCACGTGCCATTTTCAAGTTGTTTATATAATTTATTTAAATTTTTGACTTAGACCACTTTCATAATTAAAACTAAATGAATTCCATATAATGTTGAAATTACAACCACTATCTAATGATTCATTTTTGACAATTTCGTAAAAATTACATTGAATAAATTTAGTTAAACATAATGTGGTATGAAATAACTGATAAACTCATTTTTTTTAAATTTTGACTTAGACCACTTTCATAATTATGGGCACATATAATTCGTGCGCGAAGAAATAAACGAAATTGTTAGTATGTTTGGAAAAAAAGCACGAACTGGAAGATGACAAACAACTTATTACTGCGACATTTGAGCCGTTTATTTTGAAAGTGGCCTAACTCCGTTTTTAAATATTTTCCGGTTACCATGGTTACATGTACAAAATCATATTATTTATCAGTAAATGTTATTTATCTCGATGTGAAGATAAATGGAGTTAGGCCACTTTCAAAATAAAAGGCTCATTTATTCTGCCAAAACCGCAATGTGTATTGATGATTGTTTAGAACATTATCACACATTTCAATAGTCTAAGCTACAAAAGTTCAACCTTATCTCATAAAATATAAACTTATAACGTTTCGCGCAAAATATTGGGTTGGGGGGAAAGTTCTGTCGTAATTTAAAGAAAATATTTGAATTAATTTATAAAAATATGTGTTTAATATTAATCATAGTACATTTAATGTGTTGTATGATGAATGCCAAACTCTTCTGCAATTTCTCGACTTGTTAAATGTGGATTATTTTCCAACATGGATAGTAAAACATCATTATCGATCTTGGATGGTCGTCCAGATCGATCACTTTCTTGGAGGCTCAGACCTCCGGAACGAAATTTGCTAAACCATCTTTGACAAGTACGAACATTTACAATATCTTTTCCAAATACCGCACATAAATTTTTACATGCAACCGATGCGTTGCTTCCGTTTTGGAATTCATACAAAATGCAGTGTCGTAAATGCACTTTATCTACTGACATGTTTTTCACATTAAATATCACAAGTAAATGATGAACGGTAAAAAAGGACTCCTTTTATATTATACAGCAGCTATAGAAAACAAAAAAAAATCCGAATGACTCACTAGCCAGATGTTCTTTTTATTTACAAGAAAAATTACCTGCCTATTAAAAATACGACAGAACTTTCCCTCCAACCCAATATAATTAAAACGGAATAATTATTTGCTAAATTCTACAATTTTGTACGAAATGGCACACTGTTTACGATTTCGCGAAGAAACACATCCGAGTGGAAAGGGTTGAGTCCAGCACTTTTCTCTCCCCCTCGCTTTGCACTCAGGCAATATTTATTTCTTGTGCCCTCTGACCTGGGCAATCTGTACAGAGTCAGTACTTAAGAATCCTTTTCGCGATTCGCTGCCTTATTGCCCGCCTTTGCTGTTTTATTTTATATGTGAAATAAAGATTTGCCCTCTTCTCGATATGAGATTTTACGGTGTTCTATATCCTTCTCTGAGCAAAAGCTTTTTATACTTTACATCTTTCGGAACCCCAGAGTTCTCTCTTCAAGAATCTATGTATGTGCAGAAAGTAAAATATGTTGCGCCTTTTTAGGAATTTGAAGTTAAAATTACAATACGTAACTTAAAGTTACATATTTCACTTTTTATACTTTAGACGCTTCGGAACCGTAAGTTCCCTCTTCGGAAGTCTATGGGTGTACCGAAAGTGGAATGTGCTACGTGCCTTTTTAAAGATTCCAACTTAAAGTGACATAGTTCAGTCTATTTACATACATAGATTTTTGAAGAGGGAACTTAAAGTATCGAACCATACCTTTTTATAATATATTTTTTATTCTGGTAAGGTATGGTTTAAGGAAGAATAAAATATAACGATATAAAATAGAACGAATATAAAATATAATGATATAAAATAAAACGAATATAAAATATAAGAATAAAATATTTTTTATTTTTCCTTAAACCATACCTTTTTATAATATATTTTTTGTTCTGGTAAGGTATGGTTAAAGGAAAAATAAAAAATATTTTATTCTTATATTTTATATTCGTTTTATTTTATATCGTTATATTTTATATTCGTTCTATTTTATATCGTTATATTTTATTCTTCCTTAAACCATACCTTTTTATATTCTGCGTGGTTCGAAACTTTAAGTTTCCTCTTCAAAAATCTGGGAATGTAAATAGAGTGAACTATGTCACTTTAAGTTGGAATCTTTAAATATAAAATCTCATACCAAGAAGAGACCGAATATTTATTTCATATAACTTATTCTGTAGCACAAACACTTTTCAGACTGTGCATTAGCTTTCTGTCGGAATACAACCAATTATGAGTAACGTTTCTTTTCATCCAAATCAATCAAGTATAACTGAGAAAAAAATGTAATTAATATCGACATCAATTTATCCTACGAATTGGCAAATGGCCGATATTCGTAAATTAGTTACCTTCTCAATAAAATACTGCTATGCAAATGCAATTACTGTAAAAATAAGCATCTTCATTTCGCGAGAGTGAGTTGGAGGAAAAGTTTCAATCAACAACAACAACGCGTACTGCTGAGAATTCGCGGAAACACAGAAGTTATATGTAGCAGAACCGTAATATTTAATAACGGGGTCATCACAGACCTGGACAACTTATTGTTTCCACTGCCTGCATAACACCGGAAATTCGCTAAAATATAGAGTTAGACGTAATAGTGTCGTACAATTGAATTATTGCGTTAACCCCTTCAGACCCTGTGCACATTGTAATTTACATAATACCTTTCGTGCTGTATTTTATTACGTAAATTATTTTTACGAATACGAATTTCATTTTTTTTATACAAATATTTCTCAGGATGTCCTTAATGTTACAAATTTTGCGTAAGGACCATATGTCCATTAAAATGTACATTTACAAATTACAAATAAATAAATAAATATTTTTGTGAAAAGTATATTGTTGCCTTTATTCAGATGAATTAAGTTAATTTTAGTATAAAAAAAACTTATTTTTCTTAAATGAAAAAAATTCGGGTCTGAAGAGGTTAAGATAGATGCTTAGCAGTTCATGACCACATTCATAAATACACAATCGAGTGTTCCATTAACAATAATTAAATGGATTATTTCAAATATTATTATATATTGAAAAATCAAATAATTTAAAAAAATTAATAATTATGTTATAAATGCAGTCATTGTTAGAATAGGGATGCAATCTCCTATGCCTGCTTTGGTCTCCAATACCTGCACATTATTTACATTTTGCAATAATTCAGTCAAACGCTGTAGTATTTCATAGCATCGCCGTTTTAATACAGCAAAATACACACGGCAGTCAACATGTTTGTTTCATTTAGTTATACTTTGCTTTCTAGTGTTAGGCGTTCAGAATTCTTTAGTTTCGTTAACACTTTGACTGCCGTGGTGGTCACCGCTGACCGGCACAAGAGATTTTATTAAAGATCCAAAATATTGCAAGAGGTAGCCATAATTATTTTATAAATGCAGTTATCGTTAGAATAGGGATGCGATCCTTTGGTCTCCAGTACCTGCACATTATTTACATTTTGCACTAATTCAGTCAAACGTTGTAGTATTTCATAGCACCGGCGTTTCAATACAGCAAAATACAACGCAGTCAACGTGTTTGTTTCATTTAGCTATACTTTGCTTTCTAGTGTTAGGCGTTCAGAGTTCCTTAGTTTCGTTAACACTTTGACTTCTGTGATGGTCACCGCTGACCGGCACAAGAGATTTGATTAAAGATCCAAAATATTGCAAAAGGTAGCCATAATTATTTTATAAATGCAGTTATTATCCGAATAGTGATGCGATCCTTTGGTCTCCAGTACCTGCACATTATTTACATTTTGCAATAATTCAGTCAAACGCTGTAGTATTTTATAGCATCGGCTTTCTAATACAGCACAATACGCATGGCAGTCTACATGTCTGTTTCACTTCATTATACTTTGCTTTCTAGTGGTAGGCGTTCAGAATTCCTTAGTTTCGTTAACACTTTGATTGCTGTGATGGTCACCGCTGACCGGCGCAAGAAATTTTACTGTAGATCCAGAATATTCGCAATGAGTAGCAATAATTATTTTATAAATGCAGTTATTATCAGAATAGTGATGTGATCCTTTGGTCTCCGGTACCTGCACGTTATTTACATTTTGCAATAATTCAGTCAAACGCTGTAGTATTTCATAGCATCGGCGTTCTAATACAGCAAAATACGCACGGCAGTCAACGTGTTAAAGTACAAAGCGCACAAGTAAAAAATCCGTAAGATTCAGTAACTGTGTCACGAAACCCATTGACCGAACCGGGAGCTTCTCGGAATTTATAAAACCTCTCCCCGCAATCGTATTCCGTATTACAAGATTTTACGTGATAATAGATTTTAGCTGCGCGAGCACGTCGCAGAGACAAACTGTGAACAACGAAAGCGGGCTCACGAGATATCTGAATTCGACGGATGCTCCGCAATTGAGGTCGAGGGAAATAAGTAAAGTGCCCTAAAGCGGTGCCGTAAATGGAAAAAATTGAATTGCTGCCGCACTCGACCTTCAAGTGTCGATGCTCTGCTTTTTACCATATCTACGTGGCAAGAATCCTCTCCTCCCGATACCACAGGACGACGCCCAGGAATCTCACAGGTCGACGATCATAATTGGATTTATGTCTTATCGGGAGCGGCAAATCGAAAATCGATGCGAGACGGCGTTCGACGTCGAACGTTTCAAGTATACAACTTCGATAAAGAACTCCCGGAACAAATGGAACGGATTCGGCCTGGATCATCCACTGCGATTAATTCTGCGAGCGCGTTGATCGTGCAGAATAAGAGAAAAAAGAATATGATAACCAAAGAACCTCCCTGTTATATTGTTCATTTGAAGTAAACGTGAGAAAATGTTGCAAAGCGAAATTTTATCCGCCGGTTTTGTGCAGAAAATATTGTAACCGATTGAAGTCCATTATGTGGGTTTTTGTTATATGCAAGTTAATGGCCTGCGTTGTTATTAATGCGTTTTTACAATGAATGCATTTGTGCGCAATTATACCAGCTTCCGCTTGTGCAGGTGGAAATTTGTTTGAGGTTTCACATATTCTACACAGGACTTGTGGAAGCGTATGTATATTCGACGAACACACTCTGTACTAAATAAATTAATCTTGGCGCTGTACTAAATAAATTAACCCTGGTGCTGTACTAAATAAATTAACCATGGCGCTATACTAGTGTGCTACTGCTAAGAACATTGAACGTGTAGGATCAACAACAAGGAAAACACATTAAAGCCAAAGAAACAGTACACATTTTTTCGGCCGTTTGAAAGAAACGCAGCAAACTGTTATAGGGTTAAATTTAATTTACGTTACTATTATTCAAAGAACCTCGAGACCGACTATGATCAATGATTAGTTTAGATGAGTCCATGATTAAGTTTATGTTACATATACCTTAAAACCGATTGTCATCATAAATGCGCTTTAACAATAAATAAATTTTGCTACAATACTACTAGCTACGCTCTATCCACGGGTTCCGCAAAATTTGTTCAAGATTTCACACATCTTACAAATGATTCCTTCAAAGTCCACAAAACTCCAACAAATTCATACCCTACCAAACAAACAAATCCTCACGCCGCTCTAAAAGCCATCACAAAACCTGGCGCTGTACTAAATAAATTAATCCTGGTGCTGTACTAGTGTGCTATTACTAAGAACGTTGAACGTGTGGGATCAAAAACAAGGAAAACACATTAAAGCCAAAGCAACTGTACATATTTCTTGGCCCATTTGAAAGAATCGCAGCAAACTGTTATAGGGCGAAATTTAGTTTACGTTACTACTGCTCAAAGAACCTCGTGACCGACTATGACCAATTGGTTCATGACTAGGATTAAGTTACGTATACCTTAGAACCGTTTGTCATCATAAATGCACGTTAACAATAAATCGATTATGTTACAATACCACCGGCTACACTCTATCCACGGGTTCCGCAAAATTTATCCGAGATCCCGCACATCTTACAAATGATTCCTTCGAAGTCCACAAAACCCCAACAAATTCATACTTTATCAGACAAACAAATCCTCGCGCCGCTCTAAAAGGTATCACAAAACAGGTTATTTTTAAAAGCATCAACGATACTGCAACCCTATAGTTTACGACTGTTTGAGCGTACATTTAATCCCCTTAAAAACGACCGAACGCGGCAATTAGTAGGATCGACGGTGGCGCGATACCGGACGGATTAAAAAAACGCATCAGGATTAAAGGCAATTACAGGTCGCCACAGGGGTGACAGAAACTGAATCACGGGCAGAGTCGAGAAGGGGTGGGCGCTGAAATGCAACCACGAGCTTTAACATAATTAAAAGAGTTCCTCTTTCTCGCGGTTAACGCAATCACGCGGACCCCAACGTCCGACCTTTCACGTTGGCCGTTCGCAAAGCCCGGTGGGCAAGTGGAAAAAGAGCGCGCTGGCCAGACAAAGTGGAAGCCGGTCGGAACAGCGATGGCACGAGTACGATGGAAAGTGGATTTCGAAATTTCCGCCAGAAGTCTGCGTAACTCGGGATTCGAGGCTGATTTCGCACTTCGCACAATTCCGAAGTCTCGCGAGTGTTGGACTCAGGCGAAAGGGACCGCACTTATTCGATATCTGCAAATCTGAATATCCTTGTTCACTGATCGACGCTCACGATATTCGAAAAGACAGGATATAAAAGACGGTAGGTTCGTTGATTCGATATGTGCAAATCTGAATATCTTTGTTCACTGATCGACGTTCGCACGGTATTCGAAGAGTACGTCGAATAGAAGTTAGAAAATGAAGGGACATAAAAGAGTGGGTAGGCTCGTTGACTGTTAGTTTTAGGGTGCAGAGATGTGCGAATTTTATTCAAAGCGTTGGAATAATATCGAAGTAGGTGGATATTATGCTTTTGGATTCGGACATGGTACTTCGCGCGATTCCGAAGTTTCGCGACTGTTGGCCTTAGGCGAAAGGGGCCGTAATTATTCGATATCTACAAATGTGAATATCCTTGTTCACTGATGGACGCTCGCGGTATTCGAAAAGTACGTCGAAGTTGGGAAATTAAGGAATATAAAAGAGTCCGTAGGTTCGTTGGCTATTAGTTTTCGGGTGCAGAGATGTGCGAATTTTATGCGCAGCGTTGGAACAGCATCGAAGTAGGTGGATATTATGCCTTTAGACTCGGACATGGTACTTCGCACGATTCCGAAGACTCGTTAGTGTTGGCTTCAGGCGAAAGGGACTTATTCGATATCTGCAAATCTGAATATCCTTGTTCACTGATCGACGCTCACGATATTCGAAAAGTACGTCGAATGGAAGTTAGAAAATGAAGGGACATAAAAGAGTGGGTAGGTTCGCTGACTGTTAGTTTTCGGATGCAGAGATGTGCGAATTTTATTCAAAGCGTTGGAATAATATCGAAGTAGGTGGATACTATGCCTTTCGACTCGGACATGTTACTTCGCGAAGTAGTGAATAGCGCGTTGCCTAGTATCAGAATGTATAGTTTCGGGATGGATTACTCAATGCAAATTACAATTTGCATGAAAGTTTATTAGTACATATGCGGTTGGGAGAAGGATAAGTGAGCGAGTGTGTGTGTATGTTTGTGCATGTGTATCCTTGTTCACGTTCGCGCGATATTCGAAAAGTACGTCGAATGGAAGTTGGGAAATGAAGGGATATAAAAGAGTCGGTAGGTTCGTTGACTGTTGGTTTTCGGGTGCAGAGATGTGCGAATTTTACGCGCAGCGTTGGAACAACATAGAAGTAGGTGGATATTATGCCTTTGGACTTGAACATGGTACGTCGCGCGATTCCGAAGTCTCGCGAGTGTTGGCCTTAGGCGAAAGGGACCGCAATTATTCGATATCTGCAAATCTGAATATCCTTGTTCACTGATCGGCGCTCGCAATATTCGAAAAGTACGTCGAAGTTGGGAAATGAAAGGATATAAGAGTCGGTAGGTTCGTTGACTGTTAGTTTTCGGCTGCAGAGATGTGCGAATTTTATGTGCAGCGTTGCAATAACATCGAAGTAGGTGGATATTATGCCTTTGGACTCAGACATATTACTTCCCGAAGTCGTGAATAGCGCCTTGCCTAGAATGAAGGTGTATAGTTTCGGGATGGATTACTCTATGCAAATTACAATTTGCATGAACGTTTATTAGTATATATGCGGTAAGGAGAAGGATAAGTGAGCAAGTGTGCGTATCCTTGTTCACGCTCGCGCGATATTCAAAAAGTACGTCGAATGGAAGTTGGAAAATGGATATAAAAGAGTCGATAGGTGCGCTGACTATTAGTTTTCGGGTGCAGAGATGTGCGAATTTTATGCGCAGCGTTGGAACAGCATCGAAGTAGGTGGATATTATGCCTTTAGACTCGGACATGGTACTTCGCACGATTCCGAAGACTCGCTAGTGTTGGCTTCAGGCGAAAGGGACTTATTCGATATCTGCAAATCTGAATATCCTTGTTCACTGATCGACGTTCGCGATATTCGAAAAGCACGTCGAAGTTGGGAAATGAAGGGATATAAAAGTCGGTAGGTTCGCTGACTGTTAGTTTTCGGGTGCAGGGATGTGCGAATTTTGTTCAAAACGTTGGAATAATATCGAAGTAGGTGGATATTATGCCTTTCGACTCGGACATGTTACTTCGCGAAGTCGTGAATAGCGCCTTGCCTAGAATGAAGGCGTATAGTTTCGGGATGGATTACTCTATGCAAATTACAATTTGCATGAAAGTTTATTAGTATATATGCGGTAGGGAGAAGGATAAGTAAGCGAGTGTGTGTGCAAGTGCATGTGAATGAAAGATTCTGGAATAAGTTAGTTGTCATAGGGATGTGAACAAGATGAGTCCATGGTTTGAGCAGTATTTCGTTTGTTTGTGAGAAGAAGAGAGAGAGAGAGCATATAGGAAGGATAAAAAAAATGGAGGGCGAAAAAAAAATCGAAAAAATTGAGAAGAAGTACGATGAACATATTTGAGAAGTACGACGAAAATTAATTAGAAACTGGCAACATATTGAGAACTTACATTCATTCATTGTATCCTATGTATCAATAAACGCTATCTTTTGTCCCAAAGGGACTATATATATATATATACAATGAAATAAAATTGAGCTTTTGAGCTTATTATTTTCTAAAATGTGATAATGTGCAAAACAATCATCAATATGCATTGCGGGTCTGTTTGACCAAGTATCGCAATTATAAATATGTTTTTGGAGTTGCTGACATTTACTTCTCGGTTGATTACTCAAGAATTATGCAAACCTTAACTAAGATTTTTTATTTTTTGTTTCCATTGCTTCTACTTGTAACAGGTCGGAAATATCTGAAGGAAACAAATATCCGAATAAATCTTGTGTTTGCATACATTTTCCTGAGCAATAACACGCAGTCTCTTGATGCCCCCTCAGAGGGAACAGTCGAGTGCGAAAAGTTAAATTATTCGCTTAGCCCCGCCTGCACTTCTTTTCCTTCACTACACCCTGCCGTCCGGATTTAATCATAAAACCAAGCGAACGCGTAAGCAAATTTTTCGCGTTTCGACTTGGAGCATTTTAGTTGAAAGTATTTCGATGCGCATAAGTTCGGTACGTTAGCGAGGATATTAAAAAAGTTCGAGTTAAGCGACTGTTCGGCCGTGCCACTGACACTTTTTAATACTTCTCTGCCATCTTCGGCGGACGAGCGAAAAGTTATCATTCGGTATCGTGTATCCGAGCCCGCGAACTATTCGCCACGTTTCCATTATTTTACCGTAAAAGTCACACGTCCGCCTGCTTTCACTTTATGACACTTTGCGTTGTTTGTCACGTCACTGCGCTGTGCCCGGCGTTTCCACGCGAAAGAAGCTTTTACTACCATAAGCTCATGAGCCTCTGCACTTGTCTCTTCCACGGAAAAGCTAATTCGCAAGGTGACATGACCGTGTAGAATGTTGCGGGTTTCCAGCTACTTTTTAAAAGAACAACACACATCGTGTACCGTTGTACTACATTCTGCAAGTGTTATGCGACGTATGAAGTTTTTATTCCCGTATGTTCTTCCAGGAGAATGTGAAACGGCAGTCACTGTCCACGCGAAGAAAGTTTAATTTTTCATTTTCATTCGCAGCGAGCCGCGGTACGATTCGAAGTGCAGGACGAGAATTCCCGCGTTGTCTAATAAATTTCCGATAATAATGCAGTGAATTATTCGTCGTTCGTAATGCAAAGCAGTTGCCATTTGTTAATGGTACTGTGAGTATATTCGGTAGCTTTGGTGAAATACATTAACTTTGCAACATGATTACAGTATAACTAAGAATGATGTATGTAAAGTATGTACTTTGGGTTGTATTGTAGTTGGCATGTTATATATATATTCACCTATTGTGTATCAATTTGTCTATCAATTGAACCACACTGTTCAAATAATTATGAACTTAGTGCGTTTGCGATATTTCTAAACCTCTTAGTATAAAATTCTTTTATATTCCGAAAGCAAAAATCGATTAGAAAAATTTCATTTTTAACCTTTCGGACTATTTTATACCATATCCGCTTGAATGACGGTTGCAATATTATTGTAAAGTAATTAAAAATTATGTATATGAAATATGTATGTTTGTTTGTATTGCAGTAGTCTTAGCAAATTATATATAGGTCCATATATATTTATTTATATTTATATATTGTGTATAATATATATTTATATATATCTACATGTGGGTGGTCACCCTTTGTTTATCATTTCTGGCCGTACCATTAAAATTATTATAAACCCTGTGCGTTTGCAGTATTTCTATGCCTCATAATATATCCATATTTAATCTCCAGCTTCATATTCCAAAAGCAAAGATCCATCAAAAGTTGCCAATCCTCTGGAATATTTTAAACCGTATCCGCTCTGATGACTGTAATTCACGAAAATTAAAGTCAGCCAGTCATACGTCGTACATGTCCTCGAAAAACATTACTATATTGTGTATAATATATATTTATATATATCTACATGTGGGTGGTCACATGCAATATGATTGTAATGTAATAAACAATGCTGTATATGAATTATGTATATTTGTTTGTATTGCAGTAGTCTTAGCAAATTATATATAGGTCCATATATATTTATTTATATTTATATATTGTGTATAATATATATTTATATATATCTACATGTGGGTGGTCAGCCTTTGTTTATCATTCCCGGCCGTACCATTAAAATGATTATAAACCCCGTGCATTTGCAGTATTTCTATGCCTCATAATATATCCATATTTAATCTCCAGCTTCATATTCCAAAAGCAAAGATCCATCAAAAGTTGCCAATCCTCTGGAATATTTTAAACCGTATCCGCTCTGATGACTGTAATTCACGAAAATTAAAGTCAGCCAGTCATACGTCGTACATGTCCTCGAAAAACATTACTATATTGTGTATAATATATATTTATATATATCTACATGTGGGTGGTCACATGCAATATGATTGTAATGTAATTAACAATGATGTACATACATGAATTATGTATATATGTTTGTATTGCAGTAGTCTTAGCAAATTATATATAGGTCCATATATATTTATTTATATTTATATATTGTGTATAATATATATTTATATATATCTATATGTGGGTGGTCACCCTTTGTTTATCATTTCTGGCCGTACCATTAAAATTATTATAAACCCTGTGCGTTTGCAGTATTTCTATGCCCTCTTAATATATATCCATATTTAATCTCCAGCTTCATATTCCAAAAGCAAAGATCCATCAAAAGTTGCCAATCCTCTGGAATATTTTAAACCGTATCCGCTCTGATGACTGTAATTCACGAAAATTAAAGTCAGCCAGTCATACGTCGTACATGTCCTCGAAAAACATTACTATATTGTGTATAATATATATTTATATATATCTACATGTGGGTGGTCACATGCAATATGATTGTAATGTAATAAACAATGCTGTATATGAATTATGTATATTTGTTTGTATTGCAGTAGTCTTAGCAAATTACATATAGGTCCACATGTATATATTTATATTTATATATTGTGTATAATATATATTTATATATATCTACATGTGGGTGGTCAGCCTTTGTTTATCATTTCTGGCCGTACCATTAAAATGATTATAAACCCCGTGCATTTGCAGTATTTCTATGCCTCTTAATATACCCACATTTCATCTCCAGCTCCATATTCCAAAAGCAAAGATCCATCAAAAGTTGCCAATCCTCTGGAATATTTTAAACCGTATCCGCTCTGATGACTGTAATTCACGAAAATTAAAGTCAGCCAGTCATACGTCGTACATGTCCTCGAAAAATATTTATATATTGCGTATAATATATGTTTATATATATATATCTACATGTGGGTGGTCACATGCAATATGATTGTAATGTAATAAACAATGCTGTATATGAATTATGTATATTTGTTTGTATTGCAGTAGTCTTAGCAAATTACATATAGGTCCACATGTATATATTTATATTTATATATTGTGTATAATATATATTTATATATATCTACATGTGGGTGGTCAGCCTTTGTTTATCATTTCTGGCCGTACCATTAAAATGATTATAAACCCCGTGCATTTGCAGTATTTCTATGCCTCTTAATATACCCACATTTCATCTCCAGCTCCATATTCCAAAAGCAAAGATTGATCAAGAGTTGCGAACCCTCCAGACTATTTTAAACCGTATCCCCTCTGGTGACTGTAATTCATGATAATTAAAGTCACCCACTCATACGTCGTACATGTCCTCGAAAAACATCGCATTCCGTGAATCGCAAGCCGTAGAATTACCGAACCGACGTAAACGGTCTGCTGCACTTCAATTTTCGAGAAACGCAACTTTATACGTCACGGCACGTCCCCCAGTGGAAAATCATCCTTCTCATCGGCTTGCGGTTTCGAGTATTAAACGGGGGAGAGAATGTAGGTCGGCGTAGGAATATATTCGCGCATTTGACTTCCGATGAAGGGCAATTTCGTAAATGGTTATGCAGCGTGCGCCTGTCGGCAGGGAGTCGAGCGGTGGGTAATTCAGAAAATGCAAGATCGTGCATTACGACGCGCCACATATCTTTATAGAAAATTAACCTGCCCACGGGTGGACGCGCGTGCTTACGGCTGAGAATATTGAACGTGGCATGTAGGCCACCTGAAGTACACGGCCGGTGTATGTTGGCGGATGAAAAGCCGATTCAGAAAATGGCCGCAGCATAGGAGAGGACATCTAATTAGTGCCGTGCGTCGCGGACTCGGCAGAATGCGAGCAACGCTCATTACATTACATTATGCTGTTTTGCGAAAAACCTTATCGTCCTGCTAAATGACGCACTTGTGCTTGGCCCAGACTAAACAAGCAAGCGGACTGGCTTATGACGAACAGCTGACGCCTAATGCTCTATTTATTCTATGTACGTAATTATCTGTGGGTTTACTTGAGACATAGTAGCGTGTTATTATAAACGCATATCCTGCTGCCGAATACTGTACGAAAATAATAGAGAAATATCGGTAATTTCGCGGGAGTAAAAAAATAAATGTATCGTATTAACCTGACAAGTACATCTAATGTATTAATACTTTACCGACCGCTATTGACTGAAGATGCCACTCACTAACGACCGACTCTGTTTTGGATATTGCGCAGGAATTGTGTACGTGGCTATTTGTAAAGCTTTATAACCGAAAAATACTGAATGTGTTGTTGAGAATCCTTTGGTTTCAAAGCAGTGTAATTTTGTCATTTAGAATTGTCATAATATCATCTGATATTTATTTTATCTAATGTAACCGTTGACCACTGAAAAGCTGCCGAATACTGTACGAAAATAATAGAGAAATATCGGTAATTTCGGGATAGTAAAAAATAAATGTATCGTATTAACCTGACAAGTACATCTCATGTATTAACACTTTACCGACCACTATTAATTGAAAATGCCACTCACTAACGACCGATTCTGTTTTGGATATTGCGCAGGAATTGTGTACGTGCCTATTTATAAAGCTTTATAACTGAAAAATACTGAATGTGTTGTTGAGAATCCTTTGGTTTCAAAGCAGTGTAATTTTGTCATTTAGAATTGTCATAATATCATCTGATATTTATTTTATCTAATGTAACCGTTGACCACTGAAAAGCTGCCGAATACTGTACGGAAATAATACAGAAATATCGGTAATTTCGCGGTAGTAAAAAAATAAATGTATCGTATTAACCTGACAAGTACATCTAATGTATTAACACTTTACCGACCGCTATTGACTGAAGATGCCACTCACTAACGACCGACTCTGTTTTGGATATCGCGCAGGAATTGTGTCTGTGCCTATTTGTAAAGCTTTATAACTGAAAAATACTGAATGTGTTGTTGAGAATCCTTTGGTTTCAAAGCAGTGTAATTTTGTCATTTAGAATTGTCATAATATCATCTGATATTTATTTTATCTAATGTAACCGTTGACCACTGAAAAGCTGTCGAATACTGTACGGAAATAATAGAGAAATATCGGTAATTTCGCGATGGTAAAAAAATAAATGTATCGTATTAACCTGACAAGTACATCTAATGTATTAACACTTTACCGACCGCTATTAATTGAAGATGCCACTCACTAACGACCGATTCTGTTTTGGATATTGCGCAGGAATTGTGTATGTGCCTATTTGTAAAGCTTTATAACTGAAAAATACTGAATGTGTTGTTGAGAATCCTTTGGTTTCAAAGCAGTGTAATTTTGTCATTTAGAATTGTCATAATATCATCTGATATTTATTTTATCTAATGTAACCGTTGACCACTGAAAAGCTGCCGAATACTGTACGAAAATAATAGAGAAATATCGGTAATTTCGCGATGGTAAAAAAATAAATGTATCGTATTAACCTGACAAGTACATCTAATGTATTAACACTTTACCGACCGCTATTGATTGAAGATGCCACTCACTAACGACCGACTCTGTTTTGGATATCGCGCAGGAATTGTGTATGTGCCTATTTGTAAAGCTTTATAACTGAAAAATACTGAATGTGTTGTTGAGAATCCTTTGGTTTCAAAGCAGTGTAATTTTATTGTCATTTAGAATTGTCATAATATCATCTGATATTTATTTTATCTAATATAACCGTTGATCACTGAAAAGCTGCCGAATACTGTACAAAAATAATAGAGAAATATCGGTAATTTCGCGATAGTAAAAGAATAAATGTATCGTATTAACCTGACAAGTACATCTAATGTATTAACACTTTACCGACCGCTATTGACTGAAGATGCCACTCACTAACGACCGACTCTGTTTTGGATATTGCGCAGGAATTGTGTATGTGCCTATTTATAAAGCTTTATAACTGAAAAATACTGAATGTGTTGTTGAGAATCCTTTCAAAGCAGTGTAATTTTATTGTCATTTAGAATTGTCATAATATCACCTGATATTTAATTTATCTAATATAACCGTTGACCACTGAAAAGCCGATTTATCGGCTAGCGGTCGTTAAAGTGTTAAGTATAACTAAACGTAGCGGTTTATCATTCAAGTAAAAACTTGCTTGCATTTGATGATACTTTTTTAACCAGATCGACAGGAAAGTAATAGGTACACAACTTTGCTCCCGCTGTTTTTTCCCTTTCGTCCAATGCAAAAAACGGCGGGAGCAAAGTTGTACACCTAATATTATTCAACAGAGCAGTTTATAAGTTTTTATTTCGGTTTGAGAAGTACCGTATATACCAATAATGACTTTTATCTTCAAAAAAGTACCATAGAATAAGTTTTTCCTACGTGTGTGTATTTCAACTGTTTCACTCTGTATAATGTCAAATATGGTCCAATATATAGTTACTATTCACGCTGATGCGTGAACTTCACCGTTTGTGGAAATCAACGGTGATAGAACTATTCCCGCTTGAAACACTTCTGATTTGCCTTCTATTACTCGACTCCCACCGCGCAATCTCGCTACGAGCATAAAATGTTATTTTCGCCACATCGGCACTCGAAGCGTATTCGTGAGTTCGTTCAAATAACAAAAAACATCGTTCGCGCAACGTTTATTAATAAAAAATACAACATGTGTGTTCGTTGTTTTAAAAAACAGTGACGTTTTATATACTCTTGCTAACATTTCATCCGTTCAATGCCTGAGGATTCAATTTGTGCAAAATGAAATAGTTTAACGCGAATTGCCAAAAATCATATTCAAAGGTTTGTTTTATCGCTTCCAACTCTTTTGTACTGCCGAATTGAGTGTTTTTGAGCTTATATTGCTAAACTACAGTATTGTTTTGCTTGAGAAACAAAAAAGTTAAATATTGACACATACATCTATGCCTAATTTTATCGCTTCCAAACCTTTCGTACTGCCGAATTGAGTATTTCTAAGCTTATATTGCTAAACTACAGTATTGCTTTGTTTGAGAAACAAAAAAGTTAAATATTGACACATACATCGATGCCTAATTCATTCTGGAAAGCGATAGTTCATAATATCATCGTCTCGTATTAAGTGCGATGTTAACAAGCGAAATTAAAAAGGCGGAGAAGCGTGGCCGCTGTTTATAAAAGCGGCTTTTTTTTACCCGGCAAGTCAAATAACTTCATCGCGACCCAAGGGAACCCTTGCAAAATTCCCGTGCAAATTGAATGCAACGCTAATGTAACTGTAACGTCGTTTCAGTAAATAGATGGCGATGGGTGGTTTGAGGTAGTTGTATGAAAGGCAAAGAAAAAATTGTTGGACAAACGAAACTGACGATACTGCGAATTAAGCCCGGCATGGATAAAAACTTTGTTATGCCTATGACTATAAATCGAAATATATAATAACTATAATTAAATAAATTATTATTATATTTATTATTATTATATTTAAATATATTATATTATATATATTATAATTATTATTATTATAATTAAATAATAATAACTATATAACTATGAATCGAATATAATTCCTGCACAAATGACATTATAGACTGAAGTTTTTGGTACTGTGTCCAGAAAAACATAATTAGTAACCCGATCAAATTTACGGCACGATAGATATCCCAAATCTTTATTTTTATGGACCTCACCCTTTTTTTATAACTTCGTTAAATCGCTTGTTCAAATTCGACAGTTCGACAACAGCAGCTTAAATGAACACGTCCCATATTTATTTATCAAATCAAACATTGCATTCTAACAGCAGCCTACACACATTCCGTTTCAACAGCAGCCAAGCCTGCATCACTGTATAGATTCAAATAAATGTTCATTTCCTGAATTACAAACGGAAATATCCACGTCCTACACAAGCGCATAAAAGCTGCATCAGCAACACAATCATAAAATGAAAAACATATAAAATTTCGGCAAATAACGCAACGACGTTAAAGATAAGAGCCGTTTATTTTGAAAGTGGCCTAACTCCATTTATCTTCAAATCGAGATAAATAACATTTACTGATAAATAACATGAATTTATACATGTAACCATGGTAAACGGAAAATATTGAAAAACGGAGTTAGGCCACTTTCAAAATAAATGGCTCATAAAAAAAATATCTCCCTCGCAATAGCGACGTTTGATCGAGCCTCCACAAATTAACGAAATCAACGATCTTTTGTGGCAGCTCGAAAGGCATAATGTGCGCGACTCTGGTAAAAATAATGCGGCATTCTACGGAAATGAAAAAGCCCGACGAAGGAAAGCTGTGATGAGAAAGTTCGCGAAAGTGAGAGGCGGAGGGTTCGAACGAGTCGGATAAACAGGCGGAGGTAAGAGAAGTTGGCTCGAATAAAATTATAACGTCTGTTTTCGTTGCGAGCGAAAGGCAGCGAAGGTAAATAAGCGACAACGGAAAAGGGTAGGTTGCGACATAAATCCGCGTGGCATTTCGCTGCTGTTACAATATGCGCGGCTTTAAACTTCGTTTCGGGCGGACGGAATTAAAAAAATACCTTTCGAACGAGGGAGGCACTAATCGGCTGCTTGGCGGAATAATTAAAGGTTACATTCCGTTCGTCGGCACCAAATAAGATTACAGTATTTTTAATGGTGAACGCGCGCGTATTTTTTAACGCCATTAAGCGGGCACTGTTTTGAGACTAATTTTTCTCTGGTAGCACTCGGGAGGAAATTTTCTTTATTATGCCGCAGCGATGCTACCGGCATATAACGTCGTTTGCGTTTATTTTCTTCTGTGGAGGGTCGCTCTAAACGTATGATGAACAAGGTATATTCTCGTGTGGTGGAATAATCGAAATTGACGTTAAGCTATTTGCATTGTAGCGGCGGGACGGTAAATAAAGGAACGACGCAACAAATATGATGAGTCCCGGGAAAATGCTTTCACTCATTATATGTGTACAATCAAATTGCGTCATGCAGTTAATAAAATTTCCTTAGCTAGAACCTTGTATGACAAACCACTTCCCTGATAATTATTTACTACTAAATATTGACGACCCGGATCGTCGAGGAAACGTTTATGTTTTTTGTACAATTAGATTTCATATGTGCGTTATGTAGTTAATAAAGTTTCCTTATCTAAAATCTTGTACAACAAATAAGTTTTCTGATAACTACATATATAACACTAAAGTATCATTTGCCTAAGAGAAAAAATGGATTCGTATCATTTTTTTGTATAAAAGAATCTAAATGTACTCAAATGTATCAAAGCATATTACCAAATAAAATCTGAGTAGGTCAGTCGCTGTATAGAAACTGTATACATTTTAGCCGAATATTCCGCCATTTGATGCAAATTGAATAACGGTTAATCATACAAATTATAATTTTATACCACGACGTAAATATTTAAAAATACAAAATATAATGCAACATGAGTAAAAAAAGTGCTTTCAATGGTTATCATCCGTTCTTTATAACAAGTAAATTCTGGAAATCCTCCCAAAAACGCAATTCAACAAGTACGAAATTCGCACGATATAAAACACACAACTTCGTACACGTCGATTTGACACAACAATTTCGGAACGCCTGAAACAGGGATAAAATACAATGTTCGATGCAGTAACGTTGTACCATGTAATCTTCGCATATTGCACACTAATACCGCATCCGACCAACTCTGATCCAAATGCAGCAACATTGCGCCATTGAAGGGTACCAAATTCAAAATCGTCTGCCCTTTATCACGCAATACTACACGTAGAACCCGGCACACATCCATCTTGCACGATCCTTAGCTAGAACCTTCTATGACAAACCATTTCCCTCATAATTATTTACCCCTAAATATTGACAACTCGGATCGTCGAGGAAACGTTTTCGTTTACTGTACCATTAGATTCCATACATGTGTTACGTAGTTAATAAAGTTTCCATATCTAAAATCTTGTACAACAGATAAGTTTCCTGATAATTATATAGCATTAAAACATCATTTGCCTCAAAGAAAAAATGCGGTCGTATCATTTGTTTGGTGTAAAAGAATCTAAATGTACTCGAATGTACTAAAGCATATTTCCAAATAAAATCTGAGTAGGTCAGCCGCTGTATAGAAACTGTATACATTTTAGTCGAATATTCCGCCATTTGATACAAATTGGTTGAATAACGGTTAATCATAGAGATTATAATTTTATACTACAATTTAAATATTTAAAAATACAAAACGTAATGCAACATGAGGATCAAAAACGTGCTTTCAATGATTCATCATCCGCCCTTCATAACAAGTAAATTCAGGAAATCCCCCAAAAAAACGCAACGATTCAACAAGTACGAAATTCGCACGATTTAAAACACACAATTTCGTACACGTTGATTTGACACAACAATTTCGGAACGCCTGAAACAGGGATAAAATACAATGTTCGATGCAGTAACGTTGTACCATGTAATCTTCGCATATTGCACACTAATACCGCATCCGACCAACTCTGATCCAAATGCAGCCACATTGCGCCATTGAAGGGTACCAAATTCAAAATCATCCGCCCTTTATCACGCAATCCTACACGTAGAACCCGGCACACACCCATCTTGCACGATCCTTAGCTAGAACCTTGTATGACAAACCATTTCCCTCATAATTATTTACCCCTAAATATTGACAACTCGGATCGTCGAGGAAACGTTTTCGTTTACTGTACCATTAGATTCCATACATGTGTTACGTAGTTAATAAAGTTTCCATATCTAAAATCTTGTACAACAGATAAATTTCCTGATAACTATATGGTATAGCACTAAAGTATCATTTGCCTAAAAGAAAAAATGGTAAAAGACTCTAAATGTACTCGAATGTATCAAAGCATATTTCCAACTAAAATCTGAGTAGGTCAGTCGCTGTATAGAAACTGTATACATTTTAGTCGAATATTCCGCCATTTGATGCAAATTGGTTGAATAACTTTTAATCATAGAGATTATAATTTTATACCACGACCTGAATATTTAAAAATACAAAACGTAATGTAACATGAGGGTCAAAAAAGTGCTTTCAATGATTCATCATCCGCCCTTCATAACAAGTAAATTCAGGAAATCCCCCCAAAAAACGCAAGTACGAAATTCGCACGATATAAAACACACAACTTCGTACACGTCGATTTGACACAACAATTTCGAAATTCCCGATACAATGTTCGATGCAGTAACGTTGTACCGTGTAATCTTCGCATATTGCATCCGACCAACTCTGATCCAAATGCAGCAACATTGCGCCATTGAGGGATCCCAAATTCAAAATCATCCGCCCTTTATCACGCAATCCTACACGTAGAACCCGGCACACATCCATCTTGCACGATCGCAATTTCAGAACACTCAATATTTGACTTAAATACGTCGCTACCTAGAGCCAATATTAAATAAGTAATTTATCGGTATTACACGCTAGCCCGGCAACCCCATTCTCGATCGAATTCTCCTTCACACACAACGACGTTGCGCCACTAAGAGCCATACCCCAGTCAAATCTGCGAACATCTCTGGGTGCCATTTTCCAGTACTGACGATTTCACAGGTCGGCAGTAGTAATTGGATTTGTGGCTTATCGCGGTACGGTGCATCGAAAATTGGTTCAACGACATTATGTCGGTTGTATCGGGAAGCGATGAGGGAAGCGGGGTGTTGCAGGAGACTCGTGTCTCGGGGTGAAAAGCTGCAGGTGGTTGTGAGTAAATTTCAGGATCCGAAGCCCGGCGCGCCAGTGCCGAAGAAGAAAGAGGTACCTTGGCAGATAGGTAGACAGAGAGGGAGAATTCTCGTTCGTGAAGATCGTCCTCGCGCACTTGAGCGGAAATGGGCTTGATAAAACGGTTCGAACGAACGCTGGGACGGCAACTACGTGTCCTTAACCCTTTCAATATCCACGGGAATGTTCCGCAGTCGAGAGTGTTGCGAAAACTCGACGGTTGGATCTTTGCCCTTTTTCAAATCCGTTTGCGGGATAACGTGATTTTGCGCCGAACGAAAATGAACGGCGCCGGGATGGGATCGTAATGTGGGGAAAGTCATTTGGAGAAACCGGCGGATGAAAAATGTAGAAGCGACGACGACGAGGGATGTTGAATGATAAAGTTACATCAATAGCGTAATTATAAGTATGTACGATTTACCGTGACGACCATTGTGACCCGGAACATTAACACGTTGACTGCCAAGCGTATTTTGTTATGTTAGAACCGCGATGCAATGAAATACTGCAGAATATGATTAAATCGTGCAAAATGAAGCTACGGCAGAGTTGTTAGAAACCAAAATATCGAAGCACCGTTCCTGTACTGTTGCTTTCACAAGATTGTAAATAGGCTTTATTGCGAATTTTTTGCATTTTTAGTCAAATCTTTTGCACCGGTCACCGATGACCACCGTAGCAGTAATCGTGTTAAAATACTTTTGGTATAATACTTGGAACACGTCCTGTGAAATACTCGAAGATACTATTTGCGTAATACTTGAGAATGCCCTCCGTGTAATACTTGGAAGTACACCTTGCGTGAAACGCGAAAATACTCGTCGTATAACATCTGGAAATGCTTCTCGTGAAATACTTGGAAATACCCCTTGCGCAAAATTTTTACAAATATTCCTCGTAAAGAGTACTTAGAAATACTCCGGGTAAAATATAATACTTGAAAATATTTTCAGTATAACACTTAAAAATATTTTTCGTATAACGTCTGGAAATATTTCTCGTGGAATCCTTGGAAATACACCTTATACAATATTTGGAAATTTTCCTTGTATAATTTCATTTTGAATTTTTTGTATTTTTTGTAAAATCTGCGCTGGTCACCGCGTATTTTGCTATGTTAGAACCGCGATGCGATAAAATACTGTAGAGTATAATTAAATCATGCAAAATAAAGGTAACGCAAAGTTAGAAGCTGAAGTAATGAAGCACCGTTCCAATATCAATTATTTTTACAAGGTTGCAAATAGGGTTCGTTGCGAATTTTTTGTTTTTTGTTTTCGTATTTTTAGTAGAACCGCGATGCGAAGATCTGTACAATTAAATCGTACAAAATAAAGGTAACGCAGAGTTAGAAGCCAAAGTATTGAAGCACCGTTCCATTATCAATTGCTTTTACAAGATTGCAAATAGGTTCCATTTTGAATTTTTTGTATTTTTAGTAAAATCTGCGCTGGTCACCGCGTATTTTGCTATGTTAGAAGCGCGATGCGATAAAATACTGTAGAGTATAATTAAATCATGCAAAATAAAGGTAACGCAAAATTAGAAGCTGAAGTATTGAAGCACCGTTCCAATATCAATTATTTTTACAAGGTTGCAAATACGCTTCATTGTGAATTTTTTGCATTTCCACTAAAGTCTTTTGCACCGATCATCGAATATTTTGCTATGTTAGAACCGCGATGCGATGAAATACTGCAGAGTATAATTAAATCATGCAAAATAAAGGTAACGCAAAGTTAGAAGCTGAAGTATTGAAGCACCGTTCCAATATCAATTATTTTTACAAGATTGCAAATAGGCTTCACTGTAAATTTTTTGTATTTTTAGTAAAATTTTTTGCGCCGGTCACCGGTGACCACCGTGGCAGCCAAAGTGTTAAAGAAATCACTAAACCGAACGAACAACAGATAATGAGAAATCAAACAGTAATTATTAATTTTCGTGCAAACGTTGTTCGGTTCATAATCGGCGGGAGCGCCGGAAAATAATAAATCTGAATATTCCGCCCGATTGCGAGCTGCGCAAAATGTCGAGCTAATACTAACACATCGGCGATCTTTCTCTCCAAACATTTTCCACGGCGCTGAAAGTCGCGTATTGATTTTAATGCGACTTCGCGTAAACAACGTCAAACGTATTTCGTTCTGTTAATGCAGCTGTAGCGGGGAAACTTGAAGTTTATTAATTCGTAGAACGTTTATCTCCGAACAAAAAGCTGGGAAGCAGGTGGCCGTAATTCCGGTCACGTATTTGGGGGGCGGACCAAGAAAAACTGGGTAACAGGGTGTGCATGATAGGATTGCAATCAACGCCGGCGAAAGTACACTTTGTACTCGTGAGTCGGCCCGCAAAGAGTTGCGGTCACGCTTCCGTAAAAACGTCAGCTGTCAGAAATTGCGGCAAGCGATTGGTCGTTATCGCGCGATTAGCATGCGACCGCCCGCGAGGATTTTTCGTAAACCGATTACCGAGTAATCCGCGACATGAGAACTGATCCCGAAAATTGTAAAAATATTGGAGCCCGCGTTTTCATGGAGTTTCATGGAGTGCACGATACAGAACTGCGTAATAATAGAGCTGTTGCCTACTGCTCAAACATAGGCTGTTGTAATTTCGATTTTTTCAGCCACGTGTCCGTTGTGTGAAGAACAATACCAATGAACCCGATATTTCTATTTTAAACACGGATAAACGGGGAATTGCGCTACTTCTCGCAAGGCCTTATTTATCTCCCGTTAGCTGGTCGATTGTACAATTCTGGCGCTGACGAGGACAGCCTGTGTGAAAAGGACACTGGAAATGCTTTGTCAGAGAGTGGGCCTCACCATTCATGGACATTCATTCGGTTTTGGACAGTTGAATTGAGCCTTTTGGGCAGAGTTTGGAAACGGTGAGAAATTGGAACTTTGCTGGACAAGGAGCTATTTGTCTTGAATTTAGGGCTGTCCTGACAACCGTATATATAGTGTCTCTTTTCTATTTATATAGTATCTATTACATAATTATATGGTATTCTATATAGTATCTCTTTTTCTTTCGTTTTGGTATTACCCTTTTCCGTTTTCATTTAATACACCACTTTCCGTTACGAATTTCACAGTTTACGGCTGAATATTTTCTTCTATTTTGTTACCACTGCAGCAACTACTGCAAAACTATTATTGAGAAACACCGCCGCGATTTTAAAACATTGCAAATATTCGGTAGTATAATAATCGTGGAATTCTTTGCGCAAAACTTTCCTTAGTTCGTTACTATGTGTTTGGATTACTGAAATATAGTATCTATTATATATTTATATATTTACATAGTATTCTATATAGTATCTTTTTTCGTTCGTTTCGGTACTACCCTTTTTTGTTTTCATTTAATACACCACTTTTCGTTACGAATTTCACAATTTACGGCTCAATATTTTCTTCTACTTTGCTACCACTGTAGCAACTACCGCAAAACTACTACTAAGAAATACCACTGCAATTTTAAAACATTGCAAATATTCGGTAGTATAATAACCGTGGAATTCTTTGCGCAAAACTTTCCTTATTTCGTTACTATGAATTTGGGCTGTCCTGACAACCGTGTATATAGTGTCTCTTTTCTATTTATATAGTATCTATTATTATATATATAGTATCTATTATATATTTATGTAATATTGTATATAGCATTTCTTTTTCGTTCGTTTTGGTATTACCCTTTTCCGTTTTCATTTAATACACCACTTTCCGTTACGAATTTCACAGTTTACGGCTGAATATTTTCTTCTATTTCCTACCACTGCAGTAACTACTGCAAAACTACTATTGAGAAACACCACTGCAATTTTAAAACATTGCAAATATTCGGTAGTATAATAACCGTGGAATTCTTTGCGCAAAACTTTGCTCAGTTCGTTACTATGTGTTTAGATTACTGAAATATAGTATCTATTGTATATTTATATATTTACATAGTATTCTATACAGTATCTTTTTTTCGTTCGTTTTGGTATTACCCTTTTTCGTTTTCATTTAATACACCACTTTTCGTTACGAATTTCACAATTTACGGCTCAATATTTTCTTCTACTTTGCTACCACTGTAGCAACTACCGCAAAACTACTACTAAGAAACACCACTGCAATTTTAAAACATTGCAAATATTCGGTAGTATAATAACCGTGGAATTCCTTGCGCAAAACTTTCCTTATTTCGTTACTATGAATTTGGGCTGTCCTGACAACCGCGTATATAGTGTCTCTTTTCTATTTATATAGTATCTATTATTATATGTATAGTATCTATTATATATTTATATAGTATTCTATATAGTATCTCTTTTTCGTTCATTTTGGTATTACCCTTTTCCATTTTCATTTAATACACCACTTTCCGTTACGAATTTCACAGTTTACGGCTGAATATTTTCTTCTATTTCCTACCACTGCAGTAACTACTGCAAAACTACTATTGAGAAACACCACTGCAATTTTAAAACATTGCAAATATTCCGTAGTATAATAACCGTGGAATTCTTTGCGCAAAACTTTCCTTAGTTCGTTACTATGTGTTTAGATTACTGAAATATAGTATCTATTGTATATTTATATATTTACATAGTATTCTACATAGTATCTTTTTTCGTTCGTTTCGGTACTACCCTTTTTTGTTTTCATTTAATACACCACTTTCCGTGACGAATTTCACAGTTTACGGTTGAATATTTTCTTCTATTTTGCTACCCCTGCAGTAAATACTGCAAAACTACTATTGAGAAACACCACTGCAATTTTAAAACATTGCAAATATTCGATACGTGTAATAACCGTGGAATTCTTTGCGCAAAACTTTCCTTAGTTCGTTACTATGAATTTGGGCTGTCCTGACAACCGTGTATATAGTGTCTCTTTTCTATTTATATAGTATCTATTATTATATATATAGTATCTATTATATATTTATGTAGTATTGTATATAGCATTTCTTTTTCGTTCATTTTGGTATTACCCTTTTCCATTTTCATTTAATACACCACTTTCCGTTACGAATTTCACAGTTTACGGCTGAATATTTTCTTCTATTTCCTACCACTGCAGTAACTACTGCAAAACTACTATTGAGAAACACCAGTGCAATTTTAAAACATTGCAAATATTCGGTAGTATAATAACCGTGGAATTCTTTGCGCAAAACTTTGCTCAGTTCGTTACTATGTGTTTGGATTACTGAAATATAGTATCTATTATATATTTATATATTTACATAGTATTCTATATAGTATCTTTTTTCGTTCGTTTCGGTACTACCCTTTTTTGTTTTCATTTAATACACCACTTTTCGTTACGAATTTCACAATTTACGGCTCAATATTTTCTTCTACTTTGCTACCACTGTAGCAACTACCGGAAAACTACTACTAAGAAACACCACTGCAATTTTAAAACATTGCAAATATTCGGTAGTATAATAACCGTGGAATTCTTTGCGCAAAACTTTCCTTATTTCGTTACTATGAATTTGGGTTGTCCTGACAACCGTGTATATAGTGTCTCTTTTCTATTTATATAGTATCTATTATTATATATATAGTATCTATTATATATTTATGTAGTATTGTATATAGCATTTCTTTTTCGTTCGTTTTGGTATTACCCTTTTCCGTTTTCATTTAATACACCACTTTCCGTTACGAATTTCACAGTTTACGGCTGAATATTTTCTTCTATTTCCTACCACTGCAGTAACTACTGCAAAACTACTATTGAGAAACACCGCTGCAATTTTAAAACATTGCAAATATTCGGTAGTATAATAACCGTGGGATTCTTTGCGCAAAACTTTGCTCAGTTCGTTACTATGTGTTTGGATTACTGAAATATAGTATCTATTATATATTTATATATTTACATAGTATTCTATATAGTATCTTTTTTCGTTCGTTTCGGTACTACCCTGTTTTGTTTTCATTTAATACACCACTTTTCGTTACGAATTTCACAATTTACGGCTCAATATTTTCTTCTACTTTGCTACCACTGTAGCACCTACCGCAAAACTACTACTAAGAAACACCACTGCAATTTTAAAACATTGCAAATATTCGGTAGTATAATAACCGTGGAATTCTTTGCGCAAAACTTTCCTTATTTCGTTACTATGAATTTGGGCTGTCCTGACAACCGTGTATATAGTGTCTCTTTTCTATTTATATAGTATCTATTATTATATATATAGTATCTATTATATATTTATGTAGTATTGTATATAGCATTTCTTTTTCGTTCGTTTTGGTATTACCCTTTTCCGTTTCCATTTAATACACCACTTTCCGTTACGAATTTCACAGTTTACGGCTGAATATTTTCTTCTATTTTGCTACCACTGCAGCAACTACTGCAAAACTATTATTGAGAAACACCGCCGCGATTTTAAAACATTGCAAATATTCGGTAGTATAATAATCGTGGAATTCTTTGCGCAAAACTTTCCTTAGTTCGTTGCTATGTGTTTGGATTACTGAAATATAGTATCTATTATATATTTATATATTTACATAGTATTCTATATAGTATCTTTTTTCGTTCGTTTCGGTACTACCCTCCTTTTGTTTTCATTTAATACACCACTTTTCGTTACGAATTTCACAATTTACGGCTCAATATTTTCTTCTACTTTGCTACCACTGTAGCAACTACCGCAAAACTACTACTAAGAAACACCACTGCAATTTTAAAACATTGCAAATATTCGGTAGTATAATAACCGTGGAATTCTTTGCGCAAAACTTTCCTTATTTCGTTACTATGAATTTGGGCTGTCCTGACAACCGTGTATATAGTGTCTCTTTTCTATTTATATAGTATCTATTATTATATATACAGTATCTATTATATATTTATATATTATTCTATATAGCATCTCTTTTTCGTTCGTTTCGGTATTACCCTTTTTCATTTTCATTTAATACACCACTTTCCGTTACGAATTTCACAGTTTACGGCTGAATATTTTCTTCTATTTTGCTACCACTGCAGCAACTACTGCAAAACTATTATTGAGAAACACCGCCGCGATTTTAAAACATTGCAAATATTCGGTAGTATAATAATCGTGGAATTCTTTGCGCAAAACTTTCCTTAGTTCGTTACTATGTGTTTGGATTACTGAAATATAGTATCTATTATATATTTATATATTTACATAGTATTCTATATAGTATCTTTTTTCGTTCGTTTCGGTACTACCCTTTTTTGTTTTCATTTAATACACCACTTTTCGTTACGAATTTCACAATTTACGGCTCAATATTTTCTTCTACTTTGCTACCACTGTAGCAACTACCGCAAAACTACTACTAAGAAACACCACTGCAATTTTAAAACATTGCAAATATTCGGTAGTATAATAACCGTGGAATTCTTTGCGCAAAACTTTCCTTATTTCGTTACTATGAATTTGGGCTGTCCTGACAACCGTGTATATAGTGTCTCTTTTCTATTTATATAGTATCTATTATTATATATATAGTATCTATTATATATCTATGTAGTATTGTATATAGCATTTCTTTTTCGTTCGTTTTGGTATTACCCTTTTCCGTTTTCATTTAATACACCACTTTTCGTTACGAATTTCACAATTTACGGCTCAATATTTTCTTCTACTTTGCTACCACTGTAGCAACTACCGCAAAACTACTACTAAGAAACACCACTGCAATTTTAAAACATTGCAAATATTCGGTAGTATAATAATCGTGGAATTCTTTGCGCAAAACTTTCCTTAGTTCGTTACTATGTGTTTGGATTACTGAAATATAGTATCTATTATATATTTATATATTTACATAGTATTCTATATAGTATCTTTTTTCGTTCGTTTCGGTACTACCCTTTTTTGTTTTCATTTAATACACCACTTTTCGTTACGAATTTCACAATTTACGGCTCAATATTTTCTTCTACTTTGCTACCACTGTAGCAACTACTGCAAAACTACTACTAAGAAACACCACTGCAATTTTAAAACATTGCAAATATTCGGTAGTATAATAACCGTGGAATTCTTTGCGCAAAACTTTCCTTATTTCGTTACTATGAATTTGGGCTGTCCTGACAACCGTGTATATAGTGTCTCTTTTCTATTTATATTAGTATCTATTATTATATATATAGTATCTATTATATATTTATGTAGTATTGTATATAGCATTTCTTTTTCGTTCGTTTTGGTATTACCCTTTTCCGTTTTCATTTAATACACCACTTTCCGTTACGAATTTCACAGTTTACGGCTGAATATTTTCTTCTATTTCCTACCACTGCAGTAACTACTGCAAAACTACTATTGAGAAACACCAGTGCAATTTTAAAACATTGCAAATATTCGGTAGTATAATAACTGTGGAGTTCTTTGCGCAAAACTTTCCTTAGTTCGTTACTATGTGTTTAGATTACTGAAATATAGTATCTATTATATATTTATATATTTACATAGTACTCTATATAATATCTTTTTTCGTTCGTTTCGGTACTACCCTTCTTCGTTTTCATTTAATACACCACTTTCCGTTACGAATTTCACAGTTTACGGCTGAATATTTTCTTCTATTTCCTACCACTGCAGTAACTACTGCAAAACTACTATTGAGAAACACCACTGCAATTTTAAAACATTGCAAATATTCGGTAGTATAATAACCGTGGAATTCTTTGCGCAAAACTTTGCTCAGTTCGTTACTATGTGTTTGGATTACTGAAATATAGTATCTATTATATATTTATATATTTACATAGTACTCTATATAGTATCTGTTTTCGTTCGTTTCGGTACTACCCTTTTTCGTTTTCATTTAATACACCACTTTGCGTTACGAATTTCACAGTTTTCGGTTGAATATTTTCTTCTATTTTGCTACCACTGCAGCAACTACTGCAAAACTACTATTAAGAAACACCACTGCAATTTTAAAACATTGCAAATATTCGGTAGTATAATAATTGTGGAGTTCTTTGCGCAAAACTGTCCTTAGTGCGTTACTATGAATTTCAGGCTGTCCTAACAACCGTGTATATAGTGTCTCTTTTCTATTTATATAGTATCTATTATTATATATGTAGTATCTATTATATATTTATATAGTATTCTACATAGTATCTCTTTTTGTTTCGTTTTGGTATCACCCTTTTCCATTTTCATTTAATACACCACTTTCCGTGACGAATTTCACAGTTTACGGTTGAATATTTTTTTCTATTTTGCTACCAATGCAACAACTACTGCAAGACTACTATTAAGAAACACCACCGCAATTTTAAAACATTGCAAATATTCGGTAGCATAATAACTGTGGAGTTCTTTGCGCAAAACTTTCCTTATTTCAATACTATGTGTTTAGATTACTGAAATACGCCCCTTGCAATTTCTACTTGTTTCATATGTTAACTGCCGCTCCCGCGATACTTTCTATACGGAATTTTCTTCTACTCTGCCTTCCACATTTACCTCGCTGCAAACGTATGCTCCGAGGGGCAGTCGAGTTCGGGAAGGTAAAACTCATATTCCAGAAAGCATGCGCACGAGTGAAGGAAGTTCAAACGAACTCGGAATACAACAGGGGATTCTGTTAATTACATAGCCTGATTGAAATCCGAAACGGCGTGAGCTTTGTACGAGTCAAGAGAATGCCGAGAGAATCTCACCGTGCCGAGTACAAGTATATACTTTGTTCTCTCTCCTATTTGATATCTCAAAGTGAGTCCTCTCGGCTTCCGTTCTAGGAGAACGACGACTCTTGGTCAATTGATATTCATGATGCACCGCTGGCGAGAAATTCGCTCTTAGTGGCACCCTGCACATGCGTAATGCCGAAATGCATAAAAGCCGTCCAATCTGCCCTCCATTATGACGTCAGTCGACAAACGAGATGACAAGAAATTAGCTTCCGTTGCGCCCTGCATTTAATCAGAAAGTAGGCTGTTTCTTTCGACGTTCCTTCCATGTGGGGTAAAATACCTAACAGTCGACAATTTCTCGCATCTGACCTCAATGTTGAAGTTTTTGTTTTAATTTCCATCCATCTAGTATTTCTAGATTCTACTTATTTTTTTTAATTTTATTTTATTCTATTTTTTTTCTATTCTGGTATTTTACTTATTTTTTATGATAATCTACAAGATCATAATTTCAATCGTTTGAGTCCTGGATTATTGGTGCACCTTTAGAATTCTTCTCAATTTTTTTAACCCATTCGAGACCGATTGCACACCGTGTGTGCAATAACAGTAAGTGCAATTATCAGTAATTCTGAGTAAACTAGCCGTCAAAATAAGATTTTTCTTGAACTAATGAAATCTGTAAAGTACAGGAGAACAAAATTTGGCATTGGTTTTACTGTGTACCAAAAATTAAAAATGAACAATATAAAGAAAAAAAAATTTCGCTCGTGGGGACCGTGTTCGAAAAAAATCGTCATCTCGAATTGGTTAAGGGAACTTTAATTTTTATTCTATTATAAAGTATACATGAAAATATTTTAAGCCGCATTTAAAAGAGAATAATTTTAACTTATATTCGACACAAGCAAATAGCTTAACGAGTTTTGCTTGATTCGTTAGTCTTTTGCGACGTCGTTAGACAGTTTCCTCATGAGAATTTATTTGATCAACTTTCAACGCTCACATTTAAACGCAACGATAATCGTTCCACTTTCCGGCGAAAATTTTCGCCTGCTATACACGCTGGCAGGCAAACGAAATGCAATCCTGGCACTTAGTCTTCTGGGAACGTCACTTTGCCAAGCGGTCGAGTGAATGACCAGTCCGCGAATATTTCATCACACACTGGAACGTGTTAATGACTGTTGTACGCCTAGAAACGGAGGAAATAAGCGTACGACCGTCGTGCAGTTTGCATTTATCGACGGCTCGATAATCTTCCGCGCCAAACATCCCGACAAACAGAATTGTGCCCATAATTATGAAAGTGGTCTAAGTCATATATTTCTTGTTTCGAGATATTTAATGAATTGCATTTGAATAAATTAAAAAAATATTTTTACATTATGCGACATTTTAATTTATAATTTTATTAGTCTTAATTAATGGAAATTTACTATGAATATGAAATTTTGTGTGAATTTTATACGATAATATTATTTTTAAAGATTGAATTGAGGCAGACCATTTTCAAAATTAACTGAATGTCCTATAAATGACTTAAAGCAATAAAGAACTTTGAGTTTTATTTGAAACAATAATTTGATTGAAATAATTCGTGAACATTTATTACATTTATTAATTATTTTTAAACAGTAATCCATTTTTATCATTATTTCGAGTATTTAAGATTCTTAAAATGTTCCTGAAAAACTGGAGGGATGTACGGTAATAAACTCATAATATCTTTATGTTTTTCTTCCGATACTGGTCTAATGGTGGTGTATAATGGAAGTAATTTAATATTTCCGTATATTTTTGGTCTTCCTTTTTTAGGTGAAAGATCCAAAACGTGAAATTTAGAATCATCTAAAGATGTTTTATAGAACATTTTATAAGGTTCATTTTTCAAGAATCTCATCCATTGAATTTGTAGCCAAGAGACAGATTCACCCGGGTATTTTTTACTCTTCTTGTTATTGATTCTTCTAGTAATGAAGTTGTCGTTGTTATTAAAATTTGATTGTCATTTATTTTATTATGTAGTTCAGAAACGCGTCAAAGAAGGCCACGTGCCATTTTCAAGTTGTTTATATAATTTATTTAAATTTTTGACTTAGACCACTTTCATAATTAAAACTAAATGAATTCCATATAATGTTGAAATTACAACCACTATCTAATGGTTCATTTTTGACAATTTCGCTAAAAATTACATTGAATAAATTTAGTTAAAAATAATGTGGTATGAAATAACTGATAAACTCATTTTTTTTAAATTTTGACTTAGACCACTTTCATAATTATGGGCACAATTAATACCCAAGAATTGGCCGCCGACAAAGAGGGCTTGAAGGTAAAAAAGGAAAAGAAGCGGTATCGCGTCGACATTGAATCTAACGATTCACGGCGAGCTTAAATACGGATAATGATCTGTGTTCAGTAACGGATACGCAGCCGTTGCGTAACGCAATTACCAACTCTTCATGCCAATTTACTGTTTTCAGTTCGCGCGATTTTATTCTATCGATCGATTCGCGGGCCAATCAAAATTCGAAACCTCGTTTCAGCCCTGTCACGTATTATAATTCTCACTGTCGCGTATCACACGCTGATGGGAGCGTTGAAAAAGCGTAGATTGCAAAATTGAATAAAGCCCACGCGTGTTAGTCGACGTGCTCAGATTACAGAGGGTTTCAAATGAAAAATTCACCCGGCCACGAATTCTACATAAACATCCCTGCGATGCGACCGACTCTCGCGCGCCGGGAGCAACACTCGGCGTCATTTTGAATGTTTAACGAAAAGTCGCGCGCGGCGGCCGACTAGAGCAGAGATTTAATATCTGCCTCTACCCTTTGACCGGCGCCCCTTCATTTCGCCCAGGAAGCCATGCACCCCGTGAAAGCTTAAGGGGTAACATCTAGCTTAACGCCTAAAAACACAGGGTAAATTTAGGCATTTTTTTTTATTACATGATATAACATATCGAAATTTGGTTTAAAGGCGTTTAATATGCATACTTTAATGTATACAAAAAAAATTTCTTATGTTTTTGCTTTAAAATGGCGGCGCTGAAGCTTTCGAAGTAGAAGGGGTAACATCTAGCTTAACGCCTAAAAATATAGGGTACATTTAGGCATTTTTTTTAATTACATGACATAACATATTGAAATTTGGTTTAAAGGCGTTTAATGTGCATACTTTAATGTTTCAAAAGAAATTTCTTATGTCTTTGCTTCAAAATAGCGGCGCTGGAGCTTTCGAAGTAGAAGTGCATTTTTAGATATGGCCACCGCGGCTTACAGCTGAAGTGCCGTGCACTTTCACTAAGTACAAACAGCAACATTTTTTCGTAATCTACATTAAATTTGCTAGAGAAGTACATACGTATATGGTAAAATATTGATTTTTGTAGAAATGGCGAGCATGTGGAGAAAAGTTCTAATTTCCATCAAAGAATTCATCGAAAAAATATTTATAATAACGAAAGTTTTTAACCGATCTTAAAGTGTACTTCTCCGGAGAATATAGTTTAACAGCCACAGTAAAAATTTCACGTGAATCGGAGAAAATTTGTTTAAGTTATGCTGCAAGCCAATTTGAAAAACGTAGTTTCGAGAAAAACGTATTTAAAGTTTTGAGTAACATTATTTCATATTATTTTACTAGTTTTGCCATATTTACGATTATTCTGCAATGCCTGCACCATACAGGTGTCCTTCTACATTAATATTTTCTACCTCTTTCTCATTCCTGGAAAACTTGATGCAGCGTGCGTCAGCTTCGGCGCAGAAATTGTGACAATTACGACCCATAGTCAATTGTAACACCTGCATCATGGCCATTATGCTTTCAAATCGATCGTTAAAAATACAATACGCAATATTTATGCCGATGCCGGGCAATTCTCGTGTTGCGGCACTTCATCCGTCGAAAGTTTACGGTAAAGAGTTGCCAAAATTTCGTTTCGCATTTTTTCGATGGAATCTGGATTTCGGTTGGTATTATGTCCCTTCAGAACCTTTAGAATCAGTAGCATGTACTTTGAACCGCTCCGAAGCATCACGACTTGCTTTATAAAATAAGCTGTAAAACCACTTTAAAAAATATTTTTGCCTATAAGACAAATTGCACCTTATTTTTAAGGCTGTAATGTATCATATGAGATAAAAAAAAATGTTTTCGATTTTTTGAAAATTTAAGGTAAATGTTATCCCTTAAATAAATGTGGTGAAATAATATACATATATACGCACGTGTAAATATTATTAGTATCTATCTATCTATTTAGAATATTATTAGTATCATCTTATTCTGAAAATTCTAATATCAGAAATAAAGTTCTCCGTGCTCCCGTGCGGTGACATATGACTGTATTGTTCTTTGCAGTAGAGTTCATACAGGTAGTGGGTACATTGTAAATTTGGATCAAGTTCAGGACCCGCTGCCTTAACACTTTGACTGCCACGGTGGTCACCGGTGACCGGCGCAAAAGATTTTACTAAAAATGCAAAAAATTCACCGCGAAGCCTATTTGCAATCTTGAAAAGCAATTGATATTGGAACGCTGCTTTAATACTTTTTCTTCTAACAACTCTGCGTTACCTTCATTTTGCATGATTTAATCATACTCTGTAGTATTTCATTGCATCACGATTCTAACATAGCAAAATACACATGGCAGTCAACGTGTTAAAAGAATGCTTTCGCAGAAATTGCAACAATTACGACCCATAGTCAATTGTAACACCTGCATCATTGCAATTATGCTTTCAAATGGATCGTTAAAAATAGAAGACGCAATATTTATGCCGATGCCGGGCAATTCTGGTGTTGCGGTACTTAATCCGTCGATAGATTATGATAAAATGTTGCCAAAATTTCGTTTCGCATTTTTTCGATGGAATCTGGATTTCGGTGGGTATTATGTCCCTCCAGAACCTTTAGAATCGGTACCATGTACTTTGAACCGCTCTAAGGCATCACGACTTGCTTTATAAAATAAGCTGTAAAACCACTTTAAAAACTTTTTCGATTTTTTGAAAATTTAAGGTAGATGTTACCCCTTAAAGCCAATCGCGGCTTTCCATAGAAAGCCCCGACGGCTGTATCCGACGAATCGTCAAAATTCGCCCGGCGTTCATACCGAAACAAGTTAGCGTTTATCACTGGGGGCGTACGTTCGGTATCGATTGCCGACGAGCTAAAAAGAAGAGAGCGAGGAATTTTTCGGCGGACGTGACACGTCGTTATTGCTTTCCCTGCGCCTCGCTCGTCTGCATACATCGTCTGTTGATTTTTTCCGCCTCGCAGCGTCATCTCGCGCGCGTTTTTTCAAAAATCGAGCGCGACTCGCGCGGGGTCCGATGCGCGGAATAATGGAATTTTCTGTGTGTACGCTCGACTGACAACGGCACCTTGACGGAAGTGCGGATGAAGGCTGTGATTAGGCCATCGATCAGGAACGCGCCAGGCAGAAAGCTATTTCAAGCTTTCGCACGGTTCTCGATCATGTGACGAGAGCGCTTTCTGAATTTCATGCAGATTAAAAGCGAACTCGTTCGCGGGCTCAGCGTTAAGTTCGTCGACGATCGACTTACGTCCGTTTGATGAGCCCGCCTGTCAATACTTGAAATCTCTGTTTAACGAGCCAAATCGCTGGTAAACGAACGCGAACGTTTGAAGGCCGACGTTGGCCGGGAAGAATCGCTGGTTGAGAACGTTTGAAGTGGATCTCAGAAAAGGGCTCGAGTAATCCGGCGATCACTTTTCTCCGTAGTTTGGGATACGTTATCAAAGTACATGGCCAGTATTGAAAGAACTTCTCGTACGGCGATCCCTTGATTTACGTCGTACTTTTGTACGAGACTCGCTTCAGATAAGTACGTTTTGCCCGGTCAGAAAATAAATGTTTCTACGATAAGCTAAGGGCTCAAGGTATATAATAAGATAACCTTAATTTCTGCTGAAATCAGCAGAAAGCGTCTTATTCGATATACCCTATTACTTTGCTTTTGAATTAACGATATTGCAAAATTCAATTGGTGAATCCGGTTAATTAATTTATTCGTAAATACATTGCTAAAAAGCCCAAACGTTTTGGCACTAGAATTGTGCTTTTAATAAAGGATTAAACTTTCTATATTAATTTTAAAAATTAACAAATTTGATGCGCTAGATATACCGTTCAAAATGTATAACTAGCAGATCAATCGATAGGATACGCCGATTGAATTGTGCGATTTCTGCTGAAATCAGTAGTAAGCGTCTTATTCGATATACCGTATTACTTTGCTTTTGAATTATTGATATTGCAAAATTCAATTGGTGAATCCAGTTAATTAACTTATTCGTAAATACATTGTTAAAAAGTCCAAACGTTTTGGCACTAAAATTGTGCTTTTAGTTAAGGATTAAACTTTCTATATTAATTTTAAAAATTAACAAATTTGATGCGCTACATATACCGTTCAAAATGTATAATTAGTCGATCAATCGACAGGATACGCCGATTGAATCGTCCGATTTCTGCTGAAATCAGTAGTAAGCGTCTTATTCGATATACCCTAGTACTTTGCTTTTGAATTATTGATATTGCAAAATTCAATTGGTGAATCCAGTTAATTAACTTATTCGTAAATACATTGTTAAAAAGTCCAAACGTTTTGGCACTAAAATTGTGCTTTTAATTAAGGATCAAACTTTCTATATTAATTTTAAAAATTAATAAATTTGATGCGCTACATATACCGTTCAAAATGTATAATTAGCCGATCAATCGACAGAATACGCTAATTGAATTGTCCAATGTAATTAATAACAACAGTTGGAAGAAGATATGGTAGTACTTCACATATAGTATCATTACGTCAGAGTTTGTTTTTTTCTATCAGTTTAACTAAACGGAAAACAACACGTATGCACATATTTCTGAAACATCAGATACATTTTCAACCTTTTAAATAATTTATTTAACACTTTGACTGTCGTGATGGTCACCGGTGACCGGCGCAAAAGATCTTACTGAAGATCCAAAATATTTGCAATGGGTAGCAATTATTGTTTTATAAATGCAGTTGTTGTTAGAATAGTGACGCGATCCTTTGGTCTTCAATACCTGCACATTATTTACATTTTGCATAATGCAGTCGAACACTGTAGTATTTCATAGCATCACCGTTCTAATATAGTAAAATACGCTTGGCAGTCAATGTGTTAAATTCGTTCTATTATCACTGACCGGCATTTGCCAAAAATAAAGTCTCGCTTTCATACTAGTATTATATACGAGGGCAGTCTGTCGATAAGTACTTAGGCCTAACAAAAAAAAACGAAAATTTTGGAAAATTGGATTATTTTTTGTTTTTTTTAACCCGATAATATGATCCAGCGAGCTCCTTTTTTACCGTTCATCAACTTCTGAAAAAACGTTTTGAAATCATGTCAGTAAATAAGGCCTGCGATTTACGACACGGCATTTTCGACTAAATTTCTGCCCAGCGAGTGATATATATCGTTTGCGGAAAAGACTAGTGACATTTGGGGATATCTGGAGAATTCGTACTTGTCAAAGATGGAGCAAATTTGTTCGGATCTGAACCTAATTCGAACGAGATTTGATGCTGTAGATTCATGTTGGCAGAATTTGTCGAGATTGCCGAAGAGCGTTATACAACACATTAAATGTGGTGAAAACATCTTTTTATAAATTAATTCAAATATCTTTAAAAAACAGAACGTTTCCTTCAACCCAATAGTATTATATTGACGAAGCGTCGAAAAGTAAACTTAAACTCATCATAACTGGAGGAATAGTAAATAGCGACGATTTTGATGGATTGTTGCCCGTTCACCAGGTAAGTCGCGAATTTGAGAATCACACCTTGTGAATCCCAGAAAAAAACGCTTACTCCGGATGGACAGTCTTCGCCGTTAAACTGACCGGAGCACAGTCGATATATATACGTTCGCGGCAAGACTAGATCAACGACTGGAGGACCAGAAAAGTAAATAGCGACGATTTTGATGGATTGTTCACGTACGACTTTATAGAAACGCGAATTTGATTGCGCTTGAATCCAGAAGAAAAACTGCTTCTGGATGGAAAAAAGTTTCGTTAAACTGACCACAGCGATATATATACGTTTGCCGAAATACTAGATCAACGACTGGAGGAAGAAAAGTAGAATAGCGACGATCTTTGATGGATTTTTCAGTACGTTTTGGAATATGCCCAAATTTGGACAAATTCGTTAAACTGACCACAGTGATATATATACGTTCGCGGCAAGACTAGATCAACGAAGGAAGAAAATAAATAGCGACGATTTTGATGGATTGTTGTGTGACGTTTAAGCCGCGAATTTGAGAAGTGCAAAAAGAAGAAAAATCTGCTTCTATGGAAAAAAGTTTCGTTAAACTGACCACAGTGATATATATACGTTTGCGGAAAGACTAGATCAACGACTGGAGGAAGAAAAGTAAATAGCGACGATTTTGATGGATTGTTGCGTGACGCTATGTAAGCCGCGAATTTGAGAAGTGCGAATCCAGAAGAAAAATCTGCTTCTGGATGGAAAAAAGTTTCGTTAAACTGACCACAGTGATATATATACGTTCGCGGCAAGACTAGATCAACGACTGGAGGAAGAAAAGTAAATAGCGACGATTTTGATGGATTGTTGCGTGACGCTCTATAAGCCGCAAATTTGAGAAGTGCGAATCCAGAAGAAAAATCTGCTTCTGGATGGAAAAAAGTTTCGTTAAACTGACCACAGTGATATATATACGTTCGTGGCAAGACTAGAGAAACGACTGGAGGAAGAAAAGTAAATAGCGACGATTTTGATGGATTGTTGCGTGACGCTATGTAAGCCGCGAATTTGAGAAGTGCGAATCCAGAAGAAAAATCTGCTTCTGGATGGAAAAAGTTTCCTTAAACTGACCACAGTGATACATATACGTTCGCGGCAAGACTAGATCAACGACTGGAGGAAGAAAAGTAAATAGCGACGATTTTGATGGATTGTTGCGTGACGCTATATAAGCCGCGAATTTGAGAAGTGCGAATCCAGAAGAAAAATCTGCTTCTGGATGGAAAAAAGTTTCGTTAAACTGACCACAGTGATATATATACGTTCGCGGCAAGACTAGATCAACGACTGGAGGAAGAAAAGTAAATAGCGACGATTTTGATGGATTGTTGTGTGACGTTAGGTAAGCCGCGAATTTGAGAAGTGCAAATCCAGAAGAAAAATCTGCTTCTGGATGGAAAAAAGTTTCGTTAAACTGACCACAGTGATATATATACGTTTGGGGAAAGACTAGATCAACGACTGGAGGAAGAAAAGTAAATAGCGACGATTTTGATGGATGGAAAAAATTTTGCCACAGTGATACATATATGACTAACGACTGGAGGAAGAAAAGTAAATAGCGACGATTTTGAATTGTTGCGTGACGCTATGTCGAATGCGAATCCAGAAGAAAAATCTGCTTCTGGATGGAAAAAAGTTTCGTTAAACTGACCACAGTGATATATATACGTTCGCGGCAAGACTAGATCAACGACTGGAGGAAGAAAAGTAAATAGCGACGATTTTGATGGATTGTTGCGTGACGCTATGTAAGCTGCGAATTTGAGAAGTGCGAATCCAGAAGAAAAATCTGCTTCTGGATGGAAAAAAGTTTCGTTAAACTGACCACAGTGATACATATACGTTCGCGGCAAGACTAGATCAACGACTGGAGGAAGAAAAGTAAATAGCGACGATTTTGATGGATTGTTGCGTGACGCTCTCTAAGCCAAAAATTTGAGAAGTGCGAATCCAGAAGAAAAATCTGCTTTTGGATGGAAAAAAGTTTCGTTAAACTAACCACAGTGATATATATACGTTCGCGGCAAGACTAGATCAACGACTTGAGGAAAAAAAGTAAATAGCGACGATTTTGATTGATTTTTGCGTGACACTCTGTAAGCCGCGAATTTGAGAAGTGCGAATCCAGAAGAAAAATCTGCTTCTGGATGGAAAAAGTTTCGTTAAACTGACCACAGTGATATATATACGTTCGCGGCAAGACTAGATCAACGACTGGAGGAAGAAAAGTAAATAGCGACGATTTTGATGGATTGTTGCGTGACGCTATGTAAGCTGCGAATTTGAGAAGTGCGAATCCAGAAGAAAAATCTGCTTCTGGATGGAAAAAAGTTTCGTTAAACTGACCACAGTGATATATATACGTTCGCGGCAAGACTAGATCAACGACTGGAGGAAGAAAAGTAAATAGCGACGATTTTGATGGATTGTTGCGTGACGCTATGTAAGCCGCGAATTTGAGAAGTGCGAATCCAGAAGAAAAATCTGCTTCTGGATGGAAAAAAGTTTCGTTAAACTGACCACAGTGATATATATATACGTTCGCGGCAAGACTAGATCAACGACTGGAGGAAGAAAAGTAAATAGCGACGATTTTGATGGATTGTTGCGTGACTCTCCCTAAGCCGCGAATTTGAGAAGTGCGAATCCAGAAGAAAAATCTGCTTCTGGATGGAAAAAAGTTTCGTTAAACTGACCACAGTGATATATATACGTTCGCGGCAAGACTAGATCAACGACTGGAGGAAGAAAAGTAAATAGCGACGATTTTGATGGATTGTTTTTGACGCTATGTAAGCTGCGAATTTGAGAAGTGCGAATCCAGAAGAAAAATCTGCTTCTGGATGGAAAAAAGTTTCGTTAAACTGACCACAGTGATATATATACGTTCGCGGCAAGACTAGATCAGCGACTGGAGGAAGAAAAGTAAATAGCAACGATTTTGATGGATTGTTGCGTGACGCTATGTAAGCTGCGAATTTGAGAAGTGCGAATCCAGAAGAAAAATCTGCTTCTGGATGGAAAAAAGTTTCGTTAAACTGACCACAGTGATATATATACGTTCGCGGCAAGACTAGATCAACGACTGGAGGAAGAAAAGTAAATAGCGACGATTTTGATGGATTGTTGCGTGACTCTATGTAAGCCGCGAATTTGAGAAGTGCGAATCCAGAAGAAAAATCTGCTTCTGGATGGAAAAAAGTTTCGTTAAACTGACCACAGTGATATATATACGTTCGCGGCAAGACTAGATCAACGACTGGAGGAAGAAAAGTAAATAGCGACGATTTTGATGGATTGACGTTGAATCCAGAAGTGACGTTAAACTATGATATATAGCGCGACGATCAGCGACTAAAGAAAAGTTTGAGATTGTTGCGTGACAGTAATGCGAATAAGCATCAGAAGAAAAATCTGCTTCTGGATGGAAAAAAGTTTCGTTACACTGACCACAGTGAAATATATACGTTCGCGGCAAGACTAGATCAACGACTGGAGGAAGAAAAGTAAATAGCGACGATTTTGATGGATTGTTGCGTGACGCTATGTAAGCCGCGAATTTGAGAAGTGCGAATCCAGAAGAAAAATCTGCTTCTGGATGGAAAAAAGTTTTGTTAAACTGACCTCAGTGATATATATACGTTCGCGGCAAGACTAGATCAACGACTGGAGGAAGAAAAGTAAAAGCGACGATTTTGATGGATTGTTGCGTGAATCTGCGAATTTGAGAAGTGCGAATCAGAAGAAAAATCTGCTTCTGGATGGAAAAAGTTTCGTTAAACTGACCACAGTGATATATATACGTTCGCCTACTAGATCAACGACTGGAGAAGAAAAGTAAAAACGATTTTGATGGATTGTTGCGTGAAATGTAAGCTGCGAATTTGAGAAGTGCGAATCCAGAAGAAAAATCTGCTTCTGGATGGAAAAAAGTTTCGTTAAACTGACCACAGTGATATATATACGTTCGCGGCAAGACTAGATCAACGACTGGAGGAAGAAAAGTAAATAGCGACGATTTTGATGGATTGTTGCGTGACGTGTAAGCCGCGAATTTGAGAAGTGCGAATCCAGAAGAAAAATCTGCTTCTGGATGGAAAAAAGTTTCGTTAAACTGACCACAGTGATATATATACGTTCGCGGCAAGACTAGATCAACGACTGGAGGAAGAAAAGTAAATAGCGACGATTTTGATGGATTGTTGCGTGACTCTATGTAAGCCGCGAATTTGAGAAGTGCGAATCCAGAAGAAAAATCTGCTTCTGGATGGAAAAAAGTTTCGTTAAACTGACCACAGTGATATATATACGTTCGCGGCAAGACTAGATCAACGACTGGCTGTAAATAGCGACGATTTTGATGGATTGTTGTGTGAGCCGGTGCGTTTTGAGAAGTGCGAATCCAGAAGAAAAATCTGCTTCTGGATGGAAAAAAGGCCGTTTTTTGACCACAGTGATATATATACGTTCGCGTCGACTAGATCAACGACTGGAGGAAGAAAAGTATAATAGCGACGATTTTGATGGATTGTTTTGACGCTATCTAAGCGCGAATTTGAGAAGTGCGAATCCAGTAAGAAAAATCTGCTTCTGGATGGAAAAAAGTTTCGTTAAACTGACCACAGTGATACATATACGTTCGCGGCAAGACTAGATCAACGACTGGAGGAAGAAAAGTAAATAGCGTCGATTTTGATGGATTGTTCGTGACACTATGTAAGCCGCGAATTTCAGCAGTCAGAAGAAAACTGTTTCGAATTTCCTTGGTCTCTGGTGTGTTATTTTTAATTCAATCGTAAAACGTTCGCGGAATTTTGATTAAACGACATCATATACGTTCGCGGCAAGACTAGATCAACGACTAGAGGAAGAAAAGTAAATAGCGACACGTTTCGTCGACAGTCCAAAACGACGCGGAAACTGTTTTGGATTGCGCTTAAATAATGTCAAACACCGCTCGAAGTGGTCTCACGGATGCGCTATATACGGAGTGAGCAAACGCGGCACCCATGAGCAGAAAGCTATCTCATGTAAATTTCGTGTCTTAGGATATACACCCACGCGGTCTTTTGAGCTTTGCAGTAAAACGATCTTCAAGCTATCTCGCGTACCTTCAGTCGGCGGTTTGCCAACAAATACATTTATTTTTTTGCACGTTAAATCCTCCATGCGCTTGCTGTTTTAGGGAATATCTCAGGACTGTGCGCTAATCGTAATTCAAACTGAACTGTCGACCACGTTGAAACATCGTTAAACCGATTTTTGACGGTCGCCATTGAAGGAGAAGAGTCACCAAGAATTATATACACAGTGAATCAACCACTCTTTGAGTTATTCTTAAATCTCGCTGCGCGATTTCCCATAATGTTCCGTCGAATGTATAGGTGGGAACGGAAAAAAAATCCTCAAGAATCGAAGAATATCCGACCGATATTGCTCTTTTTCCACCACAATCGATTGAGGAGAAGCGCAAAATCAAACACGTGCGTAATCGGATCGAAGTATATCGCCGACTTATAACACGTAATAACGCGATCAAACGTATTAATATTCGTTATTTTACGCTTATAAAACGATGCAATGATCGATTGAAGCAAAAAGACCCAAAATTGCATAATATTCCATCGAATGAATAGGTGGAAACGTAAAACTGTATTCCGAGCGGAAAAAATTAAAATCCCCAAACATGCGCTTAGTCTCTTTCATCGAAGTATATCTCGCTCGGGAATTCCACGAATCTAGGCGAAGTCAAACAAGTGTCTATACCACTTAATAATAAGCATCTTAAAATTCAGTATTTCACATTCATACAAACCGATGCAGTGATCGGTTGCAGCAAAACACCCGAAATTGCATAATATACCGTCGAATGAATAGGTGAGAACGTAAAACTGCGTTCTGAGCGGAAGAAATTAAAATCCCAAACATGCGCTTAGTCTCTTTCATCGAAGTATATCTCGCTCGAGATTTCCACGAATCTAGGTGAAGTCAAACAAGTGTCTATAACATGTGATAATAACCGTCTTAATATTCATTATTTTATGCTCCTACAAAGCGATCGATTGAAGCAAAACACCCGAAATTGCATAATATACCGTCGAATGAATAGGTGGGAACCGAAAACTGCGTTCCAAGCGCAGAAATTTAAATCTTCAAACACGCGCTTAGTCGGTTTCATCGAAGAATCACTCGGGAATTCCACGAATCTAGGCGAAGTCAAACAAGTGTCTATAACATGTAATAATAACCGTCTTAATATTCGTTATTTTACGATTATAAGACGATGCAATGATCGATTGAAGCAAAACGACCGAAAATTGCATAATATACCGTCGAATGAATAGGTGAGAACCGAAAACTGCGTTCCAACCGCAGAAATTTAAATCCTCAACCACGCGCTTAGTCTGTTTCATCGAAGTATTATATATCTCGCTCGGGAATTCCACGAATCTAGGCGAAGTCAAACAAGTGTCTATACCACTTAATAATAAGCATCTTAAAATTCAGTATTTCACATTCATACAAACCGATGCAGTGATCGGTTGCAGCAAAACGACCAAAAATTGCATAGTATTTCGTCGAATGAATAGGTGAGAACGTAAAACTGCGTTCTGAGCGGAAAAAATTAAAATCCCAAACATGCGCTTAGCCTCTTTCATCGAAGTATATCTCGCTCGAGATTTCCACGAATCTAGGTGAAGTCAAACAAGTGTCTATAACATGTGATAATAACCGTCTTAATATTCATTATTTTATGCTCCTACAAAGCGATCGATTGAAGCAAAACACCCGAAATTGCATAATATACCGTCGAATGAATAGGTGAGAACCGAAAACTGCGTTCCAACCGCAGAAATTTAAATCCTCAACCACGCGCTTAGTCTGTTTCATCGAAGTATATCTCGCTCGGGAATTCCACGAATCTAGGCGAAGTCAAACAAGTGTCTATACCACGTAATAATAAGCGTCTTAATATTCGTTATTTTACACCTATAAAACGATGCAATGATCGATTGAAGCAAAACGACCGAAAATTGCATAATATACCGTCGAATGAAGAGATGAGAACCGAAAACTGCGTTCCAACCGCAGAAATTTAAATCCTCAACCACGCGCTTAGTCTGTTTCATCGAAGTATATCTCGCTCGGGAATTCCACGAATCTAGGCGAAGTCAAAGAAGTGTCTAGAACACGTAATAATAAGCGTCTTAATGTTCGTTATTTTACGCTCCTACAAAGCGTCTTAATATTCGTTATTTTACGCTCATACAAAGCGTATTAATATTCGTCATTTTACGCTCATACAAAGCGTATTAATATTCGTCATTTTACGCTTATAAAACGATTCAATGATCGATTGAAGCAAAACGACCGAAAATTGCCTAATATTCCGTCGAATGAATAGGTGAGAACCGAAAACTGCGTTCCACGCGCAGAAATTTAAATCCTCAAACACGCGCTTAATCTGTTTCATCGAAGTATATCTCGCTCGGGAATTCCACGAATCTAGGCGAAGTCAAACAAGTGTCTATAACACGTAATAATAAGCGTCTTAATATTCGTTATTTTACACCTATAAAACGATGCAATGATCGATTGAAGCAAAACGACCGAAAATTGCATAATATACCGTCGAATGAAGAGATGAGAACCGAAAACTGCGTTCCAACCGCAGAAATTTAAATCCTCAACCACGCGCTTAGTCTCTTCCATCGAAGTATATCTCGCTCGGGAATTCCACGAATCTAGGCGAAGTCAAACAAATGTCTATAACACGTAATAATAAGCGTCTTAATGTTCGTTATTTTACGCTCATAAAAAGATGCAATGATCAATTGAAGCAATACGACCGAAAATTACATAATATTCCGTCGAAACTGAGCGAAGTCAAACAAGTGTCTATAAGACGTAATAATAAGCATCTTAATATTCGTTATTTACGCTCATACAAAACGTATTAATGTTCCTTATTTTACGCTTATAAAACGATGCAATGATCGATTGAAGCAAAACGACCGAAAATTGCATAATATTCCGTCGAATTTAGGCTAAGTCAAGCAAGTGTGTATAACACGTAAGAATAAGCGTCTTAATATTTGTTATTTTACGCTCATACAAAGCGATCGATTGAAGCAAAACACCCGAAATTGCATAATATTCCGTCGAATGAAATGATGGGAACGTAAAACCGCGTTCCAAGCGGGAAAAATTAAAATCCCCAATCACGCGCTTAGTCTGTTTCATCGAAGTATATCTCGCTCGGGAATTCCACGAAACTAGGCGAAGTCAAAGAAGTGTCTAGAACATGTTATCAAGACTCACGTGTGTTATCATACGGGATGCCGTTGAGTTCATCGAAGCACGGCAACGTGGCGAGAGTGCCAGGGGACGTATGAGGCCAGCAGAGCAAAGAATCCCAGCTAACCTCGCATCCCTGCTGCTCCTGCCTTCTCGACTGGTCCTGCTCCGGACGCTGATGACTTTCAAGCTGATGATTCTGCTCGCGCAACTGTTGCTCCTGATGCTTTCGCTCGATGCACTTCAGTTCCTCGGCCGTTAAGGACTCGTTCAGCTCGTTGATGTAGTTCAGAACGTTTAGCACGTAATTGCCCTCCAGAGGACGCGTGCCGTTCATAGATAGCCAAGCCATCTTCGATCAGGTCAAAGGACAACGAACGGAGATTGTCGCCCGAAGGATGATGGCCTTCGAGGAGTCAGTCACCTGTGTTGTGATCACTTAACGAAGTGCGTTCCCATAGCACACGGTGAAACACCCATTATAATTGGAAACTGTGATCTTCGCTTCTAGACGTTTTCAGACGTCTGCCTCTGAATTTGGTTTAGCAAATACTCTAGTAAGCGAAGTATTTTTAGGGACACAATTTGTATTCTTTAAGATCTTGAGAAGACGTAAATATTTAAATTCGTAGTTTAACATCTTAATTAGAGTTCAAGTGGGGGTTCGAGGGCATCCACTTGATATCTTTGGAATACCTAGCAATGCCAGAGTAATTCAGGCTTTCCTGGAGTGGAAAGAATTTTCTTGGGTATATTTCGCCGAAAGTATCTGATAACGGTTCAACAAACTCTTAACCTGTTTCACGGGAGTTCATTCAATACCCGTTCATGAAGTCCTCACTATTTAATTTCCTGGAAATCTTTCTATCTTCGTACGTATTTTTATGGTTCGCTTCTTATTCTTCGCGCTAAAATAATCCTCTCTGTAAATTCGACCAATTTTCTCCACTTGTTGATTCCGTTATCCACTCGTCTATTCGGCCCCCGTTGATTCATAGAATCTACCTTATTTCTTTCTTAAACGTAGTTCGTCCGTCAATCCTCCAATATTCAATTATTCCGAAATCTTCCCATCTCCACTCATATATTATTACAGTTCGTTTTCTTTCCTTCTCAATAAACTCCTCCCCTGCCTAGTTGCGATCAATTTTCTCCACTTGTTGATTCCGTTATCCACTTCTGGCCTTAATTCCAGTAGACTCACAAACTCTACTGTCATTCTTCTCAACTCATAACCCGTCCGTCTAGTTTCCGCTATATGATTGCTTCAAAGTCTTCTCACTTCCATTCATTTATTATTATTTGCTCTTGTTCCTTCGCACTAAAAAACTTCGCTTTGTAGTTTCGGCCAACTTTCTCCACTTGTTGATTCCATTATTCACTTCTCGACTCAATCCCGATAGAATCGTATATGCATTGTTCGTCGATCACAACTCATTCGTCGAATTCTCACTATTTAATTGCTGCGAAGTACACTGTCAGTCACGTATTATTTTATCGGATCTTTCTTCCCGAATTATAATAATCTTAAAAATTTCACTTCTTTCACTATCTTCTTTTTCCACTTATCATTTCCACTGCGCATTCCTCTTCTATCTCCTCATTGAAAGACTCAAAGATTCTGCGTTTATTCTTCGCCAAACGTAAACTATCCGTGAAATCACCACTATTGAATTGCTTCGAAGTCCACGTATCTTTCCACCGCAATAATCCTCTTCAATAAAAATATCCCATTCTCTTCTCCCCGATTCCGTTAATCTCCTCTCCGCGCTTCATATTAAACCCGAAAAGTCCACTTCCACTCTTCCCAAATTATAATCCGTTCGTCACTAGTATTCGGCCGCTTCAGAATCTACTATCCTCCCATATATTATCACAAGTCCTCTCTCCACACAATAATCCTCTTCGACTCGAATATTCCGTTTTCCTCCTTTCCCACTGTTTGATTACGTATTCCACTTCTGCGCCCTTTCTCTTTAACTCGCAGAATTCATTACCGTGCCTCGAATGATGTCGGTGACAGTCGCGAACGATATTCGCGCACTATCGTTCACGACGACGACCGGTTAACGTCTACGAGTGGTCTCGATAAGGAGCACACAGCTGCTTCTCGTGCGCCTCCCAACAAGCGATTATTTCTCCCGGCGGCGGGAGACGAGAGAAGACGGCACGAACGACAGCGAACGCTCGTTCGAAGGATCCCTCCTCCCACGCCGTTGCGTTTAGGACCTCCCCTATGCTCGTCAAACTATCCTTACGAGCGGGGGCTCGCTTCAAATCCTCAGCGGGGTCCTTATGAGTCGCCTCTTTCGCGTAAATCTATGTGTGCCCTTCATCCGCGTAGATCCCCCTTTTCTCTCCCCTCGCGTATAAATACACGTAAATATACCCGCCCTTGCTTTCTGTGTCCGTTGCTCTTCACGCCGAAATCTGCGTCTTTTCTAGTTACGGCGAAGCTGGAGGAAAGCTGCACGGAGAGTCTAAGAGTATAAGCCAACGCTATTGATCTTTCTGCGTGAAATGCCTCTATTTGCGAAATTTGAGGGTCCGGAAGATGAGCGCGTGCGTGGTCAGGCCGGTTCCTTTTTGAAAAGGTAATTTTGAGGGTAGCTTTCTTCTTAGAGGTTATTTGATCTGCAGAAATCTAGTTAGGATAGAGGTGAAGGAAGGCTACGTGAGGCGATGGCCGAAGCTTGAGAGTTTAAACCACTGCTATCAACCTTTTTGCGTAGAGTACCTTTATGTACAAAATTTGAGAGTCCGGAAAGATGAGCGCGTGCGTGGTCAATCCGGTTCCTTTTTAAAAAGGTAATTTTGACGGTAACGTTCTTCTTAGAGGTTATTTGATCTCCACGCTGAAATCTGCGCCGTTTTCTAGTTACGGCGAAGCTGAAGGAAAGCTGCACGCAGAGTCTGAGAGTATAAGCCACTGCTATTGACCTTTCTGCGTAGAATGCCTCTATCTGGGAAATTTGAGAGTCCGGAAGGATAAGCGCGTGCGTGGTCAGCCCGGTTCCTTTTTAAAAAGGTAATTTTGACGGTAACGTTCTTCTTAGAGGTTATATGATCTTCACGCCGAAATCTGCGCCGTTTTCTAGTTACGGCGAAGCTGAAGGAAAGCTGCACGGAAAATCTGAGAGTATAAGCCACTGCTATTGACCTTTCTACATGAAGTGCCTCTATCTGCGAAATTTGAGAGTCCGGAAAGATGCACGCGTGCGTGGTCAATCCCGTCCCTTTTTAAAAAGGTAATTTTGACGGTAACGTTCTTCTTAGAGATTATTTGATCTTCACACCGAAATCTGCGCCGTTTTCTACTTACGGCGAAGCTGAAGAAACGCTGCACGGAGAGCTTAAGAGTATAAGCCACTGCTATTGACCTTTTTGCGTGAAGTGCCTCTATCTGCGAAATTTGAGAGTCCGGAAAGATGAGCGCGTGCGTGGTCAGTCCGGTACTTTTTAAAAAGGTAATTTTGACGGTAACGTTCTTCTTAGAGGTTATTTGATCGTCACGCCGAAATCTGCGCCGTTTTCTAGTTACGACGAAGCTGAAGGAAAGCTGCTGGGGCGATGGCCGAAGCTTGAGTGTTTAAACCACTGCCATTGACCTTTTTACGTGGATTGCCTCTATCTGCGTAATTTGAGAGTCCAGAAAGACGATCGCGTGCGTGGTCAGTCCGGTTCTTTTTTAAAAAGGTAATTTTGACGGTAACGTTCTTCTTACAGGTTATTTGATCTGCAAAAATCTGCGCCGTTTTGTATTTACGATAGAGATGAAGAAAGCTGCGTGGGGCGATGTCCGAAGCTTGAGAGTATAAGCCACTGCTATTGACCTTTTTGCGTGAAGTGCCTCTGTTTGCCAAATTTGAGAGTCCGGAAAGATGCGCGCGTGCGTGGTCAGTCCCGTTGCTTTTTAAAAAGGTAATTTTTACGGTAACGTTCTTCTTAGAGGTTATTTGATCTGCAGAAATCTGCGCCGTTTTCTAGTTATAGTGGAGGTGAAGGGAAACTGCGTGGGGCGATGGCCGAATAAGAGTATAAGCCACTGCTATTGACCTTTTTCCGCGAAGTGCCTTTCCGTGCGAAATTTGGTGGTCCGTGTGTACGAACGCGTGCGTGGTCCGTCACGTTCCTCTTTCAAAGGGTAATTCCGACGGTAACGTTCTCCTTCGGTGTTATTTGATTTCGGTGGGTTTTGATAAGGTTCGGCTGGGTGAGCGTACCGAAGGCGGAGAGTATGCTTTGAGGTCGAGGCAGAATTGTATTGACGCGTTTCTCGTTCAGCCTCGCCGATATGATGGAGGACAATTGCTGCGGCACTCTAAGTGCGACTCTTTCAGGGCGCGTTCCAGTATTCCAATTGTTCGAATTCTCCGCGGCAATCGACAACGAACCGGCGTCGGGGGAGGTTATTCAGACAATTCGCGTCCGTCAATTGTCGCCGCGATCAGTTTCAATGACACTCGGTAGTGTCGGCTTAATATCGAGCTATTCCACTCAACGCGTTCCTTCGTTACCATTAGCGACGTCCAATGCGCGCACGTTTGTCCACGTTCGAACCTGCGTAAGATCTTCTCTCGATTCGTCGTAATCGATTACATCAACCAATTGCGTTAAATTCCACACTGAGGTTCGTCGGATTAATCGATTAAATTAAAACGGTCCGCTTTGATCGCTGAAGCCGATGTTTTCTGTTATGACGTGCAGCACCCTGGTTTTCGTTGTTTCGCCTAAAGTGTCCGAGTATCGACAGCGAAGCAGTGTGTAGCGAAAAATTGTTCATCAATTGTTATGCGTTATTGCACTTCGGACTCGCAACGGCATTCGAATCGTTTATCAAACGTTTCAATCGCTTTTGATAATCGGCCGGAATGCGTTACTAACCGACTTATATTGCGTTGCTACATGTATGGACGTTAATACGTGCTTTTGATCATTCACGACCAGTCGCTTGGGTTTGTGACTGAACTGTCACTTCAAAACTGTTTGCGCTCGAAGAACAAAATCGATTTCCCATTAGTCATGTGCACTGGCACGCTTGCTTGTCCTGCCATTGGCATTCGACTTTTTTGTTTCAGGAACATGTTACGCGGCCGTCGTATAGAATACCTTCGTGGGTCTCGCACTGCGAACAGAAAATAAATGGAAGATGACGAATCAAGTTAGAAGCGTTACAACGCAATTTGATTACGTTAACAGATGACCAGCCGTTTCCGAAAAAATATACAAACATTTTTCTCTTCGCTTTCTTATTTTACGAGTTAACCCTTCTTTGCATGATTTTTTCTTTATTGGTGAAATAAATCAAGGTGATGTAATTCATGTTCAAAATTAAAGGAAAAATGGTTAAAAAAATCTTATCTATCTAATATATTAATCTTATTTATAGTATAAATTTAGCAAAAAACAATATGATGGAAATTTCCATCATCATGCAAAGTTAGATTAAAGTGACTTAAAACTTGTTCTTTTACATAATTTTTGGGCATTCAATGTTATGATGGAAATTTCCACCATCATGCGAAGAAGGGTTAAAATTAGATACGGAAAGCATCGGAGCATTCGTTATTTGAAAAAGATGGTACAGAAAAACATTATCATGACCTAGCCAACTTTTTATAGAATTTATTGAACTACTCGATACTATCGAGAATGCCGTAAGAGGATCGTTACGAGTAAGAAGGTTTTTTCGATGTGTACGTTAGGATGTATGTTGATTTCCACAAGGAAAGAAGCGAAATATATATGTCGTTGAAATGCACTCGGTTCACAGCGAGTGTTTCTTTGATGGAGTATAAAACGAGTAACCTTTACACAGTTTTCGTAAAAAGTTCTTCAGCAACCTTTCAAATAAACCTACGCGCGCAGTATATAGGAGAAACTCGTTCAATTTCACGATACTAAAAAGTCGAATGTATTAAAATAACCAAGAGACATGATTATCACGAAATTACATCAGTAACTTATAATGTCTGTACGAATTTATTTATAACTAATTCGCGCCGCCGATCAGGTTTATTTATAAGCATCACAAAATTAATCGAACATCCCGTTTCGTTTGCCAAAGCATTGCAAATTACTGACATTGTCACAATTATTGCAAATATCATAATGCAAAGCAGCTCTTCACGTAAAATGAAACGCAAGAAAATAGGATAAGAGAAACACAGGAAAACGCGGACATCAACAGTACCACTATCTACGTACGGTGCTGCGAAGCAAAGCAAATCTTCATGTGAAACGAAACAGAAAGCGTTTCAGATAACGGAACATAGGAAACACCAACGAGAAATTGCAAGCACGAAAACGAGAACATTGGCAGGGTCGTGATCTACGCACAGTATCGCAATGCAAAAAGAAAGTTCGTGTGCACCGAAACGCAAGAAAGAAGGGCATCGGATAATAGAAATTTCGCCTCTTACACGACCGTTGCCGTCTACAAACGACGCAACCCCCATTCTTACGAAGTCCGCCGAACGACTCTTAATTAACTTTCAAACGAGTTTCGAAACTCTAGCCCCCCATAGAAATCATTAAATGCAGCTCGGCGTCTGCTTACCGAGTGTCTTCCTTAGTCTGAATCGACGCATCTCGAAATACACTGCCGGCCATATGTTTAAAATCAATCGATTCTTATACTTAATTAATTGATTTATGCAACCCCTTCACACAGACTCGAATTATGCCTACGAAGCAAATATTTCAAATCGTATTAACACGTTGACTGCCATGCGTATTTTGCTGTATTAGAACGGCGATGATGTGAAATACTACAGCATTTGACTGAATTATACAAAATGTAAATAATGTACAGGTATTGGAGACCAAAGGATCGCATCACTATTCTAACAATAACTGCATTTATAAATTAATTATTGCTACCCATTGTGAATATTTTCGATCTTCAGTAAAATCTTTTGCGCCAGTCAGCAGTGACCATCACGACCATTAAAGTATTAACGAAGCCAAAAAACTCTGAACGCCTAATATTAGAAAGCAAAGTATAATTAAATGAAACTAACACGTTCACTGCCGTGCGTATTTTGCTGTATTAGAACGGCGACGCTATGAAATACTACAGCGTTTGACTGAATTACGCAAAATGTAAATAATGTGCAGGTATTGGAGACCAAAGGATTGCATTGCTATTCTGACGATAACTGCATTTATCAAATAATTATTGCTACCTTTTGCAATATTTTGGATCTTTAGCAAAATATTTTGCGCCGGTCAGCGGTAACCATTACGGCAGTCAAAGTGTTAACAAGAGACACGATATAAAATCTGTTTGCAGTCTTTCGGTGTGTTATTTGTATCAAAATAACAAAGTACAATCGTATTCTACCATACGTGCGTAAAAATACATTTTCAATTTTGCCGCGTACGTTTTACATTGTTTATATTGACATAATGAAATACTTTTCAGTTTGCCGTTATGTGCTTTTTACTGAATTATGCAAAATGTAAATAATGTGCAGGCATTGGAGACCAAAGGATCGCATCACTATTATAACAATAACTGTATTTATAAAACCATCATTACTACTCATTGCGAATATTTTGAATCGTCAGTAAAATTTCTTACGCCGATCAGCGAATATTTTTATCATGGCAGTCAAAGTGTTAATTCAAAATTCTTTTTGTCGCAACCGTCTTTGATCGCAGCTCCCAGAAAATACTTGCACCGCTACGATCTTTCTGCACCACAGTCTCCCCAAACAGCTTCTATTATGACGTGCCATCTACGCGTTGGTGGCTGACCCTACTTTACAGCCGGTCCGCCTCACCAAAGGACACCCATACGTTAAGTCGGTCTCTTCGAAATCTTCGGCACTCGACAAAGCGACTACCTCATCCCCGCAGGAATGCCGAGACAAATTCTCGCATCGTCTCCGAGGCTCAACAATGTTATTCGAAACTTATGGCCAGCGGTGTAGAACGTAACCGGCGATAGGTTGCGACGCAGCGTCGCGAAGAAGTTTCAAATAAAACGAGAGAGAACTTCAAAGACGCCTTGCTCCCGGGAATCATTATCCGGACTTTCCTGCGAGGGGAGTCCTTCGCGGAGGTCCGCCAGGATGCGATTTGAATTTCCTTCCTCGCAAGCCGACTCGAACGAGGACTTATTACGCTCCCCGTCAGGCGGGCCTCTTCTAACTTCCTTCCCTCTCTAAGGGCGCGACAAATACGTCTAAAACGATTTCCCCCTCGCGGCCCCCCGACAATATTCAATTCCCCGAGCGAACGTGGATCTCGGCGACAATCTCGGCCGGGTTCGGTTTGTCAGTAGACTTCGAATGTCGTCATCGACTCGTTCCTGCGCGTCGGGAACGCTTTTAATGAGATCCGGGATATGCGACGGCAGACAAGTTTTTTCGCTCGATACTTCGAACGACGATGAGTTTTACAGGTTGGGATTTACGTGGCTGCGACGTGGCGACGATTCGAGAATCCGGGCGAAAATGCTTGATGAGTTTGTGAATGATGGGCGGAGAAAGTTTAAATGGCTCGCTACACGACGCGAAAGTTCTTTTGTTTCATGCGAACGGAGGGGTGTGTTGTGGGTTGGACGTCGAATGCCATTGGCATTGAAGCGATTTTTGAATTTGGGGAAGATGGACAACGGTCGTTTAATGGTGACGGTAGAATATTTGAATCACTTGTTTTACAATAGTTAGAAAGGTTGACACTTTGGTGCAAAAATGATTTTTATGGGTAATGACAAGTTTTTGATATCCGAATAATTCATGAATTTAGACACGTAATTAATGCGTTTTGTAATGGAAATTACTTATTGGTGAGCAGATAAAGCTTAAACGGCTTACTACAATGTACTAAAGAAGTTCTTTTGTTTGATGCGAACGGAGGGATGCGTTGTGGGTTGGACGTCGAATGCTATTGGCATTGAAATTATTTTTGAATTCGGTAAAGATGGGCAATTAATGGTGATAATAGAATATTTGAATCACTTGTTTTACAATGTCAGAGAAGAGTTGGAAAGGTTGATACTTTGGGGCGAAAGTAATTTTTATGGGTAACGATTTGAAAGTTTTTGATATCTGAATAATTCGTGAATTTAGACACATCATTAATGCGTTTCGTAATGAAAATGACTTAGTGATCAGCAGACAAAGTTTAAACGGCTTACTACACTGTGCTAAAGAAGTTTTTTTGTTTGATGCAAACGAAGAGGTGCATTGTGGGTTGGACGGTGAATGCCATTGGCATTGAAGTGATTTTTGAATTCGGAGAAGATGGTCAACGATCGTTTAATGGTGATTTTGGAATATTTGAATCACTTGTTTTAAAATGTCAAAGAAGAGTTGGAAAGGTTGATACCTTGGGGGTGAAAATAATTTTTATGGATAGTGATTTGAGGGTTTTTGATATCTAAATAATTCGTGAATTTATACAATATGATTATTGGGTTTCGTAATGAAAATGACTTATTGGTGAGCAGATAAAGCTTCAACGGCTTACTACGTAGTGCTAAAAAAGTGTTTTGTTTGATACGAAAGAGGGGTGCGAGTGGGTTGGACATTGAATGCCATTGGCATTGAAATGATTTTTGAATTCGGGAAAGATGGTCAACGGTTGTTTAATGGCGATTTTGGAATATTTGAATCATTTGTTTCACAATGTCAAAGAAGAGTTGGAAAGGTTGATACTTTGGGGCAAAAGTAATTTTTATGGGTAATGACAAGTTTTTGATATCTGAACAATTCGTGAATTTAGACAACATGATTAATGGGTTTCATAATGAAAATTACTTATTGACGAGCACATAAAGATTAAACAGCTTACTACATAGTGCTAAAGAAGTTTTTTTGTTTGATGCAAAAGAGGTGTGCGTTGTGAGTTGGACGTCGAATGCAATTGGCATTGAAATGATTTTCGAATTCGGCGAAGATGGTCAACGGTCGTTTAATGGTGATTTTGGAATATTTGAATCACTTATTTTACAATGTCAAAGAAGAGTTGGAAAGGTTGATACTTTGGAGCGAAAGTGATTTTTATATATAACGATTTGAACGTTTTTGATATCCGAATAATTCGTGAATTTAGACAACATAATTAATGCGTTTCGTAATGGAAATGACTTATTGGTGAGCAGATAAAGCTTAAACCGCTTACTACACAGTGCTAAAGAAGTTTTTTTGTTTGATGCGAACGAAGGGGTGTGTTGTGGGTTGGATGTCAAACATCATCGGCATTGAAATGATTTTTGAATTCGGGGGATATGATCAACGGTCGTTTAATGGCGATTTTGGAATATTTGAATTACTTGTTTTACAATGTCAAAGAAGAGTTGGAAAGATTGATACTTTAGGGCGAAAGTGATTTTTATGGATAATGATTTGAGGGTTTTTGATATCTGAGTAATTCGTGAATTTATACAACATGATTATTGGGTTTCGTAATGAAAATTACTTATTGGTGAGCAGGCTTACTACACTGTGCTAAAGAAGTTTTTTTGTTTGATGAAAACAAAGGGGTGCGTGTGGGTTGACCGTTGAATGCCATTGGCATTGAAACAATTTTTGAATTCGGGAAAGATGGTCTATGATCGTTTAATGGTGACGGTAGAATATTTTAATTACTTGTTTTACAATGCCAAACAAGACATGGAAAGGTTGATACTTTGGGGCAAAAGTATATTTTATGGGTAATGACAAGTTTTTGATATCCAAATAATTTGTGAATTTAGACAACATAATTAATGCGTTTCGTAATGGAAATTATTGGTGAGCAGATAAAGCATAAACGGCTTACTATACAATGCTAAAGAAGTTTTTTGTTTAATGAGAACGGAAACGGGCGCTATGAGTTGAGCGGTCAAAGCCATTAATATTGAATTTATTTTTGAATTCAGAGGAAAATGGTGAATTGTTCTTTCATGATGAGTGCAGAAGGTTTTAATCACTTACTCTACAATATCAAAGAATCTTCCGGTTGATACTTTGGAATGGACATAATTTTTATGGATGATGATATGAGAGTTTTTAATACCTGAATAATTCGTAAATCCACGCGAAACGGCTGACGGCTTTCGTAATGAAAATGGCTGATGGGTTTGTTAAAGGTGGGCGGAGAGAGTTTGAACGGCTTCCTGCACAATTCTACAAAAGGTTTTTTGTTTGGTGAAAACGGAGGTGAGCGTTCTGGGCTGCATTGATGTCGAATCGATTTTTGGATTCTGGCCAATGACTTTCCGCGAACAATTGCAGACGATTTTAATGATTTGCTTTACAAAATTAAACAAGTATCGTTTGGTTCATACTTTGGAGCGAAAGTGATGATAGGAGAATTTTCGATATCTGAACGTTCCATGAATTCACACAAACGATTGATGGATTCCGTAATGAAAACTGTAAAAGGGTCTATCTACCTTCCTTTACAATACCGATGAAAATCAAAGTTAATATCTTCACCGATACCTGAGCATTTACAAAGAAAATATCAAGTAACCTCTGTTATTTCTTTCTTACTCGTTACAGGATAAGTCAGCGTTTCTTCGAATTGATTTTTGAATTCTGGCGAATGACTGTTCGCGAATAATAGCAGACGATTTTAATGATTTGCTTTAGAAAATTAAACAAGTATCGTTTGGTTCATACTTTGGAGCGAAAGTGATGATAGGAGAATTTTCGATATCAGAACGATTCATGAATTCACACAAACGATTGATGGATTCCGTAATGAAAACTGTAAAAGCGTTTAACTACGTTCCTTTACAATACCGATGAAAATCAAAGTTAATATCTTCACCGATACCTGAGCATTTACAAAGAAAATGTCAAGTAACGTCTATTATTTCTTTCTTACTCGCTACAGGATAAGTCAGCGTTTATTCCGACAATTACTTTCTTATCAAAGCCCTCCAGCTATTCGCGTCCACTTTTTTCACAATTTACTCTTAATAAAATTGCCTCGATGTCCCTTCGTCAGCGTTCGAGAGTCACTAAGCAGGCAGAAAATTCTTCACGGATCTAATCCCTTCTTTATCGCCCTCTACTGAATCGACGATAATCCGAAGTGTTTACAGCGCTGAAATTTGATTCCGTGGCAATGCCTTCTGCGTCATTGTGCCGATTCAACGCGTTGAACCGAGAGTCTGGATTACTTCCTGCAAGCCAAGCTTCTAGTGCCGCTTATTACGCTACCACTCACTGCGAATTGATAGTGTTGAAATTCACAACTAAACGCCCCGTTTTGTTCACGTCTCCGATTTTATTCCAAGGTCGTATCCCCTTAGCCGCAATATTGGTATCGTCGTACATTCCGAAATACCGCGGCGTCGGTTCTCACATTTCTCCCCGAAACACTCAGCCCGCACCGTAAGCTGCCTTTAATACCCGTTCAAGTTTTCCGATTGGCTTAGCGAGCCGACTTTCGGCAGGGGGGATCGGTGTAGAATGAACTCATCTTCAGAATCCTGCCCTTCCTCGGATTTCTCAATGTCGTCCCAACACGTGAAACGCAAGCGATCGCCAGACCTTTTCTTAAAGTCCGAACTTCGCAGTTCCGATAAGAAAGTTCCACGGTATTGTCAGTAACTGGATCAAACGATGTCAGATGAAATCGTTCAACCCTTTCTTAAACTCGCGTTAAAAAAAGTTTCACGACCGGTCTACAAGGGGTTCACGTTAGACACAACCAATCGTCCGACCCTTCGTCCGCCCTTTGACAATTCCCCTTCGGGATTTTCAATCTTGTTCCAACGTATAGGACCACATAAAATCTTTCGACTTTTTCGATCAATCGCTATCGAAAATGTTAGGAATCGGATCGTACAAAAACAAATTCGTGCTCCGACATTAAAATATGCTGATCTACCGTAGAAGAACGCATCCGCGCCGGATTACAGAAAGCGCAACGCTACTGTACAGCAACGAATATGTGTTTCTTCATAAAACCTGCAATTCTACTCTACAAAACCACCGTTAAAACCACAACTCCACTCTGTAGAACCGAACTCGCGTTATCGCGAAAAGTGCGACTCTATCGTATGAATACACATTCGCCGTTGACCGCAAATGTTAACTCTACCGTGCAGCAACAAATTCCCATTCCGTCGTGATAGGAAACGGTGCTACGCATTAAATGTGCTGATCTACCATAGAAAAACGTATCCACGCCGGATTACAGAAATCACAACGCTACTGCATAGCAACGAAAACGCATCCCTTCGTACAACGAACAAGTTTACTCTACAAAACCACCGATAAAACCACAATTCCACCCTGTAGAACCGAACTCGCGTTATCGCGAAAAGTGCAACTCTATCGTATGAATACACATTCGCCGTTGACCGCAAATGTTAACTCTACCGTGCTGCAACAAATTCCCATTCCGTCGTAACAGGAAGCTCTGCTACGCATTAAACGCGCTGATCTACCGTAGAAAAACGCAACCGCGCCGAATTACAGATATCACAACGCTACTGCACAGCAACGAAAACGGATCCCTTCATAAAACGTACAACTCTACAAAACCACCGTTAAAACCACAACTCCACTCTGTAGAACCGAACTCATGTTGTCGCGAAAAGTGCAATTCTACGGTATGAATACACATTCGCCGTTCACCGCAAAAGTTTACTCTACCGCGCAGCAATAAATTCCCATTCCGTCGTAACAGGAAGCTGTACTATGCATCAAACGTGCTGATCTACCGTAGAAAAACGCAACCGCGTCGAATTACAGAAATCACAACGCTACTGCACATCAACGAATACGCGCCTCTTCCTAAAACGTGCAACTTTACTCTACAAAACCCTGTGTTCCACCGTTAAAACCACAAGTCTACCATGTGAAATGAATACACATTCGCCGTTCACCGCAAAAGTTAAGTCTGCCGTGTACCAACAAACTCCCACTCCGTCGTAACAGAAACCTGTGCTACGCATTAAATGTGCTGATCTACCGTAGAAAAATGCAACCCCGCCGAATTACATAAATCACAACGCTACTGCACAGCAATGAATACGCGTCTCTTCATAAAACGTGCAACTCTATTGTACATAACCGCGTGTTCCACCGTTAAAACCACAACTCCACCGTATGAATACACATTCGCCGTTCACCGCAAAAATTAACTCTACCGTGCAGCAACAAATTCCCATTCCGTAGTATCAGAAAGCTCTGCTACGCATTAAACGTACTGATCTACCGTAGAAAAACGCAACCGCGCCGAATTACAGAAATCACAACGCTACTGCAAACGAATACGCGTCACTTCGTAAACCGTGCAAGTTTACTCTACAAAACCCCGTGTTCTACCCTTAAAACCCCAACTCTACCGTATGAATACACATTCGCCGTTCACCGCAAAAATTAACTCTACCGGGCAGCAACAAATTCCCATTCCGTCGTGACAGGAAGGTCTGCTACGCATTAAATGTGCTGATCTGCCGTAGAAAAACGCAACACTACTGCACAGCACCGAATACGCGGCCCTTCGTAAAATGTGCAACTGTACAAAACCCCGTGTTCCACCGTTAAAACCACAACTCTACCGTGTGAAATGAATACACATTCGCCGTTCACCGCAAAAGTTAACTCTACCGTGCAGCAACAAATTCCCATTCCGTCGTAACAGAAAGCTCTGCTACGCATTAAATGTGCTGATCTGCCGTAGAAAAACGTATCCGCGCCGGGTTACAGAAATCACAACGGTACTGCACATCAATGAATACGCGTCTCTTCGTAAAACGTGCAACTCTATTGTACGAAACCCCGTGTTCCACCGTTAAAACCACAACTCCACCGTATGAATACGCATTCGCCGTTCACCGCAAAAATTAACTCTACCGTGCAGCAACAAATTCCGATTCCGTCGTCATAGGAAGCTCTGCTACGCATTAAACGTGTTGATCTACCGTAGAAAAACACCCCGTGTTCTATCGTTAAAACCACAATTCGACCGTGTGAAATGAATACACATTCGCCGTTCACCGCAAAAGCTAACTCTACCGTGCAGCAACAAATTCCCACTCCGTCGTAAAAAGAAGCTCTGCTACGCACAAACAAATTCGCCTATCACCGTAGAAAGTGCCACAATCTCACCACGTTCTTATGACGACTCTATTCAGACGAACTATTCACCGTTGACATCGATAACCACGGAAAGTTAACAAGCGCGATTACGCCGGCCGGCAGGCGACGACACGCGGTGGGCAACTGACTAGTGGCACGTGCTCCAGACTGCTGGTGGACCACTTCCTCAACGCGCAAGGTCCAAATCGGGACGAGTGCTAACTATAATCAGTGCGTTCGCGCACAGAAATGGGGGTCTAACAGGGAGCGATCATCCTATCGCGCTCGTTCCGTTTCTTTTTTTCGCCTTCGGCTAGGCATCGTAACAATCTATTACGCTATTAAATTCTATCAGCCTTCTAAGACGCCCGTTTTAGCCAATCTATTTTCTATGCACGCGAGAAAGGGACTGAGCCGTTTGACGCGAGGAGATATGCAATGTTTGTCGTGGGACAATGAGCGGAAATATGGATTTTCACTTGTACCTGAAGCCGAGAGCGGTAACTGGCTGCTGACACCACTGGCACTGTTTCAGAATGCGTGCAGGACGAGGACGAGCATGCGCCGCCATCCTCCTTGCGCCGACACGAGCGTCTGTCCTCTTTCTGTAATCTGCTACTGTTGGTAGGAGGATAAAGTATCAAGATCGACGGCTTCGGTCGATTTGCCTTAGCAGCGGATTTACGCGGTTTCATGGATTCCGGTGACACTGGGTGCGAGAAAAACGAAAAGAAGCGTTACTATCATTGTCTAGCAGCTTTTGTTGACTTTCATTAATAGAATTATGGGAATAGAGATCTGAATTTGATTGATCCGCCTTAGCACCGGATTTACAGGAATTACGATAGCACTGGCTGCGAGAAAAATTAAAGGAAGCGGTACTATCATTTTCTAGCAGCTTTTGTTGACTTTCATTAATAGAATTATAGGAAATAGATATCCGAATTCGGTCAATGTGCCTTAGTACTGGATTTACGCGATTTCACAGATTTCGGTAGCATCGGGTGCGAAAAAAATTACAGGAAGCGTTACTATCGTTGTCTAGCAACTTTCGTTGACTTTCATTAATAGAATTATGGGAATAGATATCCGAATTCGGTCTATCTGCTTTAACAACGGATTTACGCGGTTTCATGGATTCCGGTGACACTGGGTGCGAGAAAAATGAAAAGAAGCGTTACTATCATTGTAGCAGCTTTTGTTGACTTTCATTAATATAACAGAATTATGAGAATAGATATCCGAATTCAGTCGATCAGCCTTTGCACCGGTTTACGCGGTTTCATGGATTACGGTAGCACTGGGTGCGAGAAAAATTAAAAGAAACATTACTATCATTGTCTAGCAGCTTTTGTTGATTTTCACTAATAGAATTATGGGAATAGATATCCGAATTCGGTCAATCTGCCTTAACAACAGATGTACGCGGTTTCACGGATTACTGTAGGGCTGGGTACGAGAAAAATTATAAGAGGCGTTACTATCATTCTAGCAGCTTTTGTTGACTTTCCTTAATAGGATTATGGGAATAGATATCCGAATTCAATTCCTGAACAGAGTTCCAATTTTCAAATTTTGTATATCGCACCCCTGTACATTTCTCTGTAATCTGCTACTGTTGGTAGGAGGATAAAGTATCAAGATCGACGGCTTCGGTCGATTTGCCTTAGCAGCGGATTTACGCGGTTTCATGGATTCCGGTGACACTGGATGGGAGAAAAATGATAGGAAGCGTTACTATTATTGTCTAGCAGCTTTTGTTGATTTTCATTAATATAATAGAATTATGAGAATAGATATCCGAATTCAGTCGATCTGCCTTTGCACCGGATTTACACGGTTTCACAGATTTCGCAGCACTGGGTGCGAGAAAAATTGTAGGAAGCGTTACTATCATTGTCTAGCAGCTTTTGTTGCCTTTCATTAACAGAATTATGGGAATAGATATCCGAAATCGGTCGATCTGCTTTAACAGCGGATTTACGTAGTTTCACGGATTACGGTAGCGCTGAGTGCGAGAAAAATTATAAGAAGCGTTACTGTCATTTTCCAGCAGCTTTTATTCACTTTCATTAATAGAATTATGGGAATAGATATCCGAATTCAGTTCCCGAATAGACATCCAATTTAAAAATTTTGTATATCGCACCCCTGTACATTTCTCTGGAATCTGCTACTGTTCGTAGTAGGATAAAGTATCAAGATCGATGGTTTCGGTCGATTTGCCTTAGCACCGGATTTATGCGGTTTCATGAATTCCAGTAACACTGGGTGCGAGAAAAATTATAAGAAGGATTACTATCATTGTCAAAAAGGTTTTGTTGATTTTTATTAATAGAATTATGGGAATAGATATCCGAATTCAGTTCCTGAATAGACATCCAATTTTCAAATTCTGTATATCGCACCCCTGTACATTTCTCTGGAATCTGCTATTGTTGGTAGTAGAATAAAGTATCAAGATCGATGGTTTCGGTCGATTTGCCTTAGCAGCGGATTTACGCGGTTTCACGAATGATGGTAGCGCTGGGTGCGAGAAAATTGATAGGAAACGTTACTATCATTGTCTAGCAGCTTTTGTTGACTTTCATTAGAAGAATTATGGGAATAGATATCCGAATTCAGTCGATTTGCCTTAGCAGCGGATTTACGCAGTTTCATGGATTACGGTAGCACTGAGTACGAGAAAAATTATAGGAAGCGGTATTATCATTTTCTATAAGGTTTTGTTGACTTTCATTAATAGAATTATGGGAATAGATATCCGAATTCAATTCCTGAATAGACATCCAATTTTCAAATTCTGTATATCGCACCCCTGTACATTTCTCTGTAAGTCTAGCGTTAATACTACAATTTTGGTTTATATTATGTTAATTATTAATTTACTGGAACTGCTATTAAGAATTATCTGCTATACATAAATCGTTTTATGGGCGTCTTAAGTGGCGGACTATGTTTATGTATGAGGACCATAATTCTTATAAGGTGTAAGAAGCTAGTCTCTGAATATTAATGAGACTGCAGTGCTTGAAATTGCAGTGCTAGAACCAATGAAATTTACATTTTCACTGGAACTTGTTACGATTGCTGTTTTATAATATTGTGTCCAAATTGTATCGAATAAATTAAATTACCTGAGTAAATGTATAATTGGCATATTACGCAAAACCATTGTGTATTTACGTGTATTAAATAGACATATAAATTAACTGTGCGAAATTTGATTGACCCGAACCCGCCATAAAGTACTGCAACATTAAAAATACAGCTTTATTTGCAGCGTGTGAATATTCGATATTCGTTCGTAAGTTTGAAACGATTGTTTACATTTTTGGGGTCACAAAAAATACAGTGTATCTTTAACCATGCGAGGTGGTTGTAGAACAAATGACATAGTAGTAAGTAAAGTATACTTAACATAAGTATACAGAAACATTATCTGCAGTAGTTAAATGCCAGTTGGTCAGACATTTAACGTATGGCTCAGCGTGTTTGTATACGCGCGTATGGGTAGGTGAGTGGAAGTGGGTGACGATAATCGGAGCAGAAGTCCTCAAAGGCATGTCAAGATGTATTTGCCTCTCCATGAATGATTCCGTTTGACGACGCATCTGCTGTAAGTGCTCAAAACTGTATGACATTCACGTCTCGGTTCGACATTTTCGCAATGATTGACATTGGCCGCAGGCAGAGTACGCCTCGGCATTTCTCTTCGTGCGTATCCTCGTCTAAATATTCTAGGGAAGGGGATGAATGCGTGTCGGTTGTGAATTGTTAAAAAGAATCGTTTAACACGTTGACTGTCACGCGAGTTTATAAGAAAATCTCCGATTTCCATGAAGTTGAAAATTTGTATTGGGGAATCGCACTGGACCTATTATTTTTTACCGTAGCAAAAGATAAGCAGGCTTAGAACGAAACGTTTCGAGACAAGCATTCAGTTGAAAATCTTTCTTCAAGAATGAAGTATTTAAGAAAGCGTGTGAGATTCGAAAATTATTTCTTCTTTCTCAAATATGTTTTCTGTAGTGGCGAATTGATAAAAATATTTTCATAAAAATTTAATAGTTTTATCTTATCCTGTGCTTCATTGCGATTTTTTTGCATTTTTAGTCAAATCTTTAATATTATACTTATAATATTAAATAAAATATTAACATGTTGACTGCCAAGCGTATTTTGATACGTTAGAACCGTGATGCGATGAAATACTGCAGAGTATAATTAAATCGTGCAAAATAAAGATAACGCGGAGTTATTAGAAGCCAAAATATTGAAGCACCGTTCTAATATCAATTGCTTTTACAAGATTGAAAATAGGCTTCATTGCGAATTTTTTGCATTTTCAATCAAATCTTTTGCGTATTTTGCTCAATCGTATTTTGCTACGTTAGGACCACGATGCGATGAAATATTGCAGACTATAATTAAATTGTGCAAAATAAAGGTAACGCAGAGTTGCTAGAAGCCGAAGTATTGAAGCACCGTTCTAATATCAATTGCTTTTACAAAATTGCAAGCAGGTTTCATTGCGAATTTTTTGCATTTTCAGTAAAATCTTTTGCATATTTTGCTCAAGCGTACTTTGCTATGTTAGAACCACGATGCAATGAAATACTGCAGAGTATAATTAAGTCGTGCAAAATAAAGATAACGCAAAGTTGTTAGAAGCCAAAGTATTGAAGCACCATTCTAATATCAATTCCCTTTACAAAATTAAAAATAGGCTTCATTGCGAATTTTTTGCATTTTCAGTCAAATCTTTTGCGTATTTTGCTCAATCGTATTTTGCTATGTTAGAACCGCGATGCGATGAAATACTGCAGAATATAATTAAATCGTGCAAAATGAAGGTACCGCAGAGTTGTTGGAAGCCAAAGTATTGAAGCACCGTTCTAATGTCAATTGCTTTTACAAAATTGCAAACAGGTTTCATTGCGAATTTTTTGCATTTTCAGTAAAATCTTTTGCATATTTTGCTCAAGCGTATTTTGCTATGTTAGAACCACGATGCAATGAAATACTGCAGAGTATAATTAAGTCATGCAAAATAAAGGTAACGCAGAGTTGTTAGAAGCCGAAGTATTGAAGCACCGTTCTAATATCAATTACTTTTACAAAATTGCAAACAGGTTTCATTGCGAATTTTTTGAATTTCTAGTAATCTGCGTCGGTCACCGGTGACCACCGTGGCAGTCAATGTGTTAATAAATATAAAGCATTTCTCGATCGTTCGAAGAAAGCCGTAAAAATGTATCTTTTTACTTTACACGCATCTCGCATCCCTACATTATAATGAACGTTGATTGCCGGTAACACCAATTTACGCACTCACACTACCATACCTGCGTCTCCACGATCGTTCATCTTCCTTGTATGCATCCATGCATCTCACCCAAAACACCCGAGACCGCATCTTACGGAGTCTCAGCTCAGTTTGCATCAAATAAAGTTCATAATATCCGATTCTGACGCACCTGTCTCCATCCCACGGCTACACGCGAACAGTATGCGCACTGATCAAGCCGGCGCTGATTAGTTGCTAACTACCTGAGCGTGTATGCACACGAATGGCGCGTGTGAGGATAACGCAGCGAGGGACTAGTCTTCGGTAGTCCGCCACGACGTGCCTGTCTGCTGATGATTAATTTTGCCTGGATAGCAAGTGGCACCGCAACTATTACTGCCACCTGTTCCACTGTGCCGACAAGCCGCTGTTGTTCAGATTATTCTCCGCGCCCACGCATTCCTGGCCACAGTAAACCTCAACCGCTTCCTCTTCGGTTCTTCGTATATTCTTCGGTAGTTCTTAAATTCAGCGGACAACAAAGTTTCGAAAGCTTCGAACACTGACGATCAGGCCGAACGCAGGGACGTAGATGTAATCGACGTGCAAGTGTGTTTGTTCGAAGGGCTTGAAGGTAGGTTGTGTGTTTACGATGATAGCGGCAGACATGTACTCGAGTGTGTCACGACGTGTCTGTCTGTCGATGATTGATTTTACCCGGCTACTACTAACACTACTGCCACTGGCCAGTACTCTCACCAACTGGGATCCCATCCATTGCTCGCCCTCTTGCTCGCCTTTGTGGCTCTGATTATATTCTCCGTTGCTGCAAATTCCTCGTACCACTGATTGCCCAGCGACCGATTTTATTCCCACGTGCGCGTCAGAATTTTCTTCGGAGAGGATATTTGTTCGCGGAAAATCGTAAGCGTCGCGTCTTCGTATTGTCACTGTTACGGAACGTTATTATGGCGTTTCTTGGTTTTCTATTATCGCACGGCTTGAGAAATAGCGGAAAAGTTTGCCATGGTTGGGGTACTGTGGACAGGGTCTCTGGAAGAATGTTTGCTCTTGGACAACCGTAAACCGAGCTTTTGTGTTACATGGGTATTTTCTGGTATTTCCTTACGTTACAGAGCTACACAGGTATTTTGCTATGTTACACCCGCGATGCAATTAAATACTGCAGATATATAATTAAATCGTGCAAAATAAAGGTAACGCAGAGTTGTTAAAAGCCGAAGTATTGAAGCACCGTTCTAATATCAATTGCTTTTACAAGATTGCAAATAGGCTTGGACAGGGTCTTGGAAGAATGTTTGTTTGTATTTTTGTTACAAAATCTAGTATTTCGCCGGTAACCGCTACACGTATTTTGCTATGTTACACCCGCGATGCAATGAAATACTACAGAGCATGATTAAATCGGCAAAATGAAGGTAACGCAGAACTGTTAGAAGCCGAAGTATTAAAGCACCGTTCCAATATCAATCAATTACGTTGCAATTTTTGCATTTTTGTCAAATCTTTAATATTATTTTTAAATAAAATATTAACATGTTGACTGTCACCGCGTTTTTTGCTATGTTAGAACCGCGATACGATGAAATACTGTGCAGAATATAATTAAATCGTGCAAAATAAAGATAACGCACAGTTATTAGAAGCCAAAATATTGAAGCACCGTTCTAATATCAATTGCTTTTACAAAATTGAAAATAGGCTTCATTGCGAATTTTTTGCATTTTTAGTCAAATCTTTAATATTATACCTATAATATTGAAGCACCGTTCTAATGTCAATTGCTTTTACAAATTTGCCATGGTTGGGGTGCTGTGGACAGTGTCTCTGAAAGAATGTTTGTTCTTGGACAACCGTAAATCGACCTTTTGTGTTACATATGTATGTTCTAGTATTTCCTTACGTTACACAGCTACACAGGTAACATCGCAAAATTTGTCTCAGTTATCAAACTATAGACAGTATCTCCAATATCTCCGCTGTCTCTGCGTTTGTAATAAAAGTACATAATACATCCACACAACACAGTTTCACGAATACGCGATTCATAATAAAAGTACAATTTATTCCGTCTGTCTCCGCGATGCAATTTCCTCGCAGTTTTCATTTCTTAATAGACTCCCGTCATACCCCGCCCATTCATTCAACGCTTACGGTCGCAGACAAATATCGTTAGCACATTAGCAGCACCGCGCGAACCCCCGTTGCTATTCGATGCCACCCGACGTAATCCTACACTAATGTAATCGATTTTTCTAACCACTCCTCTGACTCAACCTGCTCTCCATTCTTCGCGTCTCGCGTGTCGTCTCCCGACCTTCCGATATTTATAGGAACAGTCCTTCCCCGAGTCCACGCCCCCGCATTCTCGCCGTATCCTCAACTCGTGCCGTTCCCGCCCGATTTAGGCAAACATTAAGTCCTACGCATTCTCCCGGCACAATTCCCGATCATCCGTCTTCCGTGACGAAATTCTTCCTCTTCATCCTTTTTACGTATGTTCGAGCCCGACTATTTTCCCCTCCGAGCATTTCGATCCGAGTGCCGTCGACAATATGCAATGCGACGAGTCCGATCGAAGATTGATCTCGCACGACACATCCTGGCACTTTCCATCCCCCAGTTCCGGGGTGCCCCGTCGGCCCTTAACCGAACTTTCGCTGGAAGCTCTTTGTACTTCTTACAAACAACATTTGTACTTGTCTCCCGACCGACTGACGGTCGACGCGGTTTTATCTACTATCGACCGGTGCTCTCCAACGGCACCGTCCTTCGGCCTTAACTCAATTATCTCGGCAGGATCGCTGTGACCGGGGCGAGGAGAAAGTTTTCGCGTCAATTAACACTTTTCACGGCTCGAGTAATCGACAAAGTGGACAATTACAGATGTACAGTCGAGCGTGGAAAACAAGTTGCAGAGGAATCGATAGATACGTTCGTGTGGGTTTCAGTGTATGAAATGTAATAAACTGCGATATGTGCACGTGCAGAAGTCTGAAGATCGTCTGAAATTTATATTTTGCCGCGGACAGATCGGCATTCGTTGGTCTAGTGTTAAGCGTGTGCATACAATTTTTTAGCGCGATGCCTATTCGGTCACAGTCATCAACAGAAAATGTAGATCCGCACAACTGTAGACTGGCGAATCCCTCTGTCGTCTATTCTGATGGGAACATGCGTTCGTGAGGGTTTCAGTGTATGAATTGTAAAAAACTGCGATATGTGCACGTTGCAGAAGTTTGAGAAACGATTGTCTGAAATTTGTATTTTGCCGCGGACACATCCGAATTCGTAGGTTTATATATAATTTCTTTGGTCTTGGGTTAGGCGTGTGCATGGAATTTTTTAGCGCGATGCCTATTCGGTCGCAGCCATCAACAGAAAATGAATATATGACAAGAACATGCGTTTCTGTGGGTTTCAGTGTATGAATTGTAAAAAACTGCGATATGTGCACGTTGCAGAAATCTGAGAAACGATCGTCTGAAATATATATTTTGCCGCGGACAGAACAGAATTCGTTGGTCTAGGGTTACGCGTGTGCATGTATTTTTTTAAGGCGATGCCTATTCGGTCACAGCCATCAACAGAAAATGTAGATCCGTACAACTGTACATTGGCGAATTCCTCTGTCGTCTATTTTAACTGGAACATGCGTTCGTGAGGGTTTCAGTGTATGAACTGTAAATTTCTCGCTGCGATATGTGCACGTTGCAGAAATCTGAGAAACAATCGTCTGAAATTTGTACTTTGCCGCGGACAGATCCGAATTCGTAGGTCTAGGATTAAGCGTCTGCATGCAATTTTTTAGCACGATGCCTATTCGGTCACAGCCATCAACAGAAAATATGGATCCGTACAACTGTAGACTGGCGAATCCCTCTGTCGTCTTTTCTGACGGGAACATGCGTTCGTGAGGGTTTCAATGTATGAACTATAATTTTCTCGCTGCGATATGTGCACGTTGCAGAAATCTAAGAAACAATTGTCTGAAATTTGTATTTTACCGCGGACACATCTGAATTCGTAGGTTTATATATAAATTCTTTGGTCTACGGTTAGGGGTGTGCATGCAATTTTTTAGCGCGATGCCTATTCGGTCACAGCCATCAACAGAAAATGTAGATCCATACGACTGTACACTGGCGAATCCCTCTGTCGTCTATTCTGACGGGAACATGCGTGTCAGATTGTGCCGGCTGCAGAGAATCGGAGGCGGAGCTGCTTTTATCCCCGCACTGCATAAGGTTAGAATATAGGACATGGATTACGGATAATGACGCCTATGCCTCTCCGTCCGTCGATTCTCTAATGATTGCCAGCGGGAGCATGAGGAAGCCAGGCAGAAACGGTCGGCATGGGGATCCGTGCACATGTCAGCTTTTTCATATTTAAAAGTTTCATCTAACAAGCTATATTCGCACATAAGTTTTCCAGGCTACATATCCTTAAATTTACATTGTGAAGTATCCGCACCTGAAAGTGAAGAAACAGTTTCTTCCAGGAATTCTTCATCTTCAGTTCATTAAATTAAATCCAGACACGGTCATAAGATATTTTTCTGTAGTTTAGTAGAGAATCATGTTCAAACAAGAAATGATACATGTCTAAAGACATATTGATCGCACTTTTGTGCACTTGGGTTTGAGTAGCATCTATGATTTTTGCAAATTGCAAGTTTCACACACATTTTAGCCGGGCTTGTCGAAATTCGGAGAAAACACTGGTACTCCAGTATCAGCAGCCGTGAATATTTTTTTTTGCCCGGGCAGGCAGGGTTGCATCGGTCATTGCGGTAACACAGTTTTTGTTTCCCAGTGCATGCAGGATTCTGTTCATGAACTCGCCGCAAAGGTCGATGACCAGAGATCGACCAGTTATGAGGTACGCAGGTGCAGAGCGATTAAAGGTATTTCTGCCGAACGCGAAAGCACTCGTTCGATTACGGAATTTTACCGGCCCTAAATTCCGAACCGCCAATTTTTGTTTCGGCGTAACGACAACGGTGCACACTGCAGCCATGCTGATAAATTCGCCCCACTGTTTCGTTCTCTTAAGGGGTAACATCTACCTTAAATCTTAAAAAAATCGAAAAAAAAATGTTTTGTCTTATATGATGCTTTACAGCTTACTTTATAAAGCATTCTAAAGGTTCTGAAGGGACATAATACCAATCGAAATCCAGATTCCATCGAAAAAATGCGAAACGAAATTTTGGCAACTCTTTACCATAAACTTTCGACGGATGAAGTGCCGCAACACGAGAATTGCCCGGCATCGGCATAAATATTGCGTCTTCTATTTTTAACGATCGATTTGAAAGCGTAATGGCAATGATGCAGGTGTTACAATTGACTATGGGTCGTAATTGTTACAATTTCTGCGTCGAAGCTGACGCACGCTGCATCAAGTTTTCCAGGAAAGAGAAAGAGGAAGAAAATATTAATGTAGAAGGATACCTATATGCTGCAGGCAATGCAGAATAATTGCAAACATGGCAAAACTAGTAAAATAATATGAAGTAATGTTAGTCAAAACTGTAAATGCGTTTTTCCCGAAACAACGTTTTTCAAATTGGCTTGCAGCATAACTTAAACAAATGTTCTCCGATTCATTTGAAACTTTTACTGTAGCTGATAAACTGCATTCTCCAGAGAAGTACACGTGATTTTTAAGATCGGTTAAAAACTTTCGTTATTATAAATATTTTTTCGATAAATTCTTTGATGGAAATTAGAACTTTTCTCCACATGCTCGCCATTTCTACAAAAATCAATATTTTACCATATACGTGTGTACTTCTCTAGCAAATTTAATGTAGATTAGGAAAAGTTTTGCTTTTTGTGCTTAGTGAAAGTGTACGGCACTTCTGCTGCAAGCCGCGGAGGCCATATCCAAAAATGCATTTCTACTTTGAGAGTTCCAGCGCCGCCATTTTAAAGCAAAAACACAAGAAAATTTTTTTTATACATTAAAGTATGCACATTAAACGCCTTTAAACCAAATTTCGATGTTATATCATGTAATTAAAAAAAAATTTTAAATGTACCCTATGTTTTTAGGCGTTAAGCTAGATGTTACCCCTTCTACTTCGAAAGCTTCAGCGCAGCATCCATTTCCAAGCAAAAACATAAGAAATTTTTTTTATACGTTAAAGTATGCACATTAAACGGCTTTAAACCAAATTTCGATATGTTATATCAAGTAATTAAAAAAAATTCCTGAATGTACCCTATGTTTTTAGGCGTTAAGCTAGATGTTACCCCTTAATACTCCAGTGACCGAAACACGTCGCGCAGTGATCTCGTTTTAATTGAATTTTAATTCGTGTTTTTCTTGCAATCGAGTAATGGCGGAGGCAATTAACTAGCGGCCACTTTTTCAATATCTTCGGCGACGTGGCTTCCAGTTTAATCGATATGCCGATGAACGAAACGGTCGGAGAAAATATTTGCATTCGACAGATTAATACCGTGCATCTTTTCACGTGCCGTAATTACACGCTTCGTAATAAGCTCGAATACAATGTTTTACGCTGCTCGGTGAAATTTTATTACGAGAGGAGAGTCAGTGTATTTTTAATCTTCCACTCGCGAACGCGTATTTAATGCACCAAAAGGAAAATCCGGGAACGGGTTTTAACAACGTTCTTTCGCCCGCGAGTTTGCATTGATAATTTCACGTTCATAAATCCTGGCGTGTTTACATTGCGAACTCATAGAGCCATTTGTCACTGATTTGCTTCTCAAATATGTTGATCAAGTAGATCTTTTTATTTCAGACACCGCGCGATTCTCAGAAAAATATCTCCAGTACTCTTAGCTTCTGGAAAGTTTCGGCATCGAAAGAGTTTCGAGTTTCCGACATAAAAGTTATTTCAGTGAAAATGTGTCTTACTGAACTAAATTTTAATATAGTCCAGTCAAAGGTTTGGAATTTCTCATTCGGTTGGAAAGAATGAACCCACGCACGGCATGCTGCATTTTTAACCTGACTTAATTTTACAATATTCTCGTGACAAATTAATTTAATTAGCCGATATACCAAAGAAATAATCTCAGGCGAAAGCTTGAATTCGAACGTAACGAATCACAAATAAAGATTTTTGTTTCTATTATACATGTAAATTTCCTCAGAAAGTCTACTATATATAGTCCCGTTAAAGGTTTGGGATTTCACATTCGGTTGGGAAGAATGAACCCACGCACGGCATGTTGAATTTCTAACCTGACTCAGTTGAAAATATTTCCATAACAAATAATTTTAATTAGCCGATATGCCAAAGAAATAATCTCAGGCGAAAGCTTGAAATCGAACGTAACGAATGACAAATAGAGATTCTTGTTGCTACGTGTAAATTTGCTCAGAAAGTCTATTATATATAGTCCCAGCAAAAGTTTGGGATTTCTCATTCGGTTGGGAATAATGTACTCACGCACGACATGCTAAATTTCTAACCTAACTCAGTTTTAGAATATTTCCATGACAAATGAATTTAATTAGCCCATATGCCAAAGAAATAATTTCAGGCGAAAGCTTGAATTCGAACGTAACGAATGACAAATAAAGATTCTTGTTTCTACATGTAAATTTCCTCAGAAAGTCTATTAGAATCTCAGAAAGTCTCATACTATTCATATACGGACAAGAAATGCAAACATTAACTTCCACTAATCCATTTACTTGAAAAGTTTGATTTATCTAAAGACATTAGATACGCATTACCAACAAAATAACGTTTCCGGCAACCACATCGAAGATTGGAAATACCTTAGATTCTTTGTGGCTTCTAACACGTGAACGGCCGATCAAAACTCAGCCACTTGATCGAATTTTCCCGTACTAGAAGCGAAACAACACTTCTCAAATTTCTAACCTGACTCAGTTTTAGAATATTCTCGTGACAAATTAATTTAAATAGCCGATACGCCCAAGAAATAATTTCAAGTGAAAGCTTGAATCCGGACGTAACAAATGATAAATAGAGATTCTTGTTTCCACATGTAAATTTCCTCAGAAAGTCCATTATATATAGTCCCGGCAGAAGTTTGGGATTTCTTATTCGGTTGGGAATAATGTACTCACGCACGGCATGCTGAATTTCTAACCTGACTCAGTTTTAGAATATTTCCATGACAAATGAATTTAATTAGCCCATATGTCAAAGCAATAGTTTCAGGCGAAAGCTTGAAATCGAACGTAACGAATGACAAATAAAGATTCTCGTTTCTACGTGTAAATTTCCTCAGAAAGTCTATTAGAATCTCAGAAAGTCTCATACTATTCATATACGGACAAGAAATGCAAACATTAACTTCCACTAATCCATTTATTTTAAAAGTTTGATTCGTCTAAGGGCATTAGATACGCATTACCATAAAAATAACGTTTCCGGCAGCCACATCGAAGATTGGAAATACCTTAGATTCTTTGTGGCTTCTAACACGTGAACGAGCGATCGAAACTCAGCCACTTGATCGACTTTCCCCGTACTAGAAGCGAAACAACACTTCTCAAATTTCTAACCTGACTCAGTTTTAGAATATTCTCGTGACAAATTAATTTAAATAGCCGATATGCCCAAGAAATAATTTCAAGTGAAAGCTTGAATTCGGACGTAACAAATGACAAATAGAGATTCTTGTTTCTACGTATAAATTTCCTCAGAAAGTCTATTAGAATCTCAGAAAGTCTCGTACTATTCATATACGGACAAAAAACGCAAACATTAACTTCCACTAATCCATTTATTTTAAAAGTTTGATTCGTCTAAGGACATTAAATACGCATTACCACCAAAATAACGTTTCCGGCAGCCACATCGAAGATTGAAAATACCTTAGATTCTTTGTGGCTTCTAACACGTAAACGACCGATCGAAACTCAGCCACTTGATCGAATTTTCCCGTACTAGAAGCGAAACAACACTTCTCAATTCCGCTTTATCAATCACGATCCAGTAACACTTCGATGGATTCTGGCCAATCGACACCTTCACCCCCGACCGGGACTTTATTCCGCTATGTTTAACAATTGCGACCCGATAACAGTTTTGTTGATTCTCGCTGATCGAAAGTTGTAAAGCTTGCCGAGATTGCGAAACGCATTTCCGAACGTCGTCTTCGGCTCAAAGCTCTTCGGGACTTAAAACAGTAGAGCGCGTATAATAGTTTCTTCGCGTACGTGTATAAATATTTGAACAAACGACGGCTGAGAACACGGTCCCTTGACTATGCGTTCCATTCGAAGATCGCGGCAGTTCTGTTTCCCAATTTTCAACTAAATCATTCTTATCCGGTCTTAACTCTCGCGCAACTTCCGTGCCAAGCGCGAAACTTTTGACACTGTTACAAATTACTCACATCGAAGTGAGCTCTAATGCCTTTCGCGCGATTCTTATCGGACGAGAACGAAGTTACCGGCCTGCAACGCATTTTTCTTCTCTCGCGATCGATGCTTTGCGCGCTGCGGATATCTAATGTTAAGGGCGTTCGACGGGAAATATCTGAATACTCATTATTGCAATGATATACAAATATGTTACTGCATTGCTAAGTTATTACTGATGCTATTATTATGATTACTGCATAAACGTAATTGTAAAATAACACACTGGTATAATTTTGTTGTGACCAGTTACTTAAAAGTTTAAAATCAATGCACGATCTGCTAACAACTTTCGCCGCGTGAAGTAGAAACCTTCGCCACAGATACCAGAAATCAATAACTCTTTTATACATCTACGAATATACAAAAATGGAAGCGAATCAATGACCTTTTACACATCTACGAATATACAGAAATCGAAGAAAATCGGCATTAACAGATTTTGCCGTTTGTAAAAAATCGAAGCAAATCAATAACCCTTTTACACATCTACGAATATACAAAAAACGAAGCAAATCAATGACCCTTTTACACATCTACGAATATACAAAAATCGAAGCAAATCAATGACCCTTTTACACATCTACGAATATACAAAAATCGAAACAAATCAATAACCCTTTTATACATCTACGAATATACAAAAATCGAAGCAAATCAATGACCCTTTTACACATCTACGAATATACAAAAATCGAAGCAAATCAATGACCCTTTTACACATCTACGAATATACAAAAATTGAAGCAAATAGGTTTTGGCGGATTTTGCCGTTTGTACCTAAAGTCTTGTGATCTATTGCGTAAGTAACTGAGTTTTCTACACTTTTAATATTAACAAATTTCATATTATAGTATCCGCAGCGGTTAACAGTCATACTGAATAAGCCTTTTATACATCTACGAATATACAGAAATCGAAGCAAATCGGGTTTGACGAATTTTGCCGTTTGTACCTAGGGTCTTGTGATCTATCGCGTAAGTAATTGAGTTTTCTACACTTTTAATATTAAAAATGTCGTATTATAGTATTCGCAGCGATTAGCAGTCATACTAAATAAGCCTTTTATATATCTACGAATATACAAAAATTGAAGCAAATCGGTTTTGGCGGATTTTGCCGTTTGTACCTAAGGTCCCGTGATCTATCGCGTAAGCAACTGAGTTTTCTGCACTTTTAATATTAAAAAATTTCATATTATAGCATTCGCAGCGATGAGCAGTCATACTGAATAAGCCTTTTATATATCTACGAATATACAAAAATTGAAGCAAATCGATTTTGGCGGATTTTGCCGTTTGTACCTATGGTCCTGTGATCTATCGCGTAAATAACTGAGTTTTCTACACTTTTAATATTAAAAAATTGCATATTATAATATCCGCTGGGGTTAGCAGTCATACTGAATGATGATTCATTCGATTACTCCTATTTCTTAATCGCCGCGGCAGTTTCCCAGATGATTAACCAACCTCGTTATCCGCGCTAAGCGTTCAGCTTAGCATAGATCACGACATTAGCTCCGAGTCGTCGACTGCGCAAAACGTACGCATCAATATTTCGCCCCGAGCGAGTCTTGGGAATCGAGAAATGGGTTAATTCCACACTAACAGAATCATAAATCGAGCATTCCGGAGATTAGCGACAACTAAGTTACGGCTGTTCGCGCGCGAGCGGAGGCTAGTATATTTATGACACGTCACAATATTGTCAAGAAATCACGAGCGATTATAACACATTGACTTCTATTTTCTGCACATTGCAGTCTCTCCGAATTTATGGAAGAAACTTCAAATAGTTAGTTTCAATAAGTTTACGATCAAGGAACTCACAAAAGCTCATGCAAAAAATCAATTCAAGTACAAGACGATACAGAGAATAATTCCTTGATTGAATATAGCAATCCCTCTACTTACGCGGGTAGTTTGTTCAATTCAACAGGAAGCCGTTTAAAAGAAGGATTCATGTCATATCCTTATATATAGATTTAACTGTTATTGGAATAGAAAAGTTTTAACTAAAGACTCTTCAAAAACTTACTCGCAACAAAAAAGACACGTGTCTTGATGCAGCTATCATTTATTTCCATAGCATTATTCCCATGTCTGGTAGCTCAAACGCTTTAAAGCGTATTCGTATAATTCGAGGGATTACTGTCGATAAAAATCGTCATAAAATTGATACTCATTTGAATACATGATAAAGCACAACAGTAAACAAGCCAGTTTTAAACTGATGATGTACATTGTACGTACTCTTCACACGTACCCGAAACATCAACACTTTTCGAAGCGCACGTACTGTTAACATAAACAGTCCAATGTTTATAACCTTGACAAAACTAGTATGAAGACTGTGCACGAAAACATAGGCACAATGTTTCGCGACAGAAGATACATGAGCCAATGCAGGGTGGCATGTGCAATATTTCACGTCAACCGTTTCGCGACTAACGTTAAATCGGTCGCTGGGGTATAGAAGATATAGACGAAATATTTGCCGCGCGAGGCGGAATGCCGTTATCAGCGGGCAGTTTGTAAAAATACTGAGTTTTGATAAAAGACACTCGCCCTCTGCGTCTCTTCGCACCGATGCCCTTTTTCCGCGGAAAAGGAAGACGTGGGAGACGGAGCAGACATTTGTACGAGTCGTTCGTAGATTTACGACGGCGATCGAATTTTTACGGCTGTGAACGGCATTTCGTTATGCACCGTCGAAACGGGAATACGTAATGCACAGAAGAAGTGATTCATTACTAATTCATTTTTTGTTAATGCGTTGGACGGTATGCCGCTATATATTAACACTTTGACTGCCGTGATGGTCACCGGTACCAAAGATTTCACTACAAATACAAAAAATTCGGAACGAAGCCTATTTGCAATATTGTAAAAGCAATTGATATTGGAACGGTGCTTCAATACTTTGGCTTCTAACAGCTCCGCGTTACCTTTACTTTACACGGTTTAATTCTACACTGCAGTATTTCATCGCATCGCAGTTCTAACATAGCAAAATACGCTTGGCAGTCAACGTGTTAATATTTTATTTAATATTATTAGTATAATATTAAAGATTTGACTAAAAATGCAAAAAATTCGCAACGAATCCTATTCGCAATCTTGTAAAAGCAATAGATATTGTAACAGTGCTTCAATACTTTGGCTTCTAACAACTCTGCGTTACCTTTATTTTGCGCGATTTAATTATATTCTGCAGTATTTTAACGCATCGCGGTTCTATTGTAGTAAAATACGCGGTGGCCGGCGCAAAAGATTTGACTAAAAATACAAAAAATTGGAAATGAAGCCTATTTGCAATCTTATAAAAGCAATTGATACTGGAACGGTGCTTCAATACTTTGACTTCTAACTCTGCGTTACTGTTATTTTGCATGATTATAATTGTACTCTGCAGTATTTTATCGCATCGCGGTTTTAACATAGCAAAATAAGCAGTGACCGGCGCAGATTTTACTAAAAATACAAAAAATTCGAAATGAAGCCTATTTGCAATCTTATAAAAGCAATTGATATTGGAACGGTGCTTCAATACTTTGACTTCTAACTCTGCGTTACTGTTATTTTGCATGATTTAATTGTACTCTACAGTATTTCATCGCATCGCGGTTCTAACACAGCAAAATATGCGGTAACCGATGCAAAAGATTTGACTAAAAATGCAAAAAATTCGCAATATTGTAAAAGCAATTGATATTGAAACGGTGCTTCAATACTTTGGCTTCTAACCCGGTGCAAAAGATTTTACTAAAACGCAAACAATTCGCAATGAAGCCTATTTGCAATCTTGTAAAAGAAATTGTATTGGAATGGTGCTTCAATACTTTGGCTTCCAATCCGGTGCAAAAGATTTTACTAAAAATGCAAAACATTCACAATGAAGACTATTTGCAATATTGTAAAAGCAGTTGACATTGGAACGGTGCTTCAATACTTTGGCTTCTACAAACTCTGTGTTGCCTTTATTTTGCATGATTTAATTGTACTCTACAGTATTTCATCGTAATATAATATGGCGCGGTTAAAGTTACCGCAAATTTGATTAACAAATCGATATAATGAGACGTGTTCTGAGCGGAAGATAAAAAAGTACATTTTTATTCGACGTTGGACGCTTGCTGGCCACCACCAGTGTCAATTTCTACAAATTTCACCTATATATAACCTATATAATTTTAAAGCAACCTAATAGCCTGAGATTCCAGTTACCTACAATTCTAACCCACCGATCCATCCTCGATTACACAGAACTGTCGCGTGGAAATCTGCGTTTCTGGGTGTGTTCGCTTATACGACTCCGCGAGTCGGTATTTAATGCAGGTGTCACATCGCCGGCCATTTGTCATTCGCCAAAGGCATTCGCTCATTTCGTAGATATCCTGTGCCCCGTATCCATGGCTAGTCATGACTCCTTCCGGTTAATCGATCATCAACGCAACTCAAAGCTATCTTGAATTACACACATACCAATGGGGTCGGCCAAATTGTAATATTTTAGATTGCTCGTTAACAAAATTCCGATAAGTTGTAACTTGTGTGAGGATTTACTTATTTTAAATAGGCAAGGGTTAATTGTTATGCATGTGTTGATGTCTGACTCTACAGATAAAGTATAGTATGATTTTACTTTCTCTCTTCGATTCACGCGACCACAAAAGTCTTTAAATACAAGCTTAAACAAAATTCGAGCACTACCATTGTATATAAAGATTCTATTCCAGCAACACATAGATTCACTTTACAGTTTATTAGTATGATGATGATATTTGGCGGATCGTGTAAAGTGGAATCATTAAAGTTCATTAAATTTTATTAAAGAGCAAACTAATATTAAAATATGAATGCAGAAATAAGTAATACGGAATACAAAATAAATAAAAAATATTGGGATTACTAAAACGTATAAGACGGTCCGCTACGTGTGGTGGCAAAAACAGACAAGACCGAGTCCCAAAGCACACCAGCTTTTATTTGCCTCACGGACTCACATTCTATACACCTCCCATTCTAATCTCATGGCCTGCCATTGAGCCGTTTTCTGATACCACAAATGTTTCATTAGCACGTTGAATGCCAAGAGTATTTTACTATGTTAGAACCGCGATGCGATGAAATACTGCAGAGTATAATTAAATCGTGCAAAATGAAGGTAACGCAGAGTTGTTAGAAGTCGAAGTATTGAAGCACCGTTCCAATATCAATTGCTTTTCCAAGATTGAAAATGGGCTTTATTGCGAATTTTTTGCATTTTCAGTAAAATCTTTTGCGTATTTTGCTCAAACGTATTTTGCTATGTTAGAACCGCGATGCGATGAAATACTACAGAGTATAATTAAATCGTGCAAAATGAAGGTAACGCAGAGTTGTTAGAAACCAAAGTATTGAAGCACCGTTCCAGTATCAATTGCTTTTACAGTATTGAAAATAGGTTTCATTGCGAATTTTTTGCATTTTTAGTAAAATCTTTTGCACCGATCACCGGTGACCACCATGGCAGTCAACGTGTCAACATTATCGCGGATTATGGGAAGAAGTAATTAACTCCAGTGCAGGAAATATCGAGTAACATCGCGATGCATCGACTTGTTTGTCCAGTTACGTCATTGTTGCCAGGTTGACACCTACGAGAGACTCTAATTAAAACGTCTTACGCTATTTTCATTCGCCCACTGACGACAGGACGCTGATAACCTTATAATTGATGTAAGAACCGACATCGCGTCACGTCATGTTCTTTCAGAGGTGTTGTGTGTATTGTCCCACGCGTCGGCCGTAAATGACTGACGTTGTCAGTTTTTCAGAAAGCTTCGGCAGCCACACGCAGCTGACGAAATGCAATTTAACGCAGAGGAAAGGCGCTGAATTGAAATAGAAGGTTTTGGCAAAGAACGTATTTCGTCTATTTTTCAATGTACCTCCAAAAATCGAGGGGTATGGAGTATATTTCTATTTTGAAAGGAAAGAAATAGGAAAGAGAAAAAATATCAAAAGTGAAGAGTAGGCTAGATATGATTGTACGTGAAATCATGATTCCGTACAAATAATAGCTTGGGGACTGCATATCTGAACGGCTGTAGAGAATCAGAGAATTTCATTGGATTAAACAGACCAGTTGCGAAAGTCTATAGATAAAGGAAAGACGAACTTGTTTGAAAGCTACGAGCCCTAAGGGACTGCCACGTATCTCAGACAAGCGCAAAACCCGAAAACCTGATCTACAGAGAGATAATAAAGTTTGCCACTGACGCTCGAAACGAATAATTTGATATAACGAACTAAGCTCCTAACTTGAAAAAGAAATATATCAGCGATTTGTTGATCATTTGATTTTCATTTAAATAATTCTTCGCTCTACACGTTTAAAAACTGCAAAAGTTTCCTCTTCAGGAGCTAAATGTGTTCTTATTTTTCTATTTCAGTGCAGTCCAGATTCGACCGAAGTGACGGTATTTTTACCATTTTCCTATTCATATTTTCCAACTATTCCACGTATGAATGCACGTCACACCTACGCAAGATCTCGCGACCCTCTATAAACCGGTGCGTAAAGGTCACACAAATCGAGATGACAGTATTTCGACTCGCCTTTGCCTCCGTATTAAAAGGCCATCAGCCGGTAATTAACCCTTTGCACTCGACTGTCCCCTCTGAGGGGACACGAAGGTACTTCGTGTTATTACTGAGGAAAATGTATGTACCGAAAACATTTGTTCAAATATTTGTTTCCTTAAGATTTTTCCGGGGAGTTACAAGTTATGGCAATGAGATAGAATTAATAATCTGTGTGTTATTTAATATTTAATAAATTCATGGTCAATAAACTGAGAGGAGAATTCTAGCGACTGCAAGAACAACCTTCTATATATTCCTGCAATAGGCTGAACGATAAACTGCAAGTTATTGTATAAACATTGTACATGCTCGGAAGAAAAAATGGCACGTGAAAGATCATAAACAAGTTATCACTGCGATATGTGTTTGAATAAACCCGCAATGCACATTGGCGAATGAACTATGACGCATTCGATAAGAAAAGGCTATAAAATTTCAATTTTGTTTCAACATAAATGTGTCAGCAAAGTTGTATGCAAAACATAATTTGAGCAGAGTATTTTTTTCAAAACTATACCATTTTAAACGAAATGTTGCGCTATTCGCTACTTCGTGAAGAAACATGTCCGAGTGCAAAGGATTAATAGCCTATCCGTGAAACTTGACGATTCATCCAAAGCGGATGTCTTGTACCCCGTGCAGCTTTCCTCCCAATATTATCCGTAATCAGATCACCTCTACGTTTCGCGTGTCACCAACGATCCTTACGCTATCCGATTGCACGAGAAGCTTTCATTTTTTCGCTTAACTCCCGAGTCTGGCTAGTTCGCTCGTTTGTCGTTTCCATTGCCGAGTTTTCGACTGACGAGCATTGTCATCGCGCACGCATTCAATGTTTCCGACCTGTCATCGCACGCACCCGGCAACAACAGTTAGAGATTCGTCCGACTTTTAAGGGGGTTTTCCAATGTGAACGGTTAAAAAAAAGCAAATTTTCAACAGTTTTTATCTCAGAAACTGTTGCACATAATTGAGCAAACTTTATTTTCCTGAAAAGGTATGGCCTGGGACAATAGAGGACAATTTTTTTTATCGTTTAAAAATATTTTTGTATTTAATTATATTGGTGGTTTTACACCCATCAAAAGAAATTTTATTCTTATATTGTTATTTGTGCCCATAATTATGAAAGTGGTCTAAGTCAAAATTTAAAAAAAATGAGTTTATCAGTTATTTCATACCACACTATTTTTAACTAAATTTATTCAATGTAATTTTTACGAAATTGTCAAAAATGAACCATTAGATAGTGGTTGTAATTTCAACATTATATGGAATTCATTTAGTTTTAATTATGAAAGTGGTCTAAGTCAAAAATTTAAATAAATTATATAAACAACTTGAAAATGGCACGTGGCCTTCTTTGACGCGTTTCTGAACTACATAATAAAATAAATGACAATCAAATTTTAATAATAACGACAACTTCATTACTAGAAGAATCAATAACAAGAAGAGTAAAAAATACCGCGGGTGAATCTGTCTCTTGGCTACAAATTCAATGGATGAGATTCTTGAAAAATGAACCTTATAAAATGTTCTATAAAACATCTTCAGATGATTCTAAATTTCACGTTTTGGATCTTTCACCTAAAAAAGGAAGACCAAAAATATACGGAAATATTAAATTACTTCCATTATACACCACCATTAGACCAGTATCGGAAGAAAAACATAAAGATATTATGAGTTTACTACCGTACATCCCTCCAGTTTTTCAGGAACATTTTAAGAATCTTAAATACTCGAAATAATGATAAAAATGGATTACTGTTTAAAAATAATTAATAAATGTAATAAATGTTCACGAATTATTTCAATCAAATTATTGTTTCAAATAAAACTCAAAGTTCTTTATTGCTTTAAGTCATTTATAGGACATTCAGTTAATTTTGAAAATGGTCTAAGTCAATTCAATCTTTAAAAATAATATTATCGTATAAAATTCACACAAAATTTCATATTCATAGTAAATTTCCATTAATTAAGACTAATAAAATTATAAATTAAAATGTCGCATAATGTAAAAATATTTTTTAATTTATTCAAATGCAATTCATTAAATATCTCGAAACAAGAAATATATGACTTAGACCACTTTCATAATTATGGGCACATTTGAATATATTGAATATATTGAAATTTGATTCTATATCTGTACGAATGTGGTTATCGCGTGAACCTCAGGTTTCAAATTTCCATGAAACTTAACAAAATGGCGACATTTTGTAAAATAGTGTAAAAAAAAGCAAATTTTCAACAGTTTTTTCTCAGAAACTGTTGCACATAATTGGGCTACTTTATTTTCCTGAAAGGGTATGGCCTAGGACGATAGAGGACAATTTTTTTATCGTTTAAAAATATTTGAGTATTTAATTATACTTGTGATTAGTACTGGAGTATTTATTATTAAATTATACTGGGGTTTAATATTTGAGTATTTAATTTTACACCCAACAAAATAAATTTTATTGTGCTGACGTAAATAATTCCGGCCCTCCGGAACATCTGAGACAGAAAATCGAAAGAGATTCTTAATCTATATGAATTTGGTTATCGCGTGAACCATAGGTTAAAAATTTCTATGAAAATTAACAAAATGGCGGCATTTTGTAAAAAAGTGTAAAAAAGAAAGCAATTTTCTTGCGCTATAAATAAGGCAAAATTATGTTAATTATATTAAATTGTATTATCGTAATATATATAATATACGTAATATCGTAATATTATTGTAATTGTATATCAAATTATATTAAGCTTCATGCGATAGCCATAAGTATGCTGAATATTGCATTAAAATTTGAAGCCCATCTATAAACCCGTTTTTGAGTAATTATCTACGCCACTTGCAAAAATCTCGTTGATGCCAGTCTCTGTTTTAAAACGTTAATACTAGTCAAAAAGGACGGAATCGCCTAAACCGACTCTGGGATATTAATTCTATGACTATAAACTATCAAAAAATGCAAAAAAAATCGATTTTTTCGACCCGTCACATTGGAATACCCCCATAACGTTCACGATGCAAAATAGGTTGTACCGCATGTCTGGCCGCGCGAAAATTCGGCAAGAAGAGAAAACGACGGGACGCGGGAACATTGACACGCATTCGCCTGTATTCCTTTGTCGAAAATTCCTGGACAAATATTTGATCGCGCCGTGCGCGTGAACCCGTGTTTCCGCGTTAAAAGAGAAATTGTCGCGCCCGAAGGCCCGGACGGATGTTCGGATAATTGAGCCGGCGCGGTTCATATTGCATCGAAAATCGCGAAATCGGATTTGTCTAACAATTAAATTCGCGCACGTTGGACGACGGAATGAACTCCGTCGCTGATACGGTTTCACTTAGCCGAATGCAAATCTGTCAATTCTGTGATATCGAAAAGCATGTTTTCCGAAACGTTGCCAGCTGATACGCGCAATGCCGTTGCCGAATGCTCAAAGGACAGAAATGGTTGTTTTTACGCGGTACGCAAAATAAGCTTTACCCGAGTAACATTAATGACTATTTGCGGATACGTATGCAATTTATAGAATATCGATTTAATAAATATGTTCGGTAGTGTACCTGTACTCTTTAAATAATTTGTTTCAGAAATGATGAGCGCTGTTATATGGTATGTGCTGCGTCTTATTATTCCACGATTTTGTATATCTCAGCCATAGACAATGTGAAAGAACGAAAACAACAAGTTCAAGGCTTACATTTCTGCAGTGTGTACAATTAACGCATATAAAGTGGCATAACTCCAAATATAAACAATACGTGTGCAATTTATAGAATATCGATTTAATAAATATGTTCGGTAGTGTACCTGTACTCTTTCAATCATTTATTTCGGAAATTATGAACGCTGTTATATGTGCAGCGTCTTATTATCCCACGATTTTGTATATCCCAGCCATAGACAATGTGAAATAACGAAAACAACAAATTCAAAGCTTACATTTCCGCAGTGTGTACAATTAACATCTCCCTCGTCTAAATAAAAGCCACCGTAAAGAAACTCTCGTCCTCCGCTTCCAGTTACATCGCGCATATAAAGTGGCACAACTCCAAATATAAACAATACGTGTGCAATTTATAGAATATCGATTTAATAAATATGTTCAGTAGTGTACTTGTACCCTTTAAATCATTCGTTTCAGAAATTATAAGCGCTGTTATATGTGCTGCGTCTTATTATCCCACGATTTTGTATATCTCTGCCATAGACAATGTGAAATAACGAAAACAACAAGTTCAAGACATACATTTCCGTAGTGTGTACAATTAACATCTCCCTCGTCAAAATAAAAGCCACCGTAAAGAAACTCTCGTCCTCCGCTTCCATTTACATCGCGCATATAAAGTGGCACAACTCCAAATACAAACATCACAGATGCAGTGATTTCCCAGAAGTTCGCTAAATCACGGCAGACTCAAGTTTAAGTGTCCGCTACCTCGAAAGCGAAACATCATGCAAGTTTAAAATTTCAAACGAGTTCACTCTTGTAGCTTGTAAAACGCACTGCAATGTAAACGAGTTTTTTTACGACACGCCTCCGCGCTAATATTTTGACTGCACCGCGGCGGAATTCTGCAAAGCAATCGGTCGGCGACTGTCTCACGGCGAGTTTTACGAGGAAATTCGGATGATCCTACCATTGAAATTGTTGCTCCTTTTTTGCAGCGCCACGCCCGTGCTTTGTTGCTAAGTCATTTCGCTGGCGGGCGAGGGGTCGTTCGTAAATAACACGTGGACCGCACATAACAATATAAAAAGTCGGCGGTTCAGTTTTTATCGGCACCCCTCGGGGGCTGTACGCATTTCAGTCGGCCTTCCATCCCTTCGGCCGCCAGTGACGTAGATATAGTACATCCTGCAGAGCCCTTGAGTCTCATCCCGATTGGCCAGAAACTCGAGGGCTCTTCTACGCGCAATATCGGTCCTGTCTTTTGCTCGTCGACATGCATGACGAACGTTTTATCCGCCGAACGAACGCATTGCGAATTTCGCGTAAACCTATGAAATTGTTTACGCCCAGCGTGAAGCGCTGGAAACTTGTTGGAAGACCATCGGCTGATTTCAAGTTGACATTTCCATGTTTTGCGTTTCGCAGGAAAGAGGTACTGTGTACGTCGTAGCTGTATTTGAGGAAATACCACCTTGATCAAAAAGTTTTAGGACCAGTCGCCGTATGATTGAAATTTTGTTTTTGTTGTTAGGTTGCCACATCTGTCATTAACGTTCCCACCAAATTGCAGCGTCATAGCTTGGAATTTGTAAAAGTTATACCGTGTTGAGTACATCTGCCTTTGTGCGTGTTTTCGATTTTTTATCAAAGTATAATATAATTACTTGTATAAAACAAATATCCACATAGCATAGGCCATAAAACCAATGCGGGGCAAAGAAAACGGGATTGCATTGTTTGTTCTGACAGAAAAACACCTGATGGCAGGCGTCAAACGACTTATTATTGTCAAAGTGCATAAATCAGCCTGCAATGCATATTGGGGAGTGTTTTAAAGTTCGTCATACTGTACAGAATTATAAAAAATAGAATATTGATTTTTTTGCAAATATATATTTCTCGATGTCAACCAATTCATATAAGTTCAATATCATTATAATACGTTACTTGGTTCCAAAACTATACTAAATAATATAAAGGTGCGTAAATGCACGCGTCTGCCACAAAGTGGCGCTGAGTAGCTATCATCCAGAATGGTTCGAAGTGCAAAGGGTTAATATTATGAACGCCATAGCGAGTATTTAAAAATTTGAATTCTCGTCTGTTTTTTTACATATTTGAAAATGGCATCAACTTTGAATCAACGAATTTGCATAAAATTTTGCGTGAAAAACGGATTTAACGGTCCGCAGACTTTGGAAATGTTGGAGAAGTGTTTCGGCAGCGATGCTCTTTCGAGATCAAACGTTTTTCAGTGGCACGAACGCTTCCGAAGAAACCACGTTATTTTCAGTCGAAAGAAAAACGTGATACTGACGGTTTTCATGCATTACAACGGTGTTCTGCATCACGAATTCCTGCCAGAGCAACAAACAGTCAACAAAATGTATTATTTGGGCGTTATGAGACGTTTGCGTGAAGCAATTCGCCAAAAAAGACCGAATTTGTGGGCAAACAACTCGTGGATTTTGCACCACAATAACGCACCGCCGCACAATGCGATCTTTATTCGCGAGTTTTTGACCAAAAATAATATGAATACTATTCACCAGCCTCCGAATTCACCTGATTTAGATCCCTGCAACTTTTTCTGTTTAACCAACTTAAAAAATCGCTTCGCGGAACGCGTTACAGCACTCGGAAGAATCTTATGGAAAAATCGAAGACGGTTCTGATGGACATACCAAAAATTGAATACCAGCGATGTTTTGATTATTGGACCAAGCGCTGGTATAAGTGCGATACAGTCGATGAGGAGTACTTTGAAGGGGACGATATCAATTATAATGGATCAGTCTTAGTCTCAGTTTAACGTCAGTCTTAGTCAGAGTTTCAGTCTCAGTTTCAGTTTAGTCTCAGTTATAGTCACAATCTCAGTCAGTTATAGTTCAAAGTTTAGATCAGTCAAGTTCAGACTGTAGTTCAGTCCAGTATAGATGCGTTTTCTTGCCGTTTACCGAATCGAAGTCGAATTGCCATAGTTTTATCTTTATTTTATATTTATATTTATATATTAATGCTTTCATTTATCTTTAAATAAACTTATTCAACTTAATATAATTCCGCATCCCACTTCGACGACACACAACATCTATATCCCCTACACAATTATAATGGATAAAGTTGTATTTTCGATTTTATGAATAAAGTCCTAAAACTTTTTGATCAAGGTGGTATTTTTGTCCCAACTTCTCCGAATTTTCGCTTCTGCGGGTTCAAACGGTTATGTGCTCGGCAAACGTTTCCTTCAACGCGCGACTATATTCCGAATTCAGTTGCGGCGGGCGAAGTTGCCTAAGTTCCGTAGTTTACAAAAAAAATGTATGCTTCTATAGTAGTTTCTCTAGTATAGGCCCTTGCCGGCTTACTGCAAACTTTCTCTACTGTGAGTCTTGAACCCGAGCGGCCTAAACCGCGTGCTCATGTTTCACTGCAAAATTCCTCGATCATGACTACGTAATACATAACCTCCACTTCGCACACAGCATCCGATATAAGGACTCTGCATTATAGATCACGCGCGCACAATATTCGCACCCGTTCTCGTTTCAAGGGTGAAATTCAGAGAGGAAAGCCGCAGAAAAGGCCGTTCTATAATGCAAAGCACTTTGCAAGAATGAAAGCGACGCGGTGCTCCGGTAGGAAAATGTCTGTACTCGAAGATTTATCAATACAGGTTATGTACAGCGAACTACTACAAGGGTTAACCGTTGTACGTTTAGATTGGCTGCATGTCATCAATTTTGCAAACTAACGTGATTCGACATTTCTATATTCTCCGCCTAAATATAATTGATTTTATTCATGGCGTAGAAATAACAACACTTTGACGTCCGCATGTTTCAGCTAAATTTTTATGTTTGCTGCCGGCGAAATTGCCATGAAATTTTTAATTTTCATAGACGTTTTTTAGAAATCAGATGTAATATAATAAAAAAACGAAAGGCACAAAAGGTGTTTTTTATGGGTTTTTGGCCTTAAAGACAACACAGATTTCGTTCATCTGTTACTTTTCGATTGTAACAAAATGACACCAATGTGGTGTCACCGACCGTCAAGTGATATTTTGCGAATGACACAAATGTGGTGTCACCGGACGGCAAAGTGTTAACATAGAATTTCCATAGCTTAGTTATATACATTTTTTCTTATACCACACTTTACATTCGGCTCATCTTCCTATTATTTACCATTTGACTAAATTAGTGAAATTAACCTTTCTTCTAGCGATGATACGCAACGTGTGTCAAAATGTCAAGTTTCATACTATACTCACAAGTTGTCAAACGTATATTTATAAAATCTCAAACCAAGAAAGGGGCAGTTTCTTCGCATCGCATACATACTTATTACTCAAATTGTATTAACACTTTGACTGCCATAATGGTCATCGGTGACCGGCGCAAGAGATTTTACTGAAGATCCAAAATATTCGCAATGAGTAGCAATAATTATTTTATAAACGCAGTTATTGTTAGGATAGTGATGCGATCCTTTTGTCTCCAATACCTGCACATTATTTACATTTTGCATAATTCAGTCAAACGCTGTAGTATTTCTTAGCATCGCGGTTTTAATGCAGCAAAATCCGCTCGGCAGTCAACGTCTTAAATTTGAAAAAGTAATTGAAGACAATATTTATTAGTGCACCCACTAATTTTGCTGAGTAGGCTACAAAAATACGCCGAACAGCCAGCTGAAAACTGGCGAAGTAAAGATGCCGCAATTTATTTAGTCACAAGCAGTGCCAGCAAAGCACAAACGCAAAAGCAATGGTCACCTCTGACCGGCGTAGGAGATTTTACTGCAGATCCGAAATATTCGCAATGAGTAGCAATGATGATTTTATAAATATAGTTATTGTTAGAACAGTGGATGCGATCCTTTGGTCTCCAATACCTGCACATTATTTACATTTTGCATAATTCAGTCAAACGCTGTAGTATTTCTTAGCATCGCGGTTTTAATGCAGCAAAATCCGCTCGGCAGTCAACGTCTTAAATTTGAAAAAGTAATTGAAGACAATATTTATTAGTGCACCCACTAATTTTGCTGAGTAGGCTACAAAAATACGCCGAACAGCCAGCTGAAAACTGGCGAAGTAAAGATGCCGCAATTTATTTAGTCACAAGCAGTGCCAGCAAAGCACAAACGCAAAAGCAATGGTCACCTCTGACCGGCGTAGGAGATTTTACCGCAGATCCAAAATATTAGCAATGAGTAGCAATGATGATTTTATAAATATAGTTATTGTTAGAACAGTGGATGCGATCCTTTGGTCTCCAATACCTGCACATTATTTACATTTTGCATAATTCAGTCAAACGCTGTAGTATTTCTTAGCATCGCGGTTTTAATGCAGCAAAATCCGCTCGGCAGTCAACGTCTTAAATTTGAAAAAGTAATTGAAGACAATATTTATTAGTGCACCCACTAATTTTGCTGAGTAGGCTACAAAAATACGCCGAACAGCCAGCTGAAAACTGGCGAAGTAAAGATACCGCAATTTATTTAGTCACAAGCAGTGCCAGCAAAGCACAAACGCAAAAGCAATGGTCACCTCTGACCGGCGTAGGAGATTTTACCGCAGATCCAAAATATTCGCAATGAGTAGCAATGATGATTTTATAAATATAGTTATTGTTAGAATAGTGATGCGATCCTTTGGTCTCCAGTACCTGCACATTATTTTCATTTTGCATAATTCAGTCAAACGCTGTAGTATTTCTTAGCATCGCGGTTTTAATGCAGCAAAATCCGCTCGGCAGTCAACGTCTTAAATTTGAAAAAGTAATTGAAGACAATATTTATTAGTGCACCCACTAATTTTGCTGAGTAGGCTACAAAAATACGCCGAACAGCCAACTGAAAACTGGCGAAGTAAAGATACCGCAATTTATTTAGTCACAAGCAGTGCCAGCAAAGCACAAACGCAAAAGCAATGGTCACCTCTGACCGGCGTAGGAGATTTTACCGCAGATCCAAAATATTCGCAATGAGTAGCAATGATGATTTTATAAATATAGTTATTGTTAGAACAGTGGATGCGATCCTTTGGTCTCCAATACCTGCACATTATTTACATTTTGCATAATTCAGTCAAACGCTGTAGTATTTCTTAGCATCGCGGTTTTAATGCAGCAAAATCCGCTCGGCAGTCAACGTCTTAAATTTGAAAAAGTAATTGAAGACAATATTTATTAGTGCACCCACTAATTTTGCTGAGTAGGCTACAAAAATACGCCGAACAGCCAGCTGAAAACTGGCGAAGTAAAGATGCCGCAATTTATTTAGTCACAAGCAGTGCCAGCAAAGCACAAACGCAAAAGCAATGGTCACCTCTGACCGGCGTAGGAGATTTTACTGCAGATCCAAAATATTCGCAATGAGTAGCAATGATGATTTTATAAATATAGTTATTGTTAGAACAGTGGATGCGATCCTTTGGTCTCCAATACCTGCACATTATTTAGATTTTGCATAATTCAGTCAAACGCTGTAGTATTTCTTAGCATTGCGCTTTTAATGCAGCAAAATCCGCTCGGCTGTCAACGTCTTAACGTTCTACTTTTGGCATAACAAAAGTGACATGTTTGTTCTCATTGCTATCCTGCACATTACCTATTTTCAAGCGACACACGCAATATTCGTGACTAAATTCGTGAATAAATTTCCATTTATGTAAATCCAGGAGATCGCCCCAAACTATCGACCGGTAGTGTATACGTTACTAGGGTCACTCGTTAGAATATGCGAGGCTGCGAGAAAAGTGGAAATTGCCGCTTTAAAACAGACTACGGATTCTGCGGTGAAAGTAGTCAAGCGAACGAGCGGACCAGCTTGCCGGCTCGATTTCCGGTCGAACGTCAGTCTCTTTTGCTCTTTACCAACACGTTCGGGACGAAATGGTTAAAGGGAGCCGAGCATCCGCGACTGGAGGGACTAAATTTTCCGAGTTTGAGCACGTACGCCACGACAGTCACCGGTCAATAACTTCAATCGACAGTCGCGATGTAGGATACGTTGGCGCAAATCGACCACAAAGGACTTTCAGTCAGGGGTAGTCAGTTGATACGTTATCCTTACTTATCTTTCTCTTTCGTATCCAGTAACTGATACTTTAGTCGACGACGTTAAACTCTTAGCTTCTAAAAAATGTTGAACGATTTAAAGCCCCTGTTTTATCAGTCGTTGAAAATGACTCAGAAAAATGCAATCCTTACTTATCTTTCTCTTTCGTATCCAGTAACTGATACTTTAGTCAACGACGTTAAACTCTTAGCTTCTAAAAAATGTTGAACGATTTAAAGCCCCTGTTTTATCAGTCGTTGAAAATGACTCAGAAAAATGCAATCCTTACTTATCTTTCTCTTTCGTATCCAGTAACTGATACTTTAGTCAACGACGTCAAAGTCTTAGCTTCTAAAAAATGTTGAACGATTTAAAGCTCCTGTTTTGTCAGTCGTTGAAAATGACTCAGAAAAATGCAATCCTTACTTATCTTTCTCTTTCGTATCCAGTAACTGATACTTTAGTCAACGACGTCAAACTCTTAGCTTCTAAAAAATGTTGAACGATTTAAAGCTCCTGTTTTGTCAGTCGTTGAAAATGACTCAGAAAAATGCAATCCTTACTTATCTTTCTCTTTCGTATCCAGTAACTGATACTTTAGTCAACGACGTCAAAGTCTTAGCTTCTAAAAATGTTGAACGATTTAAAGCTCCTGTTTTGTCAGTCGTTGAAAATGACTCAGAAAAATGCAATCCTTACTTATCTTTCTCTTTCATATCCAGTAACTGATACTTTAGTCAACGACGTCAAAGTCTTAGCTTCTAAAAAATGTTGAACGATTTAAAGCTCCTGTTTTGTCAGTCGTTGAAAATGACTCAGAAAAATGCAATCCTTACTTATCTTTCTCTTTCATATCCAGTAACTGATACTTTAGTCAACGACATTAAACTCTTAGCTTCTAAAAAATGTTGAACGATTTAAAGCTCCTGTTTTATCAGTCGTTGAAAATGACTCAGAAAAATGCAATCCTTACTTATCTTTCTCTTTCGTATCCAGTAACTGATACTTTAGTCAACGACGTTAAACTCTTAGCTTCTAAAAAATGTTGAACGATTTAAAGCCCCTGTTTTATCAGTCGTTGAAAATGACTCAGAAAAATGCAATCCTTACTTATCTTTCTCTTTCGTATCCAGTAACTGATACTTTAGTCAACGACGTTAAACTCTTAGCTTCTAAAAAATGTTGAACGATTTAAAGTTCCTGTTTTGTCAGTCGTTGAAAATGACTCAGAAAAATGCAAGGCGCATCTCGAAAATCCCAATAGTGTCAGAGACATGGTAAAAATGTGTCTTTAACACTTTGACTGCCACGGTGGTCACCGATGACTGGAGCAAAAGATTTTAGTAACAATGCAAACAATTCACAATGAAGCCTATTTGCAATCTTGGAAATGCAATTGATATTGGAACGGTGCTTCAATATTTTGGCTTCTAATAACTTTGCATTACCTTAATTTTGCACGATTTAATTATACTCTGCATTATTTTATCACATCGCGGTTCTAACATAGCAAAATACGCTTGGCAGTCAACGTGTTAAATCCTTAAAATCGAGCCTGAATATAGGGTAAAAATGAAAACTGGCGATCGATTTGTCATTGTGGCAAATGAAAATTGGTACGGAGAGACGCGGAAAAATCGCAATCGCGCTGGAAAATTCGAAATAGTTTTCGAGATATGATTCAAAATAGATAACGAAGTCGGAAAAAACATGAGGCAGAAACACTTCTTTTTACGTTTACCTCGCGAAAGTCAACCATTCGATTTGCTCCCCTATATGGAACAAAAGTAAACTGAAAGAGGAACCAGAAAATTAAAACCGCATCCCAAAATTGGAAATAGTTCCCGAGTTATTAGTAAAATTAAATAGAAAAATTACGAAAAATAGGCAGAAAATACGTGAAAAATCGCGAAAAATTTCAAATTTTTTTTTTTGTTTCGGACTGATACCATTCAATAGAGGGTAATTTGCCCTGAAGATAGACCACTTTCCGGGCGCTGAACTCTCTATAGTTGCCGAGATATAACGATTTTAAGAACGTGCAAAAAAATTGTTTTCAAAATTTCTGCTCGCGATTAACCCCGCGTGAAAGTGCGTCCAAAGAGCTTTAAGAAAACCTGTATTAGTCATAGGTTTCGTTCACTAGTATAGACGGGATAGGGCCTTAACAAAATCGCGAAAATCTTAAGGTATACACCTTGCCAATTTTGCCAAAAAATGATGGTTCTCAGATTTACTTGCCCTTTTAATATATCAAAGGGGGTTGAAAATAACTCGGAAAATGCAAGGCGCACCCCGAAATTCCCAATAGTTTCAGAGATATAGCCAAAAACAGACGAAACAAATGTGAAAAATGAGCCTGAAAATATGGGAAAAACTAAATCTTCCCCAATCGACTTGACTTTTTAGGTTTTCAAAGAAGGAGCAAAAAGATTCAGAAAATGCAAACCACACCTTAAAATTCGCTGTCGTTTCGAAAATATGACCAAACCAGAACGAAAACTAAGTGAAAAATGACATTTGGGCTGGGATCAAAACATGAAACTATGAATATAGGTATAAATAAGTCGTCATCTGTTGATGTGTTATGATGGAATGAAAATAAGCGTTCCGTTAAAATGTAAACACTTATTGCTTTTCAGCTGCTGACCTCGCTTGTTTTCATATCGAGACATATGAATTGCAAGATATCCGTGAAATATTTTCTAGTCATCGTTTTAAAAGTAAGATAGGTCTCAATTTTCCAGATCATACTAAAGAAATTTTAAATGTTTATCTTAATTTACTTCTAAGAATTTAGGAGCCTCCAATTTTATACATTTACTGATATCGTTTGTGATGCCTGTTTATCAACGATTTTGTTACCCAAAGGCTGAATCCGAAACACGCATGTACTCTACACTCGCCGCATCGACCTACAAAATCTGTTATCACACAGGCAAACTCACTGTTATCTGTCGAAACACACGAACTGAGAGCATTGATCCTCAATTTGTACCTTAGTACCGCACTATCTTCTCCGCCCAATTTATGTTGAGCCTTCTTTAACGAATAGACGAAAACGTACGAACAAATTCTTGGCAATGAAAATCAAAGCGTAAGGGCAATATTTATTGTTATTTGTATTGCCAATTTATATTCAGCCTTCTTTAACGAATAGACGAAAACGTACCAACTATTTCTTGGTAACAAAATTCAAGGCGTAACGGTAATATTTACTTTTTAACGCGTCATTAAATGTTTTTAAACAGAGCAACGAGAGTAATAGAAAAATGTTCTAATATTTTTATTCCCTGGCTAATTTTGATAGTGTGTGTCCGAATAATGTGGAATATACTTAATTAAATTGAGTGATTTAAGAGAACATAAGAGAACGAGAATTTAAGATAATCAATGTTGTTCGGACGCGTATTAATTATAGCGAACACGTGCGAAGCGGCGGCACATTTTTTCTCATGAAAGGGTTCTGATCCGTCGCATAGAAACAGTCAGACCGAACTTTTATATACAATGACGTCCGTCACCGACTGATGCAACACTTGTAAACCAAAGCGCCCTTCTTATCGCATAAAGTATACTATCGTCGGTGGTCCGGAAAAGAATAACTTCTCGCTGGGTCTGACGCACTCTCGATCATGCACTGCCCTTTGTCCGTTTCGTTTTCGGCGTATCGTTCTTCGGCGTAGTGCATTGCGTCACCCAGTCGTTCGCTACTTCGTTGTCATAAGCGATCGTTTTAGACGTTCGTCTTTTGATCAGTTACGGCTAAGATCTCGTGCGAGACACATCAGAGCATTGTTATAGTAGGCAACTTGTCTTCTTCTAGTACTTACTCACGCGATACTTTTGTTAAAGTGTAGAAATAGTTTTTGTTAATAAAAACTCATAAAAACCCTAATCAGGCTTCTCTTACCCTAAAGGCAGAGAAGTCGCCACGTGTAATTAGCGACCGAACTCCACGTAATCGCCTTTGCACGTGGGTAAGAACGCATAGTGCGTTCGGGTGCAAACTCGTTAGTAAAAAG